>OX421411.1:5478858-6728858 GCA_949126875.1 Lochmaea capreae
AAAACTACCAACCATTTTTACTCCTGAACAAAATGGATGGAGGTTAGAGGAAAACCAGTATCACTTTCATTGGTTTGATGGTGACCAATTACCAAGGGACGTTGGTGAATCTCTTCAACAATCAGGTACTATAATTGGAGTTCAAGATTAAAATTTATTAAACTTGTAATTTTATGTATTTTAATTCTTTTGATTGTTTTTTGCAGAAGAAGATGTCAGCAACAACATAACTGATGACGATGAAGATGATGATGACTCAATTGGACAGTATCGTGATTGGTTAAATGATGAAAATTCGAATAATTGTTTTGATGATTGCGATGATTAAACAATTAAATAAATGCTTGTTTTAAATAATTATGGGTAAATTTTTTTTTACAAAAATGATTTTGTAAAAAAAATATTTTCAACTGATGTTTTTTACAATAAAATAAAAATTTTTCTAAGAAAAAATAGCTCTGAACACATTAATTATACCAAATATATTAAATGAATTAATTTACTTTAATACTGACTAATTATTACGTTAATATTGAAATTAATCTTTTTGAAATAAAGATGCAAAAATCTTATATCAAAAGCTGTACCGTAAGTATTTTTATATATATATACTCTGAAACGCATGCGCATATTGCTTTCGGCTCATACTCACGAATGAATAATTTTGCTGTTTAGGGGGTGTTTGGTCAACCAATTTTGTCTGGCTAATTAAATATAACTTCGTAACAATTGTCTTAACAACATATTAAAAAGCCAGACATGTAAAAATAAGTTAAGTTCATTTATTTCTTGTAGAGCTTTAAAGCGTCTGACAAAAGTTTTGGCCCATGAAAAGTGTCTGGCGCTTATGGTATAACTTTATAATAGTACTCTACAAAATATATATAAAAATCAGCTATTAAAATTTAAGTTAAATAACTGTTAATTTTAGTTACCTTTCACACCTGGTACCTGCCCAGGTGTCACTCGGCAAGCTTCACAAGCGCGCAGGTATTCTGAGCACATAAGACACTACTGAGAACAAGAGGTTTCATTTATGTAAAAATAAGTTGTGTCTTAACGCTCTGGGATCTTGGACTATTATATTTAAATCCACAATTCAATAATCCCGCGCATTATCTTGGACTGTCGTTTCAAATGGTCTCCAAAATGCCATTCTAATTAATTATATTATAAAACTTACCCTAACGTCTACGAACAAATAAATATTATATTAATATCAATTCACTGACGCCACTTAACCACTACACCGTCAAATAGGTATTATATTACTTTTCTACACTTGATCACCTACACTTTCCTATAAATACCTATTCACTAAACTCACTCAACCAAGAAATATATATTATATTAAATATTTCTTTATAACAAAATTCACACCCGACACTGAATGTAACTACTGGATTATAAGCCGAACTACAACACAACCCCCCCGAACACCCTCAAGACCGTAGAATTTTTTCCGAGAAAGTAGTCAAAGAGAGTATACTTCGGTTATTTCGTTATATTTCGTTATAAATACTGTAGTTAATGATTGGATTGTTCGGAAGTGTTTAGTCCACCTGCCTCCACGTTGCCAACTCTTCAAAATTTCCTTTTTCCAACAATTTCAAGCGACTTATTTTAATGTTTACTAATAAATTTATATTATGTATTAACTAGCTTTCTTATAACATCACGAACTAACAGTTTACTGAAGTAAGAGGAAAATTTGTGTAGCGAGCCTAACAATTTTAGAAAATATATCTGACAACATTGCTTTATTTTATGGTCATTACACTGACAATAGTTAGACTATAATTAGAATCAAAACATCAAATAGCGTAGAAAAAAATAAAATACATTTATATCAAACATATATATACCATCAAACATGAACATACGTTTTGCGTCGACATCTCCATCGTGTGTGATCCTTTTGGATTACGCCGTTTAAATTTTGTTGGGCTTTCCAACATATTCAACCGACATAAATTCAACATTCAGCACAGTGATAGTTGCCAATAACGTGAAATATTTCCAGAAGGTATCGGCATCGCCACGGTGTTACAATTTTCCACTAACCGAATATGATTGAAGTCAATACAAAGCATCCCAGAACTGTTTGCTCGATAAATATATCTATATTGAGCTTTATTTGTATTTGCATGAGTGAAGCTTCGGCAAATAAAATACTTTCACGAAGAGATCGAACATCAGCGATTCGTGCTTTAAAATGTAATTATACCTTATGAACTATATTTGATAGAAGTGAAGGGAAATCATTTCACAAATTCCTGCTTCTAGTTTCTCCGTATACTTTTAATAAGGTCGTTGGGGTAAAGGTTGTATGAGTTCTTGGAGTTTGTGTAGGGGTTAGTGATCAACATCACCTTGCCTGCAGAAGGTTGAACTTTAAACTTCTTTGGTGGCGGAGAATTTGCGTGTTTCCATTGCATCGATGACAGCTTACTGGATGGTTCAAAATAATGACACCAAGATTCATCGCCAGCAACTATTGACGAGAAAAAGTCATTACCATTTTGACTGTATTCCGTGAGGTGTTGCAAAGACAAGCCCATTCGCAAGCTTTTTTGGTCCTCAGACAAAAGACGAGGAACCCATTGCGCACAAACTTTGCTGTAACCTAGTTTGTGTACGATACTATGGACAGATCCTATACTCACACCAACATTTTCTGAAATTGCTCTGATTGAAATTCGACGATTTTCTCTAATCAGGCCTTCCACACATGCCACATTCCTGTCTGTTGATGCAGTAATCAATGCACCTGGTCGTGGCTTATCATTCGTCCTCTCTTCTCCATTCTTAAATTTTCGACACCATTCCTTCACAGTTGGATATTCAAAACATGCGTTTCCATACACTGCTTGCAGCAGTGTTTTTTAACTCACTGAATTTGCCAGGCATCTCCGGAATTTGAACTCACCACGGCTAGGCAATGGTCATTGAAAAATTGATGAAAAAACTATTGAAGCCACGATATTTAATAGTAAATGATCTCCACTCCTTTTTCTGTCATAGATCCCATCCCCACACATTAAGCTAGTATCACAATACAATTGCTGCTATAGAATCCAAGAGTAGAACAAATGGTAGAATTCTGGATAGAAGAGGTAGGCTTGTTTCCAGTTGAGAAAGATATTTTAAAATTCCTCAAAGGAATAGGACTGAAAAAACTTGGTGTCCAAAACTTTTTGTATTAACTGAGTAAAAGCAAAGCCGTATTTACTTCACATTTTAAAACATTTAAATTCAAATATTTAAATGGAGCTTAATCTACCCTGTTGTATTCATCTAGATTAGATCTCTCGACTAGAAAACAATTAAAAAACCTTTTATCAACAGAAATCCCTCTGTCTTTCCGTCTTCATTTGAAAGCTCATTCCGTTTGATATTCCACAGGCATGACAAGGCTAATTTTAACGATATTTTCGTAATAAAAGCATCTAGTACTGGAAACGTCACGGTAGGATACTTCACCTTTTATGTCGAGGAGTTTTATTTCCAGTGCTTTATAAACGAAACAGAAAACAGAAATGAGAATGACACACACAATTCTCTGGAATAAATTAGGCACAAGGGATTTCGCCGGATGGGTCGCCGTCGAAGCTGTTAACAAGGAATTGAAGTAAATTTTTTTTGGAACAAAATGACATTGAAGAAAATTACGAAAAAAATTCGAGAAAAATAATTCTTTTCGCGCCTTCGGCGATTCTCGGTAGAACCAGAATTTATTTTTTAACCGTCACCATCACCACATAATCATGACCGCCACCGATTTAATAATTTAATTTTTATATTTCGATTAATTTATTTATGAAAATTTCACCATAGGCCTACGATAAAATTTTTAAAAGGAGTTCAAAATTTGCAAAAATGTATTGCCAATGGAATGAAACGGTCGTTACGAGACCGATTTTAGTTTCTGCGCAAGACAGTTGGCAAACTTCACGTGGCTCCTTCTTATGTGAATCGGAGTCAACAAATGTCCCGCTATCATAGGAGTAGAATGAAATTTTTATAAGGGAACTTCTATATCATGCGAGTACCATAAAGAGATTTTTGGTATTTGTAGTTATTTCCATTTACCATGGAGGTACGATACAATTTTGATAAGTTCATTTATTTGCAAAAATTTCCATCTACCACGGGCGTACAAGGGGATTATTTTATTTGTGATAATGTCCCGCCATCATAGATGTAGGATAACATTTTTACACGGGATTAGTTCATCTGAATTATCTTTTATATCATGGGCGAACCATTAAAATTTTTTACGGAGTTGACGTATTTGTAAAAATATTCATATACAATGAGCGTACTATACAAATTTTCGAAGGAGCTGATTAATTTATTTGTAAAAATGTCTATCTATCACGGGCGCATGAGAGGATTATTAATTTGTAATAATATCCCGCTACCATAATTATAGGATGAAATTTTATTCATTTGTATTATTTTTTATATCATGAGCGTACGATAAAATTTTTTTAGGGGGTTAATATATTGGTAAAAATGTCCATCTGCCATTGGCGGATTATACAATTTTACCGACGACCATTTTTGGTTTCAAATTTTTTTTCTATGACCTGTATCTGTATCTGTAGAGTAGAGAGGGTAAGTTAGGCCCACAGCACTTAGGCCACCTGTGACCCATTGTACATCCTTCCGAGTTGTCTTGCTAGGTCATCGTCCATCCTGTTCTTTCCAGGAAGGTGGACGGGTCACTAGGAGACATCTCCTTATGGGCAGGTGTAGGCCAAAACTCACCGAACATACACTCTCTTATTGACGATAACTCAGGGCACTCGGATAAGGAGAAGGTTTTTCCTGGTCATCGCCAAATATTTTTTCGACTCCGGCTTCCCAGGGTCGTCCAGGGTGATCCTGGCAAGACTGCATCCCTTGATTTCATTCCATCTCTTTGGAGATTGAGCTCGGGTGTAACGTTTAGTTAGTTCCGCAATTGTCGAATTCGTCATGCCTTTGGGCAGCTAAATACGAAGTTTGCATGTTTTTGGAGAACTCGGACTGTGCTCTGCATAGTTCTGGATAGTTTTAACTGACTTTTTGAAGAATATAAACTTTTGCAATGTCAAAGATCATAAGATGACGACACACTTTATTGTGTTTTTAAATTAAAGAAAAAAAGAAATTGTCTAGAACCTTTTGTGTATTCTCTTCAAATTAAGTCCTCACACAAAATTTAATGAAAAATATATAGTCCTATCAAACAGATAGAGACATGGAATATTACATTATAATTTCAGATTTCATGCAAAACCCACTATACATAATTGAGAGCAGTGGAGTTTCTGGAGTACAAAAAGTAAAAAGGAAAGTTTAAATGTGCTTTTGGATTTGGTAGTGGTTAAATAATAATAGGAAATTATGTTTGCCTTTGTAAGGATTAACTGAATGTATGGAACAGTAACAGAAAAGGGGAGTTGAACAAAATGAAGTTCTTTTAATTAAGTACTTTCGTTTTATGTTTGGTTTTAATGTTTTTAGCAACGGTAGGAAAAATATTATCATCGATTAGTTTTGATGATTTCAAAAATAAAAAAGAAGATTCGTTGATTGTTCAAATAATCCTTTTTAACAATTGACTTCCTATACAAAATCGATGTGTAAAATCTATAGGGTTATAGAATATATTAAATTTTGGAACATAAAGTTTGATTAACAATGTTGTTTATTCGAAATTTTTAAAGAAATATAAGTATTCATATTTCGGAAAAACAGTTCACCAGTGGATGTTCCATTCTAATAAATTTTTTAAATATTTACCTATGGTACGGGGTTATTTTTTATATTTTGCATATAAAGCTAAAAAAAAATATGGATAGCTTTTATTTTTCAAAGAAAAATGCATTTTTGCATCATTTGTAACCAAGTCTGTAAGCAGCTCTGTTCCACTCGCTTGCTGGTAGATTCAAAATACGAGGATGTATTGAGGCTCTAGCCTAGACCAGTTCCATGCATAAACAAAATATTGCGTTACCATAGCAATAACTTATGTCAGTGTGAAGTTTGACATCAAAAAAGTAAACCAGAGTTACGCAATAAATTAAAAGAAAAAAGATGTCCACCGAAATTGTGAAAATCGAAAAATTGGAGTATCGAGCCATCATCAAGTACGTGTATTTAAAAGGATTAAGAGGTAAGCAGATTTACGAAGATATGCTTAATACCCTTGGTGATCAATGTCCTTCGTATGCGACCGTGAAAAATTGGACTGCAAGCTTCAAAAGAGGTAAATTTTCCATTGAAGATGATGACCGATCGGGAAGACCAGTTTCTGTGTCAGTCCTCAAAAATAACGATGCAGTTCATGACATAATTTTATCAGACCGTCGAATTGGGCTAAAACGGATATCTGAAGCACTGAATATTTCATACGAACGCGTTCATCATATAGTTCACGTCAATTTGGACATAAGAAAAATTGCTGCAAAATGGATCTCCAAATGTTTGAATGTTGACCAAAAGCGTGCAAGGGTAGAAGCATCGCGTTCGATCTGTGCTCGATTTGAAAACGATGTAGACTTCTTAAACCGAATTGTTGCTATGGATGAGACTTGGGTACATTTCTACGATCCAGAAATAAAGCAACAATCGATGGAATGGCGACACTCTGGTTCTCCAAGACCTATAAGAAGTTTCGTGTCCAAAAATCTGCTGGAAAAGTGCTTGCTGCAGTTTTTTGGGATTGCCATGGAGTAATCATGATTGATTTTTTGGATAAGGGTAGAACAATAACTGGAGATTACTATTCGACATTATTGACCACTCTACGGGAAAAAATTAAAGAGAAAAGACGCAGAAAGCTATCCAAAGGTGTTTTGTTTTTGCAGGACAACGCCCCTGCACGCAAATCTCATGTTGACATGCAAAAAATTCGTGATTTAGGGTTTGAATTATTAGAACACCCCCCTTATTCACCAGATTTGGCACCGTCCGACTATCATCTCTTTCTTCAACTGAAAAAAAATTTAAAAGGTCGTAAATTTTCTTCCAACGAGGAGGTAATAAAAGCTGTGGAGGTCTGGTTTGCAGAGCAAGAAGAAACATTTTTTTTAAAGGTCTAGAGACGTTGCAGGTTCGCTGTAATAAATGTATCCAATTAAGAGGAGAATATGTTGGGTAATAAAATATTTTGACATTGAAATTTTGTTTGGTTTTATAGTAGGCTAAGAATTTTTTAAATATCCTCGTAGAGTTTTTGAATCCGAAGGAAGTCTTTGGGACTGAATTCACTCTTAATTTATGGAAATGTAAAAAAGTCGTTGGGACTTAGGTCGGGACTGTATGGAGAATGGTCCAGGAATTCAATTTTTTTTTGCTCCAAAAACTCAATTGTTTTTCGAGATGTTAGGGAACTTTCATTGTTATAATTTGTCGTTCGGTTTTTGTGAACCCGATGAACAAATCCATGTGTACCAATCAGCAGTGACAGTTCTTTGACCTTTTCCTTCCGTCAATAGATCCGGTATCCAACGAGAAACTAAATTTTTTCACAGATAATTCTTCATGTAACATTTTTGGTGTTAACTCAACTAAACATTTAATTTTGGCATTTGATATTTGTTGTTATAAGCCACCCTCGTGTATGGTTAATGGATCTTGAAAATCACTTTTTTATCGGAAAAGAATATAAAAAGTCACAATGGAGACCATTAAAATTTTCACCTTAAATGTATATAAAAAACCACAGCAAATCCCACTGCCGGAAGTAATTGTAATTTTATGTTTACGAGTTAGACATTTGTTGAAGGTAATGACCAAATAAGGTAAATTTAATTACATTTTCTTTGTTTCCTGTAATTCCCATTAATTTCATTTATACTGAATCTTTTACTGAGAAAATTAAATTGCAAGCAAAATGTACTAACCAGGAATTGTTTCATGCATCGTACAGATATGCAGATGTTTGCCAATTGGCAAAGCCGATTCGATGTAGACGCGACCGTTGGCACGTAACAATAAGCCAGCCGTGTGCCAATGAAAATCGCTGATGTGTCGGTCTCCTTGAAACGAAATCGATGAGAACGGAGAGACGTGCCAACCACTGACCTCTTGAGGGTTTAGTTGTGATTCAGGCTGTCTGCCAGTTAGCACGTGCTTTGGGCGACTAACCTAAATGAATGCCAACACATATGTAGACGTTTTTACAGTCTCTGGCTTTACCAATTGGCATTGTCAACAGGTATCGCGGCATAGTGTGGTCACGCCTCAAAACACCATGATTTATCCGATTTGAAATAAAAAATGTTTTTCCTGATTATAATAAAACAAATTCAATAAATAAAGAAAAATGCGTTACTTTGAAAATAATTTACATGCTGAAAAAACTTTACGAAAAGTCTTTATAAAAAGAATCATAGTTGTGTGAGCCTTTTTGACGTTTCTATATCTCGAAAATGAATGACAAATATTCTTTTTTTTATGCTGTTCTCCAGGTCAATTTTAACTAGATACCTAAAAGGAAATTCAATTTCTGGGCGGCTAAGAAATATTTTTTTTGTACTCATCGCTTTCAAATGCATTTTTTTCAGTTATAGCTTGAGTGCGGGAATAGTTATATTGGAATCAAAGATTTTCAATGATTATCAAAATTTAGATTTTGCTAATATTTATTGCATCCAATACATGTGAGTAAAAACTCAAGTACAATTACGAAACTTCTGTTTTAATTACGATGCATGTTCAGGGCCGTCTTTACGCATGGGCCCGCTGGGGCCTCCGACGGCCTCTGTCTTCATCCCTCATTCACAGGTTTCTGCAACGCCCGTAAATTTATCTGGCAGCGAGAAATTTAAAATTGAAACGTTTCTCCCGATAATTGACACCTTATCAACTAACTTAAAACAAATATCTAAGTCATATAAAGAGATTTATGAGCGGTGTGGCTTTCTGTTTGAACTACAAACGATTGAATTAGGCGAGCTAAATAATAAATGCAAACATTTCGCTGAAATATACCATGAGGATATTGATGGAGATGAATTGCAATGTGAATGTCTTCATCTGAGGCAATATCTAAAGGATCACACAGATGGAATCAATAAAATGCAAGATATAACTGTTTTAGAATTGGCTAATATTTTACGCAAAGAAGATATCGAAGATACATTCCCAAATATCGAAATATCGGTAAGAATTTTCTTATGCTTAATGGTAACCAACTGTAGTGGGGAGCATTCATTTTCCAAATTGGCCAGAATTAAAAATGAACTTAGAAGTAGCATGCTTCAAGACAGGCTAAATAGTTTGTCACTTATGAGCATAGAAAATGACATACTATATGAATTTGGTTTATTTTGTAAACGTTCTTTTAAAATAAGACATACCTATTAAATATTAATATAACCTATAAATAAAGGTCATTTTGTTATTTTTTATATAAATAAATTCTGTTCCAAATGATTGTTGTCTTTCTTGCCATTTTCAAAAATCGGGATAGGGTCCCCAAATTCAAAAGTGCTAAGTGCCTTGAGATAGCTAAATACGGCCCTGTACATGTTCACTTATCCGTTAATGAGTAGAATATATTTATTATTGTTTTCCGCTTGAAAATGCTTCTTACAATGGACTTTTCTCATTTTTAAACAGCTTTTGATACAGGTTTAAGCAGCTTTTACTTTTTATACAATAGTAAAACCTCAAAAACAGTTTACACCTTCTGCAAAAAACAGGTAGTCGTCCTATCAATTCACTAATAGACTTAGATAAAGCACATAGCAACAGTAAATCAATTAAAAAACTTTAATTCCCAGATAAGGATTTGTTAAAAAGTTCATTCTGGTCGTTAGAACAACTTTGCTCTAATGAAATTACTTTTTATCTTTCAACACGATAAGTGTCCGACAGATTTATCTAAGGACCTTCCAGTGGCAGCGAGGACTACTTTCAAACAAACCTTGTATCGTAAAAAAAATTTAACTAGGCAGACATTTATTGATTATTTGTTTGAGTATCTAAAATGTCATTCAGCAATGCAAATAATAATTATAGAACTGCAAAATGTTTGTTTCCAGAGCTGTTGGGGATATTGTATTGACAGGGCGTAAATGAAATTTGAATAAAGTATAATAATCTTATTGAGACAAATGTGACGTTTGACGTAACATGTGATGATTGACGTTTGACACAATATATGACATTAAATGACCGGCAAGAAAATTAGAATGATAAGATCGACCAAACCGTCTTCAACCCTTTCATCTCTGTTTTTATCCAAGTATTTGTATGACTTTAGATTAAAGTTAAATCCGATGTTAAAACCTATTTACTTTTTGTAAAGGCTATTATTGGATTTAACTAATTTTGTTCGATAAAGTGCATGTTAGAACACGTAAGCTTAGTTCTAAACCACTTAGGAGACCTTGTAAATGGCTTCGTGATCGTCTAGTTCGAGAAAACTTAACAAGTCGTGTTTGACATTCGACCCCATTAGCAGCTCACACATCAAGAACAACTATGAGACGTATGTATTCGAACCAAGTTTAATATAAACGATTAGCTAAAAGGAAAAGATCATACGGTCGATGCATCACCAAAAGTCGACCACGGCATCGTTCTATACACAGTAAAAATTCTTCGCATCGATTGGTCTAGTAAAAGGTTTAATATTATCACTTAATGTATAATTTTGTTATAAACTGACCCGTAAGTAGATGTGCTAGGCTAGCACGAGCACAGTAGCCGGACGTAATGTGTAGATACGTCAACCCTAAGATCAAAGATTCGCGCTGTACCTTTGTCAGTTTTTTTTATTAAAAAAACTCAACTCTGCTTTAAATATATTTATAAAAACATCGTTGTATAGCTCTGTGTCAGCCAAAACATTCTATAGTCCTGTGTCAACTGTCAGTCGCATTGTTTAGTTCCATGCTAGCTGTCAATGTTTCAGGAATATCTTAGATTAGTGTACGAGCTTCTGTGTTAATGGTAGCTCAGAAATGGTAGCTCAGAATATCTACTCCTTTGGATCCAATTCAGTATAACTTGAATTGGCTTCTCTGAAAGTACGAAGGGAACAATATTGACTACAGCGCCAAGGTGGTGAAGTCCAACACTGTAGTGTAGTGTATGTGGCATTTTCATTAGTTGAAATTACAGTCGCATCGGTGTGGAACTTGGTAGTTGTGCTTAAACTACAATCTTGCATGAAAACAAGGGAAACGACAAAGCTTAAGAACACCGTAGATTATCCTTTAATTTGCTGCTGATAGAGGGAGCATTGTTTTTGTACCGATTGAGGATATGGACGGATAAATTTCAACCAAAAAACATCCTTATTGTAACAAGAAGTGGAAATCATATTTTATAACATTTAACTGTGTAGAGTGACCATACAAGACGTTGTGGGAACAACTTAAACCGACAATGAATCACCGACATTGGCCGGAAGCTGCTAAACTTCCCAACTCCGTAAAGGAAATGAAGCGCAAGACGTGGAGACGGCCTTCGTCATGCGGAAAATCAGCTCGAGCAAATAAAATTTTAATATATCTTTCCAGCGATACTTGTTTGAACGGGTTGCTAGCACGTTGGGCGTTATTGATAGGAAATTTGAATGTGTAGCGTGTTTTATTACGTAGTGGCGCAGTCAGTGGGATATCCCACCTTACACGAATTTATGATAGGAAGGTTCGCTGTGGAATTATTTGTGGTAATATATCACTTAGTTTGTGAAAATATTTTGGAAGGAAATACTTCTTTCGAAAGAATACTGAACAAATTAGTTTTGTATGAATTACCGCGTATTAATTGGTATCTTGTATTTTTTTAACATTTTGTTGTTTGGAGGTTAGACTGAATAAGCAATAGACTGAATTGTTTATATTTCCAGGGTTAGCCTACATATACAGTGTGAAAATAGAATTTAGTGTTTACCGAAACTCTCTAAAAAACAATCAAAACTAAAATTTAATGCAAAATGTAAAACACTAAAAAGAACTATGAATGTCAATGAAGTAAAAGTTCAAAATGTTCTCCGCGATTGTCTTTGGCATCTTGATCTTAAATATAACTGTCTTCTAACATTATTTGACATATTATTCGTTCTTTCAAGTCATTTAAATCGAAATGTTTAGTTGTGTACAGAATGCTCTTCACATATCCCCATAAAAAGAAATTCAATAATGTTAGATCAGGTGTTCGCGTTGGCCATTCTATCGATCCTCGCCTCTCTATCCACCAATTGCAACGAAGTACAAAAATGGATATTACGTTGATGATGTGGTGGTGCTCCATCATACTGAAACCATATCGTATTTACTGGAACTTGAGGGTTTCCTGAATCAGGATACAAATTTGTGCCATTCAAATTTCACTCAATTAAAAAGGGCCCAATAATATGGTTTCTAACAATCTTTGTCCAAACATTCTCCTTTTGAAGGTATTGAGACCTTTCAGACGATATAGCACATGTCTATACTTCCTATTTAAAAAATTGGGAGTTGTTCCTGTCATTTGAAGGTGGGGATCGTATTTATTTGAATTTATTCCGTTTGAAATCTTATTTTCTAGATTAGGTTTTCTGGGATCTTAAAAAAACGAAAACATTCTTGAGGACATGACTATTTAGCTTGAAATAAAGGGTGTTTCAAGGGTACGGTATGGTAAATGTTCACGAACTCCTGGTTCTACGCCACTGGCTTTTAGGGGTTCTTCAGACCACAAAAGTTTGAGAAACTCCGAACTAGAAGTTAAATTTTGTCTGCGCTCCTGTCTTTTAAACATCCCCTGGTATGAATTTTCCAAAGAACGATGTTAAAGAACGTTTAATATTTATACATCAAATAAAGTTGGGCCAATTTACTCTACGATATTACTTCATTTAAAATTTTAAAAGCTATTGTAATATCAACGTAGCCCAAGGCGCTGTCTATTGTTTTAAATCCAAATAATCCGGAGTTCTTACGAATACTAAAGATCGCTGGCCCTAACAGCGAAATTTTCTTGAAAGATCAGCAAACTTTGCGTATTTGTCGATAAGTTTGATAACAAGACAGTTTGCCAGGGAAATTACCGAGTTTGATTCAAACCAATTAAGTGTTGCTGTCTTGATTTAATTGAATAAGTTGATTATCGAGGTTAAATCAGACATTGTTTTCCTATGCAAATGCTTGGAAATAAGATCTGCATGAGCAGTGTTTTTTTTTCTGATTAACTCATGGACTGAAAAGTCCCGGGCTTGATACATAGATGACGCTAGTTTTATTGCAATCCAGTTAGTACTAAACTTAAAAAGACGGCTGTCAAAATTTCATGATATTCTATTCATTAGTTCGCAAGTTGAAAGTGGCGATATTTTTAATAAATAGTGAATGTGTGGGAGTTATTTGAGATTTGCATGAAAATGTGATCTCATAGGAAAAAGTAATCAATACAAAAGCTGTGAATGATAAAAAGTTCTACAAATTTTTTGTACAACCTTTTCCAAATATGTGAGCGAAAGCGATAGATCGCTAATCTCTAGCCTAGACAGGAATTACTAACAGCTCAACTTTCTTTTTTATATTCTTAATAGATATTTATGTATCCACTTAATAATGGATCATTTGCTTTATTGTACATCAGCTATTTCTTCTTGGAACCAATAACGAATTGTTTCTGTCGATAGGTGCTTTTTCCATCGTATATTTAATTCACCAATAATTGTGCATAAAAATTACTTGGAATAAGAGGTGTACACCTAGTTTTTATGTCTCTAACTTTCTCAGCAAGAGATATTTTTCATGCGGCATCATAAAGAGTCCTGATTTTTGGTGATATCCCAACGCCTCAACAGGTAATTCGGTCAAACTTTCTGGAAGGTCATTGCATTTTTCGTAAAAAGCGTTGGTGTTCCGTATAAATATATATCCTCGTAATTTCAGTCAATTCGACTAATACAAAAATTTCCTCAGATTTGGTGCGAGGTCGTTTGTTTTTAAAAACGATTTCAACCACACCAGTTGATATCTTTCTATTTAAATTTCATTTCTGACGCCGTATTTCAAGTAGTTTTTGAAGCACAAATATCTATATTCATCCCCTAACGTTGATAAATCAGTGCCGAATTCAAATTAGGGTAATTTAACTTGTTATTAACACTTGCACACTCGTTTCACCACCGCAGCAAAATTTATAGCCGAACCAAGACAAAAACACCTTCATTACTCATCTCTATATTTTCACCTATCAGCAATATACATCCACTTGGGGAATATAGTCCGGACAAAACAGTTTTGAACATCAAAATAACACTAAGTTTCTACAAAAAGTTTTTATAAATTATATGTTTATTCCAAATAGAATGTTTTGTTTTACCGAAGGATATTCCTTAGGTCCTTTGAGGAATTTTACAATATCCGAAGGATTTATTTTAAGCAAATATTACTCTTTTATTTTGTTGTGCCAAAAACACCACCGGTATGTGAATGGAGATTTTCTCTTCCATTCCACAGAATCTACATTCTTCCTACTCCACTGTGAATATCTTTTCGAGGAACCCATTTAGACGGCAGTGTCCTTTTAATTCACTTGTTGTTTTGAGTTTATTTTCCGTGAAGTACAAATGCAACCATCAATTTGTATTTTAATTATTTTTATCGTAATCCGGAAGAATGTAAGAAATAGAATGACACATTAGTAGGTTTTTCCAAAATTTTATAGATTTCAGAGAGATTTTTTCGCAAGAAAAACAAAAATATTAATTTTTTCGTATAATATAGACACCAACCAACAATTTGCATATTTTTCATTCAACTTCTTATAACTGTTTTCCTATTTATTGCCAAAACCCAAAAATAGATTTATTTCTTCCATTCTCTTATCCTTATGCCTTTTCAGGCGTCGAATTGGAGTTCAACCTATACCCGTTTTGTCCATTCTCTTCTGTCCCTGGTCATTTCCTTCATTGCTCCTAATGTTTTTCTTTTGCTTTTTCCAATTTCTTCAATCTGGTCTATCCATTTCCTCCTGGGTCATCCTCTTTGTCTTTTCCTTGATATTCCCATTTCTATAACTTTTCTCGCAATTCTATCCTGCTTCATTCTTTCTAGGCAAGATAGAATTTCAAAACCGTTAAATGCGTTTGCTGAACAATTAATGAGTTTGTATTTGTGTCAGTGTTTCTCCAAAGGTGTTATATTTGATTGTCCCATCTCTACAGGATATTTTCAATAGTTCCATATTATAGTTTTCTTCGCTTTACAGAGGGGTACCAAAATTTGGACAGTGTCCAAGCCGGACAGGCTTCGCCAAGTAGGCACCGAGCTCTGTGCGAACCTTGTGTAAATGCAATACCGAGTTGACAACGACTTTCCCATAAACGCGCAAAGTATTCAACAAGAATAATGCCAGTACCCACTGCAGTCGAGGGTGCATGTTCATACTTGTCGCCCGTCCTAGCATAAATGTATAATGTACAAGATAGTTCAATTGAAACCCATCTTTGGTCCAGGAAAAATTTATTGACAAGTACAGTTACAAATAACTACCACTACAATTGAGGCACATATCCCACTGTTTCACCAACCGATGTATACCCTGCTTATAGAATTCTTGTGGCTGCTGCTGGAAGAATTCTTTCACAGCGTTTTGTACTTCTGCGTCCGACTGAAAACGGTTACCTTTTAACGCCTTTTTTAGTGGCCCAAAGATGTGAAAATCGCAAGGCGATAAATCGGGACTATAGGGTGGATGCTCTAATATCCTCCATTTCTTTCGTTGCAGATTTTCTCTCACTACGTTGGCAACATGAGGCCGAGCATTATCGTGAAGCAGAATAACACCACGTGAAAGCTTCCCTGGACGTTTTCTTCTTATTGCTTGATGGAGCTTGTTCAAAGTTTCATTATACAGGTTTGCGTTGATATGCACTCTAGGTTCTGTAAACTCTATCAGCAAGGGTCCTTCATGGTCGAAAAAAAATGTCAACATCACCTTGCCTGCAGAAGGTTGAACTTTAAACTTCTTTGGTGGCGGAGAATTTGCGTGTTTCCATTGCATCGATGACAGCTTACTGGATGGTTCAAAATAATGACACCAAGATTCATCGCCAGCAACTATTGACGAGAGAAAGTCATTACCATTTTGACTGTATTCCGTGAGGTGTTGCAAAGACAAGCCCATTCGCAAGCTTTTTTGGTCCTCAGACAAAAGACGAGGAACCCATTGCGCACAAACTTTGCTGTAACCTAGTTTGTGTACGATACTATGGACAGATCCTATACTCACACCAACATTTTATGAAATTGCTCTGATTGAAATTCGACGATTTTCTCTAATCCTTCCACACATGCCACATTCCTGTCTGTTGATGCAGTAATCAATGCACCTGGTCGTGGCTTATCATTCGTCCTCTCTTCTCCATTCTTAAATTTTCGACACCATTCCTTCACAGTTGGATAATGCAAAACATGCGTTTCCATACACTGCTTGCATTCGCGTATAAATTTGCAACGGTTGCACACCTTCAGCACACAGAAATTGAATGACCGCACGCTTATCACATTTGGACGGATTGTTAACAACAACCGCCATTTCAAAGTCACAATACTTAAAATCGCTGTCAAATATAAACGAAATAAACAGATCAGTGTGACGTTTGCATACACTGCTAATGTTGGAAAACGTCAGTTGAATGATTACAATTGTTTCCAAGGCTAACCTGACCAAAGATGGGTTTCAGTTGAACAAGCCTAGTACAAATAACATCTTACAAAGATTGGCCAATTGTATACAAATTGGGTATGAGTGTACGGGCCAGAAACCAAACACTCCGAAAGCTTGGGAAAAACCGCAAGTATCTTTCAAGCGGAAATTCAGATATGGTAAGCAAAAAATGATCATCATGTCGGATAGTCAAGCAGCCATCAAAGCACTGAGTTCTTGCGTAATCAGTACTAAAATAGAGGAACTCAATTACCTTTCTGAGGGTTTGTGAACAATTCTAAACCAATCAAGTTTATTTAGCATTTCCATACCATTTTAAGACTGACTGCTCAAGAACTCAGCGACCTCTATAGCCTTCATAAAGATTGAAGTGGGCACACTTGAAATATACTTCCGAAAACTCCTTGTGAAGTTGTGGCCTCCTTTGATTCTACTTATTAAAGGACTACATAAATTAAGAGAAAGATAATTTTCACCATATTTCCCAGACTAAACGATGACAAGTTTTCGGTGGGTACCTAGAAGTTTAAAATTAACCAACAATGAGTTTCCGGGATTTATTCACCTTTATGGCAGTTATAGTATCCTGATAGCGTCCCAGGAATACGTATTTCATGTGTAAGAGACTTGTGGGGCTTCAACCCTTTTGGCTAATGATCTGGAAAGTCGATACATCGCTCGAGAATGATCTGGATAGTTTTGTGTCGGTGTAAAATGACTATAAACTCTTTTGGGAAAAAGAATAATGGTTTTTACAGATGATTGCGCTGATTTTTGTATTGATCGGAATGGGGTGCTAAACCATTATCTGCTTTTTGGTATTTTATTTAAATATATAAGTAAAAATAAACTTTTTAAAACGAATATTTCAGGAGAAAACTGGAAATTATGTCTGCAACGTTCATTGCATTGACGCCGGTCAGGTCGGTAATCACACCTGTTTCCCAAACTTCCTAACCTCTAATTTTTGCTCGGCCATCCACATCTCCGAACTCTCTCCATATTGATTCTGGTCACGTATTCAATGAAATTGGAGTTGTTAAGTGAAGTTCTATTAGGGTCATTCGACACTTTTCCGTTGGGCTCCCACAGTCATTGAAAAAAGAAAGTTTTCAGAAAAAAAAACAGACAAAAGAAAAAACGCAAACCGTAGAAAGAAAAATATGTCGGACGAGGTCAAAAAACGGATTAAATGGAGAACTAAAGAGTTACTTTTTGGAGTTATAGAGGCCGGTTTATTGTGGTAGAAGCCTTTTTTTTTCTTGGGCGTGTTTTTGGATGAATCTGACGTGATTTCTTTTTTCATGGGGATTGTAGAATAAACTACACTGATTTGTTTTATACAGGGTCTACCAATCTTTCGACAAAGTTTTGTGTATGGGTTAAGAGATATCAAAAACTGTTATTAACAAAAATGGTAGGTGTATTTAAGTCCGACCACGATAACTTTGGGACACCACGTGGTGGCGGGTGTGGCATATCAGCCAGCCAAATTTAATGAAATAAGGGCACTTTACTCTTGACTCGAAATCAAATTTTCGAATTCACCTCGTATACTACGCGTCTTTCGCCACATTTTGTTGTTGCATTTTTAGTTTTAGAGGAGGCACAAACTTTTATGAGGAATAACTTTTTATCAAAAAACCCGTAATAAATAAGTATCCCATTTGGTGCGAACTTTGGAGATGACGCTGTATATTCTTTTAACTAACTGAGAAATATCAAAATTGAATTCTGGACATATATAATGGCACATCCTTTCTATAGTTTGTAACTTATAAATATCAACCCACGTGACTTCTGTCATAACTGCACTATGTTGCCAAGCTCTTGAAATAGTATGAGAATCTAGTAAATGTCAAATGAAATTATCAAATATTCTTCTTTTTATTTGGCTATAGGTTAGGTTTAGTTTTTGATAGTTACTGTATCTAAACAAACTTGAACTTATTTCTGTATAAAAATTTTATTTGTATGTTAAAAGTACAGCAGTAAGTAAGAAATTATTATTTTAAAACCTACTGAGCCTAAAAAGGTATGTATGAAATAGTTGGAAAATTCAAGATTCATTTTAATAAAAACAAATTCATATTGTGGTTTATTTTTCTTGGAAATCCATTGTGTGGATGTGTATTTTAGGAAACTATGATTAGGAACATTCTACATTAAATAATTGTTCTTCCTCCAATTGCAGCAGTAACATTTCTAAAGTGAAATGGATTATCTGTAAATAAATTGTGCAAATATAAGTATTATGAGTAGTGTAACAGAATACAATAAATACAGTTGATTGAGTATAATATTAAACCCATACTTACTTGCTTCATACATGCTGTAAATAGTCAGGAATAGATGAATAGTAAATACATCAACTATTTCAGTGTTATTAACGTTCATTTATACGTTAACTTTGACAACTCATCACTGCTTGTGGAAATTTACTCAGTTTTTCGCAGTTTCTTATAACAAGGAGATTAAATAATCGAAAAATTGAATGATCAATATTAAACTATCACAACATAACCTTAAAAATGTCAAGACGTCAACTGTACCCAACGATTATATACTAAGGATGGACTAGTTCCTATTCTCAAGCATTTTGAAAACAAGATCGAAATTGCGCATGCGTTATTACGTCACAGTAGGACCTAAACAGCAGACAGTCAGTTTGTTTACATAGTGGTTTACGTTTACATTTATTATATTGTCAGAATGTTTCTGTTTCTGGTAAAGTTTTAGTGATTTTTAATCATAATTCGTTTTATTTTATTTTGAAAACTTGGTTTTTGTACTATTATATTCAAGGTAAAATTGATTTATGACTTGATAGAAATATTATTTTAAGGTTGTTTTTTCTATTTTAGTCTAGGCATGCCTGGTAGAATATGTGCTATTGCTACGTGCAAAAACAACCAAATTATTTGTAAAAAGAAAGGCATTCCTATTATATTTCATTATTTCCCAAAAGGGAACGATTTATTAGTGTCTTCCACTATTCGCAAAGAATGGGTTAGGCGTTGTAAAAGGGCAGATAATTTTAATCTAGATACGTCTACAATTTGTTCTGAACACTTTACACCAAATGATTATGGAAGAGACTTACAGAATGAGTTGTTAAGTAAGTACTATACAATTTTTTAGTGTATTCTATGGTTTATTTCAAAACAATTATAAATCTGCAGCTTTCTTTAATTATAATTTAATTAAAAATAAATAATTTTTCTAAAGACTCATTCCTACATTATTTTCAGAGTTACCTTTACGCAAGATTTTAAAGAGGACAGCTGTCCCCACTGTTAAACTAAAAAGAGCCCTTGAATCTTCTGAAGAGAGTGAAGAGACACTTCGGGCAAAAAGAGCTAAAAAAAACTAATAGAAACATTGTTGAAGAAATAATTGGTTCTACTAGCTCCAATATAGAAAATTTAAATGACATAAATATTTTCTAGCTACATTACTATATGAATTCCTTTTGTAAATATAAACTGTTTCGATATTCCTATTCTTTTGTAAGGATATACAATAATTATTAATAAAATAAAACAAAAAAAAATGTGTTTTCTTTTTTAAAGCAAATATAGTGTTCTAATATGGTAAAGGTAATTCGTTTTAAAGCCGAACAACCTTTATTTTTAATTAAAATCAATAGAAACACATTTTCAGTAAGTATAAACCAATGTATTTAAATATACGCGAGGTCCTGTGGTGACGTCATAGCTGCAACATCGCACACAAACAAATTTGTCAAAGTAGACTATCCTTCCTAGTATATAATCGTTGAACTGTACCAGATAAACCATTTTAATCGCGGCAACAGTGCGCATTTTTGCCAACATATAAAGTTTTTAGTACGACTAATGTTAGTTTGAGTTTAATAATTAAGTAACTCACGAGTTGTATTACATACGAAATCAATTACGAAACTTTTCTTTAAGCATATATTCATATTTTTTGATAACATGCGACCTATAAATTTCAATATTTTTTAGGATTAAGGCTGTAAAACAAACTGATTGACAGCAGCAAAAGAATGACATAATACAAGCGAACGTCTCTTTTTTGGCACTTTGATCACGTGGGTTGATATTTATAAGTTAAGAACTAATTCTATATCGACTTTCAATAAATATTATTAAATATAATTTTTTTATTTACAGATTATCCTAGAAAAACTGAATTGTATTTTCGAAACCTACTTTCGATAATTTTTTCTTAAATTCAATAAACAGACCTGTATCAATATATATAAATCATATAAATACATTTAATACCAGTGGATATGAATAATCCCATTTTCTGTCGCACACAGAATTTATTCTATCATTTAATTTCCTTTTTGGTGGTTTGATTTACAGTTGTTACATAAGGAGTGTGCACGATTTTGAAAGGATCCCGCAGGATTGCCAACTTAATAAGGTTCCAGTTATCGACGACACAAATCTACAATGTAATATATTCCAAAAGAAAATTGGTTTCAGATAAAGGAAAAAAAAAATTGGAATGTTTTCGGCATAGGTATATCGATCGAGGTGAAGCGTTATAGAAAAGAACAAAAAAATTAAGAAAAGGTTTTATTTTCTCCTTTCGAGAATCATTTCATGTAAATGACAATTTCTTTATAGTAGTTTAGTCCGAGAAATACTTAAAATCCTTTCTTCTTTTTTTTGATTTACATATAAACGGGTTCGTCGTGAATAGATACAACATACAGTGTGTTTTGATTGACTTGTGACACGGTGCGTTTTCTTGATGAAACAAAATTTTTTTCTTTGCCATATGCGGACGTTATAATATTCACTGTTGATTGTATTTCCTTTTTCAAGATAGTCGATGAATATTACACCATGTACATCCCAAAATACCGAGGTCATAACCTTTCCAGCTGATTGTTGTGCTTTTGGGTGCTTTGGGCGAGGCTCTTCAGTTGCTGTTCACTCAAATGACGATCGTTTTGATTCCGGAGTGAAGTGATGAATCTATGCTTCATCCATTGTCACATATCGACGCAAAAATTCCGGTTTAAACATGGTCAAACACTGCTCAACAGTGAGCAAATGCGGCAACCACTTTGAACAGAGCTTTCTCATAGTCAATTGCTCATGCAATATACCAACACGTTCTTATGATATCTTTACGTCAGCTAACTCACGCAATTTCTCTTTTCGACCATTTAAAACGATTTAGTGTATTTTTTTTTATGTTTTCTGGTGTTATATGTATATCGCCTCATTTGGATATCCACTGCGTTCCGCATCATCGGTATCTCTACGACCACGTTTGAAGTCAGCAAACCATCGTTTTATTGTTGTTTCTGATGGAGTGGAGTCCCCATAACACTTTCCAAGCCATTGCTTCGCTTGAACGGTATTATTTCCTAACAAGAAGCAGTGTATAATTAAAACACGAAATTGTTTTTTATCCATTTTTTTGAAAATATTAAAAGTACCATCACTCTAGGCAAAAAAACTCACGAACTAATGAATAGAATATCTTGAAATTTTGACAGCTGTCTTTTTAAGGTTAGTACTTACTGAAAAACAATAAAACTAGCGCCATTTATGTGTCAGGCCCAGGACTTTTCTGCCCATGTGTTAGGTGTGCTGCAGGCAGAAAATCAAAGTTCATCACCTTCTATTAAAACACCATACCAAGGAAAATGTCGCATTGCATCGTTCATCGCTTAATCGCGTCCTGTGTGAACGTACACTTAGATCAAACAAAAATAATGATTCCTATTACTATGGAAATTTAAAATTTTATCCAACAACGTCCAGAAATATCGGAATCCCAGTTCGATATTTCGATAGTTCAATGATATTAGTAGAGCAGAGTCTCTCGTAAAAGTGACAGTTATTTCGATTTACTTCTCATAACCTTACATTACATTTCTATTCTCTCCATTTACACCGCTGGATTTCTGGTATTCGATTATCGGGATTTATTTCCAAAATTCTATATCCCAAAGGTAATATCAATTTTTGTACGCTGTCAGCAGTTGGCAAACGTACCCAAACTATTCTAATAGCTTTATATGAATCCGATTCCCATAAATATTTATAAGAATATCACAAAATAGAACCGCTTACAGTCAATTGGAAGGTTTGTGAAAATCAGATCACGCCATTTAGTTTTCTGGATATCACTAGGGGGTAAGTGTTAAGTTAAATCTATGTTTGTGGGGTCACAACTCTTCTCCCACGGTCATTATCTTTTTAAAAAGGGTACGAATGATATTTAAGCTTTATCGGGCAAACTATTTGACGCGCAAAATTTTTGTGTGGCAAATTAAATTTTCTACAATTTTTAGTTGAAGAACTGCTGGCTAAAGTATTATCTATGTAGAATGGGGCTGGTAGGGAACAACAATTGTCTCTCAACCAGGCTGTTAGCACTGGGTAAGAGACAGTTGAAGACAGTTTCCGACCTAGAGACTGGACACTGCACCCTGAGGAAACATCTGCACAAAATGGGCAAAGTTATGTGAATTAAGGGTTGAGACTAACTAAATTACACTCAGTTCAAGTAAAATAAGGCTTCTGCTTTCATTTTTAATGGTCCTCGACTGAAGTCCTTGGCTTGCCTTAAGTCTAGTATTTCATTTCAGTAGACTCTTCCTTTGCAGTCCATTTGTGATGCCTTTTGGCCTAATATAATAATAAATATTCAAAATAAGTATTAAATCCCCCTTGATCCCATTTCAACAAAACGTTCGAACATTTCATTATTATATAAATATAAATAAAGAAGGTTATTGTCAAGTTCAAGCGTGGTGCAAGACAAAAACAATTATATGTTTATCTGTTTTGCTCGAACTTGACCAGTTATTAAATATACATTGAGTATTGATAAAAGAAGAAGTAGATGCAGAATACTTAAAGAAGACTGATATTCTATATAGTTGAATAGTCACCTACTAGTAATTATTAACCATTACGTATAAGTATGCTTTACGGCTAGGTAGTTTAGTTTAGTGAGTAATTTAATGCATTTAGTAAATAAATCAAACGTATCCCAGTGCTAGAAGTAGTTGTTTCATTCCTCTCGAGATGATCTTCCAAGTGATCCGCAACACCACCTATTCAGAGACCCTTCCACACCTATAATCTACCAAAGTATCCATCGACGATACATCCATCACACATTTAATTTAATGATCCTATTTCCTGGAGGAATTCCAGAATTCTAGTGTTCCAGTTTAGATAATTGTCCCTCTCTTATACCTCAGGCTCCCAGGTGTTCTATATTACTATGTGAGTTTGTGAATGACTGTTTTCCCTTACATTTCTCCAATTTTAGCTTCTTGAGATGTCATTCATTCGATTGGGTTGTGCTCAACAGCCCAGGTGCTTGAACCGAATCTTTGTATATAGGCCACTAGTTTGACTGGATGGATTTTCCGTAGTTGTATTATTTCCTCTCCAAAATGCTTCCGTCTGAGTCTATGTAAGTTCTCGCAGAAGCAGAGTATGTGAGTAGGTGTTTCGTCATGAAGATCACATTTCCTGCACATAGGTTCACTAGCTTTGTCCATATTGTGCAGATGTTTCCTCAGGGTGCAGTGTCCAGTCACCAGGTCGGAAGCTGTCTTCAAATGTCTTTTACTCAGTTTCAATAGGATTGAGAGTTCCTTGTCTACCTTGTTCAGTAAACTCTTTGTATGAAGGTGCCCTTGTGTTGACCTCCATTTGAGTTGGTGTTCCCTCCGGACCTATGAACTCTCCTTTAGAACCTGCTCTGGATAACTGGTCAGGCATTTCATTACCTGCAGTCCCCTCATGTGCCAGCACCCATATTAGAGACACTAGAGGTTACAAACTTGATTTCCTCTCTGTTCAAATAAAATAAGGCTTCTGCTTTCAATTTTGAAGGACCTTAGCTTGCCTCAAGTCTAGTATTTCGTTCCAGTAGACTCTTACTCTGTAGTCCATTTAATCTTTCCTATTTCCTGGAGAAACTCCAGAATTCTAATGCTTCAGTTTAGATAAGTGTCCCTCTTTTATCCTGCAGACTCCAAGGTATTCTGTATTACTATGTGAGTTTGTGAATGACTGTTTCCCCTTCCATTCCTCCGGTTTAAGCTTCTTGAGGTGTCATGTTTAGATTTCTGTACAAACTATTAGCGCATGATTGTTCTGGCCACTGGATAGTATTTAATAAAAAAAGGAAATGAAAGGGAAGCTAATTTTTCATGGTGATATTTCAACAAACGATTGAATCAAATAGCAGCCGTGCATTTATAATGAAATTAATATGAAATGCGAGATGGGAAACATAATGAATAACTCTCTATGTGTGTACGTGCATCGGCTACAATATTAGATAGAATTGTTCGCATTCTATTGGCAAGTTTTTCATCAAATTTTGCATTCAATGTCAGTTATGACGATATAGAACATGAATTCCTAAAATTGTCATATAAATCTGCCAATATAATGCCGCGTGCATTTTATTAATTTTCCAAATGGTATCGAACTGAAATTGGAATATTTTTAGAGTCGGTGAAGTACGAGGATAGTTGGATATTTTATCAACTGTCATTCAGTTTGTGTTTGACAGTTATGCTATAAATAATATTCAACAGAAACTCATTTTTATTTTGAGTACCAGGTCACCAGGGTATCAAGGACAATGAAAAAGCTGACGAACTTGCAAAAATAGGGTCAGAGGATACGCAGCCTGAGCCAGGAGAGAGTCTAGGTATACCGAAAACTATAGTACGAGGATCTGTGAAGACCTGGATCAGAGAACAACATAAAAATTTCTGGGTAAACCTCCCAAGGTCAATGCATGGCTAAGCCTCTATATGCGAGACTCGTGATCGCAAAAGACAGTTATTACTTGTCCAACCGCAAGGAAACGCTGAGCTATATAGCAAACACAAAGCTAAGAACTTGTACAAACTGGTGCAGGGGACAAATATACAATAAGCCATTAGGTTGCAGGGTATCGGAAACTTGTGAGACGGGTTCGCAAAAAAAAAGTACCGTGTATCTGATTGAGAGGTAGCCTGCTGTGTTTCAAAACATCAATTTTCTATAATAATAGTACCGTTAAAGTACCACAAAATTAAAATATTCGTAATTATTAGATAGTTTTACGTAAATTTGTTCCAGTAACTTTTCCTCTATCTTGTAAAATAACTGGTAGGAAAGCTGACTGGATAAAACTGTTATAACTTTTGTTCCACTTAATGGATTTGACCAAACTTAGTATCATTTGAAAGGGAATTAAATCCCTTAAAAGGTATTGTATAGTTTTTAATGTGATAACCCATATTTTTAATCCCTTTGAAGGAAAAAGCCACCTAATGGCGTGCATATAAATTTTTTATAAATTCGAATATTGTGAAATAATGTTAATCTACTATTTCAATTTGAATGAAAAAAATTAACCTGCATACAAAATTCATAAAATTTGTGATACAATAATAACGCGTTTTCCTCTAGAACACGTAGTATCTAGAGAACAGTTTTTTGTATCGTCAACCCAACCATATTTTAAAGGCGGGTGTATATCCTCATACAGTTTTAATTATAATATAATTACCATTACTACTATTTTCAAGTTAAATGTATTTTATTTTATATATTTATTCATGTAATAAAACCGTAAGGATTGTTTGAATAACAAATAAATGAATAAACACTTGACAACATCATGTGTGTATCAAACCAAGTTTCGTCTAAATAAATTATAGTTCTATTTGAATCACGGTACCCTTTTATTTTGCGCAAATACTCCTGTCTAAGTTCAGCGATACGCCGAGATTCCATTATTACCATTCGATTATCTAACTTCTTATATTTAAATCCACAATTCAATAATCCCGCGCATCATCTTGGACTGTTGTTTCAAATGGTCTCCAAAATGCCATTCTAATTAGTTATATTATAAAACTCACCCCAACGTCTACAAACAAATGAATATTGTATTAATATCAATTAACTGACGCGACCTAACCACTACACCATCAAAAAGGTGTTATATTAATGATACCTTTCTACACTAGATCACCTACAGTTTCCTACAAATACCTATAACAATTCACTAAACTCACTCAACCAAGAAATAAATATTATATTAAATATTTCTTTAAAACAAAATTCACACCCGACACTGAATGATACTAATGGATTATAAGCCGAACCACAACACAACCCATCCGAACACCCTCAAGACCGTAGAATTTTTTCTGCGAAAATCGTCAAACGGAATATACTTCGGTTATTTCGTTATATTACGATGAATACTGCAGTTGATGATTGGTTGTTTCGAAGTCTTGACTGCACGTGCAACACGTTGCCATCTCTTCAAAATTTTCTTAAATATAGTAACATATAAAAAGTTGTTTTAATTAATTTGTCTTTTTTCAGTATTTTCAAGCGACTTATTTTAATATTTACTAATAAATTTTCATTATGTATTTTTTTAAAAATATTTCCAAACTAGCTTTCTTATAAAATCACGAACTAACAGTTTACTGAAGTAAGAGGAACATTTGTGTAGCGAGCCTAACAATTTTAGAAAATATATCTGACAACATTGCTTTATTTTATGGTCATCACACTGACAATAGTTAGAGTATAAGTTTTATCATTCTTTAAGTGGGTTTAACGGTCGCTAGGTGGTGTGATTGAACAATTGCTTTGAACTTGAACTCCTATACTAAATGCAATCAAAATCGGCCCATCCGTTTGGGAGTTGTTCAGTATGAACCCGATTGCAGCGCCACCTACCGGGACTAATTATGAATCTAAACTGGAGATTGAAATAAAAATGAATTATATTCGATTGCCGTGCAACCCTATTGCTCAAATAACCCGATTGCTCATATTGTGTGGATGAAAAGAAAAAAATATTAAAATCGCAGTTTAAGAATAGGGGTTGCTTGTAGAGGGGTGAAAATTTAGGGTTGTATGTATTTTTATATGCTGTATCATAAAAAAATAAAAACAAAAAATTTAGTCCAAGAAAACAAAATAAAAATTTAGGGGTGGACCACCCTTAATAAATAGGGGGATGAAAAATAGATGCTGTCCGATTCTCAGACCTACCCGATATGCACACAAAATTTCACGAAAATCGGTCGAGCCGTTTCGGAGGAGTTCAACTTAATTTTAAAAAAGTCCGTTTCAATAAGGATGAAGCCACCTGAAGTTGCAGTCGATGCGCGACCTTGATGTCAAAACCAGCGCCATATTTAAAAATTGATATTTCAATCTAAATCAGTAGCGTAACGTTTTCACATTTTGTAGGGTAACACAAAATTAGAAGTACTAGAACCATATAAATAACTGCTAAGTGCAGCAGACTATATGAATTAATAGCAGAATTCAATTATTTTTGAAGTAATGTATACTCTTCCATATATTTTACAACAATCTGATTGCCATGAGTAATATATTGGATTATTATACTTTCTTATTTGACTTACCGATGATTTTTTAAAGGAATTTGGATTCCATGTTCAGCTTCAGACTCCATAAAAGTTGCAACGTTTTCAAGAATCTGTCGGCCTTCACTGTGGATAACATTTCTTTTAACACCAACCAGTTTTGTAGGAGGCATGGTTTTAGATCAAATAAAACACACAGCACTCACAAATAAACTAGCAGAACGTCTTAAAATATTCAAAAATGAAAAATATTCGACAGTAAATGATTGTTTCAAACACAACCTCAAATGTCAACAATTTAATTGCTGTCGGCATGAAACATCGCTTGTAACGCCAATGGCATGGAACGATCGCTCGACAGATTTTGACTTATGCGCAGGTCGGTACGCCAACTTCAGGTGGCTTTTTCCTTATTGAAACGGACTCTATCATTGTAACAATAACCAAAAATGAATTACAAAAATAAACTACGTTGACCTATCTAAGGGGAAAAACCGTTACCAGAATTGTTTTATGGTGAAAGTTTATGTAAGCCCCCGTGGAAGTGACCATAGTTGTCGAGCACGTCAATGTAAAAAAAAACCAGCTCCATAATGACTGATTCGAACGATGAATTCTAATTGTAATTTTTAAAATAATCGTTACGAAATGCAAAATCAACTAAATTCGAGTAAAAACTTCCAGTTGATCACCTCCGAATGGCAAATATATACGAACTTAAAAGTTTAGTGAAGGCAGAGTCCTATTAAGTCGTTACAAATCAGAGTTAGCAGATTGTAGGAGTGAATTGTAAATTTTATGGACGTAAGTTTAAGGCCGGATGGGAATAACTTTATCTCTAAGGAGAATTGTATGAACTGCACTGCAGGTTTTCGGTTTAATATGAAGTAAAATTGGAATAATATTCCATATGGAAGACTTGAAAATGCCAGGATACATAGCAGCGAGTCTTCTGGTGCTAACTTCAGGATTATTTACAATTTCAATCAAAATATCGTCTTCGTTATCTATTGTCACATCAGGTCGTCTACCAGTTTCAGTATTTTTAGGTACTACTGAGCCACTTTCTCTTAATCTTTGGCTACAAATGTTGCGCGAGCAGGATGCCTTCTGTTTGGAAATTTTTCCGTATATCTTCGCTCTGCTGCACGAGCGTTACATTGTACTTCCCCAAAATACTAAATGCATATCAGCATTTATTGATTATACCAAGTTTGAATATTTTAAGTAACGGTAGTTTTGAATAATTTGAAGAAAACTCATATGAGGACGTCTTCTTCAAAGGGCTGTAGCCTTAGGAACCATTTTCGGATTAAGATAATTTGAGATAAATCGACTTAAAATCTCTAGTAACTGTAGTTTCCGTTTGGCAGGAGAGTTTCTGAACACCCTGTATGATTATATCTCACTGATGAATCCATAAATAATTGACAGTTAGCCCTTTTTTTGGTTTTTCTATCAACTTAATTCATTTAGAAGGTTATACGGCAAAGTTAATTCGTCGGCTGAGGTGCAATTGACCCTCTTAATTGAACGGAGGCCAACGCAAATGGTACAATTACAATTGCTGAAGAATGCAATCTTTTACCTGGCAATCTGGAGATTCTAATTACAAAGGTAGAGAAATTTATGTCTCCTTTTTAATTTGTTCAACTTTCGTGATTGTTTTTTTTTTGTCGAATTTATGTTATTTTCGCTAGAGCCAAATTGTCGGATTGTGATTTTTTAAGTACTTAAAGTACGACGTTATCTAGATTTTTTTTCAGTGGGAACAGATATTGTCTGTCATATCTATTGAGACAAATAATTATTGATGAATATGAACTAATTGTCAGCAAGTAAACGGCGAGCATTTTGA
Organism: Lochmaea capreae; assembly: GCA_949126875.1. NCBI lineage: Eukaryota > Metazoa > Arthropoda > Insecta > Coleoptera > Chrysomelidae > Lochmaea > Lochmaea capreae. The sequence goes on from OX421411.1 coordinate 5,508,786, forward strand.
ACATTTAAAGTAATTTTGTCTCCCATTATTCTAAAATAATGAAATGTACACCTATTGTTCAACTAACAGTGAGTTATTCCTCGTTTTCACAAATTTTTTTACACTAAACTCAGTATGTATGAATTCAAAATAACAAGCTGTAAAATATATAAGGTGTCCCATTTAAATTAAAGAAGTTGATGGCATTCCGGTTAAACCGGAAGTATATTATTGACAAAAAAATGTACATCAGATGCATTTTGTTCCATTGCACATACCTGCAAATTTTCACAAATATCGTTCTTTTCGTTTAAAAGATATTTACTTGGTTCCATACTTTATCTCAACCCCGTATATGCAAGACTTAACAAACAACCCTTCTATTTCTGTTCTCGCTCGCATGTATCTATCTTCATTTATTTGAAAGATACAGTGTGACCCATTTTGTTTGGAAGCACCCCTATAAAATCCGCATTTTTCAACCGATTTTGATTTAGTCTTTTTTGTTAGATTCAGTATCAAAAACAGAATTTGAGCACAAATTTTCATACCATAATAGCTATTTTCAAGGCACTCTACGTTAATTTTTCTTTGCCAAAAAAGACGAAAGTATATTAGGCATTTTTAATTCTCAAATATGACTACACCACTGGATTCAGAATCATCACAAATGTAAACTATCAAAATTTTATAAAAAAAGTTTTATTAACAACAAAGTTATCACTACATGAATTTGGAAAAATTTGTTTTTTAATTAATTTTTTACTAAGAATGTAGACACATTTTAAAAATGGCAACATGGTGAACAAAAACTAGGACTCAAACATATTGCACTGTAAAAATTAGAAGCCGAAATTTTAAAATACAGGATAATAGGTCCATTCTTTTTTGAGGGTAACATGAATGCCAATAACTTCATGGAATTCTTGGAAGGTGAGTTATCCGCAGTGATTGACGAACTGCCACTAGCAGAAAGAAGAAATTTGATATTTCAGTTAGATGGTTGTTCTGTACACTATTCTAGGATTGTCAGGCAGTGGCTTAACGAAAAATTTCCAAATGGTTGGATAGGTCGCGGTAGCGAGTTAATCGAATGGCCTCCTAGATCGCCCGATTTAACTATATTGGATTTTTATCTGTGGGGTCTTTTGACACAAAAAGTGAATAAGACACGTCCAAGGAATTGAGCAGAACTGTGTGACAGAATACGACAGGCGTGTGCTGGAATAACGCCACATGAAATAAAAAAGCGCTAAGACATAGTCGCAAACAAAAAGGTAGAATTCAATTATTATTAAGTAGTTTAATAATTAAAATGTATTATTTGGTGTTAATTTGTATTTTCGTCACATCAGCACAATTTTACATTACTCTCAGAAGATATAACTCCAGAACGGTTTTAAGGTATCGGCTTCAAATTTTTACAGTGCAATATGTTTGAGTCCTAGTTTTTGTTTACTATGTTGCCATTTTTAAAATATGTCTACATTCTTAGTAAAAAATATAATTAAAAAACAACTCTTTCCAAATTCATGTAGTGATAACTTTGTTGTTAATGAAACTTTTTTTATAAAATTTTGATAGTTTACATTTGTGATGATTCTGAATCCAGTGGTGTAGTTATATTTGAGAAAAAAAAATGCCTAATATACTTTCGTCTTTTTTGGCAAAGAAAAGTTAACGTAGAGGGCCTTGAAAATAGCTATTATGGTATGACAATTTGTGCTCAAATTCTGCTTTTGATACTGAATCTAACAAAAAAATGCGGATTTTATAGGGGTGCTTCTAAACAAAATGGGTCACACTGTATAAGCACTTGATATACCTGAAATATAATGGGACACCCAGTATTTAAAATCCATGGCTACCGCGTAATTGGTGTAAAAAAAATTTCCAAAATTTGTTTTGAGTTCTTGAAACTGATCGAGCGTCTGTAAGCAGTGAAAAGACAGCATGAACTTTTGATTGACGTCTAGAAGATTGGCGAGTACAAATTAATTGGGATGAGAAAAGCAAGGCGAGAGTTTTCGGCAGCAAAGTTTTTAAAAATTAATTAAATCCTGTGTACCTTTAATCAACTTGATAACAAAACATTTGAATCAATTAGTTACGGGTTTGAGAATTTCAGAAGATGGATGGATTTATTGTTCACACTTTTGTTTCCTCAAAATAACAATTACATCATTTTTTATACGATCTTTCAAATGAATTTAGGAACAAAAATATAAATTTATCACAAATCCTCCTAGGCAGTTTTCGACTTTATATGGAATTACTTTTGGACCACCCGTTTTTAAGTTTTACAGTCCTGCAGACCAATATCTCTTGCAGTACTACATAGATGTCAAACTTGAAGTCTCAGATATCGTAAAAGTTACAAGTTATTGCAATTTTTTCGAGGCTAAAAATATGCTCATAAATTCTGGTATGTTTGAGAGACATCTTGTTTTTCTCTGTCGAAAGTATTTTTCAAAATTCAGTCTGTTTTGTTAATTTTTCCACAAAGTTTTAACAAGTTTTAAACCCAAACCCAAAAAATATGCTGCACATTCACTAGAAATCAAATATTGCAACACCTCCGCATTCGCCAAATTTTTAAATTTTATCAGTGGGATTTGTCAATGGTTTTAAAGATAATAAATTTAACTCACTGTTAGTTGTACAGTCCAATAAGAAACAAAATTAATTCAAATGTTTAAAATGCTCGCCGTTTACTTGCTGACAATATGCCATGCTATTAACAAATTCTTGAGTCACTCTTTCCAAGACTTCTCCACGTATTAGTTCACATTCATCAATAATTATTTGTCTCAATACCTGTAAGTTTGTTGGTCGTCTAACGTAAACACGTGATTTTAGATAACCCCAAAGAAAAAAAATCTAACGGGCTAAGATCCGGGGAACGAGCAGGCCACTCTATGAATCCTCTATACGTCCAATCCATCGATTTGGAAAATTCGCATTCAGAAAATCCCTAGCCCGTCGATCATAGTGGCAAGGTGCTCCATCTTGTTGAAACCAAACATTTTGTGGTAATTGCCCGTTCTGTTGAAGTGCAGGAATAATTTCGTTATTTAGTAGATCCAAATCCTTGTCACCATTCAAGTTTCCGTCGATAAAAAATGGGCCTATAAGCTTATTCTCGACAATTCTCATCCAAACATTTAACTTCTGTGGATGCTGGGTATATGCTTCATGAATCCAATGAGGATTCTCATTTGACCAACACCTTGAGTTATGGCGATTAACTGTTCCATTTAAACAAAAAGTTGCCTCATCGGAAAAAACTATGTTAGAAGCAAAATTGTCGTCGACATTACAGATGTCCATTAGCCGTTCGCAAAATTCCAGCTGTCGGTCAAAATCATCGTCTGACAATTATTCTTGAACCAACTGTACCTTATACGGATGATACTTTTCACTTTTTAATATCTTTCCTACAGAACGTCGACTGATACCATGGTTTAGTGCCAAATTTGTGGTGGAAGTTTGAGGTGATTCTTCTAAATTGATTGCAATATTTTGTTTAACAGTTTCGTTCGTTGCAGTCCAGGTCTATATATATCTAGTAGATATACCAACCCCGTTTGACTTTGGGGTGTAATTCAATATCCGGCGGTGCATATTGCAGGGGAAGTAGTTGTTGCTCCTTAGTTGAACGGCCACTGTTTTGGAAAAATATTATTTTTCAAAAAATTCATAGAGTGTTGAATATTTATAATTATTATTCCTTTCGACATCAATTTAATTTATGTTTAAGAATATAAATTTCACCGTCAACGGATTTGTTACTGTTTACTGTACAATTAGGGATTTATAAACTTCTATTACTAAATCCTTAGTCAACGAAATATTGTAAAACGTTCTTTACCAGATAATAAATTTCACAACCTCACGTTCAAACGAAAATCGATCCATTTGTTTACTCTCATTCAATACGGTTTTCCAAACAGCTGTGAAACGAAAATTTCATTACTTAAAGTGCAAAATTCAGTCGACTATTAGTTCCGTTTTGGACACAAGTATTTCTATCATTTTAAAATCTGAGACACCAAATGCGAGAGCTTTGAAACTTTTGCATTCACTTCGTACCATCACGAAGCTCTTGTAGTTTTTAATTTATAGAACAACGACGGTGAACAAAATGGGTGGAATGCGCCAGTCGACGTTTAAAACGAATTCTCTTGGAGACCGGACAATTCTAGATTTGCTTATTATTTCAGCAGTAGCATATTCAGAGACCTAAAGATCGGGTGATACCAAATAAAACTGTGAATGTTTTCATGGATAACGTACACAGGCTGTCCAAAAACTCTCCAGTTAAACGAACTACAGATATTAGATGTGATTTTATGTACATCTAACCTAATTCAGTTTTATCCAAAAGTTGTAGGTAGCTTTAAAAATTGACTTTGACAGTGTCTTATTTGAGCTGCTTTTAGATTAGATGTTAATAATATCACTTAGTCCGATTTCAATCCGATTTTTGTTTGTATACAGGGTGTAAAGTGTTTTGATAAGAAGACTACTCCATAATATGTTAACGAACTATATGCATCTGAAATTAAATATTATTAATATCGCAAGAGAAAAAATCTTGTCGGGAAAATATAAAAGTTTGTTGTTTGCTCATGCAATTTTTTATAAAATGTCATTTGCGAAATTGCCAAGCAACAATCGTGAATAAAACCTTGAGGACAATTTTGTCTTCATAATAATTTTCATTCGACATGACGATTTCATGAGAAAAAGACTTTTCTTTCCATATTGTAAGCATAACTTTCCTAATTTTTGCTAATTCTTTTGCTGAAGTAGAGGTATGCTTATAATCTCTTATCAATTAAAACTGCGAAAACAGTCTCCAACAGGAAGCTTTGAAGACACACGTATTTGGAGATATTATTCTCAGACACGGTCTTTTTAATTTCTGCAGTAGATTGTGTTCCAAATCTGTTTTTTTCTTCAGGAACACAATTTTTGAACCTAAATATTCTGTCGTTTTTTAACAAGAAATCACACAATGACATTCATTCATTCGATCGGCTTGTGCTCAACAGCTCAGGCACTTGAACTGAACCTTTATACAATTCCATTCCAGAAGCTTCGTATCTTCTATATAGGCCACTAGTTTGACTGGAGGAATTTTCAGTAGTTGTAATGGTTGTATTTTTTTCTCTCCAAAGTGCTTCCGGCTCAGTCCATGTAAGCTCTCGCAGAAGCTGAATATGTGAGTAGGAGTTTCATCATACAGTCCACATTTCCTGCACCTAGGTTCACTAATTTTGCCCATTTTGTGCAAATGTTTCCTCAGGTCGGTAACTGTCTTCAAATGTCTCTTGCTCAGTTTCAATAGCCTGGCTGAGAGTTCCTTGTCTACCTTGTTCAATAAACTTTTTGTATGGAGGTTACTGTAAAAATCACACGTGAATTTTGTCAAGGAAAAAATGAATTATCCAGAGAACGAAGAACACTCTGGTTAGCAGCAATTAGGCGAGACCATCTCACGGAGTATAAACTAAAGAACCAGAAGGTCTGCAGCAGGCATTTTATTGCAGTTAAGCCTTCAAATAATCTCCATTCTTGAGAAGAATTTTTCACGGTTAATCAAAAGAAGTTGTGTCATGTGGCCATTAAATTATACGTTATATTTCATTATTTCTCATTCATTTCATTCCATTCGCTCTTTGCTGTAAAAACTGTGGGTCAAAACTAAACAAGCAGCTATATCCACGTATGTGACTGGCGAAGTTGCTTCAATCGAAGAGTTTCTATCATGCACATTTATTGTAAAAGGGTCAACGTTATTTATAAGCTTCAATTTTGGAAGATATCTGTTGAAGAAATAAAGATGAGAAATGTGAACAAATAGTAACTGAACATTTTTAAACATACCGTTCACCCACATCTCAATTTTCCTGCATTAATATCTTCAAATATTCACAAATAAAGTGTAACGAACACGGAATATTTCGAATAAACACAAAAACTCCTACACCTTCAACTTGTTTGCCCCAGGACGCCATATTGGATCACGTTGTTTGGAGAGCCTAATTTGTAGTTGGCATCTGGCAGGAAAGTTTCTGGACACTCTGTATAAAGCTCAAAATTAAATCACAGAACCCCTGCGGTTGATAAATCGAGAATGTCTATGAAACCGACCGGTCGTTTTTGTATGTAATGTGTATGTCGTCGATAAAGATCTCAATGGATGTCATAACAGTACACACACATTCTCCATTCGACCTACTAATTACTAGTGTTTAGTGGCATCAATACCAGAACGTACATCACACGCTAGATGCTGATGACACGTATTCAATAATTTGTGCTTATCGATATCTGTTATGTAACTACGGTCGAGGCATCAAAGGATGGCTAGTTGGAAAATGGCGTTCGATTGAAAAAAAAATGTTTTGTTAGTTCACAAAGTATGTTGATGGAGGTATTATTCGGTTTGTTAATTATTTTGATTTTTTTCACTTGGAACTACCATTTTGCTCAGCATGGACGGACATTTATTCCATTGATGTAAAATTGAGGTAACTGCTCGAAAAACGAACAGAACTGCTTTATGTCACTATTTTTTGGAATGGCCATACCAAAATACATTCAAATTAGAAGGATTTCAGTGTGGAGCTGATTGCAATGCCACCTACCGAGACAAATAACATTGTGAATCTAAATTATTCACTTTCTGTATCTGTAGAGTAGGAAAGATGTGGCCCACAGCACTTAGGCCACATGTGACCCATTGTACATCCACCCGAGGAGTTCTCTTCCTAGGTCATCGTCCATCTTTTCTTTTCCAGGAAGGTGGACAGGTCACTAGGAGACATCTCCTCTATATCGGCAGGTGTAGGACGAGACTCACCGAACACACACTCTCTTATTGACGATAACTCCGGGCACTCGCATAAGACATGCCTGACAGAATCATCTTCCTGTTTTCACATAGAGGTGTGTCCACTAGCCACATTGTATGGAGGTGTTTCCTTAATTGACAGTGGCCAGTCAGAAATACTACCGTTAAACTTAGGTTTTTCCTGGTCCTCGCCAAATATTTCTTCGAATCCAGCTTCCCAGGGTCACCAGGGTAATCCTGGCAATACTGCATCCCATGATTTCATCCCATTTCTTTAAATGTTGAGCATGGGTGTAACGTTTAGCTAGTTCCGTTTCGTCAGGCCGTAGGTGTCGGCGGGTCCAAGAATTCTTAGTTCAGCCGCTTCCCTGGCTAAAGAATCAGCAGTGCGGTTACCTTTGCTCCTGTCGTGCCCCTTAACCCACCTCAGGATAATATTGTTATCTACCGAGGCGCTAGCTAAATCTTGATATCACTCTAATACCAGCCCTTATACAACACGTTCAAGGTTGATAGAGCTGTTGTCTGTTCAAGGCTAGTACAGCTTGTCTACTATCGGTGCAGATTATTATGTTTTTGTCAGAAATTCCCTTTCTGGTGAGTTCCTTTGTATACCAGCCAGTTCTGTTTGAACCAGGCTGGTGTTTTTTTCCCATTCCCCACTTAATACTTAGGCTTAGTGATCTGGAGTAAATTCCACATCCTGAGCCTTCTTTGGTTTTTGAGCAGTCTGTATATACGCGTATTGCATTTGCAGCATCTGACTATGTGTTCTGTTTTATTTGTATTTTGTAGGGTTTATTAAACACAAACCTGGGTAATATTGCATCACTGGACGCCTGAAGCAGAGGTAGCACTTCCCGCCACAGTCGCAGTTTCAATTGACCCATTCCTACTTCGGAGTTTACACCAGCCTTGCGCAATCGTAACATGGCCATTAACGCAACCAAAACTTTTTTTTGGGAAGGAGGAAAATACTTTATGTACACCCTTCGCTTGGTGGTCCATACCGTCAGGGTAGTGTGGGAGTCTCCAGCGAGCTGGCATATCCACTAAAAACCTCCTTGTCCAGTCACATCAGGAATCGTCGAAAGGACATAACATCCAATGCGGCCGGCGACGTGCTCCGTAAACTGTGCCTCTTAAGACATTTGATGTTCTTATTTACAAACAACACTTAATAATAAGAAAAAAACAATAAAAGAAAGATTAAACTTATCGTTAAGGAACAAAAACTATATACAGATATTAAACACAGAGGAAATTGCCTTCGATTCTTATATTCTGTCCCGTCTTTTTTTTTCTTTCTAGAATTCTCTCTCTTCTAGCTCCTTCTGCCTTATCACACTTCGTATGTAGCTTCCTGCTTTTCTCCATGCATCCTCAGAGCTAAGCATGGACTTTACGATCTCTTCCAGGGTTGCTCTAAAACCTATGTCTGCCTCATAGTGCGATCTCTCTGTGTCCCATCTTTGGCAGTTCGTGAGGGTATGTTTGACGTCATCTATCTGCCGGCAGTAGATGCAGAGATTGTCCACGTCTTTACCAATTCTATTCGTATAGATCCTGAAGCAGCCGTGCCCGGTCATAAACTGGGTGATATAATAATCCATCTGCCTGTGCCCACATTTCATCCAGGCTTCTAGGTCAGGAATTAGCTGTTTCGTCCATTGAGCGGTAAGCTTGTTGTTGCTCCATTGTTTTCCTCCTTTCCTCTTCTCTTTGTATATCCGTCACTTCCTCCAGCTCTCCCAGCCTTCCCCTTTCCTTCACCAAAAGGTCTATTGGTGGCACCCCTGCTACCACAAAAATGGCAGCGGCCGAGACAATTACCCTGAGAAGCATTTTCCTCTGAGAGGATCTGACTATGTCTCTGTATTGTGTAAGTGCCGGGTACTCTCATATTCGGGAGGAGTTTGGATAAGCCTGTCTGCTTTCTCGCAGCACCTACGAATATGTTCAACGAACGCAACCAAAACTATTCACTTTAATTAGTTGACTAAGATCTGTAGAAGTACAGGGGTTGTCTTTTTTATTTTGCAAATGGAGCTAGAAAAAAAGAACGGTAGATAACTTTCAAACACTATCGTTTTTTCAAAGTATTTTCGTCTAAGATAAATACATTTTTTTATTGCACACGCTTGTGAACTTGCGAGACAGCCCTCGTATCTCTTTTCCTTCTTGCAGTTTTAAAATAGAAACAAAAATGTTATAATAAATCTGCCTCGAATCACAAATCTCGACTAACTCGAAAAAAATCACGAGTGCGAAAAAACAATCAATTCGAAAAGAAAAGCATCTTTCGGGAAATGCACAAATTTCCCCCACCATTTCGGTGATTTAAGAGAGTCTATTTATTCGAACTGCGCCCTGGGGGACGGAGAGCATGGAGAGGTCGAGGGTGAAGCTGTTTGTTGATTCAAAGGGGCGTCAAATGGCATGCATCGAAATACTTGCACGTATTTGAAAAAAAAAAAACAATTTTAAAACGCGTTTGATTCAGGAATCGAATGGGGCTCTTCAGAGTGATACTTTTTAATTTTCTTTATTGGATTTCGTCGGTTGAAGGACGTGAGAAAATTGATGTCGGTGTGTTTTGGGAAGGGAACCATACAGGGCGAACTTTTTAGACGGAAATTATCTACCTAGGAATATCAACAACAGAAGAAATTAACAAAAGGAAATAGGAGCATCATTGAAGATATTTTGATCGGAAGACCAACGGTTTTGTATGTAGCAGAGCTGTGGATTATGGATTAAAAAAAAAGAAACTACTAGATATAGGGAAGCGAAGATACTCAGAAGAATATGTGGGGGAGAAAGTAGAACATATCTGGACTGGATACCTCCACCTCCAGTTCAATTTCGAATATATGTATCGGTTCGTAGGTTGTCGTTTGAAGCGCTGTACTGCTTGCTTAGAAATATTCATTGGCGAAATTTCATCGGAAACTGGCTAAGGATTTATACAGTGAGGTTGGAAAGCCATCATTATCCTTTTGTCTATTTCCATTTCCGGTTTTATTTGTCACTTTTATTCCTAGATATCCAAAATTACTTACATTTTGTATCTATTTTCGTGCTTTCGCCGGAACCCATTTCTAAATAAGTTAATTTATATGAAGGTTTTATTTTCTAGATTTGTAGAGTTGTTTTAGTTCTTTTTGTGATCTTGTTATTATTGCATAGGCTATCAGTTGGTGTTTTTTATAATACATTATCACTTTTGTATCTATTAATTAAGCTGTCTCTTATTATACCTTCCAAAACCCCAAGTATCTTTCAAGCGGAAATTCACGCCATAAGAAAGTGTGCCCAGTTCAAAATTGACAAAGGATATAGGAGGCTAAATATGATCAAAATCTCGGATATAGTCAAGCAGCCATTAAAACACTGAGCTCTAGTGTAATCAGTTCCAAAATGGTGAGGGAATGCCTAGGCATACTCGATGGACAACCTTACTGTGAATTTCAGGACACACTGGAATAGAAAGAAATTAAATAGCAAAGAGGGGGACTGAAAGACCCTTTTGGGGGCCGGAATCTATTTGTGGTATCAACCCCAATGTAACGTTGGAAGAAATAAGCAAAGCTGAAGAAAAGAGAAGATCTGACCATTGGAAATAACTAGTACGGCTTAGACAATCAAAGATTCTGATTGGTGACAAGTCAGAGTAAAACTGTACTAAGAGTTTCAACAGGGATCCTAACGGGACTTTACCCTTCCTAACGGGCATCTGAAAAAGCTCAAAATAGTGGAGGAAGAAGATTGTGGATTCTGTGGCAAGGAAGAAGAAACCTGCATCCACATGCTTGCGAATTGCACAGCAATTCAGAATCCTAGGGCACAATACCTAGGAGATTATTTTATAGAAGTTGAAACCTGCAGATATCCTAAAATTCCTCAGGGAAATAGGACCAAAGAAGCTAATAGTTTCTGAGACGTTCCTCAGGAACTAAGTGGAAGTAAGAGGGCACAATAAATATTTTTGGTCTTAGTGAATGTCACCCCATCATAGCATCATCCAGCACCAGATTGAATAGAACTTCGGGAAGTGGATCCCTTTGTCTTAAGCCTCTATCTACATCAAAAGGCCTGAACAAAGTGCCTTCGACCAAAACTTTGTTCGAAGATTTAGCTAGCGTCATTTTTACCATTTTTACAAATTTTACGGACAGTAACAGTTAGGGATGGATTGGAAATAGTATATTGTGTGACATGTGGGCAAAAGTACTGAGAAATTAGCATTTGCGCACGTGTTTCACACTGTATTGTTCCCACTACCACCGTCCAAAATAATCAGATTTCATTATAAAAATCATCGGCACGAAAAAAGAAAACTGTTGAAACTATAATAAGTATAATGCGGCTAAGACGGCGCCTTCAACTCGACAGTTTGATTATAAATAAATAAGCAGCAGTTGCCTAGCAACGTATTAGAAGTCGGAACTATTTTGCGGGTTTATTGTTCAGATACCACAGACTATAAGTAAGCAGAATGACAATTTGCTGTAGGTATTTTTTTCGGATTCTTGCGAAAAAGACTTTTGTATTTCAATCTTTGAAAATATGAAGCAAAACTCCAAATTATTATTTATTTTGAAATGAATAACAATTAAATACTTTTAAAATATTAATAGAATTTTTCAATAACTTTAGTTACTATTTACAATATTAACATTGATCGTAAAACCAGTGCACGAACCAATATTTATACCTAAACCAGATAATTTAGGTTCAACTCGGGATAATGAACCAGCTCAACACCATTTTCTATAATAAATTAGGCATTTTACTTATTTATAATATTTTTAAAGATAGATATTGACGGTTGTAGAAAAAATATTATTTGCATCTCGCGCGCAAACTACTTTGGTGGACTCGAATAATTTTTTTACTCGACAAAAATTCAATTTTCGATCACCAAAGTAGCATTTCGCGCACTAGGTACAAAAATAACTATTGGGTATGCCTAATGGCACTCTGGCTATGCTTAATGTCACTTTTCCCACAACTGTTGTTGCTATGATAAACTGCTAATTTTGCGTATTATAACCCATTTGCAAAATTGTGTTTTGTATGGTGGTCGTAGGAAAATAAACATTTTATAAACTCTAACCAAATATAGACCATAACAAAAAAAATCCTGAATAAATATTGGGTTTTATTCTTATTGCAGATAGACGAGGTTTTCAAAACAACGAATTACTGTCACATTTTCTCTATCCACTGGCACACCGATAAATTTACAAACGAAAACGCAAACAATGCAGTAGTAAATATTGAAGTTTATGAGTGATATTTTGCACGGAAACTCGAATAAATCCACCGTATCTCCTCGAAAGATTTATGTCTCTTCGGGGTGTGTTTTCCTTCTACTGATAGAGAGTGCCGAGAACGTCGTGCATTTCCAAAGTTTCCATCATCTACGTCAATTACACTGTGTGAATTTCCAAATGTCTGTTTGATAAGTTGCTACTATATAGTTAGGGAAAGGTGCAGCCGGAATAACTGGAAAAAAGAATGGATAGTTAGTAGCGATGGAAGAAAAGTTCTGTCATGGGCACACGGTGAAATTTTGGAGCGGGAATCATTTTTTAGCAAAAATTCCCATCTACTACGGTCTTTCAGTTACATTTTCATTAGGGAATTTCATAATTCATTACAATTTCCATTTACCACAGGCGTACCATGAAATTTTAAAGAGGGGATCATTTATTTGTGTTTCTACTTCTGTCGGCAGTTCTCATGATTGCCTCCTAGTGATTATTGTGGGGCAAAACTTATGTTATGGTAAGATGCAGCCGGAATAACTGGAAAAAAGAATGGATAGTTAGTTGCGATGGAAGAAAAGTTCTGTCATGGGCACACGGTGAAATCTTGGAGCGGGAATCATTTTTTATCGAAAATTCCCATCACTACCATCGTACAGTTACATTTTTATTGGTGCTTTTCATAATTTATTACAATTTCATTTTACCACAGGCGTACCATGAAATTTTAAAGATGGGAGCATTTATTTGTGTTTCCACTTCTGTCGGCAGTTTCCATGACTGCCTCCTAGTGATTATTGTGGGGCAAAACTTATAGGTTTGTGTCACCAACGTGCTAAAGAGACGTGCTGCGCTTCGACTGTAACATGTTTCTATTGTCTTTTGTATGGACAACCATAAAACGCTCATAAAAGTTTCATTTATTCGTAAACATTCCCATCTGACATAGACGTACGAAAAAAAAATGTAAGGGGGTTAATTTATCTGAGAAAATTCCTATTCATCATGGGTTATAGGCGTACGATCTAAATTTGAAAAAAAATGTATCTATTTATGTTTTCACTTACTTAGGTAGCCCATTTTCTATATTCCATGATATTTCCATAAAAATTGACTTCTATTTTGTCAGTTTTTCTGATAAGGGTTGAAAAAACATTTTAATTGAGATAAAACAATTAAAATAATGTCGGAAACTGTCCTATATTAAAAAAAATTATAATGATTACAATAATTAGTAATTTTGGAATTATCGATATGATTATCTGTTATAAGAGATAGACGGAATTCGAACTGAAATGGCAAATACGAATGTTCGTGCATTTCCACGAATCCCTAAATTGACATTCCATCGGTTTGTTCGAATTCATTAGATGAAAGCAGGCGCTTCAAATATCAAATCGTTACTAATGTACGGCATTTTAATCCGATCAGTTTTTAAATTCTGCTTACAGTCCAGGAAGTGATACTCGAAAATTTTCGCAGAGTGACATTTTCACCGTTTTATTTTGTATGTAAAAAGCGTCTGTCGATTTGCATACGTCATCGAATAAATAGCGATCTCTGGGACATACTGTATATACGACAAACATGAGTAGTAAATTTAGATTGGTAGATTTTTGAATTTATTTTGACTCAGCTGCGCCTACTAATAGGCATTGGTCACACTTGTGTACATCGCGCAGTAGACTGAAATCGCTCGTGCTATATTTGGACGGCTGTACATTTAAGAAATAGTATTTTTAAACTGGACTAAAGTACAAACCTGGTTTGCAATCATCGACTGTGTTGAGAATTTTAAATACCGTCGAACGATTTTGGGTCAAAATTAGTAGGATTCCCAATTCCGCAAGTTTTGCATATTTTGGATGAAACAGTTATCCTGGAACTATTCGAGTTTCCAGTCGAAAGAAAATAAAAGAAATTCCAATAAAATTTCAAACCTCACTGATTTAACCTGACTATACATGGACATGTTCGTACACAAAACCGATTTCGTATATTGCAATCGGTTTTATTGCTAGAAATAAATACGTATGTTTTTTCTCAATGTTCCATTAAATTGTAAGTAAAAACAATGAAATGATATTTGATTCAATATAATTGGCATGCAAAGTATCAAATATGAACCAGAAGTACCAGGAGTACAAGCCGTCGCCATCAAACAAAAGGAACCTAGAAATAAAAGCAATAACAAAATAAATTGAAAATATTTTAATATATTACAGGATACCATATTATATATAGGGGAACTACCATTGACTACTGATTGACGGATCAACGCATAGCCTAAACCGCTGATCGTAGAGACCAGAAAATGGAGGGAGTATTATTTGTATGACGTGGGCAACCGATAAAAAAGGATGTTCCGAAATTCTACACCTAAGAGGGTGAGAAGCCGAGGCAAAGTTTGTATAGGACAACGTGATCCGTTGGTCAAATCTAGGAAGTACTATACAGTGCTATTCAAAAGTCCCCTCCCCCCCTCGTATCTTTTGAACGGCTACACTTACATTAATAAAATTTGTAGTGTGCAAATAAAGTGTTGTAAACTTCTCTACGAATGGTAACAGGTGAGGTAATAGTAATAGATGACGTCACAGTGCCACTCTGGCCAATAATTTTAAACAGGACCTTATGGCAAGTGATATCTCGTTTGAAAGGCATTGACATTGGCTACATAGCCATATTAATTTTGTTTGGGTTTAAACTAATTTTGACGGATAAATTGAATAAATACCAAAATTATTATTTCACAGATTTTTCAGTCCGCCTCTGGTTAGTTGTCAAAAAAATTGACGTTTTTAATTTAATAGTATTTGTTGCTTTGCAAAGTTTTTCTAAATAGCTTAGATATTTAATTTTATTATTGTTTAACGAGACGTTTAAGAGTTTACATAGGCAAAATGGTACGTACTCAAGCCGACAAAGTAGCAGCTATCTTAATAATTGGTGAATCTGGAAAGAATCTCCATGAAGCGGAACGTTTATTTAATGAGAAATACCCAGATCTCGAGAACTTGAACCTGAAAAAAGCTCAAAATAGTGGAGGAAGAATAATGTAGACTATGTGGCATGGTAGAAGAAACCTCCATCCACATACTTGCAAATTGCACCGCAATTCAGAATCCTAGGGCACAGCACCCAGGAGATTATTGGATAAAAGAGTGACATTTACCTTAATACTAATTGTCATAATATTATCTTTATCCAATCTCTTGTCAGCACTAGCTGGCCTTAATCGAGTTTTATTATGATTAACTGTTACTCAATATACTACATTTTAATGTTTTTATTATTTTATTATTACATGAACTAGACCAACACAATCCTGTGCCACTGATTCTTGAATAAACAAAATTGTCGGACGTGCTGGAATTTATTCTTCACTATGTTCCAGAACTGCTGATTTCTATTATAGCCTTAAATACACCCTACCGAGCACGAACAACAAACACTATTTAATAGCGCATCGGAAGAAATCCCGGTGATATCGGCAATTGTTTTATTAGATTTGTTCTCTTTATGGTTTCTAATGTTCGTACTTTGTTAAAATTCATGGGGGATTCAAAGTTTTACGTCTCATGGCAATGGGTACTTTAAAATGACAATATACGGTTGTTTGCACGTTTTAATGGTTATCTATAAAAATTATGAGCTCGAAACTAACTCGAAAGTTACATTTTGAGTGAAAACAGTTCAATTTTATGTGTCTTTCGACTTAATGTTATTGTTTATGAATCCCGAAAGGTCTTTAATTTATGGTAAAACTGTTCCTCTTTACCAGAAGGAGTTACTCCAGCATGTGGAAACACAAATAAATAAGCTCCTTTCTAAAAATTCCATCGTACGATCATGGTAAATGTAAATTTTTATAATGAAATCAACCCCCTTCCAAAAATTGTGACGTACGCCTAGTATAGCGGAAGGAAATTTTCACAAAACAAGTCACTTCACTCCAATATGTGGAAACACAAAATAAATGAACACCTTACCAAAAGCATTCCGACCAATTAGTCTCACATCGTTCTTTTTGAAAACAATGGAGAGGTTATGCGAGCGGTATATAAGAGACGAAGTGCTAGTTCACAACCCACTTCATCCAAATCAGCATGCATATACTCCGGGAAGGTCCACCGATTCGGCCCTTCACCAAGTGGTTGGCAGAATCGAAAGATCATTGGACAACAAAGAATCCACCCTGGGTATATTCATAGACATCGAGGGAGCGTTGGATAAAACAACCTTTCCAACAATTACCCAGCAACTCAACTCCAGGAATGTACCTCTGGTAGTAGGAGAATGGATACTCAAGATGCTCTCTAGTAGAGCAATAAGTATTAATGTAGAGGACATCACAGTAAGAGGACTGGTCATGAGGGGATGTCCACAAGGAGGAGTCCTATCACCCCTTCTGTGGAACATGGTTCTAGACACCCTGATTAATCATCTCAACAACAATGGATTCTACACAATTACTTACGCAGATGACATAGTTATCTTGCAGACCGGCAAATTTGTGAACACACTGTGCGATAGAGCGCAGGATGGGCTTAAATTAATCGAAAAATGGTGCAAGGAACACTCACTGTCGATCAATCCCAGAAAGACTGAGATGGTCCTTTTCACCAGGAAAAGAAGTTTATCGGGTTTGAAACCTCCTGAAATCTTCAAAAGCAAACTAAACTTTTCGGAAGAGGTGAAATACCTTGGTATTACCCTCGACAGGAAACTAACATGGAACTCTCATCTACACAACAGAGCAAAAAGAGCATATGTGGCTTATGAGCAGTGTCGGAGGACAGTGGGACGCACATGGGGTTTGTCACCCCGTGTGGTTACCTGGATCTACACTGCAATAATAAGACCCATGTTAACGTATGGAGCAATTGCATGGGGACCGAAGGTTCTACAAGCAACGGCCATCCAAAAATTATATCAAATACAGCGAATGGCTTGCTTAAACATCACAGGAGCCATGAGAACAACACCAACCGCAGCAATGGAACTAATTACTGGTCTGACCCCTCTGGACCTATACGTCAAGGAGGTGGCGTTAATGGCCATGGTACGATTGCGCACGGCTGGTGTAAACCCCGAAGTAGGAGTGGGCCAATTGAGGTTGAGCCTGTGGCAGGAAGCGCTCACTGCGCTACCTCTGCTGCAGGCAACCAATGATGCAATTGAACCCAGGTTTTTGTTTAACAAACCCTACAAAATTCAAATAAAACAGAACACAGAGCCAGGTGCTGCAAATGCAATACGCATATATACAGATGGTTCAAAAATGAAAGAAGGCTCAGGATGTGGAGTTTACTCAAGAGCACTAAGCCTAAAGATGAAGTGGGGAATGGGAAACAATACCAGCGTAGTTCAAACAGAACTTGCTGGTATCTCAATTGCCACAAAAGAACTAACCAGAAGAGGAATTTCTGGCAAAAACATAATCATCTGCACTGATAGTAGACAAGCCCTATTAGCCTTAAACAGACAACGTGTTATATCGAGGATAGTACTAGAGTGCCACCAAGATTTAGCTGACGCCTCGGCAGATAACAATATTATCCTGAGGTGGGTTAAAGGGCACGACAGGAGTAAAGGAAATCGCATTGCATTGCAATTCTAGGACCCAGTGACACCTACGGCCTAACGACTTCGACAATTGCGGAACTAGCCAAACGCTACACCCTTACTCAATCCCTTAAGAGATGGGATGGAATCAAAGGATGCAATCTTGCCAGGATCACCCTGGGCGACCCTGGGAAGCTGGAGCCGAAGAAATATTTGGCGATGACCAGGAGAAACCTACGTTTAACAGTAGGATTTCTGACTGGTCACTGTCAACTAGGGAAACACCTCCATACTATGGGGCTAGTGGACACACCTCTATGCAGGATGTGTGAACAGGAAGATGAAACTGTCAGGCATGTCTTATGCGAGTGTCCGGAGTTATCGTCAATAAGAGAGTGTGTGTTCGGTGAGTCTTGGCCTACACCTGCCGATATAAAGGAGATGTCTCCTAGTGACCTGTCCACCTTCCTGAGAAAGACAGGATGGACAATGACCTAGGAAGACAACTCCTCGGGAGGATGCACAATGGGTCACATGTGGCCTAAGTGCTGTGAGCCTACACTCACCCTCCCTACTCTACAGATACAGAGATACATAAATGAACTCCTTTCTGAAAACTCCATCGTGCGATCATGGTAAATGTAAATTTTTATAATTAAATCAACCCCCTTCCAAAAATTGTGACGTACGCCTATGGCGGAAGGAAATTTTCACAAAACACGTCACTTCACTCCAATATGTGGAAACAAAAATAAATGAACCCCTTTTAAAAATATTGTCGTGCGCTTATGGTAAATAGAAATTTTAACAAATAAATAAATCCCTTTTGAAGATCATACCATACGCCTATGACGGAAGGAAATTATTGCAAAACACGTCACGTTTAACATATTGGTGACTTCACCTAAAACTCCATTTAAAAAAATTTTTTCGTACGTCTATGATGGAGGAAAATTTTCACAAAACACGTCACATTAGCATGCCGGTGACTTCACTACAAAAATTCGTTTGAAACGTGGCATTAAAATTACGTAATTAAATGTTATCTCCCAAATATTGTGCTGTTTCTCTAATCGTAGTTAACTATCTCATTTATCATTTCTTGCTGTCCATTTTGCAAATCCCTCCAGTGCCTAAATGGTGCTAATAACTTATCTGTTACATGCGGATGTTTCCCACCTCACTGCCCAAGATAAATATCCTCCCACATAAGGTTTGTCCCGAGAGAGATGCAACTAAAGGTGTACAATGTACATCCATCATGATCTGTCTTTTTCACTTTATTTCTTCATAAAAAAACATTTTTCTGTGAATAACTTAATTCTCGAAGATGTTTTGGTCGATTTTTTACGGGGTTTATGCCAATTCTAGATAAAAGGTGTATACAGATGTTAAGTATTGCTTTTGAACTAGTCGACCAAGCTTCAACAGATAAAAAACACGATTATTACAATCGTTTATTTACAACTTATCGTACAATTCCCACCACTCAGTAGTCTCAACTGTAGGCGGTCCTTAATTAGCGTCAGACAGTCAGTAAACAGCTGTACTGTTCAAGCTCATAACTATTTAAAATAAAATAAATTCGTAGAGAAATCACAATGTACACTATTCAGGAGGAAATTAAACTTTTATCGTGATATTTTGGAGGTCACTCACAAGATCAGCGGATTTGTCCCAGAATGATTTCTTTTTATGGGGTTTTCAAAAAAATGAAATGTATTAGTCCGAGAGCTAGCCACGTAAAACGCATGTTAAACGGTTCCACCTAGATTTTTTTTTAATCTATGCTCTATAAGCCAAAAAACTCAAAGCCAAATTTCTGCCCACAGGTCGGACTGCAATAGGGTGTGGCGGGGGGGTAAACACGACGTTTTCATTAGGGCGATTGAGCACATGTGGTTCCACTCTGCAAGTTGTTTCTATGTGTAGTCTAGCCCTTCATTAGAACCGGAAAAAAATGGCAGAGCATTTCCGGGCTGCGAAGTGCTCGGCAGAGTGATGTAAACACGACGTTTACATTGTGGCGATTGAGGTCATGTGGTTCCGCTCTGCAAATTGTTTCTATGTATAGTCTAGCCCTCCACTAGAAGCCAAAAAAAATGGCAGAGCATTTCCGGGCTGCGAAGTGCTCGGCAGGCCTCGACGGCGGCGGCCGCGGTGATCGAAATTCGATTAGCGATGAAAAAAAAATCATACGGTACCACTCTGCGGGTTTTTTCATCGCATTTTGCACACCCCGTAGACCAATATTTAATTATGGCAGAGTAGTTACTGGGCGGCAAACACCTTGCCAGGTCTCGGCAAAGGCAACCGAGGTGCAGAAGCGGTGCGCACACTTGGGTTCGGTGAAAAAAAAAAGAAACGAGAGTTGGTTCCACTCTGCCGTTTTTTTCTTCGCATTGTTTACCTCATAAACAATGTATTTGAGCCCCGGCAGACAGTTTTCCGTTGATCCGTTAGTTAGTTCCACTCTGCCGTTTTTTTCTTCCTATTGTTCACATCATAAACAATGTATTTGAGCCCCGGCAGACAGTATTCCGTTGATCCGGGCGGCGGCAGACCCGAGCGAAGGCGGTCAACCGGCGGCGCGCTACGACTTTCAATACATTTTTTCGCTATAAAAAAAAACGCAACGATTTCACTGTGCATAATGTGTCAACTATTTGTACATGAAAAGTACAAGAACGTAGAATCGTCCAATGTGGAGCGATTAGTTGGTGCACCTAATATACCTAGTCCTTTCGTTCTCGATTTATGACCCCGAAGTAAATTTGGTTTTCTGTAGAACATTGTGCGTGCCTTTTTGAAATCCAAGGGATTATAAAGAATAGCTAGACTCGGATTAGTGTTCCCCTGTCTCAAGATCGATGCAACCATCATAAATAAAGGGATACTGTATTCCGGAGAAATTGACCTGCAGTTAGCGAAATGACATAGTCTTAGTGGTATATGCGCTGAATGACCTCCAGCAGTCTACTCATCTAGACTATACATAGAAACAATTTGCAGAGTGGTACCGATTGATTTTTTTTTCATCGCTAGTCGAATTTCGATCACCGCGGCCGCCGCCGTCGAGGCCTGCCGAGCACTTCGCAGCCCGGAAATGCTCTGCCATTTTTTTTGGCTTCTAGTGGAGGGCTAGACTATACATAGAAACAATTTGCAGAGTGGAACCACATGACCTCAATCGCCACAATGTAAACGTCGTGTTTACATCACTCTGCCGAGCACTTCGCAGCCCGGAAATGCTCTGCCATTTTTTTCCGGTTCTAATGGAGGGCTAGACTACACATAGAAACAACTTGCAGAGTGGAACCACATGTGCTTAATCGCCCTAATGAAAATGTCGTGTTTACCCCCCCCCCCCCCGCCACACCCTATTGCAGTCCGACCTGTGGGCAGAAATTTGGCTTTGGGTTTTTTGGCTCATAGAGCATCGATTAAAAAAAAATCTAGGTGGAACCGCTTAACATGCGTTTTACGTGGCTAGCTCTCGGACTATATCGGCACAATTTTGAACGGGCTCAAAATTTGATAGAATTAAGGGCGAAAATTGTGCGGCATTGTGCAAAAATTACACCGAATCAGCTCAGAGATACAAGATTATCTTTGTTCCGTAGATTCAGTTTTTGCTTGAAGTCTACTTCACGAGTGACCCCTATAGATTCACCCAGTACTTCAAACCGTTATAAAAACTTTGTTAACCTGCGTGAGTGTCGACAACAGAGATGAATGTGTAGAGAAATTGGAGGGGACGTTTTTTGAATGGAAGGATCAGGGTTGAAACAGCCCTTTAGGATTAACTTGACGAGGTAGGGAAAGTTGGAAACGTTTTTAAGCTGTCCATTCTGTGATTCAGAAAGTAGGTCTTCCGCAGTGCAGCAGAGTCGCGCGGATGCGGAACACATACTTAGTTTACCGAATTTTTTCCGGACAAACCATTGCTCGGACGAAAAGAACGCAAAAGACCTTTTTTATTGAAAAACACTTCCCCTACACAGTGGTGTTTTTTATTTTCCTCCACCTTCCTCCCAGCGCGAAATATTGAAGAATTTCGAAAAAAAAATGATTTTCTTTTTAATTTGGGAAATCGATAGACTGGTAAACTTTTTTTATATCAATTTACATGCTTTAAGGTACTTATACAAAAAATCAGCCGTATTGCTAATTGCTTTTGGTTTAAAATTTCCCCTACAGACTGGCCTAAAGGTCTATTGATCAGAAACTTTGAATTAATTCAGAAACCTCAATTTTTCTTGACCTCTGTTTGTCGTGCTAGAGTTCGTTCCTGTACGAAAGATGTTTAGTGTTAAAAGTTGGTGAACATGGAAGAGTAATGGAAATGTTGCGCTTTCACAAGAAAATTCGTCTCAAATTTGGAATAACAGACCCGTTTTTGAGCAGTAATTTAGAAGTGACTCGAGAAACGGGTCTGTGAGGTGAATTGAGCAGACAGGTCCTGTTTAGAAAGGTATTAAGAGACGAGTAATATAAGGAAGGACACTGAATAGGACATATTTATTAAGTCGAATGGAATTAAAAGCTTTGTAGAACTTATATTCCAGCTCTTTGGAATGGAAATATTTTCGTATTTGGAATTAATAAAAATGTTTCGCCCGTATTTTTTTTGTGAGTCTCACTGGGTGACATTTTTATATATTTACATGCGGGATTTACTTTATCTTTTTGAGAATTTCCCGAACTGACGGAACAAGCGAACCAGAAAAATGATAACACCACAGAAATTGAAAATATGTTGTGACCAAGAAAAAAGCAACGGGAAAATAACAAAGTAGTATTGATTTCGAAAAACTATTCTTAAGTATACAAGGGCTGTTTTAAAATATTTTAAAATACATACTTCCTAGATAAAACTGTTATTTGTACTGACTGGAACTGAGTTTTGAAGAAATTATGGGTCCCAGTACTTCGAACCAAAAAATCAGGGATGATAGAGTTTTTCGTTAATAACTTTTTTATATTTGATTGCTCAAAAAAATTGTATATATTAAAATTGTAGGAAATTGTATACATCATAAGATGACATAATACAATATTTGAAAACTTTTTTTTTCAAACCTTTATTCTCGAAAATATGTAAAAATTTTTGAAAAGTGGTTTTTCAAGCGGCAGACGTGATTAAAATAATAATAATGACTACGAGTTTCTGAAATATGAAAACACCAACGTTTTTAGAGGCCAGACTACCATATTTTCGTATATTATGAAGTTATTATTATCATTTTAATTATGTTTGTCGTATAGAAAACCGTTTAAAACATTTTTTTTTCAATTTTTCGAAGATTGAAGGTTGAAAAAAATTTTTCCAAAATATTGCATCATGTTCTCCTATAGGGTATAAAATTCACTACAATTTCCATATCAACAATTTTTTTGTGCGATCCAATCTAAAAAAGTTATAGACGGAAAATTGTTGTATTTCACGTTCTCCAATCTGTGCTTGCAAGTTCCAGCGGGATCATATCAAGAATTTAGAAAAGCGATATACGAGGATGTATTGATATCTAGTTAGCCTAGACCAGTTCCATGCATAAACAAAATATTGCGTTACCATAGCAACGAACAATAACTTAGAAGTAATAGTGTAAAGTTTGACGTCAAAAAAGTAAACCAGAGTTACGCAATAAATTAAAAGAAAAAAGATGTCTACCGAAATTGTACCTGTATTAAAAAGGGTTAAGAGGTAAGCAGATTTACGAAGATATGCTTAATACCCTTGGTGATCAATGCCCTTCGAAAAATTGGACTGCAAGCTTCAAAAGAGGTAAATTTTCCATTGAAGATGATGACCGATCGGGAAGGCCAGTTACTGTGTCAGTCCCCGAAAATATCGATGCAGTTGATGACATGATTTTATCAGACCGTCGAATTGGGCTAGAACGGATATCTGAAGCACTGAATATTTCATACGAACGCGTTCATCATATAGTTCACGTCAATTTGGACATGAGAAAAATTGCTGCAAAATGGATCCCCAAATATTTGAATGTTGACCAAAAGCGTGCAAGGGTAGAAGAATCGCGTTCGATCTGTGCTCGAAACAAAGCAACAATCTATGGAATGACGACACTTTGGTTCTCCAAGACCTAAGAAGTTTCGTGTCCAAAAATCTGCTGGAAAAGTTCTTGCTTCAGTTTTTTGGGATTGCCATGGAGTAATCATGATTGATTTTTTGGATAAGGGTAGAACAATAACTGGAGATTACTATTCGACATTACTGACCACTCTACGGGAAAAAATTAAAGAGAAAATACGCGGAAAGCTATCCAAAGGTGTTTTGCTTTCGCAGGACAACGCCCCTGCACACAAATCTCATGTAACCATGCAAAAATTCGTGATTTAGGGTTTGAATTACTAGAACACCCCCCTTATTCACCAGATTTGGCTCCGTCCGACTATCATCTCTTTCCTCAACTGGAAAAAAGTTTAAAAGGTCTTAAATTTTCTTCCAACGAGGTGGTAATAAAAGCTGTGGAGGTCTGGTTTTCATAGCAAGAAGAAACATTTTTTTTGAAAGGTCTAGAGACGTTGCAGGTTCGCAGTAATAAATGTATCCAATTTAGAGGAGAATATGTTGGGTAATAAAATATTTTGACATTGAAATTTTTTTTGGTTCTATAGTAGGCTAAGAATTTTTCAATATATCCTCGTACTTTTAATTAGGAGAATAAAATTCAGTTACCCAAACTTCTCACCTCCTCCGGTCTAGTATTGCAACAAAAAAAACTGCAAATTTGGTATGCAAAAACAGTAAAATTCCAGCTAGAAAATACGAATTCCTTTATTTTGGTGTGATCCCTCGAACATGAATTCCACCAGAGCTCTTTTGTCGTTGGAAACTTTTATCTATTTTCCCGAAAAGCTTCAGTTGTCAAAAAAAAAACGACAACAACAACCCAAGAAGAACCAGTAGATTCGAGTTGTCTTTTCTACTTTACAAATGACTTGTAGTTGTAAAACTTTCTGTCGCCTTTTACGGCATTTTGATAAATGACTTTTACTGGGAAAACTTTAATAGTAGAAGAGGTGTGTAACAGTTGCGTCAAGAATAAAAATGGTCGAGACCCGATAAAAATTAATAACCTCGCCGAATTTGACGACAACGTGTGCCGGGGTTGTTGCTTTGTCGTGACTGGAATTTTCCAATAATGGCAAGTGGAGTTTTTGGATCGTTCGCCTGCATTTTCGTTTTAAATTATTGAGTAGACGCTTTGTTCGGTTATACGTCAACCGGTCATGACGGAATTTAGTCGGAAAACATGCTCAAATCTACGAAAATTATAAATGTCAAATATCGAGGTTGGTAAACCGTAACTTGTACAGGATATCAATCAATTCAATCATAACTGGGGTTCAAAAGGAATTAAGAGGGCAGCAAAAGTGAAAAACAATTCAACCTCTGCACAACTTCATCACGGAAATGTTCTTGTATACAGAGTGAGTCATGAGGAACTGTACATACTCCTACCTTAGAGTGACCCTATAGCCAGGTCACCAAGGAATAAAAGGCAAAGAAAAGGCCGATGAATTACCCAACCAAGGAGCGACTGAGGTCATGATAGGGCCAGGACTATCCTGTGGAATTGCAAAAAACCTCACTAAGGAGAGCACCAGGCGTTACGCTGGTGGCATTAAACCCCAGGACAAAGGCACGCTAAACTATTATATTCCTTAAAAGTCCTTCGTCCAAACTGTCCCGCGACCTACTATGTCAAAGTCAAGAAACGACGAGGATGATAGTGGGAATGCTGACCCTACATTGTAGGCTGAGGAATCATATGCACACAATTGGCCTAGCAGATGACAACCTATGTAGGTTTTGCCAGGAAGAAGACGAGACCGCGGAGCACATACTCTGTGAGTGCGAAGGCCTAGTAAGGGTGCGGTTTCACCTATTCGGAGAAGAAAAACCGAGGGCAGAGAGCTTCGCAATGGAGGCGGTATCCAGGCAAATAGGTCTAACAAAAAGAATAAAGCTAGATATCGAGCTCTATGGGATAGGGCAAAGAGCCACTCCATTTCTAATCTAATCTAAAACTCCTACCTTGTATGTCGCCAGTATTTATAATAGTATATTATGCAATGAGCACAAAATGATGCCCATTTTGTTGCGAGTTGCATACTATACTTTTTCTATGACAACATATCGTTCACGTTTAATACATGCATACATTGCAAACACTTCATTGCTCCGAATTCGAAGCTAATGGGCTTTCTATCAGAATTAAAATATAAATTGAAGAAATATGTAAAATCTAAGTCAATATCACTATCAGTTTCCATTTTAATTAATATTTTTTATAAAAAACAACTATGAAATTACTCGTTACCTACTATACCTCATTTAAAAACCAGGAGGAGTAATTTGAATTTAAGTTAGCAATTCTGTAGACCTCTGATTGGTCAGATTCCGCCCAGTTTCACACAACACTTCGTAGCATTGACATCAGCTGATAATTTATCAATTTCCATTTTTGACAATTCTGACAGATGATTATGCTTATTTTTGTAATTGTTGTTTTTTATTATTTTTACTTAGTTTCCACTCTATTTCGTTAAAACTGTTCCTTTAAAACCTTCAGTAAGCAATAATTGTATTGAATATCTGCAATTATGGATCCTTCTACTTCGAGTACAGCTCTTCGCTTATTAGGCCGGTAAAACAATGTAAACGCTGAACATAGGTTATTTAGGACTCTCAGAAAAACAATGTACAATAAATGTGTGTGAACAAATATAATATATTGGATGAATAACCAAAAATATTCATGTTAAATCCAAAATGTTTCAAACAGTTGGTGGCGTGGCTGATTTCTTCGTCCATCAAGGCATATTTAATAAATTTGGAACACGACTGTTGACTACTTTCTGGGAACACATCCTTTAGTAACTAATCTGGTAAGTTTTAGTGGTGTGAGGAAGGCTTTTCAAATTACTCCTCCTAGTTTTTAAATGAACTATAAAACTTTGACAGAAACGGTCTGCTGACATTTCATCAATTTGTCGCTGGACGTCATAATTTGACAAGCCGTAGTCGTCGTGATTTTAGAGTGAATCTAGATTAACACGAAATATTCCATTTTGCATTTGTTGCTTAACAACTTGCCTAGCAACCGATGCAAAAATGAAATTCTGTACAAAATGTGCTTGTTTATGATTGAAGTTACGGTTATAAAATTAACATTTATCGAGGTTGTCGTAGAAAAAATGATTTGTAGGCCTTTAATAGAATATAGTTCTGAAATTTTCTACAATTGTAAAAACCAGGAAAAAAACATTATAAAAGTAGGTGGAACAACCTGCCTCCGAAAAATAACAAGCACGAGACAGCTGCATAGCCCACCAAATAGACTTCTTTACATTAAAACTGGAATAGAATCCATAAATAAGATACTTGATAAATTATTTAAATCCCTTCTGCCTTGAACATCCGGCTGATTGAGCCTGGCATTATAAAAATACCAGAAAATGTTCAGCGTAGGAAACATGAAGAAATCCTTTTTATATTAAATCAATAAGCAGCCTTCTCTCCTTAGTATAAATACACTGGCGAGCAAAAAATTGAGGCCACTTCAGAGATTGCGATTAATTTTAGCGTCAATATTGATAAGGACATAGTATTAGTAGGCGTTGAAGCAATTTTTTCCGAGACTTGACAGCTGTCATTCGATTTATAAAAGTACGACTTTTATGAAAAATGTGCCTTAGCGCTAATTGAACATTCACATTTCCCTTTTGATTTTTTGTGTAAAACCTAACGATTGCAAAGTGAAGTGATTTAACAGGCCCATAATGCGATTGTTGTGGCAAGAATTGTTGCGCTGTTACAAGATGGTCGGGGCAACGTGAAACTGCAAGAATTGTTGGTGATAGTCTTTGTGGTGTGTAAAAGGTATACCAGCGCTTATTGGAAACTGGCCCGATCACTAGAAGACCAGGGCCTGGGCGAAAAAGAGTTACCACTCAACGAGATGACCGTTTTTTTGGTGTCCACAAGTTTGCGGAATAGGACAGCTACTGCGGTTTCACTGCGAAATCAGTTGGAAAAAGTGAGAAATGTCAACGTAAGTGAATGGACCGTTAAAAGAAGACTTCATGCTGCTGGACTGTCATGCAGAATAATGGCTACAGGTCCCCCGCTGCAACGCCAGCATCGGACTGTAAGATTGACATTTGCCAGAGATCACGTTCGTTGGAACGATGATGACTGGAGCGGGGTATTGTTCTCAGATGAGTCGCGTTTTTGCGTCACTGAGTCAGATGGACGTCGACGAAGGTGGAGAAGACCTGGGGAAAGATACGCTGAAGTTTGCATTGACGAGCGTCTTCCATTTGGCGGTGGGTCAGTTATGGCTTGGGCGGGAATCACTGCACAAGCTCGTACAGAGTTGGTCTTCATAGAAAATGGCTCCCTAACCTCTCACAGGTACATTAAGGAGATGCTAGAAGACCTTGTTATGCCTTTCATGGTGACTATGGGGGAACGTGGCATTTTTATGCAAGATAATGCGAGACCACATACAGCCAGAATTGTCAGGGAGTATCTGGATGAGGTAGAAATTAGGCGGTTTGACTGGCCAGACCGCAGCCCAGACATGAATCCCTTAGAACATGTCTGGAACGAGTTGGGACGACTGATCCGCAGACACACACCAGCACCAAGAACTGCCCAGGAGCTGAGAAGATTGCTGTTGCAGGAATGGGATAACATCGACCAGAATGTGATCCGCAACTTAATTCAAAGTATGCCGCGCCGACTTCAAGCAGTCATCAATGCAAAGGGAGGGAATACACGTTATTAGTGTCAAGTTTTCTCATTTTGTTCGTTCCACATTTTCCCTAACAACAAAATGTTGAATTTCGCCCTTGCTGCTTTTTCAGAATAAATCATGAAATCCAAGAAAAAAATGCATTTTTCTTTAGTATAGAGTATCACATTCAGCTTACAAAAGCACATGCAATGATGTACAGTTTGCGAATACGATCTGAAAACGGAAAATTTCAAAGAACATGAGAATTTTAAGGTGACCTCAATTTTCTGCTCGCCAGTGTAGTTTATAATTTGAACTTGTAGTCATCGTAATATTATAACATGTAAATATAGCTTTAAATAATACAATGAAGACACCACGTTGTTTGCGTTCACTAAAATACGTTAGTTCGGCTGAAGCCAGGACGATGCTCAAAACTAGGTCATTTTCGGCCTTGTGGCTAATCTTTGCTTATTTTCAATTCTATTTTGATCAGATGTCAAGACAGGACACCAAACAGGTGCATGGTATGGTTTAGAAAAGTTCTATATATACTATAAAAACATTGTAAACTGGCTGAAAGACTTCGGATGATCTTAAGATGACGCAATAGTATCAATCCAATTTATTTCTCTCACTAAACTATAATAAAATAAAGAGGGATTACTCAGGTAGTACCTCAGATACAGCAATGTCCGGGAACCAAATTACCAATGACGTTTTCAAGGCTGGGAACCAAATACACATTATTGGAAGGCATCTTAAATTGATATCTAATCTACCTGGCGGAAACCAAATTACCAACACCCATTGCTACCACTTCAGTTAGTTAACTGTGATTTGAAATTAGACATTTTGTTTTGAATAATGTTGCGGATGAAGCTAATATGATTGAGGCGACTCGTCTTCAGAAAGAAGTTGGGAACGTTTTCCAAGTTAGTGAAAGTGTCATTTCGCAGCTCCTACCTAGATATCCATTAACTGGAAACTTGAGAGAAAGACAACCAAAGATTACCACCCCTGCACTAGATTGTTATTTAAGTGTGCATTTCCGTAGAGATTATTTGAATCATACAACAGCGTCTGCTGAATGCTTCTAGTGTTTCATTTTCAATTGAAACAGTGCGTAGAAGATTACACGGGGCTAGAAGAGTTGCATTGACACAAATTAGTATGCATGCTCGATTGGCAAAGAAGCTTGAGACTATCTACAAAGAGCCTTGAATTCTCATTAACCACCCTCCGCAGACACTCAAAGAACTTGCACATATTAATTTATTGGTTCGACCAGTCAGAGGCTTCGAGTCCTCGGCACTTCAACCTTTTGGCTTTTTGTGTTGTTGGTTGTACCGTTTTTGTGAAGAGACCAGTAGTCCTTATCAACAGTTTTTCATCAGATACTTCTTGGAGAAATCCTCACTTGAGCGTTCTAGTCCTAGGAGTATATATCTCCAATGAGACAGTGTTTCACATTAGAATAAAATGTTTGACGCTGCTTCGTCTTCCATGCACATTTGACAGATAGGTTCATTCCCATATATGTCAATTGTACACTTGTATTTTCTCATGGTACAGTTACCGTTGAGTTATCCCGTTACCACTTTCCTTATCTGAGGTTCAATGTTTCATTTGTCAGCGATGAAGTTTTTTTTGGCCAGAAGTTTGTGTGTTCCTGCATTGGTACGTGGCTCCAGTGGGTCTGATATTTTGTTTGAATCCACCAAGATGTACAACCACGTGCTGCAATTTTTGGTTTTCCAAATATTGGTTCAGAGCCAGTGTCTGTCGTGTCTTTCACCTGGAAGCTGGCACCTGTCCAAACTCCTAGTGCGGTTTAACTCTGACTTAGGCATTAATTTGTTCTCTATATTCCGAAAGCTTGTTACTTGCGCACAATCAACAAGCTTGATAAAGTTGTTAAAATATTTTTAGCATTTATCAATGTTCGAGGGTTTTTCGAATAGTAAATTGTTTGCTAATTATACAGAGCAAAAACAATTGAACAAAAGAACAATAAGAAATGTTAAATACATATCCATATTAAATATTTGAAACGTCAAAATCGAAATAAATAAAAATGTATCCATGGCAACGTGGTGGAGTGAAAACAGCCCATGGGATTTGTTTGCAGTATAATGTTGTTCTGATTGGTCTTGTTCAATCAAATGACCTCAAATTAACTGATTTCATTGGATTTCTACAAGAGAAAAATGTTTTCATATGCATTGCCTTAACATTTCACATTTATAATAATTATTGTTAGTTTTATTGTAGGGAACAAGCAAGTAGAAAGTTAGCGGTATACAGATACTTCAATAAATATATCAAGTATTTAGCTGGGCAGCTGGTTTCAGAATCACTGTAAGAAACCACGCCTCTTCTCCTTCCAATATTTGTTAGTTATATGTGGTTATGTGCGATTTAGTATTCAAGTGTCTTTTGATTTCTTTTGGTCATAACGGCTTCCAAAATACAAATGAATTCGTAAATAAAACAAAACAAGATTCCGTAAAACAACTTGAAATGCTAAAACTAAAAATTGCATGAATTAAAGGTTCAAATATTCGTCCTTGTTGAGCCAAACAAAAACCGAATCTATTGAACAAAGATAATCTTGTATCTCTGAGCTGATTCGGTGTAATAATTGCGCAATGCTGGACAGTTTTCGCCTTTAATTCTATCAAATTTTGAGCCCGTTCAAAATTGTGCTGATAAATTTCATTTTTTAAAAAACCGCATAAAAAGAAATCATTCGGGGACATATCCTCTGATCTTGTGAGTGACCTCCAAAATATCACGATAAAATTTAAATTTTCTCCTCAATAGTGTACATTGTGATTTCTCTACTAATTTATTTTATTTTGAATAGTAATGGGCTTGAACAGTACAGCTGTTTACTGACTGTCTGACGCTAATTAAGGACCGCCCACAGTTGAGACTACGGAGTGGTGGGAATTGTACGATATGTTGTAGATGTCCAAATGAACGATTGTAATAATCCTGCTTTTAATCTGTTGAAGCTTGATATTGGTCAACTAGTTTAAAAGCAGTTTTGATACAATCCCTATGTTCCGTTTCTTATTGTACGTATCTGTATGTTACCCGTCATTATACCACAAAAGTCGCGTTTCGAGTATTGGTATAAAATATATTATAAGAATAAAATTTTCTCAGTGTGCTTTGCAAGACCTCTGCAACCGGAAAATTGTTTTCTGGGCGAAAACAGATATAGAAAATAAGGAAATATTCCGAATTTCATTCGGGACAAATCTTTAGATCTGAACTCAGGTACAATATCACAGGCGAAACTTGCTTATATTGAAAATAACTACCGAAAGACGTTTTTGAAATGGAATATTCAACGAAAGGAGCTTAAAAGGCTAAAAGGGGACAAAGCGAGAATTCAATGAGGCCTTAAAAGGACATCAGTCAGATGTGAGAGAGGAAAATGTGTTGGAAATTCATTCCGCGAAATAAATTATGTCTTTCTGGTTTGGTGGGATTGAAATGCTGTCGATTTTTATTTATACACTGTGTCTGTAAAGTAGGGAACAAATTCATTTTTAGCTAAACAGGCCATTTTAAGAAATAATCCTGAAACACGTCGATTTTTTATTTTAATTTACCGTATTTTAAAATAATAATCTAATATACAGGGTGAATTACTTTCGTGTAATGACGTCACCTTAATTTTTTTTAAATGGAACACCCCCATTTTGTCTCAATTTTCGGATTACTCTAGCTGAGCTGATTCCAAAAATGTATCACATGTTGATTCCAATTGGTACAGGATGGACAAAAATACAATAGTTTTGTGTGTGCTTATAAAGTAACGCGTAACATTCTTTATTAGTTAAATTTACAATATTAACAAAAATACTTATTGTCTAGCGGACAGAATATGATGAAATATATGACTTTATAAAATATGTTCGAACTGCAGCCCTTGCTGTATTTGACAGTAACCCAAACAGTGTACAAATTCTTGTTGAACCTTGTTTATTGTGTCTTGAAAAATATTGTTTATTGCTGTCCGAATTCTCTCTTTTAATTCTTGAATATTTGCTGGTTTCGTTTGATACACAACATTATTCAGATGGCCCCACATAAAATAATCCAATGGATTGAAATTTGGTGACCTCGCTGGTCCACGTCTACCAATCCACCTGTTCGGAAAAATTTCATCTAGGTACCTTCTAACATCTACGGCATAATGTGGAGGTGCACTATCCTGTTGAAACCATAAACTTTCATCAAAACCTCCAGGATTACGTCTGCTGGGAAACAGATTACGTAAAGTAGGTACGAGATACCCCCTTAAAAACTCAAGGTGCGTTTCCCCGTTTAAATTACCTTCGATAAAGTAGGGTCCGATGATTCGATTTCTTACAATTCCAGCCCATACATTTACCTTTTGCGGGTATTGTGTTTGATGCTCACGCATCCAGTGGGGGTTTTCTTTTGCCCAGTATCTACAATTCTGACGGTTAACCTCGCCATTTAACGTGAAAGGGGCCTCAGAAAAAATAATGTTTTGCATCGGTGACATTTATCAATCATTTTTTCGCAAAACTGGATTCTTCTATCGGGATCATCTTCGTTTAATTCCTGCACAAGTTTGATTTTATAAGGATGCCACAGAAGTGTGCGCATCTTCTTCAAAACTAAGTAAAACATCTAATGCTGTCTCAGCATTTTTGCAGAGGGACGACCTGATTTGCGTGCATTTTCAACCGTACCAGTTTCTCGAAATTTCTTTTCAATCTTACTGACTGTTGAACGCGTTATAGGTCTTTCTGGATATTTATCATTAAACAAATTGCACACTTCCATCTGAGTTCGCGATCTGTCTCCATACCCGATCATCATAAGTATTTCAATTTTTTGTTTTACACTTAACTCCATTTCTACTTCAAATTAAATCTAAGCAATAATTAAAACATTCACGAATACCTACCAAAAATATTGTAGTACTAAACTGTCACTGAACATCAATAAATCACTAAACAAATAATGATATTTCACAAAAAACTAGACGACTATTTTAAATTGATAAGAAATAATTCCTTCCATATTCTGTCTGCTAGACCACAAGTACCAAACATGTTTGGAAACAGCTCATTAATGTAAAAATGTTACAAATTACAGGGTGTTACATTTAAACCAATTGCCGCTAGACAATAACTATTTCTGATTATATTACTAATTTAACTAATAAAGAATGTTACGCGTTACTTTATGAGCACACACAAAACTATTGTATTTTTGTCCACCCTGTACCAATTGGAATCAACATGTGATACATTTTTGGAATCAGCTCAGCTAGAGTAATCCGAAAATTGAGACAAAATGGGGGTGTTCCATTTAAAAAAATGACGGTGACGTCATTACTCGAAAGTAATTCACCCTGTATATTAGATTATTATTTTAAAATACGGTAAATTAAAATCAAAAATCGACGTGTTTCAGGATTATTTCTTAAAATGGTCTGTTTAGCTAAAAATGAATTTGTTCTATACTTTACGTATGGTAATTCGTATATTTTATAGAATTTATTGATTTTCTAGTAAAATTTTGAAATATGAATGGTACAAATTACACCTCTCACCAATATCTTCAGTCTAACTACTTTTAATTTCGCACCACCCTGAATTCCAACCCTATTTAAGCCTCTCCCGATTTATCGCGCCTGAATGGATTATTGCGGTTATATCTCCTAATAGTTAATCGGGTTTTCACAGTACGCAGATTTTCAAGAATGACATTGTTAAACGCCCTCTTCACGCTATCGAAATGCTTGTCAATTTTACACGTGACGTCATCTCGAACCGAGCTGAAAAGGTTATAATAAGGGAATTACGTAGATGGGGTTTTAAAATCATTAGTATATTGATTAGTATACGGAGTACTGATAATAGTACATTATACTATAAGGGAGAGAAATGCGTTATTTTGGCAGAGGTGCAATTTGAAGGGGACCATAGGGGGGAGGATATTGAAGTTATAACGTCTACATACAGCGTGTCCACGGATGGGGTATTCTATAGGTGAAAAAGGTTCAAATATTAGTTTTACTGAAAAATTACATTCTTGATAAAAAGTATTGCTTGTTCTGAAACCCCATGAAATGAGCTAAAATTCAAGTTTTTCAAAACCCGTCTCATTTTATATCCAGGTTTATGAAAACCGTATGAATTTTTGCACAATAATGTATTAATCTAGTGAGTGACGTACTGTCAACTTTTATAAATAATTTTCAAATTGTCATTCTTCATTTAATAAATATAGCCCAATATCGACAATTTTGGGAAGAAACGACTGCGTTTCGGTTGTAAACGTTGCTTCATCAGAAAACAAAATATTATTGTGAAAGAATCGGTCATGTATAAGTTTTTCACCAATCATCGCACAAAGTCTAAAGCTGGGCTCAGACGACGCGAATAATCGTTACTTGTGTATACTTGGCATGTCGTGTGAGTGGGTTACTTGTACCTGCTTGTACAATTAATTGTCACTCGTTGGTTTTTCATTTCGGGTCGGTAAAAATGGTCCGAATCAAAGGGATCATGATTATTCGTACACTTGACAAGTATATACTTGTCCATACTTGTAGAGGCGCTCAAAAGAAATGCCCAAATAATTTGCTTTCACTGGTGCGACTATTCATTTAGTTTTCAAAGACGTACAGACGTTGTTTTGATTATTCTTTTTTTATTCAAATGGAGTGGACAAATAAGATTGTGTTGGAATTTCTTGTTTTTTATGAAAATGAGCCGGTCATTTGGATGGCTAAACATAAGGAAGCGGAAGCAACAGCTAAATTCCGGACGACTGCTATCCATAATTGCAGCCACACCACTGTGCTCTATTCATTTGTATATCAAGTTTTTTTTATTTAGCCAAATGTTCGCACTTGCGTACTTGTAAACTGTACACGTCGTGTGAACGCCCTGCTCGCCATCGCAATTCGCAAAGCTCGTATACTTGCCAAGTACGCAAAAAATTGTGTATTCGCCAACTACACGAGTCGTCTAAGTCCGGCTTAACCTTGTGTCATAATCATAATCTTGTGAGGTATAAATAAATTTCGGTTTGAATGGATGAATTTTGTTTTGCTTAAATATTTTCTGTAAGTGACTTGCAACAACCAACCTCCACTGCTCTTTTTCGTAGACACAACGAATGCATAGTTAGTGCACTAGCTGCATCATCTTCCTCAACGTACGCCTTTTTCAATTTCTTTTTGTTTTGAACAGATCCTGTCTCATCAAACTTCTTCGTAATGGGTACGTCTGGATATTTTTGGTGAAATTTTGCAATTGCATACTGGTACGAAACTTTCCCAATACCATAAGACTTAGGGCCGGTTGTAGATGTCACAGGTGAACGTTAGTTTAACTGAACTGCCAGTCAACTTTGAACCGAGTTCATTTTGGTTTTCGTTGTAGAGTGTAAGATCAACATTAGCTTGGTTGAACGCCGTTCAGGTCACGTTGGTTGCACTGAACTACGCTTTTCATCTGAAATTTTGATGTTCCATGCCAAACTTGATCGTTGACTGACAGTTGACAGTGTTGATTGGCGCGTATATCCCGTATATCCTAACCTTATATACGTAACGTATATGGTGTGATGTGATGTTACTTATGATATTCCGTTGATATACTCTTTGTTGTCAAATATTTATTAAAGAATGACAGTTTGTAAATTATTTATAAAAGTTGATAGTTATTTGGTACATCGTAAACGTAACTCACTAGATTAATACATTATTTTCGAACTTGAATTTTATGGGGTTTTAGACATTTTCCAATAAAACTAATATTTAAACATTTTTCACCTAAAGGATACCCCATCCATGGGCACGCTGTATGAGCAAAAAGACGTTTATAAGGTTTTTGTCGTGTTTTCTCATTTTTTCATAAAAGTGACGCCTTCAGAATTATGTGGTGTGGATAGTTTTCCTTGAAATACTCTGTATATTGTTGTTATATATAAATTATTTATTTATGAACAGAATTCGATGGCGGAAGATGTTGTCGGTATCGCTTTTGCTTGTTCTAGAATTACCACAAATGAACCGTTTGATAAAAAAAAATTCCACTTCTGCTTGTGACCGATAAATGGCTTAACACCGACGTTTCATCCAAGCCATATGTTACACAGCAATGGGATTTATCGATATAATTTGTCCTTTCTCTCAAAAGGATATCACTAATCCATTTTACATAAAAAAAAACGTATCTACAAAAAGATTGGGTAATTTGGGAAAAGACTTTTTACCGTTTCCTTACAGTTAATAAAAGTCAATTTGAGGTAAAAAATGGCTAGCGCAAAAAGTCTTACTGAAATATTCTCGAAATGAGGGACATTTATAACAGAATTAGGAATTACGAACGCGCTAATTAGGTTAGCAAGGATTTTTTTCTTCCTTCCGGAAGGATAATAAAACGAATTTATTCGCGAAAAATATTACTGACAGTTTGGAAAGGATAAAAAGAATGAAGTACGTTCGTAAGATGAAAATGGTTGAGTTTATCAGAACAAAAGCGCAATCAAATATACTTTTATCATCGACCGGTAGATGGTGTCGTTGCTGAAAGATCTTAATTATTCAAATGGAAAGATATAAAAAGAATTTCAACATAAGACGTCAGAGCTTAGACAGTCCATAATGGAGGAGTGGGTTTGCTGTCAACAGTGCCAACCTCGTACAATTAAAAAACGGTGGCAAATTTCAAAAATATGTTGGAGATTGTCTCCAAAACCATCTACAGATTGCGAAAGGGCTTTTCGAACCGTACGATTTACACAAGCTCGACAAGGAAAATATTAGAAAAACAGCGTTAAAGAGAGAGAAAGAACAACTGTGCGTGACCGACGAAGGCGTGTATTTAGTTCCAGAGGCCGGCCGAATGTCCACTGCCCCCCCCATTTCAAACGTTGTTGCCAGAAGCGCGTACTAATTTGTACAAATGATATTTTTGTCTCGTCATCGTTAACTCCTTTTCGAGCTCATGCACTATTAGGCAAAACCAAACACCTCCATCCGGCGACAGTGTCCTTTACAGAGATAATTCTCATTTAAATTGCTATTCCTAGGTCTTTTCGCTACAAATGTTGATCACGTTGGAAACGCATGCCATTGTATTCGAAAATGACAATGTTGCCGAATGGAGGTGTTTGGTTTTGCCTGATAGTGCATGAGCTCGAAAAGGAGTCAACGATGACGAGACAAAAATATCATTTGGACAAATTAGTCTGCGCTTCTAGCAACAGCGGTTGAAATGGGGGGGCAGTGGACATTCGGCCGGCCTCTGGAACTAAATACACGCCCTCGCTGGCCACGCAAAGTTGTTCTTTCTCTCTCTTTCAAGCTGTTTTTCTCATATTTTCCCTGTCGTGCTTGTGTAAATCGTACGGTTCGAAAATCCATTTCGCAATCTGTATGTTAAATAAAAGGAAGTAACGTCTTCAAAACTTTATAAATTTATTACTTTTTCCTGTACGAAGACTCCATTTTCATTACTCCTTTTACATTTTATCAATCAACTTATCAATAGCGAAATATTTTCATAGCACTCCATATAACCACTACTACGTTATGTCAGTTTCTCGTTTTTCCATAAATATGTTACACATTGGCGTGCGATTAACATTTTCGAAATATTGGACTGTCCGATAGTTGTGGGATACCCTGTATACAACATAATAGTATCATTATACATTATTTTAACTCTAATTCACAAGTAGTGTCGTTGTTGAAATCGCCTTTGTTTGCTTTTTTTCGAAAATAACTCAAATAATAATTAAGCATTATTACAGTTTCCTGTAAAATTGTTTTCAGTAAAGCGTGTTACCAATAGGTATCGCAGAATAAATATATTATTTTAACGGTTCACAAAGTTTTGAAAAATAGTTGTTTCTTCTCAGTTTTTGAAAAATATTTTTTAAAACTTTGTAAAGGGCTGGAATAATATATTTTTTCTTCGATATCTACAAATAATATTCAGTTACCCAATTTTTTTGTCACGATTTGTGGAAAATGTAATTTTTTTTGTTGTGTTACAAACCCTGCCTCTAAAAATTTCGTTCGCCTGCCAATGGTTTTCGTTCTATTTTCGATATTTTCCAATGCGGTGACGCTGTCACAACTACGCGTCGTCACAGTTATGTATTTCGGATGTACTTTTTTTCCTTTTTCGTCTCTCTCTCACTCTTCATCGGAAAATGCCGAGAGCAGCCGGTTCGACGGCAAATTGCATTTCCTATTGGATAAACTGTTTTTTTTCCTCCCATGTATAACGTAGCATTTAAATGGAAACGCGGTAGCTCAAGGGCACGAAAAAGTGGAAAATTCTCCGGAATATTGACCGATCTAAAACATTCAAGTGTTTACTAACCAAAAAGTCTTTTATTTGTTAGAAAAACTTAATAAGTATGTCTACAAAGTATTGGGGAATACATGATATTAAAAACACGGCCTTCGGCAAACACAGTTAATTGAAAAGCAAAAAGTAAATGTTTTATAAAACAATTTTATACGTATGTGTTTGTTTTTTTCAATGCTCGTTTAAAGTTGTACCTAAACTGAATTTTTAGTTGATGGAAGAACAGAAAGCAGTTAGAGTAAATCAGTGTCAAAAATCTCTAAACAGATTTAACGCTGGATACCCGGAAACTCAAAATAGTAGTTTTTCTTCTATCACTATCGAAAGCCGTCTTTTGTGCATTGAAAAGCAGCTGCAAAGTTGATGTTTTCCGCGAGCTGTCATAATTTGACATTATTGGCGTTCTTAAGCAGAAAGTAACTTTGGCACACGCCTAATTTTATTTATAGATAAAAGAGAGCTAGTAGTTAATTTTGGTGTGATAGTAGAAAAAATCTTGTGTGTATTTAGAGCAGAAAGTCTTTTGGTAGTTTCGACTTTCTGTCTCGACTACCAAAGTACTACTTTCTGCTCTTGATACACAAATAGCTATTATCTAGCAAGTGCGGAAAGTGATACTTTTCCGCACGCGATTGCAGATGGCCGAACGACGTGTTAGAGGAAGTCACTTTACACACGTATTGGGTATACTATTTTTTCACTAACGTGCGAAAAACAACCCAAAAGTTAACATAAAAAAACATTTATTATTAAATACATATCAACAAATTAATTATCATTAATATTATTATTAAACGGGCAATTTGTAGCATTCTGCAAATTAATTGCAGAGGCTAAAATTTCGTTGGAATAATAGTTTGTCGGTTTTCTTTAAATTCAAGGGCTAATCAGACTTGGAAGTGGCCTAGCCATAATTTGTTTGATTACCCGGCAGATCCAAATCGTTGTTTTCCAGTTCTGTGATACAATCCTTTTATAATTTTTTTCGTTGGAATCATAGTTTGTCGGTTTTCTTTAAATTCAAGGGCTAATCAGACTTGGAAGTGGCCTACCCATAATTTGTTTGATTACCCGGCAGATTTAAATCGTTTTCGACTCGTGTAACAATAGTAGTTTTCCGTTATGTTGATAACCTTACCGGCTCTGACCGTTACGTCCGCTACGTTCTTTTCCCCGTTTTCTTTTTGCTCGTACCTGTAGAAGTACCTATCCATAAAATCGACCAGAGAGTAGTAATAGAAATTTGGTAATAAGTAGTTAAAATAAATAAACAAGACCCCTGGAATTTTCCGTAACCTCCATCTGAGGCTATCTGGAACTCTTGACGATAAGTGTCAAGGGGCCGTGGAGCAAACCACGTTAAAAATCTGGCGCCCGATACTTAAACCGAAATTTAACATCAAGGGTGTCCATAGTGACGTGTTCGTGTGGCAGGAGTCACGAGAAGGAAGTAAACGCGTTACAGAATCCTGGATATACTCTTAAAGGACTCGATAAATATATAAAATTGTGAGATGCACCCATACGTGCCATTTAACTCGTAGATAC
Source organism: Lochmaea capreae (assembly GCA_949126875.1). Taxonomy (NCBI): domain Eukaryota; kingdom Metazoa; phylum Arthropoda; class Insecta; order Coleoptera; family Chrysomelidae; genus Lochmaea; species Lochmaea capreae. The sequence goes on from OX421411.1 coordinate 5,549,182, forward strand.
TTTCATTCTTTTTACAATGTCTTCACCTTTTGGTTTGTTCTAATTCTATATTCATTCTCATTTAATTTTACAGGCACCAGATTGTTCCTATGATCTTCCTCTCAGTTATTCTCAATTTTTCCTCTTCCTTCTTTGCTACCGTCATTGTTTCTGCTGAGTTCATCATTATTGGCCAGTAGCAGTCTTTGTTTGGCACCATTTCTTGAAGTATTGATACGTTGCTTCATACCACTTCCTTGATTTTTCTTGCAGCAGCGACAGACTCAATTTTTGATAATAAACTGCCAGCCTGGAGTTGTTAATAAAATAACAATACTTATGACGCTATAGAAACCGGTCCACATTTTCATTAAATTAATGAAAATCCAAGAATAAATTCCTCGGAGAATAGATAAAAATATTATATACTTCATGGGGTGTAAGTATATTTACTACTCTCGAACTTTATTATCATCCCTTATTGTCGCCCGGGCGCAAAATCTTTCTCGTTACTTACATCCCTCATAACTACTTTGTTATTACACGAACAAAACTAATTCATATTCCTGAACATAGTTAGTAACTTCAATTGCATCGTTCAATCTTGTTAATCCATTGACAAAGTGCAGTGTATATATGTACGGAGTTCATTCCGTGGCCTAGCATCGCACCCACTCGTGTCGCTTTAATCCAAATAATAAACATGATTAATGGATACATTTACTGTTTACGTTGTACAAAGATACATTTGTCTGCAGGAAGTAGTAGTATGTATCGAAAAACGTGCACGGGGTTGTAAAAATGTCAAGTGTAATAGACATAAACTTCAATGCTTATAGTTGACTCGTATAAATGGTTTGCTTTATGTTTTATGGGGTTTGTGAAGTTTAGTAAGGTAAAGTGATGACTGGGAAACATTGCTCTAATGTATCTTAATGCTACGTAAATTATACGGTTTGTTTTTGTTTCCAAATAAGTGTCATGCACGATAATTTGTTGCGAAGTTTAATCATTTTATACCACTTCTATAATTGGAATGCACAACTTGGTACATTAATGATCGCTAACGTCTACCAGTGTGACAAACATCACTTTATTACCTCTTAGATTCAGCACGATCACAGATTTTTCAAAAAGGGACATTTGCAACTGTGCAGCCAATACACAATCCCATGCAAGCCTGGAGTCGACATCTATTTAACCAAGTGCTTTCAGTCCTGTCTGGTTATATTGTCCAGGAGCTGGCACCAATTTTTGGGTAGGTATTTGGGGCAAGCTGAAAACTTCTCTCATTATACCCCAACAAAAAATGTGACAATAGGATTACTAGGAAAGCTATCCTTTGTTTCATCCCTACCATTTTGTCATTTTGACCTGGGTGCCGGGGCATCAAGGAATAGAGGGCAAAGACAAGGCCGACACTCTGGCAAAAAAGGGATCAGAGTCTCTATTTATCGGACCTGAACCAGTTTTTGGCATTGCGGAAAGCACTGTTAGATCAGCCATAGCTACCTGGGCGGAGAGGAAAACCTTCACGTACTGGGCAGACATACCGGGGCTCTCAATAGATCCAGCGGGAGTCGCAGTGGAGTTGACGAGAAGGCCCCACTCACATAGAACCTAACCTAACCTTCATACCTACGCCCTCCAACTTTTTGGACCAGATTGCTTCCGCTGGTATTCTTTTTGGTTGAAACTCTGGTAAATTTGCACCTGACAACAAATGTTATGTCAATTGCAGTCAATCCTGGATGGGTTGTTAAGGAGGTCATCTACTAATATCGCCCAAAATAGCGGTGACAGGATCCTACATTGTGGGCATCCTTCAAAAACTGCTTTGACAGGTATCCAACAAGCCGCTATCACCTGAATAGGCACCTCATGAAGCTCAGTATTTATGGGGGGATGTATAACAATACAGAATCACAGTATATAATTGAATGCTCTCAATAACACTAGAGGATTTTCGAAGCACTGCTGCTGTTGCTAATATTGGTTTAGAATGAAATAATCGATCCAAATCCTATCTAGTCCGTTTAATAATAATATTGATGTTTTGTTTATGATTTTGATTTGGAAAATCGTTCAAGATTTAATATTATTTCAGCAAAATTTCTGTAAAGTTCAAGTATTCCAGCTTTTCGATAAAGTAAACTCTGTAATTACTAAAAAAGCATTTTATGTAATTAACTTAAATAGAAAAGAGTTTTCGGTCCATTAAACTAAATATAATTAAAGTCAACAGCCGACGATTCGAAACTAATCTCAAAGTCGTTCAACTATTCGTTTTTATGTAAATCTAAACTTGAAAAACTTTCTCGGGTGTTCTAATTAAAATCCCAGGAGTTTGAATTCGAAAACGATGTTTGCCTTTTGGAAAATGTTTACATTTTATACAACTCGCGTCGAAAAGCGATTGTTGGTTACGAAGTAATACAAAAGTATGTTTGAATTGTATAATAAACGTTAGTTGGAAACAAAACAACCGTTTAATTTGTAAAGTATGTTCCTTTTAAAAAATTTATCGTAAATAGAAAATTTTGCAAATATATTAACCCCTCTGAAAAATTTTATCGTACGCCCATGATAGGGAAACTTTTATAAATTAATCAATTTCATTTAAATACTTTGTCGTGCGCCTATGGTAAAGGTATTTTTTCATTTTAGAAAGGCTGTTTGATTTAAGTATGTCCATTATAAAAATTTCCATGGTAGATAGAAATTTTTACAAATACATCAACCCTTTTCAATAAATAAAATCATTCTTCCGCATTCAAATAGTGTAATGAAATTTTCGAATAAAACATTCTTAACATAAAAAGTCTTGTAAATACCACAATATTATGAATTTTGAACTGATATTTCAGAAGAGTATTTGCAAAAGAATAATCAAATGGGAAAAAAATTTTCAGGAGCATAACTTAAAGGGTTTCCGTCTTATGAATAATAAATGTGAAAGTAGTGAAAATTTTCGAAAATCCACTTTCTGGAATTTCATGTACTCATAACTCAACTAATTGGAGAGATAGAACGTTCTAGTCTCCTCCACTGGATTCAGGGGAACATTTTACATTCTGTTATAAATTTTGAGTCGATATTTCCAATCAATAAGGGAGATAGCAAAGAGCAATTTAAATCGCGAAATATTTCCATACCTACCCCTTGCTTCAAAATTTTATACAAAAAAAAATTTTGCGATATGAAATTGGCTTCAAATCCGTAACTGGGGGTTTTTTTATACGGAAAAATAGATGTCACAGTCAGTTTTTTGATAAAATCATTCTTTCGCATTCAAATAGTGTAATGAAATTTTCGAAAAACACATCTTCAAAATAAAAATTCTTCTAAATGCCACAAAACCTTGAATTTTGAACTGAAATTTCAGGAGAGTATTTGCAAAAGAATGGAAAATGGAAAAAAAAAATTTCGGGATCATAACTTGAAGGGTTTCCGTGTTATGAAGTTTCGAAAATCCACCTTCCCAAAATTTCATGTACTCATAACTCAACTAATTGGAGAGATAGAACGTTTTAGTCGTCTCCACTGGATTCAGGTGAACGTTTTACATACAGATATGAATTTTGAGTCGATATTTCCAAGCATTAAGGGAGATAGCAGAGAGCAATTTAAACCGCGAAATATTTCCATACCTACCCTACAAAAAAACTTACCCTTTACAAAAATTTTATTTTCACCTATCCAAAAAGAGTCCGACACGCATATGATACAGCCTTGGTCATATTTAGCAATTCGCTGATAGTACAGTCGAATGGGGTTTTCCGGATAACTCATATTTTTCCACCAAGTGACTGTACTACGACGCGAACCCATAAGTTTTGTCATTCACAAATTCGATTCTTGCAAAGAACTAAATAACTGCTATCGCTACTCTAATACCACTCCAAACTGAAACGGAAACCTTGGAAATGTAATAATTGCCGACGTTTTAATTGAAATTCCGGAAAAAAATACTGAGGAAAAAACTAACCACTCAATGCGTAGAGCTCTGCAGTTAATTTTAATTTAACAGCGCTGTAAAACCCCGAGCAAAATACAGTTATGTTTTGCTCTTTTTTGCATTTATTGGGCGTATCTGGCGACTGACGTCCTAAATAACAAACAGAAGGAATGAGTTGTTGACCGACGTGTTTTTAGCTGCAAAATGATAAATTGCATCGAATAGCACGGAATCTGTTTGAAGATTTGTGTGGATTGTATGTATGGAAAATTGTAATTTTTTTATTTCGAAATTCAACAGGACAAACAGTTTATATTAGATTAGATTAGAATTGGAGAGATCTATTGTGGTCGTCCCTATTTTTAGAGCTCGACATCTACGAGGGTTGCTATTTATATTTTGAGCCTTGGCTTACCAAGTGTTTACAGGCGCCATCTGATGTTTCCAATTGAAAGTTTGATCTTTTTAACCATAACCATCTTCAGAACTTTTTGTCATTTAAGTATAACTTGTGTTATCTACAGCGACTTGAAAATTTTGTCTCAGCAAAAAAATGGAATTAACATTTTCGTGTGATAATTTTTTACGACTTTCGACGTGGTTTATCAAGACAATCAACTCACTTCGACTTTTGGCGATGAAGCCCCATCCTCGGCCACTGTTAAACGCTGGTATAACGAATTTAATCGTGGCCGCAGTTCGCTCGGGGACCAAAGTCGTGAAGGTCGTCCAAAATCAGTTGTTCTGCCACAAAACATCGATGCTGTGCACGAACTGATAAAGCAAGATCGACATGTGACATATCGCGAGATAGAGGCATCTTTGGGCATTAGTATGACAAGCATCAATAAGATATTGCATGAACATTTAGCTGTTAAAAAGATTTGTTCGCGTTAGATCCCGCATAATTTGACAAAAGCTCAAAAGGATGCTCGTGTCAATTGGTGCAAATAAATGCTCAAGAAATACAATCGCGGTGCATCAAAAGCTGTGTATAACATCTACACAGGTGACGAATCTTGGATCTATGCATATGAGCCCTAAAAAAAACAGCAATCCACTGTATGGGTCTTCCAAGACGAACCCAATCCGACAAAAGTGGTTCGTGCACGAAGCACTCGAAGCAAATGATCGCCTGTTTCTTCGGAATAACTGGACATGTGGCAGTTGTGCCAGTTGTGCCGTTAAAGCAACGTAGAACGGTGAATTCTAAATGGTACACAACCATTTGTTTGCCAGAAGTGAAATACGAAAAAACAACCGGCAACGAAGGATCATTCTTCATCATGACAATGCCAGTTCTTACACATCGGCTAGAACAACCACCTATTTGACTGGCCAAAACGTCGAATTGATGGATCATCCTCCGTACAGCCTTGATTTGGCACCAAATGACTTCTTTTTATTTTCGCATATCAAGAATAAATTACGTGGCCAACGTTTTTCTGAAGAAGCTGTTGATGCATTCAAAAACCATGTTTTGGAGGTACAACAATCGGAATGGAAAAAGTGTTACGAAAATTGGTTCGAGCGCATGCAAAAGTGTATTGATCATCATGGAGAATACTTTGAAAAACAATAAAGCCATTTTTAATAATAAATTACTGTCTTTTCATTATTAGGCCCAAAATATAAATAGCAGCGTATGTAGCTTTATTCTTTTTGCTAGACCTATTAGCCTGAATACCGCCTCCCTTGCGTAGCTCTCAGCCCTCGGCTTTCCTTCTCCGAATAGGTGAAACCGCACCCTTACTAGGCCTTCGCACTCACAGAGTATATGTTCCGCGGTTTCGTCTTCTTCCTGGCAAAACCTACATAGGCTGTCATCTGCTAGGCCAATTCTGTGCATATGCTTCCTCAGCCTACAATGTCCGCTCAGCATTCCCACTATCATCCTCGTCGTTTCTCGACTTTGACATAGTAGGTCGCGTGACAGTTTGGTCGTAAGGCTTTTAAGGAATAGTTTAGCGTGCCTTTGTCCTCGGGTTTTATTCCACCAGCGCAACGCCTGGTTGTTTATCCATTTGTGGATGCTCTCCTTAGTGAGGTTTTTTGCAATTCCACAGGAAGGTTAGGTAGGTTAGGTAACCTCAGTCGCTCCCTGCTTGGCTAGTTCATCGGCCTTTTCATTGTTTTTTATTCCTTGGTGACCTAGCTCCCAGGCTAGGGTCACTCTATCATGACTACCAACTCTGTTGAGTGCCTTGCGACACTCCCACACCAGATTTGACGTTGTTCGATATGAGCTTATTGCCTTTAGTGCTGCTTGGCTGTCGGAGTAGATGACAATTCTTTGGTTGTCCACCTCCCGTCTCATCAACTCTTCTGCACAGCATTGGACTGTCATTACCTCTGCCTGAGAATCGTAGGATCCTATGCTGTGCAGAAGAGTTGATGAGACGGAAGGTGGACAACCAAATAATCGTCATCTACTCTGATTCTTTGGTTGCCCACTTTCCGTCTCATCAACTCTTCTGCACAGCATTGGACCGCCATTACCTCTGCCTGAGAATCCTAGGGCGCAGTACCTGGGAGACTACTGGATAGAAGAGGGACAGTTACTTAAGTTGAAGCCTGCAGATATCCTAAAATTCCTCCGGGAAACAGAACTAAAGGAACTACTAGTCTCTGAGACTCTCCTCAGAAATTAAGTCGAAGTAAGGGGACACAATAGATCTTTTTAGTCTCAGTGAATGTTACCCCTAAATACATACATACATACCTCTGCCTGAAAAAGAGTGGCATGTTTCCTTAGGCTTAGAGATATCGTGATTTTCTCTTGTACCCCAAACAGTTCAGTTTACAGCAGGCTTGGAGCCGCTATCTGTTAAATCCTCCGTTTTGCAAGTTCGCAGTTGTGCATTAACTACGTGTTGGGCTCTAACTCACCTGCTAAGGATTGTGAAGTTTGAACATTTGGAGGAGAAGAGACTTTGATTCACATCGAAGCATTAAACAAGGTGTGAGTTAAACGTGAGTTTGAAGCTTGTTTGAATTACTATAGCACATCAGGCGATAATTTCTCGTGGGTATGAAATTTTAGCGCCCGATTGGAATTTTCTTTCCAAAAAATAACATCCATCGTCAGTCCACTGTATTGGTTCATGGAAACTATGAAATGTTGATCCTATTATCTCAAACAATGGAGAAGAAAAATTTTGTTGGAAGGTTTTCATCCAAATTAATATGAGTGAGCAAAAACGTAACCAGCTCATTAGTCATTAGTATAACTAGCATCCATTAGATATCGCGTGAACACATGGCCAACAAAAAAATATGACATTTCTTATATCTTATATCTGTTATAACCCTACTTCTGTTTATTTTTTGGTAACGAACTTAATTTATTATAAACGCTCAAGTTTATAATAATCAATTTTTAATTTGATGGTATTACAGAAAATTAATTAACTATCAAAAGATAATTGAAATTGTTTGGAGGGAATTAAGCCCCCCGGTCATAAATATTGCTCCTCGTTTTATGTGGGATTGGTAGCCATTTAATTATGTTTGGATACAGCGCGCTTGACTCCTTGTTGAAACAAACTGCATGTTTGTCGTTTATCATTTTATCGAGTTAATGAAAAAATTCTACTACACGCCAAAAGTTTAATTAGTAAAAATAACTTATGTGTATTATGAGCTTTAGAATGTTACAATCGCCATGTGAGACCCTTTAGGTTGGTTTATTAGTTTTTTTAACCTAACTAGGGAAAGCTACAATATTTATGAGTGGTAAACTAATGTTTTTACTTTATCTTTATCCCGAGCTAAAGACTTAAAATTGTAATGGTGATTGTTTCAGAATACTCTTAATGAACGAAAATTTAAAATTTTCTTACACAAAGCCCATCACTCAACATGTCCAAGGTCATCGTCCATCCTCTCCTTTCCAGGCAGGTGGACAGGTCACGAGGAGACATCTTCTTGATGTCGGCAGGTGTAGGCCAAGACCCTCCGAACACACACTGTCTTATTGACGATAACTCCGGGCACTCACATAAGACATGACTGACTCTGTTTCCCCATTCCCCACTTAATTCTTAGGCTCAGTGATCTGGAGTAGACTCCACATCCACATCCATTCTTTGGTTTTTGAGCTGTCTGTGTATATGCGTATTGCATTTGCAGCATATGATTCTGTGTATTGTTTTATTTGTACCTTGTAGGGTTTGTTGAAAACAAACTTGGGTTCAATTGCATCACTGACAACCTGCAGGTGAGGTAGTGCAGTAAGGCTCAGTCATCATTGACCCACTCCTACTTCTGGGTTTACACCAGCTGTACGCAATCGTAACGTGGCCAACAATGCAACGTACAAGTCCAGAGTTAGTATACAAGGGGAGACGACGTTGCAGTACACGAGTATACATTAGTAACGGGATCACTGGGCGGAGCTTATTCCAGCACCAATATGACCGCGTGATCAGGGCTGGATTTAGTTGAAATGTAATTTTTATCAGCTTATAAAATTTGTCTGATAGTATCCGTTTCATTGATAGTCCAGAAAATATATCGTAAAGAATACTATTTCACATTGTTTCCCTTGTAGTGGCTGATTTTTGGTGTAAAGGCAGCGAAAGTGATGTAGAAAAATATTAACCTCGACCGCTGAAGCCGAAAAGAAATATAAGTCCAACGAAAGAAGGGTGGGATTTGAGTAGAAATAATGTTTTTCGTGCATATCCTTTTCCTTTTCAATTGGACAGAAAAAACGTTATGATCTAAAAAACAAACTTGAGGAAAAAGCCATTATTTTCAATATCATTGAGAGGCAATACGCTGCGTTCGTTCTAGCTAAAATGTAATAAAATACCTTGTAAAGTGTGTATTTTTTTTTAAATTAACTGAAAATTGTTAAGTATTTGCTAAATATTTAAAACTTTATGAAAGGAAGTCACTATCAACGTTTACTTTTAAATTACTTCAAATGTTTAAAATGCTCGCCGTTTACTTGCTGAGAATATGCCACCCTATAAACAAATTCTTGAGTCATTCTTTCCAAAACTTCTCCACGTATTAGTTCACATTCATCAATAATTATTTGTCTCAATTCCTGTGAATTTGTTGGTCTAACGGGCTAAGATCCGGAGATCGAGCAGGCCACTCTATGAATCCTCTACGTCCAATCCATCGTTATTTAGTAGATCCAAATACTTGTCACCATTCAAGTTTCCGTCGATAAAAAATTAGCCTATAAGCCTATTTTCGACAATTCCTATCCAAACATTTAACTTCTGTGGATGCTGGGTATGTGCTTCATGAATCCAATAAGGATTATCATTTGACCAATACCTTGAGTTATGGCGATTAACTGTTCCATTTAAACAAAAAGTTGCCTCCTCGGAAAAAACTATGTTAGAAGCAAAATTGTCGTCGACATTACAGATGTCCATTAGCCGTTCGCAAAATTCCAGCCGTCGCGTCGGTCAAAATCATCGTCTAACAATTCTTGAAACAACTGTACCTTATACGGATGATACTTTTCACTTTTTAATATCTTTTCTACAGAACTTCGACTGATACCATGGTTTAGTGCCAAATTTGTGGTGGAAGTTTGAGGTGATTCTTTTAAATCGATTGCAATATTTTGTTCAACAGTTTCGTCCGTTGCAGTCCGCGGTCTTCCAGGTTTTACCAAAGTTTTTTACCATCCCAGTTGTATTAAAACGTTGTAATGTTTTAGTTGAGCGTGATATAAGATTTCTCTCCGGATGCAAATTATTAAAAATATAACATACTTCTTCATGAGTTCTAACACGATCACCATAACCGATCATCAGTAAAATTACAATACGCTCTTTTTCACTTAATTGAACCATTCTAAATTGTAAAATTTATTTCCGTCAATTAGAATTTGACACTTGGAGAACAAAATACGTACTAAACAGTACTCGCTTATTTAGTACTATGCATACAAACAACATCAATTAGTTTATCTAAATAGTTTTTTGCTCCAATGCAAAAAACTCAAAGGAGGTTTATTAAAGTGCTATATTCCTCGTTTCTACAAATTTTTTTACACTAAACTCAGTATGTATGAATTCAAAATAACAAGCTCCTTCAAAATCTGTAAAAATATATAGGGTGTCCCATTTAAATTAAAGAAGTTGATGGCATTTCCGGTTAAACCGAAAGTATATTATAAACAAAAAAATGTACATCAGATGCATTTTGTTCCATTTCACTTACCAGCAAATTTTCATAAATATCGTTCTTTTCGTTTAAAAGATATTTACTTGGTTCCATACTTTATCCCAACCCCGTATAATTGATACGTTTTTGACAGATATCCGCCAAGTTTCCTCACCCCTCACCGATGCCATGTAGCTTTAGATGAACTTGCCAATCTTTACAGGGCTAGAATCAATTCTTCATGCATGATTTTCGATAATAAACATATTTTTATATTACATTGTGTAAAAGTTGTATTGTAGCTGATTGAAATTTCAAACAACAAAAAAAAAACGATGCCGGATTCATCAACATATTGTCTATAACGAATTGGATAGCGTTTAATTCCAGAAGGACATTTCGTGATATTATGAACGACATTTTATCCAAATAATTAATGGCACATCAAACCATTTCAACATCATAAAACGTGTTACAATGTGGAAATAATTAAACATTCAAAATTGAAATTATTTCGTCGAAATTTGGCGGGCACTATATTGCTTGCATTTCGATTTGATTTATGTAACGATTTAAATCGTTTTCCATGTAATTGGAATAAACCGTAGCTGAGAATTCCTTACAGGCTCGAATTTAGACGGAAATTGAATATGTTGAGTGGCGCAAATCGGAATAGAAATAATAAATAGACTCCCGTTTCCAAGGTTTCCTCTAAGAATTCACTATAGGCTGGAACACAGCGATGTATTTCTTGTGGGATAATGGGAAACGTTGTTTTATCCAATCTAGACACTTCGAATTTCTGATGCGATTTCTATCTCCACACTCCACATCATCTATAAATAGTTATATCAAATTTAAGAGTCAGTGAGCTTAAGATTTACTGATGCATCTTGAAAATACAAGTCGATATTTCAAGTACATACAGTGTCAAAAAGATTAGGAGAGTTGTTTTTTAGGTGTAGCATATAACAACATTGTTAGCGCCTGTCAAATTTGTCAAAATTAACTGTGCCAAAGTTTAAGGCTGTATCTAACTGTTATGGAAGAACAGAAAACAATTGGTGTCAAAAAACTCTAGACCGGTTAACCCAGGTAGTCAAGAAGGCAGAGGCAACCTTCATGGTTGCCAGACGGACTTACGGCACTAAATGGGGACTTAGACCAAGCATGGTACACTGGTTGTACAAAATGGTTGTCATCCCCAGGATAACATATGTATCTCTGGTCTAGTGGCCAAAGATTAGACAAACCTCTGCGATGCTGAAACTAAGCAAAGTCCAAAGACTTGCATGCATAGGCATTACAGGGGCAATGGGGACTACTCCTACAGCGGTGCTGGAAACAATGCTAGACCTTCGTCCGCTACATTGTGCCATAATGTGCGAAGCAAGGGCAGCTCTAACCCGACTGTAAAAAGCATCAGACCATGACGTGGTACATGGAAGAGGACCCACAGAAATAAGGCACGTGAATGACGACATCTTTAAAATGTCAACAGACCACATGACCGCCAGATATATATTTCGCAAGAACTTCGAGATTGTCATCAAAGATCGAAAGGAGCTTGAGGAAGAGGACGCACCACCACTCAGCAGAGTGAATGAACTGATCTGGTACGCAGACGGATCAAAGAATGAGCTCGGCACCGGAGCGGGTATATACAGCAAGTCGAGCAAATATGAAGGAATCGTCTCGTTTGGTAAATATGCCTTGGTATTTCAAGCAGAGGTCTATGCAATACTTGTATGTGCAAGGGCAAATAACATGAGAGTCTACGGCAACAGGTAGATCAGAATCTACAGTGACAGTCAAGCTGCCCTTAAAGCACTTCAGAGCTCTAAGGTAACATCTCGGCTGGTATGGGAATGCGGCAAAGAACTTAGAAGACTGGCGACTCGGAACAGTGTAACACTGGAGTGGGTCCCAGGTCACAAAGGAATCGCTGGCAATGAAAAAGCTGACGAACTGGCAAGAGCAGGATCGTCAACCCTGATGAACGGACCCGAACTATCTGTGGACATTCTCAGATGCTCCACTAGGTCATGGTTAAAAGGGTGGGTAAAAGAAGAACACAAAAAACACTGGAAGAATACGCCCACATGGGAAGAAATTCATAAAAGAACCATCAGAAAAAGTAGCGAAAGAACTGCTCTCTATGAGCAGGAACAAACTACGCACCATAACGGGGCTTTTTACGGGACACTTTCCCACAAAGGAGCACCTGAACAAAATAGGGCTGTATAACGGAGACCTTACATGCAGAAGATGCAAAAAGGACACCGAAACAGCTCTGCACATATTATGCAACAGTGAGACGCTGGACCACAGGAGGCAGAAACTGTATGGAAGACCCCAAATGACTCCAGAAGACTTCTACAACCAACCAGTAAAGAACCTGTATGAGCTAATACAGGGAACGTATTGGCTGAATAGGCTGTAGTCAGAACACTAGGAGGATCCACAATAAGTCCAAGAGGCTGAGGTGGTGCCGGTGAAGGGACGGCTCCTTTTTTAAAAAAAAAAACTATTAAACTTTTAACACATTTACTCAAAGTAAGAACAAATGATTTGTACTTTTTTTTGTTCAAGTCCATCGCCTTTCACTACTTATCAGGACCTTTTGAAAACAATATTTATGATTATTTACTGTTTTTCTCGTCCACTCAAAATTATATCGGGATTTATGGGAAGAATTTAACACAGTGAATTAGCAAGTACAATTCAAAACACAACTGAAAGTCACAGATGAAGTATAACTCTAAATAAAAGTAAAATTCGTAGAACAAGCAATAAACTATTATAAAATAAACAATAGCAATGTCCTAATTACCAATGATCTTTTTGGGACTGGGAACCAAATTACATATTACTGGCAGGCATCTTAAATTGATATCTAATCTATTACCTGGCAGGAACCAATTTACCAGCACCCATACATACGAAAGCTTTTGCTTGCTTTCTTTTCGTTGTGAGCTAACTCACTACAATAAGGTATTTTCAGGGATATTCAGCTCTGTTAAATGCGATTAACATTCCCGATTCTCGACACATACATTCACAGACGCACAAAGAAAATAAGAGAAATAAAAATAATATTAGATCTTTTATTATCAACCACTGGCCATACTTTGATTTTCTTTTTCCTTTTTGTTTTCTACTTTCCGCCACCCTACACACATATTTACATCCGACATTGAAAACAAACACCTTGTTAAAGGACCGTATGCGAATGCTTTTTGACGTCTAGCGCAAAGGATAATCAGTGGCAGCACACAAAAAACAAATACAAATAATGCGAAAAAATTCGTAGAGAGGATTATTGAATCATTTCTGAATATACCATTCAATTAGTTTAATTAGTTATCTGAAACTTTTTCGCATTTTCCTAAAAATTATTGTTACAAACTTAGTAATTCAGATGCCGGTCCTGTCGTGAACTATGAATTTTGGCGACTATTCTAGAAGCTCCGCATATGAAGAGGCGGTAAAATTCAAGAAGGTTCTAGAGTTGCGAAGGACTAAATATACTCGAGATTTTTAGTGAGTCGGACATACGTAGTTCTTCTTGTGTATAATTGCGTCTGCCACCAACGCCTTATTGGCTTGCGTTTTTTCTTTTGTTGCACTAAATAATGCATCACGATGTAACTTGCAGCCGCAATGTCCATTTTGTCTTAACACGCTGAAAAACATATATGGGACGGTGTAATGATACGCGTAGATGATACTTCACGAAATTCTTAGAAGAACTCATCTGATCATATATTTGTGAATTCCTTGAGTTGTATACAATCAAAAATCAAAATTTCATGATTAACGAAAATTTTTGATATCGTTCTTGATACCAGCGAAAAAATTTCAAAATTTCTTGGAAGAATCAGAAAAAATTGTGAACACGCACGACGCAAAACCTTCGATTTTCTAGTAATTACGTGCTCATTTAAAGAAAGGTAATTTACTTATGATGAATATTTTTCCCACATACAAAATCTAATGGTGCTCACCTGAATTGCTGGTTCGCTGTTGTTTTGGGAGCTCCCACTGCGACTTCCTTTGGTATGTGAGTCTTCTACACTACCCAAACTAATTCTAAAATTGGTTTTGAAAAAATGTTTTTTCGAAATTATTAATTTTGTGCGAAATTCACTAGTAAAATTTTAATGCTCAACGAAATTGTGCCGTTCTCTTCAACGGTTTTTTTTGGCGACACACTGTCTTTCTCGTCGCGCATATATGTCGCGCAGTTTCTTCTTGCCACGACGACAGGTTAACCAACTAGAATGTTGTATGTATTTGAATTATTAGTAGAAATTGAAAATTATATTTTGTAAAATTATAGAAAAATTGTAATATAGAAAAAAAAAGAAAAAATCAACGTACGTGCGTAGACAAATTGCATATTTTTTTCATTATAATTATTAGTGGAAGAGTATTTTTCTCCCCCTTATCATTAAAATAAAACAAAACAAATATTCTAAAATCCCATTACACACGAACCTCCTTGACCAGCTTTTCAATTTAAACAAAAAAGGTTGTCTCTACGCCTCTGTTCAAATAGGGATGGTTATCTGGCGACTAAGAGAAAGGGATGAAACCATTTTCCTATTGAATGCTCTCGGACCTTATATCTCTTGACTGTAGATGGAGGCCGATGCATGGTGGTGTACTCGTTCGACCTTTATAACGACATCAATAGTACAATCAGTACGGTGAACGCCTAATGGCTGTAACTAATTACATATTGTCTGAACTTCAGGTTTTTTGCTGTTCGGTCAGTTGTAGATTTACATACAAAAAACGTTTGATAACATTTAAAGGAACGTCGACTGAACCTTAAACAACATTTTAATTTATTTGTACCAATATATTATCATCACTGCATCAATGTCTCTCTTTTGTTACATTTTACAATTGCCAAGCTAGATTTGTTTCGTTATACTATTTTACATTATAAAAAATATTTTGTTTTTGTTTCAGCTCTGCAGGCAGCTCAAGTCGACGTAGTCAACAGAGAACTCCTAGTACTTCCTGGACAGAACGCCACATTTCTCTGCCGTGTTGGTGTCCCACTTCAATATTGTAGGATAGAGCTACCAGGAGGAAGGAATTTAAATCTAAATAAAGAACTACCCTCCAATGGTGAGGTGAGTATTGAAAAGCGAAAGTAAAGGACTAGAAGTTTACAAGGAGGTTGATTTGCAGGGCTGGCCTTATCACTCTGCGACATACAGATTGCGTAAATTACTTTGGAACCCTGGCCTCGGATTACACAAGTACGACAAGGATATATAAAAGAGAGAGAAAGAATAATTGTGCGCGGTCATCACTTTGTTTCATCTTAGGGGTGTATACTTATTTCCCGAGACTGGCCGAATGGTCCTTTACAGAGAGAATTCACTAGTTGGTGGTATTCAGTATGCTCCCAACATGGAAGGAGTGAGGGTGTTACGTAACCTGTACATCTTAAAACTCATTTTTGTCAACATCATTTCAGACCAAGTTGAGAATTTCTAACTACAATAGGATATTATTTTAGCCATTGTAACTTGAAAATAAAACAGCATTTCTTGAGAGAACCATAATTAATAAACTAAAAATCCCTTCCATTAATAAATTAAATTGAAAAAATAAAATAAGTAGGTAGGTACCTACACCTATTCTAAACATAAAATATAAACTTCCTGAAAAATAAAAATAAAAATCCATTCTAAAGGTAAACATAATTTTAATGAATTAAGTGCTCAAATAAACCACCTTCCTGTGCCAGACAATAACCAAATCTGTGATAAAGATTTGATCTCATATCTCTAAGATTATTTGGCGTAATGCTGGCACAAACGTGCTGTATTTTCACCCTCGAAAAAAAGTCAACGATAACGAGACAAAAATATCATTTGTACAAACTAATTCTGGCAACAGCGGTTAAAATAGGGGGGCAATGAGCATTCGGCCAGTCTCGGGAAATAAGTATACACCCCTAAGGTGAAACAAAGTACACGCCTTAATGACCGCGCATAATTATTCTTTCGCTCTCTTTCAGCTGTTTTTCTGTCGTACTTGTGTAATCCGGACGGTTCGGATGTAATTTACACAATCTGTGTACAAATATATATCAGTCCAAGAGACATAGACTATTAACCTTTCAGGAGCTAGGTAGGTCAAGCATTTAAAGCATTTGCGAATAATTACTCTTCAAATGCAGGTAATGTGTCCCGCCGTCGTTCTTTGGGTTCTCTGGTTCATGATCAATTAAGGGCTCAATAGTGTTCTCCAGCACATCAAGGTACATTTGAGATTTATGCTACCCTTTTTCGTTCACGAGATATAGGGATCTAGTTGCTTATCACATCAACTATCCAGCGAACCAACACCTGCACTGATAGCTTAATTGTTTTATTTTTTGAAGGTTAGGGACAAGAAAGGATAATTTATCGTTTTTAAGAACTCTTACATACATACTCCTACATATCTGTCGTCCTCTCCTTTTCTCTCTGACCATCTTTCTTTCTCTCTTGCCCTGTTTCTTTCCTTCCTGTCCTCTGTCTTTTATCCGCCAAATGCGCAATAAGTAGTTTTGTTCCAGAAACTGACTTCTAATGGAAATAGTTCATTCAATTACAAGATCACAGAATCGGCTTTCTCTTTTTCTATCTGTCCCTCTCCTTGCCTCTCTGACCGTATCTTTTTCTCTCTTGTTCTCTCTCTTTTCCCCTCATTCGTTCTCTCTAACCACCTCTCTTTCTCTCTCACTTTCCCAATTGCCCTCTATATTTCTCTCTTACCCTTGATGTTTCTTCCATTCTCTCTCTTTCTCTTTTCCCCTCTATTTTTTTATCTTGTCCTCTCTCCTCCTCTCCTGCACTCTCTTCCTTTATCTACACTCTCTTTTACCTTCCTGTCCTCTGTCTCGTATACGCCAAATGCGCAATAATTAGCTTCGTTCCAGAAACTGACTTCTTATGGAAATATTTTATTCAATTACAGGTATCCTATTACGGAATGGGTCTAGATGCTGGACAATGTGGTGTCAACATTCACCACGTAACCGAAAAAGATAACGGACCAGTTAAATGCACCTTGGGAATACCGAGCGAAACAGCTGAATCAATCGGAACAATGTCACTCATCGTTGCAAGTGAGTATAATTTCATTTCACACCAAATTTCATGAATTTAACCATGCTATTTCATTTCCAGAGGCACCAAAACAGCCGGAACTAGATTTAAGCAGAGGTACTGACTCGTTGAGGGTATATAAAATCAATGATATGTTGGAAGCTTCTTGTATTGTTAGAGATGGGCGACCTGTAGCTAATATCAGCTGGTATTTAGACGACGAACCTATTGACAACGTTGCTTTAAAGATGCCAACAGTCATCGATTTAGCAAAAGAAAATCTCCAGTCTACGGTTCAAAATTTTTCAAGAGTCTTACAACCAATCGACAACGGAAGGTTCTTGAGATGCGTCGCATTTCATCCCGCTTATCCCGGCGGACATTCCGAAACTAAAAGACAACTCGATGTTAAATGTAAGTGTAGATATATAGAACAAACATGACAGGATTTGCGAATAAGATTTAGCCAACACAATTATTATTTTTATTATGTTTCAGTTCCACCACTTCCTCTCGATTCGATTGACAAATTCGGATATCAAATTGGAAAAGTTGGACTAATCAATATAAGCATCGAGGCTAATCCTAAACCAAGAATCGAATGGACGGTTGGAGGGCAACTTATTAAGGAGGGAGCCACTGATAATACTGGAAGGATTGAAGCTGAAGCCATTAGAGATTTGGTGAGTTTTTACTGGTAATATATACACATCAAAAATGTCTAAAGAACACGACTATTATTTTACTTTTTTCTACAAAAACTTTGACAAGTTTTTGTAAATACATACCAATCGATTCGTAAATTTGTTATCTACAAATCAAGATAGGAGGTGTCAATTATTCAGTCAATTGTATTGTTTCATTAAGCCTGAAGTGACAGCGCTTCATGGTGGTTGGTGTTTCGCAAGCTGATGCTGCACGTCATTTTGACTTCTCTCGGTGCTTGATTTCGTGATTATGGCATCGATATTAACAATTTGGTGATGTCTCTGAAATACATGGAGGTCGTCAACGTGCAACTACCCCTCGACAGGATCGATATGTGGTAGGATTAGCTCGCCGAAATGTGAATGCCACTGCACGCGAACTTTGTGGGGCCTTAGCAAATGCCAACAACATTAATGTGTGTGGCCAAACTTTGAGGAATAGACTACATGATGCTGGCCTACACACCAGACGTCCATTGAGGGTTCCCATGTTACGTCATGGAAATCGTGGACTAAGGTTAATGTGGACACAAAAACATGTTCATTGGGGCTTACAAGAATGGAGTTCTGTGTTATTCACGGATGGATCTAGGTTTTGTCTCTATCGTGACTCAAGAAGAGTGAGAGTCTGGAGAGGTCCTGGGGATGTATTCTTGACTGAGGGAATAGAGCTTTCGGAGACAACACATATTTTGTCTCTTTTTTGTTTGGCTACTCTATCACTGCAGTGACAAAGACAAAATGTCTGTTCTGTCGGGAATCTTCAGTCCCTTAGTCAAGAATACAGCCCCTGGTCGACAAGAAAGACTCAGACATGTACAGGGTGTTCGTCTGTATGGTGGTCTACAAGTTATGATATGGGCTGGAATAATTTTTCATCACGAACTGTTCCCGTTTTTGCGGAAGGCACTTTGAATCAGTTTCAATATATTGACCGTATCTTAGAACCTGTCCATCCGTTTGCCACTGCTGCAGGCCCAGATTTGCTTTATATGCAGGACAATGCAAGGCCACATACTTTGATACTGAGGAAATTACCCTTCTACCGTGGCCAGCACAATCACCAGACCACAAAAAGTTCTGAGCTCTGACTGACGGTGCGAACCAATCAATCATGGGTTAATTTAGTTAGCTACGTGTTTTTGTTTACATCGGGCGTTAATGAAATCTGAACGCAGTATACTCATATAAACAAAATTCCTTTTTTAAGTTTTTATTTAATTTATTTCAGGAACGAGGTAGATATGAAGCAAATCTTAGATTGGCGGCAGTAACAAAACAAGACACTGAACTTGACTACATGTTAACCGCCTACAACGACCAGGGGTCTCAAAACTACAGAATTAAGATTTCTACTAGCCCTGAACCTGAAGGTATGTTACAATTATTAATGCTTGACGGCTATTTTTACTCAAATTTTAATTTTGTTGAGGTATTGGTGAAACAATCCCATATCACAACGACACGGTGGTGAAATCTAGCACTACAATGTACGGTAATCTCTTGTTTCATGCGAATTTTTATTTCTTGTTCGTGTATGTTGTCGAATAAGTGTAGCTACAGATTATATTAACAATTTTTCCTGCCAATTATTAAAAACTGAGATAATGACCCACGTTAAAATTGTTACCGTAAAATCCCCTTCAATTATCTGCCACCAGGAGGCGTATAGATTGGCTTGATTCACAAATACTTTCTTTATTTACCATTTCCAATCTATTTTCTTTTTAAATTAACTGATTTTTGATTTGATTCATTAGAAAAAATAGATTTTTTTGTAGAAAGGTATATTTTTGTGAGATTGATTAATTTTTTAAAGTGTTTACCCAATTTTCATGCTGCTCGACAGGCTTTAAGAAATTCTTTAGGCAAAAAATCTATGGTGAGTGCTTTATGTTTAGAAATAAAAATCAAGGTTTTTATTTGAGCAGTGTATAATGGTCGGCCAGATATACCGTTGCGTTATAATTTCCCATCAAAATAAATAAATATACGGGGTTGGGAGATATAACCGCAAGAATCCATTCAGGCGCAATAAAACGGGAGAGGCTTAAATAGGGTTGGAATACAGAGTGGTGCAAAATTAAAAGTAGATAGATTGAAGATATTGGTGAGAGGTGTAATTTGTACTATTCATATTTCAAAATTTTACTAGAAAATGAATAAAATCTCCAAAATATACGAATTACCATAATATACGGGGTTGGGATAAAGTATGGAACCAAGAAAATATCTTTTAAACGAAAAGAACGATATTTATGAAAATTTGCAGGTAAGTGCAATGGAACAAAATGCATCTGATGTACATTTTTTTGTTAATAATATACTTCCGGTTTAACCGGAAATGCCATCAACTTCTTAAATTTAAATGGGACACCCTATATATTTTTACAGATTTTGAAAAACCTTGTTATTTTTAATTCATACTTACTGAGTTTGGTGTGAAAAATTTTGTGAAAACAAGGAATAACTCACTGTTAGTTGTACAATAGGTGTACATTTCATTATTTTAGAATAATGAGAAACAAAATTACTTCAAATGTTCAAAATGCTCGCCGTTTACTTACTTGCTGACAATATGCCATCCTATTAACAAATTCTTGAGTCACTCTTTCCAAGACTTTTCCACATTCATCAATAATTCTTTGTCTCAATTCCTGTAAATTTGTTGGTCTAACGGGCTAAGATCCGGAGAATCAGGCCACTCTATGAATCGATCGACAAATCCATCGATTTGGAAAATTCGCATCCCGAAAATCCCTAACCGGTCTATCATAGTGGGGAGGTGCTCCATCTTGTTGAAACCAAACATTTTGTGCTAATTGCCCATTCTGTTGAAGTGCAGGAATAATTTCGTTATTTAGTAGATCCAAATACTTGTCACCATTCAAGTTTCCGTCGATAAAAAATGGGCCTATAAGCCTATTTTCGACCATTCCCATCCAAACATTTAACTTCTGTGGATGCTGGGTATTTGCTTCATGAATCCAATGAGGATTCTCATTTGACCAATACATTGAGTTATGGCGATTAACTGTTCCATTTAAACAAAAAGTTGCCTCATCGGAAAAAACTATGTTAGAAGCAAAATTGTCGTCGACATTACGGATGTCCATTAGCCGTTCGCAAAATTCCAGCCGTCGCGTCGGTCAAAATCATCGTCTGACAATTCTTGAACCAACTGTACGTTATACGGATGATACTTTTCACTTTTCAATATCTTTCCTACAGAACGTCGACTGATACCATGGTTTAGTGCCAAATTTGTGGTGGAAGTTTGAGGTGATTTTTCTAAATCGATTGCAATATTTTGTTTAACAGTTTCGTTTGCTGCAGTCCGTGGTCTTCCAATTGTATTAAAACGTAATGTTTTAGTTAGGTACTGTTGAGCGTGATATAGGATTTCTCTCCGGATGCAAATTATTGAAAATATGACAAACTTCTTCATGAGTTCTAGCACGATCACCATAACCGGTGATCATTAAAATTTCAATACGTTTTTTTTCACTTAATTGAACCATTCTAAATTGTAAAATTTATTTCTGTCAATTAGAATTTGACACTTGGAGAACAAAAGACAGTACTCGTTTATTTATTACTATGCATACAAACTACATCAATTAGTTTATCTACATAGTTTTTCGCTCTAATGCAAAAAACTCAAAGGAGGTTGATTAAAGTGCTATATTCCTCGTTTTTACAATTTTTTTCACACTAAACTCAGTATGTATGAATTCAAAATAACAAGCTCTTTCAAAATCTGTAAAAATATATAGGGTGTCCCATTTAAATTAAAGAAGTTGATGGCATTTCCGATTAAACCGGAAGTATATTATTAACAAAAAATGTGCATCAGATGCATTTTGTCCCATTCAACTTACCTGCAAATTTTCATAAATATCGTTCTTTTCGTTTGAAAGATATTTACTTGGTTCCATACTTTATCCCAACCCCGTATGTATCATCATTACTTTTTATTCTGACATTATACAAGTTGTTTCCAAAATATTTTGGGCGATTCATTAAATTTTAAGACGAAATTCTTAAAATTGAATGACGAACAATATTTCAAATTACTTTTATTCGCTCTTACTCTGGCGTGAAACATTATAATCTTTATAAATCTCGACGTTGATAATGGTTAACCATATTGCTGTCGATGTCGGTATCCAGTTCCTCTGAATATAAATTCCATTATTCACACCTAGTTATAACGTGTAGGTACCTACTAGTTATTAAAAAAAATATGGATTCCGATGAAGGACAGTATATTCTTTATTATATAAAATGTGTGGAAGTGAAGAGTCAAGGTAAACAATCGGTTTTTTTATTTATGCCCAATTGCTTAACAAAGTGCAGTTTACTGATAATTCCATTATTTCATTGAACCATGTTTTGCTTAGTAAAGCCACGTATAATATACCGTATGTTTTTATTTGAATGGCATAGGAATGTGCTTAAAATTTCGAGCTTATTTTGAACCATTATTTCCAAAATTGCATGGCAATGAAAAAGATAACTGAAAATTCATTCCCTTCAGGTCAAATTTAGAACACCTGCATTTACTTTCTCCTAGATAAGTGTTATTCACTTATCTACAGTATGACTCATTATGATATCTTCAATAGGGAATATATACAATGAAATGTATAGTCATTTTCATGATCTAAGAAGCTGACCAAATAAATACAACCCTGTCACGGCTAATACTTTTTGCATGTCATTATCCCATCTCAGGTTAGGTCAGTTTCTTAGATTGTTAAAAGATTTATACAAGATTTAGTTACTCCTATAATCAATCCATTCCGTTATAATAGGACGACTATCTCCTAAATTGGTTCGTATTTGCATTAAGACAGCTGTCAATTATGGTCCATATGAACGATTTCCTATAATTTTGCCTCTGTTGTGGAAAGTGATTTATTAGTCAAAAATATTTCTTTTGCTCGTAAAGCCGATCGCGATACATACTAAGGTACTCTTTTTTCACTGCTTCCGTAGTATCTACGTATTGAAAAACTAATGAATTAAATTTTTTTCTAGGCGTGGAACTGGGAGTTGGAGCTATAGTAGGAGTAGTGGTATTGGTACTTTTCATAATTTTACTGGTATCCATCCTAGTATTCGCCAAAGTGACAGGAAGGTGGTGTTTTAGTGGTAAGTACGACTGTAGAATTTATTCTGAATGTTGAGAATGTATGAAAAAATGATTTTTTCCATGCTAGACAAATTTTTGGTGACACAAAATTTAAATCGACATATTTTTCTTTTATTATTAAATATTTTGTATAGTTAGGACAAGCTAGAAAAAATATCCACCGCAGCTAAATTTTTTTGTGGACACCTTAAACAAAATTACGAACGTCACTGAACTTATCTTGCTTTTTTTTTAATATTATTCATATAAAATTTTCTAATTATTATGGAAGTTAATAAAAAGAAGCTACTTTTAACTATCTATATCTACGCAAAAAACAAGACCCTTACTCTTCTGACATAGGTGCTGAAGATTCTAAGCCATTGATTCCCAAAGTAGTCCAGTTGGACCCCCAGGGGTCTACGGAAGACTCGACGGTGGTGTACGTTGGCGTGACAAAAAATGGGGGCCCACGAATATTTATGTTTATTCGATAGTGAAGAAATAAAATGTTCACCTATACATGAATGCAGATATTTCAAGAAGCTCAGCGTCTGTTACTTGTAAAAACTTGTCCATTCCATATTCAGCACAGCATGTCGAGACTTGCAAAGCGCCGTCGCTGTCGGCGTCCGCAACGCTTGTTCAGACGTGCAAAGGGACAAAATACGACTTGTGGTGTGTGTGCTAGGAATGGAGAACTATCGATTGTCTATCGAAAATTATCGATTTTTTTCGATAGTCTTGAAAGCTGATATGGAGTAAAAATGCCATGGAGAATGCAATCAATGCGAGCAGCTAGATAAAGAGGAAGAATCCTAGCATCAAACCATAATTATCAGATCATTATCAAACGACGCGCATGAGAACCATAGAGAAATAATATTAATTTCTCTATGATGAGAACTGAGAACACAGTCAACGTCACAGTGTCACAGTGTCACACGTGACACGCCCGGCGCCAACCAACCCCAAAAGTCAGGTTATTTCATATCATGGTTGTTTCTATATCTATTTAGAGTAAATTACATTATATTTAAAGGGGATAAACGTATTATTATTATTAAGCACAGTGATATTCTAACATTTTGACAAAAATCCTACAATGAAGTTACTGCTGTAAAACTATCGAAAACTATCGATAGTAATCGATAGTAGAAATGACATCACGAATACGAATGCCAAGAGTAAACGTTACTTATTTGTTTACGGAATTTTGAAAAGAAAAGTGAAGTAAAGAGAATCGATGTTAGTGTTTGCCAGTGCCACTCCAAATAAAATAAGTGAGAATTTATTGGTTTCTTGTGCTGTGAATAGATTTTAAAAAAGTAAAGATGGATGGAATGACCCACTTTACTTTCTTACATCTACTCACAGCATAATCAATTAAATAATAAGCCTCATTAAATTAAATTCTCCATATTTTAAAGAAATGTAGCTGCACTGGAACCAGCAAAATTTGTTGGAAATATGATCAAAAAAAAGAGGATATATGTTCATACGAAGAGTCAACGCTTTTTTTTAAATACATTAATCTTTTAAATAAGTCAGCGACCTGACCAACTACAGAGGCGGTGGGGACATCGCTAAAAACTGTATGGAAAACAAAAAAATGTTACTGAAATGAAACCTAGATGTACAAGTCTTGTTCTGAGTAGTTTACGACAAGTGGTTCATAAAATGAACTGAGAAATAAAGCATGTTTCAGCAGAAAGTGAAAGAATCTAGGATAAAGAAATTATTAAAACTAATGAACTGCTTTTAGAAGTTCTGTGACTATATCTTTGAATGAAATTGTATAAAATAAGTGGATAATTTTTCAGCTGTATGAAATTCAAGAAATTAGTGCATAAAATACATTTTTTACATAAAACTAAAACAATTATAAGTACTCGACTTGTCTTTTTTAAAAATTGTCCAAAATTGTCATTTGCATGTTATTATTCAATAGGGATAAAAATAAAGTATGTATTGTCCATCAACAGACATATTATGTTCACTCTAAAAAATTAAAATAATCACCTGATAATTTTTTTCATATAAAAGTAATTTAAAAAAAATGGTTTAAGCTTATTCCTAGTTCTCTAATTTTACCACAAGAGGGCGTGTAACAATGCTATCATAAAGTTCACAGTTTTCTATTGAAAACGCTACTCAAAACTAGAGTAAATATAATAGAAATGTGAGTCTGATTACTTACGGAGAACCCTGTATATATTTTTTTATTGCACGGTAAAAAACCATCTATAGTAAAGTCGCAATCGGAGCGGGTAATAAATCAAAATTTTATGGGACTTGCTCAGCACAAGTGGACCAAACAAAATATGTAATTTTACACTACCTGCTGTAATGAATGTGAATTTATTTGTGCCGACAGATACTGTAGAAAGATAACAATGACCGAGTCTTATCTTAATACTTTCTAGGGGTATAATAGGCGTAGGTTTAGGAACAGTATTAAGGTTTCGTAGGTTATTGTTAATATTTGTTGTATTGCTTAGGTTTTAAATTATAAAAATACGTAGATATCCTATTAAAAAGTGTTGTTATAAATGTTAACCGTTAAATTCTAAGTAATACAATGTTATGAAAGGTGTACTAATTGTAATTTGCTTACCAAATTAATATGAACATGCCACTTGTAAATTGTTTTAAATAGTTTGTGATGCCTCTTGGCCCAATATAATTAAATAATAACATTTCATTATTATATAAATATAAATAAAGAAAGTTATTGTCAAGTTCAAGCGTGGAGCAAGACAAAAACAATTATATGTTTATCTGTTTTGCTCGAACTTGACCGGTTATATAAATATACATTCAGTATTTATCAAAAGAGAAGTCGATGCAGAATACTTGAAGAAGACTATTCTATATAGTTGAATAGTCACCTACTAGTAATTATTAACTATTACGTATAAGTATGCTATACGGCTAGGTACTTATGCATAGTATTAGTTTAGTAAGTAATGTCATGTATGTAGTAAATAATTCAAACCTATCCCAGTGCTAGAAGTAGTTGTTTCATTCCTCTTGAGATGATCCTCCAAGTGACCCACAACTCCACCTATTTAGAGGCCCTTCCACATCTATAATCTACCAAAGTATCCATCGACGATACATCCATTACAAGTTCTTCCTTCATCTTAGTCTAGATTAGTAAGTGCAAATGTTTCTAAATCACTGTCGGAATCACAATCGTCATTAATTTATTGAAATTGTTATTGTAATGTCTGCATCTAAGATTTTGTCCAGATTCCACATGTTTTCTTCCTCTTTTAATCCATGATGAATTGCTTATTGCCAATTTTCTTTGGTAACTTGTAATAGGGACCTGTCTAATAATGCTTGTACATTTTTTAGTTTGAATGTAGTATTATGACGACCTATAAAACTTTTCACTTGTGCCCAGATCAGTTCTATCGGATTTAATTGGCAGTGATATGGGGAAAGTCGCACTACGTCAATACCACGTTTTTTTGCTAGTTCGTCCACTGCATATCGAGGAGCAGGAGGCTTATTCACTTTTTAAAAGTTATCAAGCGGGCAAGTTCTTTCTAAATGCACTAAATGAATAATTGCTGACAGTCAGACTGCAAACCTTTGAAACAAAAATACACAAATTCCATATATAGGTAGAAATTATAATCCCACCCCGTCTGCCTGAGGTCATGAAGACTCGCAATAGTTCTTTAAATTGTTCCAACAACAAGTCGTTTATATGTTCATAAAAAAAATTACAACTGAATACACGAAAATAATATAGGCTTTCAATAAATATTTCAGTAATCCGAATGTCTCTATACCTTAAAAATAATAATAGGTACCCACCCCTGAAATGACCTGTTCCGACAGTTTTATTACCCTGCACCGATTGCGATTTTACTATAAGATACAGCCGCTCTTCTTAATCATCTCCTGCAAGACGCAGTCGCGGTTAATGTCAGCTATAATACCGAACAGACCATTGGACCTTAGGAACCGCGAAGGGTTACGTAAGAGCTTTCTAACCCAGGGGTCTCGGGTTCGATCCCCGATGGTCTCACTTTTTCAATATTTAGCTTATACACCCAGTATACATTATTGTCTAAAAGCTATTTTATTATATGGTAACAAAATTTATGTTAAAAGCCTTTGAAAGATTTCCATTTACATAAAAACTTAATGCTTCAACCTTGCCTACACTGTTAACCGTAGAAATGAAATACCGTCGGGATGAGTTCACAAAAAGGGGGTCGTATTTAAGGGTAGAAACACAAGAAATAGCGGAGAATCCAGTTAACAAAAGGACAACGGCAAACTATTTGATTAAATTTTTTATCCACGTCCTCAAAAAAACTCAAATCATACCAATACAATCAAGAAAAAATATTATCAGGTGATACATTTTTAATTTTTTACTTCTTAGATGTAGTGTTTTTTTAAATCTTATTTGTAACACATCTTTTTATAATAAATAAAAGCTAATATCGAAGAGGCAAGTCCCATGGTAAGTCCCTCTAGTGAATGTTTGTAGAACCAGCATGTGATATCCCATTCGAATTTTAGATAACCTCATTTGCATGACAATATAGTGCAGTATTTGTGAATTTTACGATTTATCGTTAGTGAGACAATTTCCAGGCTAGATTTCAGCTCATATATTCAAGTCAATGGTGAAAATTAGCATGCTATAGCATTTTGTTGAATATTATGTATTTTTTATGTTTACATATATTACCAATTATTATATACTTATATGTATCTGGCGCCATCTAGTTATCCAGTTCGCGATCAACTAACTGGCTCCGTAGCCGTCGTTAATACAACATCCACTTTTTCTGTTTAAGGATACCTAGTCTTGTCTCTCCCTGTATTGCAAGGTGTAAGAGAGGTAGATCTTGCTGCTGTAGAAGTATTTCTCATGTACATACATCCCAGTCTTTGTATACTAATTCTAAAGTCGATGTCAAGAAGTTTTTAATTCCATTGAATGCAAACGCAGCCCAGTGGCGTGCATATATTTTTTATTAAATTCCCCTGTCGCTTCAAACAAACCTAGTAGAAATAAAATACTGCTATACACATCTAAACACAACAAAAGTAAGGACGTCTCTGTTGGGAATAACTGACGCTGTAAATCATTTTAAAGGCACAGACAATACTTTAATTGCCACGCGCCTTCTTTGCGCCAAATTATTGCAAATAAAATTAATGAATGTGAAGTTAAGAGCTTCTTACGAGACACTTTCCCACAAAGGAGCACCTGAACAAAATAGGGCTGAATAACGGAGACTTTACATGCAGAAGATGCAAAAAGGACACCGAAACAGCTCTGCACATATTATGCAACTGTGCGACGCTGGACCACAGGAGGCAAAAACTATATGGAAGACCCCAAATGACTCCAGAAGACTTCTACAACCAACCAGTAAAGAACCTGTATGAGCTAATACAGGGAACGGATTGGCTGAATCCACAATAAGCCCAAGAGGCTGAGGTGGTGCCGGCGAAGGGACGGCTCCTTTAAAAAAAAAGGGATATTGGTGAAAAAATAAATTGTGAGTTATCGGCACAAACCAACTGGGATTCGGACCACGACCCTTTCATTGATAAAGCAAAACCATCCCGGGAAAGGCAGTCAAAACGCCACA
This sequence comes from Lochmaea capreae, assembly GCA_949126875.1. Lineage (NCBI taxonomy): Eukaryota > Metazoa > Arthropoda > Insecta > Coleoptera > Chrysomelidae > Lochmaea > Lochmaea capreae. Next base: position 5,577,849 of record OX421411.1, read on the forward strand.
GCTACGAACAACGTACGCTACCACCGCGCTACGGATGGTTACCGCGACGGCATCTTACATAAAACCCTGTTTCACGCTTCGTCCTCGAGTGCTAGAACTGACGTATGTACGTATGTCTATCTCACTCGACCTCCTGGCGAGCCTGACACCCATTCCAATCACCCCTCACTTCCACATGATGGCTTATGTGGACATTTTGTTGGACAAATGCTCAGTGGCCTGCCGCCCTAGGCCCGTTTTGATGCGCTGCCCTTTTAGATCTAAAATTGCATTCCAAACAATTACTAGTTTATATTAATGTTTCTAAATGCTGTAATTTTCGCTGCAATCCTGTAGCTTTAGGCGTAGGCCTAAATCCATCACTGCAAATTCCACTTCTGATAAGATCAAAAAAAGAAAAACCATCTCGCCACTGCTACGAACCACGTACGCTATCACTGCGCAAGTTTCTTTATGAAAATGTTAGACATGCCTTTATTGATGACCTATTTTTCACTCATTTTTTGGGCCGCCTCATTGTTCGGCCTAAAAAATATCACCTATAGATTTAAAATATTGCTACAGTTGGATTTTTATAGGATGTGGGTTATTGTCGACCATCTATTATCAAGTGCCGTTCAAAAATGTATGCGATAACAACTAACACTACAGTTTCATTTCGAATTGTTTGGGATTCGGATTTTCTGTTGTTTTATTGTTTATCTGTTTTATTCATACGCTAAATTCGGTGACACACTGCTTTTCGATTATTTGTTCAAATTCTATAGGTAGGTACCAGGGCTATACGAGAATTAATAGTTTGGTGTTTACAATGTAATTTTTGGTCTAAATGTTTTTCCAAATATTTAACTTAGATTTTCATTGGCGTAGAAGTATTATCGATGACAGTTTGATATGCTAAACGTCACTTTTCAAGAGATTAATGTTCGAAATGTATTGCGTGAGATTAAGTAATGTCTGGAAATACGATTGTATGTCAAAGTATACATAAAACACTAAAAGGGGCATAAGAAGAAGAACACTGTGGGATTTAATTAGTTGGTTGGGTGGCAATTCTAGTTTTAATTGTATATACTAGATTCAACCCAGTAGTTTTTCTCTTTGTATATTTGTAGTACCGTAGAATTCTTGATAGTAGTTAACAACTGATGACAATTTTGACTACTAATTCATATTTTGGAAACATTGGAATTCAGTCTCAGTTAAATCAAGTTATGATTAAGACCAATTCCATAAATTGTCGAAAATCTGGTGTAGTTTACAAAATTTTCACAATTAATCTCAATTTAACATAACATTTAAAGAGTCTGGCAACATTGGAATATCGTCTCAATTAAATAATTTTGTAATTTGTGTCAATTTAAAAACATTATCAACGCTCTGGAGTCTTCCACAACTTTTTCACAAACGATGTGGCAGCATTGGAGACTCGTCCTAAATGAATAATGTTGCTGTTAGCACCAATTCCACAAATTGTCGAATGTTTGCGGTCTTTAGCAAAGTTTTGACAAACGATCTACATTTAACCTCAGTCTGGCATCATTGTAACCTCGTACCACTTTAATAATTTCGCCATCAAGGCCAATTTCGTTTACAAAGTTTTAATAAACGAATAACATTAAACGTCAGATTTAAATAATATGGCAACATTAGAATCTAGTCCCAGTTAAATATTTACGTGATTAAGGCCAATTTCGATTTCGATTTATATCGAAAGCTACATTTTATCAGTCTGACAACATTGTAACTTTGTCCAATTTAAATAGGTTTGAAATTGAGGCCAATTTAGAAAATTCTGACGTCTTTAACAACGTTTTCACAAACGATATGAATTTTAACGGTACATTTAAACACTCTGGCAACATTGAAATCTCGTCCCAGTTGAATAACGTTGCGATTAAGGCCAATTTCGAAAATTGTCGAGGGTCTAGCCTCTTTAGTTTCAACAAACATTCCACATTGAATATAATTTATAATATTATCCCAGTTGAATAAATTTGGTATTAAGACAGATCTAAATTATTGTCGAAGGCCTGGCATCTTTCGGAAAGCTTCAACAAACGATTTACATGAAACTTACTGCTCAAGAAGTCTGTCAACATTGTAACTTTGTCCCAGTTAAATCTTGTATTGCAATAGAAGTCTATTTAAAAAATGTTGTCAACGGTCTGACGTTTTTATGAAATTTGAACTAAAGATTTACATTTACATTTTATCAGTCTGAAAACATTGTAACTTCGTCCCATTTAAATAATTTTGCAATTATGACCAGTTTCGAGAATTATCCAGGATCTAGGGTATTTTAATCAGTTGGTGTTTTTAGCAAATTCAAATATATTTCAACTGTTCCAAAAACACTTAATTTCATTATTTGTTCCCATGTGCGTTAAAAATTTATTGTATTCTAGAATTGTCAGGTAGTAACGGCATAAATTGATCAAGAACCTTGTCAAATGCCTTCTTCATATTAGCTTTTATTTGTTATAGGGGGAGCCACAGTGATCGACTACACGACCGGTGAAAATGGCCAACCCCCCCATTCGGATGGTGTATCGGGCGATGGAGTCGACAACCCCCACCATCAAGTTTCATCAGAATACATCAACGGCAGCGACCTGCCTATTAAAAAAGACGAAAAAGTCGATACGGCCGTGTAATAGAATTAGTTATTAAGATATTAGGTGATAAAAGTCACAGGGTGTTACTTTTTTATTGAAAAAAAGTTATCCTCAAGAAATATTTAATTTTTTCATATTAGTCCAATATACACAGTGTGATCCAGTTAAGGATGCAGCACCCAGTTATAGCTTTTAATTGACATTTGATGAACTTCAAATTATTAGTGACTTTTTTTATTGGACCACTCTATAAAGAGTATCCCTTGAGACTCCTAGAGGTACTTTTTAAGTAAAGTAACTTCACCGGTTACTGAAACGACGTCAACATTTTTTATTTCTTTATTTTTGAACGTCCCTGTAGGATATTCATGCTTATGAACTCCAAATTTTGGTGGTCAGTGGAAGACAATTATTTGAGTGTTTGCACTTATTAATATTGAGTTTGTGTAATTTCAAAAGTCCAATAAAAAATCGAGGCATAACATTTTTGATCCACCAAATTTCTAAGTTCATCAAATGTCAATTAAAAGATACAATTAGGTGTTGCGATCTTAACTGGGTCACACTATATTTTTGAATTGAAAATTTTAAAATACACTCAGTTCTCACTATCCTATAGACCATACCAGAACACCTGATTTTGACAAGTCAGCCATATTTGTCTGGGTCCCCCGATCAGCTGGAGTTGAAGTTTGTGTGTTTTGACGTGTGGTGTAAGTCAGTTGGTTATCAGACAGACTTTGTTAAACAATGTCAATGTAATATATATTTTATTAAAATAATAAAAACTTTAAATATTACATGGCGCAGTCAGTAAACTGTCTCTGAATTGAATTAAATAATAGTTAAAATGTCAGACGACGGAAAAAGCAAAGAACAGAGGAGATACTGGATTGAGGTGAACAGAAAGATCAATTAAATAGTCACCGCAGTTGATTGAAACAAACAGAAATCAACAAAAAAGATGCCTCATCTCTTGCTCCCCGCACTCCACACTTAAACAACAAAACGATGGCATTTCAGATAATTTCAAGAACTTTTTTTTAATGGATGATTCCAGTAGTCCATTCAGTATTGCCACTACAAAATGTTCGGGTTTAAAACGACTGACATTTTCTTGGCCTTTTTGGGTACGATTCATGGTTGAAACATAAATAATTTTTGATAAGAAAGATTTCTAGATGTTCCCGAATATCTGAACTGGACTATTATTGTTGTAATTGAAAAAATAAAATAACCCTGGGGACTCAAATGTTTACGTCTGCTGCATGATCGAAACCTGTCAATTCAATGTCACATGTCTTGTTTTTAACATTGAAAATTAAATTCGTTTTTTCTCGAACTCGAATTCAGACTAATTTGTGATCTAATCTAGTAAATTTTGTGGTTAATTGTTGTCTTAGTTTTACATTGTATTCAAATGTCAAAAACAAGACATGTGACATTGAATTATTGACAGGTTTCCACCAAGCAGCAAACACTTAAATATTGTAGTGGCAATACTGAATGTACTACTGGAATCATCCATTAAAGTCTGCACCAGTAAACAACGAAAACTAAATAGAATATAACATGAGGGCTCACAGCAATATGGCCGACCTGTCAGTGACGTCATTCTGGAATGGTCTAATGGAAAATAATTCCATAATTGAAAAATAAAAAAGTAACAAATCTTGTATACTACGTTTTCGGTGTTCTATCTCCGTGTTCCCCGAAAAAGTTTTTTGACATTTCGAGTGTTACGTTCAATATATTTTTTTTGAGGTTAGAATTTAGTGTGATAAGAGGTCAATCTGAGTTTGCGCATGCAGCTAAAAATGGACATTATTATATATATATAGATCTATATATTATATTTGTAAGTTTATTTTATAGAAGATGAAGATTTGTTTAATTTTAGTTGGGTATATTGGCTTGTAGTATATATTTGGACTGATGATATTTATAGTATTGATCAAAAAATAAAAATCTTGTAATCAAAACTGTTGTTGTGTGTTAAGACATAAAGAAATTAGTCCATTTTATTCCGATTTTATTATAAATTACTTTCAATTTGCTACACTTATTAAATCCTTAACGATATTCACCCCGTACGTGGCTACATTGTACGATAAAGTATCGCGACAACGTTGCCACGTTATCGGATATTGTCTGAAAACTGTTTTTAATGGTTTAATTTCCGTTTGAAGTAAACAAATTGACTGCTATTTATAGGTTAAATATTTTTCGAAAAAAAAAGTGTTGTCTAATTCTATTTAGAATTTATATGTAAATAAAATATATTAGTTATATTATATTTAAAGATGTTGAACATAAACTACAAATTTGAATTTCCAAAATACCTGTATAAAATTGCAATGTAGTTTATTGTAACAGTACAATATTTATTTTTATCAAAAAACTTGTAGTTTATGCGATACACTCTGTAGGTTGAGTTCTGCAATTGTGACGTCTTTAATTTTCATCATACTACGTCAAGTTTTGTCGATTTTTCTCATAACTAACGAATCATCCCGTATATTTTTCGGTTTATGGTACCTTGTATATTGAAATTCCCAAAAAACAACAAAATTGGCGCATAGAAATTTAAAATGTACTGACTCTTCTTCTTATAAATAACCACTAATAATTTATTTATTTTTCAGGTTCGTACTTGTTTTTTTTTTATTTTTTAAGCGCCCTGTATGAACATGTTAAAAAATTCTTATTGCTATATAGTCCAAGTCACAGGCGTCGTTTTTTTGAATTCCACTTTCTCGAAAAGTTATGACCAATGTCTCATTCGATTCGTAATTGTATACCTCATAAAAAAATTGCAAATTATACACAATTTATTCCAAAAAAGGGGAGAATTCTCCTTCTCACTTGACGCCCTGCATATTTTCGAAAGATTTGGGCATTTGAATTTTAACAACTTTGGCATTATTGAATAGTTGCGTCTTTTGTACTATCACCAGAGAATTCACGAGTTTCTCCACTTTCAATAGTTGTGAGAATCCTTACTTCACTATCACAAAAGATTTGATATGTTTTTTCACTTTTAATAGTTGTGACAATTCTTATTCTACTGTTGTTACCAGAGAATTGACGAGTTTCTTCACTTTTAATAGTTGAGACAATCTCACCCTACTATCACCAGATAATTTTAGTAGTGACAATTATTATCACTCTGCTGTCACTAGATAATTGATGAGTTTCTCCACTTTCAATAGTTATGACAATTCTCAATCTACTGTAACCAGAGAATTACCTAATGAGTTTCTCCACTTTTAATAGTTGTGATAATTCTTACTCCACTGCTACCGGAGAATCGATGAGTTTCTCCACAGTCAATAGTGGAGACCATTGTTACTCCACTTTTAACAGTTGTGATAATTCTTACTCTACTATCACCAGAAAATTGACGAGTGTCTCTTCACTTTTAATAGTTGTGACAATTCTTACTCTACTGTTACCGGAGAATTGATGAGTTTCTCCACTTTTAATAGTTGTGAGAATCCTTACACTACTATCACATAAGATTTGATAAGTTTCTTCAGTTTTAATAGTTTTGACAACTCTTATTCTACTTATCTTCTATAAGTTCCTTGTGGCATTACTTGTTATTTTTTCTTATTTTCTTGGGAATCAAACCACAATAATGTTCTACTGTTCTTACCAGAGAATTGACGAGTTTCTCCTCTTTTAATAGTTGAGACAATCTCACTCTACTATCACCAGATAATTTTAATAGTGACAACTGTCACTCTGCTGTCACCAGATATTTGATGAGTTTCTCCACTTTTAATAGTTGTGACAATTTTCAATCTACTGTCACCAGATAATTAATGAGTTTCTCCACTTTTAATAGTTGTGATATTTCTTGCTCCACTGTTTCCGTAGAATTGATGAGTTTCTCCACTTTTAATAGTTGTAATAATTCTTACTCAGAGAATTGACGAGTTTCTCCACTTTCAATAGTTGTGAGAATCCCGACTCTACTATCACAAAAGATTTGATAAGCTTCTTCACTTTTAATAGTTGTGACAATTCTTATTCTACTGTTGTTACCAGAGAATTGACGAGTTTCTCTACTTTTAATAGTTGAGGCCATTCTTACTCTACTGTTACCAGAGAATTGATGAGTTTCTCTACTTTAAATAATTGAGACCATTCTCACTCTACTATCACCAAAGAAATGACGAGTTTCTTCACTTTTAATAGTTGTGACAATCCTTACTCTACTATCACAAAATATTTGATAAGTTTCCTCACTTTTATTAGTTTTGACAATTCTTACTTTACTGTTGCTACCACAGAATTGATGAGTTTCTTCACTTTCAATAGTTGTGTCATTTCTTACTTTTTATCACCAGAAAGTTGGGAGTTTCTTCACTTTCAACAGTAAAAAACAATATCAGTTGTTCATTGGTTCCACTGTTATCAGATCTATTGTGGTATTTTTACCAATAAACCTTTCACTTGAGAAATTTTTAGATTTAAAGCCACAATTACAGAATTCACAACTTCACACCTTTGAATGTTTAATTCAATAAAAATATATACCATTGTGAAATCTTTTAATACTTAACACTGTTTAAAGTTATATCTTAGTTAAAAAGAGAGGTCCAATTTTCGTTATGTTCAATTGTATATTATTTCATTCCAACGATATGACATTTAATTAAGGCTAAAATACTCAATATTTTTTAGTGATTTACTATTTTGTATAGATTTAAATTATTTATATTGTATAACTCTTTTTATAAATTTATTAAAAGCTATATTTATACTGCCATAATACTGATCAAATTTGCATCTGAATTAATTTCGATATATTCGCAAGTTTTTTCCATATCAGTTATTTCAAAGGTGGCGATTCATCATAAACTTTTTTCACCCCAACATTTATAACAAATTCAAATACAATAAACATATTTTATTCAACCATATACAGTGTAGCACAGTTATAGCTTTTAATTGACATTTGATGAACTTTAAATTCTGGTGGTTTGAAAAGATTGGAAAAGGGAATATTTTTTCGCCGACCTTTTCAAACCAAAAAAAATTTGAAGTTCATCAAATGTTAATTAAAAGCTACAAATAGTTGTTGCGATCTTACTTGGGTCACATTGTATGTAAAATAATTTCAATGAACTTTTCAAAACTACATTTTTGGTTACTCATTGAAATGTTGGGCTTCCGTTTGTGTACTTCGTCAACTTTTGGCTAAAAAAATTATCAAACATTCCAATTATGTATTCATTAAACCAAGATTCAACTTAAACCTCACAATAATATTATATGGGAATTACTGGTAAAAATGATTTAAATAATGTAAGGACAAATGTTCAAGTGATATTTGTAATATAATATTAAGTTGAATCTTGTAACTCTATATCGTATGCTTTTTTGTACTATAAGGACAATAATTATCATTTTTATTCATTTAAGTTACTTAGAGAGGATAAAAATGACTGACTTACACGTGGTTGTATAAAAAACAACCTGGGTGAGTAGATTACTACTAGATTACTTTTCAAATTCCTTAAGAATAAATTTTAACCTGGGAGAAAAGTGAATAGCTACAACTACATCGACTGCGCCATGTTTTTTTAGAACCTCCAAAATTGTACGTATAATAACAAAATACAAAATAATCATTACAAACAAAAAGACCTACATTTCGTGTGTCTTCCACACTTTATAACCGAAATACAGGGTGTTTTATTAATTTGGCATCTGTCTCTCAGATCTCATAAGAGGTGTACAATCCAGGTCCTGATTAACAAGAAATTTAAAAAATCGTTTCTCCTAAAAACAACACCCTGTTTATAGATTATTTTTAATTGCTCTTTATATCTACTCATTTGCTTCTTAGTTAGAAAACTAAAAAGCAAATGGGTAGATTCAATTTTTTATACATTTTTCATTTATAAAAAAGAATTTCAAGAAAATCTATATACAGGGTGTAATTTTTAAGAAAAAAGAGTCTTGAAATGTTTGGTCTATCCGGACCTAAATTATCTTTTTGGTGATACATGTATTTGGAAATTTATTACTTTCAATTTATTTCACGTGTTAAAGTGTCATTTCTACCCTCTCACATTTTTCTCTTTTAAGTTAGAGAAGATTTTAAGAAAAATATGTTCAATACCAAAATAAAATTCTATAATATCAATTTTCCAAATTGCTATAGAAATAAAAGCCGTGAAAATTTTTTGTAATCTTCTTTTGGTATTATTTTTATACCTACTTGTAATCTACTTTTCTCAAATTGTTTTTCGATTACCGAAAAAAAAAACCAACTTGAATCTGGTTTTCGAAAAAAGTACCGAAAACATGGCATCTCATTATAAATCATTATTGCGAAAATAGAATGTAAATAGAATTAAAAACATATAAATACTATAGTGAAGTAGGTACTTTTTTCTATTTAAATATAAAAAAAAATTGAGTTTATTTTGGTGTTTCTCCATATGTAATTTCAAAGAAATAAAATTGTCTCTTTAATAGTTTTAAGGGTTTTATATTTCAAAACTCCCGATGTCTTCCAATTTTTTGATACACTTACGTGGTACTAACTCAAAAATAAATGAAAAAAATAGTAATATTTGGATAAAACAACAATAAAATGCAACATTCTAGAAAATTTTCTTTGTGTTTATCGCTACTAACGTCCAAATTGTTAGATCAAAAGTTCAAACAAAGTTAAGAACAAGTTACAGCCTACAGCCTTAAATTCTGTAGCATGAAAGAAGAAACATCCATTTTCGTACTTGTGAATTGCACAGCAACTCAGTATCCTAGAGCACAGACCTAGGAGATTACTGGATAGAAGAGGAACGTTTATCTAAGTTAAAGCCCGCAAATATTCTAAAATTCCTCCTGGAAATAGGACTAAAGGAGCTACTAGTATCTGAGACTCTACTCAGAAACTAAGTAGAAGTAAGGGGGCACAATAGATCTTTTAGGTCTCAGTGAATGTCAGTGTACATACATAGAGCCATAAAAGTTGTTAAAAGGATTGCAAATGATACGATAGGTGGTCCATTAGAAGGTCTTCTGGTCTTTGGCCTGGAGAATTTTTCCAGTAGACTGCACTAAGTCCCTTTTTCCCATTTTCGAAGTTCTTCCACGATATCCGTTAAAAGGAGTAGAAGCTCTTTTGAAATCTTATTTCCGAAAATTACAATTTTACTTTGTTGTGTCTTGCCAGTTACTTTGCAGTTCCAGACTGTTTTATACTTCAGAGCCTTCAGACGCATTAAAAGTTCTGGCCGAATTCAGTCGTTTTTTGAGTTACTTTTGAGAACAAAAATTTCAGGATACCTACTTGACATTTCTTCATGTTCTTCGCTAGCAATGTCCAAATTTTTGAAAAAGAGTACAAGCTCCTTTGGCGAGACCATCAGGTACCCCATCTCTGACAACTCCTTTTAAGATCTGGCACCTACAGCAGAGTTATTTTGTTGTGTCCAGCCAGTTGTTTGAGGGACTGTTCACAGTTTCAGACTGTTTTAGACTTCAGAACCTTCAAAGCAGCCTGGCTATCAGACGCAATATAAGTTCTATCTGAGTGGATGTACTTTTGAGCGCAGAAAATGCAGATCACTTGACATTTATTTTTGTTCGTCGCTAGCAACGCCCTAATTTTTAGAAAAAAAGTTGCAACGTGACTATTAAGGACATGTTACCATCTAGGGCCACATAAGTAGTTGAGTGGGTTTGTTTAGAGAGACCTGCAGATAAAATATGGTGGCTCCATCCTCTAGAAAGTTTGTAGCTTAAAAATCGAGAAAATTTATTTGAATTTATACATTTTAGGGGGAAATGGGTTTGGAAAATTATTGGTTGTGAACTTAGCCTATTACTTATCATCTACATTCACAAGTTTTGTTCAATCCATCACAGTTTTTAGAGTTTTTTCAACCAAGCGCATATCAAATATGTATTTTTGTACAAAATATTATTTTTATAGAATAAAAAAAATTGTAAGTACAGCAACAAATCGTAAAAGTTGTAAGTGTATTTCTAATTTTACTGGTTGTGAAAAAATTGATATTTTAGTTAAGTAGAGTTATTTAAAAATAGTACATACACCAAACCAGTCAATTATAATAAAAAGTTATTGAGGAAACCAAAATTAACTCAAGTCAAGTTGGTTTTGGAATATTTTTATTTATAGGTTACTTTACAGTTACACAGGGTGCACCAAAATCTTGGAGATGAGAGAGGGTAAAAATAATTATAGTAGATACAATTTTTTTCTCACACTCTTCGTTAACGAACTAAAGGAAACGCAGTTTCAATTCACAACTTTAGAGCCTTATAACTCGTTAACGAGGGGCGTAGGGAAGATAAAGTACTATAATTGTTTTCAGTCTCTCCCAAGTTTTTGGTACGAAGTCCTGTATGCGAAGACGGACGGAACGGTCTATTTTAACACTAATTAGAACATTTTGTGTAGTCAAAGTACACAAAATATCCGTAAAATGCTACAAAAAAACTTGAAAATTCAAAATTGAGTATTTAAAAGGGTGTTGATTAACATGAGAAAAACTTTACAATGCTAGGCATGTGATTTTCCGGAAAATCGTCGAGTAAAAATTTTTGTTTTCGTTTTTTCGCTCTAATTGTTTAAATAATGAAAACACAGAAAAATGTTTCGATCAAAAATTATAGCTTATACATTTATTTACAAAATTTGTCTGAACATTTTTTTTGTATCTGCATTAGTTTTTAAAATATATACGAAATTTCCATAGTAGTATTTTTGAACATTATTAATTTCCATGTTTTTAATTTTATGATAGTAAATAAACAATGGCATTCAGGATAAAATTTTTTATATGGAATGTGTATCTACAAATACTAAAAAAAATAATTTTTTTTAAATTTCTTAATGTATTATCATCGATATTCAGCGCTCTCTCACCTGCTTTTTCACCTTTATTTGTGCTCCCTTCTCTTTCTTACCTAAGCCATAGGTGTGTTCTTTTATATCGCGATCACTTCTTAATAGGTTCATTATAAAGTTCACAAATTTTTAGATATTATCATAAACGGTATAAAAAGTTATAGAAGGTTTGCTGACAGACCTCTGATTTAAGTATTTATTTTAAATAATTGTCTATTATTTAAAAAATTTGGTATTTATAGAAAAACTGTATAGTAGTTTCGAAAGTAGATGCTTCAAAGTGTTTAGTAGTAAAGTTTCATTGAACTATATTAATTTCGAAAAAAGATATAATTGAATGAAGTCAAACAAGTAAAATTAAGCATGTCAAAAAAACAGATTTTTAAGAAGCATTCGTTTAAAATTCTATATATTAATGGCTTTGCTTTTATAATAATAATGTTTTATGCTCATTTGCAATGCTAAATCCAAAAGGAATTTTCGCTGGGATAAGTATTAATTAAATAGGAATTATAATAAACTGATATTACAGTCAAAAAATCTACTTTTTCAAAATTGAAAGTATTTCTCTCTAAAAGTTGAGATCTTTCTTTACTTTTTACATGAGTTTATTCATTTTTTCAGAATGTTATAAGCCCAAAATTATTAACTTTTAAGTCGAGCGGTTAATAAATTTGGCCGTTCGCGCGTAACCACGAAATGAATACCACTGAAATTAATTTTATCTCGTAAACTTTTCAATTTACAGAAAAACTTTTTTTACAAAATTTGTAGATAAATGCATCAGCTATAAATTTTGATTTGGAAGTTTTTCTGTATATTTATTATTTAAACAATTAGAGCGAAAAACCAAAAACAAAAATTTTCACTCGACGATTTTCCGGAAAATTGCATGCCTAACATCGTAAACTTTTTCTCATGTTAAACACCACCCTTTTAAATACCCAATTTTGAGTTTCTTTGTATTTTTTGTGAGGTTTTATGTGTATTTTGAATAGGCTATTTTGAAATTAAAAAAAAACTATTGCTTATTCTGCTGGTATAAAAATCATAAAATTGGATTGGTTGGTAGATGGAATAGAAGAAGAAAGTACAGAACTGACATGCAATTCCCTACTTTCCATTTTCGTTTTGCTGGACATATAAAATAATCACACAGTATAAGAATATCTGCCAACTTTATAAAAGTAATTTATGAAACAAAATAAGTTACGGCTTTATAAGCAACGGTTTTTTTTATTTATCATAAAACGTTTTTAAAAACAAGTCTTCTCGTTATTGTATCAGTTTCATAAATGCAAAGTGCGTCACTGAAAACAGTTCACTAATTTTGAAAATGCCAATTAATAAAATTATAAATAAAAATCCATTTTCAATTCCCAACTTCGGCGACCAATAGTTCGTGAACGAAACCGTAGAGGAAAAATTTCAAAATAAGAACTATAATTATTTTTAATCTCTCTATCACCTCACAATTGTTTAATACGAAGTCCAGGGACATCCTGTATATTCAACAGTAAAGCTACATTTGCATTCAATTTCGCACTTTCTTTATTTCATTCCAAATTGACATTTGTTCACATTGGCAAATTGCGAAATCTATTTATGGTTAGTAAGCAATTACTGTGTCCTTTTCTTGTAGAGTCTTACATAATACATTTTTAAAAAAACTCTTTGTTAAACTTTTGATGAACAGACGTTTGGGATTGTGAAACATCATCCATGATAACAGAGTCTCTTATAATAAAAACTAAACACAATCTTCAAATTTCAAGTAAAATTTCGTCCTGCTTGCATTTGCAAGCTCCTTGACAAAATTCCAAGTTCGCTTCCGCTTAGGATAATGTCAAATTCTCAAAGTAAATGGTATTGGCAGAAGTCGTATATCGAGCGGGAAGAGGGCGCGTTTGAAATTGAATGTAAATGTAGCCTAATTAGATTCTAAAATGATGTTGACATCTGTCATATGTCAATCACTCGATCACTCATCAGAAATTTGCCAGCACTTAGGTACAGTGCATAGTAAAAAATTTAATTCAAATCTGCAACAACAAATCTATCGATGTTTGTTGCAAAAATTTGGTAGTGGACTGTTGTTATAGATTCACTATGTACCTATAGTTATTGTTTTTTTTTTTGCAAAACTCACCATTTTCCGGTTAAGTATTAAGTACTTAAGATAGATATTACAGAAATCAATGTAAAAAATTTTGTATGTTACATATTCGTAAAAATATTTAGAATAAGTTGGACAAATCACTTATAACTTGTTTTATAAATAAATATATTGATTAAAATATTTTTTTGCGTGACTTTATTGAGTGTTTGGCATGGGAAAATTGTCGAGAAACTTCAGTTGGACAGTGACATTAACGGGGACATATTTCAACCTTAAACTAACAAAGCTTATGATTGGGTGTTATTGTTCTGCAGTCAGATGTTTTTGGTGTTGTATTTAAACTGGTGCCCTCTACCGTGACCAGAAATTGGAATACATAGAGTCCTATCTCCATATACTGCGTGTCCACGGATGGGGTATCCTATAGGTGAAAAATGTTTAAATATTAGTTTCAGTGAAAAAAGTCATTCTTGATAAAAAGTTATGCTTGTTCTGAAAACACCATAAAATGAAATAAACTTCCATTTTCTCAAAACCTGTCTCGTTTTATAGCCAGTTTTATGAAAACCGTATCTAGTGAGTGACCAACTTACTGTCAACTTTTATAAATAATTTTCTAATTGTCATTCTTTAATTAATATTTGACAAAAATGTTAACTATTCAAGAATTATAATCACTATTAGGCCAATCGATAGGGGTCACAACTACAAGTAATTAGCAATACGGCTGATTTTTTTTTATAAGTACCTTAAAGTATGTAGATTAATATAAAAAAAGTTTACCAGTCTATCGATTTCCCGAATTTAAAAAAAAATCAAAAAACTTTTTTTTTTCGAAATTCTTTAATATTTCGCGCTGGGAGGAAGGTAGAGAAAAATAAAAAACACCACCGTGTAAGAGAAGTGTTTTTCAATAAAAAAGGTCACTTGCATTTTTTTCGACCGAGCAATGGTTTGTCCGGAAAAAATTCGGTAAACTAAGTATGTATTCCGCATCCGCGCGACTCTACCACACGGCAGAAAACCTTTTTTCTGAAGCGCGGCGGAGTACATTATAAACTATTGTAGTTATAAAGTAATATATAAATAATTGTAATAGGGCGTTTTGAAGAGGGAAGTGTCAGCTTTAAGATGGCATTTTTTTTGTCATAGCACATAATAATTTATCAAATTACTCATATAAATATATTATATTCTAATCAAAAATCAAGTATCTCAATAAAAAATATATTATATAATAAGAAGTAATTGAAACAATTTTTAGACCGATGGAAACTGTTATTTCGGAGGTCTCTTCCATAAGTAAAATATACAGATAATTAATTTTTCCTAATTACGAAATACGACACTTTTCATTTTCTTGTAAATTTTAGGAATCTTGAATTTACAAGAAAATATATATATTAAGTACTGTAACTTTAATAAAACTAAAGTAATTTTAATGGGATTTGTCTAGAAATGTTGGGGAAATTTCTAAGATCAAGAATATATAATCACAAAATTAATTAATTCACATACATTTTTGGATTCAATGATTTTTTGTATTATAAGCGAAAATAGCAATTTTTATAGATTCGGGTAGGAACCTTCTTTATTTTTTCAAATTAAATTTGATACTCCTGTAATATAAAGATGAATATTCAACGAACAGAATGTATATAGTGAAAAGGTATAAAAGTATCCAGGTATAAAAGTATTTTATAAATGAAAACAGGTATAATAAAGCACAAGATGCAGATGATTAATTTATAATTTTAAGATATAATTTTTTGCATATTTTTCTCCAATAAAAATATGTAAAAATCATTTTATTACCTTTTATTTATTATTTAGAACCTTGACTCTTACAAAAAATTAAAAAAAATTTCTGATTAAATATTTTTTTTTCGCAGTCGTGCGGATGCGGAACACATACTTAGTTTACCGAATTTTTTCCGGACAAACCATTGCTCGGACGAAAAGAACGCAACAGACCTTTTTTATTGCAAAACACTTCACCTACACGGTGGTGTTCTTTATTTTTCTCTACCTTCCTCCCAGCGCGAAATATTAAAAAATTGCGAAAAAAAAAATTTTTTGATTTTTTTTTTAATTTGGGAAATCCATAGACTGGTAAACTTTTTTTTATATTAATCTACATGCTTTAAGGTACTTATCAAAAAATATCAGCCGTATTGCTAATTACTTGTACTTTTGGTCTAAAAAAACAAAAACATCTATTCAATAGATCCTCCCCCAGCTTTAAACATCTCTCAATTCTCTTTCTAAATTGTTTGCGTAAACTTTTTGTTTTAAGTAGCCCCATAAAAAAATCTAAAATAGTTAAAACGGATGATCGGGGGGCGGAAAAAAAATTTGTCCATAACATCCCATCCATCGCCCAGGAAAATATTCATCTAGCTAGCCTCTAATTAGCAAAATCGAATGCGATGAAACCCATCATCTTGAAAGTACATTTTACGCCTTTGCTCCAAGGGAATATTTTCTAATTCAGGTATTAAGAAGATGTCCAGCAAATACAAAAATACCTCCTGATTTAATGTATCTTCCAGAAAATACGGTCCGATTATTCGATCCGGTAAAACCGCACACCAAACATTGTTAATCCTGTAGCTGACAATCCTGTAGTTGACAACCGTAAACGTCACTCACTAGATTAATACATTATTTTCGAACTTGGTGCAAAAATTCATACTGTTTTCATAAAACTGGCTAAAAAATGAGACGGGTTTTGAAAACCTTGAATTTTATTTCATGGGGTTTCCGAACAAGCAAAACTTTTTTTCAAGAGTGACATTTTTCACCTTTAGGATACCTCATCCGTGGACACGCTGTATAGTCTACGAAAATAGTGATTGTTAAATTAGGTTTAGTATCCACAAGTTCCGATTTTTCAATAGATTTGGCGAGTTCAAGTTGGTCGAATCCAAGAACTTAATATTTTTTCTTATTTTCTTTGGGAATCAAACCACAATAATGTTTTTTTTATTTTTTATTTCGACGTTTCGGTAGCGTTCCAGCTACCGTTGTCAAGATTGATTTGATTTGACAACTGGAACGCTACCGAAACGTCGAAATAAAAAATAAAAAAACATTATTGTGGTTTGATTCCCAAAGAAAATAAGAAAAAATAATAAGTAATGCCACAAGGAACTTATACAAGAACTTAATATTTACCGTTACGTAAAATCTATAGATTAAATGTAAAATCAACTCGACTGTACTTAAAATAAATATAATCAACCTCGATTTTCAAATAAATATATTTATTCTACCATATTTCTACTATTTCAGAAGGAATTGAATCCAGACATTTTGGAGAATCGTAAGTAGACTTCTATATTTTATTCATTTTAACCAAAAATGTGACAAAAACTTAATAATTATCCTGTTTTCAGCAGCGACACAGAAAGTACCGATGCTCGTCCGAAAGACAAAAAAAGACCCATCAAATTGACGTTTCTATTTAAAAAGAACAAAGATCAAGTAGCTTCAGAAAACAACGAACCCGAACCAAAACACGTTGAAACTGAAGAAACCGATTCCAAGAAACAATCCCATTTTCCCGAGGGAGACGAAAGGGCGTTGGTTTACGCCGAACTTGATCTAGTACGAGCAAACATGATTCCTGTCGTTAAAAACGACGACGAAAAAACTGAATATGCTGAAATTGTTTATACAGCAACCGATGAGGATAAAGAATCTCCCAAAAAGTGAAAAAAAAAAGACTGATTAAGATGCTACGTTTGATATTAGATTATGCACTAATAGACTAATCGAATCAATACATTTTTAGGCAAAAAAGTTGGGAACATGACTTGATACCAAGTGGAGATGGTAATGTGGCTTGAATAAAACGAAAAATTTGGGACACCCTGTATAGAGTTGCTGCAAATTCTTATTTTTCTCGTTCTGATATTCAATTTTTTAAAATTCTGATAAGATCTCTCGCTCTTCTATTGGACACTCTAACATCAACTATAAAATTTTTTCCAACAATTTCTGATTCTGATTCTGATTCCAAGGTGACGTCATGCGCTGAGCGTGCACAATTTGAGTCGACAAGTCAGCATACCGTGTATTTTTACCGTGGTTCAGTCGTATCAGCCCATGCCCCCCCCCCTCTCAAAGTATATATGACTGCCACTGTTCTAAAGCTGGGTATTAAAAATGGTTTTTTAAAAATTTTGAGTAAATTTTGAAAACTCGCCTTATATCTCGAAAATGAAGCAGCTCACTGAAGATTATCTCTTCTAATTTTCGAGATACCTTGCAAAACTATCCAATTTGGGAGACCCTGTACAATGATTTTCCAAAGGAGCTGAAGACAGAAAAAGTTGTACTTCCACCAAGATTATTTTTGCGGAAACGAGAAATTTAAACAAAAAAATCCAATTTATCGCATTTTTATAAGACATTTTGAGGTTATGTAGAGAAATAAAAAATTTGTAGATATCTTGATAACCTATAACTTTTCTATTGGACAGTTTTCTGTCATATTTTGCTAGAATTCGGTTAATACCCTGTCCAATCTCGTCCAGCCCCCCGCAACAATCCAGCTCGTGCCTTTCTTTCATTATAAGTCACTTTACCATTTCCAGTTTGCAAAGTTTTATTTACAGTTTTATTTTTGTCAAATTGCAATTCGATTGGTCTACCAATTATACTAACAAAAAGTATCGATATTTGTAGCCAAATTAACTTGAATTTGGTGTGCTCTGACAAATCATCTTTTAACTCCACAATTTTTCATGATATTATGCTGAAATTTTATCTATTTTAAATTTTATAAGATTTACTTAGCATATAAGTACTTGTATATATTGAAAATTATTTAAATTTTATAGTTAAAGACTTACAACTTTTTATTACAAACTATCAACAAAATTTTCGAATATTAACAAAAACCAGTACATTTTCTTTTATAAATTACTCAAGAAACACGTTGCGACATCTATGTGCACGGTTTCACAAACTCATTACACACGCAAAAGGCAGAAGACGAAGCATTTGAAGGCTTCTGTATCGTGTGTTGCATAGTTTCAGGGGAAAAATCTCTTAAAATGGGTCCATTAATAATTTCATTTATTCTCTAAATCATCGTTGATATGGATCCACCGGGAGCATAGAAAATAAGTTCAAAACATGAAAGGAATGTCTTATACTGTTTGTATTCATTATTTTTGATACTAGGTATTATATTATGTATATTATTATAGAATTAGATCTGTTTGTACTCACTAGAGGAGTTCAGTCTATGGTCAGGGTGGCCAACAAAAAGTAATTTTTCTGACAAGAATGACAGTTAATGTCCACCATTCAAAACATAGAGTTTTTGCAGGTTTTTTATCATTGCGAACATCTGCATTGCTTTATTAGAACAATGAATACATCCTCGAAGCGTAAATCTTAAAATTTAAAATGACGTTTTAGCTGAATAATCATCTGACTCTGACATCTGACATAACTAGTGACATAATGATAGAAACGAAATGACTTGCCATAAGTTCCTAGAGTTATTGGCCACCGATGCGTTGAGTATTCAGCTAAAAGGTCATTTTAAATTTTATGATTTACGCTTTGGGGGTCTATTTATTGTTTTAATAAAGCAATATAGATATTCGCAATGATAAAAACCCCGCAAAAATCTTATATTTTGAATGGAAGACATTAACTGTCATTTTTCTCAGAAAAAACCCTTTTTGTTGGCTACACTGACCCTAGACTGAGCTCCTCTATACGCGCATTTAGTGAAAACGTCAAAACTGCCATATGTCAAGTTTTTGGATGCAAACAACTTTTATAATTATTGTGTTAAATTAGTTAATTAATAATAAATATAATGTTCATACGTTTTTAATCGGCAGGTACATATTATTAATACAATAATACACCAAATATATTTCTAAAATTCTTGTAAATAGAATAGCCAAAATTGATTGTTTGCATCCAAAAATTTGACATATGACAACTGATGACGCGTACTAAATGCGCTTATTAAAGAGTAATTTCGTATTGGATACCTAAGTTTGACATTACTTTACTATGTGACATTGACATACAAAAATTATATTGCTTTTCAAATAAATTATTTTAAAATATAAATTTGATATATAGTAAATACTGAAATAATCAATTGAATAAATTTGTTTATGTATAGCATCGATTAAACGATATTTGTTCACACCTAATCCACACAAGGATAAACATATTATTCCAAACCAACTTCCTTGTTCTTTGTTCTAGAAATATAGAGATATTTCAAGGACCGTTTGGACTAATAATACAATTTCTATAATTTACATAACGTAACCTATATCATTTAACTTATTAGGACGAAGGATTTTCCATAATCTGATCTAAGCTACCCACATCAATAGGCATGATGACTGATTTTGAAAAACTGCTCCACGATGTTTTCACATATATACTTTATCTACAATAAATGTTATTTCTTTGAGAAAAAAAGTTTTGAAAGGAGAAATTTACCCCTTAAAAATGCATTTTAAATTCTGCGCCAAAACGCAAGAATAGTAATGGCGTCTGCCTGTGACATCATCAATTCGTAAATACCATTTATAGGTGATCTGTGTCATTCTTAGAACATAAAAGAGACTGTTTTATGTCATTGGTAAAATCGTCAAACTTCAAACATTTGACAGCTTGCAGGCTAGAACCACACAAACAAAGGAAATTCATAACAAAACAGATGTTCGGACCATAGATCGTTCGGACTTATCTATGGTTCGGACGAAAGACACAATATCAAGGTCAAATTTGCAAAAGTACGTCACTCTCTTCTGATTGGCGTTTGAGCTAAGATGGCGGATTGTTACATTTTGTGCTAATATTTTTACTAAAATTTTGGTCATCACACATGTAAAATAAAAATAAGTAATTTTTTTAGAATCTCTGCATCATATATAATTATATCAAATCAATATTTTAGTGATTCTTAGTGAGTGTCATCATGCCTATTTCAATCGAAAATATATCTGGGATCACAACCACTTGTTACGTCCTATATTTGTGATGAATAATAGTACAAAAAACACTTTATAAAACCTTTGTTTCTACTTATTTATATAATGTAAGCGTCTACAACGATAACGAACAATATAATTTATACAGCTTTATTAACAGTCACTTTCTGAACACTACACTTTTAAATATACTTATGAGGTGGATACAGATACTTAAAACTACTTAGTCACTTGGCGTGTCAACCTATCTGCTCTTTGTCTAAAACAGAACTGGACTACCACTATCAACCATAGACTATGAGTAAAGAAGAACCATAGACTATGAGTAAAGAAGAACCATAGACTAGGAGTTAAGAACCATAGACAAGATGTTAGGTTACCTCTGCGCTTGAGGTACGCATTTGTCCGAATACGAGGTTGCCATAATAACAAAGTCTGTTGCCACACTGGGCCAACAGTACTTACGTTAACACCCCCTCCCAATCTGAGAATCGGACAACTGCACAACTGATTACTTAACTCAAACAATTTACCCTTTTACGATATCTATGTTTAGTTCTGACTGGTTTGCACTTAAAGCTAGACTTGAATACAGATATAAATAAATAGAATAGGTACATAATATTATAACATAGATGATACATTGTGAGAAAAACTTATAATTAACAGGATATTCAGTAGAACTAACAAAGGCAGTTGTTACTGCTGACGAGCAGAGGTTTCTTAAAGCGAACCACACTTAACTAAAATTGCTCAGAATATTCGCTTCCAGGGACCGAAGACCCTTCTCGCGCTTTATTCAACAAGAATGATCATATCGTACTGATATAATCAACAAGAAAGCTTATGTCGTTTACTTTACCTTCAACAGACGTATCATGAGTTTATACATGCATCCAGGGACCGAAGACCCTTCTTGCACATAAACTCAACAAACATGATCATCAATCAATACACCCTACATGTAAAATGTACAATTAATGATTCAACTAAATAAACTAATATTTATGGAAAGGTGTGACCTACCTGTATACCATAATGAGTGCATCTCTCATCGCCAGGAACCGAAGATCCTTCTAATTTGAGATACTTGTATTTATCAAAATCAAATCTCCAGGGACCGAAGACCCTTCTCGATTTAACATTGACAAACACCAACAGAAAAAAAACAACTGCAAGAATCTGCAGTATTCTTACAATTTTGCATGCATAGCTTAACTGGGAATCAGATAGTCACAAGTAACTAGATGGTCACGTAAACTACGAAACTTTGTTGACAGTAAAGGTTTCGTGAGTATATCTGCTATCTGATCATTAGTATTAATTTTAAGTACATTGATTTTTTTCTCTCGTACATGTTGACGAATGAGAAGATATCTTCGTTCTATATATTTTAGTCGACTTTTACTAGTGCTTGTCAGACAATTTTGTCTAGCAGCTTCATTATCTTCATAAACTGGTACAGGAAAAACAATTTCATTTACTGATTCTGCCAACAACTGGGCCAAAAATAAGACTTCATTAACTGCATGTGTTATTGCAATGAACTCAGCTTCAGCTGAACTTTGAGCTATTGTAGCTTGAAGCTTTGAGCACCACACAACTGGATTACCAAAGGCAAAAATCACAAAGCCAGTAGTTGATTTTTTACTTGTATTATCTCCAGCAAAGTCTGCATCACAATAACAAGAAAGACTTGGCGAACCCTTTATGTATTTCAAACCTATTTCTGTGGTTCCTTTTAAATACCTTAATACCCTTTTCACCAATGTCCAATGATATTGTTTCGGATTTGACTGAAACCGCGCAAGATAACTTACTGCAAATGAAATATCAGGTCTAGTGAAAAGACTCAAATACAACAAGGAGCCTATTGCTTTTTTGTAAGGAAAATTTGCTTCATTTAAATTCTCAGGAGCTTTGTGCTTCCCTTGAGGTACCAAAGGAGTATCAACAGGATTAGAGTTCTCCATACGAAATTCTTTCAACATATTCTTCACAAACTGAGTTTGATGAAGAAACAAATGATCATCAGTTCTTATGATTTCCAAACCAAGGAACTTGGTTGGGAAACCAAACTGTTTGATATCAAATCTAGATTTTAATATGTTCACAGTGTTTTTAATCAGTTCACGATTATTTCCAGTTATTAATAAATCATCTACATAAATCAATATCAAAACAATTTTGTCTTCCTTCTTTTTCAGGTACAGACATGGTTCACGTAAATTTGGTTCAAAACCACACTTTTGTAGATATTTATCAATAGTTAGAAACCAACATTTTGGTGCAATTGCTAGCCCATACAAAGCTTTACGTAATCTACAAACAAATTTTGTTTTATCTATCTTTATACCTTCAGGAATTGTTACATACTTAGGTCTATCAATTTCTCCATATAAGAAAGCTGTTTTAACATCAAGCTGTTCTATATGCCAGCTTTTAGTAACAGCTAATGCGAATAATAATTTCACAACCGAAAGAGCAGGTGTAGGGGCTGCTGTTTCTTCAGAGGTATATTTCTCTGTGTCTCTACATCCAACAACAACAAGACGGGCCTTAAAGCTACCATCATGTTTAACATTAAATACCCATTTCACAGGAATCACTTTCATATTTGATTCTCTTCCTACAATATCCCAAACTGTATGCTGTTTTAATGAGAATAGTTCTGATTCAATAGCTGTTAACCATTTACTGCTGTTCAAGCAAGTAATGGCTTCTTTATAACTTTGAGGTGAATCACTTGTACTGTAAATTTTATCTTCAGAAACAAAACCAAACTGATTCAAAATACATGAATTAATACTAATACTAGGTACAGTTTCTTCCTGATTGTACAATTTGGAAGAAATTTCTTCCAACTCTATCTCATTGATATTTTGAATGTTTTCGTTTTGCGAAATTTCTTCTATTTCTATTTCGTTTGTATTTTGGTTATTCACTAACTGATGAGTTTCTTCACTTTGTGATGTACTATGACTGTTAACGACTGTATTATTTGGTTCAGTTAGATTATTACTTTCTGATAATATTTGGAGTTCCTCACTAGCAACCATCAGATTTGTTTTACACGATTTATAATTAAACTTTTCATTGAACAATACATTACACGAGCTTACAGTTTTGTGTGTATTTGGATCATATAAGATGTAACCTGTATTTGTATAGCCTACTAAATACATTGTACTAGAACGTGGAAGTAACTTTTTGCCTTTCGGTATATTCTCTACTTTAACTTCCGCTTGGGAGCCAAAAATTTTTACATTTTGCAAATCAGTTTGTTTACCGAATAATTTTTCGTAAGGTGTCAAGAAGTCAACTGAATAGTGAGGTGTGCGATTGTACAAGTAACAAGCTGTTGAAAAAGCAAAACCCCAAAAAGTAACAGGAAAACCTGAATCAAAGAGCAAAGCTCGAGCTCTTTCTTGTATTGTTCTATTAAACCTTTCAGCTGTACCATTATGTTCATGTTGATAAGGTTCGGCACACTGCAATTCTACTTCAAACTTATTCAAAACTTCCTGACAAGTTTCGTTTATGAACTCTGTTCCATTGTCACATCTTAACTTACTAAACTGGCCAGGTCCTGGGAACATTGATTGCAAAAATTGTAATCCTAAAGTTAAAAATTTAGGTGTTTCTGACTTTTGTCTCATAAGAAAAATTTGAGCGTATCGTGAATAGTCATCAATAAGAACCAAAATATATTTTTTTTTACCAAACTGTGTTGGAGGATTAACACTTAATAAATCGGTATGCAGAATTTGACACGGTCTAGTTGCGCGTTCACGTTCTTTTGCACAAGGCTTTCGATTCATTTTTGCTTTTGAACAAACTGAACAACTGGCCGTTGTATAATTGTATGTAAGTTCTTTGACACCAAGTGCCACACTTGATAATTTCCCAAGAGGATGATATATGACCCATCCTACGGTGCCAAACTAAACCTTCTTCAGCTAACTTTTGTAACTGATTACGTGTGAGCTTATTTCTCAATTTACGAGTTCGTTTACGTTTGTTTTCAATAACTGGATTAAGAATTGTATGTTTTATTTTACAATTAGACTTATCTAACAATTGATCAGAAACATTTACATTATTAAATTTAACTGATTGGCTGGATGGTGTTTGCTGATTGTTATCTGATTCCTCATATACGTGAACCGCCAATTTGTATAGTCCATCGGAGACATACAGCAGACTCAATTTTCGTTTCAATTTTCTAGATACAATGAATCCATTATTAGAGTTCATTATGACACTTGTACTAAATTGAGCATTAAATGCTCGAACACTTAAAATATTTTCTCTCAGCTCAGGGACATACTGAACATTTACTAACTTCAAAACATGTGAACTTTTTCCAAACTGTACAAGAATTGGCAGAGTACCCTCTCCCAAAACAACAATATTCTCTGTTTTCAGAGCAAGTTCAACTGATATAGGCTTTTCATACTTTTTGTACTCTAACAGGATATTTTTTGCATTCACCACATGGTGTGATGCACCAGAATCAACAAGAAATGAAACAAGACTAACAAATTTGTGTAACTCTAGCTCACACTTACTTGACTTCTGGCTGTGTAATTTCTTACAGTCTTTCTTCTCATGACCTGTTTTAAAACAGTAAAAACAGGCCCTGCCGTCACTCTTACAATCAGAGGCTTTATGGAATAACAGACCGCATTTATTACATCTGGCAGACTTTTTTTCTTCAGTTGACATCTTCTTTAATTTTTCCAGTTGCTCGGGAGTATACTGGAAAAATTTAGATTTCTTTTCCCCAGATTTTGTGGAATAATTTGTTAGTTTTTCCTTTTTTTTAGGTGGTTCTGAAGAACTACCTTCACTTCTACTTCCTGTACAGAAATCACAAACATTAGTACTGCTTTTACCACAGTGTAAACAAGAGACTGAAACAAAGTCATTATTAAGGAGAATGGTTTCCTTCGGAAAATCTAAACATGTCAAACATATAGTGATAATATCACTATCAACAGTCCTGTAACTGGAATCTAAATTATCAGTACACTCTGAACAAATAATATCTACAGTATCATTATCGTACTTACTGTGTTCCACTTCTACATTATAATAGTTATTACTTGCTACATCGAGGAATGCATTTCTGACAAATTCATAAGTCCTGGTGTCCTCTGGCAACGTAGCTACTGTCGCATAGAACCCACTAAAAGCACGCAGATGCCGGACTTTGTGCAGGAAATACGCGACAATAATCCTTTTGTCCAAAGGAACACCAAGCTCTTCAAACTGCCTTACTGCATCCTCGAATTTAGTGATAAATGCCATTGGATTCATCTTCGGATGCAGAACAATCTTCCCAAAATTGTCCAAGAGCTCCACCATTTTCTGTATGTCGTTCTTCCCGAACATCTGTTCTAGTTTCTCAAATGCTTCAGCTGCCGTTTTTTCGTTCTTTATCAGGAAACGTGGTCCGTTCTGCAATGTTGCTTCCAGGTACTGCCTCACTTGAGCGTCATACATGCGCTTCTCTTCATGAGAGAAATCTTGTCTTTCGCCCCCTAATGCATATTTCAGGTAATCATACCTGCCTAGGGCTATTAGGTCCCTTTCGATTCTCTTTTTCCAGGACCTATAGTTCATATGCCCTTTTAACTTGTCCTCAACGTCTATTACCGGTATTGAGAACGTGGGTAATTGTTTTTTAGGGTTTACTGCGAATCCAGCTTGTTCGCTGTTCGTATCGTCACTCTTTGGTGTCGAAACGCTGGACGGCGTTATCTCACCTCTGATTTTGTCAGCTAGGATATTAAGAAACTGCTGGTTTGTTAGCAACGATAAAATCTGGTTTCCCATGTCCTGATTTTGGGATGGCCCAGCTACGTTAATCGGGTTTTGACCTTCAGAATGGGTTTCTTCATCAATATTCATTGGATCCATGTTTTTTTTTTAGGAGTATCCAACTTATGACAATTACTTATGACAATTACGAATTTCAAAATGGCGGACTAAAAGGACGCTTCACTTTTTTGCAGCTCTGCTACCATGTAAGCGTCTACAACGATAACGAACAATATAATTTATACAGCTTTATTAACAGTCACTTTC
Organism: Lochmaea capreae; assembly: GCA_949126875.1. Classification (NCBI taxonomy): domain Eukaryota; kingdom Metazoa; phylum Arthropoda; class Insecta; order Coleoptera; family Chrysomelidae; genus Lochmaea; species Lochmaea capreae. The sequence goes on from OX421411.1 coordinate 5,604,561, forward strand.
TGAACACTACACTTTTAAATATACTTATGAGGTGGATACAGATACTTAAAACTACTTAGTCACTTGGCGTGTCAACCTATCTGCTCTTTGTCTAAAACAGAACTGGACTACCACTATCAACCATAGACTATGAGTAAAGAAGAACCATAGACTATGAGTAAAGAAGAACCATAGACTAGGAGTTAAGAACCATAGACAAGGTGTTAGGTTACCTCTGCGCTTGAGGTACGCATTTGTCCGAATACGAGGTTGCCATAATAACAAAGTCTGTTGCCACACTGGGCCAACAGTACTTACGTTAACATATAATAAGAAACGGAACTGCTAAAATAATTTCAAAATAGTTAACACACAATAATTAAAATGACACATAGGTATTCCTAAAGCATTTTAAAATCTTTAAAAATGTAATATCGAATAGCACTAACCTTTTTTCTCATCATCTAGAAGTAGAAACACAACACTGAATTAAAATGTCCACAGGATTAATTTTAAATTAAGTATCACTCGCGTTTTAATTGAATTAATCCGAATTGTTCGTAAATATCAATTAATAATTATTAGTTTTAACAACATAAGATGTATTGTCAAAATGCGGTGACGATTGCTAATTCAGATATGTCAATTGTGACAATTTTACACAATGCGCACGACAGCTTCACAGGCTTTCTCGATTCGTTTGCCTTACAGCGACTGAAATAATGTTTTTGTCGTTTTTTTTTATACTTACGGTTGATTATTCATTTTTGTTGTTTCTATTAAATACAGCGGCGGTTCATTATTGTATTTTTCCAATTTTTTGATAAAACTCACATACATTTTACACGCAAATTAATATAAAAACTTTTTTGTAGCGCTTGAGTAGAAAATATTCAATCTTAACGAGTGTATCTGTTGATACAGGGTGTTTCTATAACCTACATGATATATTTTTAAGAATATACATTGATTGTTCGTTGTATATTAAGAACCTTCTAATTTATTTATTTAAACTGCGTATTATAAGAAAATTGTATCATGTGAATGTTTTTCATTATTTTGTTAGTAAATAAGTAATAAAACTGTCGTCGATTTTTAATCAATTGCTATATTTTGTACAATCTACTAATAAATGTTGCTACCAAAGTTATGCGCACTTTGCCTTATGAACATTTTTATAATTAGTATTAAATTACGTACTTAAATTTTATAGTCTATTGTACTTTTATATAATAAAGTTCACTTTAAGTTAATTTGTGTTTCATTTATGCTTAAAAACATACAACTCAATTTGTTAAAATAAATAAATATCAAATTCCACAACAGAAATTTTCAAAAATTACTTTTGCAACGTCAGGATGCTTTTATTATATTTTATTTTAACATGATTACTTGCATAAGGAAAGTACAGTAGAAACGGTGCAGCTTTACCATCACGTGACTGTTACGTCAGCAACAATATGGATATGAATCAAATCAAAGCTTCTATCAACTCAATAGAAATAATCGTTATGACTAATATTCCAAAGGTCGGCCTTTTATGAATTAGTAATTAAACAAGAAATTTAACTTTTTTAATTGTATTTTTTTATATATATGGTTAACAACGACATATCTATTAAAATAACTATCGATATACAGGGTTAATAAGTTACAAAGTCCAAAATTATTAAGTAGTAAAAGAAGCATTGTGATAATCCCGTCTCACGGCATTTTAGGTGTTACCTACCAATGTCAAATGGAATAAAAAGTCAAATTAGTTCTTACAAGAACTGATTTTAACAATAAATACACTTTCAATCCTAAAATTCGCTAAAAACAAGACAATAAACTAAACTCGCATAACCTCAAATACGGTAGTAACAAACTCAGCTTTTAGTACGTTGGTTCACATGATTGTAAAACTCCACCATTTCTACTGTAGGTAGTTACCTAATAATATGTTTATTAAATTAATAACTCGGTGTAAGCATTGTATTTTTTATTTTAAGTGTTATCAAACCAAATCACAATACAATCACAATCAAAATACTATTTTCTTCACGCCAACGGCTTTAAATCAGTTACTTCTACTTCATAGATGTAAAAATCCCCACCTCGTAAAGTTAACGTTAACACGTGTAACAACCTGTTCAAAGTTGTCATTCTAAGAATATAGGCAACCCCCGCGCCTTCTATGAACATTGGATTGCCACGACAACTGGCGTCGAACATGAAGTATTCTGATTCTTGAGTTTTTCCGAAAGCTACTTGTCGTTTTCTTTCTTGTCTGGTAGCAAATAATATACCACAACGGTTTTGATGATTTAAAAAGAAAAACCTGAAAATAATAAAGTCAGATTATAGGTTGATTCACATAAAACTTATTACCACAAGATAAATGTCGAATATAATAGATAAATATACTATTACAAAGTTTTTGAAAATTACTTTTCAAATAGCAGACCATTTAATAAGAAGCAACAACTACTTCTCTGGCTATATGCTCTCAGAGCTTCTGGACGGACGATATCTACCTTGTACTGATGTGGCGTTAATAGGCAGAAACCATCAGTCTTCCAGTGATTACATACCAGAAGGGTTGGTTATATCGTGAAGATATCCTAACACCGTTCTAAGAAGTGTAATTCAATATCTGTCGTGGCATATAACCAGATAAATAGTTGTTGCTTCTTACTGAACTGTCTGCTCTTCAAAAAGTAATTTTCAAAAACTTTGTAAGGTGTTGTAATCGTATTTAACTATTCTGCTGATGACACGCTTTACTAAAATGACAATTTTTTACAGGAAACTGTAATTAAGAAACTACTTACCACAAGGCTTTGTATAAATTATACTGAGTATGTCTTACTAAAAACATTGTTCCTTCAATCAAAGGTATGAAGTTAATTTTGAAACTAAACGGAAAGATCGAACAGTCGCTTATCAAATCGTCGATACTCAGTTCATAGTCGTCTTCGTTAATGTTATCAGTACATTCTATGAAGTAGTTATCACCATTAACAAGTACAGAATCCACTACAGCAGAATTCCATTCCTCTAGATCGTAAATCTTGGTCATTCCGATGGCTACCGCTAAATTTGCTAGCGTTTGTTTACCACGAGTTTTGGATGAAAACCTTAAAAAAAATTTGCATCATTTCCACCTATCTAATCTATAAGCAGATAAGATGCTTCCAGCTCAGGAGTTGTGTCTCTGGACATACTGTCACTTTACCTTGTAGAATATTGATTTATATTCCCCATTAGAGAGTACAGGTCTTTAGGATATTCTTCATCCCAGTTATGCCAAAGATTATCCGGGGAGCCTCTGAGTTTTCCATTGGGAGCTTTGACGTTTTTTCTGGACCACGCAATTGGATCTACTTTTAACCACTCCACGTCTTCATAGAAAGGTTTATTTTGCTTTTCTTTTTTTCCGATTGGTACTAAATCATACTGTTGTAGTTTGTGACTTATTATCAAATCTTTTGGAGCTTTGGTTATGGAAGTTACTTCGAATGTGTAAAATCTGTAAGATTCAGCACCTAGAGCAAAAAATGCGTTAAGACAAAAAGGGTGAGACCATTGAAGATTTTCATAAGAAACTAGAACCAGATGAGAGATCAAAAGAATACATAATATGTTAGAGTAAGACTGCACTCAAAGTTTTATTGGTCACTACTCCCTGAATGGGTACCTCAGAAAATTGAAACGACTGGAAAGAAATAATGTAGATAACTGTGCTTATTGGGTACTCACCTCGAACAATTTTTTTTCTCAAATACCACTTCAGCTGCTTAACGTCTTTGCATTTCAGCCAACCAGCAGGTTCATTCTTGGGTTGTCCGTATGGATCAAATATGTGATAAGAAGCATCTTTACTTTTATGGATCACATAACAAGCGTTAGCGAATTGTATTAAGAAATAAGAAAGTTTCTTAGTAAGAAGGTAGTCTATTCCTGAAAATAAACAAACGACATCAAAACCTGTCTGTAGAGTGGGAAGGGTGAGCTAGGCCCACAGCACTTAGGCCACATGTGACCCATTGTACATCCTCCCGAGGAGTTGTCTTCCTAGGTCATCGTCCATCCTGTCCTTTCCAGGAAGGTGGACGGGTCACTAGGAGACGTCTGCTTATGGACAGGCAAGACTCACCGAACACACACTCTCTTATTGACGATAACTCCGAGCACTCGCGTAAGACATGCCTGACAGATTCATCTTGCTTTTCACACATCCTGCATAGAGGAGCGTCCACTAGCCCCATTGTATGGAGGTGTTTCCTTAATTGACAGTGGCCAGTCAGAAATCCTACCGTTAAACGAAGGTTTTTCCTGGTGATCGCTAAATATTTTTTCGACTCCAGCTTCCCAGGGTCGCCTAGGGTAATCCTGGCAAGACTGCATCCCGTGATTTCATCCCATCTCATTAGAAATTGAGCATGAGTTTAACGTTTAGCTAGTTTCGTTTAGCAGATTATGATGTTTTTGCCAGAAATTCCTTTTTTGGTTAGTTCCTTTGTGACAATCGAGATACCAGCCAGTTCTGTTTGATCCACGCTGATGCTGTTCCCATTCCCCACTTAATCGTTAGGCTTAGTGATCTGGAGTAAATTCCACATCCTGAGCCTTCTTTGATGTTTGAGATACTTGAGGCTTTTCCCAAGCTTTCAGAATATTTGATTCCCAGTCCTTAGTATGTATTGATATAATGAGTCATGAAATAAATCACCTAGGAGTGGAAAAAATGTTTAAAAATCTCTCTAAAATTCCTTACCCAAACTGAGATGTCTATTTTGCTTCCAGTCTTCAATTTTAATAATTTTGATAATGATATCGAAAAAATATTTCCCGACCAAAATATTTTTGATTGTTCTTTTTTCTGATACCAGCAAATCGTCGGCGTGTGAAAAGACGTGCATTCCATAATCAATGGCTAAATCCACTTTCTCGGTATCCCATTTATTGACGGGAGTTGTGAGCAGAATCAAACAAGAGCAAATGCATATAAAATGGTCTTCTGTAAGCTCTTCACTTGTAGCTTTTCTGTTTGGCAGTGCTTTGGTCCCGGTAATTGTACAGTAGCCATTTTTGTATTGGTACCTAATTATAACAAAAATAAGTCAAAAAACTCAGTAATTTTTGGAAAAATGTCCTGATTTATGAAAGTCAAACTACTTGTGAGCAAATAGATTTTATCTCGTATTTTTTAAAATGAAATCATCCCTAACGTTGAGAGGAGTGACAAAAACTATTATTATCCTTAGGCTTGAATTGTCCTTAGCCTGAAACTACTAAAATGGGTATAATATTTATACTCACCCCACTTTATTCTCCGGCTCCTCATGTTCTTCTTTTTCCTCTCCTTCAGGGCTCTCAATTTCATCTTCTTCGCCATCAAATTCTGTCGATTGCCCTTCGGGCTCTTCTTCTGAAGACTCCGCTTTTTTCTTCTCTTTTCTTTTTCTCTTCTTCTCCACGTCACCGAAGTCTTTGATTTCTTTAACTTTCACCGAACTGAGAACAAACCTACTGTATATAATTTCTTCGGCGCTTTCTCGTTTTTTCTTATTGTACAATATTCTCGTGGATAAGGAATGCAGGTCCTTAAACCTAGCAAAGCAGGCCATACCTTTTTTTCCAGGTCCTGAAACAGTTTACAAACCCAAGTCGATTACTTCTTAATTTATTTCTTTCAAGATTTTCACCAGCTTAGTAGCCACTACCTAGTTTCACCACCAACTAAATTGACTGGGATTCATGAAAAACAATGTTCACAATGTCAGCCAGCAATTGAACTATACAGGAAGTAACGTAGGTTTACCTTCGCTCAGCCCAACTTCGTTATTTCCAAACGGATCATAAAGATAATATAGATAGTTTTTCATGACCACTGCGCATGCGTATGTTGGTGTAACTATCACTCCAGTGTCGGATCTTACGAACAGAATTTTTTCCAAGGCAAGATCTAAGATGTTTTGTCTGATGTAACTGTCGAAAACGTATTCCACGAGAACTGTATAGACATTGTTTCCTAATGTTATTCGAGGAATTTCCAGCTTGGAAACCTTAAAAAGGAAATTTTTTAACTATCGCCCAGATAGCAGAAGACGTCTCAAAGATGCCTTCCCTAAGTCGTCTTAAAGATATCTGATTCTCTCATCCTAAATACATCTTATGAAGATATCGTTATTCTTAAGATCCGGACGTCTTTCAGACGTACCTAATAGTCCAGTAAACGAAGGTGTCAACCTAGGCATCTGGTCCAGCGGATTTTTTTTTTTTTTAATTTGCAGGTATTCATTGACGCCCCAAAATGTCAGGTACCTGGAATTTGTGGAAAGGTGTGAAAATGGCCAATTGGGCCCAAAAATTTGGTATTTTCGCTTATATTTCCGTAAATATACCACACAGAGAATTTTTGTTCAGACAAAAAATGACGGGGACTTTATTATCTACAAAAATTAACATTATCATTTTTGTAAAAAAGTTGATAGTTTTCGAGATAAATGGTCTTGAACGCAGCCCCATTTCCAGCTCCTGCGCGGCATCAAGAAAGTACGCTCCGAGAACATGACGCCTCAAAGCAAATTACAAATTTTTTAATAACTCCCGTTAAAATGAATATTTTTTCATGATTGCAGATGAAAGAAGGAACCTGTGGCTATAATATTGTGTCTTTTCCTCCCCCAATTTATTTCCCTGGATTAGTGAAAAACCGGTCCAAAGTTCGTTTTTGCCTGATTTTTCAGCCCTCCCATAAATATGTTCATATTTTGTTCATTAAGATTAATTTTCCCGAATTCTTCTGAGTAAAGGAGCTTTGGGGGGTGCTTAATTGATTCCAAAAAAATTCACTCAACAATTCCTGGGTATTTTTATAAACAACGTGTTTTTCCAAAGGCCATTTTTATGGATTTTCGGAGTTCTTGCAAACGCTCCAGTTTGTCGGCAAATTCTTGATAATTAATGATGAAACCGGGTTTTAAAGTGTAGTATACAAAAGGTTAGATTGTCCCCTTGCCGATACAACCATTATTTTCTGTCTAAGTTCCCGAGTTTTCCGGAATAGCGGGAAAATCTTCAGCCCACGGTAAAATGTTTTCCGGTCAAGGATTGTACCCGATGAAAGGTAACATTCTGACCTTTCCTTTGGTGTGTATATCAATTATTTTAGTGAACGCACGGAAAAGAATTTATTATCTAAAGTTGATATAATTTACGTCTCATTTACGTCAAGTAGGGTGGCGCCATCTACAATTGATACTTGAAGCCATAACCATAGGAATTGGTTTATTTGCAGGCCCCTCACCCCAGATTTTGATAGGGATGCGCAGGATTTTAAGTTTCGGAAAACGGTGAATTTTGAACCGCCGTTTTTGCAAAAAGTAGTGGGGTAGCGAAAAAAAATCATGATGACAACTTTTGTAGGTAATAAATTGCTCTTCATTTTTTGCCTGGACAAAAATTGTCTTGGGGTCATATTTCGGCAGATATCGCCGGAAAACGGATTTTTGGGACCTCCAGAGCCATTTTCCCACCCTTCCACAAACTCCAGGTACCTGATATTTTGGGAATTTAATGTACCTATGTTCTCGCCGGACCAGATGCCCAGGTGGACGGGTTTTTTGGCCTTTATTTATTGGACTATAAGGCGTACAAGGACGTCTTTAAAACGTAGTTAATGTCTAATAAAGACTTCTTTGTGCTATCTGGTCGAAAATTATGTTGAAAACTTATTTTGTACTCACTTGATCATATCTAAATTTCGAAGCGGAATACAACTCACTGCCACACCTTAAAATATAATCCACTATATCCCCAGTCCATGAACCGAGTGAATACTTTTTGACAACAACGCTCGCCATTATACAGACGAAAGGAGCAATAAATTCAACTGGTTTTCCTAAATCTGCCACGTTTTTACTTCCCAAAATAATTTGTGTATCGTCTGGCAAATCTATGAAGTTTGTTTCTTTTCTGAGCTCTTGCGATCTTGTTATTTCCGGTGGAGATGGCGGTAGATAATTCTCCCAATCTTCATCGCTAAATTTGTATTTTTGGAGACGGTATTTCATTTGTTGTTTACCTCGAACATAAGTTGGATACAGTATCTCCCTTTTTATAGGAAAATACGTCATTTCCGTGTTTATCTAAAAAATATTAACTGTATTTCTTTCAATATTCATCGATCTATTTCCGCGAATGAAGCTAATCACCGCCTCACCCTAGTAGTCTAAGGTGCACTCTAGTAGTCTAAAGTGTTTCTGCTGCAGGCTGTACTGGATCGAGGTATAGTTCCAAGTAAGGAAAACCTGGCAACCTGGTATACGGACGACCCAAGGCAGAAGTATGTGTAGGAGCCGGAATTGTAGGACTGATACAAAAGATAGCTATTCCATTAATCCTATCAAAAGACGTCACAACTTTCCAAGTGGCGATTCACCTTTGCGCTGCGATTCAGGAAAGAACATACCGTTCAGTTACCATCTTTACCGAGAGACAAGCTGCACCGAAGGTACTTGATTCCATAGAGGTCAATTCTAAGCTAATATGGGGTTATATGGGCCTAAAACGCACTTGGAGACCATTGCAAACTCATGGTAGTCTGGGTACCAGAGCACGAGGGTTATAATGGCAACGAATCGGCGGATAAAACGGCCAGACAAGGCTCATCAATGTCATTTATTGGACTGGAACCCTTTTGCGGCGTCGTAAAGTCGACAATATGGCCACAAGGAGGGTGGCAAAGTAATCTCTAGAATGGTGGGTAATTTCACCAGGATAGAGACAGGCGAAACAGTTCTTTAGAGAACATTTGCCAACTTTCCAATGAGCCAAGATCGACGAATTGTAAGAGCGGTAGTAGGTTTGTTAATAGGGAACTGTAAGCTTAACAGGCACGTAAAGCTAATGGGGTTCAGATAACCACAACAGATCTGAAAAGGTCGCAGTGGAATAGCCACCTCATCAAATATAATCTAAACACTCCACTCACTTGCTCGGATATTTTGCTGGGCTCTTTCTGTAAAGCATATTGGGAATATTTATCCGTTGCATAATACCACTCTTCAGGGGATCCCATATCTTCCCCGGGATATCCTTTACCTTCTCCACGCATTCCCTTGAATCCCTCTGCTCCTAATTCTTCTCCTTCAGGTGGTGGTACTTCTAGCTCTATTTCTTCCATTGTAAGTTCAAAATCATCCAAATCCATAAACTCGATATCTTCTTCCAACTTAGATTGCTGAGGTAATGGTGGTTCTATCTAAAAATATATATATTGAAAGTTAAAGATGATATGACTACTACTAATTTAGTCAGGCGTACCTTGGCCAAGACAAACTCAAACCAAGGTTCCGGCACTGAGGCCACTGGCGGGCCCATTGTGCCATTCGTGCTACTTATGCATCCATGAACCTCGATGAAGGACTCAATCCTCTTCAGTAAATGCCTGATTATGTCCCCAGGGGCCATAACAGGGACTCCGAAGATTCGCCTGTGTAGCACAGCCCAGTGAGCAAGGTGCTGGTTTCTCGACCAGTTCCTAGTCTCCTTACGGATTGTTTGTTTTGTGAAGCCCAAGGTCGGACCCGGGCCGTTAAAAGGAGTAGCCGCTCCTTCCACAGCCAGCGCGTCCGCCCCTTCATTGTCTTCAAACCCAGAGTGGGCCGGAATCCATTCTAGCCACACTGTGTTCCGCCTTGCTAGGTCAGCAAGGCGTTCACGACATTCAGATGATATGAGCTACAAAAACATATATTTACCTGTGTATCTGATAAACTAGGTCTATCCAAATCAGCTACAACGTCTTCCATGTACTTCCTAGGATGTAATTTTAAAAATGATAAAGAGGGACATTTTTTGAACAGAGATGTTTGTATTTGGTCCATTCCGATGCTGCCAACTGTTGAACCTATTTCTAGTATAGAAGCCTGTGGACTTTCTCCGGCTAAAAGTCTTCTCATTGCTACAGCTGAGTAATCCACAGTTACAGGCTTCTCCGTAGCGTTTTTCTTTGATTTCTTCATTTTATATTTTTTAAATGTGTCTACGGGGAAGTCGTCCAAGGAGAGATGTCTTGGAAAGCGACCTACGTAAAAATAAAAGATAAAAATTCCATTCTGTCCTCTCGTAGGGATGTTTCATATCTTTTTCAGTCATTAGAAAGGTATTAGGATTCCATTCTGTCCTCTCGTAGGAATGTTTCAGTCATTAGAAAGATATTAGGTTACTAGATTCAAAGAATGAAGTGAAAGAAATACTTATGTCCAGAACTTTTGTGCGCCCAGTTCAATATTAATAAGATTTCAAAAATACAAAGGATTGAGGAACTGATTTTGGTATGGGAGCGCCTAGAAAAACTGAATGAGCTAGGCAAGGACAAAATCGTCATCCTATTGTGGATTCCAGGACACATTATAACAAAAATAAAGTGAAAATATAAGCAGCAATCAAAGATATTTCTGGAAAACTACAAACAGGTGAACAAATGAAAGCCTAAATCAGAGAATGACTGAACCAAGAGTGTCGACAGATTCTCTAACAGAAGATTGACGATGGCGCCTGAGAGAACACCTCAAAAAGCTTAAACTAGTGGAACAAAAAAAATGTAGATTATGTAGAATGCAAGAAAAAACCTCTATCCACATACTTGCGAATTACATAGCAATTCAGAATCCTTGGGCACCTGGGAGATTGGATAGAGGAGGCACACTTACGTAAACTGAAGCCTGTGGATATCCCAAAATTCCTTCAGGTAATAAGACTGAAGGAACGACTAGTCTTTGAGAACTGAGGGCACAATAGACCTTCCAGATCTCAGTGAATGTGACCTATTGCTATAGTAAAAATTCTCCCGACACTACTACTGCACCCCTTAATAGTTTTGATCAAGATAAAAATTCGTGGTTACCAACTTACCTGATTGACACGGATCTCTATGAATTTTGCACACTTTCAAAGCGTGCAAATAAAAAATAGAATCCCTATCGTAGTTATGCGCTATGGTTTCTATTACGGAGTCCAAAGACGAATGCATCGATACGCAGGCAACGCCGTGCGTCGTGGCGAATCCTTCGTTGTTTCTCGAATAAGGATCAAACAAATAAAACATGTTCCTTTGTTTCCACACAGCCAAATGGCACCTACAAACATTGCGTTATCAAAAAGCATCGAAACGTATTAGATGCGACGCACGGAACGTATAAGATGTGGAATTGCTCTCTTTTTGTTTTTACAGGGAACCGTACACGAGGCGTCTGAATTGGTGATTCGTTAAAGCAGGAAAGCTGTAAATCGCCTGTCGTATCAGTCGCTTAGCTACATATGTAGGGTGAAAAGGCGTATTTTTACCAAAAAGGACCGATGTAATCCGTGAGCTTCGTGAAATTAATAAAAGCATCGAGGTTTTCACAATAGCAACTTGTAAACGATGTCATTCTGCAGAGTGTTTGGGATTTCAAGTCGCCGAAATGACTAATACCCTATTGAGTTTCTCTGGTTATAACGATGCTCCTGAAATCTTCTTTGCTTCTTTTTATCCGGAAGGCTCATAAGGAATATATCTTCTGTAGCTCGACCATGTTGTGCTGGAAGACACACTGTTTAGTTTTTAAAAATGCTTATCTGAACCACGTCGTGCTACTTGCAGCTGTGATTTAAACGAGGGCTCCTCAGTGAATCACAACAACAAATTATTGCTTACAACAATTAAATTATTTGGTCGAAAAGATCGATATATAATAAACGCCAATTTATCTTCCTCCAGCACAATCTGGCCAGCCTGACAAAGTCACGTGCTCTAGAATGGTCTATAGCAGTTTGTATTCCATGAGATACGTACGGGTATTTAATGTACGCCCCGTGTACAGTCTGCAGTTAATAATCGCTGCAGGACGAATCTTATTCGCCTATTACGAGTTTGATCAGCCTTATTGAGATACTCACCTTCCTATTTGTAAGATACAATTGGTGCATTTACCGAAAAATAATTCGAATGACAGTTTGAGTTGACACACGCATGATCTGTATATTAAATCGGCAAAAACGTTACCGAATATGTAGATTTCTACTATGTAAGGACCGATGGTGAATATAGCCGGAAGGTGCTCTAATTTCAACTCGACTGAAGCTTTGCAAGCTAAACATTCTTCATACAAATGGTTGCCTAATATTAAGATCTTATCGATTGTTCTTCGGTGCCATGCACTCGGCGGTGTTATTCGTGAGTATACCTACAAATAATAACAATAATACAAAGTAAAAGAAGCGTAGTTAGTTGCGGAGAATAAGAAAGTCTTACCAATGCAAGAACAGACATTGCCAACGATTGTTTATCCCTGGAAAATTCGAAACATTTATCAGCCAAATCGAAAGATCCTAGAGCAACAGCTTTATTTTCGTTGAAAATATTGTATTCGCTTTTCACGTCCATCTCTGCGTTGGATTCTTCTTCAGACTCTTCAGCGTTTAAGACTTTGTAAACTTTAATGGGGTATATTGCAAATGGCCAATTACAAAAATTCGACCGACTCAAAAAAATTGTTGCCATCGACGGTACATCGTAGAAATTCGCCATTACTGCAGTTCCAGCGCAACTAAAACACAGAACAAGGAATTCATTTTTTAGCTGTTTATACTGTGATATCATTAATATTTCGATTATTGGCAACACCGCTAAGTACAATCTCACGTTTTTATGGTCAAGTTTGTTATTTCTAGCTTCAAAAGCCATTATCCTTCAAAACACACAATTTTTAAGGGCCGGGAGAGTGGAAGAGGAGAGTAATTGGTAGGACGGTAGAGCAGAGTATGCTGTACGGTGTGGAAGTGTGGGGAGAAAGAGCGGGGGTGAATGCGAGGGCTAGGCCACTCCTGCGGGTGCAGAAAGGGATACTCGTGAGGGTGGTACAGGGATACAGGACAGTGGGTGGAGTGGCAGTAGTAGTGCTGCTAGAGCCAGGAACAAACGCTGGAGGAGTACGACTAGAGAGGAAATGCAGGAATGGATGGAGGAGGAAATGGAGAGAAGATGGGAGAAGTATGAGGGCGCGCTAAAAGGAGAACTACTTCTTGACACAGGTGCTCACTGGGCATGGGTCGAGAGTAGGGTACCTCCACAAGATTGGGAAAAGAGAGACTGGAGTGTGCGATAGGTTTGAAGTGGAGGATGATGTGGGGCATGTGTTTAGATGACGGAAAAACGAGGAGGTACTGATGAAATTGGAGTAGAAACTAGGGTAGGTGGTGTATTGGGGGAACATGGTGGATATAATGTCGAGGGAAGAGGAACAATGGATGGAGGAGGCGTAGTGGAGAGAATTATTAGGATGGTATGAGGTAGGAGTGATAGAAGGGAGAAGGTGACGGTATGTGTGAGGGACCACCGCGCTGCCCGTCTCGAAGTATGCTAGGGTAGTGATTCCGAGGCGGGATTAACGGCGAGGTTGGTTTGGTTGGTTTGGTTGGTAGGCATCCCTTGGGATGAGTCCAACACTGTCTGGGTCATAAATATGGTCCATTCGAACCTGAGTTTTCCCATCTCGGTCCGAAAAAAAAAGAAAAAAAAGCTTCATAAGCTGGATTCAGGGTATAGACACTTGCAACAATGGCGCCGTCTGCTTAAATTTTTTGGCAATTCTTGAATTTCAAGAAATCTGTCCAGTCTATACGATATGGTGATACGGTCTATATCTGAGTCTCCGTATCAATTATTACATATTTCGTGTGATTTGTTGGGTGGGGCTAGCCTTTGAATATCTTAGGGTCCGTGTCAACTGTAAGAAAATCCGTGTCAGCTGTCAATTGTCACGTGTCAATGTCCCAACTAATACGGTGCTTAGGAGGGTGCGGCTTAGAAATTCCCAAACGTCTGTTATTTTACTGTCTAGTTATCTTAAGTTCCGTGTCAACTGTCACTTGTCAAGAGTGTTGAGGGCGTGGCCGGGAGTGGAGTGAAGGGAAGAATTTTATCCCAGTTTGGGGTGTGTAGTTTAGTCCAATATTATGTTATAAATAAGGTTATCCATGAGGATAAAATCCAAAACATGTACGAGTAATTTACCAGACATAAAGATCTTTCGTTCTGGGTCTCGCATCGAACATATACAAATACTTGTTTTTCCAAATAGCAATACTGATATCTTGAGTTTTGAATATACCGGCTGTTTGACTGGCGAAAAATATTTTCAATGCTTTGGTTAGATTGAAAATGCGTTTATCATCTGATCTAATATATCCGGTAACGTATGGATCTTCGACGGAAACTCTCAATTTCTTACAACCTGAAAAAAGATATTACATTTTGGAAGTTTCATACAATAAGAGTTATAGAACTACTACCAGACCCTGTATATTTATCAAAGAGGAACTCACCGATTGTACAGTACTTAATTATCTGTTGACGGTCCAATTCTCCAACGAAATTATGGAAATGTGACTCTCTTATGGTTTCCATATAAAGATTATTCCCCCATGTCAAAATTTCGTCGACGTTTTCTCTTGTCCATTTATTGGGGTGAGCCAATATTGAATAACAATAAGCAGCGATCGGCATGCATATACCTTGTTTATCTCTTATACATTCCGGAAATCCTTCATCACCTTAAAATTATCCATAAAGAAAAAGAACTACTTTGATGCATATAAGCTTAACGACTTCATAGCTTTACAAGCAGAAGTGGCAGAAAAGGCCATTTTCACAGACAGCCAAGGTGCACTGAAGGCACTCGATACCAAAGGGGACAGCTCTAGCTAGTATGAAATTGGATAGGTGCCTTAAATGCACTTGGAGATCTTACAAGGTCATGGTAGCCTGGGTAGAGCATCAACTCCACCACACCAGGATAGCAACAGGCATAACAGTTTATTAGAGGACAATCATTCGCCAGCATTTACGGCAAAGATAGTTGGTATGTTAACGGGGCACGCAAAGCTACTGGGGTATTCTGTCACCTGAAAGGTGCGACTACCTTTCTTGTAATAGGCGATAAGAAGCCACCGGTAAGACTTTACACAAGAAATTATTAGCTAAAAACAGCGGGATGAAGAATGTAATCTAAATTCAAGGGATCTGAAGAAATCACAGATGAATAGGCCTATTATCCATCAAATCTTATCTGATCTACCTTGATGCATGGTGCCTTGCTTGGATCCAAAGAAAAAATCCTTCAAAATGGGCTGGTACATGTTAGTAAAGGAATGGCTTTGTATCGTCCCTCTTTTGAATTTCCTTTTTTTAGGCTGGTATCTTTTTATTTCCGAATCTCTGCGAAATTTTTGGATGTACTTATTGACGCCAACTTCTGATACCGTTGAAATCGTCGAGTGGGGGATGTCTTTGCTTTGATATGAAGTCGCAGCAGACATCTAAAAAATCGTATAAGATATTTTTTTACAGTTGTAAGCGTTTTAAACTTCTTACTTACTAATGAAACTTTTTTTCTGAACATTTTCGTCATGTAAGCCCCTAGTTCCTCTCCTTCGTCTTCATAATACTCTTCAATAACTTTGGTTTCATATAAATCCATTCCATCGTCAGTATTATACGTTTCGGTTTTGTCTTTTTTCTTTTTCCTTCTTTTCTTTCCTACTGGAGCAGAGCCCCCTTCATCACCTTCACTGATGTCTTCCAGAGCAGTTCCCGCTTTATTTTTTCTTTTCTTTCCCTTTTGTATATCTAGGATGCCCCTAATAAAAACAAATATCGTATATCAGGATCTGCTGCAAACAAAACGGTGGAAAATACTTACGGTCTCGGTCTCCTTTGGTAAACTAAATCGAAGCTATCATAATCTTCAACTTTCAGCTGTTTTTCGTCTTCCGTAACGTTGATAAAAATACCACTCTTAGGTTTTTTCAATCCCAATTGTTCTTCGTCTGGTTTATCCGGAGAAAATGGTTCCAAACTAGGACTTGGAGTTGCTTTACGCAGCTCTACTTTTGCCGAACTAGTTTCTGGTGAAGGGACGTTCAACTAAAAATTTTATGAAGTGAAATGAAGTTAGTCCCGTTTTTTGGTCCTTCGAGCTGGGTTTAATCTTCTACTTACTTTAATTTCTATCTTTTTCTTTGTTGTAGGTATGGGAACGTTTGTGGTGTCATATTTGCAATGATATTTGGACGCTAGTTCTTTGGGAGGATAAGGTTTTTTCAGTTTAATAGGAGATACATAGACTTTTCTAGGTTCATCATCTTTCGGACCGTCGTTGACATATTTAAAACCAATCCTATGGCTAAATACGAATCGATTAGTAAAGTCAAGTTTTAAAATTGTATGGGAATGCATAGGGAAACTCGATGAACTGAACGAGAGCAGCATCATCAACTGTGCTGTGGGTTCTAGGATGTATGTATGTATGATGGGGTTACATTCACTGTGACCTAAGAGATCTATTGTGCCCACTTACTTCTACTTAGTTTCTGAGGAGCGTCTCAGAGACGTCCTATTTCCCTGAGGAATTTTAGGATATCTGCAGGCTTCAACTTAGGTAAATGTTCCTCTTCTATCCAATAATCTCCTAGGATTCTGACTTGCTATACATTTTGCAAGTATGTGGATGAAGGTTTTTTCTTCCATGCCACAGAATCTAAATTCTTCTTCCTCCACTATTTTGAGCTTTTCCAGGTCCCGTTAGGATCTTTATTAAAACTCTTAGTGCAGTTTTATTTTGACTTTTGCGATCATTTGATCTCAACGTGTTGTAGTCACCCATCAGAATCTTTGATTGTCTAAACCCTACTAGATCTTTCCAATGATCAGATCTTCCCTTTCCTTAGGCTTTGCCTATTTCTTCCAATATTATATTGCTGATACTGCAAAAGGGTTCCTGCCCCCAAAAGGGTCTTTCAGTCTAAATTGTATACATATTATAAGAATATGGATTAATGGATTACGGAATACGGTTGTTCTGTAATATACGTACATACCTAATAGTAGGCTCAATTTTAGTGCTGGCAACACTTTCCTTCTTATTACAAGGCACGCATGGAAACAAGCAAATTTTCTTTTTCTTCGAGTTCTTTTCTTTCAATTTTTGATACTGTACAGGATCATCCGTTTCCGGAGTTTTGGGTCTTCGCAAAACTGTGGGACTAGGTAAACTGTAACAAAATTTAGAATTTCAGAATTTCCAGAAAAAAATGAAAAAATATTTTTTGCATCCATCACTTTTTTATACAAAAAAAGCCCTTTAGTGATGGGGACTGAAGTGGAAACACAAATTACTAGACAAAATTTTTGCTAGTAAATTGATCCCTTATGAAAATTTTATCGTACGCCCATGCTAGATGGAAATTTTTGCTAATACCTCAATAAAATTTCATCGTACGCACAGGGTATTGATATTTTTACAAATTAATTGATCCCTTATAAAAATGTTATTGTAAGCCTATGAGCTCCCGCCAACTGCAGTACGCATGATCACATCCTAAATAAATTATTAAAGCTTTCAATGTTGCATACATTTGATTTTATAGTTTCAATGTTTATTGTCTTGAATTTAGGATCCTAAAAAAAAGAATGAAACTTGTAATAAATTATTGGTTATTTTAGATCAGGCTTTATAAAGTATTATATTGAATGTCGAATAGAGGCAAAAAGATCCTTAAGCTGCGTGCTCACCGAGTTTTTGGAATGACAATGAATAAAGCGCAGGATCAAACATTATAAGTGGTGGGAGTAGCCTTAAGCACTCAGTGCTTTTCGCATGGGCAATTATTGTATGTTGCCCTATCACGTGTTACTTTGATGTGTACGGGTCAAAATGGCTTGGGGAAAGCTTCAAGCATTTTTCAAGTCATAGGAAAGTAGATGAACTTCCAAAGCGATGGACTGAAACACCCTTCAGGGGAACAGTATTACCACCAGTATGATATTGGAAGATATACGTTGATAGAACAAGTTCCTCCTTCTGGAAAGTGATTTCGAATAAGCACATTTTCCATTATAATCATAACCACTCCTTAATAACACATTTATTATAATGAAATAGCTCCTTCGTCTAAAGACGTCCTTATTCCGCATCTGGCGTTTCATAATTTCCGGCTCCATTTTCCAGTAAAACCATTTAAATTGTTGGGAAGATTAGTGCATTACATTTTGTACTCGCACAATTCATTTTGGTATGTAAAAATCTACAATGCATTCGTGCTCACACACTAATTCACCATTAGTCAAACAAAACGTACAAATTATTTTTTAATTGGGAATAAGGTGAGAGAATTTCACATGAAATATGCTCTGCCATAATTTTTCCTAAAAACAGTGCATCGATGAGTTTAATTGTTCTGCCAAAACGCGAACAACAAATAAGAGAATTGTAACAAAAAGTGTGTACATAAAGAAAAACTGAAAATATATACATGGTGTACTATTTTAAAAAATATGTTATTTTGGAGCAACGGCGCACCTTGTACACTTCTAATCGCTTATACAGATGGTATGGATTATTTGAAAAAAGTTTTATTCAACATTTTTTTTGTAAACCTACAGCTGTGTGCTCACCGAGTCGATCAACAAGTCGACAAAACTGCATCCGTCCACACCAGAGTTGGCAGAAATGATGTCGATCAGACTAATCAACATGTCTGACGAAGATTCATTAGCAATTACCACAAGGGCATCGTGCCTTATGTTTCTGTTTTTATAATTATTAGTTTTGGAATCCCATAGATTTGATTTAAATTTGTATGCCTCAATAAAAGCTATGACTCCATAGTACACATTTAAACTGTGTTTTATTGAAAGTATGGGAAGAAATAGTTGCCATTGAAATCTATTTTTGAATTTTTCTCTGGAAATATTAGATAACCTGCGAATTTGACGGCGGATAATCTTCAAAATAGGTGAGACTAACGGACCCCAAAATTTATACTGAGATTACATCTTTCTTTATATCTTTCTATCAACTTAATAAAAAAGGTAATAATTAAAAAATTCTACATAAATACATACTCAGAAATATCATCGTTGTGTAAAGAATCAACACCATTGTCTTCGTCGGTATTTTTGGAATCTTGCCCTTTATTGTCTTCGTCAACCATCTTTCACATTTAATTTTATATTAAAATCAAAAAATATAGTGAATAGAAACAATAAGCTTGGAAATTTTTGCCAAAATTTTGACTGAATTAAAATATCGTTCTGTCAAAGTCAAATATCGTAAGACGTCAGTTTTACTTTTGCTAAAATTTAAGTGAAACTTTTTTCGATAATTTCAAAATTATGAGGTAAATATTGCAAATTTTTAACGATAAAAATTCAAGATAAATTTTCATTTAGAGTGAGAAAGAGGAAAGTAGTCGAGATTAGTTATCCACCCGTGCCAACGAAAAAATGGATACCTCCGGACGAAAGACCGAAAAAGCCAAGAAAAAAGACAGTTTATGTCAAACCGGAAGGTGTAGATCAAAAGTTAGCGTTGTCGAGTTTGAGAAGGATTTGGCATCAGTTTTGTTATTACGGAAAAACTGCGATACTATTAGGACATTTTGGACAAACTTCTAGAAAATATTTGGTGAAAACCAGAGGATTACAAGGTATATACTCTCTTAACCACTTGATTTTTGTTATCACGTCGTTGAAATCGATTCATTTTCATATGCTAGTCAGTAACGCCACTGGCTGGTACGCCACATCCGCGACCACGTGGTGTCCCAAAGTTATTGGGCTCTGTAGCAGAATAGCGTTGGACAAAATAGCGCTGGTCAAAATAGCGCTGCACAAAAACAGCGCAGGACAAAATAGCGCTGGACAAAAACAGCGCAGGATAAAAACATCGCTCCATAAAATAGCGCCGCCAAAAGATAATTATGCTTCTTCAATTTACTACTATCTTATACATAAAAATAGACTATAGTACCGAATTAGCATAATTAGGAATAACATATTTTTCATAAATTACAGTCATAACAATAGTTTTCCTAATTCAATTCGTCAATTCAACATCGCTTCCCGACCAGCTGACAGTGATCAAAGTGTTGTTAACTGTCTATAACAATATCAGAATATAAGGAACGGAAAACAAGTAAGAACAACAATCAATATTTTTCATCATACTTCAACACATACCGCTTCCCGACCAACTGACACAGATCAAAGTGTAAACAACTACTTGTCAGTGTCATATTTACTTAAAGTCTAAAGAAATGCAATTTGGCAAGTCTCAGAAAGGAGGTGATACATTATTCCACGAAGGATATAATTACCGAAATGACAACAACGTGAAATTGCATTTTTTTAGACTTTAAATAGATATGACACTGACAAGTAGTTGTTTACACTTTGATCTGTGTCAGCTGGTCGGGAAGCGGTATGTGTTGAAGTATGATGAAAAATATTGATTGTTGTTCTTACTGGTTTTCCGTTCCTTATATTCTGATATTGTTTGTTGTAAAGGAAGGTTGATGCTTAGCGGTGAAACTTGATTTTTCAATCACATCCTACTGTAATAGTTGATTTTGTAAGTATATTTCAGCCGGCGCTATTTTATGTAGCGCTGTTTTGTCCTGCGCTGTTTTTGTCCAGCGCTATTTTGTCCTGCGCTGTTTTTGTCCAGCGCTGTTTTTGTCCTGCGCTGTTTTTGACCAGCGCTTTTTTGCTACAGAGCCAAGTTATTGTGGTCGGACTCTAAAGAAAGATAGTGCAATAATTGTATGAGTATTTTTTGTCATAATCGCAAGCAATTGATAGTGAATAATTTTGTCAATTCAAAAACTGCTTAGTCGAATAGAGATTGAAGACAAAAAGATCAAAATACTTTTTTTGATTATCCATAATATGCTACAAATTACTTTTCTGCTTAGACTTCAATTTTAAAATTCAATTAAACTAAATTTTTATATTACAGGTGCTTGTAATTGTGCTGTAGCTTGTATTTTCGCCTATCTCTTTCCAATGGACACCTGGGACAGAAGCACCATCGACAGAATTTTAGATATGGGAGACAACTTATACCTAACAAGCATTCGTCAAGATCCAGATAGATGCTTGATTCACGTATCCACAAACAAAGTTTTCAATTCCATTTATCTAGATAGAGATAAAATCTCGTTCGAAATCGATTGTAAAAATATTATCGAACAAAAGTAAAATTCTCTCTCGCCTCTAATCATCAGTTTCACTTCAATTTCTTCCATCTTCAGGTTTTCCTCTGTAGCAGAAGAACTGGTTAAAGAAACCTTCACCCGTGGCTTAGAAACATTTTTCACCCAACACCCTTCCGGAATAATTACCATGCTGGGGAAATATGTTGCTGTTTGGATACAAGATGAAGCATATTATCTTTTTGATCCTACAGAACATACTGAAGATGGTTTTCCAGCTCACGGCGTACAATGTCATCAACGTCAAATAGAAAGAAACTTTCCGAGATACCCACCAAAAGGTATAAGTAATTACATTTATTCTAAGGAACAGGCTACATGAAACTCTTTTGCTTTCAGGCGAAGGCTTCGCTGTACTCTATCGTTGTCATGATTTAGAAGATCTAGTCTCTAATTTATATCTTAACTTGAATGTACACGTACCTTTTGCAAAGTTTACCCTTGAAGGATGTACGGTTGAAAGATTTACGCACCTCAATTTAGATCCTCCAGACCGATTAGAAGATTTGGAAATGATAAAAGAACAAATGTTACCAATGGAACAGTTATTAGAAAAGAAAAGTATACAAAACAAAAATTAAGCTGAAGCTGGGTTAAAAGATCACGAAACTTGATAGATATTTTTTAGGTGAGCCCGGTTTTGATCTAACACAAGAAAGGCTGACCACATATCTTGCTGAAGTTGAAGATGATGCTGATTTTAAAAATTTGGAATTGGTGGAAATCTCGCCTGATGCTACTGATAGTTTATCGGTTTCGAAACGTCCTTCTTGGTTACAAGAACCTTTTGAAAAAGCTGATCTATGCAAGTTTCCTATTCCACACAAGAGAAGACCTAGTACAATTAGCTTTTATTTAGGTGGGTAGAGAGATTCATCAATTCTTAACGGATTTTAAGTAATCTAGGAATATCAACGTAACTAGGAACCTATCCAACAACAATATTTATGTATTTGACACATAAAAGGATGAAAGTGTCATCAGACAATGAAGCGGATTCAAAAACACTCACCGTGAAACCTGAAACTTGATATCAAACTGCCAAAAAAGACTCTTCTCGATAGGAAGACTCAACAAAGTAAGAAACCCCGGCTATTTTGGTATGAATGGCAATAATAAGACAGAATTCCTTGCAAGGTGATCGAACATAATTCAATTTTCCCAAACATTAAATAACTTAATTGCAAGGGAAGGTTTTCAAGGATTGGTTCATCCAACGCCCTTTATACATCCTTCAAAGGATGCTACCAGTGTAAAACTATAACAGGCGTGACCTACGTTGTCTAGCACGGCTTTTAATAAGCCACTGCCGTTTGAATAATCATATAGTAACACTTGTACTAACTGTCTTTGTCATGAAGATTTTGAAGCAGTTGAGCTCATAATTTGTTTCTCTCTCGTCGCGACCTGGACCAGGTATCTGATGTTTGGTAGGGTTTCTCTCTCGTCCTTAGACCTATAAATAAGCTAATATGAACCGGTTTGAGCTAGAAGACACTCTAGCGAGTGCCGAATAGATTCATTCACCACAAACCTAGTCTTACCATAGTTCTATTTTTAATTTTGTTTATAGATCTGGCTCCTGAAGGTTCTAGAGGCATTATGAGAGCAGGTACTCACCAGAATGATCCAAATTTTTCGAGATATAAAGGACGACAAAGCATGGGGAACGCCATTTCATCGCTCATTATGTTGAAATTCTACAAATCCAGATATTGGGTACCTGCTATTCTAAACAAAATACTCAAATATGGCGATCTGTTATACAGAGACGCTATGATTACTATCCCAAGAACTCAAGAGCTGAAACTTTCGAATTTTAATAAAAAAACGGTTTATTGGGATCGAACTCTAACGCCAAAGGTAAGATCTCAATCTATTGAAAGTATTAAGCTTAATAGTTAGCATATTTGTGCAAAAATTGATCTGGACACCTCCAAATATGCTTAGTCTATCTCTAAGACATTAAATGTGGCTTAGATCTGGATGGTCATCAAACAGACTAGGATACCAGGAGATAAATTGAGATCTAGATGTGGGTACGAGTCGTTGGTGTGCATGAGCTGAGCAGAAGATGGTATATACTCCAACAGTGAAGTTGGTTGAGAAATAATATTAAATGAAATTAAAGCGGATGGTGAAATCTTAAAAAAATTACACAGTCATTTTAAACGGTTGTAGATTGAAGACTTTGTGGTGGTGGGTCGATTGACCTCCAGTAATTTTGAAGTACTGGACCTGCTATCAGCTCTAGACAGTTATTTGATAGACAATAGCTGCTGTGTAATAATCGGCCCTATAACTCTATCAGTTTGGGTGGAAGATGGAAAATTCTATTCGTTTGATCCAAGCGGAAGGTAAGTTTAACAAACTGTTTGAGAATACTCCAACTTTAATGAATGTTTGTAGGGATTCAGAAGGAAGAATAATTCCCCAAGAAGATCTAGAAGTCAATCCAAACGTAGGAAGAGCATGCGCCATGTGGTTTTCAAAACTTAAAGATTTCGTTGATCTGTACATGTACAATGTACCGAAACCAATGAGAGCGGATCCATTTTATCTCAGTAAAGTTCAAATTACTGACTACGTAGACCTTCCAGAGCCTTGGTACAATTTTAAAAGTAAAATATTCAAACCAGAATCAACAAACTTTTGATTACAATTAATTTTGCAGGTATCTTTCGTGGAGTATGGATTCTAAGAGGAAGCATGAGTCAAAGTGACAGAATATTCGATGAAGTATCGAGAAACTTTCAAAGTCCTGCAATGTGTTTGGTTGTGTTAACAATGCAACAGAATACGCCCCTCAAGGAATTCCTTAGAGAAACTGTTGATGAAGTAAGCCTTCAGTATCTGTAAAGTAGGGAGGGTGAGTTAGGTCCACAGCACTTAGGCCACATGTGACCCATTGTACATCCTCCCGATGAGTTGTCTTCCTAGGTCATCGTGCATCCTGTCCTTTCCAGGAAGGTGGACAGGTCACTAGGAAATATCTCTTTTATATCGGCAGGTGTAGGCCAAGACTCACCCAACACACACTCTCTTATCTTCTTATTATCTGTTCACTGATTCTGCATGGAGCTGTGTCCACTAGCCCCATTGTATGGAGGTGTTTCCTTAATTGAAAGTGACCAGTCAGAAATCCTACCGTTAATCGTAGATTTTTCCAGGTCATCGCCAAATATTTTTTAGACTCCAGCTTCCCAGGGTGGCCCAGGGTGATCCTGGCAAGACTGCATCCTTTGATTTCATCCCATATCTTTAGAGATTGAGCATGGGTGTATTGTTTAGTTAGTTCAGCAAATTCGTCAGGCCGTAGGTGTCGCAGGGTCCAAGAATTCTTTGTCCAGCCACTTCCCTGGCTAAAGAATCAGCAATGAGGCAACCTTTGCTCCTGTTGTGCCCCTTAACCCACCTCAGGACAATATTGTTATCTACCGAGACGTTAGCTAAATCTCGATGGCACTCTAATACTAGCCCTGATGTAACACGTTGTCTGTTCAAGGCTAGTAGAGGTTGTCTGCTATCAGTACAGATTATTATGTTTTTGCCAGAAATTTCTTTTCTGGTTAGTTTCGAGCCGTCTGTATTTATGCGTATTGCAATTGCAGCATCTGACTCTGTGTTCTATTTCATTGGTATATTGTAGGGTTTATTAAACAAAAACCTGGGTTCAATTGCATCACTGATCGCCTGCAGCAGAGGTAGCGCAGTAAGCGCTTCCCGCTACAGTCGCAGCCTTAATTGACCCATTCCTACTTCGGGGTTTACACCAGCCGTGCGCAACCGTACCTTGACCATTAACGCCTTATTCTGATTTCTTTGTAAATCCAATTCAGCGTAACGTTTTAGATTTTGGAAATTGGAGATAAATTCTACAAGGACTCAGTAAAAACGTTGTCGGAAAAAGGGCAGTTCAACGATAGGATGTTGATGTTAAACGAAATTAATAGAAACTTCAAATGGGAAGACAAAATGGTGGACTACGACATAGAAGAATGTGTTTCTACCGGTATTTTCGATTGTACAAAAAACAATTTTCCGAAGGTACGTATCGATTCTTCAAACCAATCTCTCGAAATTGAGGCTGGGAATATTTTGTATATCAATAACATCGAGAGCCACGCCCTTTACAATATGGACGTTATTGTTAATCTCACTACATTCTTCTCCTTGCGTAATGGAACGTTAAAAAAATATATACAGAGTGGAACAAATATTTTTATCCTTTTAGGACGTTCGGGATTATTTTGTTAATCACGAGAGCGGTATAGTAACCTGCAAATCCATGGCAGTTGCTCTTTGGAAAAACGAAGATAAATATTATTATTTTGACAGCCATAATAGGGATGACAAAGGACTAGCGACACGTGAGCTCTTTTCAATTTCTTCGTTCTGTTAAAATTTGAATAAATACATTTCAGCTTATGGTACTGCGTGCATTTTAAGAGCAAATCATTTAGAAGATTTGATTGAAATATTAATGGCGAACTTTGCTCCAACAAAAGAAAATCATTACAATATTCACAGTGTCAAAATAACCTTTTCCAAGATGGACGAAGATGAACTGATTCGTCCAATAATGGAATTCTTCAAGAGGTTGAGCGAAAATAAGTTGATTTTAAGGTCGCTTTATAGTGAAATATCTAATAAATTTGACATAAATGCAGGCAAACAGACTGTACCTATGTGTATTATGGCGCTAGGATTCAATAGGTTGAAACCGTCTATAGAATGGAATCAGCAAGTACGATATTTTTAGAAAAAAAAGGATTTTACAGATGCTTAAATCGATTTTCTCAAACTTTTAATATACGAGACCGAGATGCTTATTTTTGATATTTGGTACAGTTGTTTCTCTTTCCCAATGAGACACACTGTAATAAACAAGACATTCAAAGTTTGAAAAAAATCGATAAAGAGATGTCTGCAGATTGTACCATCTTGCAATAATTTGAAATTTCTTAATTTCTCAGGATTTAGATGAAATAATCAATAAAGGTGATGCATTTTATACCGCCAGCATGATAGAAATCCTAAAAGAAGAAGAAACGTTACATTTAGCAGAGGTAAAACACTATACTTCTTCTTTATAAATTATATTTTTTGTTTCCAACAAAAAAAAACGAATTTATAGGTGAGAACCGGTAATGTACCACCGATAGGTCAAGAAATAAACGATTATGAAAGCCCTGAAAACGTACCAAGTAAATTAGACGATTCCGATTCCAAAAAGACAGATGATTCTAAAAAATCAGAAGAAGAAACATTGGAAGTGGAACCAGAAGAAAGAACAGAGGAAGAAGAAGATGAACATGCTCCTTTGAAAATAACCTTGGACAACGTAAAGAAGGAGTTTAATGTGGGATTTAATAAATTCACTGTTGAAATTGAAGATATTAAAGAAGGTGATAGTAATTTTCAATTTATTTGCGTCCCAGCTTTCTTTAAGTTCACAATATTTTGTAGGTCTGGTGAGATCTAATTTAAAAGAAGCCTTGCGCAATTTTTTCGACGCTCCCCAATCTGATGATTACTTCCATCAAGAAATGATGATAATTACCAAGCCTTATTCTGTTATGACTTGGCGTGATGATCACGTATGGTACTTGTTCGACCCAAAACCAAGAGACAAAGAAGGTAACAAATTAATAAAAACCTACTCAAAGCTAATTTAATTTCGTTTCTATTTCTAGGTTATGTAATTGGTCTAGAGGACTGGAGTGAGCTGCGTTTACCAAAACCTCCGAAGCAAAAGAAACATAGACGAGGAATATTGAGACCACCAGCGATTATGAACGAACCAGAAGGAGGAGATACTTTACAGAACGTCACAAACTATGAAGGTTTTGCACACGGCGAAGGACAAGATTATACAACGGATTATATGTAAGTAAAGATGCAGACCGGATTAAAAAGATTTAAGCAAGTTTATATTCTCAAGGGGTATGGGAGGTGAAGAAGAAGAAATAGAATCAGAGGAAAGCGAAATCGTTTACCCTCCGATGGTCCACAAGAGTTCGTCGTTCTGGAGAGAGAAAGAAAAATCTGGCAAAGCTTGTGTCTTAGCTTTTAACCGATTAGAAGAGCTGATCGATCATATATACGCTAATATTCCACCAAAATTAACACCGGAAACAGAGTTTGCTCTTAAATCTGTCAAACTTGTCAATAACACAGAACTGAAACTACGATTTAATCCGGAATGTGAGAGGACAAATATCTACGAAGGAAATTGGTATGATTTTGAAGAAATCGATCAACGAATGTGGGTTTTAAGAGGTAACTTCTGAAATACAGTAATTGGTAGTTGAAGTTTAGATTAGATTAGATTTGATGGGGGATTCCACTGCGACCTTTTCAGATCTATTGTGGTCCTCTTAATATAGATTATATTCTTTAGCACGACTCTTTTTTCAAATATCCCATCAGTCGCACTGTCTATACTCTTCACGGATGCTTCGTCTGTTAACCCCATCAGCTTTGTGTATCTGTTAAGCTTACAGTGCCCTGTTAACTTCCTTACTACGGGTTTGACAATTTTCCTATCTCGGCCTGTTTCTATCCTGGTAAGATTACACACCATTCTAGCGATTACTTTGCGACCCACTTCCTTGTGGCCATATTTATTGTCGACTTTGCCACTCCGCAAAAGGGTTCCGGACCAATGAATGGTATTGATGAGACTTGCCTGGTCTTTCCAATCGCCAATTCTCTGCCTTGGTACCCAATCTATCAAAACTTTGCAATGGTCTTCAAGCGCATAAAGCTAATACTAGATACTTTTAAGGAACAATGACGTTGTGTAATGAGCTCTTCCCTAAAGACAATCGAGGAAGACAGCAGGTACCTACTGCTTTTGTGGCTTTGGCAACATCGTACATATTTTCTATAATATGTTTCAACGAAACATGCGTCGATACAATTTTAAAATACGGTAAGTCGAGAAATTGGTAATTTCTGGCTGATCAGAAGACTTTTGATTGTGTTTCAGGTGACAAACTGTGTACTTTCATTAAAAACTATCGAAAAAAGCAACTTAAGAAGTTTAGCTGCGAATGCGGAAGAGATACAAAGCTCTGCGATGACGATATCAACTGGGTAGTGCAGCATGAAGAAATAACTTTGAAAGATATTCCGAAGAAGATGTGCATTTCGAAATTTATGATTAATATAGACGTTGAGCCTAACGTCATCGTGGGTGACGTTAACGCACAAAATTTCGAAGATACTTTCGACGTTAGACGAGGCGTAGCCAGTTTTTTTGAAAACTATCAATATGGAATACTAGAAGCTAAAGGTATTATCCATTATGTACATTAGTCTTTTAAGTGTTGTTGTCCACTCACTTGATGAGCCTCGCTTTGTAGACCGCTTGTCTGGAGACAGCGAGGACACACTTTTATCAGTGTAAATTCAGTTTTTCTATATAGTCGAGGCATTGAACTAAAAAAGTTCTAAAACTAGTTGTGGTGGACGGATCGGAATGCGGTTTTCTGAATTCTCTTCCAAAAATTATTTGAAAAAAATGTTTCGACATGGAATTTCTGACAAATGTATTATTGAAGAGGCCTCTTGGAAGATGTCAAAACTTGGTGAATAAGTGTCAGAACTGGTCCAGATTGGGTTTTCGAGTTCGCTGATCACGAATATGATGTTCAAATTGACCCCCCGAACACCTGGAGATCAGGACCCCCAAT
Organism: Lochmaea capreae; assembly: GCA_949126875.1. Classification (NCBI taxonomy): domain Eukaryota; kingdom Metazoa; phylum Arthropoda; class Insecta; order Coleoptera; family Chrysomelidae; genus Lochmaea; species Lochmaea capreae. The sequence continues at coordinate 5,633,327 of OX421411.1, forward strand.
GAACGTCAACTATGTGGAACTCTCCCACAAATCACGCGGGAAAGAAGAGAAACTCGGGGTTTTTTGGGTCGCTGAATCCAAATCTGGCATCGGCGAACACCCCACGGGCACCTGGTGCGCCGGAACCTGGACGCGGACGCCATCTCAATTGTCCAGAGGAGAGTGCCAAAAACCATCGTTATCGACGTGAAATTCGGATTCAGCGCCCCCAAAAAAACCCCCATAACGATTTTCGGTACTAGGTATTCGGGGGGTCGTTTCCGACGTGAAATTCGGATTCAACGCCCCACAAAACGCCCCTATTATGATTTTTGGGTGGATTTTGGCACTCTTCAGGAAAGTTCTCGGAGATTATGTCTGCGTCCAGGTTCCGCCGCACCAGGTGCCAGATTTGGATTCAGCGACCCAAAAAAACCCCGGGCGCCGAGTTTCTCTTTTTTCCCGCGTGATTTGTAGGACAGTCCCACGGAGATGACGTTCATCGGCGGTGCTGAGCTCCAGGTGTTCGAGGGTCAATTTGAACATCATATTCGTGATCAGCGACCTCGAAAACCTCCAGAGTACCCGATCTGGGCCAGTTTTGACACTTTTTACTAAGTTTTGACATCTTCCAATCGGCCTCTCAAATAATGCATTTTTCGAATGCATTTTTGTCTGCAGCAATGCAGTTTCCGATTTGTCAAAAATTCCATGTCGTCACGTTTTTTACAAATAATTTTCGGAAGAGAATGCAGAAAACCGCATTCCGATCGGTCCACCACAACTAGTTTTAGAACTTTTGGCCTTTTTACTAGTTTATTGCCTCGACTAATATAATATTTATCATTGCGGATGCCTTCACCCTTCATTTCACACCGAGAACTTTCGGCACCTCCAACATACCTCATAAATTCCAATAAACTTAATTTTAATCGGACCATTTGTCTTTGTTTATAAGAAGACGATTCTATCACTAGCTTTGTTCTAACATTGTAACTATTAACACCTTAAAACTAATCCTTACACCACTAATTATTATATCTAAATGAACACTAATAAAACGTAAAAGTTACCACGCTTCAAATACTCTTAACACGAAATAAACTAAGTTAACAATAAAATAGATATGAAAGAAAAAGTGAGGTTATGAATCAATGTGATAAAAATTACTTCATCTGCCCGCCGCCAAAAGCGCTAAAATCTTGATTTGAAATCCCCATAAAAAATGTTCTGCTACTCTAGGGTTAACAGTTGCCATATGGCGTGGAGCTAGAATGTTCTACATGTTCGACGGGTTCAATAGAGGTCGGAATGGAGTAACAGCTCCGTATGGTACAGCTTGCGTTACGAGATACTTGGACGTGGAAAGATTAGCAGATACGTTTCTAGCGAATTTACCTAAATATGGTAACAACTGCTTTGCAATCCATAACGTCACTATGACAAGAGATATTTGTCCGAGGGAAAGGGAGCCTAAAGTGGTAATACCACCTCCTAAGACTGTAAACGTTGGAGGATTCTGTGAGATATCACCAGGTAAATAATGTCTGTTTTTATTGCTTTCAGAAGCCTCCTCCAGAGCTCGCTAAGTCTAAGTAGCTTCTTAGATTGTGGCGTTCACCTTTTGAATTTTGCATCAGATTTAGCATTTCTTCTTTATTTTACCCACCGGTTAAATTTTACTCTGTAGCCCTGGAATTGGGAATGCGTTATGTCCTTTAGAATTGACCAGCACAATAGAAATTGTACCCACGTGACATTGATTCTTCCTAGACTTCAGTGATGTTTGTGCTTGAAGATACCACGATCAAGAGCATTGTTATGTTAGGTTAGGTTCTATGTGAGTGGGGCTTTCACGCCACCTCCACTGCGACCCCCGTTGGGTCTATTGTGGCTCACCCCTAGGGATTACAATTCACCCCACAAACTTGTGCTTCTGACGAAGACCATGGTTGTATTTGGTGAAATTTTTCTGAAGTCGTTCGACTCCAGACCATGGTTAAGAAGAATAACGATATTTCCACTTTTGATAGTTAGAACGACGATACAGAAAAATAGAAAGTTGGGAAATATAAAAATGTGCTGGAGGTGGCTAAGGCATTAACTAATGTTTATCTATATTTTGTCAAGGCGCGTCTTTTCTCTACACTTTGTTATTTTCAGGTAAATGCATTGTTAGAGGAACAATACACCAAGACGACCCGAAGTTTGAGAAGATGAAAAACTCCCTATCTGCTCCTATTGCAGTCGTGGCTCTAACAATGACCCTACTTCATAAAACTAATACGTGGTCGAAGCCTATAATTGATGAGGTGAGGTTTTCATTATCAGAAATAAGCGTTTATGTACAAAATCTCATTATTTTTAGATTATCGAGCTTGGTTCTGAACTATACGATGATACAGTTGAAGTTCTTGGCTATGATTTCAATCAATGGGAAGACATATTAGACTTGGAAAGTGTTAATACTCATTATAACATCGGTGTTTTCAAAGCCAGCTGCGAAGTAAGAATATCGGACGTAAAAGGAATTCTGGATATTAAAGATCCATACACTTTGAATTTAAGACAAGGTATACAATCAATTAAATAGGCGGCAAACACAAATACATTAAATATTATCGTACGCCCATGGTAAATAGACATTCTTACAAAATAAACCTCCTTCAAAAATTAAATCCTACGCTCATGATATAAACCTTATTACAAATTAATTAATGCCTTATGAAAATATTGTACGCTCATGGTGTATGGAAATTTTTGCAATTAAGAAAATCCCTTTTAAAATTAAATCGTACGTCCAGTATATTTCCCAATAAAGGAGAAAGAAGCACCCAACGTACTGGGACTCTGCACACTATAGAATTCTACTATCGACTCTATTGTTGTCGACAGTATACAGAGTGAGACTTTCGACTGCTGTCTACTGGAATAATAATAGTATTCGTTCTGTAGAAAGCGACCGGTAGAATTTTATAGTGTACAGAGTCCCAGTACTAGCCTCACTTTGCGGTGACAGATAACCATAGAGATAATATACTTAGAGGGGCTCGTGTAAGCGTATTCGTCCACCCATTAGAAAGAGATGGACAACCAGTTTGGTATTGCTTTCTTTTTCTAATAGCGCATGCAGTCCTATGTATAACATACAGCTTAGTCTTCGCGCCGCGCGTGTGCATCACGCGATGTTAGAGAGAGACAGCATCACCAATTTCATTCGCCATCTCTTTTTATTGCGTGAACGCTTCCGACTATAGGTTGCCTACTCTATGTTTATTATCTCTATGCAGATAACGCGACAACTATAGGGCTTTTCGGAAACCGTAATCCTGGATCAGATAGATCACCTATCAGCTGATTGCGGATCCTAACCATGAACGAGATTTTTATCTGAGTTTCCGAACGACGCGAGCTGTTTTTGTGGAAATGTCAAACTTCAAACTCAAACTTACCTACAAACCTTTTATTATTGAAAGTTTCGTGGATAGATTTTTTATAGTTTTTCTGTGCTTATAGACCTTTATCAGAGACCATTTATTCAGTTGTAAAAAATATTTTAATTGATCAATAATTATTATTAAGCACACTTCAAACACCTGTCAACTACGCAGCTTACATGACTTTTAGGTTAGAGGTTAAAGAAAATGATTAAAACGTAACAACTCGTCAGCTGATCGCACTTACCCACCGGTATACTTGGGTAGAAAGGATCCAATCATATGACTATGATCCGCTCAATTCGTTCAGTTTCCGAACGTAAGTGATCGTGATCCGGATTACTTTCCGAACATTCAGATCATGATCGGGTTAACCCGATCATAGTTTCCGAAAAGCCCTCTTGACAGATGTCGGCTAAGCAGTAACAGGTGATAGTTACACTGTGACAAATAACGCGATAATGGTGACAGATGTAGGCTAAGCAGTAACAGGTGACAGATATCGGTAACGCCACCAGCCCATAACTCTCACCATTACCAAAAATTAGGGAACGGGGTTAGAAAAGTTTCGACTTCCATAGTCAATTTTCCAATCAGTGAATCAAATAAAACCGAGCAACATTTTGTAAAATTGTTATTGTAAGTTATTTATTCATTTATTTTATTAATTAATAAATATTGGAGTTTATTGTTGTAGGCATAGAGAAATTTTTCGACGAAAACACCCATGGAGTTATAACTTCCGAACCGTTTACAGTAGCTATATGGGAAGAAGTCGAAGAAGATGATAAAACACTTATTTATGTCTTTGATCCAAATGAAAGAGGTCCCGCTGGTATGCCTGTGAACGGTGGTAGCGCTTGTGCAGTGAGTAATTTTTATTAGTCACCAATAAATGTGTAAACGAACTACACCTCAACCAAATTCATTACAACTCTGAGATGCGCAAACAAAGAAGCGAGAGGGAGAGATGTCAGTCCTGCGGAATAAACGCATGTACATTCGGTGGAAAAAGTTTACTTTGTTAAATATTTCCTAAATAAAGTCCTCAGAATTGGGTTGTGCCTCGAATGTCATAAATTCAACAGCATTATGCACTATTTCGCCAAGGACTAATTTCAGACTCTGGCTCTTCCATGTGACTACCGACATCAACTAAATATTTGAAAGAATTAATGCTGTATTTCATTGTACCTTACTGAAAACTCAATCTAAACATGACTATTTAGGGCACCGAAAATTACCTTCTTCTATGCGGTAAAATGCGCCTGTACATGCATTACAGGAGCAATGAGAACATGCCCAACGGCAGCCATGGAAATGATTCTCAGCCTCACACCACTATATATGGTGGTGGAAAGTGTTGCAGAAAGAACAAGATACAGACTAAGTAGAGAGGGAGTCATTGAAAAAAATCACCTCCTTAACCAGACCTTAGACAATCTGATGGGTGACTACAACCCGTTGAGATCAAATGAATGCATAAGTCAAAGTAAAACTGCACTAAGAGTTTTAACAGGGATCCTAATTTTTCTCCACAATAACTAGATGCTATCAACTAGTTTCTATGTCTGTATCTGCCAGAATATAATTTTTATAGCTAGCAGTGATTCAATTGTAACTCTCTTTCATTTTTCTGAGATTTGTAGGAAGCGTGGTTTGCAGTGTTCAAATTTAATTTCTAATTCATCATTGTTTGGAAAATTGCAGTAATATCGAAAAAACTTACAAAGGATTAATAGTATAATATTACATACATAGCGGGGAAGTAGATCATTACAGCCCAGGCTAAAAGCCGTGAATGGAATGATCCTTCCCGCGTGGTATGTATACTATTTCATTCACAATCGCTTAGTTGTACAAGCTTTTAAAAACATTAATTTTAAGAAAATTTGTTATCACAATCTAATATTTTTTTGACAAAGAACTTCATGAATCTGTTGCTAGGCAATATTACTAATTTATTGGTTTTGACAATTATGTCATAAAATATTCTTTGGGGCCGTTCATAAAATACATTCGCATACAAGGGGAGGGGAGAGGTCTGGCTGAGTGTGACAAGATGTGACAGGGGGGGACGGGGGGTATACGGCAACGTGACGTTCGCCGTTTATTATTTTTTGACATGAGCGCTAGCTCTGTGGCGCGACTCTAGCGGCGTTGCGATCCGTCACAACGGGTTTCTTTGTTTTTCCAATACTTGAGAGATAACGTTTCCACGTACCCTGCGCTCTCGATTCAGTAACAAATGAAAATACTGTTTCTCATGTATTTATTATTATTTTATTCCTTCGTTCGTCATTTAGCAGTGAACTAATACAGACGCTTTTTTCATCTTCTCAATTTGTCACTTCTGATTTGAATAGTTATACATATAAGATAACAATGACATCGATAAGAGGTGAACTCTATCAAAAATTATTTAACACTTATAAAAAGTGTTATCCGGATAAAAAATCCAAGATTGTACAAAAAAATGTCAATAAGATAATTAATTAATTTATTTAAATTTTATTATAATAACTAAATAAATATTTTTAATTTTCAGAATTTGTCTACTATCATTTAGAATTTATCATACTCAGCAGGGGGGGGGTCTTAGTTTTTGCGACGAAATATTTCTAGGGGGGGTCACAAAAAGTGTGACACAGCGTGACAATGGGGGGGAAGGGGGTCAAAAAAAGCTGATTTTAGTGTGACGTATTTTATGAACGGCCCCTTTCTGTCACGAAGTTTTAATTTTTTTGCTCAAACAAGTACATAATGTCTTATTTTGAATGAACCTGTACTCCTCCGGAAGTCCAAGAAGCTGCGGTTGAGGGAATAAATCCGTAGGTATTCAAAGAAAGGTATTAACTTTTTTTTAAAAACCAGCTTAACACAATATTGTCATACTTCAGAAAAGTGACACATGCTTCTAGCCGGAAAAGTACTTTTCCGGCTATAGCGTGGAAGTGAATGTAAGTCACTTCTCTACCGTTTTAAAGAAATGTCTATATTACAGACCGATTGTGAAAAACATATTTTTCAAAAACAGTGACCGTTCAACTAAGAAGAAGCAACTACTTCCCCGACAGACACTTCTTAGTGTTCTAATTGTTTTAGATGAGTTTTTTAAACGCAACTCTAGCAGCAAAGCATCTTATTAGTTGTATATTAGAACCAGAGCAGAAAACCAGTTGTTTCGAAATATCACCAGTTGAAATAATCGTAGGCTCAATGAAAACTTGTAATAAGAAGAAATCTAAAAGTAGCTACACAAATGTTTTGCAAAGGTGTACGGAAGTATCGGAAGACAAGAAATTTCTACGAAAATACGTAAGTTGATAATTTATTGAACAACCACATTACTATTCGTTACGATGTTAAAGGTTGAGCAAGAAAGAAAGAAAAAGCAATCCAAACGCTTACAACTCCTCGGCCGCAAAGATTACTACACCACAAAAGCTGGTTTTTCTCTCATTCGAGGTTATAACAGTCAAAACTCCCCGTGTTTCAATAACTCCTGTAGAAACATGCAAGATATCCCTAACTGCATAGTAGCTTTGGTAATGAATCATCTTATTTCCGTGGAACAATGGACAACTAAAAACATCGATTTGATCTTAATGGCAGGCAACCAACTTTACATCGATTCGTACATCGCGTACGGACCCAAAGATTTGAAACTAGGAATGGAAAACGTCGTTAGAAAGTTTTATTTGAAACATTTGACTATTCATGTTACGATCTACAAGCCCATCATCAGCGAGGTTTTTGTCGAAGACGTGTTATTCAGGACACTTAGTGTGTTTTTCACACAAGAACAATATTGTATTCTGAATCACTTAGATCAATGGGTGACGTTATTTTTTAAAGCAGGTAAGATTTTGCTTTCTATTTAAATCCTAATTCGTCTAAGTCTATCTAGCTTAATCTTACTTGGTTATGGGAAATTTCTCTTTCTAACATTGGTAACCCAATTTGACTACATCCGGCTGAAATAATTAAAGCACTTTCTTTGATTTTTCGTCTTTTATTATTGGGCTCTTTCAATATTATCTGCGTCGAATCCCATTGAATTGTATGTGTTATAGTTTTATTGTTTATTTTGTATTAGAGTCCGCTTCAATAAGGAAGAAGCCACCTGAAGTTGCAGTCGATGCGCGACCTTGATGTCAAAACCAGCGCCATATTTAAAAATTGATATTTTAATCTAAATCAGTAACGTAACGATTTCACATTTTGTAGGGTAACACAAAATTAGAAGTATTAGAACCATATAAATAACTGCTAAGTGCAGGAGACTATATATGAATTATTAGGAGAATTCAATTATTTTTGAAGTAATGTATACTCTTCCATATATTTTATAACAATCTGAATGCCTTGAGTAATATATTGGATTATTATACTTTCTTATTTGACTCACCGATGATTTTTTAAAGGAATTTGGATTCCATGTTCAGCTTCAGACTCCATAAAAATTGCAACGTTTTTAAGAATCAGTCGGCCTTCACTTTGGATAACTTTTCTTTTAACACCAACCACTTTTGTAGGAGGCATGGTTTTAGATCATAAAGAAAAAACACACAGCACTCACAAATAAACTAGCAGAACGTCTTAAAATATTCGACAGTAAATGATTGTTTCAAACACAACCTCAAATGTCAACAATTTAATTGCTGTCGGCATGAAACATCGCTTGTAACGCCAATGGCATGGAACGATCGCTCGACATATTTTGACTTATGCGCAGGTCGGTACGCCAACTTCAGGTGGCTTCTTCCTTATTGAAACGGACTCTATCTATTTTAAACCTTTTTTTTATTATTTGTTTTCACCCTATAACTTTTAAAAACGAAAAAAATCTGTATACCGGTGAATGACGTTTGGAGTTGGACATAAATAAAAATAAGATATAATTGTCAAAAGTTGAATTGCGAATTTTCTTTGAATCAGCGACATAATTTTTAGACGTCCTCAAAGACATTGGGACCGTCTTAAGCCAGCAGACAACCACATAACTTTTCCGTCTTTCCCAGGGAACACAGCTAAGGCGATGCCTTTCAGCCATACATTTCTGGGAGATTGCTCATCAACAACTATTACGACATCCCCACTTGATCACTATGCCACTTGGACCTGGTGCGAAGAATAGGCAAATACTCTTTTATCCGTCTTCTCCAAAATTTATTACCCAGATCTTGACTGTATCGCCACTGCTTTCTGAAGAAGCTTCCATTGGTAACAAAATTTTTGAGAATATTCGCTTCAGTTGAGGTGTAATGGGGTCCTAGTAAAAAGTGATTTGGGGTCAGAGCTTCTTATTCTTGGCTCTCAAATAGGATGTCAGTAAGAGGCGTGGAGTTTACAATACTCTCTACCTCTAAAAGTAGATTGTGTAAAACTTCTTCGTGGGGAACTTGTTCTTTCAAAACTATTCTTTGGCAAGTTTCCACAGAGCGTATTAGCCGCTCCCATAGTATGCCCCTCTTCCCAAGCATGTTTGCACTTACCGGGCTTAAAGAACTCCCTATCTTTAATATAGTTTTTGTGTTCATTCATTCGGATGTTCAATGGTCTACATGTTTCACCTAAATAAAATGTATCGCTTTCATAGGACATCTGATAATATATGATATATAAAAATGATTTCCCAAAAAAATAACAAAAAGAAGAATACAGAATGATAAAAATGTTTAGTCAATTTTTTATTTTGTAGGTCAATTTTATATGTTTGATCCCCATGAAAGAGATTTAGAAGGCTTCGCACCTAAAAACGAATGTTGTGGTTGTGGCTCAGCGATTTTAATGAGATTTGACGAAATTGGCAGTTTGGCAACAAGACTCATAAAAAATCTATCCAGCAAACAAACGGAGCTACAGCAAGAACCGACGGAAGTGGAAATGGAAGTTACCCAGGATGAAAACTTGTTTACGCTGTGGCTAGCATCTGTTGAAATTAAGTGATTATTTTTGGTTTGTTAATTAATGTTTTGATTTTGTTACAAAAATAAAGAAAAATGTCAACAGAAAGTTATTTTTATTAAATTTTTATATGGAAAGGATTGCTGGACAAGCCTTATTGGACTAGTAGCATCAACCTTGGACAATCCATTGGTCGAAACAAGCAAGCGAATTGAATAGATTGTCCAGAGGGCAGGAGCTTCCCAAATATTGCTCTGAGATTAACAATCATAGTTGGCAAAGAGCAGACATTAATGTAGAAAGGGCCTGCTGTACAGACGACTCAAAAACCGACGAAGGTGTCGAGAGAAGAGGACTCAGCACCTTGTAGATTAATTCCTAGCTCGTTTGAGATATTGCTTGGAAATCTCACAAACCTGGGCAGTAAGAACAGACCTATCCTGAGCCTGGGTGCCAGGTCCCACAGATCACAAATAAAATAAAAAGGAAGATTCAATAGACCTATGCTTATCGGCCCAGAGAGTGTCTGTGATGGAGCGAAAGCGCTACAAAAAAATAAATAAAAGTTCTTGGATGGAGAAGTAGTCTCGAGGATGCAGTAAGAACGCGCCGGAAAGATACTTTTCAAAGATTTCATCCAAGAACCATCCCCAATAGGGGAAAAAACCACAACCATTCTAATATGAGGAGTATCTATTAATGAGGCTGGTCTTAGCCAGGAACTCTATCATAACATAATGGCACAAAAAAGATCGTAGAGTAGATGCTGTTAGAAGCGCATAAGCTCCATATATTAGTCAAATAGTTCAATGCAAAAATATACTTTGGTTCAGCATAAAAAAAAAGTCACTGATGCTTTGTAAAAAAATATATTTAAACGAAAAATTATCCTAAAAACAATTTATATACCAAATACTCCACCACCAGGTTTTCTGTCATCGGTTGTACCAACTATGTTATCCTTATCTTTTTGCAGGGCGTACACAATCGATTCAACTTTTCTATCCATCACGTGACCCAAACATTGTAACTTCTGAACTATATCCTGAAACAAGTATCTACTGAATATTATTTTTTTTTTTTAAAAACATTGACCAACCTCCAAAACGCCATATTCGTAGTGCACCTCCATGGGGAAGAGTTGATGGTGAATTCTTGGAGCGTCTACAGCTTCTTTAAGATTTTCTCCCAGCCAAAGTAATCTAATTAATACCTATAATTAACATGACTTTTGTGAAATATTATTCATAGTTTTCTTATCACCAAAAATGGAAAAATTGGTTTACCAAAGCTGTTGAAGTTATAATTTTTGGTCCTCCAGCTCCTCCTATAACAAGTTTCACATCACCACAGTTGTCGGTCAAAATAGACGGTATCATCGACGAGAATGGCCTTTTTTCAGGTTCCATTTTATTTGCTGGAGATCCACTTAAACCAAAATAGTTTATCAGATGCGGATACGAAAAATCGTCCATGACACTGTTAAGTATTAATCCAGTTTGTCTTGAAGTCATCCCCGCTCCAAAACTAAGGAAAGAAAATAATTTATACGCTTGAAAAACGTATCAGGTACATGCATGTATGTTTGATTGAGGTGAGACCTGAAAGACCTCCCTTCTTCTACTTATTAGCTCCTTAGGAAAAACTCAGATATTAGTAGTTCCTTCAGTCCTACTGCTTGGAGGTATTTTGGGATATACGTCATTTCTCAGGTGCCTTTGGTGCTATGTAAGTATATTATGATCACCATTATCATTATGGCAAGCTCAATAGAGCTGTGTTTAATCCCATATCTTTTATCTGTCCTAGCCTTTTTTGTTATAGCTTTCCTTTTTCTCCTGTCTCTGCACTTTGCGGTATCTGATTTTCAATGCTTTGATATTATCCTCTTCTTGATCCCACCTTGCTTCGTGGTCTATCTCTTGTTCTTGTCTGCTATTCTCTTTAATATTTCGTGCTCTTTTCATAATGTGTCCCATCCATTCCAGTATCCTTTTATGCCTCTGCGTCTAGCTTCTCCACTTCTTTTATTAGACTTTTTTTTGTTCTAGCCACGATGGTAAGCAATTAACTGGGTCTTGTCCACTATTATAATAATATTTTTCTCGTTAAGTTTGCATTCCTTAAAATGGATTCAAGAACTAGGTTGAACGAGGTTGGAGGAATTGAGTATCCCTGATTTACACCTTTATTCATTTTAAATTCTACTGATATTTCACTTTGGAATTTTACTTTTCCTTTAGTGTTTTGTAGGGTAATTTCCACCAATTCCCCAAGCTTCTTTGGGATTCCTAGTATTTTTAATGCTCTATAATCTTTGAGTATTATAATATTGGAGCAGTCTTTCTCTGACTTATTAATTAATTGATAGTAGCTGACGACAACAATATTGGGGAGACTTACTAAATATTTACTGTTGAAGTAGCTGATACAGCATCTCCATTCTCTGCTATAATGGAGACATGCGCAGTACCGTGATCTTCGTTTGAAAAAAACTTAGCACCGTAATAATCTGGATCTGAACTTGTACCAGATTCGTTCAATTTCAGTCTTATACTTTCAGCAAAATCTTTACTCAACAAATCTTCGGTAATCTAAAAATACTAAAACTGGTTAAAAGCAAAAAAATAGAAAGTTGAAGAAGTACCTGTTTTATGTCAACAAAATTAGGATCACCTAGCTGTGTTCGTTTGGCGTTAGCATACTTAAAAGTTTCTATGATTCTGTGATATGTTTGTACTGTATTATCAACACCGTCTATACTGTCTCTGTTTAAATTGTATCCATCCATTACGTTCAAGATAAATCCTAAAATTGCACCAGATCCAGGTGCTGGGAACGTGAATAAGTGATCTCCATTTTTCAACGTGGTTTCAATGGGGTCGACCCAATCTACTCTTAAAACAACAGTAACTTGAAATTGGTGATGAGCAAAATCAGTCTTTTACAAGACTGGGATTTTGCAAGACTTTTTATACCGTCATCATGACCAATACAAAGGCGGCAAGTATTTGAGCAAGACCGAGACCAGATAAGCGAAACCCAATACAAAGACTGTCTTGGTCTTAGTGTTTTGGTGACTTAGTGTATTGGTCTTGCTTGCCTCATCATTAAGATGAGTCTTAAAATCAGAATGACTCATATTGATGCATATCTTCTGTCAGAATTCCTCCTACACTTTGAATGTCTACAGTGTAGTGGTTAAACCCATAATAACATATGCGTCTTTGGTCTGGTGGACAAAGGCAATACAAAAGAATGCAATGACGAGACTAGGTAAGGTGCGAAGACTTGCTTGTCTCAGTATTGCAGGGTGCATGAGAAGCACGCCAACGGTAGCACTAGAGGCCTTATTTGGCTATCCTCCATTCCACATCGTGATAATGGGAGAAGCAAGAATGGAGTTATTTAGGCTGCAAAATAGCCTGAGCAGCAAAACAGTTAGATCAGGACAGACATCTATTGAGGACATCGTAAGTGAAGCCATTTTAGATATGAAAACAGACTATATGGCCACTAAACTTCTCCCCAGCCCTAAATATGAGGTAGAGATACCCCACAGAAAGGACTGGCAAGACCCAAGCAGACTGAAGTTTCCCCGAGGAGAGTCCTGGTATACAGACGGGTCAAAGACTGGGGAAGGGACTGGAGCAGGGGTGTATAGTGAGATGAGGAACACAAGGTGTTCATTCTCACTAGGAGTACATGCCTCTGTATTTCAGGCGGAGATTTATGCCATCCTAGAATGTGTCAGAATTAACAAACATAGGATAAACATATTAACTGACAGCCAGGCAGCCCTTGAAGCTCTAAATAGCCGCAAGGTAACATCGAGACTGATAGAAGAATGCCAGAAAGAATTGAATGAACTGGCAGACCACAGTAGAGTAAGACTAGTGTGGGTGCCGGGACATAATAATATTTCTGGAATGAACAAGCTGATGAACTTGCGAGAAGAGGTTCAGCAACGACATATGTTGGACCAGAACCAGTTCTTGGGACCACAAAGAAGATAGTCCGAGAACAAATACGAAAATGGGTACAACGCCAACACAGACTACAGTGGTGAAACATTCCAAAGCAGAACTACTGAATGCTAGAGGAACAAGCTAAGAATTATTACAGGTTATCTAACGGGTCATGCCCCGGTAAAGGATCATCTGCATAAAATGGGGATCTCAGCTGCAGACTTTGTGGCATGGAGACCGAGACCGTAACCCATATTTTGTCCGACTGTCCTCTCACAAGACTGGGATTTTGCAAGACTTTTTATACCGTAATCAAGACCAAGACAAAGGCGGCAAGTATTTGAGCAAGACCGAGACCAGATAAGCGAAACCCAATACAAAGACTGTCTTGGTCTTAGTGTTTTGGTGACTTAGTGTCTTGGTCGTGCTTGGCTCATTACTAAGATGAGTCTTAAAACCAGACTTACTCATATTGATGCATATCATCTTCTGTCAGAATTCCTCCTAAACTTTGAATGTCTTCCAGAAACATTTTTGCCAAAGCTCCACTGTAAAAATCTTCGGGGCCATTTTGAGATAACATTTTAAGGAAACTACACAATTTAGTAGGTTGTACCATATTCCCAGGTTTTTTAAAACTTCCATTTTCTTCCAAAAACCAATTTCTTGAAACGAACGTTGTATAAAATTGAGCAACATTCTTACGCGAGTGAAACTTACCTTAAATTTTCATCATCTTTATTGAGTTTATTTCTAAAAGAGCTTGCATATTGATGCTCGCTTATTGGATAACCTTTTTCGCATAGATCGATCGATGGTTGGACCAATTCGGACCATGGTAATTTACCGAATTTCTCGTGAGCTCTTAAATATCCCTTTATTTCTCCAGGAACACCAACTGATAAAGATCCTAGAACAGGGTGGATCCAAATCCAAGTACAAATAAAAAATAATTAAACTAACCATTTGATGTGGCATTTTCTATTTTAAATAAATCATTGGTAGCTAACAATGGAGCCTTCTCTCTTGCATTCAAACAATAAGTTTTATTTTCATCACGTTTATATATGGTCATAAAAAATCCTCCTGCTAATCCTGCACTTTGCATGTTCACTACACTATTGCAAATCATCGCCGCTATAGCTGCATCTACAGCGGAACCATTTTTTTGTAATATTTCTCTATAAACAAATACAGAATTTTAAAAACAAAATTAAGACAAAATCCTACTTCTTTTAAGACTGTTTCTAATCCAGTTCCTTCTTCTTCTGGATCGCTATTCTTGAAATTCCCTGAAATTTTTACTCCCCAAGGGAATGTTGACATTTTTATTCTCACAAAAATTCACTCGATTTCAAAAAGCAGTATTCTTGAAATCAGGTAAGTTCTTAAAAATGTCCTACCAAGACCAAAACCACTGAAACAAGTCTACAAAAACCAAGAATAAAATATCTTTTGAGGTTAGATCTAAATATTTTCACCTTATTTTGGCTTTTTCTCTGAGTCATCACCAATAGGATAAATTTCCCCTGGGGAGTAATAATTTCCCTCATTTTTCGATAGAAATTTTTCAAGCGTACGGCATTTTAAAATTTGAAGGAACAACGCCCACTTTCGATCATTTCCCCTCTGAATTTCTATTCCCACAAATTCAAGAATAGCGGCTCTGGAGGAGAGGACATTAAGCTCATGAATAAGAAATGTATATGCATAAAATTGATTCATTAAAACTCACAATCCAGCTTTTGCACATTGAGCAGCATCGGCACTTATTGCAGCTTTTTTGAAAAATAACATTTTGGATCCTGACGGTGGTAGAGGCTTAACGGGATTTGGAGGTACCATTTTCCGTACATTTTCTACTTTTTGGTTGTAGTTTGAAAATATTTCGACATAAAATGCTAATAACAACAGTACAGTACCGAATATTGTCATTAGTTCATTTTTGTGGCAGATGTTACTAAAAAATACCAAGCTAAATGACAAAATTATATTTTAAGCTCGATACAGAATATATTTTATTTGATTATAATTGGAGGTGTTTAGACGTGCTGAACGGTTGCGTTCAGACGAGATCTCTCAATTGTTGGGCAGCAAACGTAGCGGCAATGGGCAAGATTTTGAAAAACTGCTCCTCGATGTTTGTACGCAAAAGCTTTATCCAAAAATATGTTGTTTCTTGAAAAAATGAAGGTTTTTGAAGGAGAAATTTGAATTTTTAAAATACAATTCGGTCTCTATGACATTACACATCTGTAAATACAGTATTCGCCAACTAACTTGAAGTGCTATTGACGCCGCCCATCCGGTAACTGTAAACAGTGCCGTGCCAAGTTCTGAGGATACGCTTTCTGTTACAAATTAACACAACTTGTACAATTAATAAAGTAAAGTCCTAACGGAAATAAATAATATCTAATTTTTTTGTTATAATTATTGGTATATTGATTTTAATAGAAACGGATCTGCTTTATACCTGAATTAGCTAGCTGGCTTACCTGTTGCCTGGGATATTTTAATTTTCACGTTTATTAAGGTATTTTTATCACTTTTTAATGTCTTAAAATAATTAAACACTCTATATATCACCTTGAAGAGTTTGTCCTTCAGTACATTTACCATTTTCTTCATTAACGGCTGACATTTTTACAAACACTTTATTGTACAAAGCAGAAACAATAACTGTGTGAAGCTACGCTACTGAAAATCTTAACACCTGATAAGGTTCGACGCAATTGACGTTTGTCAAAATTTTACCATCAATAGCAGCCGAGTAGGCAGGGCACTATTACTCTGTCTCTCTTAGTTGGTTATTTCTGGGTTAGTTGGCGAATACTGTACCTCAAATTAATATTCAACACAGTGTTAGTTGGCGAATACTGTACCTCAAATTAATATTCAACACAGTTTGCTAATTAAAAATTTGCAATTTGTTTCGAGTACTAAGTAATTTGAAATATTTTGTGTGATGTCATGAATTCCTAAATGAGTAAATATCATTTAAACGATGCAAAACCAGAAAAAACGATAAAAGTTCGAATGAAATGCAAAACGTTGACGTCACACGTTTGTTATCGGTATTTTAGATGGTGGATTGTCATATTTTGTATTTATATTTTTATTAAAATAAATATAATCACAGTTGTAATGTAAAAATAAATGATTATTTTAGAAACTCTTAGTGACTGTCATCATGCCCATTATTTGCACTTTGTTAACTCAGCGCTGTTAAGGATGGAAGAATAGTAAGTTATTTATGTATCAAGGGTACTGAGTAGATGATTATGCCCTGAGGGCGACAGTCTTGTCTTACAAAACCGGGGGCCTCTTGCCCGAGGGTTCGTAAGTCGCCCGTGAGTGTATATATCTATTAGCATTGTATGAAGTACGAGCGTTAAAGTAACTAGATGGCGTGCAAAATTGCCTCAAATAGTTTTAACATTGTTACTGTTTTACTATGCCTATCTTTATACAATGCTATTAGTACCTGTGGTGCGTACAAACTTTTATGTCATACCAGTTCGTTTTCAATAATAAATAATATTTTTTTTTTAATTTGATTTAATCTACCAAGTTTTAAATTTCACCTGCGACATCACCTTGACATTATTATTGTCTGCGTTTTTGTTACTAGGGTGACTTTAATTGTCTAATTATTTTAAAAGTTACATCTGACTGTTTATAATAAAAAGGGTCATTAAATCAATACAAAACAATCAAATTACAAATATAAAATGATTGTTTATCCTCAGGACGACTGTCATTAGTGTCAACTTGTCAGTTGGTGGATATGCCCTATAGAAGCTACATTTTTTTAGGTTAAGAAAGAAGCTTTTGAGCTTTTGTTGTAAAATTCAAATTTCAAATGTAGCACTTCTATTTACGAAAAAATATATGAATCATTTTTCAAATACAACCTCTTTCAAATATATTAAAAACTATTTTATTCATACTTAAGTATTCCAAAAGTTTTTAATTACTCACATTTTAAATCGTTCCATTTTAACCAATCAGTTATTTAAACATTCCGGCTACATTTTTCTGTTTATTTATTTGACTGTTCTAAAATTAACACAGTTTTAATGAAATACACTTCCACGGAAAACGAAAAAGGCTATTTTTATCTTCCCGTACATAAATTTCTCAATCAAAATCAATATACTTCTAATTTTAGTGCAAAATCTGGCGAATAGATGGACCTACCCTACGTCAAAACTCCTTTATTGATTGAAAGTTTTATGCGTGAGTCATTTAGGTAAAAATTTGTATTGTTAAAAAATATAAATGCCATCAACTTAAAATATTAACCAGGCAAGTTGCCAGTGAATGTTGGAATTATATTTTTATTTTTCCTAAAAAATAAATACTTTTTTTCAAAATCGGAATATTTAAACAATGAACATTACCATTAAATTGTATAAGATATTATATTATAAAATAAATAACAAATTTCTCCATTAGGGGAAGAAAAACCACAATCCTTCCACTATATAACATAACGCCACACAAAAAGTATCTGTTGAGGGCGAAGTAGATGCAAATAGTACAATCTAATCTTACCAATGCAAATATATACTTTGGCTAAACAAAGAAAAAACCAACACTAAGGCTTCGTTGAAAAACTGCCATGGTGAGACCAACTATCACTCATGGAGCCATTGCGTGGAGAAGCAGAACTAGTCTATGGACGACGAGAGAAAACCTATCCAAAACTCAAAGACTAGCCTGTATATGCATTACAGGAGCAATGAGATCATGCCCAACGGCAGCCATGGAAGTGATTATCAGCCTCACACAACTATATATGGTGGTGGAAAGTGTTGCAGAAAGAACGAGATACGGACTAAGTAGAGAGGGAATCATTAAAAAAATCACCTCCTTACATCTTAAAAATCAAAAATCTGGGATATGCCTCATGCCACAAGATGGTATGATGAAATTCGTTACGGAATTAAGCAACAAGAAGGAATGGGATCCAAATACCATTTCCAGACTTGGAAATAATACCATTCAATGGTACACAGACGACTCAAAAGCAATAGAAGGAACTGGGATAGGAGTGTACGGGCCAGGAACCAAACACTCTGGAAACTTGGGAGAGCCCCCAAGTGTCAAGCAGAAATTCGCTTCATATAAAGTGTGCCCAGTTCAGTATTGACAAAGGATATAGAAGGCAAAGGATTATCATAATGTCGGATAGTCAAGCAGTCAATAAAAGCACTGAGCTATTGTATAATCAGTTCCAAAATGGTGTGGGCATGCCTAGGCAAACTTAATGAACTAGGCGAGAACAATATAGTAACCTCACTGTGTATTCCAGGACACACTGGAATAGAAGGAGATGAAATAGCAGATGAACTAGCAAAGAGGGGAATTGAAAGACCCTTTTGGGGGCTGGAACCCTTTTGCGGTATCAGATCCAATGTAATATTGGAAGAAATAGGCAAAGCCGAAGAAAGAAGAAGATCTGACCATTGGAAAGATCTAGTAGGGCTCAGACAATCAAAGATTCTGATGGGTGGCAACAACCCGTTGAGATCAAATAAATGCATGAGTCAAAGTAAAACTGCACTAAGAGTTTTAACAGGGGTCTTAACGGGATATTGTCGCCTGAACGGGTACCTGAGAAAGCTCAAAATCGTGTAGAAAGAAGAATGTAGATTATGTGGCATGGAAGAAGATACCTCCATCCACATACGAAGGCACATCACCTAGGAGATTATTGGATAGAAGAGGGACGTTTATCTAAGGTGAAGCCTGCCAGATATCCTAAAATTCCTCAGGGAAATAAGACTAAAGGAGCTAGTAGTCTCTGAGACGTTCCAATAGATCTTTTAGGTCTCATTGAATGAC
The DNA here is from genome assembly GCA_949126875.1 of Lochmaea capreae. Classification (NCBI taxonomy): domain Eukaryota; kingdom Metazoa; phylum Arthropoda; class Insecta; order Coleoptera; family Chrysomelidae; genus Lochmaea; species Lochmaea capreae. Next base: position 5,652,474 of record OX421411.1, read on the forward strand.
ACCCCATAATACATACACTCGTTAAAATAATATTTTTAACTGGAAAAATGTCCCAAAAAAAAAATAAAAATACCAAATACTCCACCTAGTTGATAGATCATGGGCGTGCGGTAAAATTGTACGGGATTGATTTACATATTTGTGAAAATTTCTATTCACAATCGCTTTATGGTGAAATGTTTTTTAAAGAATTTCATTTATTTGTATTTTTAATTCAGTCGTTATGACTGCATATTTCTTTTTCTTGTACGTTTTCACATTTTTAAATGTGATGAAGATATGAAAATAATTATCTTTTTCAATTTTTTAAAATAATTCGAAAATTAAATGCAAGTATTTCCTTGATAGCAAACTTTCAAACACCCTGTAAAAGTTCTCAATGCGTAAATATGAATCTAAACACCACCCGAATACCACTATAGTGTTTCACTTAACAAGCAGTGTTAAAGAGTAAGATCTATTCCAAGCTGGAGCTATATATGGCGCGCGCAGAACCAACTCATCGGCGCTTAGCATCGCGACGCCGAGCGCCGGGAAAGCCAGAAAACTTATTTAAGAACGTATTTCAGACTCTTCTCTCAGTCGCGGGTGTTACTTGGAAAATAGAACATCATTGACAAACATGGTAAGTTGAACAAAAAGAAGAAAAATGGATAAATTTTTTTGTGTTTTCGTGCAAGTGTTTTGTGATGTCATTTTTACGTGTAACAGTGGAAAAAAAAATATTTGTGTATACAGGAAGAGTGATTATGTATTATTATGTAATGGAAATAATACAGGGGATTAATATTAAACAGCTTTAATTTAACAGTTTGAAACTACTTTTGAAAATATATTTAAATATTTTTTGAAATCATGTCAATGTTAAGTAACATATTTAAAAGTATGTTCTATCACCTGATAAAGATAAGGAAAAAAAGCGCTGAATCTTTCAAAAACGTTCTTCATTTTCAAATTTTGTCTTACTATATATTTTTCTCAAATCTATATTAAAACTCAAGCTTTAAAACTCTCCAAGTTAAACTCTTGATTAAAAATTGTGTCTTAAAATTAATTTTTGGGATTTTTTTCTAAATACTGATTCATTTGCCTCATTCATAAATTAAACAAATGCATTTGTAATAGATGATAATTTCAGTTGCCTTTACTATTTCGTCCATCTTAACCCCCAATATATTCGGATGTAGTAGAACTCTTTGAGGTTTGTAGATTCCCATTACCAATTACTATTTACAACTTTTTCCGGGTCTGCTATATTTTCAGTAATTCACTCTTATCCTTCTTGAAATATATCCTCTACTTTATAATGCACATTAAGTTTTTCAAGAAGAGGACGGGGAGATAATTATGGCATTCACCCTTCCCCTTCTCGAAAAATATCCAATCTCACATGTATATTATTTTTTATAGTCGACTTAAAATTTCTAGTCACGTTGGTCTTTCTATATATTTAAATTGTTATAAATTCGAAAATAATCGTAAGTGTAGTTTATTCTGTTCGATTTACACACATTACGATTTAACCTCACTTGTAATAACAGTATCACTGCCAAGCAATTCTCTTCCACGACACTCGCTACGGGTACGGTGCCGTTACGTGTGTCCTGGCCTTTACCTATAAACTTCAAAGATAACTTACTGTCTAGGTTACCTTAGTTATACCTAGTGGTGTTGAATACCTTTTTAAACTAACATTTAAACTAGCTTACATAATCTAGACATTGCATAATATTTTATATACGTTTCTTATTGATATAATACCTCGGAAGATATTTCGGACGGATTTAAGTAGTTAAGAAGTATTTTTATCCACTTTTCGTAATGCCTTTTGTTGGAATCCAATTATTTTATTTTTGTTCAATTTTTCATTTTTTTTTTGTATTCCTGGAACCCATTTTTAGACTCACCTTGTATAAAAATCAAATACACCTGCAGAATATATGTGCTATTGAAATTGCGTTGTACAAAATTTTATTCTAAAAATACTTTCATTACGAAATAACACGAAGTAACATGAACTGAATTTCATTCTATTTTTATACCAATTTTGGCTGCTGTGGCTGGTAAGATGCCAGAATAGAATAGGAGTGACCTAAAATATTTAAACCGAAAAAATTTATTTTAAAATTAGTTAGTCCTCGCATTTTTGGCATCTATTATTATTTAAATTCAATATATTTAAAAAATAAATTAATTTTTTTTTATTTGGATAAAAACAAAAATATCCAGGGGACTAAAAGCAAAACTTTTTAGAAACCAAGTATGATAGTATTTTATCTCATTTTTCTGCTTGTGTCCTTCATTATCGAGATATAGGGCTCTAAAGTTTGAGATTCAAAATGATTTATAATTTAACAAATACCCAGGAGTTCTTACCAGAAACTAGAAAGATCGTGAAGAGGCTAAAAATAATGATAGCACCACTCCGTTCATTACAGGCATCATAAATTAGAAATTAAAAAAATGTTTTGATTTGCCAAAGTTTTTCCAAAATATGTGAAACTATAAACTATTTGACGAAGTTACAAACAATAACTGGTGTTCCAGATTTTTTTTAATGGGCAGTAATATTAAGGACCAGATTGAAGTACGTGATATATTGGAGAATTTGGGCACTTCTCATCGCTGAATCGAGTAAAGTGTTTTGAAAGATTATGTAATGAGAAGTTAGATTACAACAAATTCACTGCACAGAAACCTTATTAGGGCCGGTTGTACAGTCAAAGCTTAAGTACAGGCTTAGATAAGCCACCCTTAACTCTAAACTCAGCTTAATAAACGTTGACAGTTCTACATGTCAGTTTTAAAATAAAATAAGTAAGGAAAAGTTTTTAAGTTAAACTGTTTTATTGCAAATAGTGATAATAATGATAGGAATAATGTATTAAACGCTAAAAAATAATTCTATATGTCTAAGGTACCGCACCGTGTCAACACACCACTCTCCTCGCTCATTAATCCAGGGCATTAACTGATTGGTTCAGCACCACCAGTCCAGAGGCTTAGAGTCCTCAGCACCTCAGCCTTTAGGCTTTTTGTGCTCTTGGTTGTGTCGTTTATGTGAAGAGACCAGTAGCCCTTATCAGGCTCGACAGTCTTTTAACTAGGTTCTTTTTGGAGAAATCCTCACTTGGATGTTATATCTCCAATGAGATAATGCTTCACAATCGAAGATAATCTGAGAGCGTGTTTCTTCCTCTTCCATGCACAACCGACAGATAGGTTCCTCCCTATATATGCCGATTGTATGCATGTGTTTTCTTAGGGTACAGTGATTGGTGAATAAACCCTTCACTATCCTTATCTAGCCCCTGCTAAAGTTTAGTATTCCATTAGTCAGCGTCTCCGATGGTTTTTTGACCAGGTGTTTGCTATGTTCCTGTTTTGGCTCGAGTCTCCAGTACGACTGATGTTTACCGAAATATACAACCACGTGCAGCAGTTTTAGATATCCTAAATACTGGTTCAAGACCAGTGGATGCAGTCTCACACCCTAGCTTTGCTAGGATGTCTGCCTTTTCATTTCCTACAATGCCCTTGCGCCCCGGGACCCACTTAAGAGTAACACCATTAATTAAAAAAACAAATTAAAATCATAAGGCGTGTAGTAACTGGAATAAATATATAAATTGATATGAGCGGTTGATATCAATTTGCAGCGACATTCAAATCTTTTTTTCTCTTCAGGCGGATAAAGAAAAGAAGGTCAAGAAGAAGAAGAAGGAAGAAGGTGAAGCACCAGCCCCCGCACCCGCTGCCGCCGAAACCAGGTCCTCATCAAAGAGCTCCTCAAAGAAAGCCAAAAGATCCGGTTCCAATGTCTTTTCCATGTTCTCCCAGGCTCAAGTAGCCGAATTCAAAGAGGCCTTCCAACTAATGGACCACGACAAAGATGGTATTATTTCCAAGAGTGACTTAAGAGCCACCTGTGATGCCGTTGGTAAACTCGCCAGTGAAAAAGAACTAGACGAGATGATCAACGAAGCATCTGGACCAATCAACTTCACCCAATTGCTGGGATTGTTTGGTACCCGTATGGCCGATTCCGGTGGTACTGACGATGATGACGTTGTTATCAAAGCCTTCAGGTCATTCGATGAAGGTGGCACCATCGATGGTGACAGGTAAGCAGTGAAATCAACTTTTTTTAAAGTGATTATTCTGAATATTCAATTTTACAGATTCCGTCACGCACTGATGACCTGGGGAGAAAAATTCACCCCCAAAGAATGCGACGATGCTTTCGATGCCATGGATATCGATGATAACAACAGAATCGACACCCAAGCCCTTATTACCCTGCTAACGGCAGCAGAAAAAGAAGAAGAGGGTGAAGCAGCATAAATACTAAAAACAACAGCATGAAGAACAACAACAGAGAGTATTAGAAACACAAACATAATTAATATCAGATCTAAGTGTGGTGTGTTTGTAAAATTTATTCCAATTATATCTTGAGCGCATAAGAAATGTGTGTACTTTAACGTGTATTTTATTATGTATTTGTTTTTAAGTTAATTTTATTCAGTCGCTTTACCAGCACGCGGCTTTAAAAAAATATATTATTTTTTGTTTCATACAAATTAGTTTTATTTATAAAAAAAAAACCTTAGAATGAGTCTGTACGAATAATGATTCACGGTGTTACTATTTATTTATAATTTAATTAATTTCATCTCAACAAAGTTACATCTTTATACAGGGTGGTATAGTTTATCTCAAAGTATAAAGTTAGCGCAGTACACAGTACAGGCACGTCATCAATCTACAATATGCGCTCGTTTCCAGCCAATTGACATTAACACGCTTTTTAGGTTACAAGTTTGATAATTTATTATATATGTTTTGGTAGTTAGTGGTTTAGAGGTCCGACTGCGTGAAATGAAGAATTGTAGGCATAGGTTTCGAATCCTAGTCGTGTTGATAATTTTTATTTAAAATAGTGTGACATTTATATAAATATAGTGGTGGACAAAAGCTCTTTATTTCACTCACGATGTTCACAGGACGCCTCTGAGACTTAAACATGTAATCAGCTTGCAAGCAATTGGACGTTTTCGATGATGACGGCCTGTACTGCTCTATTTGTGTTAATTCTACATACTTGTATTGATGCTTTTATGGGAAATATCCATTGACCATTTAGTCCAGTAAATAAATACCGAGAAACCCCCCAACCTGTTCATCTTATTATTGCCGGACTTTTTTTTTTGCAACTTGTAGGTTACGGGTAGATTACTCTCTGAAAATAATCCCAAAAATTGAGTTTTCCGCCAATATCTCCGGAAATATGACACTTAGAGAAGTGGGGTTTTGCTATGAATGGAGATTAGTTTATTATCTACAAAAATGATCCCTATCATTTTTGTCAAAAGTTTAACCGTTTTCGAGATAAACGGGCCCAAGCGTACCTTGGATTTCGAGCTGCTGCGCGGCGTCTCCGGGAGCACGCTCCGTGAATGTAGGTATGGGAGGGCGGGCAAATTGGCCCATAACTTGAGTAAAAATGAATCTTTTTTCATGATTCAAAGTGCATATGAAAGGAGGGACCTGTACCTATAACATCGTGTAACTTTTTCGTTTTTTTTTTATTTTCCAGGAATATTGAAAAAACTGGCCAATCTTTATTTTTCCTGAATATTTGACCGCCCTTATCAATCCGTTCATATTTTTTAAATTAAGCGTAGTTTTACCGAAACCTTTTGGATAATGGGACTTTGATAGGGGGTGAATGTATTCCGAAAGAATGAATAAATAATTTTTGTGTATGTTTATAAACAGCATGTTTTTCTTGGGACGTTTTTTTTTGATTTCTGGAGTTTTCTGAAAATTCTCGGGTCTACAGCAAATTGATAAACAATGATTGGCAATGTCGGTCTTTAATGCACACTATTGGAAAGCTGAAAATGTCCTCTTTTCGATGGTTTTTAAAATTTTTTAGTTTTCCGGAAAATTTTTGCAAGCCTTTTTTTGCAAGAAATATTGATCCAGAGACAAAAATGATAGGGACCATTTTTGTAGGCAATGGACTGTACTTCATTTCTAGCAAAACCCCACTTCTCTAAGTAGCATATTTCGGGAGATATTGGCCAAAAACTGAATTTTCGGGATCATGGGCCATTTTCCAGGCCCTTTGCATATTATTCGCAATTTTCAGTAAAATTCCGGGAAGAAAATGTTGCTCCATTGCTCTCCTTTCAAAACTATATATAGCGTGGTCGGGTGAGAAATCAAATGTTAGGCGAATATTTCAATTTCTTTCTTTATTTATACGAATATTTAATTTACAATAATCTGAAAATAAATAAAAATTACTTAGTGATTATATACATTCGTTGATATTTTATTTTCGTTTTCAGTGGAGGAATCTTAATATTATGTGCTGAAGTAGAATCAACCAAGGTAATAGTTTGATCGGTGTCAAAATATTGGCATTGGATCTGAAGAAAAAACTATTATTTTTCTCTGAAAAAAAAAATACAAAATAGTTTATAATCAATACATATCTGAATATAATCCAAGACATCGTAAATTATTTATAATAAAATATGGAAATGATACCAAATGTTCAACTAAAAATAGATTTTTGTTAATGCATAACAGATAGACTTTTTTTTTTTTTTTTTTTTTTTATGTTCTGGTTCCCACGAAAAGGAATATCCTGTAATGTTCAGAGAACATCGTGGGAACCAAGGGAAAGGAGGTAGGAGTTGGTGTTCTTCTTAAATTTCTGGAGGTTGTATGCCTCGGGGAACACCTCCCTAGGCAATGAGTTCCAAAGCCTAGCTGTTCGTTGGATGAACGAGTCTTTGGAAAGTGATGTTCTGCAGGTCTCCAAAGTGACCACGAAGGGGTGTGAAGAATGAACTTGACGGGTTAATCTCGAGGAGACTGCCAAAGGAGGAAGGATTGTTGAGATTTCAGAAGAGCATCGCCCATGAAAATATCTATAAAATAGAGACAAATCGCCAACTTTTCTACGGTGTTCCAGAGAAGTGAGCGATTTTGTAAGCGAGGCATCACCGACGAGACGAATTGCCCTTTTTTGGACAGAATCCAATAGTTTCAGGATATGTTTAGGTGCCGCACTCCAAATATGGGAACAGTATTCCAGGACAGGTCGGATCTGTGCCCTATAGATCATAAGCAGCTGACTGGAAGTGAAATAGCTCTTGGCACGAAACAAGAAACCAAGTTTTTGGGAAGCACTTTTGGCAATGGACCTAACGTGATTTTCCCAGGAGAGGTTATTGCTGATAGTAAAACCAAGCATCGATATGGATGACTTCAATGGTATGGTTACTCCTGACAAAATTATGTTAGGCACAGTGAGATCGGCTTTTCTAGAGAAAAGACATGCTTGTGTTTTGTTTGCATTGAATTCTACCAAGTTATTAGATCCCCATTCGAGAATTGTTGCTAAGTCCATATTTATATTGTTAACATTTCTTGCTCGTTCATTTCTGGTTTCACGGGCTGATATAGGAGCCCTGGAAGAGAAAGCGGTATGGAGGGTACTATCATCGGCAAAGCTGTGTACTAGACATGAAGTTGCTTTCAACAGGTCGTTGATGTGAAGTAGAAATAGTGTTGGTGCTAGAATAGATCCTTGCGGAACACCAGCATTTATGAGTAGAGTGTCAGATAAAACTCCATCGACCACTACATGGAGAGACCTGTTTGAGAGAAAACTAGCAAGCAGAGAACACAGCTGAGGGGGCAAGCCAAAAAATGGAAGCTTGGCGAGGAGCCCCTGGTGCCAAACTCGATCGAACGCCTTGGAGATATCTAATGCCACAGCTAAAGTTTAACCATCCTTTGCCGTTACGTCATATCCGGTGACGTATTCTGCTGTTTTACGTTTGTCTTATATTAGTTGAATGTTATTAATTTTACACTTAACCTCAAAATTATAATTATGTTAAGAATTATTGTTTTCAGACTACCGAATCGTGATTAAATGGCGAATTATATAATATATTATACGATTATATTTTTGGGGTGAACCCAAAGGTTTTTTAAAAATTGTATAGTAATTATTGTCTGTGTCATTGTGAGAAACAATTTCGTAAGTATTCCTGAGAAATGCAAAAAAAAACAAATGTTTGGGAAAAAACTCCCAATAAAAACAGAGAAATGGAACGAACAAAGGATAAGAAAGGTAAACTGAAATAGCATATGTAACGAAATAATAGGTATGCTTCATCATTGTCAAAATCATCTTCATCATCATTTTGTGGGAGTCCGATTCATTCAGATCAGATCATTCAGATTAGGTACCTTGTAGACTGCCTTTAACGGTAAAAGAGGCATTCCAGCATCTCTTTCTGTTGAAAAGTAATTAATAAACTTCAAAATTGTACTTTGCTCTTTCTCATTATACCGGGAAGGCATTTTGATAATGAAAAATTAATTGAAAAAGGCGAAAATGACCAAAAATACTAGCTGCGTTCGTTATTTGCGCCCGATCAATATTTTTAGTCTGAATCGTTTCTTTATTACATCTAGAGGTAGAGGAGGTAAATCCGAGCTGTTCGGTAATTCCCCTGTTTATCTGTCATGTTGTGAGGTTATGTTGTAGTCATCAAGTACTGTTTTTCTTCATTACCTCTTGTGTTTTTATACAAACAGTTAATTTTTATTTATCCATTCTACAGTCTTTTGCAAAAATGACCAATATTGACTTGGAAGTTAGTTTATATAGATCTATGGTTGGTGGTCGGACCGTTCGGTAATAGCAGTTTGCTCAGATTAATCTGTGCCCACGTGACCAAAAATCCGTCGCCTCTGCGATGAAAATACCGAACGTAGCTATTGAACAAATAAAATATGACAACTGAACTGTCAAAAGTAACAAATAAAATTTACGTCGACATTAGTTAAGAAATACGTTAATGACGTCATAATTCCATCTAATCTATTCCATGAATGAAAGATCAAGATGGGCAATATATAACGTAACGGCAATGGATGGTTAAACAAAGTCTAGTTAATTCGTTAAAGTCTAGTTAATTATAAAAGAACAAATTACATCACGTCATATTTTATAAATAATTGTTTTGTTTTTATACACAATTTAAAAAATCGAATTTACATTCTGACATCACTAGTATAAATTGAAGTTAGGCTAAAACTTTGACATGGAACAAAACAATCAGAAGATAGTGTGACAGCTGCATTTTCTTATAGTTTATATTTTATCATTTCCATTGACAATTTAATTCATGTATAAAAAATCGCATATGCCACAGTGCAATTGTCACTTTGACAGCGGCAAAAGTTAGCTTTAACTTTTACAGCGACAAATACACTAGTGGTTTTTTCACTTATTCATTTGTTCATCAATTATCGCGGTGTTGGTTACAAGGTTGGTACAAGAATTTGCCGATTGGAATTAATGAAATTTCCAAATGGACTAAACGCTCAGCACAACGCATTGGTTTAGATGTCAAACTTGTCAAAATTACAAATCACTCAAATCGAGCGGCAGCAGTTAGCGAATTAAGTAAAAGCGGAATTGAAGAACAAGCTCTAATAAAAATAACAGGACACAGCAATTCATCGTCAATAAAACCATACTTACAAGTTGACAAAGAGTATCATTCAAGCATTATTCAATCAATTCGTTTGGAAAATGAAAAAACTTCAACATCTACTACAGAAACGATTAGCTGTGGCACCCGCAGCGATATCACTGTTCCTAGTATGAATTTCAATAACTGCGTTTTTAATAATTGTACATTCAAATAAAAATGTGTTTATTTTTAATGTTTCCAAAATTAAATTTGCATTGATATGTTTCCAAATTTCTCATTCATTAAATTGTCCTGCCGAATTACACTCGTGGTTTGTATTGATATTGGGTAAATTTGGGTTGTTCAAATTCTAAACTGTTTCCTAGCAATTTGACGAGAATAACTGTCAACTATTGTCGACACGACACCGAAGGTGGAGTGTTTTTAAGTTCTCATTAAACAACCCAAATTTACCCGATAAAATACAAACCACTTGTGCAATTATAAGTGACAATAACTTATACAAAAACAGTTAAACATTCCAGATTCAGCCGTCACCAAAATATTATTTTATTCCAGTTGATGTGGACTTAGCTGTTTAGGGTCAATATTCCAAAAGTTATTTATTTCTACTGAATTTCCAAAAAAAATTCACTTATATCCATTGAATATAAAAAATATCGTGTACTACACTGACGGGCGAAGAATTAAAGAAGTTCTTAGAGACGGTTTATGTCGTCCCAACTCATCCCAGAAGTCGTAAAGTGGTGACTTCTTTGACCGGATCCTGTTCTTCTGATGATCAAGACAGTCTCTTGGTAATACAAGCACACACCAACAATTTTTACAGGCATCTTGTAACGACTCTACAACTCTCGACGCTTTACCTCGTCAGTGTATTACGATAAACAATGACAACCAAAAAATTTCACAAAGTTTTGTAGATCTACTTACTTTTTTCATTTGGATCTTTAGTTCCACATAACCTGTAAGCGATTTTAACTTTTCTCTTTTCGTTTATATAACCAGGAATTGACAAACTTGGACCATCGAGTCTTCCAATTTGCAACAACCTATTAAAATCCTGTTCTAATCGATCTGCTATTGGTCCTTTGAAATGCAATAACAATTGTACGCAGGCGTCGTTGTGTAAGGTTCGCGTTTTTCTGGTGTCAACTGTCAAAAACCACTCGGGGATTCCCATCACTTCTCTGATGTCCTCTATAAATTGAGCGCTAGAAAAAAAAAGAGAAAATGAATCAAGAGAAAGTAGGGGTTTGTAAAGAAATACTTACACTACAAAACGAGGCGGTTTTTCAATGTTGGCGTATTTGATAATATCGTAATCGGGTTCGATGTTGGCACATGCGTATCTTTCTCCTCTTTTTTCTGGAGCTAGTATAACTATCGATTTTCCTACGGCAGTTACATCTCCTTCCAAAGGAAAATTGGAGTCTGTAAAAACTTTTCTCCTCACACCGATATCGATGGTTCCTAATCTCGCTGATAGATCCCCAACATGACATCGTAAAGGGTTTTCTGGACCGCATTCTTGTTGATACAGATCGGTCTGTCGAGTGAACAATAAATATTAACAATTTATCATTTTAAAAGTCTTGGTCAGATGGTTCTAGATATTCTAGAAAGGTGATGAACCAGAGACCATACTTCAAATGGTAACGTGGTAGGTAACTTTAAAAGTTTAGGTCTGATACCAGACTGAATGGAGCAAATATAAGAAGACCTGATGAATGCAGACACTATTCCTCACTTATTGTATCGGAACCTTTTAGTTGCATCGCAAAATCGACGATAAACAACACAAATCTCTAGAATTATGTCAAAAGTGTCAAAAGCTGTCAAAGCCGTAATAGGTATGGTATCGGGGCACTGTAGGTTTAATAGACACAAAAATATTATGGGGTTGACAGACGAAGCTATATGCATATTTTGTCACCTAGGGGACGGTACTCCTGAACACATCCTATGCTGGTGAGACTGCCTGGCGAATATGCGATTTCTTGTGCTAGGCGATGAGACGCCACTGGTGAGAAACAAGCTGGAGATTGTAATCCAGCTTCAAGGAGCCACAATATATTTGAAAAAGTTTCAGTACATTGGACCTCATCATAATATATCTAATTTAAAATATCTATTTATTTATTTTTATTAACTCACGTTCAAGGGATCTGCTAATTGTGTGAAAAATGGATTCCAAACATATCCTCCTGCTACGCATCTTGTACCCAAAGTTTTGACGGTCGCGTCCACTCCTACTGGATTAACGTAAATAGCCCAGTTATGGTTTCTGGTCTGAAAAAAAATATTTTTTAAATAGCTTAAATATCGAGATGAGACATAGTTTTATTAGAATTTAAATTATTAAACGCTTGATGGAACTATGGTAGGTATCACCATTTTGATAGCAATCAGTAAGATAAGAAAACCTCTAACTTGATGGGATTGAGGTTGAATGGAGACCAGAAGTCAAATATCTAGGTTTTGACTCAAGGCAGTAATATTAGTAAATTTAGATTATATACAAAGCAAAAATGAATCTAATGGTGCGCAGGAACCTGACAGAGACAAATTGGGGTTGTAGCCCAAAAATTCTGAGCTGAAGTGAGAACAATCATCACCCAAAGTGCCATTACGTGGAGTAGTAGAATTACCCTATTAACGACTAGAGACAATCTCTAAAACTTAAAGACTAGCTTGTATATATTGTTACGAACTCAGTAATTCAGAAGCCGGTCCTGTCGTGAACTATAAATTTTGGCGAATGCGAGAATTCTAGATGATTCTAGCACGAAACGTATTCACGTATACGACAAGCGTGGTGGACTCTAGAACGTTCGAGAATTGAGAAAGACTATATATACGCGAGTTTTGAGTTAGTCGAACAGTTCTTAATAGACAGTTCTTAATAGACAAGTTCTCAGTAAACAGTGAATCGAATAGTGAACCTAAATAGTGCAATATTAAAGTGTTAAAGATAAATTAGGACAATAATTATACCGAGTGTAGATAAATTAGTAGACATTAAGTAGTGCGTATATAAATTAAGTTTATCATAGTGAGTAAGTGTTCCTTCAATATGCCATAGCCATAGTGTGTGTATAATTTTATCTCACCGTAAAAAAACTATTTAAATAAATAAGAAAAACATTACAATATGCATTATAGAAGCAATGAGTATATACTCAACGGCGGACATGGAAGTGATTCTGAACCTCACCACCACTACGTACCTATGTGTAAAGAACAATATACAGGAGAGGGAATTATTAAAAAAAACCACCCCCTTGCTTCTAGTATATGTCATAATGAAAAAGTATAACGAAAGAATGCCATTCAATGGTAGACAGAAGGCGCAAAAGCAGTAAAGGGGATATGAGTGTATGAAAGATCCAGTAGGGCTTAGACAGTCTATGGAGATTATGTGGTCCACATACTTACGGATTGCACAGCAGTTTTTAGAATCCCAGGAGACTACTGGATAGAAGAGGGAGACTCACCTAAGCTAAAGCCTGCAAATATCGTAAAATTCCTCCGGGTATTAGGTCTAAAGGAGAGACTTTCCTAAGAAACTAAGTAAGAGCCTTGATTATATACCGTCAAACGGGGTGAAGTCGATCGGCAGGGGTGAAGTCGATCAAACCGGGTTTTCCAATTGTTTTTAAGCATATGGCAACAACGCATCACAAATCAGCTGATCTTTATTCACGGTCGTGTGGCCAACAGGCAAACAAACATTATACTGGTGAAGCAGATTGATCTTGAAAGGTGAGTTTTCCAAAAATAATTAAATAGAAGCGAGCAAAATTTATCAACCAGTAAAATATGCGAAATCAAACATCTGCACAGTCGAACCTGTAAAAACTAGGTCCGTCCTAGGCCCTCTAGGTGATAAGGAATATCATCAAGAAAAGGTGTGCCCAATCAGATATGCTAGTTTATTTTCTGTGTGGTTTCAACTGGAATTTTTGTCTGCCGAATCAAAATAATTGAAGAATATGAAAATAACGACATTAGGTTTGTCTTACTCCCCCCTAATTCAACCCACATGCTTCAGCTACTGGACGTGGCTTATTTAGTCATGGAAAAGAGTCCTGGAGGAGTGGAAACTGAAGAATAGGTGGGTTTTACCAAAAACTGTCTTTTCCAGAATGTTGAAATCCGCGGTTGACTGGCTTAGGGATCGTGAAATGAACAATATCTTAGCTGGATTTAAAGCATGAGGCGTAGTTCCCTTCAATCCAGATGCTGTTCTTGCGACGATAGCAAGAAAAGAGCCTACTACACCGGAGGAAAGAAACAAGGCAGAAACTTCAATGACATCAGCGCTTGTAGAGTATTTACACCAGCTCAAGACTGGTCCAAGTGATGCCCCGAAACGAGGAAAACGATTGAATATAGCCGCTGGCGAAAGCATTGGGACAGAAGAAGAAGAGTTGTAAGCAATCCAAAATGCGCAAAAGACAAATAAGCGGCAGCGAAGATGAAGATGACTTACAGACATTGGAGGCAAAGGGACAGATGATTATGAAATTGGAGAAAGTTCTGCTGAGCCAGAAGACATTCCTGACTCATCCGGAGGCTGTGATACAGGAGACTTTATAATCACCAAATATGAAACCAATAAGAGAGATCGATTTTATATTGCTAAGATTATTGAAATGTCAGAGACTGAATTATTTGTGAGTACACTACGTAAGCATGCATCTAACAAATCTGTGTTCTTTAGTTTTCCGAATATTCCGGATGAGTCTGTCTTAAACAGGGAACAGATTGTCCGACGTGTTACTTTGAAGTCTCTGAAGCGCGGCAAATATTATTTCTGGCTTGGACAAGAACTGGAAACGTTCCAGTAAGGAATTTTTAAGCGTTCTAATGTTTGTTTTTTAAGTTTTTATGTGTTTTTTTATTTTTAAGTTTAATTTGTCCATGAAAGGTTTGTTTCATCAAGAAATCAACGGCTGTGCCAATCCTGCTCAAAGAATAAACGTTTATTTTTTCTCAATATATGCGTTTTATTACAAAATTCTTCTGAAAATGTCGTTTAACGTATATATTTTTTATTTTTCAATGATCGACTACACCCCCAAACGGTTCTGAAGTGGGAAATATGCATTTTGAAAGCGGTGATCGACTTCACCCCGAACCATGGGGTGAAGTCGATCACCCTTTGATTGAAAATAAAAAAAAAATTGCTCCATCTACGACCTTTTTTTAGTAACCAATCGACAACCTAAGCATCAAGGATGTTATATTTTTAATTGCATCGAAATATAATCAGTAATTTTTCAGTTATCTCAAAAAAACGCATTTTTTTTAATCGACTTCACCGTGTTTGACGGCACTCAAGGGTAAAAGTAAAAGGGCGCGCAATAGATCTTTTTTGTCATCCCAATATACATACGTAGGTATACAAATATTTCTAAAAAAAAAGTCAACTCACGACATTTCTATCATTTTTCCCTGGATGCCTCAATTTAACTTCTATGGTAGTATCACTAGCACTGCCATCTTTGTGTATCAATTGCCTCTATAAAAAATTGAGTATTTTAAAAAAAAATCTCAATAACTTATCACTACATGAAAAATTACTTTACCATTTTCATATAACCAAAAGCGAAGCCGTTAGGATTGTGGAAGGAAGCAATAGCTCTAAGTTCCCTAGCTTCCGAAGGACTATAACCTCTTTCTATCGTTGAACAAGCCCATCTTCTAGATTTCTGAAAAATTGTATTTGGAATCATAACCTCACTTAACGATTTAAATGAAAAATACAACCTTTTGGTACAATACAACTGAGCGTCCTAAAATACTTCTTGGACCAAATAAGCTCAATAAAGTGTCATTATAATAAGCCTTGTATAAAGTGTGATTCTGTAAGCTTCCAAATTTTCCACTTAAATCTCCAGCTTCGTATTGATCGGGAGTACCGTGGTAAGCTCTTGGCGATGAAGCTGGATCCACATTTAATGGGTTCCAGGTTCCGTATAGAGATGTTTCTTCGCAAGGAAATTCCAAGTTTTCTTCAACAGGTGTCTAATAAAAATTAACCCTTTTTAAAAAAATATTCGTACGCCACTGGTAGGTGGAAATGTTTACAAATAAATAGACCATTCCGGAAAATTTTATAGTACGCTCTTGGTAAAGGTACATTTTTAGCAATAAATTAACCCCCTTTTAAATTCTTACAAAAAATGATTCCATAATAAAAATTATATCGTACGGCTATGATAGAAAGACATTTTCACAAATAAATCTGCAACCCCTTGTGAAAATATTCTAGCACGCACATGATATAACCGTCACATTACCATATCGTCAGCAACCCTCAAGTTTTGTTTCCTAGATACTTACCATATGGATGTGATAATCATTAGCGTTAAGTAAACCTTCTAAATCAACGTCTACATCAGTAACATCGTATTCCGTTTGCTGCACGAACTCTATTTTGCCTTTTACAGTCAACTCCTGACCGTTTGGAAACCAATCTCTAGCCACTGCTTTTCTTCTATAAACTCCACCAATTCTAGAACCAAAAATTATATAAAAATAAACCTTTTAACAATAAAAATAACTCACATGGAACAAGCCAACCTCTCTCCTCTTGCTTTCGGTCCATGGTCGTCAAATAAAACTAAAGATTTTCCTAAAACGTTATGAAATCCTGTCAAGGGTATTGAAGGATCAGTCCACATTTTTCTTGAAATTTTATCACCCTCAGCTATTTTTCCTGCAATGTCCAAAGTACCTTGACGAGTTGACATATCCCCCAATCTACACAGTCCTATGCTGTCCATATTGCAGTGATCTGGCGAAGTACGATTATCAAAATCTACCTAAAATATAAAGTCAAAATGTTTCAAAAAGTATATACAAGGCTTAAGATGTACTTACCTTGTAAGGATTGTAAACATCTCCAGAACTCAAACATCTTGCTGACCAGTTATAAAAATCCTTTCCAGGAGGTAGTTCATGGATTGCCCACCTATGGTCCCTGGAATTATTTAACGCCGCTCCATCAGCGTGTACTAAATACTCAATTAAAACCGTGGTATCTGCATAAGGGTCGTTTTTAACTTGTCGCATCAACATCCTTCCCACCGTGGGGTATCTGAAGAGGACTTGAGCGGTGAAAATTTGCTTTTGGTATTTGAAATTGGATTCGTAAAGAGTGATTCCACCGCAGATCCAAGGCTCTGCTATCAGCTCTGATGATGGGTACTGAGTATTTCTGTCAAATGAAAAGGGTGAGTTTAAAGATGCAAAAACAGATGTATTAATAAAGACTTACTTGTATATTACTAACGATCTATGTACAATAGAATGTTTTCCTTGGAGAGGAAGATACGTATCCCAATAAGATCCGCTTAGTTCTTGACCTCCAGGTACTAGAACAGTTCCGTTGTTTCTTCCTAATAACTTTCCAGATAGATCTCCAATAGCATATTGATCCTGTGTTCCAAAACCTTTGAGGAAAAGAAAACTATAAGCAATATACTATCGCTAACAATGTTTAAGGACTGCTATTTGTGGAAAAGCAAAAAATATTTTGATCCTCTCAAAAATATATATGGAAGCAAATTTTTCCTCCCTTGCGATTCCAAATAATTACTTACCATTTGGTGGAACATTATTTATGTTTATCTTCAAAGGATTGTATACAAAATTGGTCGTCAGGCAAGAATTTTCGTTTAATCCGACAGATCTGGAAGGTTTTATTGGTAGTTCGTGTATTTTATATCCTGCAACTGTTGAACTATACACAATTTTGGTTTCAAGATCTCCTCTTGTTGTAGTTAAATTGACAGATAGGAATGTCGGTTCGAATTTGGTATCCTGAGTCATTCTTATGTCTCCTTTTATTCCACCTGACTGAATTATTACCCTAAAAAAAGGAAAAAAAATTATAAGCTGGCTCCTAGATTGGGTCATTCTCATATATGTCAATAAACCTGGGACATGCTACAAGATGGTATGACGAAAAGGTATAACTTTTTAAAGAAATTCGTTACGGAATTAAGCAACAAGAAGGAATGGGATCCAAATACCATTACCAGACTTGGAAAGAATGCCATTCAATGGTACACAGACGGCTCAAAAGCAATAGAAGGAACTGGGATAGGAGTGTACGGGCCCGGCACCAAACACTCTGAAAGCTTGGGACAAACCCCAAGTATCTTTCAAGCGGAAATTCACGCAATAAGAAAGTGTGCCCAGTTCAATATTGACAAAAGATATAGAAGGCAAAGGATTATCATAATGTCTGATAGTCAAGCAGCCATTAAAGCGCTGAGTTCTTGTGTAATCAGTTCCAAAATGGTGTGGGAATGCCTAGGCAAACTTAATGAACTAGGCGAGAACAATATAGTCACCTTACTGTGGATTCCAGGACACACTGGAATAGAAGGAAACGAAATAGCAGATGAATTAGCAAATAGGGGGACTGAAATACCCTTTTGGGGGCCGGAACCTTTTTGCGGAATCAGCTCCAATGTAATATTGGAAGAAATAGGTAAAGCCGAAGAAAAGAGAAGATCTGACAATTGGTAAGATCTAGTAGGGCTTAGGCAATTAAATATTCTTCTGGGTGACTACAACCTGTTGAGATCAAATGAATGCATAAGTCAAAGCAAAACTGCACTAAGAGTTTTAACAGGAATCCTAACGGGACATTGTCGCCTGAATGGGCACCTTAAAAAGCTCAAAATAGTGGAGGAAGAAGATTGTAGGTTTTGTGGAATGGAAGAAGAATCCTCCATCCACATACTTGCGAACTGCACAGCAATTCAGAATCCTAGGGCACAGCACCTGGGAGACTACTGGATAGAAGAGGGACAGTTACCTAAGTTGAAGCCTGTAGATATCCTAAAATTCCTCGGGGAAATAGGACTAAAGGAGCTACTAGTCTCTGAGACTTTCCTCAGGAACTAAGTAGAAGTAAGGGGGCACAATAGATCTTTTAGGTCTCAGTAAATGTTACCCCAAATGACATACATACATACATACATACATTACTGTGAATTCCAAGACACACTGGAATAGAAGGAAATAATATGGTAGAAGCTCAATAGATGCTTAAGACCTCAGTGAATGTCACCCTATCATACATACATGTATATGTCAATTTTATGCATGTAATAATAGATCTGGAAAGGTTTCAGTGGAAAGCTCATAGCCCAATTCAGTTTAAAGTGGGAAGCATCGACAGAAGTTTGTGTCTAAATATCATACGTACCGTGTGTTTATGGGTAAATTATAATTAATTTTAGCACATCCTAAAAAGACATCTTCGTGTTTCGTTTCAAAAAGTACCAAATACAACCTTCTATGTGGTCCAGTTAGATCACTCGGAATTAGTATCAGTTCTTCGTCTCTGTATAAAGTTTTGTATTTGTATCTATTGTAATCGGTAGATACTTTCAATTTTCCAAGTCTTCTGTCTATATCACCAATAGCTTTATCTGAAATATTAAGAAAGGTAAAAATACGTTCAGATTAAGGTTTATTTCCTATCCTACAATAACGTACCTCTTCCTTTATTACCAGGATCAAACACTAGCTGAAGGATATTACAATTATCCACATGTCTAGTTTCTTCTGAATCTAAAATGTCTGTCACGTAAATTTTCCATGAGTGTTCCGTGTATTCTAAAGACCTGCTGAAATTTTCCTTGTTACGAACATGATATAGATCAGCAGTTATCAACATATCGGTATGATTGTCTTTGGTAGAAAACCATCTGAAATAGACGTTCCCAGCAATTGGACTATTAAATCTGGCAACTGCAGTTTTTTCTTTCACTTTATCCACCTTAAATAAAAAAAACTATAGTAAAATTCCGCAATCGGTGCGGAAAAATAAAACTGTTGGAACAGGTCATTATTATTTTTAAGGTATAGAGACATTCGGATTACTGAAATACTTATTACGAATATTATTGATATTAAAATATGATAGAAAAACGATTCTAATTGATACTGACGAAATTATTTGTTAGAGACGGAGATATCTAAGAACAATTTCTAAATTAGGTGCAGAAGGCAAACCAATATTTACTTGGATGAAAGCTGGGTGAAAGAAGGCTACACTGTCGGTAAAATGTGGCAGGATACCAACATTCAATCTTTTTTGGAAGGATTATTTACAGGATTGAAGAGTTCATCCGGTAAGGGACGACGTCTAATCATAACAACTCATATTGGCAGTGATAATGGGTTTTTAAATGGTGGCTCTTTAACACGTAAAATGCCGCCACGAATGCCGCCACGATGAAAAAAAATCGGGACCTAACGGCCGGACGAGTTTTTTCCTTTAATCATATACAATTATCTATTTCGGGCCATGATGGGCCACATCAGTCCACCACATACAGACCAAATAGACTAAAATGAAGCCAAAACATTTAAGAATCTATCCCAATATAGTTTTCATTGATTCGGTGGGACAGTATTATCCACCGAGGCCAGAAGCAAAATTTGGTATGGTGCCTTACATAGACCTAATTCCAAATAGAGATGAATGGGTCCTCCGTAAGGATGAACTATAAGAGCAGACAGCTGTTGGTATACAGACGGTTCAAAAACACCCTCAGGCTCTGGTGCAGGTGTATACGTAACGTCGAAATTGGTATTAGACTGCCAAAAAAGACTCTCCTCAATAGGAGAACTCAATAAAGTATTGCTGGTCTGGATCCCTGGCCGTTCTGGCATGGAAGGAAACGAGAAGGCAGACTCTCTTGCAAGGGAGGGTGCCGCACGTGTTTCTATCGGACCAGAACCTAGAATTGGCATCGCAATAAGTTTTGCCAAACAAACACTGAATACCTGGACGGCAAGAAGAGCATTAGACTTCTGGCATAATTTACCAGGATTGGTTCATTCAAAGGCTTTCATACATCCTTCGAAGAATGTCTCCAAACAAATGTTAGACTTTAGCAGGCATGACCTACGCTGTTTAACAGGCCTTTTAACAGGCCACTGTCATCTGAATCATCATATGCTAAAACTTGGACTGTTGGAAGATCCGACCTGCCGCCTTTGTCTGGAAGATGATGAAACAGCAGAGCATATAATTTATGCCTGCCCCGTCGCGGCTCGAATCAGGTATCTGATGTTTGGCAGGGA
The DNA here is from genome assembly GCA_949126875.1 of Lochmaea capreae. Classification (NCBI taxonomy): domain Eukaryota; kingdom Metazoa; phylum Arthropoda; class Insecta; order Coleoptera; family Chrysomelidae; genus Lochmaea; species Lochmaea capreae. The sequence goes on from OX421411.1 coordinate 5,673,131, forward strand.
TGCTCTCTCGCCCTCGGACCTGAAAAATCATTCACCAAATAAGCTAATCGGCTTTGTTAAGAAGCTGAATTTGTTTGGTGAAATCTGAATAGGTATGAGCCACAATAGACTCTTGCGAGTCGCAGTGGAGGGCCTTATAGACCCACTCACCATAAACCTAACCTAACCAAACCTACATAGACACACCACGACCCCTCAGAAATATTTTGATGTCAAAAAATGGTGGACTCCGAACACCCACCACGGCACTTTACGTGTTAATATTTCAATCTAAAAAAACTGGAGACTACCATGAAGATATTAACGCCGACGTTTTTGAGGAATATTTTGAGCAGATGATTGACCTAATACCAAAAGGTTCAGTCATAGTAGGTATAGAGAGTATTAAGATAAGACTCGGTCATTGTTATCTTTCTACAATATCCGTGGGCACAAACATTCATTACAGCAGGTAGTGTAAAATTACATATTTTGTTTGGTCCACTTCTGCTGAGCAAGTCCCATAAAATTGCGATTTTAATCATAGAAAAAGAGAGCTGGTAAAGTTGAAGTAAACTTACCATGGTAATAGACGAACAGATGATTTGCGAAGTATCTTCATTTCTAAAGAAAAGAGCTTTTCCGAAAAGCCCTAACGGTCCGTTTATACTCAATTCTTTGGTAACATATTCAGTAGTTTGGTTATCAGGTAAAATAAGATACCCGAAGGAGTCTTGCATGGTAACTAATTGTTTTCCTAAATTTTGACATCGATTTTCCACTTGACTGTAGTCCACTGGGAATTCTGTCACGTACCATGACCATATTTGTGTAGGGTATTCCAAAGTTGTTTGAAGATTTGTATTGATTCTTATTTCATCTTTGTGTTTCGTGAAGGTTATTGTTCCGTGAAGGCCTTGTGAAGAGATATAACTTTTCAGGGTGAGCGATGTAGATTTTTGTAAAACTGTTGAAAAAAATATTAGTTAGAGAGCAAGTTTAATGATAAAAGGAAAGTGTGCCTCAAAGGCCCACTGAAATGGTATAAGAGCGCATAGAAAAGGTCGATGGACTATGGAACTGAAGGAAATAAAAAAGCAAATGAACTAGCAAATAGAGGGACAGTCTTTTGGAGACTGACGTACTTTTGAGGTATCAACATTATGTTATATGGAAAGATCTAGTAAGTAAGGCTAAGACAATCAAATGTAGTCTTGGTAAATTAATGCCAGGTGAGATCTGAAGTTCATTGACAGGACGCTGCTGCATGAATTGCCACCTCAAAAAGCTCAAACTAGTTCTAAAGGAAGGACTTAGCATTTGAGTTATTATTGGATAGAAAAGAAAGATTTGTCCGTTATTGAAACCTGCTGAAACTTTAAAATGTCTTCAATGGTAAGGACTAAGGGAACTGTAGGTATCCAAGACTTTCCAGTGGAAGAAGGGGCAGTAGAAAGCTGTTAGGTAGCATTCAAAGTATAGTTCAACTAAAAGATTTAGTGGAATGTATAACTATTTTTCTGTCGTTAAAAAAACAATCGAAGAATCATAAACACAACAGAGAAAAGAATAATCGGAAGAAGGAAATGGTGGAACATAAACAACCAATTAGGAATAACCAGAGAAACAGAAGGAACGGAGAATCATAGACAGAAAGAAAGGAATGACCAGAGAAAAAGAATAAATGGAAACGCACAGATGGAGAGAGTCAAATTAAGAGAAAGGGCAAAGAAACATACTCAGAGAAATATGGATCCAGACAAAAAGAAATATGGAGAAATAAAAACACTGAGAAAGAAAGAAGTGGAGGAAAACAAAAATGGAACAGCATACACCCAGAAAAAAAAAGCGGCCGATAGACAGTGAGACATATAGAGAAGCCAAAAATAGAGAAAAACGGAAAATCATTCATAGGTAGGTAGGTACAGAGAAAAATATGAAACTGAAACATATACAATAAGAAAGAGATAACCAGAGATAACCAAAAACGGAGACACAGTCACAGGGTAATAGAGAACTAAAGACGAATATACGGATAAACACCAAAGAAAGGAAGGAACAGAGGAAAATAAAAAATAGAAAAACATAAACATATAAATAGACCGAAGCAGAATAATAGAAGAAACGGACAAGCATATACAGAGAGTCAGAGAAAAAGAAGAATTAAGAAACAAGAGCACCAAGAAAGAAAGGAATAGGGGAAAGAAATATTGAGCATACACATAGAGAAATAGAGAAGAGAGAATAGAGGGAAACGGAGAATCATAGGCAGAGAGAACGGAAGAACCAGAGGAAAAAATAAAACGTAAACGTAGGCACTAAGAAATAAACAACCAAAGGATACAAAAAACCGAAGATACTGGCACAGAGTAGTGGAAAATTAAAGAAAAAGAAGACACGGGAAATACCGTAGACGTAAACGAAGAAAGAACCAGAGTAACAGAAAAGAAACGGAAGATATACACAGAGAAATATGAAAGCACAGAAATATAAAAATTAAGGAACAAATAAGACACTGAGAAAAAGAGAAATAGGCGGAAACAAAAATGGAAAACCAAAAAAAACAGAGAAACATGGAGGAGCACAGAATAGAGAAATACGGATAATCATGGTCACTGAGAAAGAAAGAACCAGAAAAAAGAGAAAACTAAAACAAATAAATAGAAAAGCAGAGAAGACGAAAAACTGAGAAACCTTCACAAAATAATGGGGAACTGAGGAAAAAGAAGATACTGAGAAACATCATAGACACAGAGGAAAAAATTGGATGGGCTACATGAATTCTTTACGGTCATCGACGTCCTCCGTATATAGAACGAATAAAACTCATTAGTCTACTAACATTTACGGCACGTAGAGCTCGTAAAGATATAATCAACATATACAGAGCAATTAACAATAAATTTGGCACCGATCTCTGTTGCCTGATTACACTGAACAATAATCGAATACTTTGTGGACTTTCTCATAAGTTAACAAAACAACCGGTGTCGCCAGAGATTATTGTCAAACTCTCTTCCAGAAGACATTGTTAGCGTCCCAACATTGAACTTTTTTAAAATTATGTATGACTCCTGTATGGTTCTGAGATCTTCATAAACGTTATTTTCATTTGTATCTGTAATTGTGATTCAAAATCTTCACTTTTTGTACCTACTAGAAATTGTACTGAGAGTTATAAAGGCGTTCGCATCTGATCTTCTTCATTTACATATAAAAATATAATAATAAAAATGGTAATAAGGCCACCTATATATTTTGAGAATATAAAGTAAAAGATATCAGAAAGCCCCTAAAAAGATTTTTGCGCAAAAGAAAAATCCAGCCTGATAGTAAGAAATTTTCAAAATACACTTTTTTCAAATTTTAGCCCCTTAATATAATACAAATTTTATTCAAAAATGTACCTAATCTAGCACAAATACAAAAACAAAGTCTCAGCTATGAATAAACTGTAGTGAAAGTATTGTAAATATTTTTTACTATTTTCTTCTAAAAATAAATTAAAATTTAACTTTCTACTCATATAAATACATATTATAATTAAGTTTCTCGCCTAATCGAGTATTGGTATCTTTCCACAATCTCACCTAATAATAACAACAAACAATATAACAACCACTTCACCATCATACTATTTTCAAAACGCACTTAAATGTCACTAAACAATCACATATTATCATAACCATTACTCGTTATAAAGAGCACGTATCGAAAAATTACTTGAAATTATAACACGTAAATTACACGTGGTTATCCATGGGCGACTTAATGCTGTTTGTCAATAGAAAGCGGGGTTTTCGCTTACCGTTGCTAATGTTTTCTTCGACAATGGATATAAACATAGTCGTAGGTAGCAGAAGGCGAAAAGGAATAAAAAAAAATAATTTTAATGACCAGAGACTTAACTTAATCCATCCTATTTCACTCAAATACATACAAAAACAAACAAGAACACTGAAATAGAGTCTAAAACGATCGAAAACATACAATGTTTCACGTAGTTACGATCCAAAAAAGTCAACGGAGCTTGAAATCACTCAAAAACCCTTAATATTACACTGAAAAGCACACAAGATTACTGAGTAATGCACAAAACCACTCGAATCTACTTAAAAACGAAAGTTATCGAGCAATTTTACCATTTTTCATCCTATTTCACTCAAATACATACAAAAACACACAAGAACTCTTAATTAATCTACCTTTATCCAAAAGCTCTTCCCAAGCGAGCTAGCAGCGTTTAAAAATGATGCTGTTAATGAATTAATAAATGTTATTTCAGACGAGAGCTGTTTACAGCAGCTGATACAAGAGTAGGTAGAGTAGGTGAAAGAATATGAATCTTTTATCAATGGTTGTGTATTATTTGGTTACGTTAAAATTTACAGTTCGAATTGTTTCCGCCGCCAACAGTTCTAAGTGCGCTAATTATCTGTCACCCCATTTTATACATACATAAAAGCAGTTCGAGCACCGAGCTTGTATTGATGAAATCATCCAGAAGAGGATACACCGGACAAAAAATGAAAATATTCACTGACAACCAGGCTCTGCCTAAAGCTATCAGTAATTCAACAACTAGGTCTAGACTGGTAAAAAACTATGAAGAATCCCTCAACAGGCTGCAAGAGACAATCAAAGTGTCTCTAATATGGGTGCCCGCTCATTAGGGGAATGCAGGTAATGAAATGGCTGACCAGTTAAGACTGGAATTGTGGTGAACAGAATCATTTTTATCCTCAATGTAAATATGCATTGAAAGTGTTTTGTTACGGATGTGGGAATCCAGTATTTGTTAAATCAAAATGTCCAAATTGTACAAAAAACGAGCAAGGCGGTTAGGTCCATGCTTTGGTGACGCAAACCGCTCCTCAAAATCCTGTAGGAAACACAAATCCAAAGCTAAACAAGTCAAAAAAACAAACAGGTTCAAGAATAATTTCCGAAACATCACCTTCCACCAACAGTTATCATTTCATTTCTATTAGCTAAATTATTTTCGAGTAGATTACAACATACTTAGAAGTTAGAGAAGACATGAATAAAATTCTACTTAGCACTTATAATTATTCTGGTTACAAAGTCTTATTAGGAGACCACATTCCATTTGAAACCACCAACTATATGAAATACTCGTTACCCCTTTATATTAAGAGATTAATGGCACAATTGCGAACTGCTAATGTAGAAAATTTGTACATATATCTAAATAACACCCCGTATGCAATTAAGACAAAACTAAACTGCTCAATTTGCAATCAATTAACACCCGAATCACTCGAACATATACTTATGACATGTCCTATATGTATAGCGGCTTAAGAACTATATTTGTCAAATCCGAAAGATATTCAGATGATTTAGATGTTTTATTAACCTCAAACGATATCTCTGTATTAAAAAAACTATTTAAATTCCTCAGCGAAGCGATGAAATTAAGATCGTTCATCATAAATGAATAACTGATGGCACCTCTAGTTTTATTTTAGAAAAAAAAACTAATGGCGCCCTAAATACCTTTCTCTCTAGTTTTCCCTAAATTGTGTCTTTCTTAACATATGAATGGATCTATGAATGAGCACCGATAGCGTTATAAGCACAATCTTGCATTAAAAGTAAAAAGTTTCTGAAGTAAAAGCTTTTATTTTACCACATATTCTCTATGTATCATTCCGGACCTACGAATAAATGTTTGTAGTACGTCTATGGTCTCTTCCAACGGTTCTTACCTGTGTGAGTCAATGGTTGGCTTGGCTTACCTGTTGAAGTACTTTAAAGATTGAAAGTAACGGAGGCAGGACCGAATCTCAAGGTTGCATTTGCTTGAATTTATTAATCTATAAATTACGTAACTCCATCGGTACTCAAGCGGAAGATAAAAACTGTGTTTGTAGTTCGATATATCAGAAACTGTACTTTTAATTGTTTTGTTTTAATTAATTTTTAAGGGTAGTTTCCAAAGTAAATCATTTCTAAACTAATCTAACCTCTACCTTTAATTCCTTAAATGCTGTTAGTTTTCGAGATATTGCCAAACATCAATTAAAATACCTTTTTGTCATCTTTATTTGCTTATAATTTTTGTATCTGCTAATTATCCTATCGGTACATTTTCTAGACATCATTCCGAATCTATCGAGCTACCACACACATTTTTAAGAGCAGTGTATATATTTTTCACCATTCTTTTAACTTGGTGATTAGACCATACTTAAACAGCTCTCTGAGTCATCCGATGTGAGCAAACGCGGCTCCCACCACGTAAGCAACTTCATCTCAAACCACCTTTTGCTATTTTTAATTACCCAACACAACTATACTTTAAAATCACCAACTATTACGGTCCTGTATTTTTAAGTTCACATACCTGACCGTATTTATCTCTGAGGGTAGTAATTTTCAAATATTTTTGTGGCATTTTGTATGAGAATATGCTTTTCTAAAATCTTTATAATTCCTCACTAGACCGGAAAAACATTCTTTCGATAATGGCCTTTTTGACAACAAAACCATAGTGAATGCGGCCCATCATCATGTTAAGCAAAATCGAAGAATTTGTGTGAGGGCTGTTTTGAAGGCAGATGCTTCTACAATAGGTCATTGAAGTTGATTTAGTATATTTTAATAATAGTATTACACGTTTCACTGTTTCATCATAATTTATAGGGGATGTTTTATGGTTATTTTACTTATTCAATCTATTTACATTTATTAAAGTTTTGATTTAAGTAGAATTGTGAAAAAAATTCGTAAATGGTAAATGAACAGTTAAAAATGTGCTAAGATATTCCAACGAACAAATAATCAACATTTATATACAAAGGAAAACGAAACAACGCAAAATGCTTTATTTTTTATTCGATTTATTATTTTTTCAAGATTTGTGTGAACTACAGATACGCAACATGCAATACAGTAAATATCTTTCCAAATTGTGTTTGGTATTTATATAAAATTCTTATGCCAACCTTTCAACCTTCGATAGCTCAGTTGGTAGAGCGGTGGACTGTAGCGGAATATTAAAAGTAGACATCCATAGGTCGCTGGTTCAAATCCGGCTCGAAGGATTTTTTTTAATTATGTGGCGAATAGTTTTACGTGTTCAGATGTATACGAGAACATTAATATTGTGTCTGTCATAATAATTTCTCCAAATATCGACAAATTGTCTTTCGAATTTAAATAGGTTAATAGTTTACTTAAATATCGAAATAATAGCGTTAGTATGTGTAGCATCGGTGGTTCAGTGGTAGAATGCTCGCCTGCCACGCGGGCGGCCCGGGTTCGATTCCCGGCCGATGCATTACTTTTTTCCATTACAAGAAATCCATAATCCATTCATACGATTTTTTTTAATCTCTATGTATTCATTTTAATATGTAGAACAAATGAATACCGGAAGACTTGAATAATTGTTTTAAATGGAGTACACCTTCTGAAATACCTCAATAAAAAATTGGAAGGATGAATAACTTTTTTGATACTAAAAAAAATCCATGTACCTACATATTCGTTTTCTGCCTACACTTAAGCCGTTTATTTTATCAAGAAGTTGCAAAAGGAATTACTGTGGGTGTTGGTTCTACCTATCATGCCAATTCCCATTGCCTTCCACCTTGAATATGCAGAGCAGGAAGCTTCCATTGCCACAATCAAGCTGCATTTCATCACACCCGTTGTGCACATATAGGCAAGCCTATGAAGTTTTGATATCAATGATATCTAGAGTTCAGCTTTCGTTTGACCACCAAACCAAAGCTATAGGCACTTTACTACATCCCTCAAGAGCCTATTTAACTAGACACAATTAAATTTTATAAATAAATCAAATAAAGTATAGTCAACAGTATTTATTTTTAACAAAAAATTCTATATCTTGTTACATAATTTAAGTCTTTTTAGATCGATAACCAAATATTGAAGAGCCAACTCTTACATTTGTACTTCCTAGCTCAATCTAAAATAAAACAATTAAAAGTAGATACAATTCCAACAAAACTAATACATACATTTGGCATTTATAGTGAGCCAGTAACCCCCAAAGTCAACTAAATAAAAATACTTACTGCATGTACAAAATCATCTGACATCCCCATGGATAACCCTACATTTTTCCAGTCAATTCCCAAAGTTTGGCAAATATCATCCCGGCATTTTTTTAAACAAACAAAATCTGGATTAGGTCCATCTGCGGGATCATAACCAAATTTACCTATTGTCATCAAACCATCTAGTTCAAGATTTGTGCATTCTTTTAAAACATACTGTACAACATTACATACTTCTGTAGGTGGAATTCCATTTTTTTCTTAAAAAAAATATTCAATTATCAGACCTGCTACTTCCAGTTGATATTTAGTACATACCATCTTCTCCGCTAGTATTAACTTGGATCATAATTTTTAATTTAGATTCCGGTGGTCCAAATTTTGGCCAATTTTTATTAAGTGTAGATGCTAGTTTTTGAGAATCAACTGTTTCAATTAGATGAATATTTGGAAGAGATATCACTTTATTAACTTTATTTGACTGCAGATGACCAATGAAATGCCATTTTATTTCCTGGCACTTTTCTAAAATCACAGGGTTATTTGCTTTTTCCTCTAGTTCTTGTACATAGTTTTCTCCAAAATGTCTATGACCTTCTTCATAGGCTGCTAGTATTAAATTTACTGGCTTTGTTTTACTTACAGCCACTAAGGTGGGTTCTAATGCTTGTAATTCCTGGAATAATTAGTTTATAAATGCAAACAAATATAAAGTTTTAAAACTGACAAAATTACTTACAAGATTTCGTTTTGAACAAGCTTCTTCAACTTTGGATAAAATTAGTTTTAGACCGTGTTTAACGTCTATTTCGGACATTTTTTTCAACATACCATAGAAAACATCAAAAGTAAATATTCACACATTAAACTAATCCAATATTCTCATTATTTATGAGCCGATACTACCACATACTACAATAAAATATTTCTCCTGTATAAACCAGGTAAATTATCCCCTGTTAAAAAAGAAGAAGTTAACAGATATGCCTTAGTCTCTTCTTCCTTACGTGAATTATAGCATGAAATGAAGGTAAAATGTCCCTTCTAAAACCCGTTTTTTTGTCGATGTATACACTGCTCGTCAAAACTATACTGAAAATACAATTTACAATAACTATTTCTTGTAAATTCCTCGAATATCCTAAACAATTTTATTTAAGAATTATTTTGGAAGTTTTCTACTTTACCTGTATACTAAAAATGTCAAATAGAAAAGAAGATCATTCATCAAAATAATCTAGCTTTATATTCTTCAATAGGGCGGCCAGTGTATATTGAATTCATATGGATGACAAAGAGAAACACTTGTTTGGACTTGTTTATGACGAATGGCTTGACTTTGGTAACGAATTAGGTAATTTTTGAATTGGTTGGTCGTGTAGGGAATGCATATATGTAATTTTCGAATTTTCGGGAGTGTGTACATGTTCGAAATTATTTTCGGTAGTGAAACTGTCTTCGAAATTTTCGGTAGCGTGCATAAGTGTGGCTCGAATCTTTGGACGTGATTTCCAAGGATTATATAATTCTATATATAAGGTAAAATATTTATTTTATTATCTGGTAGTAACTCTATCACTAAATAAATCTCTGTTTTTCCATTTTCCATATATATTTTTCAAAAATAGATAAAACCTATGTTGTTTTATATTATATTTTACCATTATAGGTACTATCCTTTCGTCACAAGCAATAAATGAATACCTACAGTGTTTTTATAATATTTTGGATCTTTTACGAATAATTTTCATACAATAAGTTTAACCGATTTATAATTTATCAACAAACAGTACTTTTTTGATTTTGAAATAGTTTAGAACACTCTTCGATAGAGTAAGCTATATACTTTTCAAATCTTCTTAGTTATTGTACAGTCAGGTTTATTTTATAAAACAAATTCTGTATTTGTTTATTTCCCAATTATTTTCTCGAACTATATTTTCACAATATATTATCCTCTTTTAATTTTCCACTACTACCTCTACTACTAGTAATAAATAAATACAGAGTTTATTTAAAATATTATGGATCTTTTAAGAATATAAATGTTTTATACAAGAAGTTTAACTGATGAGTCATAATTGAGTACTTATTTGATTCTGAAATAGTTGAAAACATTTATCAATAGAGTATATCGAGGAGTGTCTTTTGGGGTAACATTCACTGAGACCTAAAAGATCTATTGTGCCCCCTTACTTCTACTTAGTTCCTGAGGAAAGTCTCAGAGACTAGTAGCTCCTTTAGTCCTATTTCCCCGAGGAATTTTAGGATATCTGCAGGCTTCAACTTAGGTAACTGTCCCTCTTCTATCCAGTAGTCTCCCAGGTGCTGTGCCCTAGGATTCTGAATTGCTGTGCAGTTCGCAAGTATGTGGATGGAGGATTCTTCTTCCATTCCACAAAACCTACAATCTTCTTCCTCCACTATTTTGAGCTTTTTAAGGTGCCCATTCAGGCGACAATGTCCCGTTAGGATTTCTGTTAAAACTCTTAGTGCAGTTTTGCTTTGACTTATGCATTCATTTGATCTCAACAGGTTGTAGTCACCCAGAAGAATCTTTGATTGCCTAAGCCCTACTAGATCTTTCCAATTGTCAGATCTTCTCTTTTCTTCGGCTTTACCTATTTCTTCCAATATTACATTGGTGCTGATTCCGCAAAAGGGCTCCGGCCCCCAGAAGGGTATTTCAGTCCCCCTCTTCGCTAGTTCATCTGCTATTTCGTTTCCTTCTATTCCAGTGTGTCCTGGAATCCACAGTAAGGTGGAGGAGTATATACTACATGTAAATAATTGCTTACTACTGATTGATTATTAACATATGAACTTGGAATACTTATTGTTACAAATTATGTACCTATATTAGAATTTATAAAACTGTTTATAAACTTAATTTTCATGTGCATGAGTAAGCTATTTTGTTTTCCATATTTTCCCAATTATGATTACTTCTTTATATCGCTTTTTCCAAAAGGCATAGGCAAACAAAACTAAAATCCCCAAAGTATTTAGTTGAGTGTTTGTTTACAGTGAATTAGTGTTTTAAGTGTCTAGTTAGCACTGACAAACATTTCAAGCCCAGAAGCGGAATAACGTTAGTGATGAAAAGTGTTTGAAATGATTATTTAAAAAAGGATATCCTAATGCATTTGAATAGATTCATATTTTTATTCCATATACTCTATTTTTCAATTAATGGCTATTTCATTATTTCACCATGCAAACATGTTAAGTCTTCAATAACTCATTTAATAGAATTGAAAACACTCGTTATCAACATTATATCTGAGAAAATTAGGTTTTGTTATTCTATTAATAAATTACTTATTACAGACAACATTAGGTATTTTTTCGCGAGATCCCGTTGATATAACGGGAACTGTTATTCAGTTCCCACTGCATTTTTGCGAAAGAACGGTAATAGGGGAGTATGTTAATGACGTAATTTGTGACGCAATAAGTTATAAAACGGGATCTCTTTCAGTTCCCGCACCTAGGAGTATGGTTACTGGCGGTTATAGAAATTTAATTGACAGGAGTGACATTTGAAAATTAGAAATTTGATTGAAATTTCAGTATAATATCAAAGTTAATTCATTATTTTATGTATAATATCCACGGAGGTTAGATAATACAATTATTTATCTAGGTAGATAATATCTGTGACAACAAAATAATATATAATTACTTTGAATTACTTCAATTTGCAATGGAACAAGAGGAACAAGTAGAGTTGATGTTAAATAATCGAGGTGAAAATTTTCACGTTATTGTTGATATATTATTATTATTATTATTATTATTATTTAGCATCCTGGGGTAAAGAAATACCGCATAAATTTGAAATTCGCATCTGCGCACTGATGTAAGACCTTCTTCATAGCAAGCTATACAGTTACTATCTTCTGGTCTTGGCTCAATGAAACTTACAGCTACTAGTATATAGTTTGCCTACCAGACCAAGAGAGGGCATGAAAAACATGGTTTGAGATTTGAACATTGAGTTGCCTGTCTATCTTTTTTATACCAAGAAAAAATTGTTTATTCATTTCGTTAGATATTTTAAATGGCGTTGTATAATTACATAGAAAAAACCGTTTGTATCATTTACTATTTTTCTGTATACCTCTATATTTACTACTATAGGTACATAAAATATTATCGAGATAATCATCTCGATGTTATGATAGATAGCATGGGAGGAATAAACATTAAGGTCTGCTGAACTATATTTATTTTACGATTGAAATGAGTTTTTAGAAAAATCAATTGACTATTTTTCCTTTATACCAAAATGACTGTTTGTACCTAATTGTAAATATTTTATTCTATATTTTAGATATAATGATTGTCTACAGTGATTGTCGATACAGTGTTGCTTCAATAACTAGAGTACCACTTTTATTGGACCAGTAGAGTATTGTGAATCAACAGTTGTACAATAAGCAATAATATGAGTTTCTCCAGTCTTAATTATTACCCGAGTCAGTTCTAGTAGTTATTGGTAATTATCTTATTTGTAAATTCAAGTACTTCAACATAATAACATACCACACTGCAAGTTGAAATCATTTCAATATTTGTTTGTTTTCAGGAAAAAAATCAACAACACATTTTTCAAAGTTTTTTATTGGTATATGAAAATTTCAAATAATTAATGGAGTTACTGCATTTTAAAAATGCTAGGCTGTAAGTACCTATATGCAATTATTGTGTATATTCTAATATTAACATAACCTAACTTGAGGAGCAAATAGAGGTTGTTTATTGAAACATTTATTTAATATCATAATATATCTTGAATTTTTGCCAAATATGTTTTTATTAAATCTAACGTTTGTGTTTTATTTTTAGTTATAGATGTATTCTCTTGATTTGCTTCCTCAATGAGTGTCACTTCTATTATGTGTACATAGCAATATATTTTCAGCTTGATGAGTCTCTAAATTGCACAAAAATGGAAAATAACATACCTAATTAGTTATGACGATTAGAAATTATAAGCTTCTGATTATGTTAATTTGCATTTTTCTGTGAATTGTATGCACATTTAAGTACATAGGGTTTAGAAAAGAGCATAATTAACAGTTACCATTAGAAATTGGAAATCGCCGATTATGTTGTTTTTTACTAACTCTGTATAACACCAGTACTAACATCGTCAATAGGGCAAGTCCACGTCCTGATGAATCTGATGATAAACAAACATTCTTTGCACAACACTTATAGTTATCTTGATCGTGTTTGAAATAATTTAATTTTGATCTGTTGCTTCCTTCGACATTGCTTTAATTGTATTTTAAAAGCTATATCTGACTGTTTATAAATAAAAGGAACATTAAATCAATCCAAAACAACCAAATTACAAATTAAAAATCTATCCAGATAATTGATTATTCTCTGGGCGACTGTCATTAGTGTCAACTTGTCAGCTGGTGGACATCCCCTATACTAGTTGCCTTCTTTATATGTAAAACCTTTGAAGTTTTGGTTTTATCAAACAGGAATTGTATTGCTGATGAGAGAAACTCACTGATTGATTTGATGACCTCAGTAAGTTTTATTTATAAGTTCAAGTACCCACAACTACATCATTTCAACCTAAGTTTACTTTGTTGGAATATGAAAATGATAGGACAATGTAATGGAGAAACTGTGTGTTTTAATAAGATTCAACTGTAAGTACACATAATTATTATTATTGGTAACATTACCTGGAAGTTGAAATAACAATGGACCAATGTGAATAGAGTTTGTTTAAAGAAAAATACGTCTCGTAGAATATAACTTTGAACTAACTTTGCCACTTGAATTTTTCCAAAATCTATCTTGACTAAATCTAAATTAGAATGTCTTTTTGTTATATCTTCTTCCTCCAGTGATTGAATTTTGTTTGGGTCTTGAAATATGCTGAATTCAACTGTGAACAAATTGATATTTTCCACCCTTGCTACGTGAAATCTTCCCATAACTCTAAAATAGAATCAATCGTTGTATAATTTGATTTGGACAATTTAGAACTATAAGAATCCTGAAGGTATGCAACTGAACAGACACGAACATTGCATCTTTGGTTGCGTACCTATTAGAAAGGTAACTTGTATTCTTTATTTAGTATAAATAGCTGCGTTCGTTATTTGCATCGCAGAGGCGACAGATTTTTGGACACGTGATCACAGATTAATCTGAGCAAATTGCGATTAACGAACGGTCCGACCAACGAACTTCTAACCTCTTTTTTTACTTGTGTCATAACTTTTGTAGAGATGGTCTTTCTCAAACAAATATTAAATAGGATATATCCACAGATGATACCAATTAAATGATGAACATAATCATAAATATAAAGAACTTACCTCCATCAATAATATCATTATAATTATCCTGTGTTACAAGAAATTTATATAGTTTGTCTTCCTCAACATCGTATAACTCAATATCGGTCATTTTTGCCAAAGACATGAAAAATACACAAATAAAAATAACAGTAAATAACTACAACACATCTACAACATAACCTCACAACATGACAGATAAACAGATTAATCTTTCTCTTCGGTCAAAATATTCCGAGCAAACAGATTTACATCCGACTGATCTGAGCGGAATTACCGAACAGTTCAGATTTACCTCCCCTACCTCTAGATGTAATAAACGAACGATTCAGACTAAAAAGATTGATCGGACGCAAATAACGAACGCAGCTAATGTACTTCTGTGAGTGACGTAGTAAACGTCAAATAAAGTTCCTAACATTCTTCTTTTTATTTGGCTAAAACCACAGAGTTAGAAAAATGAGAAAGAAGAAGAAATCACAGAAAATAGGTTATGTGTGATAGAAACAAAACTTATTTCAATGACCAGTGAGTTTTATTTTGTATGTGAATACACTGAATTAGTTTTTATTTTAATAATTCTGGAACTATGTAAGTACTAAAAAGGTATGTATGAAATAGTATTAACTGTATTAAGGAAAATATATATTACAGTACAATTATTTGTTCTATAATAACGTTTTACATAATAATAATAATACTCGCTTCTTCCAGAATGCATCTCTCCACTTGCTTTGTAGTGTCCTATAGATTGAAAATAAATTGGTAGGGAGGAAGAGATAATAATTTATCATATTTCTATTCCACAATAAAATTCTGAATTTTAACATATGAATTGCAATGTCACTGTTGAACTACAGTTTGTAATCACACAGGTTACAATACGAAGAAGCTTAGCTTCAACATTTGTAGATTAAATGCTCGTTAAGTGTCATTAACCTAATATTCTCAAATAACATTGTCCATAATTTATTGATGGTTCAAGGAGGTTCAATAGTAATTGGTTTTCAAACCATTCAAGATCGATCATGTTTTCTTCAGTTTCCCCCTGATAGCCACTTAATTGAGTTGCAAATGATAACATACCATATTGAAGTATTCCGTGGGTTGTGGATCATATTTTATTGAACTACTCAGACGCTCTACATTGAATAATTGTTTTTCCTTTAACTCAAGAAATATGATTATTTGAAAATACATTTTCGGTTATAATTTCTAAGAATTGTAAACAATATGACAGAATATAATGGGAATGGTTGAATAGCGATAACAAAATTTGTATTAGTCGTATACTTAGTTGCTTCATGCCTGCTGTAAATAGTATGATGAATAGCAAATACATTAAGGATTGCGGTATTATTATTTTAACAGTTTTATTTATATGTTTTTTTGGAGGCACCCTTAACTTTGATAACTCATCACGTCCTCTGAAATATTATTCACAGTTCTTTGCAGTTTTTTAATAACTAAATAAAAGAATCGATAAATTAAATGAACAAAATAAAATTCTGAAAACATAACCTCAAGTTAATAATAGACGTCAAATGGAATCCATTCAGTATTGCCACTACAAAGTTTTTGGGTCTAAAACGACTGACATTTTCTTGGCCAAAGTAGAGACGGAAATAATTTTGATTTCAAAGATTTCTAGATGTTCCCGAATATCTGAACTGTAATTAACGTTGTTATTGAAAGAAATGAAATAACCTAGGGGAATTGAATTTTTATATTGTCACATGTCTTGTTTTTGACAAGTTTACAGTGAAAAAACGTACTGATTGACAGCAGCAAACGAATGAACTGCGTCAAACTAACAGCGTGGTTTCTTCATTTTGATGACCACAAGCAGATTTATACTAAATAAAGAATATATGGCAGCATCGAACATATTTGCACTGACTGACCTCTCTATCTTAGCGTAGTCTGTGATTCACAAATGTATGTTTGGTTGCATACCTAGTAGAGAGAGGTAAATTTTTAGTAGATGGCAGCATCGAACAATATTTATATTAATTAGGGATAGGCGATATGAGAAATATATTCGAACTCGAATAGAATCTATCTATCTATCGAATTTTTAAATGCGGAAATCGATATTTCCAAAATGAAAATATCGCCGATATTTATCGATTATTTTCTAAAAACTGGATATTTTTATATATCGATGGTTTTACCCATCCCTAATGTTAAAACATGTCAAATGAAATATCACATCCATATCTAATACCAAAATTCTACATAGATACTTTTTATTTTGTCAAGAATAATTTATAGGTGATTACCGTGGTGATTACACAATAAAATGTACTTACATAGGTACAATTTATATTAAACATAGGATTGGAAATTTTTAAAATCTCTGAAATCACAAAAACTTCGTAAAAACTAAATACTTTTCCACCTTCAGCTCACTGGCTTCTAAATTTTCAATTACATTTAGTTACTATAGAGAATGTGGGCCCAAAAATCTCTGGGCTTCTTGACTTTTATATCTACTTCAAAAATACTTTTTATGTTTCATATTATTATGTTTTATTTGTGAGCATGTGTATCTTCATTAGATATATTTTAATTTTAAAAACAAATATGTTTATGTTTACTGTTTTGAATATGAGTAATTCCAGTTATATTTGTGATTTAGTTTGGATCAATACATTTTTCAAAAGATGAATGCAAATTTTGATCAATGAAAATGTTCTTCATTCTTTTTTTGATTGACTTCAAGAAAAGCTTGTGAGTATCTGAAAGGAATTATAAATATTTGCATAAGTGTCGAAGGCATGGTACATAATATATATTATGTCATACCTTGGTTGCAATGTAATGTACTCACATGAAGTTTGATGTTCGTATTCCAAACAACATAATATACAGCATTATGCTGATGCACGTATAACAATTATAAATTATAATCTGCCATCACATAGATTGTTGGGTACAGAAAAATCAACAGATTATGCTTGTATTAGAGTTTTCACAGTCAAAGAACATCTTCAGGTGAACCTGTAGGAAGGACAAGAAAATCTATGTTTACTGTATATTTTATATATTTATATTTTTTAAATGTTATTAATGCACTTTCATATATGGATATTATGAATCTGGCTAATAAAACTCTTCGTATTTATAATTTTTATATGTACCATTAGTTATACCTACATTTATTTTGCAGAACAAATAAATTTTTAATTCTGATTTATATAGCAATACAGTTCTAATGTGACAGGACACCACACTTTTCGCAAATTGTTTTGGTCCTTTTCTGCATTCCACTCCTTTGAGTTTGAAATAGCACTCCTTTGTTTAATGAAAAATATATCCCATATTAGAATATAATTTAAGTGTGTCAGTTGAATTTTTTCAAAAATCTATAATGGTTAAATCTAGAGTAGGTCTTTTTGTTCTATCTTCTTCCTCCAATGATTGAATTTTATTTGAGTCTTGAAATATTGAGAATTTAATTGTTATAACAAATTAATAGTTTTTACCAGAGATAAGTAACATAATAAGATGTGCAGGTCTAGTGGGGGATTTGAAAATATAGTAGTATAGTCACATAATTAGTTTCTTCTTCATATATTAATAGATAGCACATAATGCATTAACTTTATTTGAAATATTATGATGTGAAGTTAGAGCGATTCACAGCTAAATAATAAATTTATTGACATTGAGGGTAGATAGTTAGAGATGCTTAAAAATAATTTTTTTTTATTAGTGAACCATTTTACCTATTTAAAGCACGCCTCAGCGTGTTTAAATCGAACTTTCAAAAACGCGCGTTTTTTAAAGTTACCATGGCAACATCAACAACTCGAGAAACGAAATCTAAAGCCATATTTTTGCGATCTAGCGCCTTTAAGCGGATTAACAGTGTAGCTTAAGCGTGACGTCATAATTGTGACGTCACGCTTAACCTCGCAAAAATGGAAATATCTAGCGATATTCTGACATATGATAATGAAATAAACAGGAAGACTGGTTGAAATTTATACAAAAGGTGTACGTACTAATAAGGATACTACACACAAAGGGAAAATCGCTTCGGTGCCGTCGAAGGGGTAGAAATGCTACCGTCAATATTTAAACCTAACCTAACAAAATACACAAAGCATTATATTTATAAACAAATATAACTAAAATTGTGGCTGGAGCTGCTCCTAGTAGATGAACGCTTGTCCTCCATGGTTGGAAGATATCACTAGCCAGTAGAAAATATAATCAATCGGTCAAAAAATCTACAACCGACGGAAAATATTCCCCACCGGCTTACAGGATGTTTTCTACCGGCTGCACCCTGCCAGAAGTTTGTCTTTACTGACAAAGTGCAGTAATAAAAATATACAATCAGGAACAAATACATTCTAAATCAACAATTATAAAAAATCGAATATCAACAAAATATTAACATCTATAAAATACATTTGTTACAATATTTTAACCAAAAATATCAAACATAAATTACACAGTAAAAAGATATTTTAAAATTAACATCACCAACCCCTACTACACTCAAGCTTGAGCATGCAAATATTGAACCCATGCAGTTAAGAAAATAAACATGCAAAGAATACTTTACCAAATATAATATAATGAATCAGAATAGAAATTTTGAATTATTAATAGTGCTGGAAAAAAAATCCGTAGCTCCAAATTGAAAAAGTCAAAAATAAGTATTAACTTTTGTAACCTAAAAAATCGTTTCCTGAAAAAAAATTCTGGAACAAAAAATTAAATTGATAAAAAAAAAGTATCCAAAATTTTAATTATTTATAAGATAGGCCTATCAGCAAGTTTAAATATATCGATATATTCCAAATAAATTCTGAAGAGTATATATCCATCGCTGGTAAAATATCTAGAACAGAAAATCAAACAAAATTAAAAAATTCAACAAAAATCCGATGGAATCTTGAAGCCTGTAACAGAGTGTTAGTATGCTGAAAAGGAAGCGCTGAAAAAAAATTAAATTAATTTATATTAATGAATGAAAAATTATCTAAAAATTTTTGATTATTTCTGAGATAGGCCTATCAGCAAGTATTCCAAATAAATTCTGAAGAGCGTATCCATCATCCCTGGTAAAATATCTAGAACAGAAAATCAAACAGAATTAAAAAATTCAACAAAAATCCGATGGAATCTTGAAGCCTGTAAGAGAGTGTTAGTATGCTGAAAAGGAAGCGCTGAAAAAAATTGTTAGTAGTTAGTCAGAATCCTTCCAATCGCCATTTTGCATGTAACTGCTTTGGCTTCTACGATATTTTGATAGCCCATACTGGGCAACAATTTCCCCAACTTGTTAACCCATATCCATTCAACAAACGGAAAACACTTAAGCGCACTCGCCCCATCGGGATGACCGCCCGCTTTGCAAACGAGACTGACCGACAACCTAGTGAACGAGCACTTTCCCACAGTGTGGTACTGCGTGCATCCGTGAAGGAAAAAGTCAATCGTAAGCACACAAGCGGTTACATGTGGCGTCCTTGACAAGTAAAATAAAATGCTTAGCAATATCTGCTTAGAAAAGAACCAACTTGTGAAAGAAAGGCAGGACAATATTTAGAAAAATAAGAAACGACATAGCTTACCTATGTGTTTTGAAAAAATAACCAGCTTGTAGAAGAAAGAGAGGACAATACTTAGGAATATGAGGAACGACATAGCTTACCTATGTGTTTTGAAAAAATAAGCAGCTTGTAGAAGAAAGGTAGTACAATATTTAAAAATATTTTTAAAAAACTGTCAAATAGCCATGTATCACCTTTGGCTTCTACGATATTTTGATAGCCCATACTGGACAACAATTTCCCCAACTTGTTAATCCATACCCATTCAACAAACGGAAAACACTCAAGCGCACTCGCCCCATCTGGATGACCGCCCGCTTTGCAAACGAGACTGACCGACATCCTAGGAACGAGCACTTTCCCACAGTGTGGTACTGCGTGCATCCGTGAAGGAAAAAGTCAATCGTAGGCAACCATGTGTTACATGTGGCGTCCTTGACAGGTAAAATAAAAAGCTTACCGATGTCTGATAAAAAAAGAAAGGCATGACAATATTTAGGAAAATGAGGAACGACATAGCTTACCTATGTCTTTTGAAAAATAGCCAACTTGTGAAAGAAATGGGGGACAATATTTAGAAAAATGAGGTACGACATCGGTTACTTAGGTATGTCTTTTGAAAAGTTAAGGAATTATAAGGCTGAAAGTTACCTTGCGTAGATGGAAAATTGTCCCCCATGGCTGGAAGATGACCCCAGCCAGTAGAAAATATAATCAATCGGTCAAAAAATCTACAACCGACAGAAAATATTCCCCACCGGCTCAGGATGTTTTCTATCAGCTGCACCCTACCAGAAGTTTGTCTTTAATGGCAAAGTGTTTGAATTCATTTGTTCATGTTTGTACATTTTCATTCCAAGTCAGGAATTATAAAAACGGAATATCAAATAGACGCCAAAATAATAGTGTAATACTATTAAAACGTTTTACAAATTAGAAAATTAATTTCCAAAGGATATAGCGTTCACCAGGAAGCAACAGCTACTTCTCGGGCAATATGCCCCGCCAGACAATAATGAATTACACTTTCAAGATAAACGGGGTTGGTATATGAAAATATAGAACCAACCATTCTGGTTTATAAATTAGAAGGAATAATATCACTTGCGGCGTATTTGCGCCTCTCATCAGTACAAGGTGGATATTATTCGTCCAGAAGCTCTAAGAGCATAATCCTGGACTGAAGACAACGCTGAAATCAAATTAATATATTAAACCCAGTGAAGGGAATGCCAAGAATGTGATAATAGCCACATCTCCACAACTAAATATATAAACTAACATTCCGTCCACCCTGTATACAAAAAAGAAAATAATCAAAATTTAATAAAATACGGAGATATTGCATATATTACGAAACTAAATAAAATTTTTTCCTCCAACGTTCAACAAGCTACAGAGCGTTGATGATTTACCTACGATTTTCACCTAAACGTGTTCATAGCTTTGTATATAACGTAGCAAAACCTTATATCAAAAGCTTCAAAAAATGTGAGCAATCCGAATTCGGTATAATAAACGGGGGTTCTCATTTAAAAAATCATGTTTGATTTGTAACGGAGTTCGCAGCACTCTGTATAGTTCGATATAATGTCAAAATATGGACCTTAAAGACATCTACTATTTTTGTTGATAACATTTTTTGAAATCTCTTAAAATAACCCACATATTGAAGTTTGTTGTAAGATTGGTACACCCTGTATGTTAATAATCAGCAGTAGGCAATTATTTACATGCAGTATATAACTTACTCTATTGAAGAGTGTTCTAAACTATTGCAAAATCAATACTCATATATCAGTTTGTTGATAAATTATAAATCGGTTAAACTTATTATATGAAAATTATTTGTAAAAGATCCATAATATTTTAAATACGGTGTATTTATTTATTGCTAGTAGTAGTGAGAAATAAAGAGAGGATAATATTTTTAGGAAACAACATCTTAAAAATATTTGGGAAATAAATCAATACAGAATGGATTTTATAAAATATGTAACCAACTGTACAATAACTGAAAAGATTTGAAAAGTATATAATTTACTGTATCAAAGAGTATTCTAAACTATTTCAAAATCAAATAAGAAAGTACTCAATAATTGGGAAAATATAGAAAACAATATAGAGCTTATACTCATGTCTTTTGAAAATTAAGTGTATAAACTGTTTTAATTTCTATTACATCATTTGTAAAAATATTCCAAGTTTATATATGTCAATAATTAGCAGTAAGCAATTATTTGCATGCAGTATATAATAATAAGTACTCAGATAAATTATGAATCGGTTAAACTATTTTTTTTAAATCCAAAATATATTGGAGGAACACTGTATTTATTTATTGCTAGTAGTTGTATAGTGGGAAATAAAGAGAGGATATTGTGAAAATATAGTTAAAAGCATAGCTACCCTATTTCTTTCGGGAAATAAATAAATACAGAAAAATTTTTATAATATCAATACCTGACGGAACAGTAACTAAATAGATTTGAAAAGTATATAACTTATTCTATTGATGAATGTTTTTAACTATTTTAAAATGAAATAAGTACTTACTTACTAAATTTGTTGATAAATTTTTAATCGGTTAAACTTTTTGTATAA
Organism: Lochmaea capreae; assembly: GCA_949126875.1. Classification (NCBI taxonomy): domain Eukaryota; kingdom Metazoa; phylum Arthropoda; class Insecta; order Coleoptera; family Chrysomelidae; genus Lochmaea; species Lochmaea capreae. The sequence continues at coordinate 5,695,670 of OX421411.1, forward strand.
AAATTATTCGTAAAAGATCCAAAATATTTTAAATACAGTGTAGTTATTTATTGCTAGTACTAGTAGAAATTAAAAATAAAGAGAGGATAATATATTGGGAAAATATAAGAAACAACAAAAGCTATACCCTATAAGTTTTTGGAAAATAGATAAATAAAGAAAAAATTTTATGAAATATATGCTCAACTGTACAATAACTAAAATGATTCGAAAAGTATATAACTTACTCTATTGATATGAATAATGTTCTAAACTATTTCAAAAGTAATATAGGTATTCAATTTGTTGATAAATTATGAATCGGTATAAAAATTATTCATAAAAGATCCAAAATATTATAAAAACTTGTTAAATAAACTGTTTTCATTTATTTTGCTACTAGAGAAAGGATAATATATTGGTAAAGTAAAGAAATCAACATAGTTTACCTATGTCTTATTTTGAAAAAAATATATTGAAAATGAAGAAATACAGTATTTATTTAGTGCTAGTATATAATAAGTAAGTACCATTTAATAAAATAAAGACTTACCTTATATATAGAATTATTATAATCCTTGGAAATCACCACCAAAAATTCGAACTATACACTTATAGGTACACTATCGAAAATTCCGAAGACACACACAGTTTCACTACCGAAAATAATTTCGAATAAAGGTACACTCCCGAAAATTCGAAAACAGTTAAATTCCCGTAAATTACGAATATACACTCCCGACACGACCGTCCGATTCAACAATTAATTCGTTACTGAAAGCGAGCGATTTAAAATTTATTCATTAGTCACACCGTTCGTCATAAACAAGTGTTTGTCATCCAGAGATAATATACACATCTATGTGAATTCAATATACACTGTCCGCCCTATTTAAAAATATAAGTATAGATTATTTTAAGAAACGTTTTTCTATTCTTTTTGATATTTTCTGTACACAGGGAAAGTAGAAAAGCTCTAGAAAATATTCATAAATTCAATTTTTTAGGATATTCTAAGAATTTACAAGAAAATTGTTATTGTGAATTCTATTTTCAGTATCGTTTTGGCGAGCAGTGTATATATCGACACAATTAACATGTATTAGAAGGGATATTTTACCTTTATATATTTCTGCGATTCACGGAAAGAAGAAGAGACTTAGGAATATCTGTTAACTTCTTCTTTTTCTTTAACAGGGAATAATTTACCCGAGAAATATTTTATTGTATATAGTACCTATTCATTTATGTGTTCGAGGATTGAAATTTCTCTCATGACACATATACTGTACTTGTTTATTTTTTTCTTTCTGAAATTCTTAATCTCTAATAAGCAAAATAATATTATACCTAAATAAAACTTTCCATCAACTATCAAATAAAATATTGGAGTTTAAGCAGTACTTCCTTTTTAATAATAAAAAGGTTTCCTGGTCTACTTCCAACATTATACCATTAAGGTCAACTTTATACATTCCTTCAGACAATCCAAAATCGTTCTTTGATACCTCGCAACGACCCCGCAGAGATATAAATGTTTGGAAAAAAAATTTCAAATAAAATTTTTTGTTATCTATGAGTTTGTTGATAAATTCATGATATTATTGCCAAACAAAAAATAGCTACACCATTGGTCCACTCTCTATCAATTTATTCTCTCAATGCTGTCAATTACCGCTTCAAAGTTTTCTGGCGCACTCCCGACCACGCCAGTTTCCGCTTCAAGCGTTTTTAAGTGTGACGTCATTACTTATTCGCGAAAATGAATCGCTTTAATCCGCTTTAAGACGCTAGATCGCAAAAATATGGCTTAAATGACAATTTTTTATTATTGATCTGACAGGAGTACTTTGTAACGTCAAAACCTTTCTTCGAACAATATTTAACAATAATTTCAATTTTATAAATGAAAATGGAAAGTACAGTTGGTATTGTTTGAGATATTGATATTTCCATTTTTCAAATCGGAGGAAATGGTATTTAAATTAATACTATTATGTTTTTATCATTTCCATGACAACGCAAGGTTTACTGATGTAGCATAACGAATTCAACCATTATACATTATTAGTTCTTATTTCCATTTCTTGTTGTTGTAGTAGTAATAGATACCAGTATTTATAATTTCAAAGTGCACCAATAAAAAAAAATAGCGTAAAGTATTCGTGGATAACTGGTCTCTAAAACACTTGCTCTATTTCGAAAAATCGCGCGTGTTTTAAAGACCTTAATATCCACTTATACTTTAATATACTAATTTGGAATTTGACCAATATTAAAAATAGATTTTTTTCACTAGTTCCTTGAACATAAAGTTATACCTGCATACTTAACCAGAGCAGTTTGTATTAGTTCTGGTACAAATTGTAAGATCTATGGTAACCATGAACAAAGAAGAAATATTCTTCTTTTTTTGCAATTCCTGGTCTGCAGCTGATGAAGCTAAAATCATTGGAATCAACGGCACTAGTTTCATCTGCTGGTTGATTCCTAAACCTGATGGAATATATTTCTTAATTACAGCATGGACGTGCGCATTACTTATCTCTGCTACATACAGTAAATAGCAGAATCGAACAGTATTTGTATTGACCGACATCTCTTTATTGTAGTATTCTATGGTTCACAAATGTATGTTTGGTTGCATACCTATTAGAGTCGTAACATTCTAGTAGATGGCAGCATCGAACAATATTTGTATTGACGACTTCTCTATCTTATCGTAGTATTCTATGGTTTCTACTTTCCAGTAGATGGCACCATCGAACAATTTTTGTATTGATTGACCTCTCTATCTTATCGAGTATTCTTTGATTTACTTTTCTGATTGACATATAAATGACAAAATGGCGTGGCGTTTTTGCAGAGAAAAAGCCACTTATGTTTTACTATTTTTTTGCATTTATATTACATACTTTCTCCGTGAATGAAACTTTTGATAACATTGTTAATATTATTGTTCAGGAACTATACTTGATCCAAAGCAAAGGTGGTATGTTGAAATCGATTTTAATATATTAATTTGATAGCTCTTTATTCTTGTATGAAAACTACAATATATAATATCAGTTAATAATCATTCACACTCTTTAATCATTTTATGAAACTTGTTCATAATGATTTTATGATAGATACCATCAATAGAGGAAATAGGGTAACATTATTAGCTGTAGAAAAGCCACTTGGCCATTTCTCCTTAGAACATGGTTTCTTTGTTTTAATTATAAATATTTTTTTATATTCCAGATATATGATTGTCTGCAAGTTGTCGATACAGTTGCTTCAATAACCAGAGTACCATTTTTATTAGACTTAGACCAGTAGTATTGTAGAGTAGATGGAGTTTATATGCAGATGTACCTACAATAAGCAATTGAAGCTCCTCCAGGCTTAACTATTATCCGATTCAACAATAGTCCTTGGTATGTCTTATTTATAAATTAAAGTAGTTCAAAATAATAGCATACTGCTGCAAGTTGAAATCATTTTTAAATTGGTTTGGTTTTCTGGTAAAGAAAAGAAGACATTTTTTTAAAGCCTATTATTGTGATATGAAAATTTTAAAACATCAATGAAGTAACTGCATGTTTTAAAAAAGGCAGGAATAAATAAAGGTTGTTTATTGAAAAATATACTTATTTCATATTAGAATATAATTGTCACTTACGTAAATTTTTGCCAAATATGTTTCTGTTGAGTTTAAAATTGAAGGTTTGGGTTTTATTTCTGGTTATAGATATAAAATGATTTCTCAAGCATGGTATTCTCTTGATGTGCTTCCTCAATGAGTGTCACTTCTATTATGTGTTAATAGCAATATTTTCAACTTGATGAGTCTCTAAATTACACAAAATTGGAAAATTACTTAATTAGTTATGAGTGTTATGACCATTAGAAATTGGAAGCTTCTGATTATATTGATTTGCAGTTTACTGTAAATTGGATGCACAATAAGGTACATAAAGTTCGGAAATGTTTTTTTCTTACTCTGTGTACTGGCACAAACATGTTGAGAGAAAGTCACTAATTAATTTGGTGAGCTCAGTAAGTTTTATTCAAAAGCTCAAGTACCTATTTCAGATGAACGCAACACTAAAGGGTGTTTGACATTATGTAGTTTTCGATATCATTTTCTGTATAGTTTTCAATATTGACAACAACTGTATAGTGTCTTACAAGCATGTAGTTTTCGACATCGAATACTATACAGAAGTACCATTCCCCATCATATTTCTGTACAGTTTCTGCGCAATGGGTCAAATGTCGAGTAGGTGTCAGATACAGATATGTGTTTATGTTTAGCCTAACCTAGATAGTAACTTTCCTTGTTTAGTTGAAATAATTTTATTCGGTTTCCTGTTATTATGGACTTTTTGTTTGAAAATGGAAACGAAATCAATTAAAAAGATTAACAATAAATACTCAATGAAAAATAACGTCTCTATAATATTACAATGAAATCAGGATGAAATGAAGTCGTTATGTCAATTGACAAGGACTTTTGGCAGCTCTATACCACCAATCAGAAGCGTTGATTTTGAAAATTTCAATATCGAAAACTACATCAGTGTCTTACACAATTTAATGGGAGTAAAGTTTCCTGTACAGACAACTGTACAGTTTTTGTCGACATTGACAACTGTACAGAAAACGATATCGAAAACTACATAATGTCATATGGCATTTAGTAACATTCATTTTAAAATTTGTGTGTTTTTCAGGAGAGTGAAGGAACAACAACAGCATGTAATCCAAGTTTAATTTGTCGAAGTATGGAAATATAGGACAATGCAATGGAGAAACTGTGTGTTTTAATAAGATTCAACTGTAAGTATACATAATTATTATTATTATTATTGATATCCTAACATAATAAATAATAATGGACCTAAGTGAGTAGAATTTTGTTTAATGAAAAATACATCTCGTATTTGAATATAATTTTGTACTTTAACTTTGTCAGTTAAATCTTTTAAAAATCTATCTCGACTAAATTTAAAATAGAAGGTTTTTTGTCCTATCTTCTTCCTCCAATGGTTTAATTTTATTTGTGTCTTGGTATATTGTGAATTTAACTGTTACAACCAATTAATAGTTTCAATCCTCACTATGTAGAATCTTTGGTGAACTTTCTGATTGAACATGATAGAATTCCTACTTCTCAACATGGTTTCATACCAGGTCAGTCCGTAGTGACAAATATGTTGATGTGTGTAAATGATTGGCCTCTAGCTCTAGACAATAAAGAACCAATATTTAGACTTTTCTAAATCGTTTGATCAAGTTTCTTATAAATGTCTACTATTTAAACTCGAGTATAACAGAGTTGGAGGCAATCTGCTTGATTGGATTGAAGATTTTTGTTCAGATTAGAGTAATTATTTCTCTGCAATGTGCTTGGTGGGGTTTTACAAGGATTAGTTTTGGGACCAGTTATGTTTTTAGTGTATGTAGCAGATCTACCACTCCATGTTGAAAGCAACATTTCGCTCTTTGCTGATGACACCAAATTATATTATGCCAATCCTTTAGATGAATATGACTGCAATCTGATTTAAACCAAGTGTTGGAATGGGTAGATGTCGGGCTTTTACTCTTGAAAGCATTGAAGTGTTCAGTGCTTCATCTTGGTAAAAATAATCCAAGGACTTTCTAAAATGATTTAGAAACTATTTCTCAGCAAAGAGGCCTAGGTCTACTCGTTACAGAAACTTTATCGTGGTTTCAACATATTCAGTTCATCTGTAGTTAAGCTAAAAGTTTTCTTTACAATTTTTATGAAGAACGTCTAAGACTGATAAACTGGGGATAGAAGGCTTCACGGCGATTTAATAAAAGTTCACAGAGCTTTGGTTTGTGACTTGTTACATATATTTCCTCTGAATACCGATACCGGGCTTCATGACAATCTTTGATAAAAAAGTTTTCTGCAGCCTGGCGGGGTCGGGCATGATTTTTTTCTACAATATAGTTCTTTAGCTATTCAATAAAAAATATTAGAGCATGATTAGAGGTGACAGGAAAAAGTTTGAGGCGAAACACGTCAAGTTGCACGATCTTTTTTTCGATCGCCTAAAACTTTTTCCTGTCACCTCTAACCATGCTCTAATATTTTTTATTGAATAGCTAAAGACCTATATTATAGAAAAAAATCATGCCCGACCCCACCAGGCTGCAGAAAACTTTTTTATCAAAGATTTTGTTCCAAACGCGGCTAGAATGTCGCGGTTAACTTCATCGTCAGCAGGCTTCGTGGACATCGCTTCAAATAAAAAAAACAATTTCTTACTAAATGCCGCGAAGGTTTTTTTTATCAAATCGAGTGTGACCTTTTGTAACTCTCTTCCATCAAACGTTGTTAACGCTTTAACACTAAACTCTAATCTAATAGGTATGTAACTAAACATGCATTGTTCATTCTTTTTCGATTGCATACCTACTAATCTAATAGGTATGCAACCAAACATGCACTGTTTATGCGTGGTTAGTTGCATACCTACTAATCTAGTAGGTATGCAACCAAACATGCATTGTTCATGCCTGTTCAGTTGCATACCTATTAGATTAGTATTCTGTGATTTACATTAATGGAAATTATCATTATTTGATTTGGAATAACGTGGTATTCACGGAGAAAGAAGCCGCTTATCTTTGACTATTTTTGTGCATATGTATTTATATTCAATAATTTCTCCGTGAATGGAACTTTTGGTAACATTTTTAATATTATCGTTCCGGAATGACACTTGATCGTTTTGGTGCATATGTAACATCAGTTTGTTGTTACTGGATTTTACTCATCATTTTTCTTAGGATCCCACATGATATCGTTAGGAATAATCCATTTGATTGAAGAAATGGAGAAGACTAAAATGACTTGAAGAGAAGAGGTCAGGTGATCGAAGAAGATCGACAGAATGATACTGAGGCCAACAGAAGACAAGGAGGAAATGAAATGACAGTATACGCGTGTCGAAAGTAGGTAACTAGAAAGTGTAACTAATGTGCCATGTTTCAATTATAAACAGACATTGTCAAGTGAGTGAAATGTAGCTGGCGCCACACTAGTGACATTTTCTAGCTACCTATTTTTCTACCTCAGACCTACTTTCGACACACGCTGCTAGATCGCACTACAATACGATCGATCCATGGAGGTATGTAACCATTAAGTAGGAGGGAATACGATATTTATATCGATAAATGTAGTTTTCGGAGTTTTAACGCATCTTTTCTCCAATAGATGCTGCTTACGTTGTCATCTGAAAAGTAACCCACTCGTGTATGCAGGAATAAAAACTTTACTCGTGTACGGAACTCAAAACTGCATTTATCTTGATGATTTATAAATTTGTAAGTGCTTCTTTTTGATTAAATATAATTAAAAAGGAAAATTGTATTATTATTCTCCCTCACCTCTTTCCTCTCTGAGCCCTCCTAGAGTTTCTGACGAATAATTAGTTCACTGGTTTTCCGATAGATGGCGCTGTTTTTTTTCTGGGATTCACACGAAAGTGGCGCCATCTACCGAAAAACCGGTGAACTAATTTCTTTTAGTTCGCGGGTTTTCCGATAGATGGCGCTGTTTTTTTCGGGATTCACACGAAAGTGGCGCCATCTACCGAAAAACCGGTGAACTAATTTCTTTTAGTTCGCGGGTTATCCGATAGATGGCGCTGTTTTTTCTGGGATTCACACGAAAGTGGTGCCATCTACCGAAAAACATGTGAACTAAAAGAAATTAGTTCACGGGTTTTCCGATAGATGGCGCTGTTTTTCTGGGATTCACACGAAGGTGGCGCCATCTACCGGAAAACCCGTGAACTAATTTCTTTAAGTTCACGGGTTTTCCGATAGATGGCGCTGTTTTTTCTGGGATTCACACGAAGGTGGCGCCATCTACCGGAAAACCCATGAACTAATTTCTTTTAGTTCACGGGTTTTCCGATAGATGGCGCTGTTTTTTCTGGGATTCACACGAAAGTGGCGCCATCTACCGGAAAACCCGTGAACTAATTTCTTTAAGTTCACGGGTTTTCCGATAGATGGCGCTGTTTTTTCTGGGATTCACACGAAAGTGGCGCCATCTACCGGAAAACCCGTGAACTAATTTCTTTTAGTTCGCGGGTTATCCGATAGATGGCGCTGTTTTTTCTGGGATTCACACGAAAGTGGCGCCATCTACCGGAAAACCCGTGAACTAATTTCTTTTAGTTCGCGGGTTATCCGATAGATGGCGCTGTTTTTTCTGGGATTCACACGAAGGTGGCGCCATCTACCGAAAAACCGGTGAACTAATCGAGTGCAAACGGAAACGCGAATAAAACTACAACAATAAAATGATAAACTTTTAATAGAAGTATGGATTTACAGGTATTTTAACAACGAGCTTACACTATCTTTAAAATTGATAGTTTCACATGCCTTCATGTTGCGTTGGATCCTATCGTAGTGCGACCTGCGAAGACACATACATACAATTTGCTCATTATATATGAATGAACCATTTTGTGTCGGTTGTTCATGTAAATGAAGGAAACAGCCTCTCACATCACCTTCGAATGTGAAGCACTGTTTCATTGGAGATGTGGACCCAGGGGAGGATTTCTCCAAGGGCAACGTGAAAAGACTATCGAGTCTGTTCACATAAACGCTACAACTCTGACTAGTGGTGCCGAACCAATCAATCAATTGTAGTGCGATCTTGCGGTGCGTGTAGAAACTAGTTCCGAGGTTGAAAAATAGATAGCCATAAGTGAGTGGCGCCATCTACATTTCACTCACTCAATAATGTCAATGTTCCACCGACTTTCGACACACGTCCCTAAATCGCACCACAATACGATCCACCGCAACATGGAAGCATATATTGTATAACCTACAATTTCACTGAAACGTGTTATAATTTTGGCGATATTTTCTATTTACGGCAATCCAACTTCACCCCAAATTGTTCTTCTTAATAGAATTCAGCTGCTTCGTATGTCCTTATGAACGCTATCGAGACCGAGATGTATGCTGATGTCGTTACTACAAAGAAAATAGATAATATTAATAGTAGACCTCAAAATAATAATATCATACTATTATAACGCCTCACGAATTTGAAAATTTCCTTTCAAAGAGTAGACCGTTCACTAGGAAGCTATATGCCCCGACAGACAATGAATTACACTTTCAAGTTACATGGTACATTGGTATATCTGCAAGATATAAACAACCCATTCTGGTTTTTAATTAGAAAGGACAATATCACTTGCAGACCAGTTTCGGCGTATTTGCGCCTCATAAGAACAAGGTAGATGTCATCCGTCCATAAGCTCTGAGAGCATAATTCTGGACTCACATTAATACATTTACCTATGTCCTGATAGCGCAGGTAATTGATTATTGGAAATTTCTCTTTCTAACATTGGTAACCAAATTTGACTACATTCGGCTGAAATACTAGCTACACGTTTATCCGTATTTAGTTGTATTAAAGCACTTTCTTTGATTTTCCGTCTTTTATTATTGGAATCTTTCAATATTATTTGCGCCGAATCCCATTGAATTTGACGCCCCTCTTCCCAAGTATGTTTGCAAATACCCGACTTAAAGAATCTCTTATCTTCAACACATTAAGGGCCATGAGACATAACGCGTGTGTCACACATACTTTTGTTTCTCGGGCCTCGAGACACGCATGCTGTGTCGCGACCCTCGCTATTCTATTTTGCCTTGTAACTCGGCCGTGTTTCGCGCATCTGTACAATTCTTATAGGAATAGATTCCTTGTGGCCCTGGAAACCACACGTAGATGTTGGTCCATTAGTTTTTGTTTTTTATTTCGAGAAAAACGAGAAGTATTTGCGTCGCTCGGCCCACAGAAAATACTTGGTTTACTTGGCCGCGCGACACAGAAGCCGTGTCTCATAAAAAAAAGTCAATTAGAGAAAAATTTACCAAATTGATGCCAAATAGAAGAAAAAAACCATAATAAAAAAAATTGGCCGGTGGGACCAATTTTTTCTCTCTCATGGTGGCCCCTAACGTGTTAATATACTTTTTGTGTTCATTTATTCGGATTTTCAATGGTCTAGATGTTTCACGTAAATAAAATTTGTCTTGAAGATTGTTCTTCATTTTTTGGTTTCGTTTTTGTTAGTTTAGATCTCAACGTATTGTTTGTAAGATTTAAACCTAGTTCGAATATTGAATTGATTACCAATTTTCTTAATTATTTCTCAACATACAGTATTGTTAAGTTTTTAAAAAATTATGTTGGCTAAATTATCAACATTATTGTTATTATTATAGGGTTTTAATAATGAGCCATTCTCTATATTACGTTTTCCCTGACTTTTCCCTGCCCATCTTTAAATTCCCTGACTTTTCCAGGTCGCTATGAACCCTGTATTAGTGTGTGTTGGTTTAGTGGTTTACGGTAAACACTTGTTTCATACCCTGTAGATGTTTTATAAAAACATCTAAAAATGGCAAAAAATTGTTAGAAAACAGTTTTAAATAACAATAATTACCCAACAGAATTTATAAATAAAGAAATTAGGAATATAATTGGCTTATTGTTAATACCCCATATTAATAATTGATATTGGATATGATTCTTCTCTTTGTTCAGAATATTTATCCTTAGGTTATTTAAAGAAAACAGCTTATTTTAATAGCTTTTTCTATTGATTTTATTTTCGTAACAATACAAAATTAGTGGACTGTATATTATTGACAGCTATGTCATAACAAACTAAAAACCATGGTGATAGCACCTTAGGCTGGTGGCTATATTAAAACAGGAACTAGATAAAAAAGATTGTTCATACCGCCGCCCTTGAAAGTACTGCGGTATCTTTCAATAATTTAAATGCTGGGTGCATAATGTAAATTTTTATCACTGACACAAGTAAGTCCATTTTTGACTGCGAATGTCCGTGATATAGGTGGGTCTATGGAAGTCCTTGATCTTCATCAGATATGGGGAGAGGGCACACCTTGACAACACTTCGTTTTAAAATATTGCCGTTCGAGGTACGTACACTAACAACACGTGTGATACCGTCCTTGCCTGGGTGTAGACTCACTATCCTTCCGGTTGTCCATTTGGATGGTGGATTGTTGTCATCCTTCAAAAGAACCAAGGATCCTTGAAGCTTTTCCATATCGGTTTTGAAACGCCATTTTGAACGCTCGTGGAGTGTATGTAGATACTGGGTAGACCATCTGCGCCAAAAGTGTTGAACCATGGATTGTAACATCTGGTATCTCGTGAAGTGGTTCATAGGTGTTGTTTGAATGTCAATGTCAGGTATGAGGTTAAGAGGATGGCCAACAAGAAAGTGTCCAGGAGTGAGGGTTTCGAGGTCGTTAGGGTCATTAGTTATTGGTAAGAGAGGTCGAGAATTTAACACTGCTTCCACCTGAACCATAAAAGTATAAAATTCCTCATAAGTAAGGGGGTTTTCGTCAGATACTATACGACGTAAATGATGTTTAAAGGATTTTACCGCACTTTCCCACAAACCTCCAAAATGCGGAGAACCAGGGGGATTAAAATGAAACTGAATCATATTATTTTTGGCATAGGTTTCAAATTCAGTTGATTGACAAAGTTTATAAATTTCACGTAGCTCGCTATTTGCCCCAATAAAGTTGGTGCCATTATCGGAATATAAGTGCTGACATAAACCGCGGCGAGAGACAAATCTTTTAAGCATGGCCAGGAAACCTTGAGAAGTCAAATCGGTAACCAGTTCCAAATGCACTGCTCTAGTAGCCAAACACACAAATATGCATAGATAGGCTTTGATGAATTTCCGGTTACGCAATTTCGAATCTTTTATCATAAAAAATCCAGCATAGTCCATGCCGGTGTGAAGAAATGGTCTTGATGGGTTAATTCTTGGTTCAGGTAAATTTCCCATAAGAGTATGTAAAGGTTTAGGGTTTTGTTTATAGCAAGTTATGCATCTATGAATAACATATTTTACAGCTGATTTTCCCTGTATGGGCCAAAATTTTTGTCTCACAAAAGAGAGAGTAGATTGTGTACCGGGGTGGAAGTTTATTTTGTGTATGTGAGTTATGATTAAATGAGTGAAAATGTGACTCTTTGGTAAAAGTATAGGATGTTTGGCTTGATAGTCAAGATTGAAATGTTGGAGTCTACCACCGACTCGCAAAACTCCAGTTTTGTCAATGAATGGGTTCAAGGATTTCAATTTACTTTGAGGCTTTAAGTAATTTTTGTTTTTCAATTGTACTAAATCTTTAGAAAATGTTTCACCTTGAATTATGGTAATTAGGGTAGTTAATGCGTGTTCACGTTCAAAAGGTGTTAATTGTCCTATTTGACGGGTATGTTTTGATAATTTCAAATTTTGAATAAATCGTAGGCAGTAAGCAGTCACATTAATCAGTTTATTGTAGTCAGAAAATTTTTCAAATAATGAAAAATACGATCTTGAAGAAATGAGCAAAATAGATTTAGGGTTCAATTCTAGGGTTTCAGAATCGAGTTTTTTACGTTTGTAATTAGAGATATGAGTATTATTGGGCCAAAATTCCTTTGGCTTGGATAAAAAGGCTGGACCATGCCACCACATAGAGCAGGTTTTGAGGTCCTGAGGACTCATGCCCCGAGATATAATATCCGCTGGATTTTCAGCAGACGAAATGTGATACCATGTATTCGGATCAGTAATTTGCTGGATTTCTGAAATTCTATTACAGACGTATGATTTCAATTGTCTAGGCTCTAAAGAAAGCCAACAGAGAACAATAGTAGAATCAGTGTAATAGTACACCTTGTTTGGTTGACAATTTGAAGCTTTTATGACTTTATTCATCAATCGAGATAGGACTAGGGCACCACATAGTTCAAGACGTGGTAAGCTTACGGCTTTTAAAGGAGCTACGCGGCTCTTAGCAGTTAGTAGATGAACAGAAATATTGCCAAAAGAATCTATAGAACGTGAATATATGCAGGCTCCAAAAGCATTAATGGAAGAGTCACTGAATCCGTGAAGTTCAAAAGCAACAAATGTTTTGATTGTGACTTGGCGGGGAATTTTGAAATAATCAACTAAGGATAAGTGATAGGTAAAGTTTTTCCATACTCGGAAAATGTCTGTGGGTACAGGATCATCCCAAGCGATTTTAAGTAACCATAATTTCTGTAAAAGGATTTTAACTTGTAAAACCATAGGTCCTAAAAGGCCAAGAGGGTCGAAAATCTGTGAAATAAGTGATAATATGACACGTTTAGTTACAGGTGTAGAGTTAAGATCGATGTTAGAGTTATAGATGAAAATATCTTGTTCGGAATTCCAAGATATGCCAAGGGTTTTATGGTGATGAGATTCATCAAGTGTTAAGGATTTAGATTGAGTAAAGGGCTCGGTTATGTCAGATATTACAGATTGGATATTGGAAGAAAATTTTCTTAATTCAAGTCCGTAACTTTCAAATATCTTTATAAGATTTTTGCGAATATTTAAAAGAGCTTCTTCAGTAGATGCACCGGTGATGACGTCATCGACATAGACATCATTTCTTATGATTTCACTTTCTGTGGGATAAGAGTCCAAGGTGTCTTCTGAGATTTGGTTCAGACAACGAGTGGCTAAAAAAGCACTGCTTGCCATTCCATAAGTGACTGTGTTCAATTCAAAATGTCCAATATTGTCTTGAAAGTTGTCACGCCACAGAATTCGTTGGAGGCAACGTTGCTGAGGTTCGATCAAAAATTGGCGATACATTTTTGCAATGTCCCCTGTTAATACAAAATTATGCTGTCGAAAACGCAATATTACGGTAAATAAATCGTTTTGGACAGTAGGTCCGACTTTTAAGCAGTCATTGATAGATACTCCTGAAGACGACGTAGCAGATCCGTCGAAAACGACTCTGAGGCGAGTAGTTAGGCTATCACTCTTTTCCACACAATGGTGTGGAAGATAATAAGAGGGATATATAGAGTTATGGCTGGAGATATCTGGGTTTATTTCAGACATATGTCCAAGGCTTTTATATTCTGAGATAAAGTCGCAGTAGGATTTTTTTATATTAGGATTCTTATTCAGTTTTTGCTCAATTGCAAGAAAACGTTTCAAGGCGGTTTGAAAAGAGTCTCCAAGCTGAGAAACATTAGGCCTGAGAGGAAGGCTTACAATAAATCTTCCAGAGGAATCTCGATGTGTAGAGGCTTTAAAATGGTTTTCACAGTCGATTTCTTCTTGGGAATATTTATTTTTAGATATTTGTTCGGTGGTTTCTTCGCAGTTCCAAAAAAGCTGCAAACTATTTTGAAGATCGTTGTTTGTACATTTTAAGGAGTTTGTGTGTTGATTATTTGTTGTCAGTAAATCAACTGGGCCACTTACTACCCACCCTAGTTTGGTGTCTTGTAAGATAGGATTATTTTTGCCCAATTTAATTTGGTTAGCATTAAGGAGGTTGTAAAAAACACCTGCGCCTAGAAGTATATCTATATCGGCAGGTTTGAGAAACTCAGGGTCGGCTAGGTGAATATTTGTTGGTATATTTAAATTTGTGATGTTTATAGAGAAGGGAGGTATTTTTTCGGTTATTTTACTTATCACCAAGGCTGGTATTTTGATAGAAAAATTATCATGAATTGATTTTATTTTGAGTTGAGTTCGTTTAGAAATATTGGTGCATTTTTCGCTAATTCCTGAAACGGACATTTTAATAGGCTCAAAAGGTAAGTTTAACCTTTCAAATAAATTCTGAGTGACAAAATTGGATTGACTTCCATTGTCAAGTATGGCCTTACATACTATAGGCTGATGGTTTTTGTCAAATACCTCAATAAATGCGGTGGAGAGTAAGACAAATGAGTTTTGGTTTGCATTAGAACAATATAAATTTTGAGAGTGGTTATCTTCAATATTTACATTGTTTACATTGGGTAGAATTCGAAGATTCTCGTGTGATTGAGAGGTAGTTGGATTGTTTGAAATGGATAATCGTGAATGAGTGGTGCTATTAGTATGAGCGTTAGTTTGGGTGTTATCATGGCATGGTCGATTGAGAGGTTTCATATGATTTGGTTGCATGTGTAGCAATGAATGATGCTTGTTTTGACAGGTCTTGCAAGTATAAGTAGACTTGCAATCACTTTGGCGGTGTCCTGGACGCAGACAATTGGTGCATAAGTTCGCACGTTTTGCCTCCGAAAACCTATTACTTATAGGTAAGTCAATAAATTTTCGGCATGAATATATAAAATGACTGTCTTTGCAAAGTGGGCATGAAATAGTGTTGTTGTTATGGGAAATTAATGTTTTACGTTCGTATTTTTGAGGTTTATCAGATACAAAAGGTTTTTTAGTATTCAATTTGAAGTCAAGAGATTCCAAAAAACGACAACGTTGAGATAAAAAAGTTATAAAATCTTGAGTTGAAGGATTATCAATATTTCTTGAGAAATGTTCCCATTCTTTACGACTATTATAGTCCAATTTTGAGGTAAGTAAATAAATTAAAATGCTGCTCCATTGGTCTACAGGTTCATTTAAGTTCTGTAAAGATTTAAAATGATTTTGAAAACTGTCCAGAAGTTTTCTTAAACTGAGATGAGAATCATCTTTCACTTGGTTGAGTTCAAAAATACATTTGATGTGCGAGTGCACGATTGCCTTTTTGTTTTCGTATCTTTCCTGCAGAAGGGACCAAGCAGTAGCATAGTTATTCTCGGTTATGGCTAAAGAGTTGATTATTTGAACAGCTTCTCCCTGTAAGCTGGATCGTAGATAATAGAATTTTTCAATTCTATTGAGCTGAGCGTTTTTCTCAATGAGCGTGATAAAAGTATCTTTAAAATTGGTCCAAGTATCATAGGATCCGCTGAAATTAGGTAGTGGTATAGGGGGGAGACGTGAACCGTACTGACCATGTGCCGATGGCAGTGCTACTTGCACTGAAGAGCCAGTAGAGAGAGCACTTGGGGCAGCCTGAGCGGCATTAATTTTGTTTATAATCAATTTTGCATTTGAAATATTCGTGAAATATAAATTTTCAAATGATTCGTATTCTCTATCCTGATCCTTTATTTCTTCATATTCATTATCTAAACAGAGTTTCTCAATTTGAATTTGGACATGCTTGAATTCATCAATCAAAGGTTCAATCCTATTTAATCGAGTGGTCAGGTCTATCAACAAAATAGGATTATTTAAATCATCGCATTTCAATTCCAAAAAGGTTTGAAATCTATTTATTTCGTTAGTGACAGCGTCGCGACGAGCTACGAGATCATTATAAATGTCAATTTTTTGACAACTGTCATCTTGATGGTTACCCCTTTTTGATTTAGGCATCTTGAGGGATAGCAATACGGATTAGTTGAGAAATAAAAGTGTTACACCCACGGTAGAACAAATTGCTACACTTATAGCGTATCAGAAGGATCGATATAGCGGTTAAAATCACTTAAACACGTTAAAAAATGGCTTGATTAGCCGTTTCGCGGAAATGACCAGAAAACAGCTCGAAATGGTTCAGATGGATGCGATACTAATTGAAAGTTAGGTTAAGTTAGATTAGGTTAGGTACCTTGTCTTTGTCAATTTGTCCTTCAGATTTCATATAACGATTGCTGCACAATGCTTCTTGGAATATGGATTCAACTGGGTAAACTGGAAGGCTTGACATCCGTCACGGTCCTCAAATTGATTATGGAATGGATATCCGGCTCGAATCGATCAAAAAATGTGTGGATATGATTCTTCTCTTTGTTCAGAATATTTATCCTTAGGTTATTTAAAGAAAACAGCTTATTTTAATAGCTTTTTCTATTGATTTTATTTTCGTAACAATACAAAATTAGTGGACTGTATATTATTGACAGCTATGTCATAACAAACTAAAAACCATGGTGATAGCACCTTAGGCTGGTGGCTATATTAACCCATTAACGCCCAGTGATACCGTATGGTATCGACAAATCCACGGTAACTATAGGGGTAGGCTTTCCAACACAAATAGGAGGGGGTCAAATTTTATTCCCGATTTGGCTTAACCAAAGACCATCAGCTGTACGACAACGATCGCGGTAGAATCTGTGCGGACGTAGCAGCTGTGAACACGTGTTTTTACTGTGGAATTTTCTAACATCGACAAATCATGGACATTCGTTTTACGTAAGTGAATTTATTCCGTTGTCTAAACTTTTTTTTTTAACGAAAGCAGTACAATATATTAGGATGGGTGTATACTTTGATAGGACATTATGTACTTTACTCATTTTTTAAAAATAACATTGTATAGGGTGTCTAAAAGTCGGTGATACCAAATGGTATCACTGGGCGTTTCAACTACTATAAAATACGGTTTTATTTCAGAGGAGGACTAACTTTGTCCGATGCTTTGGATATAGTTTTTGAAGACGAAAATATTGCCAATGAAGTAGATGAAATATTTATAAAGCCCCCTGAGAGTAACATAGAGACCGACGAAGACTCTGCAGATGAGGACGAAGGAGGTACGGTTCAAAACCTAACGGGAAGACAGCTACGGGCACCGGTGGAAATCAAACTAATAGACAATACTCGAATGGGTAACAATAGGTCGAACCTGTGACGGTACCTGACGAATATCTACCTTCAACCGCTGAGGTGATTCAGGAAGGATCTCAAAGTCAGACCGATCAGACAGACCAGGACGTACAACCAAACTACATTTGGATCTATGACCGTCTTGATAAAAAATTGGATTGCATTTGGACCGAAGGTGATTTAGAAACTGGACGGGACAGTTTTCCAGAGGCAAATTATTCCCAGTATGAGAGCTTGTCATGTGTCGATATATTTGAGATGTTTTTTGACAATGAGATTATCGAATATCTGGTAGAAGAGACTCAAAAATATGCAATTTTTTTAAATCAGCCCGTATCCAAAAATTTCAGCAGCCGAAATCAAATGTTTCCTGGCTATCCTAATTTTGAGCGACTATAATACCCTTCCGTCTAACAGTTACACGTCCTAGGTACTACTTCTATAGATATATACATGTGTCTACATTATTTTCAAAGATAATACACAATATAACATTATAGTTGCAAACGAATAAAGATTTGTTTCTTGGGTTAATTTATTGTACCTTAACCGCCCAGTGATACCATATGGTATCAGCTAATATTTCTGATTTCAAACAATTTTAATTTTTTTTATTATTTTTTTGATTGTTATTACACTAATCTCAACTAATATAAGCCAGGTAGAATAAAAAAAAAACAAAAAATAGTTCCGGGCGCTAATGGGTTAAAACAGGAACTAGATAAAAAAGATTGTTCAGATATAATATTGATAATTCAGCTAAAATAATCTTTAAAGACTTAACAATACCGTATGTTAGGGGTTTATCAGAAGGAATTAAGAAAATTGGGAATCAATTCAATATTCGAACTAGCTCTAAATCCAACAAGTTGAGATCTATACTGCTAACTAAAACTGAACCAAAAAATGAACGATCTTCAAAAAACTGTATATATCGGATATCCTGTGAAAGCGACAAACTTTATTTAGTTGAAACATCTACACCATTTAAAATCCGAATAAATGATCACAAAAAGAACCTATATTAAAGATAGGGAGTTCTTTAAGTCAGGTATTTGCAAACATACTTGGGAAGAGGGGCATCAAATTCAATGGGATTCAGAGCAAATAATATTGCTAGAGTCCAATAATAAAAGTCGAAAAATCAAACAAAGTGCGTCAACACAACTAAATGCAGATAAATGTGTATCTAGTATTTCAGTCGAACTTGTCAAATTTGGTTACCAATAATAGAAAGAGAAATTTCCAATAATCAATCACCTGCGTTATCAGGAAAGTATCAAAAGTTTTTATCCAGGTTTTCCTATGATTTATCATTGGAATTGTTGTTAATCGATACACACTTCAATACACAAAACTGAGTAGGACATATTTTTTAAAAACCAAAATAATCATACACAAAAAGCGCTATCCCAATAAAACCGTTCCTGGAACGTGCACTTCACTGGATCCCATTCCTAGTAAACTATCATATTTTTACAATGTCATACAATAAAATATTTTATTTTACATTTTACCAAAAATATGATCTACTGTGAATGGACCTAGTTGTCGAATTTTTTCATTGTGTCACATAGGGACCAGAATTTATAAAAAATCAATGAATCTTGATAACAGTAGCTGGAACCCTACCGAAACGTTGAAATAAAAATAATGTGGTTTAATTTCCCAACAAATAACTAAAAGAATAATCAATAATAATACTTACAGTTGAATCTTATCCAAAGATACAGTTTCTCCATTGCGTTGTCCTAATATTTTCATATTCCAACAAAATAAACTCAGATTGATATACTGTTGTTGTGTTTCCTGCACTTTCCTGAAAAATACACAAATTTTTTAATGACTATTACTAAACTGAAATGGGTACTTGACCTTATAAATAAAACTTACTGAGATGACCAAATCAATTAGCGAGTTTCTGTCATCATCATCAAAACAATTCCTGTTTGATAAAACCAATATTTCAAATGTATTACATATAAAGAACACAACTAGTATTGACAATATTTGTACCAGTATTAGACAGAGGTAGGAAGAAACATTTGTGTAATTTAGACACATCAAGTAGAAATTATTGCATATTATGTAGAAACGTACATGTAATAGAAGTGAAACTTCTTGAAAACAAAAAACCTTGATAACAAAAAGTACTTGATTGACTATATAGTATAACAAAAAATGAGACAAAGACCTTCTATTTTATATTTAATTGAAACAGATGTAAGAAATATTCAAGTAGTGACAAAGTTATATTCTAATAGGAGATGTAGTTTTTAATAAACAACCTTTATTCTACTAATTAATTCCACTTTAATAGAAAATATATGAAAATTCTAAATTGATAACTAACTATTTTGATAATTAAAATAACATCATCAGAATTAATCTTGTGATTGACTCAATATATGAATAGAAAATGAAGATATGATATTACAAATATTAAAGCTTAGGTATTATCAGTACTATGGGGATATCCTGGATATCTTTTTCCCATTAAGATCAGTATAACTGTGCAATGATTTAGGAAACTAAGGAAAAACTACATCTGCTGATCTTTACATATTAAGAGACACACAACATGAAGGCCTTCTACTCATGTATATTAAGTCAATCACAAGATAGGTCATTATTTGGTCTAGCCAAAATATTATAAAATAACTAGCAGCAGTAACACAGTATGTTATTCTTTTGAACTACTTGAATTTATAAATAAGACTTACCAAGGACTATGACTGAATCGGAAATAGTTAAGCCCGGAGGAGCTTCCATTGCTTATCATACAACTGCCTATATATTCGATCTACTCTAAAACCCTACTGGACCAATATCGACAACCACTTGCAGACAATATCTAAAATAGAAAAATTCACAATTACTACAAAGAAAACGTTTCGATAAGAAAAACAAAATATCCAATTGGCTTATCTAAAAGCTTATGATTTTAATAGTAAATAGATATAGTTTAGCAGACCTTAATTCTTCCTTCGATGCTATATCTATCATACCATCAAAATGAACAATTTTCTGAGGATGATTAAACGATATGAATGATTGTTAACTGGTATAGTAATATTGTAGTTTTTATGGATTAATAAAAAGGTCTCAACATTAATAAATTGACGACTATTTTAACACACCTAGCTGTTTTTCTACCGCCTCTGGATCAAATGCAATTCCCGAACGATAATATTAATAGTATTTCCAAAAGTTTGCCCGTGCACAAAAATAGTAAAAGAGAGCTGGCTATAAAATAAAGTATTTTATGGAGGTGGCTTTTTTACGGTGAAGAGGTCACGCCATTTTGTCAAATATGTAATGACAATTTCCGGAAATGTAAATCATCGAATACTACGATAAGAAAGGTCAGTCGTTACATATACTATGCGATGCATTCATCTACTAAAAATTCAACTCTCTACTAGGTATGCAACCAGCATGCATTTGTGAATCATAGACTACGACAAGGAAGAGAGGTCAGTCAATACAAATGTTCGATGCTGTCATATACTAGGTATGCAACCAAACATGCATTTGTGAACCATAGAATACTACGATAAGATAGACCAATCGTTACAAATACAGTTATCAGTGGATGAAAAATGGAGAACAGAGGCCTTATATTTTAAATTTAGCGAAAGCGAAGATAGATTTTGGAAAAATTCAACTGACAGAGTTTTGTTATCAGTGGATGAAAAATGAAGAACAAAGAGGCCTTATATTTTAAATTTAGTGAAAGCGAAGATAGATATTGGAAAAATTCAACTGACAGAGTTTACAAAATTGTGTAACAGAATACTAATGAAAACCCATGATTAAAACAATAAAATCAATTTACACTGCATATTATGTGAGTAATTGCACAAATATGTACAATCCCATCATTTATATTCTCAGAAAATTCCCCAAAGAAGATGATTAAAAATGAATTCCGCAGAGAAGTTCGAAGGGGTTAATGTGTCTCTGAGCCGTAGTAATTTAGACCATTCTCAGCACATCAAAGAGTTACAAACTGATTGAAAGTAAATCCAAAAGAGATACTTCTCTTAAATAATACCAAATATGTGGCCAGAACAAACACCAATTTTTTTTCCAAAACAAATTCAAGATAGAGATGGTGAAATCCAAATTTTGATTGGATCAGTTTTCATCATGTCCTATAACTGGTTAGGTATGATCACTTAAAAACCAAACTATAAAGAGGGCTACTTCAAACTCAAAGGAGATATGCTCGTTGTGCTATAAGAGGAATGCAGAAAAGGACCAAAACAATTTGCGGAAAGTGTGGTGTCCTGTCATATAAGAACTGTTTTCCTATATAAATCATAATTAAAAATTTATATGTTCCATAAAATAAATGTATGACTAATAGTACATATAAAAATTATAAATAGTTAGAGTTTTATTAGCAAGATAAAATCAATATATGTAAGTGAAATAAAACATTTAAGAAATATAAATATATACAAAATTCAACAGTAAAAGTAGATTTTCTTGTCCTTTCTACAAGTCCACCTAAAGACATTATTGAACTGTGAAATATTCTAAATTCAGAGCTAAATCTAAAACAATATTATTGAACTTCTTTATATATTCTTCAATTTTGATATTGACTGGTCATTTGTTGATTTTTCTGTACCCAACAGTCTATGTGATGGCAGATTATAATTTATAACTTGTTATGTGTATCAGCATGCTGTATATTATGTTGTTTGGAATACGAACATTAAACTTCATAAAAGTACATCATATTGCAACCAAGGTATGACATAGTATATGTACCACTCCCTCGCCATTTAAGCAAATATTTAGAATTCATTTCAGATAATCACAAGCTTTTTTTGTTGATAAAAAATTTGCATACATTTTTTAAAGTTATTGGTTAAAATAAATTACAAATATAACTGGTGGGAAAAATTCACAATTACTACATGTAGAAAACGTTTTGATAAGAAAAACAAAATATCCAATTGGCTTATCTAAAAGCTTATGATATTAATAGTAAATAGATATAGTTTAGCAGACCTTATTTCTTCCTTTGATGTTATATATATCATACCATCCAAATTAACAATTTTCTGAGGATGATTAAGCGATGTGAATGATTTTCAACTGGTATAGTAATATTGTAGTTTTTATGGATTAATAAAAAGGTCTCAACATTAATATATTGACGACTATTTTAACATACCTAGCTGTTTTTCTACCGCCTCTGGATCAAATGCAATTCCCGAACGATAATATTAATAGTCTTTCCAAAAGTTTAATTCACGGAGAAATTCTTTAAGTATTTTATGGAGGTGGATTTTTTTATTGTTAAGACATAGAGAAATGTCTATGTTTGAAGACGTCACGCCATTTTGTCAAATAGGTAATGACAATTTCCGGAAATGTAAATCATCGAATACTACGATAAGAGAAGTCAGTCGTTACATATATAGTTCGATGCTGCCATCTACTAAAAATGTACCTCTCTCTACTAGGTATGCAACCAAACAAGCATTTGTGAATCATAGACTACGACAAGAAAGAAAGGTCAGTCAATGCAAATGTTCGATGCTGTCATATACTAGGTATGCAACCAAACATGCATTAAGAACCATAGAATACTACAATAAGATAGATCAGTCGTTACAAATATTGTTATCAGTGGATGGAAAATGGAGAACAGAGAGGCCTTATATTTTAAATTTAGCGAAAGCGAAGATAGATTCTGGAAAAATTCAACTGACAGAGTATTGTTATCAGTGGATGAAAAATGGAGAATAAAGAGGCCTTATATTTTAAATTTAGCGAAAGCGAAGATAGATTTTGGAAAAATTCAACTGACAGAGTTTACCAAATTGTGTTACAGAATGCTAATGAAAACCCATGATGAAAACAATAAAATAAATTTACACTGCATATTTTGTGAATAATCGCACAAATATGTACAATCACATCATTTATATTCTCAGAAAATTCCCCAAAGATGATGATTAAAAATGAATTCCACAGAGAATTCGGAAGGGGTTAATGTGTCACTGAGCCATAGTAATTTAGACCATTCTCAGCACATCAAAGAGTTACAAACTGATTGAAAGTAAATCCAAAAGAGATACTTTTCTTAAATAATACCAAAAATGTGGCCAGAACCGATACCAATTTTTGTTCCAAAACAAATTCAAGATAGAGATGGTAAAATACAAATTTTAATCAGATCAGTTTTCATCATGTCCTATAACTGCTTATGATCACTTAAAAAACAAACTATAAAGAGGGCTATTTAAGTCAAAGGAGCGTGGTGCTATAAGAGAAATGCAGAAAAGGACCAAAATAATTTGCGGAAAGTGTGGTGTCCTATCATATAAGAACTGTTTTGCTATATAAATCATAATTAAAAATTTATAAGTTCCGTAAAATAAATGTGTGACTGATAGTACATATAAAAATTATAAATAGAAAGTTTTATTGGCAAGATAAAATCAATATAATATGCAAGTGCAATAAAACATTTAAGAAATATAAATATATACAAAATTCAACACTAAAAGTAGATTTTCTTGTCCTTTCTACAAGTCCACCTAAAGACATTATTGAACTGTGAAATATTCTAAATTCAGAGCTAAATCTAAAACAATCTAATTGAACTTCTTTATATATTCTCCAATTTTGTATTGACTGGTAATTTGTTGATTTTTCTGTACCCAACAGTCTACGTGATGGCAGATTATAATTTATAACTTGCTATGTGTATCAGCATGCTGTATATTATGTTGTTTGGAATACGAACATTAAACTTCATATAAGAACATCATATTGCAACCAAGGTATGACATAGTATATGTACCACGCCCTCGCCATTTAAGCAAATATTTAGAATTCATTTCAGACAATCACAAGCTTTTTTGTTGATCAAAAATTTGCATGCATTTTTTGAAAGAATTATTGGTTAAAATAAATTACAAATATAACTGGAATTATTCATAATATTAAAAACAGTTAACACAAACATATTTGTTTTTAGAAGTAAAATATATGAAGATACACATGTTCACAAATAAAATATGAAATATTCAAAATAACACATGATTAAGAAGATAACTTGCTAAATTGTGATAGTTTTTACAATGTTTTTGTGATGTCAGAGATTTTAAAATGTGAATTTCCAATCCTACGTTTAATATAATTGTTGATTAATTTCAATGTAAGTATATTGAGTACCAATTGAGTCAGTTACTCCACCACAGTGTTATGTGAAGTCTCCTTAATGTATTTTGTAGTGGTTTCGTTGGAAACATGAGAGAGTGACAGTCGTCAGCTTGTAAACGTCTCATGTTGAACCAAAAATAAATGTTCAAGAGAATCAGTCGTTTCAATAAATCTAAGAACATCCTATGTCCATACATATCGTAAGAACCCGTCTAGTCAATAACATAACACACAGCTCTTTGCTTATAGTTGAAATCTATATATCACTTAAAAGTTTATTTTGAATTAGAACTTATAATCAGTAAAATTCTCAGAACAATTTATTGTTGTATCCTATATAGTAGATGTAGGATTTTTTTCTTGACAAAATTAAAAGTGTATAGAATTCTTATATTAGGTATATGGATGTGATTTCCCATTAGAAAAACATGTTTTCCTAAAAAGACTATACTGGGCTGGAGATTTATAATCTTGTGAATTCACATTATCTATTAGGTATATAGTATAAAATACCACTACTATTTTCACAAAATAATGAGATGTATTTTTCATTAAACAAACTCTATTCACTCAGGTCCATTGTTATTTCTACTTATGGGTAATGTTAGAATATCAATAATAATTATGTGTACTTACAGTCGAATCTTATTAAAACACACAGTTTATCCATTGCATTGTCCTAATAATTCCATATTTCGACAAATTAAATTTAGATTAACATGCTGTTGTTGTTCCTTCACTCTCCTGAAAAACACACAAATTTATAAGTGTTACTAAGTGTTGCATTCATGTGAAATAGGTACTTGAGCTTTTGAATAAAACTTACTGAGCTCACTAAATCAATTAGTAAGTTTCTCTCATAAGCAAAACAATTCTTGTTTGATGAAACCATAATTTCAAAATACATATAAAGAAAGCAACAATTATTTGGATAGACTTGTAATTTGGTTGTTTTGTATAGATTTAATGATCCTTTTTATTATAAACAGTCAGATATAGCTTAAAAAATACCTAAGCAATTAAGACAATGTTGAAGAAAGCACCAAATCAAAATTAAATTTACTCAAACATGATCAAGATAACAAGAATCAAGCATTGTGCAAAGAATGCTTGGTGATCATCAAATTCATCAGGACATGGACATGTCCTATTGACGATGTTTGTACCAGTATTATACTGAGTTAGAAAAAAACAACATAATCGTAGATTTCCAATGTTCACTGTCAATTATGCTCATTTCCAAACTCTATGTATCTCATTTATATGTGCATACAATTTACAGAAAAGTGCAAATTAAGATAATCAGAAGCTTCCAATTTCTAATAGTTGTAACCAAATATGTTATGAAAATAAAACACAAACATTCCATTGTAGATTTAATTTAAACAAATTTGGCAAAAATTCAAGAGACAAAGTTATATTTGAATATGAAATATATTTTTCAACAAACAACCTCTACTTGCTCTTAAAGTTAAGCTAGGATAATATTAAAATATGCAATACACAATAATTGCATATAGATACTTACTGTGATGCATTTTTTAATATGCTGTAATAACATTGTATGACAATAATAGACTTTGAAAAATGTGTTGTTGATTTATTTTCCTGAAAACAAACAAATATTGAAATGATTTCAACTGGCAGTGTGGTATGTTATTATGTTAAAGTAGGTACTTGAATTTACAAATAAGAAGCTTACCAATGACTACTAGAATTAAATCAGATAATAGTTAAAACTGGAGGAGCTCCTATTATTGCTTATTGTACATCTCTTGTTCTACAATACTCTACTGGTCCAATAAAAGTGGTGGAACTCTAGTTATTGAAGCAGCACTGGATCAACGGAAAACTTGTAGACTCATATATATGTCTAAAATAGAATAAAATATTTACAGTTACTGCAGATAAATATTTAATTGGCCTTTCTAAAAGCTTATAATTTCAATAGTAAAATACCTCATTTCTTCTTTCGATGCTATCTATCATAACATCGATATGATTGATATAAAAATATTTTATGTATCTTGTAGTTTTTATAGACGAATAGAATAAGCTACTAAATCAATATAAATATGTTCTACGCAAGTACTAAATGATACAAACAGTTTTTTCTATATAATTATACCACGCCATTTAAAATATCTATGATTTTTTCTTGACACCATAGGTAACGTAAATCATAAAGGATGCGTTAGGTTAAGTTGATTTTATTTTATTTGACCTTATTTCTCCTTTTGATGTTATATCTATCATGACATCAAAATGAACAATTTTCTAATAATGATTAAACGATGTGAATGATTGAACTGGTATAGTAATACTGTAGTTTTTATGGATTAATAAAAAGATATCAACATAAATATTAACGCCTATTTTAACACACGTATCTTTTTTTCTGCCGTCTCTGATTAAAGTGTAATACCAATGAAAATATTAAGTCTTACCAAAAGTTTAATTAACCGAGGAATTCTTTAAAATAAATACGCGTGCAGAAAAAATGGTAAAAGATATAAACGACCTGTTTCGGCTTTTTCTCTGTGAAGTGAAGACAGGAAGAGACCATTTTGTCAAATTTGTAATATGACAAGTTTCCGGAAATGTAAATCATAGATAAGATACAGGCAAATCAATACAAATTTGGTTCGATGGTGCCATCTACTAAAAACTCACCTTTCTAATAGGTATGCAACCAAACATGCATTTATAAACCATAGAATACTGCAAGATAGAGTGGCCAGTCGATTCCAAAATTGTTCGAAGCTGCTGTCTACTAGAAAGTTACCTCCAATAGATACGGAAATGTAAATAATAGAATACTACAATAGGATATAGGCAAATCAATACAAATTTTGTTCGATGGTGCCATCTGCTAAAAAGTCACCTTCTTAATAGGTGTGCAGCCAAACATGTATTTAGAAACCATAGAATACTACAAGATAGAGTGGGCACTCGATTCCAAAATTGTTCGATGCTGCCATCTACTAGAAAGTTATCTCTAATAGGTACGGAAATGTAAATCATAGATAAGATACAGGCAAATCAATACATATTTGGTTCGATGGTGCCATCTACTAAAGTCACCTTTCTAATAGGTATGCAACCAAACATGCATTTATAAACCATAGAATACTTCAAGATAGAGTGATCAATCGGTTCAAATATTGTTTGATGCTGTCATCTGCTAGAAAGTTAACTCTAATAGGTACAGAAATGTAAATCATGGAATACTACGATAGGATACAGGCAAATCAATAGAAATTTTGTTCCATGGTGCCATCTGCTAAAATGTTACCTCTAATAGGTACGCAACCCAACAATCATTAATGCCTGCTCAGTTGCATATAGTTGTAATCCAGACAAAAATTCAAGTGACATAGTTATATTCTAATATGAAATATATTTTTCAATAAACATCAAAACATCCCATATTTGTTCCTCAAGTTAGGTTAGGTTAATATTAGAATATGCACAATAAATTCATATAGGTACTTACAGTCTAGCAGCAACACCATTGATGTTTTAAAATTTCCATATGACAATAAAAAACTTTGAAAAATGTGTTGATTCCTTTTCCTGAAAATAAACATAATGTTGAAATGATTTCAACTGGCAGTGTGGTATGTTATTATGTTGAAGTACTTGAATTTACAAATACGACTCTTACCAATGACTACACTAGAACTGACTCAGATAATAGTTAAGACTGGAGGAGCATCATATAATTTTTGATTTTCGTCAGAATAAATACTTTTTTCAACAATTTTAGCAAGGAGACCATAGATAACATGATGGAGACTGTATAGTCTCTATGATTTTTAGGTTACAGGTTAGTGTCTCCATCTATGAAATACTAATTACACAATCACAGTGTAGCTGTTTTCAATACAAACTTCTTTTTTCTTAGAACTCCAATTGAGAAATATTTAATTTCAGCCACCACTAATTATTGTTCTTCACATTTAATCATTGTTCTTCACCTTAAAAAAATATCTTTTTTTATTTCTGAAATCGAATATAGTTCTACCGTTGAGTGAAAAATACTTTTCACTCAACGGTTCTACTCTTACACTGATCTGAAGACTTTCGAAGGAAGCTGCCACATTGTTAAAGTTATCTTCTCCCACTAGTTAAGTAGTTAGTTAAGCGATGGCGCTATATGTACGAATTAAATAATTTAAAAATAATCAGAATTTTGAATAAAAATGTCTCACTGGATTCTGCGTTAAAACAAACTACTAAGAGCAGGTAGCTGATGGTATAATAGATGGCTCAAAAACACCATCAGGCTTTGGTGAAGGTTACGCTTTTGGTTTATATAAAAGCCTTTAGGTTTAAGTACTTACATCTTTCGAAGAATTGTAGTTATAATATACTTGATTTTGTATATCAAATATATAGCTTTTCTAACGACGCACTTCTACTTCACCTCTCTTTTAAAACCAACAGGACAAATCTACATTTTAATTTTGTAATAGATTGACATGTCGCCATTATCCAATTCTGAATTAAGCTGCATGAAACCCTGAATCTACTAACAATTTTCTGTCGATAATAAATTTAACAGCCTTTTCTCCTTTGGGATATTGTCCACGTCCACCATATATCCTTGTTTATTAAACTCATAACGAGGAAAACCGATTTTAATGAGCTTTTTATACAGGCAATGACAGTCTTTTGTTACAATAATGACTTTACGGCTGTCAATTGTCCAGGGTATTGTTGACGACTCCTCTTTTGTTATTCTCATACGTGACACATCATATAGTTAGATCTGACCTGTATTTTTGTCGGTCATAGAGGTTATTTTTGCAAATTGAGCTGGGGAATGTAACGAAGGGCTGTTTATATTACAAGCTTACTCATGTGCCATATTTTTGATGGCTCTCCATTTAAGATAAAATGAGTTTGCGGTTATTTTCTGGTATATATGACACTTATTATTATTCCTTGTCGAGTATATATACGTCGTAAAACGAACTGATTTTATGAATTCATTTTTTTTTGGAGCAATTAAACTTGTTATATCCACTGTACTATTAAAACCATATATCATTGCTTAATTTCGTGAAGATTTCCGGTAACAAAACAGTCAGAGCGACGAAAAGGTATGATTTTATTGGATATCCTCTGGGAGCTATCGAGTCAGCAGTTGAGCATCGCAAAGTACGCTTTCAGCTTTTTAAAATGGCTCCCTTAGTCCCAAATGGCGATCGATCTAACGCTAAATCTGCGAAATTGTAGTGGGCTTTGGAGACTGCTTTCTACGTTTCGTGTTTTATGTGACGTTCTAAAATCGTTGTGGTCTTGTATATAAATAAGAATTCTTTCAAATTGCAGTCGACGTTTAACTAAAATTTGATTCAATTAAAACATTGATAAGGAAATAGTTTCCTCATTTAAATACTTTGGCGGTGAAAAATTGAAGGTTAGTAAAGCGTTGAGTTGTTTTGTTATTGGAAGCCATTTTGTAACTTTTTTCATTCGGCGACATTTTGTATAGTATTTTTAAAGATCTAGCTCCTGATTTAATGAATTTACGGAATTTTTAGGAGACTTGGACATATTAAAAGTACCTACAAAAAGATAGAATGATTGAAATACGAGTTAATATAAGTTGATTCCATTCTTTTGGT
The DNA here is from genome assembly GCA_949126875.1 of Lochmaea capreae. Classification (NCBI taxonomy): domain Eukaryota; kingdom Metazoa; phylum Arthropoda; class Insecta; order Coleoptera; family Chrysomelidae; genus Lochmaea; species Lochmaea capreae. The sequence goes on from OX421411.1 coordinate 5,726,049, forward strand.
AAAAAGCGATCAAAAATAATAGTCAGGATGTATAAATATTACTTTAAAATGAAAAAATTAGATTACAATATCGACTTCTGTATTATTTTAAACTACATTTAACTTGAGCTGGTTTGAGCATTGGTAAACCAAATGACTGTTAAGTATAAAAGTCAAAACAATAACCTACGGACTTAGGTGAATGTTTTGTGGTGTACACTCCGAGTATTTGATCCATGGAGACTATATAAGGAGTTCGAACTCCCTGTATTCCAATTTTTGGTAATGGTAGAGGGCGCCAGTGTAAATACGATACCAAAAACATCTGACTGCAGAACAATAACATCCATACACTTTCAATAAATGGTATTTTATTGGTTATCTTATTTGACAGTATGTTAGGTAAGTGCGGTTAGAAAACAGAAATGAAAAATTTTGTGACTAATAAATCCGCTTTTGTCATCGTCTTTAAAAGTATCTAAAATTTTAATCGTACCTATGGTATTGAAATATGATATGTCTTACCAAAAACACTATTGCAAGAATTTTTGACTACGCACAACCTGCACATTTTTAATTTTTAACCATTTTAATCTTTCCAGATCCCACTTTCAGTTTTTATTATATTCATGGAAACTATACCTTGTTTTTAAACTAGGAGGAGCATTTTAGGAAACCTCAATCACACCATGCACTAAAAATTACTAGATTGGGAGTGTGTTCCGAAAGGGTCGTGTTGAGACTTTTTGAACTAAATGAAAATTACGTGAAATATGTATTGTATTGATCGGAATAAATAATAAAAATAGCAAATACCTTGGATAAAATATAATTCTTTGTTAAAAATAAACAATAAACAACAAACGTGGTAGTACCTAATGATTGAACTAATGACTATTTTTATATAAATAAACACAAAACTGACAAATGTCAGTGTCAGTGGTATCAAAAGAGCTGTGTGAAACTGGTGGTAATCTGACCAATCACTAGGCAGCAGAAATGCCAACTTAAATTCAAATCGCTCCTCTTAGTTTAAAAACAAGGTATAGTCTCCATTATTGTATTATTCGGTCATAAGTAACGTTTACACTTTGATTACAGTCATTTATGAAAACTAAGGTTAGTCTTTTTGGATGGTGTGGTATTTGCAGTGACGACGCCACGGTGAATAAACAAACTGTTTAGACAGACGATTCTGAGGACAGGTTTTGTCAATCAGTTTTTTGTTCTTTATTTTTATTTGCAAAATATATAGAATACCATATTTTTAAACCACTACAAATGTCAAGTGACATTTTACACGATTATATTGAAAATAATAATTTACATCGATATTATCCATTTATTTGCACGCCTTTGTCGTACAGCAACAAATCAGTCACCATCTTTATATCCATCATTGTTGATTTTACCAAGAAACACACCATTGTGGAATTATACCATTATAAATGTCCAGAATTTTTTAAATAAATATCTACTAACCCCCTTTATCGACAACTGAAATCTAACGTTGGTACAAACCCCGGGGGTTGTTTTCTGGTTTGTATATTTCAAATTAAATGCATTTTAGACAGTTTTAGGTAGAGTCCATGCGGAATACTTTAACAAATGTCTCTATTATGTGAATAAAAATACCTGAAAATGATAGTCATCTGTTACAGCTTTGTTTGTCGACGTGACCGTATACGTAGAGAGGATGAAATTGTGAAGGCAGGTGGCTATAAACGTTTAATTAGTTGGTATTCTTTTGGATACGGGAATTTTAATGCAAAAATGTGAAAATATTCTTTTTAGAAATATTCGTGTATATGTGTATAGATATAAAAAAAGTTCTAATCCAGAAAGAATGTAAAAATTATAAACAAAGATATTAAAAATATAGAAAATTAACATAACTAACTAACTAACTAACTAACTAACTAACTAACTAACTAACTAACATACATTTTAAAAACATATAACAGCATCTTATGTTGAGATTTTATCGAAAATAATTTAAAAATTTAGTAGTTCAGTTAAAATTTAAACTAGCTTCAAATATACTGGATACGAGGGCTGCTTTTTAAAGCGGCTGTTAGGGTGTTCCAAGATGAACCTAAATTGTTGAAAGTTATCCCTTCTCAAAGTGTTTCCAAAAAGATGGTGGCAACATAAAAGAAATGTTACTGCTGATTGGTACATATCGATTTTGTTTGCCAGAAGTATCTAATTGCAGAGTTCCGCAAAACCAACCTCCAACTCTAGCTACAAAAAACAGTTCAGTTTTTGATGCAATAAAGTATCGAATTGTTAGACCATGCTCCATATAGTCCCGATCTAAATTCTAACAGCCTGCAAGGTCAAAGGTCCCTAGAAGATGCAGTCAACGCTTCCAAAAACTCTATTTTGAATGTACCAACAAGCAAGTGGAATATCTGCTTCCATAATTGGTTCCAAAGGATGCAAAAATGCATTTCTCTTCGTGGAGAATATTTTGAAAAATAATATTGTTTTAAAGTTATTTGCTGTTCTTTACTAACTCTGTTACTCTGTTGCGTTTCGTCATAATAATCTTTGCATTAAGTCTACTTGACCACTCTTCGTTTTTCAACATTGTTAGTTATCTGTAATTCGCCAACTTATCACCGACAAACGTGATGATCGAACGTATCGTCAAAAAAATACACCAACCAAAGAAAACACCGGCTTAACAAGAAGCGAAACCCGACGCAATCTCTTTGATGTTTTGGTAACAAAAATTTATGACCTTGAGAGACCAGCCTTGACAGATAACTTGTGTGTATGAGTGTATCTATTATGGGGTCACATTCACTGAGATCTACAAGATCTATTGTGCCCCCTTACTTTCTACTCAGTTCCTGAGGAATGTCTCAGAGACTAGTAGCTCCTTAAGTCCTATTTTCCTGAGGAATTTTAGGATATCTGCAGTATTCAACTTGGGTAAAAGTCCCTATTCTATCCTATAATCTACTAGGTGCTGATCCACACCATTTTGGAACTGATTGTATAATAGATCAGTGCTTTAATGGCTGCTTGACTATCCGATATTATGATAATATTTTGCCTTCTATATCCTTTCTCAATATTGAACTGGGCACACTTTCTTATAGCGTGAATTTTCGCTTGGAAGGTTTTTCCCAAGCTTCCAGAGTGTTTGGTTCCTGGCCCGTACACTCCTGTCCCAGTTCCTTTTATTGCTTTTGAGCCGTCAGTGTACCATTGAATGACATTCTTTCCAAGTGTGGTAATGGTATTCGGATCCCATTACTTCTTGTTGCTTAATTCCATAACGAATTGCCTTGAAAAGTTATATCTTTTCATCATACCATCTTGTGGCATGTCACAGGTTTTTTGATTTCTAAGAAGTAAGGAGGTGGTTTTTCCTTTAATGATTCAATTTCTACTTAGTCTGTATCTCGTACTTTCTGCAACACTTTCCACCACCATATTATGTAGTGGTGTGAGGTTGAGACTCACTTCCATGGCTGCCGTTGGGCATATTCTCATTGCTCCTGTAATGCATATACGACAAAGTGAAGTATGACAACTGTCTTATTATAAAAATGGCTCCTTTCAGACATGCGCATCCAAAAAAAGAATAGGCAGATTACCTTCTTGTTTACTGGTGTATTCTGTGGTACCCGTTTAACAGCAGTGAAACTGAAACGTGAGTGTTTTTATGACTTGTATAATGAATTAGTTTACCACACTTTAGCATAACAAACGTGCTTCGTACCAGTAAATTACGCACTTGTGTATTATTTGGGGAGATTTAAATCAATTAAATCTCTGAGAGAAAATAATTACCAATAATATTCTCAAAGTTGGGAATATAAAATTTTTAAGTACAGTCCTGTAAAAATTTCGACAAAACCGAATCGTGTTACAAATCCATCCATATTCTGACAGCGGACTACGAACCGAATCACCCGACCATAAAGAGTCATCTGTTGTTAACAATTATAGGCAACTTAGTGACACAATAGAGCCCCTGCTCTATAATAGAGTGGATAATGCACTACCATTATACGGTTTATTGTGAGATTCGAAATTAATCGTTTGTGAATTATAAATTTATTTGGAAGTTAATGTTCGGGGAAGAACAATTTGTCCTTGGGAAGGGAGTGGAATCCAGTCACATGAACGAATTTTGTCCTTCAAACAATTTTTTTCTTTAAATAGGTATTTTACTTTTAATATATCAATTATCATTAATAATTTGTTGCATATTTTTTAAAGAATGTATTGTATTAAATCTATATTTTAGTACAAAAGTTCTAGGCTTCCGAGGAATCTTATTATACTTTTTGAAGCTAGGTCTGTAATCTGATCAAGCCTATTTAAAGTATTTAAGATGTTGACGGGTAATTACCTGCAATTGCATCATCGCGGAATTTGCAAGTTCCACTTTGTCAATCTTACACAGATGGTATATACCTAAGCAGTGTCCACTGCCACTCTGAGATCAGATTTCTGAGGCTTCAAGAACAATTTAGGGTAGGAGCAGAAGGTCATGATAACCTTGTCGAAAAACCAATCATATGGACAAGAAAAATAGGGCGAAAAGTATTTTTTTTGCAGCACAAGAGCCGAAAATTCACAACGCCACGATTTTGAAGCTTTTCACCATCTGTCATTTGATTGCTTTGACGTTTCACATGAATTTTTTAAATAAACGTTAGTGTATGTCAAGTTTTTTGTTATATTTTCTTATTTTTGCGGTTTATTCGGTAGTTGTGTGTAACACATGCAGGAAGCGCTTTATCATCAGTTTTATCATCAGGTTTATCATCAGCTTTATCATCAGCTTTATCATCAGCTGCCCCCGCTTCGCTACGCTCGCTCGTGCATCTAATAGTTTTGGGCTCATTTTCTGCCCTTGTGACAGAATATACTATTTTGCCTGGAATGCCATATAAGAAAATCAAGTTGATAAAATTATGCCAGATACCTCGCTTCACTAAGCTCGCTCGTGCATCTAATAGTCTTGGGCTGCTAAAGCTCAATTTCTGCCCTTGTGACACAATATACTATTTTGCCTGGAATGGATCTGGAATGCCATTTAAGAAAATCAAGATGATGGTGTTATGCCAGAACGATGAAGTGAGTACCTACTTCATAGCCTTGGTGCGATGTTTTCTCGCAGCCCCGTATATGTTTTAGATATACAGAGTATTAAGGAAAATAGTAAAACAAAATTATCGATATCAGTACGGCCATTTTGTGGTTACCATTTACTATTAAATTTTTGTTCAATCTGATTAAACTTTTTAAAAACATGAAGTTAATTTGATCCCAATCATTACTAATATACGAGGTTTAGGCGAAAAGTTTCATACTAAAAAAAGCAGTTAGCCTAGAGCTTAAGTATACCATTAAAGTCCAGATTACTATACGAAGAAGAATGTTGCTATAATTATTGCGGATGGTTGTAATATGACAAGAATGACTGATTTTTTCCTTAAAATCATCGAAATCAGCATAAACTAGACCTTTTCAGTTATCCTAATCATTTACTTTGTTTTTTGGAAAGATTAATCCAAAAATGTGATGATATATATATAATATATATAGTTAAAAAGGCTTTATAATTTCATAAATAGACTATAGTTTTTGACAGTCCCTCGTAAGTTATTCGTATCAACTTAATCTTTGATATCAACATATTTTGAAGGTGAAAAAATATAATATAATTAATAATCAAAATCCTGTTTCCTATAACCAGATAAAGAATAAACATATTTAACATTAAATTTCTGAAATAACTAGTTGGTTTTGAAAATGTCTACTCTTAAAATGAGAAACTTAATTGCTGTTTTTGTTTTTTTCTTGGCAATTTCTACCCACGCTATACCTATCGATTATGAGGTGAATATTATTTCAGTTTTTATATGATCAATTTTGAAAGTAAAAAATTAACTTTATAGGGAGCTCCTGTTGACCTAGTTCCTGTTAAAACTCCAACAGAACTCGATTCAGTCCCATCTGAACCACCAGCTGAATCCGAACCTGTACCAGAAGCAGAGCCAGCTGAATCTGAACCAGCTGAAGTTCCTGCTGAACCGGAATCAGACGTAGTTCCACCAGAAGAAGTTCCAGCCGAAACTCCATCTGAATCCGAACCAGCTGAAGTTCCTGCTGAAGCGGAATCAGACGTAGTTCCATCAGAAGAAGTTCCAGCCGAAACTCCATCTGAATCCGAACCAGCTGAAGTTCCTGCTGAACCGGAATCAGACGTAGTTCCACCAGAAGAAGTTCCAGCAGAAACTCCATCTGAATCCGAACCAGCTGAAGTTCCTTCTGAATCTGAATCGGAAGTAGTTCCATCAGAACAAGTTCCAGCTGAAACTCCATCTGAATCCGAGCCAGCTGAAGTTCCTTCTGAACCTGAATCAGAAGTAGTTCCATCAGAAGCAGCTCCAGTACCTGAAGTAACTCCAGTCGAATTTGTCCCAGTGAAACCATTTAAACCATCAGGTTTACCTGATGTTTTAACGCCATTACAAAAGTGGAAAGCAAAGGTAAATATCGCTATTACGATAATAAATGAGGCTGTTTGAGATAGAGTAGAGTTCTTAGCTACTTCTATGAATTGAAAGTTTGACTAGCTGCTGGAGTCAAAAAATTTTAAATGAATTTTTTTTTACACAGACTGAAGCAATGGAAAACTGGTGGGACAAAAAGATTGAAGAATGGGTGAGTATTTTCTAGAAAAGGAAATTTTAATTTGGAAATAAAGTTAAATCTGTTTTTTTTCTCAATTCCTTAATTATTAAATAACACAATGCCACGCCTCTACTTCGATGTGTACCTATTGGCATTTTTCAATTTCTTGAAAAAATACATTTCTGGCGCAGCCAGCAGGATTAGCGAAGTTAAAATACTGCTTTTATATTATTTTCAAGCGCAGTATGGCACTGTCTATAAAGATATATTTGTTAGTGGTACTCGTCTATACTAATTTTGGATATTTTATTAATTTAATACTATTTTCAGAAGCAAGATTGGGACTGGGTTAAAAAAGATGCGGTAAGAACACATTATATAAGTAATTACACATAGATTTATGTACAGAATGTCCCAAATTTGGCTTTAGCGCGAAATTTAATGTCACTCTGAAATAGATAATATAAAAATTAGACGTACGAGATCCCATTTTTACCCCAACTTCAACGACCTTATTAAAAGTATGTAGACAAGTTGTTTAGCTGTAATTGATGTCAGAGGAAGGCATACTCGTTATTAACGTATGATCTTCGGTGCTGTCTTCAAATCTAGTAAGATAAAATAGATATTTAAGATAGTAGTTTAGGTCAATTTTGAAAAATCCCTTCGATCTCCTTCAATTCTCGAAATACCCTGTAAAACTGTCCAATTTGGGATATTCAGTACACCATAGTTAATTGTTGTGACAGTTTTTTTAACGTTTACAATCAATTTCTGATAAATTACTAGTTTTTGGTGCAGTATTACAGTAATTTTTTTTTTTTAGAAACAAGATTGGGACTATTTGAAAAATGAAGCGGTAAGAACAAATTATTCAAATATATATTTATTAAGGTACTTGTCCTGATAGAATAGCATGGAATTAACTATGGTTCATTCCATGGTAACAGTAGAGGGACTTGTAGCATAATTTTTGTCACTTATTATACTTTTATTTCGTGTCAATTGTCTTTGATAAGAATATTTTTGGATTGCTTAACAATAAATTTGAGATGACAAAAACGTTCTGGCGCAGTCAACAGGATATTATATTCTCAGAATGATTCAAACTGATGATTTAATTGACAAAAATCTTCCAGATTCATGTTTGTATTAATATTTATTTACTTTCTGAATAGGAGAAACGTTTCAACGATAAAAAGGAAAGCTGGCAAAATTGGAAAAACAGCTTCAAGAAAACTGAAAAGTTCCCAAAAACTGTTTACAAACATTAACATAAACTCAATTATAATTTTATTTCTAAGATTATTAGAAATTTACTTTTGTTTTATTCTTTTAAATATCTGTAATAGACTGAGTGAAAATAAAATTCAAAAAACATACTACTTTATTTTTTTAAATTGTTTCCACCGCATTTGAGAATATTACAAACACAATTTTTAATGGCTGTTTCAGAAAAATGAATTTACGTTGCCTATTTTAAGTGTATTGTAACATAAAATTATTTCAAAGTTGTCTGATAGTCGATAATATTTTTTCGAAATATTAGATTAAATACATAAAATTACAACATAACTTCTACAATAAATATTTACATAAAATAATAACGATCTATTTTCAGATTTATAACTGTCAAATAAAAACTGGATGTGCGGTGATATTAAAAACACTATTTACAGATGTTTACTGGATAGTTAACTTATATCAACCAGAGGCGTATCGCAAAAAGCATTAGGGGTCTAATGTCACATCAGTTTTTGTAGTCAGTTATTTCATTTCTGTTAAATCAGTAGCTATTTGCATAGCTCCCGGTAATTTGTACAGTGTGACCTACAACACCCAGTTAGAGCTTTTAATTGGCGTTTGATTCAAATTTTAGTAGTTTAGAAAAGACGGACTTATTAACATTTGATTTATGTCAGTAGCGTACATTTTTAGGTGGCTTAAAAAAACACTTGAAACACCTAAAGATAAATTTTGAGCAATGTAACTTCACTGGTATGTCGTCAAGAATCGCTTTTTTTGATTTTTGAACATCCCTGTATACACGATAATTGACGTTTTATGATCTCCAAATTTTGATGGCCAGTAAAAGACAATTAGTTGAGTGGTTGCCTTTATGAATATTATGTTTGTGTCAGTAGCGTAAATCTTAAGGGGACTTAAAAAATACGTGTTTTTTAAATGGTAATTGTTATTTTTTAATCGTAAAATGGTCACTCATTTGTGAAATAATTCCATAAGACCACCAGAAAGAACAGAGGGACACATAAAACTTTGTTCAAATTAGTAACCTTCATCCCCGATGAATTTTTCCACTGTATTCTGTCATTCTTGTAAATTTCTACTCCTTTATTTGAGACGCCATTGCGTTTTCCTCTATATCATCCTTCCATCGTTTTTTCTGTCTTCCTCTCTTTCTTTGTCATCTGTCTGTCATCTTTCTGATCATTTCTGTAAGTTTTCGTCTTGAAAATGCCGTTAGTTTGCATTTATTTCACTAATACATAACACTGAGCTTTTGGTTTGTAATTTGGAGTGAAGATGGCTGAACATGCGGGAGATAAGTGTAGTTTTAACAAACGATCCTACTGCAAAAGTGTCTTCTCCAGTCCGGCTTGCAAATACGCCGTAACCGGTCCGTGAATGATGATGAGATAGCAGAATCCCGTTTTAAGATAAATGTATTTCAATAATCGTCGTGGCATATAGCTAGGAGAGTAGTTGTTTTTTGTCGTAAAATGGCACTTTTGTCAAGAAAGCTCTCAAAAGTTACTTTGTTTCACTTACAAGAACATTTTCGTCCAACAATTTTCGAATATTCTGATTCGCATACCACATTTCAGGCATGTTTAAATTTCGGGCTTGTCCAAACCTCTGTTACGGCGTTATTTTAACGCGCGATCAAAGCGAGCGACTGTACAACCTGAATCCTTTTTTTTCAATATTTAAAAACTAAGAATATTTATTTGATTCGTAGGTAGAATAAATCATGACAGTGAAATGTCACCGGTTGAAATGTTACTGTTTTTCTTGAATTCTTTTAACATTAATGATTATAGTTTTGTAGAATAAGATAAAAACGATTGGTAAGTTAAAAACTAGTAGTATTTTATACTAAAAGTCAGTTTTATACTTTTTTTTGTTAATATTATTGTATGTTTGGTTGCCTATACCACATAGGTCATTAATAGGGGTCATTAATGACCTATTTTGTGTACATTAATAAAGCTCAATAACGCACGGTCGGCGGAAAAGTAAGACTAATTTTTATATGTATCAGTAAACTCCTCTCCACATTCATTTGGAGAAGGAAGCCAGGAGAGCAACTCATAGAATGATATCAGTGGAGAGGCAAATAAATGAAGAGACTCTGAGGGATCTCTCGGGAATGCTAAGGGAAATACAAAATCACCACATTCTTCTCTGTCACAAAACTTCACGTGGACAAGCCCTTCAAGGTCCTCATTCCCACAAGAGACCAATGAGATAACGAAGAAATCTCCTTCCTAGAAACGAACTACGAGTTTTACACTGACGGATCCAAAACCGGGAACGGGGTGGAGCGGTGGTCTTCAGCAGGAAGCCCAGATTTGAAATTACAGCTAACCTGGGTAGGAACGCTACCGTCTTTCAGGCTGAAGTATACGCCATTGAACTGGCTGCCAGAGAGCTGATGAATCAACCTGTTGTAAAAAAGAACATACACATCCTTTCAGATAGCCAGGTTGTTCTTAAAGCACTGGGCTCGAAAAGGATAAAATCTAAGCTAGTACATAACTGTCTACAATCCCTTGCAATACTAGGCAAGGAAAACAGAGTCGTTTTGACCTGGGTGCCGAGGCATCGAGGAGTGGAGGGCAACGAGAAGGCCGATACTCTGGCAAAAAAGGGAATTTGGAGGACGAAACTGCGGAGCACATATTATGCTCATATTACTTCAAAAAAGTATCACCAAATATAACCATGGACTTTGTCAGAAGCAGAGGCTTGTGGGGTGAATTGTAATCCCTGGGGGAGCCATAATAGACCCAACGGAGGTCTAGAAGGCCCCACTAACATAGAACCTAACCTAACCTATACGTATCAGTAAGAAATTTCCACAATTTATACACTATTAAAAATCAGACTTTCCAGAAAGGTACGTCACTGTCGAAGATGCATACATCAACTATTCAAAAAAAAATCCTCAAAATTGTAATCAAAAAGGAAGCGCGTGCTAAAATGACTCAGTGAAATAATTTTCATTTTCAACGCCACGCTTAAGTGGTTTAGTTTATCGAGATTCGGGCTCTTAACGCTAAACAGATTAATTGCTGAGGTTTTAAAGTTAAGTAGACATGCCAACGCCTACTCATTTCAAAGTTTAATTTGATCCAGATGAATTTTAATGTACCGAAATATCATACGGTGTACATAACCTCAAAATTGCAGTTAACGTATAGACAATTTCAATATATATATAGGCTATTTCACGACGAGCGTAGACTACTTATATACAGGATGTACCAGATGATAGAGACAATTGAATTAATTCTAGTACCTTATATAAAAGCTATTTTTCTTTGACTTTGACCACACAAACTGGGTTAACTATAAGTTATTCCTTGACTTGTATTTCAAACCATGACGTAACAGTTAACCAACCACACAAATCAGCTCACTGAGATAGTTTGACAGAGGAGTTATCTTATTTGAGGTTAGGTGTTTGTTTATTTCAGGGTTTCCACAAACCGTTACGTCATAAAAGTTAACCGTGACCTCATGGTATTGTTAACCCGGTTTGCGTGGTTAAGTTCAAAGAAAAATGGTTTAAATTCTCTCTTTACGTCCTTCGTTAACGAACTTTGAGACTCTTAACTTGGGAATCTCTTAAACCTTGAAAATAACAAATTTATAATGACATATCAACTCCAGCTTTTGGGTGTTCTCTTTTTTCTTAAATACTAATACTTTGACACACCGTCAACCGACGTTTCGACACTTTAATGTCCCCAATAATACATAAATAACACGCAGTTGTATAGTTTTATTGCCAAACTGTTAATATATTTTTTATTGCTAACTTCTTTGAAGTAATACAAACCGTTTAGCCAAAAATCCATAAAAAATCGGGTGTTCGTTCGTACTAATCACTTCTGGTATTTGTCGTCGGTTAACCTAAAATAGGACCACACACACATTTGTTCGTTAGGTGTTATTTAATATAATAGGTAACGCAATTTTAAGAAAGCAGTATTAAGGGTAACGCTTTTTTGCCTAATAAAAAAAAATAATTAAAAAAAGGTCAATTTGGATCTTTGAAATATTGTAAAGGAAACATATTTTTATAGTACTAGAATTTGTCATAGATACCAACCTCTTTTCACCCTTTCTTAATTACAAATGGAGAATGTACCAAAAGTGATTCAGCTTTATGTTGATTACCCTGTATAACATTTAAACCTAAACGTATATAGTTTCAGATACAAATCATAATAGACCTTTAAATTATCAACACACTTCCATAAAAGGAAGATAATTAAATATTTATGTTAAATAATCTCGTTACCTTTTTTTTGTAATTAGAAAATTTCAAGTATTCGGGTAACGAAGAATTTGAATTTATTAGATTTCACATTTAACACTTTTGAAGTGTTTTACTTTAATTTATGACCTTAGGCATTCCGAAAATGAGCAGATGTTTTTTTACAGCTTTCAAAAAAAAAACTGACGACGTGTGCCATCATATCCAAAAAAAAATATTTTCTAGTGGAAGGCAAGCTTCAATGATGGATTTATTAGGAAATTTCTTTAATTATTGACACTTGGGATATATATTTTTGGCTGTTTTAATCAGTAGCGTCGCGATAAATGAAAACAAATACGAAATAAAAGAACTAAATCAAAATCAGTTATTTAACATAAAGATCACCAATACTACGTACGTAAATCATTGAGGATGGCAGATAATTCATAAAAAACATCGGATAACGGTCTTTCATTGATAACATTGGTTGTAAACACAATAAATTTAGTCTTAACATTTAAAAACATGATACCTTCTCCCAATAATTATCTTTGTAATTTATATTTATTAGAGAAGGTTATCAAAGCAGTTTATATACATTTATACAAGGAGTTTTAAAACTTTAATATTGTAGGCCAAGAAATAGTGAGTTTTTGACAAAAATTAACGTAGTATGAACCTGATAAATCTTTCAACTCGCGAATGTTGCCCACGAAAATAGTGAATGAAGTTTTCGAAAAAACGCATTTCTAACATAAAAAGTCCCTGTAAATACCACAAAACTATGAATTTTGAATTGAAACTCCAGGACACTATTCTCAAAAGACTAGCATTCTTGGAAAAAAATTTACAAGAGCCCAACTAAATGGGTTTCTGTTTTATGAATAATAAATGTAAGAGGGGTGAAAATCGACTCATAACTCAGCTAATTGGAGAGACAAAACGTTCTATTCACCACCAATCGATTCAGAGGAAAATTTTACACCTACAAAAGTAAAAAACACACAAGAACAATGCTGAAAATGATTGGTTACACCGCTCGCCAGCACGATCGTATGCCTCTCCTTGATTCCCGCTACCTTTTATTCATTTTTGATCTACTTCGCAGCCTTTGATTACAAATCGAGAATATATGGTTTGTTGCTCTATACCTGTATTTTTTAAAACCGTTTTCAAATTCAAAATCGGACTATTCATAACGCATCTAGATCTATTGCTAAATATAGCGTTAAGAAACTGCAATTGCAATTGCAACAAAAGTAAGTGTCATAAACCTTTTGCCTGGCCCATTGATTTAAAACGGAGATTTTCATGCTTTTTTCGCAAAGACCACTTTCAAAATTTTGCTGGTCCCCTGCAGCTACATTTCCACCATATTCCCAAAACTCGACAAACAATGTGAAGATCAGATCTAACTACAACGCCAACGTAGACCCCCACCGAGACAGCCGTAGACCCCTTGGGGTCCACCTGGACCACTTTGGGAATCAATCATTTAAAATGATATTTAGATCTCAGAGTAAGTTTTTGGAGAAAGCCTTCACTGGAGCCGAGTTTATTGTATACTATAAGGCGTGTTTCAGATTAGTGATGAGCAAAATTGTTCTTGGTCTTGAAGTCTTGGTCTTTTTTGCAAGACCAAAACTAAATGAACAATATCCGAAACTTGGTCTTGGTCTTGGTCTTTCTTAATTTATAATCATGATGATCATTGAAATTAAAAAATTAAGCAGTAGGTGAAATGAACTAGACCAAGATTTTGTACGCAAGACCAAGACTGAATGAGCAAGACCAAGATCAATATTGAACAGGCAAGACAAAGACTCGGATAGTGTCAGTCATCACTATTTCAGATACACCGGTTGCAACCGACACTACTTGTCAGCACGAAAAATGATGCAAGTGAATTTTTTTGAACAAACAAATTTCAACGCTTTGTGATCTGACAGATCGAAGAACGTGTTAAAATTTTACAGCGTTTATTTAATTTAGAAAAAATAGTTGTGAACTCCAAAACAGCGGAAAGAAGATGAAAAAAGTAAACTCTATGCAGCCCAGAAGTATCATGTATCCAATAGCAATATGCATTATACTTTTACACGTTTTTGTAGATTAGAGCTTACACTAGACGACTTGGAACTAGTCCTTAACGCAGAGCTAGAGTTCCTGAAGATAGTTTTATCATCTTACAAAGTCTATGAAGTCGTCATGCTACATTGAAATCCGGAACCGACTTCAGCACGTCCGGCAAAACAACGTAAGCGAACAGACAGTATTCATCAAAAAAGCGAGCACGAGCTAATATTCGTGTATGTTTGCTCGTGTTTGCTCGGCATATTGTTGATCCATCTACTTTGTGCGAGCAGTGCGAGCGCGGTAAATATGGCTGACCATGTTAAATTATTGTTAGCTAGTGCTGAACGAGTGCGAACAAGTATTTTCTTTGATGTACCGCCTTCCTCTCGATCTTTTTCGAACGCGAACAAGCAAACGTTCGCTCGCTCGCTAGCCCGTGCTCGCTTTTTTGGTGAATACGCACCTTTAATCCGTTTTTAAACGAAGACTCGAAGAAGATCGATTAGCCTGCGGTCTACAGATGTGGCGAAAAACACACCTTCAACCCTCTGTTGATAATTTTCAACATAAATCTAATATTTATGAACTCCCCTCACTTTTGTCGAGCAGTTCGATTTGCTCGGTCTTTCTGTATCTGTTTCTGTTCGTTCTACCGGGTTTAAAATAAATATTTGAATCGATCCAACCTCGTACATGTCGTTATCTCAAATGTTTTTCAACAATTATAACTAATTATGTCAGATAAGAAATGAAATTTATTGAATAATTTATCTTGTCACATTATATTTGTTATTAATTGGGATATTAACCAACATTATTTATGGGGATTCTTATTGTTGACTTTGACCTAAAGTGATTTAGAGAAATTGTAAATTATATTTAATTGGTTACTATGTGATCTTTATTCATTTGATGAAGACAAAAAAAATGTCCCATTTCCTGTTATACCCATCTAAATGCTTTAATTCAACTTCGGCGGAGATAATTTAAATGCTGCTATAACTCCGAAATTATGGCATTTAGATACAAAATAATATTACAAGGAAAAGGACCCTGCACCATTTTATAGGCAATCCTGGTTTTCGTACGATTTTCGATTTTTTTTGATATGTTGTAGTCTTAATGGTAACTAAGAGATCGTGATGGGTTAAAACTGTGGCCCTCCGGTTTGGCGGTGGTGGCGTCTTGAAGTTGCGTCCTGAGCATAACATTTTGCCTCCTAGCACTATAAATCTCGCAATAATAGCAAATGTCTTGTATGTCGGGGGCTCATGAGGAGGTCTGCCACACATCTGTGCCATCAGAATCGCAATTTCTCCAGAGAGAGCCTAGTAGTAGATACTTCATGAAAAATCCGGTAGTTCGGATAGATACTGGGATAGATATTTGTCAAAAGAGCCATCACCCGTGACAGACGTCAGTCGGAAATCGTCAGACATTTTCTTGTTGTCTTCTATGTCCTGAGGCTGCGTATTTTTTTTTTGTTTCCTTTGGCATAAGCGGAACGACCTACTTGCATCCTCAGTTGTGTTTATCCCACGTAGATCTACTTTCGATTGTCTGATCTTCAATTACCTGATACGTATGGGTATTGCGGAGCCATCCAAACCACGTGACTTTTCAACTGTCAAGATGACGCCTGGTTGGCAAACAAAGCTTTCAAGCCGTAGCAAGGTAGCTATATACAGGAAGTTTTAATTAGAAATGGTATATAAACTTCACTTGGTACCTGTTATGAAATGTCTGCTACATATCCTTTGGTTTCTTATAATTGATTCAGTTAGATCTTCCCTCTTGATGGCTGCTAACCACATATCCCTCCTTTTCCTTGATAAATCGTTTATATGTGGGCAATGTACAAAGTTTTTCAATGTGGGAATGCGAAAAAAACTAAGCAAATGGTCCCGATCTGCACGGCTTCCACAACCCACCACAATACACGTTACTGGCATTTTTTTTCAAAACTGAACTTAGGTCTCACTATTTTCTATAAATATGAATAAAACCAAAGGTAATTATACCCAAATACTTCAAAAAAGCTTCAACAATTAACAAAACTGAACAAGTAAACAAACGTATTAATGAATTGTTTGCCAACCAGGCGCCATATTGAATTTATTTGACAGGTCATTGGATTGCCTAATTAAACTATCAGTTCAGGCTAGGTACTACATCAAACCAAATAAGAACTCGTCATTACCAGGAAAATGGGGTTGTCGCATTTAGTCCATATATCTTTATAATTTCATTTTATTTGAATTCCTAGCAACATCTAAAAGAAGTCACTAGAATAGTTAGTTATGACTTTGGAATTATTGAACACATGTATATGTTGGAACCTTTGAAAAATTATCATTTCTATGATAAGTTTTTAGTAATCCAAAACTTCAGGAAGTTCTCTGTTAATAATCGATTATGGATATTATTCTCCTTTCACAATTCAGACAAAGTCTATGAGCTGGCGTTAGGGGCAGTTCGTTTAGCTCGAATCTATGTCTGTATTGTTTCGCCAGCTCTCCCCTCCGTATACGAATGTCCACAACCATATTCTCATCAAGAACTAGCCTACCGACAAAGCGGTTTGTATTGCAAACGAAGCAATTTTCCATTTCAGATAGCGCTCTGGTGCACACTCAGAGCCACAAATATACTTTATATCGTGAATGCGAATGTCGAGCTTGTTCCGACTGACGTCTGTCACGGGTGATGGCTCTTTTGACAAATATCTATCCGAACTACCGGATTTTTCATGAAGTATCTACTACTAGAGATGGGTGCGTGGAATCAAGAAAATGTTAAAAAGTCTTTTGGGGCCCACTCGTGAGGAATTTGGGAAATAGATGGATCCAACTAACCTACCTAACGTGATTATTGATGATTTTGTTCGGTTTCATTGCTTCCGCTTGCTGTTAAAACATCGGCCTAACAAATTGACCATTGCGGAGGCACCCTCTGGAGAAATTGCGATTCTGATGGCACAGATGTGTGGCAGACCTCTTCATGAACCCTCGACATACAAGCCATTTGCTATTATTGCGAGATTTATAGTGCTAGGAGGCAAAATGTTATGCTCAGGACGCAACTTCAAGACGCCACCACCGCCAAACCGGAGGGCCTGCACAGTTTTAACCCATCACGATCTCTTAGTTACCATTAAGACTACAACATATCAAAAAAAATCGAAAATCGTACGAGAACCAGGCAAAAAATATACAGGGTGTTCAATTTTTAATAACAAAACTTCATTATTACTCCGAAAGGTCTCCGTTGTATAGTTTTAATTTGTACAGGTGTTCCTTTCCTGGTGCATGCACCAGTCATGAAACCTGTTATGATTCGCAGCTGATTTCTGCACAGTGTTAGTAGTTCCGCTGTACGCGTTTCAGGCATGGTTATTTTATAAAGGTTTTCCCATGCATTTGCCTTGGGACGTTTACCCAGAAGTTTTTATGTTGTTCTCTGATCCAGCTCTTTACAAATCCACGTACTATAGTTCTCGGTATACCGAGAATCTGTCCTGGTTTAGGCTGCGTATCCTCTGATCCTCTTTTTGCAAGTTTGTCAGCTTTTTCATTGCCCTTGATACCCAGGTCAGCTTGACTGAAGCGGATTGGTCGTAATGAAAATATGTGATTCATTACGGAAAAGATCAATAACAAGTTATTTCCAATCAAAATTTCCAATTACATAAGTGGGTATTATGTAATTCATTATCCAAAACCCATTACATAATAAAAATTATATAAAATTTAAATATTGTTTGATTTGGCTTTGAAATCGTTATCCTGATTTTCGGTTATAAGAAATACACCTGGTTTTTTTTAAATCCTGATAAAAGAGGATTCTACTGTAGTTTCATTTATAACATTAATATGAGTAGATTCCACAAAGTAAGTAAAGTCAAACAGTCTAGTCTTTTCACCATTGATTTAAGAAAAACTTGTCTTGTCTGGTTTGGTATAAAATGAAGGAAAACCTTCAACGCCCTTTGTTTATGGAGGAAATTGAAGCACTTAGTGCTAAGTGGAAACGTTTCGTAGTAAAGTCGTTAAATTTATCTTTTGTACTCGAGATGAGGGGTTAGGTTAAATTAAAATTTTGTTTAAAAAAAAAAACTTTGAATGGGGTAAGAAATAATTTATGAAAATTGACAATAGCTATTTGTGTATCAAGAGCAGAAAGTAGTACTTTGGTAGCCGAAACAGAAAGTCTGTCAAAACTACCAAAAGACTTTCTGCTCTAACTACACACAAGATTTTTTCTACTAACACACCAAAATTAACTACTAGCTCTCTTTTATCTATAAATAAAATTAGGCGTGCGCCAAAGTTACTTTCTGCTTAAGAGCTTCAATAATGTCAAATTATGACAGCTCGCGGAAAATTAGGCGTGCTTCAAAGTTATTTTCTGCTTAAGAGCGCCAATAATGTCAAATTATGACAGCTCGCGGAAAACATCAACTTTGCAGTTTCTTTTCAAGGCACAAAAGACGACTTTCGATAGTGATAGTAGAAAATAGTTATTTGTTTTACTAGGCATAAAAGCACAAGATTTAATGCCGCGGCTGGTGATGAAACCAGCCAAGGCATTAAATCTGCTTTTCTGCCGTGTGAAACATAATTTTTACTTCAAATTTGTTCCAATTCCACGCAAAATCGACTTTTTCATATTTAAATTGCGTTTTATTATCAATATCCAAATAATTAATGACACTTGGCAGGCTTAGAAGTTGTACTTTTTCTGCCTAGGCAATAAAAGTGAACTTTTTCTGCCTAGGCATTAAAAGTACAACTTCTAAGCCTGCCAAGTGTCATTAAAAGGCCGCTTTTAATGTCATTTGGAGAAAAATACATTTTTTTTTAAAACAAGTTTAGGTCAGCATTTACAAAAACTGTAATTGTATTCAAATTATGTTTATGTTAACCATCCGGTATAAGTCGTTTTATCTAAGGTGTCAAGTCAGAACAAGGAAATAATTAATGACCACGTCAATGGTGTTTTAATCTGAAAAAGATATACACCCCCACGTGTCGTCTTTTTTTTTCTCTAAAATTCCGTGAAAGATATCGGCTTGTTAAAGAAGCCACTTAACACAATCTAAACCGCAATTTTTCCATTTCAAACACATCTGGATAAGAAATTTACAGAAACAAAATGTTAGTCATGAAACGCTCGGCAGATATAAACCGTAGATAGTATTAATAATAATAATAAGCGTCAGCGTTAAATTCAACATTTACTTAATATCACTGGAAAATTCTCCAGCGACATACAAATGCAAAATTTTAAATATCGAGATGGGTAAAATCGTTGAAGGAGATGTGTTACTATATATACCGTGTAGGTCCATGGCTGATGTTTTAACTTCAGCGGTATGGACTATCCGAGTGCCCACCACTTGGGCTCGTTCCAAAATTTCTTGCACTATTTAAAGTTTGCTTGTTAATAACTTAACCTTTCCATGGCTTGGTTGACGACTTGCCTCCATCTCACCTTGTCCTTTGTCTTACCTTTCCAATATCTGATATTAAGTCTTTGTAGATCCTCTTCAACCTCCGTTTTCCATCTTGTTCTGGGTCTACCTCTACTTCGCCTTTCTCCTATTGAGCTATATATCAATACTTTCAGTAGCCTTCCTGTTCCCATTCTTTCTGTAGGTCCTAACCATCTTAGTCTTTGAGCTTTTATCATTCCAATAATACTCGGATCTTTATATAGTTCTTCGAGCTCATTGTTTGTCCTTCTCATCCAAATTCCATTCAGTAATTTTCCTCCAAATATTTTCCTCAGTACTTTTGCAAGGAATTCGAATTTCTCTTTTTCTTCAAATTTATATATATTTCCTTCGGCTGGTTCTACTGTTAGGTAATTCCTTTTTATAAAGTCTTGATCTGTCCATTCCTTGTATTTTGTTTTCAGTTCACTGATATAGAGGCCCTTTTTCCTCGCTTTTTCTTCAATATTTTCTACTACTTGTCTTATTTCTTCTATATTTCCCGCCTATATTGCTATGTCATCTGCAAATGCTAGACATTGATGTCTCTTATAATATATCAGTCAAGACCTACATCCCGAATTACTTTTTCCATTAATAGACTAAAGAGAATGGATGACAGTGGATCTCCTTGTCTTGCCTTCAGTTACAGTGAATTCCTCTGACATATAGTTATTAATTCTTATTCGATTCTCAATATTTAGTAGTGTGTTACTACCCAATGGGAAAATTATAAATGCGATACAAAATGGTGGAACCCACAAATATATGGGGTTTCAACAAGCTAAGCAACTAGACCAGAAGCAAGCAAAAACCAAAATAAGAGACCAGTTCACTACTTTATTGAAATCGCAATTGAACGCAAGAAATCTCGCTAAAGCAATAAACACCTCAACCATACCGTTCCTGACATCCTCATTTGGAATTCTGAAGTGGACAAAAACAGAACTGGAAGGTATTCAAAGAACAACGCGTTCCATGATGACCAAACACAAATATCACTACCCAAGATCATCAGTTATTAGGACCACACTACCGAGAAAAAAGGGAGGAAGAGCTCTAACGGACATAGTGAATTCACATCCAGTGGCGTATCTACAGAGCCCCAAAGATTTTTCAAATAAATATTCGTACCAAATAAAGTAGACACGTAGCAAAATATTTTACAAATTAATTTAAATTGCTATCTCCTTTCCTATAAGTTCAGCTGATGGTTGTGACCGCATCCTTTCTGCAATGCTAAGAATAAAAAATTAGACCAGATCCATTAACAAAGCAAGGTGATTCTTTAATTAATCTCTCTATGCACCTAAAGACTTTCGTTGCAATCACGCATAACTCCTCAGTTGATTCTTTTCCTTCGTCTGACATTTAAAATTGAGTTCAGAGATAGTATACTGACTGCGCCATGGGGTTTCTCGGCAATAGTGTAACGAGCACGGGTCACATTAGGCTGGCTGCCAGTCGCTGATAATTAACGGCTGGCACCCCGGTCACATTGAACGACCTACTCGCCTGGTTTTTAGTAGCTCATTTCTAGTCGTCATGTCGTCTGTATGTCCACGTAAACGAGTACTTAATCGGTTATTAAGGATATGCGTGAACGAGCCATGTATAAAAATGGTTAACCGCAAGAAGAGACGTTGGTGGTGTAGGCCTTGGATTCAAAGAAGGGAACAGTTAGGAGCATCTTCAAGACTCTTCCAAGAGTTAATAGAAGGGGACCCAGAAACGTACAGAAATGTTTTACGAATGTCACCTGCTAAATTTGAAGAATTGCTTGAGCTAGTTACACCGTATATTAAAAAAGAAGACACTACATTTAGACAGGCGATTCTGTGTAAATTACTGTAAGCTTCTTCTTTCACATTTCTATTTAGATATTCCTTTTAAGAAATGTCCCACAAACACGAATAGTTTTGGAATAAATTTAAGAAGTCAATAATCTGCTTCCCCGACCGTATTAACTCAGTCATTTCTACACGTTAAATTAACAATATAAACAAATTAACACTGAACAAAGAGAGCCAAATCAAACATGTACACATTGAACCACGTGTTACACTAGTCGCCGCTGGCTTGTCACTGTGGTGGTGAGGGGTGGTCAGACTATGCTGGTGGATGGTGCCAGCGGGTGCGAGTGATCACGTGACCTGCTAGAAGCCGCTGCCTGGCTGCCAAAAGTTGAACATGTCCGACTTCACCATCCGCTGACAAATACTCGCAGGCTGGCGATGCCATCTGCGAATTTTGTGGTCACGCGGCTTCTTTTTATTCGCGGCTGATGCCAGCCTAATGTGACCCGTGCTTATAACTTGTGCAGATGGATCTCAGAACGTTAGCAATAGGATTCTTATTTTTTTAGTATAATAATTAATGAACGACTTGAACCGACGCCACAGCCTATCATAATTTATTAATCTGATGAACGGTTGTTGGCTGGGGGGTTATTAAGTGTACTTTCCACTACAGTCGTACGTACCATTTATTCGATGTTATGACGCTTAGACCATGAAATACTTAAATACGGATCTGTTAAATTCAAAAAAATCAGAGAAACAAATAAAATCCTCTAGAAGCAGTAAAATAAACCTAAAGGTGTAAAGCTGTCGATTTCATTTTGAAAAATAGAGTTATTCGACGGCAAACAAATGACGTTAAAAATTGTAATGTCCCTAACCAAACACGATTACTTGGGGGAAATACATTTCCGCATCCCTTTTCCTATTTTCCCTTTTTGTCGAGCGCTATTTGTCATTGAATATTGACTTCACTATAAAATAAAATGAGTGTCTTTCCTGGTTGGAACTGTATATATAGGTACATTTTTTGGGGAAATGTAACGGTATCAAATTTCGTCAAAACGTTTTCTTGTGGATTTATTGGTATGAGATATCGGAACAGGAGCGTATCCCGCTTGAAAAAATGGATTTCTTTTCTCATTTTTATCGCAGTTCTTTTTCTATCAGAGCAATTTTTTGCTGTCAGTCAAAGAGGCCATTAATGACTTAGGTTAGGTTATAAGGGCGACCAGGTCCTTTCCGCCCCTGGTCCACTTAGAGGCCCTAGGCTAGAGACTCTCTCAAGGGTGGATCGACTCCATGTTAGTGTTACACTAGGTATGCCAGAGGGTTGACAGACTATAAGAAATTAGGGCGCCACTACCTTTTAGAGGGCAATACCGATGTCCGTCCCGCGGTCAGAAAATTGAGGGTTTAGGAAAAGGGTTTTTAATCCCCGACCGATGTCCGTCCCGCGGTCAGGTGTATACACAGGTAGAATGGGCAGGGTAGAATATTATTCCTAGAATAATTAGTATGATTCGTGTATTATCGACACCCTTCCACAGACCCTAGCCTACCCTACTACATATTATATCTTATATGTATATATAATATATAATATCTGCAATATAAATTATCATACGGATCCACGGGACGGACTTCGGACAAACGTCTTGACCCTTTTAACCGCGGGACGGACCTCGGACGTACCTGCGTTTTACCCTGACCGCCGGACGGACATCGGAAACACCGCTTTTAGACGTCGACGAAATAAGAAAAATGAATTTAAATAAAAAATAAACTAATGCTGCAATTCTGTGTACGCAAATAGTAAAATCGTTAAACCTTAAAATCTGTAAGAAATAGATCGTTACGATCGCTAAGATTTTTACACAAAATTGCAGCATAAGGTGCAAAAGGTAAAAACACCTTGTAGAACTTAAATTGAACGTAAAAAGCAATATTAGAAAAGTTAAAAGTTTACGTTAACCCCGACATGATCCCCTATAGCTCTTACAGCCGGGTAGATTAAAAATTAAAAAAAGAAATTTAAAATATCAACTTTATTTTGCCATGAAGGAAAAGTAGCAGGAAAGAAAGAAACCTGCACTTTATAGTAGGTACTTAGCTTGGCTGAAACTACTGATGGAGATGTCTGGTAGAAAATGTTGATGGGAATGTCTGGTAGAAATTGATGAAGGAGATATCTGGTAGAAACTGTTGATGAAGATGTCTGGTAGAAACTGATGCTAGAGATGTCTTGTCTTGTCGAAATTGATGCTAGAGATGTCTTGTCGAAATTGATGCTAGCTAATAGCCTAGGTGTATCCTAGTGGTTAGATAACGGTATCCTAGCATTGTAACGGTATCCTAGCAGCTAACCTAACTTACCACAGCAATTGAAGGTAAAACTAAAAAAATTTTGAAAGAGAAGGTACTATTAGACGGTCGGTAGCGGAAAAAGGCGAGGCTCTCAAAATGGAATCAGCCGTTGGTTGGCATAATATATGTCAATTGTCTTGAGAGAATTTGAGATCACAGAACTAAATTTGGAAGTGGCTAGTGTGACAGCGAGCGGAAATTAGAGGATTTATTTTATAAAATCGAAAAAAGTCAATAGACATGTTACAATCTTCTATGGTGTCCTTCAGTACTTGAATCGGTGGTCGTTTTTCGCTCCTTCCTTTGCGAGGCTATCTGCTTTTTGGTTCCCTTCCACAGCACTGCACAGGGCTTCGCGACAGCTCATTACCGATCTCGATCCCACCGTTGTGTCGGTGAAAATAACGGCTGGTTTTGCCGTTTTATCCTACTCCTGTAGTAGTATGTCTAATGGACTCTTTTATGTCCAAATCCAGTGCACCCGCCGTGCCTTCCGCACTCTTTGATCCATCGGTAAAAATGGAGATGGCTTCATCTCCATGATTCTCCGGTTCTGCTCTGATCTCTCTGATCTCTATTTCCTCTCCGAATATGGGTCTGGTAACCATATGGTCAGTGCCTTGGTATAGGACACCCCTTTTTCTGCTGCCCAGTTTTTGCATTGTTGATCCCAAGATATCGGTGTGTCTATGTCCGAGCTGTTTCCACAGCCGGTTATCCCTCAGTCTAAGACGCCAATTTTTATCTCAGTTCTTTTTCTATCAGAGGTGTTAAAAGCAATTTTTTGCTGTCAGTCAAAGAGGCCATTAATAACGTAGAACTGAAGCATTTTATCCAAAAACTGACCACGGCTACACTCTTTCTAAAATCAAAATGAAGAGAGATATTTTGGACAAACTTTATCTTTCTTTAAAGAGGATCAAAGACGAGGAAATATGTGTCGATTTAACTCTATAACTTCAGTGCAGTTTTTTCAAGTGAGGCGGTGAATAACTGAATACTAAATTATGAATAAAGTTCATTCTACTTGCTTACACCGTTCTGAACAATTGTTTGACACACTTATATCAACTGCCTCGGTAGCGCAGTAGGCAGCGCGTAAGTCTCATAATCTTAAGGTCGTGAGTTCGATCCTCACCCGGGGCAATTTTTTTTTACTTATAACAGAATACATCTTTTTTATTTACTTACTGTAACAATAATTGTCATATTTAAGTAAAGCTTGTTATCAATAGACGTCAAGATAATAGTTTTATACTTTTATAACGCCTTACAAATTGGAAAATTACTTTTCCAAAAGTAGACTTCTTCTTGTCGGGCTACATGCCCCGACAGACAATGAATTACACTTCCAAGTTGAGCGGGGTTGAGATATCTTCACGATATAACCAACCCCGTCTCTCAAAAGGATGTTTCAGCCACTCTCTTTGCTAGTTCATCTGCCATTCCATTTCCTTTTATCCAGTCTGACTTGGAAACCACAGCAAGGTAACAATGCTGATCTCACCTTGTTTATTGAGTTTCCCTAGGCATTCCCATACCATTTTGATTACACAAGAACTTAGAGCTTTAATGGTTGCTTGGCTATCTGACGTGATGATCTCTATATATTTTTTGGTTCACTCCAATATCAGTCCCTCCTATTGCTTTTGAGCCATCTGTGTCACATTGAATGGCATTCTTTCTCGACTTGCATTCGGAAGGACCGGGGTTCAAATCCCAGGTCCACCTGACCTGCTATGAGTTTTTTCAGAGGTTTTCAGTACACACCTCTCAGACACCTACCTACCACCGTTCCCTCCACTCCCATCCCCTCACCAAAACAATCCTTATTCCTTCCTATGTAGGTTGAAGAGGCTCCGGAAAGCCATTAGCGGCCCGCTCCCCTCGAGGGGGAGAATGAGAAATCGATCCTTCCTTTTTTCCTTTTTTTTCCAAGCCTGGTATTGGTATTAAGATCCCATTCCTTCTTGCTACACAATTCCGTATCGAATTTCTTTAACAAGTTCTACTTTTTCATCATAACATCTTGTGGCATGTCAATGTTAATGATTTAATGATGTAGATGCCAATCAACGAATTCAAATATTTCAATAACCTCAAAATTAACGTCTCTTTCAACATTTCATCGAAAGAAACATGTTTATTTTCTAAATTTTATAGCTCTCGATATGATCTATCGTGGACGTATGCACTCGGGTGATTTAATACCGAGATTCCGTGTTTTGTTTAACGTTTGTCGGTTTGTATTTGTTGTGGGTTTAATTAATTGAATTCCTTTATTAGCACTTCGTTCGCCGCAGTCGAAACGTCCAGTCGAAGACATATGTTCGATTAAAGCGATCATAGATAAATTTGTCGAAGTAATTAAAAAAGAAAAAGAAGAAAGGAAATATCGGAGGTGGTGAGTCATATACCTAGTCAGAGACAATTTAGTTTAAGTGAAAAAGAAGAAGCCTGCAAATTACAGAATAAGGCTTGGTCTACATTATTCGTATTTCACATGTTTATTTTTAGCAAGAGAGTTGTTGCGCTAACATGTGTTATGTCAAACAACGAAGCAGGTGAGTTCAAAGTAAATTTTTCTTACGCTTTGGAATCCGCAGGATTACTTCGAAGACTCACCTTCAGACAGTATTGGATTCTATCTTGCGAACCGATTTGGCGCTCGGACCGGCATATGTGAAGGTACGTACTTTCGGTAGCATACTGCGTGGTTGCTTATTCTACGCATATAAGCGAAAGTTTCAATTTAAGACAATGTGCTGTCATTTTACCGAAATACTACAGAGTACACATAGTGTAGACCCAGCCTAAGGAGTCGTTTGAGGTTATGTCAAGGTTGTCTGTAGATTAAGTATTGAACTTTGGTTACTTTTGACCTAAATTCGTTCATGAACAGCCTACAGAGGTAAACAAACAAAGGCAATGCCCGGGAATCTAATTACCAATGACCTTTTTGTGGCTGGGAACCAAATTACATATTATTGGCATTATTGATATTTCTCTACACCTGAATCTGTTGCTCTTGACTCTCTTGGAATCAAATTTTAATTATTATTCAATACAGTTCAGAGACAGTTTCCAGTTTTTATCATTTATATAAAATTTTTTATATATTTCGTTGACATTGTTGTACAAAGTATGTCTGACACTTACAGCACATGCCAAAACACACAAGGCTCAACTCCAATTGATCGGTTGCCCTCCAGAACAATATGACCGACTTGGAAAAAATACTTTTGGTTTTGAAAAGTAAGACATTTGATAACGTCAACGAGTTCAGAAAACTATCACTTTAAATGTCAAGATTAAAAAAAAAGTAGCTAATAGAACATTTTAGACTATTTACTCCATAACTAGGGAAAACTACCTATTGAAATAAAACTATTGTGTAGTTTTGAGTATAGTTATATCTAAATTTACACGCAAATGAACATTATTGGGCCTCTGCATACTCCCCTTGCTATAAAATTAACTTCCCAACAATGAAATATGGTTGCCACCTTAATAAATGAATTGCTCATTGCTCTTTGATAAAGTCGACATCGCCATTATACAGTTGTTAGGGGTTGTAGAACCAGCGTTGAGGGATGTCGGTGGGAAAGAGAAGGAAAGCAAAATTAGACGTAAGGGATGGTATAGCTGGTAATATGATTAGGGAGGATTTGTCCTAACTTGATGATGCGTGTCGGGGTAGCTTGTAATAAAATAGAATCTCAATGCGAATAGGTTATTTATTTAGGAACTTACATAGACGTAGGCGAAGGGTAAAATGACATTTAATTCATAAAAAATAATTATTGCTTACAAACCTTAACATTCTTCTTGATTTCTTTTAAATAATAAAAGTTATAGGTGTTGATAGGTGAATTGTATGTCTTGCAGATCTTATCGACTGTATTTCGAGCATTCAAAACTCTTCAGGAATCTCAGACATATTTTTTTGGGTCGTGGTTAACGTTCTCGAGATGAATAATGTCGATAAAGATAAAGGAC
Source organism: Lochmaea capreae (assembly GCA_949126875.1). Classification (NCBI taxonomy): domain Eukaryota; kingdom Metazoa; phylum Arthropoda; class Insecta; order Coleoptera; family Chrysomelidae; genus Lochmaea; species Lochmaea capreae. The sequence continues at coordinate 5,753,938 of OX421411.1, forward strand.
TTTTATTTATGTGCATGATGAGATATTTACTTAAATATTCACCGAAAACCCACAACGGTTCATAGCGGCTTAAAGTCATGGCAACCAGAGATGGAAACTTCATTTTGTAGCAAAGTATAATTCTAGCTAGAGGTTTATTTAGCACCAAACTTGCCGTTCAATAATTGTATAAAAAAGAGTCTACCAACCTTAAGGACAAATTATTTAAATTCTTCGTAGTTTTGGTGTAAGCGTATAGATGTCGTATTGTGACAGGTGGTCTAAGTGTTCAGAGGGCGCTGTTTACTGTTTACTTTGAGTGCTTAAGTTACTAAACGCTAGGTCACTGACGACTTCGTATCTATGAGATCTATGTATATGAGTCTATTTTCTTTATCTACCTGCAGAACAGAAACATGTTTTTGAAATTCATTCGTAATAACCTCCGAACAATAATGCCAACATAATTAAACAATGTCAAAGTTTATTTATTCATTTTGAAGAGGGTACTTTTTTTTTATAATTTATTGGGACAAATTTCTCCCATCATTGGCGTACCATAAAACTTTTAAAAGGGATTAATTTGTTAGTGAAAACTCTATATCATGAGCGTACCACAAAATTTTTCGAGCGTGTTGATTTATTTGATAAAATTTCCATTTGCTATGGAAGTGAGAAAATGAATTTTGAAAAAAGTTCATTTCTTTAGGTTTCACTTCTTTCGGCAGTCTTCATGGCTGTCTGTTTTTGTATGCGTTTCGATGACCAAGTTAACTTCTTCAGATACTAAAGGTGAACCTTCAATATATTCCAGAGTTTTGAACAACGAGATTGCTTAAGACATAAGTATTTCATCCTTATCTCTCTTTTTATCCAGTGGACCCAGTGATGGTTATAGTTAATTTCAGAAAGGTATACGGTAATAAAACCTCATTAGGTATGCAAAGGGAGCACAGAGTGACCCAACGAATATTTAAGCCATTTCATAGTTTGGCATTGATTTCATTGTAAAATTCTTTCTTTTTATCAAGTGCAGGTAGTACCAGCCGGGTTGGGGTCAATATATGGGTTTAGCCTATTGTTATCCATTCACAAACACTGAAAATGGTGTACCAAAGACGTGTGCCGGTAGGATACTCGTAAAAAGGAAATAATTTTATTTTAACAGAATGAAAATTAGGCATTATGTACATAGTATTAGGTACACTTATTTTTTATTGAACATTATACAAAAAATACATTATACAGAAATTAAATTATAAAAAATCATAATATTCTTCGTCATCTGAGGAACTGTCATCTCCTCTTGACGTTATAATTCGATCAAGTAGTGAAGATCCCACATTTCTCCTCTTCTTTAATGACATGCTGGACTGCTTTTCGCCAGTTCTCCGGTGTCACCTCCTTAATGGCTTGATGAAACAGTAGCTTAACGTCTTTCATTTTGAATGTCGTGTTGTGTCTTGCCACAAATCCTTTCACTTGCGCTCATATAAGTTCTATAGGATTCAGTTCGCAATGATATGGTGGTGTGCGCAGCACAGTTACACTATGTTTTCCTGCCATATCTTCCACGGCGTATTTCATAAAACGATGTTTGTGTAAATTTGCTATAGCTAATTGTTCTTTTTTTATCAAATTATCTTGAAATTCAATACTTTTGGTGTTTAACCAGTCAATAATTTCTTGTTTTCTCCAAGATGAAGTTGGATTCTTCTCTATGCGTCGAGAATGATAACTTGCGTTATCCATAACTACTACTGAATCAGCCGGAAGATATTTTATCATTTCACCAAAATAGTCTTCAAAAACATCCGAATCCATGTCCTCGTGGTAATCTCCCGTATGGCACGACTGAAAGGTTAGTAAACCTTCTTTTAAAAATCCCTCTTTGCTTCCAATATGGATGATTATTAGTCTTTTCCCTTTACCTGAAGGCACCTTAATACCCGTTGACACACAATACTATTTCAAGACCTACGCCTATGGCCGACACCAAAATTGAGCAGAACTGGACGGAATTCCCCATTTTAGTACACTACACCTTTCCGAAATATACTATAACTATTGTTTTATTATTTAGTCCAGCCCTGCAATTTAATAACAATCAACTTCATCACGATTTCCTTCCACTATTTTTCCTTTTTATCAAACATCCTGTATAGAATACACAATTTAAATACCTACCGTTACCCTTTCACCATAATAAAGTTATCTAATAAGTATTTGGTAGATTGGTGAGTTCACGAGTTTAGTTTGCCCTTGAAATTTTTCTCCCTTGTTATCATAGCTAGATCATCCCTAAGGAGTAATGATACAGTACAACATGAAGCCCTTTGATATATATATACGGTTGTCGTTAGCTTAATCGATTTTATCTTCATCATGTTACAGCCTCGTATCTGGGAGGGTTTTGGGGTCCTAAGTGGATAACTAGCGTTTAATTCAGGTTTGGTTATCGATTGATTCGTATAGATAGGCCAAGCACTAGGTAAAGTTTTGTGACAAAAAACTTAATAGAAAACAGACAGTGCCAAGACATTAGGTAGTATGAACCTAATATATTTTCGACTCGCTAATGCTGTTCGAGAAATTGTTATAAACATTTAAAACGAAAAAAAATGTAATCTTTTTAGTTTTTTGTTAATAACACGAAAGCTTTTTAAGTAATCGTAACGATGTCAAAAGATAAATTGTAGATAATAAAAATACAAATACTTACAACGCATTTTTCTGCGAAGTGCCCATAGGGGAAAGTGTAGAGTTCTGGGCCAAGCTTGTAAGCCAGGCTCTTGGTAGAAGTCTTAGAATAATAAGGATAGGCCAGGCTCGGTTGCCAAAACTGGGCCATGCTTAAATGTCATGAATGGACCATGCCTAATTCCCAGAACTGTTACGACATTAGATTATTTAATGTCCAATAGCAAAGTTTTTCACTTAATGGCTTTTCGGAAACCGTAATCCTGGATCAGATAGATCACCTATCAGCTGATTGCGGATCCTAACCATGAACGAGATTTTTATCTGAGTATCCGAACGACGCGAGCTGTTTTTGTGGAAACGTCAAACTTAAAACTTGACCTACAAACCTTTTATTATCAATAGTTTCGTTGATAGATTTTTTATAGTTTTTCTGTGTTTATAGACCTTTATCAGAGACCCTTTATTCAGTTGTAAAAAAGATTTTAATTGTTTAATAATAATTATTAGCGCATTACAAACATATACAGGTTTTTTATACAATATGTCCAAACTATTATTTTTGAGGAGGATGAGGAAGACGAGAAGGAATATTTATTAATATATGCATTGAATGCTTCAAAAATGCCATTCATTATTCGTTGGTAATGATCCTAACTAAGAGTAACGAAGAGCTATAACTTGTTTTTCACTCATAGTTCACGCTAAATCACTGACAAAAAACAACCAACTAACACTAAATTTTGAAGCCAACAAATAATTTTTTATAGAAAAGCTGAAAAGTACAAAACTCGCAAACTTCAAACACCTGTCAACTACGCAGTTTTAGGTTAGAGGTTAAAGAAAACGATGAAAACGGAACAACACGTCAGCTGATCGCATTTACCCACCGGTATATTTGGGTAGAAAGGATCCAATACCCAAGCAGCATTTGGACGTTGCGAGATAGTTATATAACGTTGGGCTAGACAACCCAACGTTGGCATCCAACGTTGTAATGACGACGTCACGACCCAAATTTGCACCTAAATGGGGAATAGAAATTCGAGTCGTTACGACGTCGGCACTGACTTTGAATGTCTTATGTATTCGACCAAATCCAACGTTGAGTAACGTTGCGCAAACCAACTTCGTTTTAGGTATTGGATTTGTGACTTTCCCACAACTAATAGTATAATTTAAGTAATTTATTTTGGAAGAAATGTGGAAGTCTTTGAAACTCGACCAAAGATGGAAGTATTTTTAACTAAAAATCTGATTCTTAGTTTGAGTCATGTAAATTATGAACAGTATGATATACATATTTTTATTACCAGCAAAACAAAAATCTTAAACGAAGTTCAATTTTTTGATAAACCACGGCCAATATTGTGGCAAAAAACAAACGGGCCTCAAGAATTTTTAGGAAAAAGCGAAAAAAAAAATTATGCCATTTATTATTTTTCTTGATATGGCTGCATTTATATTTAAAAATAGTATACAAAGTCTCCAGAAACACAAATGCTGGTCTCAAAACTTTTAAAAGTTCATTAGAATATGTTTTTTTTAAATAAATTCATCGTGAATCAAACAATGGCGGCCAAATCAGTTATCAGTTACATGCCAAAATGGTGGATTTTGTTAAGCGACCTAATCTATACCAGAATAATACCTATTTGGACAGGAACACCTTTTTTCCACACCTAATTGCGACCTTTTCCGACTTTCCTTTTCATCAGACGATTAGTGAACGTTCAAATGACGGTATGTGAATACAACGTCTGTTGAAAGTTGGCTCGACGGCCCAATGACTAAATATTCCAACTACCGCAAGGCCAACCTAGTGGACGTTGCTTAAAGCGACGAAAAGACGACCAGTCCAGTCATTTTTTAAAATCATAACCTCTTAACAATATCCTCGCTTCTAACCTAAAAATGGATCATTTTTTAAAGGTGGTATTTATTCGATTTAAAAACGGCTTGGGTTCCTTGGTTTACAAATTCTTTCAGGACACAGGCTACTCTACAAACTAGTTAAGGTATATATCATTTTAGAACTATGTCAATAGATAAAACCATTTGGAGGTAAACACGAAAACAAACCTGTGTCAAAGCGGAATATAGTTAACACTGTTAAATGTTTATGTTTGTCTCATAATAGTTTCTAGAAAGGTTTACAGTTACTGAATAATATATAAGACTTACTAAATTAAAAACACCATCAAAGACAAAACAACTATTCCAAACTCACTTGATGGTTATTTGGTAAATCTATAAGGCCAGCTAAGTTGTATATATAGATCTCTTTCTGTGAAATGTCAATGAATGTCTAAACGGCTCCTGTTTTGTTTTCTTAATTCGGACATGTTTATATTTTATGACAAAAATCTATAATTAATACATAAATAAAAAATGAGGTTAGGTTGTAGATTGTGCCATTGACATATAAAGATTATATTATTATGTCAATGGATTGTGCGAATATTTGAACTACTTTTAAACGTCCGCCCGTAGGTCAAATAATAGGAACATAAAGTTTTAGGCGTGTTTTTATGACCAAAATTGTAACATGCGGATCTAAACGTTCTTAGAACGTCGTCTTGTTCCAGATTAGTCCAAAGACACGAAAAAGGTAAAAATGAACGTTGAGCGAACGTTGTCTATCTAACAAAAAATAACGTTCGATTTGCTGACGTCGAGTAGTCGTTGGCCCAATCGACTTCGAAGTTCCAACGTCGGATTAAGTTATGAACTGACGTTATCGGTGAACGTTGATGAAAACAACTAAATAATACCCAAAACCAACGTTGATTTAAGTAATCATTAAGTCGGAAGTCAGAATAATGCTGCTTGGGTAATATGACTATGACCCGCTCAATTCGTTCACTTTCCGAACGTAAGTGATCGTGATCCGGATTACTTTCCGAACATTCAGATGATGATCGGGTTAACCCGATCATAGTTTCCGAAAAGCCCTTTAATGTCTTTTTCGTTGTCACTTCTTCACTATTATGCTGTGAAAAACTATACGCAGCATCACCTGGAAGTTGGTAACCATTTTAATTTTTCAAACAATCACTGCTACTACTACTTGAATCGTTACCACTACTACTGTCAGAATCATTATCACTTGTACTGATAGAATCATTGTTATTATCTAAATTATTATTAAACGCTTAAACAATTCGAAACAAATTTTCGTTCTTCCTGAAGGAGCCACGATTAATGCGGGTAAATATGTCAGCGCACGATGATTGATCATTACATCAAAAATAAATATTAATTATTTGATTTTCAAACACAATTTGGTATGGAATTCTCTCACTGAATACCACACGAGGTCAAATTAAATCCGGAAATTTTTTCTCTCCCATGAATATTTTTAGAAAATAAATTAAGTTCTAGTGGTATTACTAGTGAAAATGCATGCTTAGTTCGCGATTTTTCAGGCTGGTAACCTCAGAGTGACGTTTTAAAATTGCGACAAAATTTGCTTATCTCTTTCAAAAAAACAAGAAATAAAACTGTCAATAATAAAACAATGGTTGAATACTAAATTTTTTGGACATTTACTCGATTCTAATACTTTTTTAACGGCTTGGCAACATATTCCAGTTATGACGACAAAACTTAGATGTGACGTACATTGGGAGTTATATTGTATGAGGTATACTTACCTTGCTTTTAGTGTAATTTTCACAATATTAATTATATGTATTTGATCTTTGACAGAATTCCAAAAGTTTTAAAATTTTTTTTGAAGGATTCTTGTTACAACGAAACAAACAGTTTTGCAATCAAATCTTTAATAAAAAAACGGCGAGATATTATAAAGTGTTGATCTATCAATAACACCAAAAAAACCCATCCCAAAACACTTTACTAATAATCAAATCCATTAATCACAGGGCGTAAGACCGTAAATCATTAAATGTTCAATTGAAACAAAAGAAAGTGAAAAATATTCGTAGTAAGAATAAACTTCGAACGCGTTTTTGCTTGTTTCGAAAATTATGAGCAGTTCTAAAAATCTAACATATGCCCATTAGCAACATAATTAATGTCAAAAACGGCGGTTACGATGATTTCTTCGTTGTAAAACAAACGAGTCGTGATTATAAAGGCATTGGCGTAGAAGGGATATTATTACAAAAGCCTCACTTATGGTAAAAAACGGCCATGGAAGTGATTCTCAACTTTAAACTACTACATGTGGTGGAGTTTTGCAGAAAGAATAAGATACAGACTGAGTCGAGAGGAAATCGTTAACCAGACTTGGAAAAAATGGTACAAAGACGGCTCAAAAGCAATAGAAACTACTGGGATAGGAGTGTATACGGACCAAGAAAGCTTGGGAAAGACCCCAAGTATCTTTCAAGCCATAGAAAAGTGTGCCCAGTTCAATAATGATGTATGTATGATGGGGTGACATTCACTGAGATCTAAAAGATCTATTGTGCTCCCTTCCTTCTACTTAGTTCCTGATCAACGTCTCAGAGACTAATAGTCCTATTTCCCTTAGGAATTTTAGGATATCTGCAGGCTTCAACTTAGTGTCCATCTTCTATCCAGTAATCTCCCAGGTGCTGTGCCCTAGGATTCTGAATTGCTGTGCAGTTCGCAAGTATGTGGATGGAGGTTTCTTCTTCCATTCCACAAAATCTATAATCTTCTTCCTCCACTATTTGGAGCTTTTTAAGGTGCCCATTCAGGCGACAATGTCCCGTTAGGATTCATGTTAAAATTGCAGTTTTACTAAGAAATGATGTTTACGATAATATGGAATCCACACTGACAGATAATCCAAAAAGAACGATAGACTGTGCAGAAGAATGTACGAGAAAAAATGGGGCTACAACTAAAAACAATCATTCGGCTATTTATCAAGGTCTTCAGCCACGTCATGATCGCTTATGGTTTGGTGATATGGTGACCCAAAGCTTAGTGGCATCCAAAGGCCAGCTTGTATGGCAGCCACAAGAGCTATGAGGACATCTCCAGCAGCCGCATTAGAAGTCTTGCTGAACCTACTGCCACTTCATGTATACCTACATACAAGGCAAAAGCAGTTACTAATATATCGACCATAAGCAGACTACACGGTAACATTTATAACCAGTTATAGAAAGGGTTAGATGTCATTGTCCTTCCCAAGTATAGCTTAGGGAAAATCCTTAAAATAAGAGGCATAGAAGAAAGGGCCTCTTATACTTAATGTAGAAATGACGGCTATACATATGGCTCAAAGAAGTAGGAACAAGAATGTAACATGTATAGCCAAGCCAAAGACAAAGTCTCGCTGTGTCTTAGGCAAGCACGAAACGATGTTCCAGGCAGAAGCTGCAGCAATACAGCATTGTACAGAAGAGCTATTGAGCAAGAGTTAGTTATCCTGGGAAGGGAAGGAATAAACAGACAAGGGAAATATGGCAAATATAATGGAAACATGGAATTCACAACCATACCAATATATGAAGGACCTGAAGAGTTGCTTATGGAGTTTATAGTGATCAGGACAAGTCTAGACAAGCAACACAAACCTCCCAATATATGGAAGACCTGAAGTGTGGCTTCTGGAGTTTATAGAATTGTTAATAGTGATAAGGGCAAGGAGCTCTTGAAAGCATACAGGACCCATTTGAATTTTAAACATAACTTTCAATGCGCTTGCGCACATTCGTCTCTTAACAATAAATTATAACAACCAACAGTTGATTGAAGAAATGTTTGGGTAAAATAATCCTCATTCTTACCCGCTTGTCCATCTATGTGTACACAATAAAAGAATTACGATCGAAGCCCGTTGCTGGACCATTTTGATTGATACAAAACAGACGACAGTGTAAAAAAGTGAACGTCTATGCTTGAAACAAAAGCATGCCGCAGAAATGCTAACATTGTTTTGTTTTTTTACCGACTTGATTTTATTTTAAACGTATATATTTTTTTTCGTGTTTTCTCTCTATTGTATTCAGGCGGTTTTTAGGAATTATAAACGTTGGGTATTTAGGATTCCACTGTTATGTTACATTTTTGCGGAAAATAGGTAGTCGGTGAGGTATTTTGATAATGACATTTATTTTTTTTGATCGGCGTATTTTTCACAAAAATTCACGAAATTAAGACTTCAGTTCGGCTTTTATTTTTATTTTTTTTCAATTCGAACATGCTTCACTGGAATTTCAGTTGTTAATGAACAAAAGTTTCTGAAAATACAGGAATTAGTAAACTCTGTGGACTCCAGGCACGTATCCAGTAGGTCCGGACCCCCCCCGAAATGTTTTCCAACACATAAGTACTAGAAAAACGATGATTCCATAATTTTTATGTAGGTACAGCAGTAAAGTAAAAATGTATAGACATATTGAACGGCACACAGTTTTGAAAATATTATTTTTAAAATGTCTAAGTTTAAAAATAAAAACCAATTGCTTAACTATTGGCAACACAGAGGAACTTATCGTCGATCAACTTATAATGAAACTACAAGATTGTTTTGAAACAAACTCAACCAAACTAATAGCTTTTCAAAGCTTATATTACCAGGCTTTGCCTCAAATGAAAATGCAAGTCAGCTAGAGCAGCTTTCTATGTATATTGAAGATAATTACTCGCTGTCTGCTCTTCAGGGTGAATACTACTTATGGTGCAATCAAGTGTGTGAAGATTTAGACAGAAATACCGAAACCCTAAAGGTTTTGGAGCACTGTAACGAAAATTTTTCACTGCTCTTCATTATTTACTGGTTATTCTTTCTACTTTACCTGTTGCTACAGCTAGTGTCGAGAGATCTTTTTCTACTCTTAAAAGGGTAAAAACCTTTCTAAGAAATAAAATATCACACAAGGCTAAGTTCCCTGGTTGTGCTCTCAATACACTGGGACATCGATGTGTTTCCTGATAAAATACTTGACATTATGGCTAATAAAAAAAAGCGAATATTGTCTTTATAACCATTATTCTTACTACCTACTTATACTTTTTATAATTATGAGATTGTTTGTAACTATAGGTAATAATAATAAATCAATTTTTAACAGAAGATTGAAAATGTTTCTAACAAAACCTGTATTTTAACGTGTTGTTTTGTACCTTGACAATTTTCTACTTTTCATCTAATGCCTTTGACCTTGACCTCTTCAAAAATCTTTCTCGTTGGACCCCCCCCGAAACCAAATCCTGGATACGTGCCTGGTGGACTCCAAACCGTAAACAACTTATTGTATGAAACCATAGAATTCTCTGAGGCATTAAAGAAAGACATGTTTTGTGTTTTTGCGCATGTGCTGTTTAAGTGTCAAGATGAGTTTGTACATGGCACTATAATGACGATGATGTAACAAAATTTAAAGTGAAACGAGTAAAAAAAAAGGAATGTGAATTAATGCAATTGTATTACGTAAAAGGATTGACTACAGTGCCTCACGTTGACTCTTTTAAATGTTGCATAGTAGGCGTCTGTCAACAAATATAAAAATTCACTTTCATATTTTTAATGAACGCCAGAATTTCACAGGACCAGAAGTAATTGCTAAGTTTCGGAAAACCAACCCCCAACGACGAATAATCCTTCCCACCAAGACAATACTAGTTCTCACACAGCTAGAAAAACAATTGAGATTTTAAAGCAAAAAACCAATGAATTGCTGGACCATCCTCCATACAGTCCCGATTTAAGTCCCAACGAAATTTTTCCTTTTCCTTTTCCTTTTCAAACAATTGAAAATGAATTGCGTGGTCAAAAGTAGGTACCAGTCCCCATTCCAGAAGATGCAGTTAACACATTCAAAAACTCTATTCTGAATGTACCAACCGTTGCTATCACTACAAGTAACGGAGAGCAAAGTTTTTTACTAAAAAGGTAGTTTTAACCAAAATCTTTTAACCGTCATTATAATTTTCTATAATAGTCAATATTTCCAATAATTGTTATTAATGATAAAAAAAATTTGTCTTAAAGAAAATCTAAACAACGTGGCAACTTTGCATACGCAACATCGTCATGTGGAAGCTGGCGTTTTGGCGTCACTTAGCAACCGCGTATCCTAGCAACCCTCTCGAAAGAATCGATATCGGTTCGCAGAGGGAGCACCGGTATTATCATAAATGAAGTCCCTTTGTAGGCCGCCCCCACGCGGCCATTGGTAGACCGGCGAAGACCCGCCGCCTTCGTATTAATTACCGTTCAGGCAATTAGCGATATCAACAGCCAGGGTATGGCGTACGTGGGAAGCTAAGAGTACGTGGATATGGAGGTAGGATTATTTTACGGTTTTTGTATGAAGATCGGTCGGTGGGGGGAAATTGATTTTAATAGATAAGGTTTAATAGAGTTCTGTAGAGAGTTGTAGCATGTAGTTATTTATATGTATAGGTAATATTGATTCTTTTGATATACAGAGTAATTTGAAATGTCGTGGACGATTCGTAATTAAGTTTTAAAACAAAAGGTTGCCATAAACATGTTCTATCGTTAATGCTCAACGTGTTTACTATTTTATCCAGAATCACATTATTATAAGTGTTTTCTCTGCACTTATGAAGCATAGTACCACTTTATCTACTCGTGGAATAATGGAAAATAATATCATCTCAACTTTCATCATCATTATCATCAACATCATCAACATTTATATTAATAACCATTTCCTTTTTTGTTTTCTCATATTTCACTTCGTTTCCTTTAATAACAAGCTTCTATTATAAGTAGTTTCAGAACGCATACCTAGTGCTTGCCGAAATTTTTGATAAATCTGTAGAAACAGTGGATGGTTCCTCTTGTAACGAGCGACTACTACCAGAAATATCTTTGGATCTTCTTTGCGATAAAAAGCTTGTTAGATATAAAATTATCAATATAACTTTCTCCTATAGAGAAGCTTCTCCACCCACCATGCTGTTTAATTATTGTAAGGTCAGCTCCTTTATTAGATAGTACAGTTGTTGTTACGCAATGCCCACTATAAGTTTCTGCGTTTTCCAGATTCAAAAATGAAGCAACTGTTGAAGGAACTTTCGACAAAGTGTTGAATCCAACAGGTTGTGAAATACATTGCTGATTTCTGTAAAAATAATCTGTCGTTGGATAACTTACTCGTGCGTAAGGACATGTATTTTCTACACATATCCACAGTATTTATAGAGAAGTACCGGTATTGGTAGGTATCTGGTATTGAATCCAGAAAATCTATGCTCCTGTCTTCTATATCAGCGATTTTCAAATTCGTCAATTCACAACAACGACAGGAACCATAGACTCGCCTATTATTATTGCTACCTAAAATATTCCAAAGTTTATCATCTACAATTTCTAAAAGGTTTTTTTTATAAAGGAGTCGTCCCTTCGCCGACACCACCTCAGCCTCTTGGGCTTATTGTGGATCCCCCTAGTGTTTTGAATACAGCCTATTCAGCCAATCCGTTCCCTGAATAAGCTCATACATCAGGTTCTTTACTGGTTGGTTGTAGAATTCTTCTGGAGTCATTTGGGGTCTTCCATACAGTTTCTGCCTCCTGTGGACCAGCGTCTCACAGTTGCATAATATGTGCAGAGCTGTTTCGGTGTCCTTTTTGCATCTTCTGCATGTAAGGTCTCCGTTATACAGCTCTATTTTGTTCAGGTGCTCCTTTGTGGGAAAGTGTCCCGTAGTTTGTTCCTGCTCACTGAGAGCAGTTCTTTCGTTACTTTTTCTGATGGTTCTCTTATGAATTTCTTCCCATGTGTTTGCCTAGGCGTATTCTTCCAGTGTTTTTGTGTTGTTCTTTTACCCACCCTTTTAACCATGACCTAGTGGAACATCTGGGAATGCCAACAGATGCTGCTCTTGCCAGTTCGTCAGCTTTTTCATTGCCATCGATTCCTTTGTGACCTGGGACCCACTCCAGTGTTACACTGTTCCGAGTCGCCAGTCTTCTAAGTTCTTCGCTATATTCGGAAAATACCTTTCCATAATGTTCCCTTGACTTCGCAGAAATAATTGGAGAGTTTCTTCTTCAGCTTTCTCAGTAACAAAATCGCTTTCTTGTATTTTTCACAAACTTCACAAATTTTCACAAGTGGAGTCAATAGAAAATCGAAACTAAATAGAAGCCATTCAACACTTCCACTATGTTTTTAATTAATTTTAATAATTCTTTACGTCATAGCTGCTGTCAGAGCGAGATATCAAATCACTTTTTGTTGAAACCTGATTATAACGAGTGATTTTAAATATCCCCATGCACAAAAATCCACAGGATTGTGATCAGATAACTTTGGGGGGCAATGATGTGGAGATTCTCGTTAGTGATGAGCAAAATCTGTCTTGCGATTTTACAATACCAAGACCAAGATCATACATTCACTGGCAAGGTCAATACCAAGACCAGAGTGCAACACTAAACCAAAAATTACAACTTTCATTTCAAATAGGGTAGGAATGTGAAAATTTTCGTCTTAACTTCAATATATGAGGTTGATCATTTATAATTCTTGTCCTATCTAATGGTGTGGAAAACAGTTATATAAAAACTACCAAACAACTACAGCAAAATGTAGAGAAGCACGTTTTCTAATTATTAGCAGTACATCTTCCAAATATCTGGGAATTTATTTACTGGAATGTGGAATTACATCAGCCCATGTGTGGTTATCATGAATATTCATAATGTAATGTCTTGAATATTTGGTTTTATCTGTAAACAAAACAGAGGTAGCAAAATTTGGATTGTTTCCAAGTATTCTTGAAATCCATTGGCAATACTGCATTCAGAGCGGTTAGTCATTAAGTAGCAAATGTGGAAGACGTTGGACATGAAAGGATACAATAAATTTTGGTTTTATAACATTCCAAATAGTTTTGTTACCATTATTTACTTTACTCGTTTCTGGATGTTCGTTAATAATTTGAAGAACCTGTTGTGCGCTCACAGTTCTAGCTTGACCAAAATCAATTCCAAAATCTTGTGCTCGTCGCCATTGCCGACTTTTACCTTCTATCGGAAGGGGTAACGAACATGTTTTTTCGCGTTTTCGATCCATATTTCATTGAAGACAATAAAAATTGACTACCTCTCGATCAAGATCTTCTTTCGTCCACCAATTCTTATTATATAGTATTAACTCTGAAAATTGTAGAATTCTCAATAATAATAAAACCTCAAGTATTTATCTTACCATATTCCTTATTAATGATATCCAGCATTTGAGTTATGCATCGATAAATACAAACTTAAACAAGCTTATTTGCTCGGTTGTTTATAAGATGGTAGATAATAATTTTCTATAAATGTCCGATTTGTTTGTAAACGTAGGTATGTATTTCCTTTTCCACGTTAATAAAGTGAAACATGTTAATTGTATATATTTTATTGCCATTGATAATATCTTTATCAAGTGATTTAAAGGTGGGATTTTAAAACGACTGTCGGTAGAATTTTTTGGTACCTACATCGATTGCTCTATACCCACAAAAACAAGTTTCGAGTTTCAGTTTTTTTTTATTAGGTAGTAACTAATATATCGACCACGCATGAATATTTTTTTAAGAAATGTTAATTATGAATTGGTTTTTGTAACAAATAACGAAGAAAGCTTCAAAATTGACAAACTGTCACTTTAGAGCTTCGATTTTGTAATTTCAAGCCTCGGTAGCGCGTAAGTCTCATAATCTCAAGCTCGTGAGTTCGATCCTCACCCTGAGCAAGTTTTTAGCTTCCCCATTTTATAATTTAAATGAAATTTTAATATATTCCTAGGGATTTAATTAAAGTTAGTTTGGTGAAGACCACCAAAAGAAATTCTAACTGACGGCCAGGATCGGATGCTTAAAGCTATCAGCAATCCAACCACTTGTCTAGACTGGCAAGAAACTGTAAATAATCTCCTCATAGGCTGGGAAGAGATAACACATTGCCTTTAGTATGGGTCTCGGGATAAGAGGAGATTGTAACTAACGAATTGTCGGATCATTCAACTAAACAAGGCTCCAAAGGCGGTCCGAAACCGTTCTGAAAGAATGTCACCATCAATCAAAGAGTTTACCGAACAGATATAACAAGGAACAAATTATTGAAACTGTGTAAGAGATATTTGAAGACAGAAATTTCTGTGATTCTGACCACTGCAGAAAATGTGAATGAGCCATGAAACACCTATTCACATACTTTACTTCTGTAAGTACTTACAAGGACTCGAACAAAAGCAAAAGGCAATAATACAACCATTAGAACTACTCAAAATCCCCGCAGTTAAACTAGTACTAGTAGCTTATATAGAGGACACGAAGCTTCTGGAATGGAAGTAAAAAAATTTCTAATTGTATAAACATTTCATTCAATTGCCTGAGCTGTTGTGAACAACCCAAACGAAGGAATTAGTACTATAACTTCACAGAGCTCCAATTAAATTTGATACATAGTCTCTGGTTCTTATTCATTCCAAAAAAAGTGATGAACAGAGTAGGGCAAAAGACAATCAGGGCTATGCTCCTTTAAAGTTTTGATAACTTCAGTTCAGCTTTCTTTTGATCTGTTTTTGGCCACCAGTCTAAGGCTCCATAGTTAAAAATATTGGTTGCTACCACAGTTGTGTATAACCCATTTTGCAAGCTCTATATCGTCACTTTTGCCTCTTTTAAAAATTCTCTAGTAGATGCTAAATGTTGGACCTAAATTTCTTACAGCTGGAAAATCAACGAGAATACTTTTATTTATTACTTTCACTTTTTCCCATACAATAAAGCAACTATAAAAGCCATGTGTGCATCTTTTTATTGAAATACAAGTCACATATTTTGTAAAATATAACAGTTGTTACTATTTTTTGTTTTAAACATGAAGTTCCAGTAGTGGTAGTCTAAATAATGACCATGATGTCGAGGTATACTTCATAATTAACCACAAAAAAATAATGAAACTGGTAGAATTAATTCATTAACCGCGCTTGGTTTATTAAAATATGCAAAACGCTATAATTAGCCGACAATAAATTGCTGACTACACAGTAAAAAAAAAGTTACTACCTGAGTAAGAACATGCGAACTTCTTGGGTCAATATTGAAGTGAGATGAAAAAGTAAATCTCTTGATGGTCTTTCTTAAATCTCTTCTCCATCTTCCATAATTTCTTTAAAAACTTATAATTTTTCATTATGTGGCAAGTTTTCTGATTTCTTAGAAGCGAGGAGGTGGAGGTGTAAGAACTAATTTGACTTTTTATTCCATTTGACATTGGTAAGTACGATTATAATACATGAGGGTTGGAATTTGTAACTATTTACCCAGTATATAGATAGTTTTAATAAATATGTCGATGTTAACCATATAAATAAAATAAACACAATTAAAAAAGTTAAATTTCTTGTTTAATTACCAATTCGTAAAAGGCCAACCTTTGGAATATTAGTCATAACGATTATTTCTATTGAGTTGACTGAAGTTTTGATTTGATTCATATGAATATTATTGCTGACGTAACAGTTTCGTGATGGTGAAGCGCCACCGTTTCTAATGTAGACATACAAGCAGGCTGCGTAACTAGGCTTTGATTACATTTGATTACTTTGTCAAATAATGAACCTATTCTATTGTTTATATATTTTGTTAAAATAATTTCTAACAGTGTATTAAACAAAACGCCATAATTACCTCCCAATAAATTAACGCTAAAGGTGGCTAGTTAAACAAATGAAACGCAACAAGATCCCATTAAACAAGTGAACATCTTGATAAAGAACTCGGTTCTATCACAAGATGGATGATGATCCCGGTACATAAACATTAAGGTTAACTTAACAGTTCTACTCGAGACTAAGGATGATATCAGATTACGTGGTTATTTCTTGGAAAAACAAAAGAACCATCTGAAAGTTTTTAAAAACGTTCTTGGTGATTAAGTGGTCACCGATGCGTGGTTCTGTTGGTCTTGCTGTTAATTCGGGGTTTTATTGGGTTGTCGGGATATTTTATACATTCACGTGGAATGTAATCAATATCTTAAAATTTCGTATCTCTTATATAGAACCATACCACTGTTGATTTATTTTGAAAAAATCTACCTGCCGATTATTCCCTTCACGTAAAAACCACTATAAGTCTTATTCTTTAAAAAAATTATGGCTAAATAACGTGAAAGGGATGAAAGTATGTTTTCTATTATAAAATTCTTGATTGAAAAAGCCACTGGTGATAATTCTTTTAGAAAAGAACAGCAAGCGCTTAATTAATGGTACAGATAACACAGTGACTCTGTAGCAGAATAGCGCTGGACAAAACAGCGCTGGACATAAATAGCGCTGGTCAAAATAGCGCTGGTCAAAAACAGCGCAGGACAAAAACAGCGCTGGACAAAAACAGCACAGGACAAAAACAGCGCTCCATAAAATAGCGCCGGTTGAAATATCCTTAGAAAATCAACTATTACTGTAGACTGTGATTGAAAAATCAAGTTTTACCGCTAAGCATCAACCTTCCTTTACAACAAACAATATCAGAATATAAGGAACGGAAAACAAGTAAGAGCAACAATCAATATTTTTCATCATACTTCAGCACATATCGCTTCCCGACCAACTGACACAGATCAAAGTGTAAACAACTACTTGTCAGTGTCATATCTATTTAAAGCCTAAAAAAAATGCAATTTCATGTTGCTTGTCATTTCGGTAATTATATCCTTCGTGGAATAATGTATCACCTCCTTTCTGAGACTTACCAAATTGCATTTTTTTAGACTTTAAATAAATATGACACTGACAAGTAGTTGTTTACACTTTGATCTGTGTCAGTTGGTCGGGAAGCGATATGTGTTGAAGTATGATGAAAAATATTGATTGTTGTTCTTACTTGTTTTCCGTTCCTTATATTCTGATATTGTTATAGACAGTTACCAACACTTTGATCACTGTCAGCTGGTCGGGAAGCGATGTTGAATTGACGAATTAAATTAGGAAAACTATTGTTATGACTGTAATTTATGAAAAATATGTTATTCCTAATTATGCCAATTCGGTACTATAGTCTATTTTTATGTATGAGGTAGTAGTAAAATAAAGAAGCATAATTATCTTTTGGCGGCGCTATTTTATGAAGCGTTTTTTTTGACCAGCGCGATTTTGACCAGCGCTATTCTGCTACGGAGCCAACACAGTAGAGTTTTGTGTTTGACATTAATGACAGCTGTCAAATCATGTAGCTTTCACTGGCGAAGTTGTGAATCACGAATAACAAGTTTAAAATCTGGTGAATTGGTAGCAAAGCCGAAAGAAAAACATAACAACTACGAATAGTACGACAATAATGGTATGTAAATCCAGATTAAAAAATTCCAAGGGTGGTAAGTTGACTTACAACCCGTCAAGGGCAATCGATATTTTCTTGGAAAAATATCGTTATTTTGTGTATTTAAAAAAAGAACCCCTGGAAATTCAGAAAGTAGACAAAATTTGCGCCGCGCTGAAACGTCAGATGGTAACAGCGTAGTTTTCATCGCTTTTGCGACCTTGCTTATTTATGTGCGCCTTCCAACACGTTTGCCTCCAGAGCGAAGGGACCTCGTGTACAATGTGCGTCAGCTAAATATACGAAATAAAGCCTTAGACTTCGCAAAAAATCGAAGAGATGATTGGGGTGATAAAATTGTGCGTCCCTTGACTCCTGTTAAAAGCAATTTAGTGGCAGAAGAAAATTCGTATCATTTATATTGCATGAAAAAGCTCAAGTCTGAAGAACCTACGAAGCGTGGAGCTTTCGGTATGGAAATACAAGCTGCCATGGAGTAGGTACGTATTTTCTTCTCGTCAAGAAAATGAGCAAGAATGTCAATTTTAATTTAAAGAACTCATGGATCAAGTTAAATGTGACTATAAACCGGACATTAGAACAATAAAGGCTCAAGTAATCGCTAAGTACTGTGATGGCATTTTTATTTCATAAGCCCACGAAATACCTGCTGTAGTTTCATCTCGTAGCTCAGGGTATGAAATTCTTAATGATGTGCTTTACCAGAAGAAATGTGCCGATGAACAAGACGAGCGAAATCGAGTCGTGCAAGTAGCAGATAGCATAATTTTAGAAGACATCAGGAATAAAGTTTATGAGAAACAAGAATATCCCCATTCCGATGATTTTTTTCGCGATGCAGAGTCTAATATTCCCAAAAGTCTCAGTACTTTTTTAGAGCGTGTGATTTTACATAATAAGAAAGGATATCTGGATAAGTGGAAGACCAAGTGCACGTCTTTGCTGCACTGCATAATCTCAGCCGCCAGGTCTAAATCGTCTACGTATATATCTTACGTCAAAATGTTTAAAGAAGTTTTTGTCGCAAATTTTTGTCTGCGTTCCGAATATCCAGGTAGTTTTTTTTATAAAATGTTCAAAATAAGTAACAATTCCAAAAAAAAACGATATTTTCTTATTTTTTCCCACATTTTGGTAAGTTGCGGAGGGAATTTTTGGTGGAAAGTTAAAAATTTGGATTCAGCGGCCCAAAAAACATAACAAGCTTATTTCCAGAACTAATACCATGAATTTTGCAAGCTAAGGTCCTTATATGGTCTTTATCGCCTGGATTACAACTATACTTGCGAAACTACAGAATTCAATGGCACAAACCTGGAGACCACCCGGTAGATCAAGACTAGTCCTAGAATTCTGATCTCTCAGGCTTTCCCCAGGTATAGTAGTGCAAAAGAAGATTAGAAGACAGCTGGTCAACTATATTATCACAAATGGACTAACTATCCTCCACATTTCAATTTATATACCTAGTAAAATGAATTATCTAATGGATAGAGAATTATGATAGAAAATGGATATTTTAAAAAAAGAATTAAGGAATTTTCTTCAAATAAGGTATTAATATTTCTTTCTTCATACTACTAAAATTAAAACGAACAGTAATATCAATGTGGAACATACTTATATAACAATTAGAACGTGGCAAACACATTTCCAACAGTAGTAACCATTATAATTATATATTTATACGACAGAATTCAGTTTAAAAGGTGAACGACATATTTCACCTTTGTTCTATGAAAGAACAGGTGCTACAAGTACCTAATAATAAAATGCTGACAGACGCTTTGAACTTGTGTAATAAACCACATAGTCTTTAAAAAATTCTGAAATATATAGTTAAGTTAAGTACGTAGATGAAAAAATTGTGGGTAGGTAAATGTCATGCAATAGCTCTTCTTTTTTCTGTAATTCTAATATAAGTAATATAAAATTGTGGAATTTGAAGCGATTACGACTACTACCTACCATAAACAAAACGGTTTAAAAGATATAAATTTAGTTTTAAAAAACTGCAGATTCAACACGAGGCAAGAATATTATTAACATTTGGTTTGAATCAAAAGTTTTTAGTACTTTCAGTTTTAAAGAACTCATAGCAAAATTAAAAAAAAAATGCAGATACTAATTAATTTATTGGCAAGAGAAATAGAAATTATGAAAATGACAATAAATACAGAAAAAACCAAAGTAAAAACAGTGAATGAAAAGTTAGGAAATGGGATTATCAAGAAAAAGACAAAGAGGAAGACCCAGGAGGAAACGGATAGACCAGACTGGAGAAATCGGAAATAACAAAGGAGAAACATTAGAAGCTATGAAGAAGAGATTGGAAAAAATGGGTACAGGAAGAGCTCCAATCCGACGCCTGAGAAGGCATAAGGATAAGAGAAAGAAAGAAAGTTTTGAAGAAAACAAAATCTAGATTAGATTACAAGGAGGTCGATTGGCCCGGTTGGCCTTAACTCTGTGACCTATAAGACCTTTTGTGAATACCCTACATCTATATGCTACTCCGGTAGCGCTACGTTGGGATGAACGCGGCCAATATCAAACCTTATTTATTAATTTTTCTGGATTTCATAGATGTTGCCATGTCATATAATTTAAATGTAGATAATAATCATCCAATGAGTTAAATTTTTTATGGTTCCTAAATATACCTGTGCCTTTCATAATAATTGATATAGATGTACAAAAAGCGATTTATTTGTATTGTTATCCTTGTTTTGTTTGATTTTTTTTCAAATTTCTTAAATTATCGAAAACTTGAAGCAGAAATAAGAAATCTCGATGGAATTTTTTCGAAAAGTGGTAACATTCAGTTGGTTTATTTTTAGTTTCAGCTTAGCAATTATCATGAATCGAGCCGACATTTTGATAAGAATATTCAAAACCGGGACCAGCGAATTCTCGAAAAAGAATAACTCGAAACACGTGCTTGTATAACAATCCTCATTACTACACAGACAGAAACAGTGGTTTTCTCACGAAAGTACACGAGTTCGAGAAACAAATGAATCACGTCGCATTACAACAAAAGAGAGAGAAGATAGTCATGAGCGTTACAAACAAACGCGGCTGAAAATAGAAATTATAAAAACTTCCACTTATAACGAAAAAATCCTTTTAATAAAATAATAATTTTCAAATAGTTTTGGTATCGTCACTTCCATATAAACACTCTTGTCTCCACATTTATTATCTCTTCTCCAACTCCTGGGGCTATATTCTTAACTGAGAGTGTAAAGCTTTCCGAGAGAACAGTTTTTTTTGTCTTCGCCACTGCAGAACACAGCAAGAACCTTTTTTACGAAATATTCCTTGATTATGTCTCGTACTCCGAAAAGAACTTTGCAGCATAACCTTCAGGACTACAAACAAACAAGAAGATGGAGACATTGGTGTTATGTAATTATCAGTAGTACTTACATAAAACTAGAGATATGCACAATTGTAGAAGATAATGTGAACACTGCTAAACTTTACTTTTCACTCCCTAGAAGCCGCCCCCATTACGTAAGCACTGCAGCCTGCTGGCTTAACCTACTCCTCTTCCACATTCGGTTCATCTAGTATTTTTACACTGTTACGTTGAGCCGCCGATATTGGTCTATCTAAAAATTGTTTGCTTCTTTCAGTCCAGTGCCACACAGTCAGATAAGATATGTGGTTTACGGTCTCGATCTTCATGCCACAAAGTCTGCAGTGAGCTGTTTGTTCACCACATAGCTCATTCGATTATCAGCTGATTCTTACTGATATTTAATAGTTCGGCCCGTTTGACACTGCATATGTTCCCTATAGAGGCGTGTAATGTTTCTTCTTTGTTAGTTTTGTTCCCATTTTCGTCTGCCAATGCATTTACCTCACTGGAATTTCTATACCAGTCTAGATGTTATTTTGCCACATTTAAAAGCAGCAATGACTGTCTGACTATTATATACAAGGTATCACCTCAAGAAAGCGTCAGTCTGCTTGGATATTTTCTGTCCTTTCTACGAGGTATGTATACATCATATTTAGGACCAGGATGAAGTTTATTAGCCAAATAGCTATTAGATTTAGCCTTAATGTGTATCGTGATCTGACTGATTTTTTGTTCAAATTGGGGAAAGGTTTGTAGTGCTATTGTTGCTGTAGTTCTAAAGCTGCGTCCTCACCAAGTCGATCTCTGTCGATCAACAAGTCGACAAAACTGCATCCGTCCACACCAGAGTTGGCAGAAATGATGTCGATCAGGCTGATCAACGTGTCTGACGAAGATTCGTTAGCAATTTCCATAAGGGCATCGTGCTTCATGTTTCTATTTTTATAATTATTAGTTTTGGAATCCCATAGATTTGATTTTAATTTGTATGCCTCAATAAAAGCTATGACTTTGTCTTGTTCATGAAAACAATTCGACATGTCGATAGATTTATTTTGTCGATCGCCACCGTCGATTGCAACGTACACAACAAGTCAACACTGTGTCGACTCGACGCAGCTTTATGTATCCAAAATACTGTGACAGCAAGACTTTGCACATTGCATTATTTTGTGTAATATTTGTCTACTACACCACTACACACTACACACTTCCACGTTTTGCATGTCCCAAGATAATGTGACGTTAATCTTTGAGTTTACTTAGTTCGTTGTCTACAAAATTCTATATCATTTCCTAGTTTATGCTAGAAAAAGTGTACAAAATAGCAACTTTTAAATGCAAGAGATTTGGTTTGGACGTTTTGCTTTTGTTACGCCTATGAATACAATTCTGTAATCTGGTTCTTCTTCTTTGTGAACTACATACAAAATGATTCAATTATAGAAGCACGTTAAGCTACTTTTCTTTTTTATTGTCTCTTTTTTATGATCTTTAAGCAAATACTAAAGTTATTTGTACTACATGATGCAGATGACGCAGAGTCAGCTTTCAACTTAACAATTACAGAAAAGAAAAAAATAAGCTCAACCTTTTTAGAACTGTTCTATATTCTTTGTAATAAAAATATAAGAAACCCATAGTTATCAATATCTAGGTTTTTTGGACGGGATGTTCAAATTAAGAGAAATGTCGATTCTATATAGTTTGTTGTTAGGATAGGATGGTATGGGAATACCTAGGCAAACTCAATAAACTAGACGCGATTAGATTAGATTAGAAATGGAGTGGCTCTTTGCTCTATCCCACTGCGACTTTTGCAGTTCTATTGTGGTCCTCTTTATTTTTAGAGCTCGATATCTAGCTTTATTCTTTTTGCTAGACCTATTAGCCTGGATACCGCCTCCCTTGCGTAGCTCTCTACCCTTGGTTTTTCTTCTCCGAATAGGTGAAACCGCACCCTTACTAGGCCTTCGCCCTCACAGAGTATGTGCTCCGCGGTTTCGTCTTCTCCCTGGCAAAACCTACATAGGCTGTCATCTGCTGAACCAATTGTGTGCATATGCTGCCTGAGCCTACAATATCCGGTCAGCATCCCCACCATCATCCTCGTCGTTTCTCGACTTTGACATAATAGGTCGCGTGACAGTTTGGCCGAAGGGCTTTTAAGGAATAGTTTACCGTGTGTTTGTCCTTCTCATTGCCTTTTATTGCTTGCCCCAGGCTAGGGTCACTCTATTATCACTACCTTTTCTGTTGAGGGCCTTGCGACACTCCCACACCCAAACTAGACGAGAATAACATCGTCACCTTACTGTGGACTACAGAGCACTCTGGAATAGAAGGAAATGGAATGGCAGATGAACTAGCAAAGAAAAGTCTAAAAAACCCTTTTCCAATGTATTTAGTTTGTTGTGTCTAGCACCCTTTATCAAAGTCATAATAAACTTTTTTTTCGCGACAACTTTTCTGTCTACAATTCAAGAGGTTATAGTCTTCTACAGCTAAAGACTTGGAAACAAATGGACAAGATGTTTTGAGAAGAGCGTGGGACTGGAAACATTTAGACTGAGGCTAAAATAACGAAGTGCTGGCAATGTTATATCAAAAAGGAACTAGCACAAGGCGTTCTATTATAAATGGAAGCATAGAAAAATTTGCTTGAGACAATATTGAAGGAAAGAAGGAATGTCAAGTAGATGTGGTGTTGCAGTCAAATGATTGGGCAAAAAGATCTATTTATTGGTTTACTATGAATCCAAATGCATCATGATCTGCTTCAAGTAGTTTCTTGCCAATGACCTAGTACAGGAAACGACTTATTCGCCAAACAATCGCACTAGCATAAGATTTGCTCTGCAGTTTTCTTCTTGAAATCAATGTCTTGTGTTCATCAATTGCCAAATCATAACGATAATGCCCTTTTCAAAGTATTAATGTAATTAAATGATTATGATGATGAACGTTTAGTAATCTTTTTTTTGGATTGTTACAATGTATGCCTGGTCATTATTCTAATGCAGGAATTTAATTAATTTTATAGCAAAATACATTAAGATATATAATGATAAGTGAAGAAAGAAAAAACCTGAGAGACTGGTAGGTATGCGAAGAAGATTGAAGCCTACGGTCTTTGAGACTTTCCCCAGGGAATGGGTATGAGTTTGAGGTGGAATGAATACTTTAGATCTCTATGAATGTTTCCGAAAAAAAAAAAACAAATATATAAATAGCAGAACTTTATAAAGTCACTCTGTATAATCGGCATGAAATATGAATTGGCATTTCGGCCATTTTCTTCCGAGAAACAGGTTCATCTGCTTTATTTCGAAAAATTTTACCATTTAACGGTATTTTTTAAATTTTATACGTACCTGTCTCCTGCTTCCAACTCGAAACGTTTAAAATATGTTAAAATATAATGGATGGTATGCCCATTGTTGAAGCTACTGTAATAGAAAACGAGCATCATTATGTTCAAATGTTACTACGAAAAAGTAGCTGATAGAAATCAGTAAGAACGGATAAAAAAATTCCAAAACATAATTATGACAAGAAGTTGATATAGTCGGGGACGTTTGAGCAGATTTTTAAATTTAAACGTTCCAAGTCAATTCAGTAAAACATCCAGCTCTTGCAAGCTCGTCAGGTTTTTTATTGCCAGCGATTTTTTTGTGACCTGGGACCCACTCCAATGTTACACTGTTTCGAATCGCCAGTCTTCTAAATTCTTCGTCGCATTCCCATACCAGCCGAGTTGATCCGTCTGTATACCAGATCAGTTCATTCGCTCTGCTGAGTAGTGGTGCGTCCTCTTCCTCAAGCTCCTTTCGATCTTTGATGACAATCTCGAAGTTATTGCGAAAGATATATCTGGCGGTCATGTGGTCTGTTGGAATTTTAAAAATGTCATCATCCACGTGCCTTATTTCTGTGTGTCCTCTTCCATCTATCACGTCATGGTCTGATGCTTTTTCCAGTCGACTTAGAGCTGCCCTTGCTTCGCACATTATGACACAATGTAGCGGAGGAAGGTCTAGCACTGTTCCAGCGCCGCTGTAGGAGTTGCTTCATTCTTACTAGGTGGCCAAACCAGTTTAATTTGATATTTGATATTATTGGATCCTGATTAGTTATGCTACTGGTTTCTTCGTCCCTTACTTTGTCCCATTTCGTTTTATCTGCTATTTTCCTTGGATGTTTCATTTCCATTGCATTTATTTTTGTTTCCTGCTTTTTCTGCAGTACCCATACTGTAATTTTGTTATAGATTTCCAGCTTTGTGTCCATATCAATGGGTTTATGGCTAAGTAATGTTCGATTTAAGGAATAATATAATCTTGTTGATTTATTTGCTCTGTTATTAAGTTTTGCATCTATTTTCCCATCTTCTGTTATGATAATTCCTAGGTAGTTACTCTTTCTATTGTTTTGTGATTATATTTCAATTACTTGTAATTACTCCCCTCTCGCTGTTTTCCATTTACTATCATTACTTTAGTTTTTTCTGTATTTATTATCATTTTCATATCAAACATAATCAAATCAAAACTGAAAAATTTACGTACCTGGAGATACCAAATCATCCACGCCAACTTCTGAGTCGATTATTTCATTAAAAAGCAAGGGTAGCACCAGCATCAGCTGTCTGCTTTGGAATTCTGGACTTATTCGATAGTGTCTTCCCATTCTTTAAGTACAATTTTAAATACTTTTTCCATAGACAAAGTGAATATCAATATTAAAATTATACATTGAATGGAAAATATAACTCTTGTGGTGGAAAATATATAAGTCTGGGTTGTAATGAGACTAAAAACAATTTTTGAGGCAGTCTCTCTTTTCATTTCCATTTATACCAGAATGACCAGGGATCCAATGATTGATCAATCAATAGACCATTTGTTGAGTCTTCCTTTTAAGAAGAGTATTTTTGGTAGCTTCGATGCTACAAGGAAAGCTTTCAAAGCAGTTTGGTCTCCGTAAAAATATTTGTTGTTTGGTTTCCTACAATTGCACCACACATGAATCAATGAGGTTAATTTCTTCCTGGAATACAGTTGCATGGGATACTGGGCAGTATTATGTCAGAGGTCACTACCAGATTTTCACAGTTTTCTTCTGTTACTTCACTTAATTTACAATCAAGTGTTCTGTTATATATTTGTAGAAGTTTCTTTATTTGATTTGTATTAGTTCAAATGTCCTAGACTATGAGTTATTCCCAAAACAATCACAACTATAAATAAGATAAGATATCAAGACACCTGCTTAAAACAATTGATGTTCGAAACAAAAGCCAGCGAGACAAGACAACAACTAAAACCGCGTAAAAACAAATGTTCGCGGCACCTCTGCCGTTTTTTACTTCACTTCGTCA
The DNA here is from genome assembly GCA_949126875.1 of Lochmaea capreae. Taxonomy (NCBI): domain Eukaryota; kingdom Metazoa; phylum Arthropoda; class Insecta; order Coleoptera; family Chrysomelidae; genus Lochmaea; species Lochmaea capreae. The sequence continues at coordinate 5,780,624 of OX421411.1, forward strand.
CTATTTTGAATAACATTGCAAAATGCTACTAATACCATTGTTTTAACTCAGACTATATCCGTTTATTACGAATAAACCTGTTCGAATGTCACAGTCTAAGTGGTCTGATGGACGATTTTTCGAATAAATTGGTTTTTATCCGATTTCAGGTGACAGTTATTTATGTATTCGATTCCGTGGCGGAAGATTGACAGAAATCAGGACTGTACGACTGTGACAATCGTCGTTTATAACTCAAACGAAACAGACACATTCCTTACGACAAAATGGCGGTGAAGATAAACGAAAATATCAAGATATTCACTCGCATACTTTTCCAGTATTTATTGCTAACTCTTCAATTTCACGTAAACTTTTCTTGTTTATTTACCTAATTAAAATATTTTTTATTCCACTTACTCTCTACTGCTGACTATCGAAAGCTTATTTCGGTTCCCCTTCAAATTATTGACAAACATCGAGAAGCAAGTGCCAGAAAAATTGTAAATGTTAATTGCAAATCTGTTTGGAATGTTCTTAAAGGAAATTTGTATTCATATCATGTCTGATTGATTTATTGGTTCAGTACCACCAGTCAGAGGCTTAGAGTCCTCGGCATCTTAGCCTTTAGACTTTTTGTGCTCTTGGTTGTGCCGTTTATGTGAAGAGACCATCAGTAGGCCTTATCAGGCTCAACAGTATTTTCACTAGGTCCTTCTTGGACCAAAATGTCACGGGTGTAAGATTTGGAGTGGAGAGCATGATTGTATCCCTGATTTCAGGGCAGGAAGGATGGAGAAGTGCATATAAAATGTTTGCTGTGTTCCTGTTTTGGCACGTGTCTCCAGTGTCATGTCTAATAGTGATGAGCAAAATTGGCAGCAATAGACTGAAGTGCTTCTAGCATAAGAACAGCTTCCAAAATGAAGCCAGGACCAAAATAGTTTTGGTATCGTTGTTGCTGATCCAGTCTTCATCTCGCTCAAATACTTGCAGTCTTGGTTTTGGTATTGGGCATGGTCTTGGGTTTGATTGTGGTATTGGTCTCGCAAAATCGCAAGATACAGATCAATATTGTTAATAGCTAATCATAATCAATAAAAACATACAATAAATAAGAATTCTTATGAACTAATCTGAATATTTACTCATCAAATAAGTTTAGTGCTTATCACTGCAAACTTTTACTAGGTAACGACTTTTATTTAAAACATTTCTTTGTATTTTTTATCTCAATTGTACTTCAACGCACTAGTGATGAGCAAAATTGGTGTTGGTCTTGCAGTCTTGGTCTTGCGAAGACTAAATGACCAAGACCATCCTTAGACTAGCAAGACCAAGACTAAATGAACAAGAGCAGGACCAACACCAAGACTATCCAAGTGTTGGAGTTGATCTTGCTTTGCTCATCATTGTTTATGTTGGCATAAAATAATACGTCTGTTTACTCTTCTAGTATATTCATTGTTAAGAGACCATAACAATATATTCCTTTTCGAGTGGTCGCGAAAAAGCTAGAATTTTAATTATTACCAACAAAATAGTTTTAGTCAATAAAATAAAATCTCAATCACAGCAACATCTAAGAATACAATGTCTCGTAAACAACAGAAATGAACTAAGCCCACCCTGGGACGTTAACAGTCCATGAGGACTAAGAATTCAAGTAAATTTTTCATAGACCAATCGGAAGCTACATTGCATCAAAGAGAATTAATTGTTCGCTTGTGGGTAAGTCAAGACTAGAAATGATTTATGACTTTTTCATCTTTTCGGCTTTTTAATCCTCCGCGTAGTAATTTTACTCACAACTATATCTACGTCAAAAATATACTATAAATTTAAAAAAAATCAATTCTCGATATACTTTTTTCGAAATCTAAACAGCAACAACTTATACATATAAATGACATAATGTCACCTTAAACGGGTAATAATAAAAGTTACTTAACCACCTGTCAAGAATTTATATTAAATCCAATTAACAAGAACATCCAAACCTATTAGGCAGGCTTGACCAATTAACACCAATACCATTAAAGAAGACCAAAAAAAAAAAGAATAAGAAGAGACTTCGTCGGCTCTCATCCAATTAAAAAAATATTAAAAGCGAGAACGCGAATAAAAAGCTGGGGACAATTTCATTAAATTGTCAGTTTAACCGGGCCAAAACAGATGTTCGAGTGTTTCTACCTGTTTGAAGAAATTCGAAAAATTCTTTTCCGGAATGTCAAAGACACGCTGATAGTTTAATTTACATAAAAAGATACTTCAAAGTGTATCAAAACTGACTATCTTCACTTTCCGTTGTTATTAATTGCTACATTTGTTTTTTTGTACAGTTTTGTAAGAAAAAATATTTTCCTAAATCACACAGCTACCGAATGTATCGTTTTACAAAATCCATAACCAATTCTCGTTGATAGACGCACTATTGATATCGATAAAGTCAAATAAATTCGAAAAAGCCAACATCTGCGGGCGTATAAAAAGAAATTGAAAAGGGTTTTAAAATTGGTGAATTTATTTTAAAGGCATAAACCCACCTCTGGGGTGCTATCTTGGAGAGAATAGAAAATAACTGGAAATTCAAGAGGTACAGTACCGGATTCTGATCGACGCTTATGACTATTAGATATTTATTATGATTTAAAACTTCTGGAAAATCCTCTACAAACCCCACACCGTTGGTTTTTGAAACTGCTTATAATTCTTCCCCAGCATTCTTCATTCTTTTGACGCACAACCTCAGTGTTTCCATTTTTTGGTTTGTCCCACTAGCAGCGAGGGAAACTTCGTCCGCCACGACAGAGCCCTGCATGTAGTAGTAAGGCTTGGTGCCTCCAGAAGATCTGGCGAGTCTGCATATTAGACCCTGAAGTCACTGAGCCCTAAGCACGATACTTTCCACCATGGACATAGTTGGTGAAACACAGTAAACTATTGTTTTCTACATGCCAAAACATATACTGAATCAGAGACATCGTTTGTCAGAAGTTATCTTCAAAAACCTGCCACGATTAGTGAAGAGAAAAGTAAGACCAAAACCTAGAAAATTTGGAGTCGATCTTACCTACTCGGTCTTTGTCTAGTTTAAATACTTGGAATCTTATGACCATATTCATAGACAAAACTCAAGAGTGGCCACGGCCTTGGATATTCTTTTTTGACTCATTTTCCACGTAAAATATGTTAAATACTGTGCTCAGCTTTGAAAATTGTTTATCAATTTGGACTCTGGTTTGCCTTGCTTATTCAGTCTTGGTACTGTTCTTGCTTCTAGTCCTGCACATTTAATCTTGCGCTTGGTTTTGGTATGTATGTTTCCCTAGAAGAAACATACTGTTTTTCTCATTTCACTATACACCCTTGCTCCTGTCCCTTTCCTAGTCTTTGACCCGTTCTTGTGCCAAGTCTCACATGTTCTTATATAATCTATTGTGGAGAATGTTGAAAGAAGAAGTAAGTTTGGTCATTAACGGAAAAGCGTCTGGACATTGTGCTGCACTCTACCACAAATTTATACGTATCGGTGTTTTAATACGGGAAAAAACACATAATTGTTTATATTTGTTTTTGTGCACATTAACACTGAATGAATCTGGAACGGATCAGTACAGCCAATCTATACCCTCCCTCAGATGGTAGAAAAACATTTGTTGATAGTGAAAATACTCAGTAGAGACAGTAGATAGAGCAATACGGTTTCCAGACCACTACTTCGATAAGTGTTTATTACATGGCGCTGCTGAGGCGAGACAAACTTGAAATGATAGACGCGGCAAGTTTGAAATGACGTTAACTTATTTTGAATTGAGAAACTTTCGGGGAAAGTCACTTGAAGTATTAAACTTTTCATCTTTAGTCAAGGTACCTTAAGAAAATTCCAGAATGCTTGGCACCTCTTCATAGCAATCCCTTGCTTCGACTACTCCTTCTCCTTCTAACTCGCGTTAGATATTTGTAATTCGTATTTTGGAGTACCTACCATTCACTGAGACCTAAAAGATCTATTGCGCCCCCTTACTTCTACATAAATTCTGGGGAGAGTCTCAGAGACTTGTAGCTTCTTTAGTCCTATTTCCCGGAGGAATTATAGGATATCTGCAGGCTTCAACTTAGTGTCCCTCTTCTATCCAATAATCTGCTGTGCCCTAGGATTCTGAATTGCTGTGCAGTTCACAAGTATGTGGATGGAGGTTTCTTCTTCCATTCCACAAAATCTATAATCTTCTTCTTCCACTATTTGGAGCTTTTTAAGGTGCCCATTCAGGCGACAATGTCCCGCTAGGATTCCTGTTAAAATAAGAGTTTTAACAGGAATACTAACGGGACACTGTCGCATGACTTTAAGAAGCGCTTAATTTTTTTGCTTGCTATACATGCAACACTCGAAAATCTAGTAACTTATTAGTGACTTTTCGGATTTTGGTTTGTATCGAGTAACAGTTAGCTTCCGCCGGGTAAAAAGTAGACAGTTATTAGTTATAAACTATATATACAAAGCAAACAACAAACTTCAAAAATTAACAATTCCGAGTCCAAAAATTAGCCAAACGCTTAGAAGAGTACAGACTTTATTGAAAAACAATAAAAGCAATTAAAACGTCGCTTGTCATGAAAATATAAGAGGGGTTATGAAACGATTAGAAAAACTTTGAATTAATAATAGATACCTACGTGACACTTTATTATTGTGGAAAATCCGGTACTGACCGGAAACAACTGAATGTATCGAAGGAAAAAAGAGACGACCGTCGATTGAAAATAATTGTCGCCCGTGTTTTGTTTTGGCTTGTGTTGTTTCAAATATACACAATCGCTCCCGGGTTGGTCGTTTTGGAGAGATGCTTTCAATTTATACGGTTCGGTTTTGCGCAAGTTGACTTTTGGGAGGAATAAAATAAGAAACGAGGTTGGTTGTTGTGGCAGAGGGTTCGTTTTGGGACTATATTCGATCGAATTTTCTACGAAGGGGACTAACTAAGCGACAGGAATATTTTTCTTCCTTATAGTGGTCGTGCGTTTTTCAAACTATAGCTTTTTAAAGATTATTCTAAATTCGAAGAAAATATTTAACATTTAACGATTTATCTCACTTATTAAACTGGTTTAATCAAACGCAACTTACCATACATTTTGACGAAACACATTTTATATCACACGTATATCCTACATTTAAATTTTTTAAGGGAAGTGGTGTTATGACTATTCAACAACTGTATATCTATAATATTGCTAAGTTTGTTTACAATAATAAAAATATGCTTAATAAAGTAGAGCACAAATATGAAACGCGCCACAAGGATAATAAAAACATATTTTTTTTACAGTCTGTACAAAATGCATCAACAGCAATTTGTTAATAAAACTAATTTGGCATCCTCTACATCACATAAACATTTGGACTGAGAATCCCCTATAATTTTGAATAATTGTTCACATATTGTAACTAGTCAATGTTGAAATCAAAAATAATTTAGATTTAATATAATTTATAGATTTGTGTTGTAAAATTCAATAAAGATGTTTTGCATTATTTAAATTTTGTTCTCTCGGTTAAAAAAATGTAACTTTCGCCACTCGTTGAACAATATACTGTTATTTAGATGATTCGATGTAGACGCGACCGTTGGCACGTGCCAATAAGCCAGCCGTGTGCCAATGAAAATCGCTGAAGTGTCGGTCTCTATCAAAGGAAGCCAATGAGAACGGAGAGTGGGTATGGACACGCCTTTATATTGTTGTGGATAACCACTAGCCAAAAACTATTTACATCATTTAACAAAATAAATAATCAATAGTCTGAAATTGCATTCACTGGTCCTGGATTCAAACTAAACATCAGTGGTACTGGTGACACGTACCAAAACAGGAACACACAGCAAACTCCTGGTCAAAAAACCCTTGGAGATGCTGACTATAGTATATTGTGTCACAAGGGTGAAGCTTTATTAGCCCAAGACTATTAGATGCACGAGCAAGCTTAGCGAGGCGAGGGCAGCTGATAGTTAAGCATGTGTGACACACATAAACCAAAAAATAGGAAAATGTATCAAAAGACTTTGACATACACTGCCGTTCAATAAAAAAAATCATGTGAAATTAATCAAGTGACATATTGAAAAACTTCAAAATTGTGCGCCCTTGGGCTGCTAAACAATAGTTTCCACCCTATTTCTGGTGTTCATATGACTAGTTTTCCAGAGGCGAGATAAAAGGATAGTGAAGAGATAACTCACCAGGCACTGTCCCCTAAGGAATATATAGGGAGGAACCTATCTGTCGGTTGTGAATGGAAGAGGAGGAAACATCCTCTCACATTATCTTCGAATGTGAAACATTGTCTCATTGGTGATATAGACTCCTAGGACTAGAGCATCCAAGGGGGGATTTCTCCAAGAAGGACCTAGTGAAAAAACTGTTGAGCCTGATAAGTGCTACTGGTCTCTTTACATAAACGGCACAACCAAGAGCACAAATAGCATAAAAGCTGAGGTGCCCAGGTCTCTCAGACTGTTGGTGCCGAACTAATCAAACATACATAAAGCTTTTCTAGACTCTTCATCAGAATTGAGAGGAACTGTAATCCTCTGAAAAAGATTCAAGTGCACGTCAGACTGAATAAATTCGAATCAAGACAAAGAATTCATCTTCATGACTTTCCAGCTACCTATCACCGAGTTAAAAAATATGAATAACAAATTAAATCCTTCCTGAATTGAAGCGATCCCGATAAATTAGTCCATACTAATAATTTATCTTGTAATGTCATCCTAATGTTCGTCTTTATCTATTACAACCTCGTCAGACAACATTAATATGCTTGTTTGGTGAAAAAAGTCGTTTGATAACCATTGACAGTTTCAAAGATAATAATATGCTGATAAAAAAATTAATATCCTATGAAAACTAGCAGTTACGGCCAATTAATTTGTATAAAAGTTAATTAATTAGTGGATGAAGCGACCGGAAGAGAAGAATTAATGAACTGATGCGTTTATCAAACGAGAATTTGTCAGCAGTTGACACGAAACTGTTTATATATAATTTCGTATTAACATTTCCTAGGAGTAAATATGTCTTTTTTGATATACAAAGTGTTCTAGATTGAAGGAACAATCCTCAACATTACTCAGGGATTTGAATAAAATATTAATTTGGTCAAGTTTACAAATGGCATTAATTCTATGTTCTCGGTGACCTAACCTTGGAAGAATGTTTACCCTCCATTGACGATAGGTTTTTGAGCTGTGTGGGAACTTGTATTATATCGGTGAAGTACCATTCGTCGTTGTGGGTTGGTTTTTCGAAACTCAGCAATTACTTCCGGCAAACAAATCGATATCTACCAATCAGCAGTAACAGTGCTTTGATCTTGCTTTATTGCATTTGAGACAAATGTTGCCACCATCTTTTTGGAAACTCGAGAACAGATATTTTTGGTAGGTTAGGTTCTATGTGAGTGGGGCCTAACCTAACCTCCACTGCGACCCCCGTTGGGTCCATTGTGGCTCACCCCTAGGGATTACAATTCACCCTACAAGCCTGTGCTTCTGACGAAGACTTTTTTGAAGTCGTTCGGCTCTAAGGTACTAAAACCAAATATGTTATACCTTACCCTGCCCAAAGCTGGGCATGAGCATAATATGTGCTCCGCAGTTTCGTCCTCCAAATTACAGAACCGACAATCCGAGGTCTGAAGCAGACTCGTCTTCTTTAATTGGTAATTTAGTCGACAATGTCCTGTAAGCAGTCCCGACAGAATACGTAGGTTTGTTCTACTCCATTCCAGGATCTGCTTATTTTTTGTACTCGAAGTTGTATATGAACGCCTTCGAGAGAGAGAGAGCCCCGGTATGTCTGCCCAGTACGTGAAGGCTTTCTTCTCCGCCCAGGTAGCTATGGCTGATCTAGCAGTGATTGCCAAAAAATGGTTCAGGTCCGATAAATAGAGACTCGATCTGATCCCTTTTTTGGCAGAGGGTCGGCCTTCTCGCTGCCCTCGGGCGGATGTAATTTGGGCGCTAAAGGATTTTTACAACATGTAAACTAGGCGCCAAGACCGAAGGGTCATTTTAATCCTATGTGTATTTTGGGCGCTAACCGACTGAAGTACGTGATTTATGAAATACAGTTATTTATTAAATCACCGACATTTATAATAAGATATATTTTTGTAAAGTAAATCATAATAATTTTCAATAATAACCCAACCAAACCTACCCCTACCAAACCACCTTCGTATTTTTAGTCAATTTTTGAAGAATAAATTACAATAATTTTCAATAATAACCCAAACAAACCTACCCCTACCAAACCACCTTCGTATTTTATTAAGATAAGAGTTATTTTATGACTCGACCTACCTGCACTTCTTAACGGCGAAAATACATGTCGGATTATCTACCCTTCTTGGTCAGTCAGGTAAAAAATGATGGTTAGCGCCTAAATTACACCCGCCGCTGCCCTCCACTCCTCGATGCCCCGCCACCCAGGTCAAAATGACTCTGTTTTCCTTGCCAAACAGCCGATTGAAGTTTATTTTCAGGTTCACAAGGGTTAATCCAGGATTCATAACCACTGTATATATTCTTTGAGTTTCCTGTGTTAAATTTCAGCTTTTAATATGTGACTCTGTTTTTGCAAGCTTTTCAGAGATAGAACATAACAAACTCTAAGGGAATGCAAATTATTAAGTTCGATCTAATCGATTGCGGATCATAAACAATAAAACGTACTGATAATTGCAAGGAGGGTTTTAACTGGAATGTGGGATCGACTAGCGGAGCTAGGCAAACGGCATTTGCCACGCACTATTGATTATTTATTTATATTTTGCTAGGGTGTCTGCCTTTTCATTGCCTACAATACCCTTGTGTCCGGAACCCACATAAGAGTTATTCTATTATGGTTTGCCAAGGTTAATAGTTTTTGTAGGCAGTCCCAGACCAGTCTAGATCTGATCTGGTGACATGCTAAAGACTTTAGTGCTGTCTGACTATCTAATAGTATAAGGATCATTTGGCAATTGATATTCAATTGCAAGCGTAGATTTCTGCCTGGAATACAGTTGCAAACTTCCCATGTAAGTACCTTGGAAGAAAGCTCTTTTCTTATCAACAAGAGAGATAGCACGGACATTTTTCCGTTTCCTACAAAATTTCGTTTATTTGTCTCAAAACAAGTTAAAACTTTGTCCAAAACATCAGACACATACAAATTATTTCCAATTCACACATCATAAAATTAATAGAAAAGAATTATTGATGATAACAATGAAATAATAAATGAAATTTATATCCTCCCTGACATCCGTACGTAATTAATATCTTCAAAATAATCACAGCAATAAAATTTATATCAAGAACTGTTTGTCAACATCCACAGACGTTTTCTATTCATTATCACTTTATGAAAATAAAACATAAAATACAAATTAAGTTATTAGTTAAACTATCTTTTATTTTATTACAGGGATAGTTCAAGAATTATTATCTCGAATGTTATCGTTTTTGTGAAGAAATTAAAACAGTTTTATCACAATCTATGAAAATTTCTGGTTTGTCGCAGGATTAACACAAAACTACAAACTACCAAGAAGATTGTTGTCAAATATTTTGCAGGATGCAATCGAAATTGGTTGTAAAGTACCTACAACATTTTGACTTTTTCCTTGATGACTCCGAGGTGTATTGTAAATTGCAGCGGCGGTCAGAGTTTCTATAATCCTTACATGTAAATTGCAGCGAATGGTCATGTATATGGGTTCGTAGTAACTATGTAAATTGCAGCGCACGGCCAACAAAGAGCGTTAATCTTACCTGTAAATTGCAGCGGCAAAATTTATGAAAACCTACTGAGTTAAACTTGAAACAAACCGTAGATTATTTATACTGCATTACTTATCTATACTAAAGAAAAGAAAAATACTTTTTAATATTTATTAATTGATGACCAAATACACATTACACATACATACGAGTATACTATAAGCGCTATAATAAAATCAAAAACAATATTTACACTAAATGTACATATTATGTGCTCAAATATTTCCAAAATAATGACATACTTGTTTTACAAATTGCAATCTCGTTATACTTTTTGTTTTATAATACAGATTTAATTTTATATCTACGAAATTAAATTTATTCCGGGTTCGAGTATTTGGAAGCTTAACAGTATCAATGCTATTTATTTTAATATAAGTATCTATTTGAAATTGTAACAATGTTTTCAGAAATATGTAAAATGATGGGTGATTACTATAAAAATTATCATTAAAATGAGCGTGAAAGGATTCACATGCATTGGTTGTCCGACACATACTAGGTGAAGCAGATGCCCAAATTTCAGGAGGAAAAAGGGCACTTTCTGACACATACACATTTACTAAATAGTCGACATATTGGTAACCCTACTGTCTGGTGGTTGTATTTCTCCCAAGTCAAAAATAAGGCAATCTCCTACTTCGGCGGGTGTAAGATACTGAAGACAAAAAGTATATTTTAAAAACTTTCCTATCCCGGAATCTTTATCTTTGTACTCTTTTGCCAAACCTAGTTCCTGAATCTTGCGCCACCATTATTGGCTTAAGTGAAAACGACATCCAATTATTTTTATATCGGGCCATATGCTATTTACGAGTGTATAGCTTGTTCAAAATCAATAGCTATTTTGCTTGGCTTAAAAACTAAGTCATTTTTTGCACATATATCTACAATAAATTTTAAACATTTTTTGTAGGAGTCGCATGTTTTATCTTTAACTAAACAAAACAACGAAGGTAAATGGTGGCCATTTTTGTAGCCATGAATTGTAAACAGTTGCTTAAAATAGCGAGTACAGTATGAAAATGTTCCATCGGCGTAAATAATGTCACAGAAGTTGCATAAAAACTTTAAATTGGTTACACACGAAAATATTATAATGTTGTCACTGCTGTTGTTTAATAACACAAAGTTTTCACCACCACAATTTGTGTTCCAAATGTTTGACTCCAAAGCAGAATGGGTGTCCATAATAGATTTCGGTAGCGGTGGATATTCTCGGCGTCGGGCATTGTAAATATTCCTTTTGATACAACATCCGAAATGTTTTTTAAAATGCCACGGCATATTTTTTCTGGCTTTACAGAAATATCTTCTGTCGCTTTACGTTTACAAGAAACACTCACAATATGCTTTTGAATTTTCTTCTCGTCACTCTGATGATTATGTTCCAAATTCTTCCTTGAAATTATCCGTTCGGGTCCATCTTCAATGCTGTAGATCTTGGCGGTGCACTTCTTTGTGGTACAACACGTCTTGACTTCTCCAGATTTCAACGTTTCTATTTTAAAGAACTTATAGTTACTTAATAGTAACAACACGTTTCCACGTTTACTAACAATTTCTGTTACTTCGCTCATGTTAGATAGCAACAACTAATAATAAAATATAAAATCTACTTATTTATATATAGGTAAAGGGGTGGACAATCCCATAACGGGGGCGGCACCGAGTTGCGCCACCAATTCTTAATCTATAACAACTCCAGGAATAGATAAGCTGTAACACCTGTTTAGTGAAATTCTTAAAAGAATTTAATCGCTGCAATTTACAAGTCGGATCAAAAAACTCAAATTTGACCATCGCTGCAATTTACAGATTCTATTATCAACTCTTATCAGGTATACGGATTAAGGATTACCAAGCGCTGCAATTTACAACTACCCGATTCCGAATAATTTGACAATTGCTACAATTACATCTATTACCATAGATGCGTTCTTTGTCTGCAATTGATATCGTATGTACTTCAATTTTCAATTCAAAAGATACACAACATTAGATGGTTGAGTTTGTTGTTTAAAACTGTAAATTGGAAACATATTGTTCGAATGGGCAAACAATTGCTTAAAGTTTGTCTCAAAATATATCGTCTTCACTTTTGCCAATGGGCCAATTGCAATATATATGGCCAGTAGCTGCTGTAGAACAGCCAGTGGCGGACTATTTAAATTGTTTTAAAAAGGATCAAATTCACAAATATCTCTCTTTTTGTACCATTTCTCTAAACTTTTTCCTCTTAAATGAGAGATTATTAAATACTATTATGTTAAATAAACTATAAAAGCCAAGATGATATAATTTGAGACAAACTATACATAAAAGAAAAAACATTCATAACATATAAACTTTTGGTGGCCAAAAATCGTAAATTGTTAAAACACAATCTGCTATAAACTACCTTAACAACTAAGATGATTCAACAAAGTTAAATAATATAAAAACATTTCGTGTACCTTAATCGCTTCTACTTGGGTGTCTAGATAACATAATTTATTGAAGACAACTCAATAGATAAAGTAAAACTTTTTATGTTGTCGATAACCCCACGATACTGAGATGTGTTAATCGTTAAATATACTCCTGGACAAAATAAACGCATCACTCGTAGGAGGGTGGTAAAACTAACAAAAAAGAAGTTTATTAATTGTAACAAAAAATAAAAACATTTTAACTCATATTTAGCAAAATTGTCAAACAAAAAGCTGAAGTTTATTTGAAAGTTGGAAATTTATAAATTAAAAAAAAAGGAATAATATGAAAAAATTCACTCGCCCATTTCGCGATGTTACAAGAGAAGTTTATAAAAGAATTTTTAATCCGTTCACGGACATACCGTTTAAGAAAGCGAGAAATGCACGCGACACAAAACGGAAAATTCTACAAGCAATCCGAGAAAAAAGGAAGGTGAGTTCTAATGTTCTCACAAAACGAGAAATTTTTGAAATGGCACTGTCCTGGAGTGAAGAAGAACCTGTAGGCCTCCAAAGAAAATTTTATCACATTGCTGCGTATGAATTGGCTTGGAGAGGTGGAGAAGCAGCAAATTGTGAGGTATTCTATTTCAAAATCGAGACAGACAACCGTGGAAGAGAGACTGGAAGAGTTGAATATAACCCAGTGTTTACGAACACAGCACAAGGGGAAAATCAAAAGTTGGCCGACAGTAAATGGATGGTAGCAAACACTGCAGAAGATTGTGTATGTCCAGTAACATAATTTAAACAAATTATGGGAAGAGGGGGAAACCATATCACATGTTAAAAGTTTTTTTTAACTTCAAATCCTTTCTGGCAAAAAACAAATTGGAAAGGATGGTATAAGAATTTTCCTATTGGGATCAACGAAATATCTAAATGGACCAAATATTCGGCGAAAAATATTGGACTTGATATCAAGCGGGTGACAATTACGAACCATTCTAATCGAGCTGCCGCCGTAACTGAATTCTTCTACCTCCACTATTTTGAGCTTTTTCAGGTGCCCGTTCAGGCGGCAATGTCCTGTTAGGATCCCTGTTAAAACTCTTGGTGCAGTTTTAATTTGACTTATGCATTGATTAGATCTCAACGGGTTTTAGCCACCCATCAGAATATTTGATTGTCTAAGCACTATTAAATCTTTCCAATGGTCAGATATTTTCTTTTCTTCGGCTTTGCCTACTTCTTCCAATATTACATTAGGGCTAGTACCGCAAAAGGGTTCCGGCACCCAAAAGAAGCTTGAAAAGCATACTCCAACCAAAGATCTAGCAAAAATTAGGGAAGATTATGCTTAAAATATGATTAAAAAACGGAGAGGACTACAAGCATTTGCTCCATTGTTAAATAAAAGTTCTCCAATTTTATTGTTTTTCGTTTTTCTTGTGATATTATATTTATTTTCCAACACTATTTCATCTAAGACCATTCCAAAATCGTGACTATACTATTATATTCTAACAAATATTTCTATTGTTATTGTTGTTAACAGAACGAACACGTGTACCTATACTGTCGGAATTCTTTAAATTCTGCTATGTTAATATAGTCGTTTTACGACTTTAACTGGCACTTGAGGCTGAAAATGTAAGCAATTTTGATAAAAATCGCAGTCATATTTTTACTAGTGTCACTGTCCACGCAACAGTAAAACAACTTTATAGAATCATTTTTAGTGAACGTCTTGGAAAAAATATTTCTCAAGGCGTTTTTTGGATTGATATCATTTTTTACACTTTTAAATTGTTGAAAAATGTAGTTTTGATATCATCTTCATATCAGGGAAAATTTAATTTGTAAATTGATTGAGGAAGATTTGAAATAATGTGGAAAATAATCAGCGCCTCGAAGACAATATGTTAAAATCGCGAAATTCGTTTTTAGTGACAATTTAATTCATGTATAAAAAATCGCATATGCCACAGTGCAATTGTCACTTTGACAGCGGCAAAAGTTAGCTTTAACTTTTACAGCGATAAATAAACTCCAATGTTAAAATGTCATATACCTGGAAATGTTATTGTCACTTTGACATCGATAAAAAAGGTGCATCCTTTTTTATCGGATAAAAACTTCTCTTCCTCAATATCTAGTAAGCGGACGTCACTTTTACACAATGACAATGAGTCGCAAGTTTGGTTACTTATAGTTTCACAGCAATTAAGTGTTGGCAAAACTGCAAAAACTATCAATTAGTCTGTCAGATTTTTGAATTTTAAACATATAGTGCTTTTATTTTGAATCGGTGTGGTAATTATTTAACTTTGTTGTATTAATAAAGATAATTATTGTTGTTGTTCATCCATATATTCTGTCGTTAATTTATCTTGCCAAAAAACACTCGAGCTTTTCTTTTATCAGATAAATTTCTCTTTAACTCAAAGTTTTGCCAATCACTAAATTTGCTCGAAAAACTGACATTAGATAAAATCGCTCCACCTTCGGTGTCGCGATTTTATCATGTCAGTTTTTCTCGTAAAATTAGTGATTGGCAAAACTGTTTTGTTGCAAAGAGAAATTTATCCGATAAAAAAAAAGCTCTTGTGTTTTTACTGTTGACAAATACACTAGTGGTTTTTTCACTTATTCATTTGTTCATCAATTATCGCGGTGTTGGTTACCAGAATAAATAGTTTGGCATGTTTGCCAACAACTTGAATTTTCAAGAACTAACAATGAGTCGATTCGGTGTGTCTACGAACGTCGAAATTAGTCAAATTGTTAATACCTGTGTGCCTACTAATACAGTTGCGACGCAATCATCAATCTGGCGACAATTTTCTACGTTTTGCGATGCAAAAAGACACATTTGAGCCAGATACTTCCATCGAGAAATTGAATGTAATATTGCAAGATTGGGCATTTAATATGCGAAAAAGTAACGGAAAAGACTACAAAGAAGCGGTAGTTAAAACAATTTGGAACACCACCGCCAAAATGCTACAAAGTAAATATTATAACGAATTTAATATTGTATTCAACCCTTTCACCGATGTTTCATCACGAGCTGCATGTAATGCTAAACGTAAAATCCTACAAGCACAACCCGAAAAGAGAAAATGTAGTGCATCAGCTCTTAATAAATCTGAAGTATTTGCAATGGCCAGATTATATAACGAAAATGAACCGGAAGGACTTCAAAAGAAATTATATCACATTTTGGCGTTTGAACTAGCTTGGCGCGGAGGAGAAGCAGCTTACTGCAAAACCACTTATTTCGTATTTGAAATTGAAAATAATGGAAAGGAAACTGGACGTATCGAGTATAATCCTCTATTTTCGAAAACGAGACAAGGCGGCAACAATAAATTATGTGAGAGTAAATGGATCACGCCTAATATTTTCGACGAATATATTTGCCCAATACGTTTATTCAAAAAGTTAATGGAAAAACGAAACACTTTTATAACTTCGGACAGAGTATTTCTTACACCAAATCCCTTTTGGAAAAAAAAAATTCTGAAGGTTGGTACAAGAATTTGCAGATTGGAATTAATGAAATTTCCAAATGGACCAAACGCTCAGCACAACGCATTGGTTTAGATGTCAAACGTGTCAAAATTTTAAATCACTCAAGTCGAGCGGCAGCAGTTAGCGAATTAAGTAAAAGCGGAATTGAAGAACAAGCTGTAATAAAAATAACAGGACACAGCAATTCATCATCAATAAAACCATACTTACAAGTTGACAAAGAGTATCATTCAAGCATTATTCAATCAATTCGTTTGGAAAATGAAAAAACTTCAACATCTACTACAGAAACGATTAGCTGTGGCACCCGCAGCGATATCACTGTTCCTAGTATGAATTTCAATAACTGCGTTTTTAATAATTGTACATTAAAATAAAAATGTGTTTATTTTTAATGTTTCATAAATAAAGTTTCAATTGATATGTTTCCAAATTTCTCATTCATTAAATTGTCCTGCCGAATTACACTCGAGGTTTGTATTGATATTGGGTAAATTTGTGTTGTTCAAATTCTAAACTGTTTCCTTTAGTAATTTGACTCGAATAACTGTCAACCTAAAAACACTCCAGTTGACAGTTATTCTCGTCAAATTGCTAGGAAACAGTTTCTCATTAAACAACCCAAATTTACCCGATAAAATACAAACCACTTGTGCAATTATAAGTGAAAAAATATGAATTTTTGGAATGAGAATTTGGTTGATGGAGTCGGATTTTCAAAATAATCACAATTTTCCTTTAAAATGTGTGAATATCGAGCATAAACTCTAGGAGTGATCTGAAATATTGTTGCGGGAAAGCGAGAAATAGGCAAAGCCAAAAAAACCGAAGATTTGACCATTAGAAAGGTCTAGTAGGTCTTAGAAAATTAAATATTTTGCTGGGTGACTACAACCCATTGAGATCAAATGAATGCATAAATTAAAGTAAAACTGCACTAAGGATTTTAACAGGGATCCTAATGGGACATTGTCGCCTGAATGGGCGTCTGAAAAGCTCAAAATAGTGGAGGAAGAAGAATGTAGATTCTGTGGCATGGAAGAAGAAACCTCCATCCACATACTATTCACACCTAGGAGATTATTGGATAGAAGAGGGACATTTACCTAAGCTGAAGCCTGCAGATATCCTAAAATTCCTCCGGGAAATAAGACTAAAGGAGCTTCAACACTCTGAGACTTTCCTCAGAAACTAGATAGATCTTTCAGGTCTCAGTGAATGTCACCCCATATGAGCATACAAAGTCTAAAACAACCAGATAAATCCCATTACGCCAAACATTCATTAAAACCCAACACAGAACTAGAAGTACTTCATATTTGTGATAAGAAGCAATAATTAACGAAGTAATATTTAAAATTTAAATCATAAAACAATAACAATAATGCAACTGGAAACACTATTTCAGTTTTAAAAAGAAATCGTCTGGCTTGTATCTATTTCAAAAGCCAAAAAAACTAACAAACATTCAAAGAAAAACCACCACCGACTCTCCATTCACAATAAATCTCCTCCAATTTGTGCTCCCTCTTCATTTTATCCCCGACCGAGATAAAACAAATGGGATCTAATAAACTCCCGAAACTAGATTACACTAAACGGATTATCTTCGAGCTAATAGTCTCGAGCAATTACTTAAATAATAGCAACCCCGCTAGAAAATGGCTATAGGATCTTATTTCCTATGGGGAAACTTCACAGTAAACAACACACCCCTTTCAACGAATAGACTGTAGCTTAATGTAATGGTGTTTATACGTTATAAAGTTACAATCTAAACGGTTGGTTTGAATAGTGTAACAAAGGGGTTGATAACGACGTGTTTAACGTGGAATCAGAATATGAAGGGAGGTTTTTTACCATTTCGATTTATCGCTTTCTGGAATTAAGTATAACGGCGTTAAAGATGGCTGGGGCGGTGATAGGGTAGAAATTTGTTAAAGTGGGGAAGCAGAAGAAGATGGAAAACTTCCACTAGAACTGGTGAAAACTTGAAAAACACAAAATAGTAAAAAAAAGAGTTGGGTACGGAGTTTAACATATTTAGGGTGTTTTTCAAATGACTCTTACAACGTGTAGATACTTCTTGTAAAATTGGATAAAATATGGATTGAGGGGTCCAGACTATTTACTTTTCGAAATACAGAGTGTTGAAGTTATGAAAAATTAAATACCTTAATTCGATAACTTTAAAATGGATGAATATATTGATTTGACATTTGGCAGGTTGTTTTTAATGTAAAAGGGCCACTTTTAATGTTTCAAATCTGGAGAATACGGTGGTAAAAATCCAATAACGCTATATAATATTCACTGTTGATGGGATTTCCCTTTCCAAGACAGTCGATGAATATCACACCACGTACATCCCAAAATACCGAGGCCATAACCTTTCCAGCTGATTGTTGTGCTTTCGGGCACTTCGGACGAGGCTCTCCAGCTGCTGTCCACTCAAATGATGATAGTTTCGATTCCGGAGTGAAGTGATAGATCCATGTTTCATTCATTGTCACATATCGACGCAAAAATTCCGGTTTGTTACATTTAAACATGGTCAAACACTGCTCAGAAGCATCAACACGTTCTTGTTTTTGGTCAACAGTGAGTAAATGCGGCACCCACTTTGAATAGAGCTTTCTCCTAGTCAATTGCTCACGCAATATAAAGCAAACACGTTCTTTAGATATCTTTCCGATGTCACCTAACTCACGCAATTTCACTTTTCGATCATTCAAAACGATTTTGTGGATTTTTTTTATGTTTGCTGGTGTTACCGCCTCAAGGCCAAGCCACACCAAACATCCATCCATCCGGGAAGGATGTTCAAAAAAGATCGCTCGCCAGCTTGGCAAATAGAGCAACGCAGACATCCGTCCGTTCGCTGAACGATAAAACGTCCAATGGACGGATGTTTCCTTCGCATCCGCATGGTATCAGTCAAAACTACCCTAGTCCACATGGTTTCTCTGAAAACATATTCTTGTAGGATACTCTTCTCGCATTGTTTTCACAATTATACCAGTTTTGTACCAAGTTTATTTTGTTTATTTCACGGGATACTTTTTGACAAATCACTTTCACACCAAGGCACATTAAACGACATTATTTATGCTCTGACTGCACTGCTACTGACACAAGTGAACAAAATATTCGTTGACGAAGAGATTCATGAAAACATCTGTCCACTGGATGGATGCTTTCCGTTCCGCATCATCGGTATATCTACGACCACGTTTTAAGTTAGCAAACCATCGTTTTATTGTTGCTTCTGATGGAGCGGAGTCCTCATAACACTTTTCAAGCCATTGCTTCGCTTGAACGGTATTTTTTCCCATAAAGAAGTAGTGTAAAATTAAAACAGGAAATTGTTTTTGATATTAAAAGTATCGTCACTCTTACCATAATAACTCACGAAGTAATGAATAGAATATCATGAAATTTTGACAGCTGTTTTTTTGAGGTTAGTACTAACTGAAAAACAGTCAATTGCAAAAAACTAGCGTAAAACTATGTGTTAGGCCCGGGACATTTCAGTTAATTAATAAATTGTAGTCATGTAATGATAATTCTCTGTTACAAAAAATCAATCACGACTAAAATCCGGTTTATTTCTGGTGTTCCTAGTATCCCAACCACTACCTACCAAAAAAAAATCTCCATCTTCGCCAGCTATATAACCTTATAATTCACACATACTAACATTTATTACACCAAACAAGTTGATATATTTCGAAAATATTCATCGCCGAAAAATAAATACCGACATATTTTTCTACCTTTTTCTCTGCCCCGAAACACCTATTGAGTCCAGAAATTTATTTAATGAGCTAAAAAAACAATAATTTAACCAGCTGTATTGGTTAGAGATAATTTATAACGTGAATGGTGAGAAATGCTTGTATACCATGGACGTTCGGTAGTGAACCTACCAAAAATTAAAGTGAACACGAAAATATTGTTTATTACGCTTTTGAAATTCATTTTGGATAAACTTTAATGATATAAATATCATGAAATGTTTGTTTATTGTTTGTCTAAAATGCTTTGTCGAACGAGTAACCTACAAAGGGTTGGCGCCTGTCAACAAATGTCAAATGTCAAAAGTCAAAATTAACTGTTATGTTTAGTTAACTTAACTTCCAAGTTTCAGACCGCTTCGTTCAAAGCTGTACCTAAATTGAGTTTTTAATGTTGATGACACAATCAAAAAATGGAATTTAGCCGAGAAAATTTTGGCACAATAATTTTTTCTAGTTATCGAAGAATAGTGTTCAAAAGTTATCTACTGCTATTTTCTAGCTCTACATGCAAAAATATAAAATGCAACCCTTGTAGAAGGTCTACTCAAATAAATCTGCCATCAACTTTTGTTATCGTATTGTCACTAATAACTTTTTGGTGGATGTGACAATAAAAAATATAACACATGAGCTAACAAAGAAAATTTTTTTAGGTCTGCGAACAGCCAGTAGTCGCTGGGTGCCAAATCTGGCGAATAATAATATTCACTGTTGATTGTATTTCCTTTTTCAAGATAGTCGATGAATACTACACCACGTACATCCCAAAATACCGAGTCATAACCTTTCCAGCTGATTGTAGTGCTTTTGGGCGCTTTGGACGAGGTTCTCCAGCTGCTGTCCACTCAGATGACCATCGTTTTGATTCCGGAGTGAAGTGATGGATCCATGTTTCATCCATTGTCACATATCGCCGCAAAAATTCTGGTTTGTTACGGTTAAACATGGTCAAACACTGCTCAGAAGCATCAACACGTTCTTGTTTTTGGTCAACATTGAGCAAACGTGGCACCCATTTTGAACAGAACTTCCTCAATTGCTCATGCACAACACGTTCTTTTGATATCTGTACGTCATCTAACTCACGCAACTTCCCCTTTCGATCTTTCAAAACGATTTTGTGAATTTGTTTGATATTTTCTGGTGTTACCGCCTCATTTGGACGTCCACTGCGTTCCGCATCATCAAACATCAGCAAACCCTAGTTTTATTCTTGTTTCTGATACAGCGGAGTCCCCATACCACTTTTTAGTCATTGCTTCGCTTGAACGGTATTATTTCCCAACATGAAGCAGTGTAAAATTAAAACACGAAATTGTGTTGAAAATACTAAAAGTAGCATCACTCTTAGCACAATAACTCACGAACTAATGAATAGAATATCATGAAATTTTGACAGCTGTCTTTTTAAGGTTATTGCTAACTGAAAAACAGACGATTGCAATAAAACTAGCGCCATCTGTGTGTCAGGCCCGGGACATTTCAGCCCATGTGTTATCTTTTTTGGTTCATTGACCAATTACCTAATATTTGAATTGTTGGTATTTTTCATATGACCCACGTATTATCTTGTTACGTAAAAAGAGATAGGAGTCTATAGGCATTCCAATGATTCATGAACGACGAAAGGCGATGTTCGGATGTTTTTAACGCGTTTTTTGTTTAGTCGTGTTTCGACTGGTACAAATGAAAGCTACACTTCTAGCACTTCTGCTCTTCGTTTGTTTATGAACCTGCTTTTAGGTATTTTTAAGTGGGAGATATTTGTATAATAGGCTCCGGGTCTTCGGATTAATAGATTGTAATTGGATTTTCAATTTGTTTACAACGGCCATAACAATTATGTTGTTCGATGAAATTGGAACCCTTTTGTTTTTTTTTTCTCTCTGTTGGTATTTTTTAGATGGAGGTATTTTTATATGATTTTAATGTGAGTGTATTGGTAATTTAACAGAGTTATCTAGGAACGGATTTATTTTATATTTGAAGACGCCTACAATCGAGACTTGAACCTTCCGAAAACTGAAAGGCGATATGAGGACGAAAAATTTAATAGTAACATTTTTAATGACAGCCCAATAGTTTTTTAGTGATTCAGTGACAGAAATATAGTCTCAAAAATACTCAAAGTTCCTTTTTTCT
Source organism: Lochmaea capreae (assembly GCA_949126875.1). Classification (NCBI taxonomy): domain Eukaryota; kingdom Metazoa; phylum Arthropoda; class Insecta; order Coleoptera; family Chrysomelidae; genus Lochmaea; species Lochmaea capreae. The sequence continues at coordinate 5,802,329 of OX421411.1, forward strand.
TTCTCTATTATCAACATACATGGTGGCCCATTAGTGTGAGGTAGTGATGAACAAAGCAAGACCAAGTTCAAAACTGGTATATTGGTCTTGGTATTGTTCTTGTTTTTGTTCTTGTTCATTTAGCCTTGTCTTGGTCATATTCATTTAGTCTTGGTCTTGCTAGTCTAAGGATGGACTTCGTTTTGGTCTTGCTTTTTTGCAAGACCAAAACCAAGACCAATTTTGATCATCACTAGTGTTTGGAGGTACAATAACTTACTTAAGATAAAAAATACAAAGAAATGTCTTAAATAAAAGTCGTTGTATTTGAGCCAATACAACATTTCTAAAACATTCTGAAATATACTGGGTATTCAGCATAAGCGAGACAGCATTCTATAAATTGCGACGTTGCTAAGCTGGAGCGAAAAATATGAAGATTTTACGAAAATTGTTGCACTATAAATGCTACTTAGTGAAGGTTAGCAGTGATAAGCGACTAAACTTATTTGGTGGGTGAAGATTCAGATTGCTTCAAAAGAATTCCTATTTGTTGTATGTTTCTATTGATCATGATTGGTAATTAACAATATATTGGTTTCTATCTTGTGATTTTGCGAGACCAATACCAAAATCAAACCCAAGATCAAGCCCAATACCAAAACCAAGACTGTAAGTGTTTGAGCGAGACAAAGACTGAATCAGCAACAACGATACCAAAATTATCTTGATATTGGCTTCTTTTTTCATGCTAGGAGCACTGAAGCCTATTGCTTATTGTACTCTACTCCCATATTTAGTCCACCCACCGCTGGGATAAAAGGACCTAGGAAGAGAATGATATTTAGGTTTGGCCGATAAACGACTGTATTTCAAGAAGAGACGATTGCCGCTATAGCTTGAATTGATGAAAACATCAGAAGAGGAAACACCGTACAAAAATTAAAAAAATCCATTGACAGCTAGGCTCTGCTTAAAACTATCGGTAATCCAACAACTAGACTGGTAAAGAACTGTAAAGAATCCCTCACAGGCTCGCCAGAGACAACAAAGTGTCTCTTCTTCAAGGGAAATGGTACAAAGATTCAGTTCAAGTGCCTGGGCTGTTGAGCACAACCCGATCGAATGAATGAATGAATAGTCCACCTATCCAGCTACCCCTGTACCTTGCTTTGCTTATCACTACTTTTGATTGACTGGAGAGCCTCCCCACGTCTAATGTGATATACTCACAATTTATTGAGCACTCTTGGTTAAGATTACTTTTCATTTGATTCTAATTTGTTTTTGGACACAATAACTCTAGACTACACGGAGGTCGAACCTGTAACCCTTATTCCTACTCCTTTTTTGAACTCTAAAGTAGGTTGTTGCTTGCTCTATCCAGCATCTAGTCTCTTGTTTTGTATCCCATTTGAAATTTTAACAGTAAAAGTGGATAGGAATTCATCAAATAACTTACAAATGCGATTGGTATCACATTCTACTTTCTCAATGTTATGTATTTACCGATTTATTTGAAAATGATTTTTTCATTTAACCCATTAACCCATTTGTAAATAAAACCGAACATTCCGTTTTAAATTGTTCATTGGTTCTGTTGCAAATTACCCACAGTTCTTGGTAAAACACACATAAATCAACGTCATTATTAAAAAAAACTTGCTGATTGTGTACTTAGGGCAGAAATAAAACTGTCAGAACTGTTAAAAGAAATACATTAACATTTTTCCATAAATCAAATTTTTAACTAACTCATCCTGGTAATTTTTTATGCAAATTTAAATGAAATAAATTACAGTTAAACCCATAGCGGTACTTATTACATCATTTTTCTCGGTTTTTTTTTCAAATTAATTTTACACTTTTTGGTCCTTGAACCAAAACAGTGAATTATTCAATATCAGCAAATTAATATCTTCCAAGGCGAGAAAAATGTTAATCCTATCAACACCCTCTGCATCTATTAATAATTTCAATGAGCACCTCCACTTTTCTCGAGAGTCATTATCAATAATGAAGTTCTAAACATTGTCATGCTTGTAGAAAAAAATTGTTATTATAAGACTGTTTATTTACCTCACCTAACCTGTCAAAGTATCTAATTAATTATTCTTTGATTCTTTTGTTGGACACTTCAATTATCTTTTTAGTAAATGAAACAACTTCAGTGACGGAGAGATGCAGCAAAATGGGATCGTCGTCGTTTTCGTCCCGCTGGTTTTCTGCGTTAGGAACTGAATACGATGTAAAGGTCTGATGCCGGGTTGCATTACGGAACTTTGAGTATAAGCGCACACTTAAGAATCTCGGCTCATCGATGTTCTCATCAAGTTCAAAGTACTCGTCATTATCTCTCACTAGTTTATCTTGTACGTACGATGGAGAAAGCTTGACTTGATACGTTCCAACACTCAGATCTCTCAAGTAATCTAAGTCTAGTATAGGGAAATCTTCTAGAACTTGTTCATTCAGTCGCACCCACTGGGCGTTCCTACGTGTCAAGTTATCTACTCCTACTCTTGCTTGCACTACATTAGTCATCCTTGACCTTTGAACCATGTCCCTAGCAAGCCCCTTGCATAAGGATAACAGGATGGTACCTGTTTAGAATGGCTCCAGCGATTAGATTGATGCTGTTGAGATTTTTAGCGTACTGTTGATTTATTATATGCGAAAAGAATTTGAAAATATTTCTGAAGTGTCTTCGTGCTTCAACTACCCAACGATTTTTGGTTACTATTCGTGAGTCATTTGCTTCCTGCGTTGGCAGTTGTCTTTGGCCAGGTTGAAGAAGTGCAGGCATTCTATGATCGATACCAAGACGTTGCAATAAAGGTATTGCATCGCGATATCCTCTATCCACTAAAACAATATCACCATCCTGAAACCAGTTTGCTAAAATGCTAGCATCTCTCTCAAACTCTTCACGAAGTATTTCAGCGTCATTATTCCGAAGGGTAGAAAGCATTGACTTTGGGGGGTTGTACATCATAAACTATTGACTTTCGAGCTCCCATGAACACTTTTGATCTACATATCAAGAGCTATCTTTTTCCTGAGTTTCAAAAATTTTGGCTGAAAGCCATTTCCCATAAGGATTGTGCGGGGCTGTTACACTCAATTTTTAACAAAAAATTAAAATTTAATCAATTTTATGGAAAATAAAACTTAAATTTAAAGCAACCTGTAAATTTACAATTCGATTAAAATTTTAGAAACTGCAAAATGGGGCCAAACTTAAATCTGTTGGTAACGCCACTGACTATTATTGGTATAACGTCAAGAAAAAAAAATTAAAAAGAAAATAATATAAATTGAATGGATAAATTAATTAATGATTAAATTGGGTGTATGGTCATAATGAATAAATTAAGGGAATTAGTGGGTAGATACTGTTAATAGCGTTTAATCAGGATGAGTCTCAATTTAATCGTAGATTTATATCCAAAACAAGCTTAAAAAAATACATTCAAATATTTTCTTAACAGTCAATTATCTAGAAAAATTCGTTTTAACATTTATACAAAAATTCCAAATTAATCTTAAATGTCATCATTTCTGTTGCCTGACCACTAGTCCAGGAAATACAATTCATGGTAGTTCTGGATATCAGCTTGTTTTCCGGGTCTTTGAATCTGAATTTTCAACTTTCCACTAAAAATTCCCTCCGCAACCCCCCAAAAAAGGAACAAAATATCATTTTTTTGAAAAAAGTAGACAACATTTGCGGCAAAAAAAATCATATGATATCTTGGCGTATAGCGAACGCGTAGATGGCGTTAGCGCGTCTTAGAACATGCGTCTTAGTGCCGAACGCGCGCCGCGCTGAAATAGCATAGGTTTCATCGCTTTTGCGACATTGCTTATTTATTCGCGCCTCCCACGATCTTTGCCTACAGAGCGGAGGGACCCCGTGTCAGCTAAATATACGAAATAAAGCCATAGACTTCGCAAAAAATCGAAGAGATGATTGGGGTGATAAAATTGTGCGTCCCTTGACTCCTGTTAAAAGCAATTTAGTGGCAGAAGAAAATTCGTATCATTTATATTGCATGAAAAAGCTCACTCTAATTCCAAAACTCAAGTTTGAAGAACCTACAAAGCGTGGAGCTTTCGGTATGGAAATACAAGCTGCCATGGCGTACGTATTTTCTTTTCGACAAGAAAATGAGCAAGAATGTCAATTTTCGTTTAAAGAACTTATGGATCAAATTAAATGTGACTATAAACCGGATATTAAAACAATAAAGACTTAGCTAATCGCTAAGTACGGTGGAGGCATTTTAATTTCAGAAGCCCACAAAAAACCTGCTGTCGTTTCTTTTCGTAGCTCAGGAGATGAAATTCTTAATGATGTGTTTTACCAGAAGAAATGTGCCGATGAGCAAGAAGAGCGAAATCGAGTCGTGCAAGTAGCAGCTAGCATAATTTTAGAAGACATCAGGAGTAAAGTTTATTAGAAATAAGAATATCCTCCTTCTGACGATTTTTTCCGCGATGCAGAGTCTGATATTCCCAAAAGTATCAGTACTTTTTTAGAGCGTGTGATTTTACAACAAAAGAAAGAAAATCTGGACACGTGGAAGAGCTAGTGCAAGTCTTTGGTGCACTGCATAATTTCAGCCGTCAGGCCTAAATCGCCTACGTCTATCTTGCGTTAAAATGTTTAAAGAATTTTTTGTCGCAAATTTTGTCTGCTTTCCAATTTTCCAGGTAGTTTTTTTCTAAAATATGCAAGATAAAAAGTAATCCAAACAACGATATTTTTTTCTTTTTTCAACATTTGGGGGGGTTGCGGGGGTAATTTTTGGTGGGAAGTTAAAATTTTGGATTCAGCGGTCCAAAAAACATAATATTAGCTTATTTACAGAAATACCATGAATTTTTCAAGCTAACGTCCTTGTAATAATATGGTCTTTATTGCCTGGATTACAACACCACCGAAGCAAAATTTGAAAGTAAATTATGCAATATAAACATTATCATTTTCCTTCACTATAAATCATGGGATATCAAAATAGAACATCCTTCTGTTTTCATTACCATTAATTGGTGTATTATCTTCTACATTATTTTTGCAAAAGTGCTCGTAGAGCAGCTTGGATGAAAGTAAATTGCTCAACATTCCATATAAATGTTTATAAATTTCTCTTTATTCGAGTCAAGCAGCTTGTTAACCGACGTAGTTTAGTAAATATTTATTAATCAACAGTGGTGGAACTGGATTATGGAGTTTTCTCAATTGAGGGATATAAAGTATGTTTCGAGATGTTTTGTTTTGTGAATAAAAACTCGATAACATCATTTTCTCGTCAAAACTTAACAAGGCATAAAATTCAGTAAATATCAAGTGTAATTAATAATTATTATAGTTTATTTCAGAAGGGTATGGGGTAATAAAACCTCATTATGACGTTATAATTAACGGGTCGACGGTCCGATCGATCAAGTAGTCACGATCCCACATTTTCGGTCATGCTTTTCCCAGGCAAAATCCATATTTCTCAAAGTGGTCCATAAAAGTTTTTTAGTTATCAACGGAATACTGTCATCCTGGCCAAGCTCCATTAAAATCTTATCTAGGGTGGGTATTTCTTTTTTAAAATAAAAAGAGTGAACTTTTCTTCGAATTATACTTTTGGTGTTTTCATCAAGGACTTTTACTGGTCTGCCTGGACTTTTCTTGGGAGGCTCCACTTGGCCTGCTATCTTTCTCCACCGCAATAATTTAAAAACTCCAGTCATTCGGGAACATCGGTCGACAGTTTCCTGTACAGTAAATTTTGGGTAATCGTATTTTATGCAATCGTGTACATTCAAAATAATAAGTTTTTCATTCACTGATACTGGACACTTCAGGCCAGAAAACATACTTTATTCCTAATTCTCTTACGTAATTACTTGAAATTTTAATATTACAAACAATACTATTTCAAGACCTACGCCTATGGCCGACACCGAAATTGTGCCGAAATGGACGGAATTCCCCATTTTATTACCCTCTATACATTTCCGAAATAGACTATCATTCAAATTACGAAAAAATACTCAAGTGGGTGAAAAAAACATTAAAATCGTGAAGTATAGAGATCAAAAAAATTAAAAAATTCAGTGTGATGGATAAACCTGGTGATTGTCTTCCAATCTAGTAATATCTGGTTTCGTTGTTTTATCACACTAAAGCCTTTTTTTAATAGAATAAAAAAGCTATGATCTATTTTTTGCAATATTCCGTACTGTGTTTCAATGTTGTGCTGCAGCCGGAGCTTCTGATAGCCTTGGTTGAACTTCTGCTTAAGCTCCTCTCTGTGCTGATGATGATCAACTCTTCTTGCATCATCACATTGGCTTCTTCCATGGTTGTGAAACTGTACAGATTTATTATCCATTGAAAAATATGTAAATTCAAGAGATCTTCAAACCTCTTAGTTAAATCATTGTGTAATGCGTCCACATATGATAAAATGACATCGTCTTGAAGCATTTCTGGTAGTTTCAACAAATTCGGATACTGTGACTATTCTTTCCTGCTTAAATTTTGTTTATAAGGGGTAAATTCACTCACAAAGGATTTTATTTCAATCAAATTGAGATCGTCGCCCTTCAGCTGCAAATTAACCAAAGGGATTAGTCAAGTTATCTGTTCTACAATCGTTCAGATTTTCTTCCCAAGTTATGCCTTCTCTACCACAGATTAAGATTTGAATCACCAGTACCACTGACAGTTGTCACTTCATCAGTCGCAACAGAAGCAATGTTATATCTTGGAGTAGCTTTGACGTTAAAAATGGTTCCACAGCCTGAAATTGTAGTTTTCGTTTATGTCGACTACCTGCGGAATCAGTTTAGAAAGTTATTATAGATAATTATATCACTGGGAAAGAAGTTATGCTGAATATCAATATCTCTATTTGGCATAACTTATTTCAGTCACTGCAATTGAATATTGTTTCATTGTCTTCAACTGTTTAAAGTTTTCTATAAAGGATGGGTATAAACTAATTAAAAAATTGTCCGTACTAACAGAAATGTTTTTCACAAATTTTATCCGACTATAAAATCGTGGGGTGCTAAATGCAAAACGAAAGAGGATCGAATAAGAAGCAAACATACTGTTCTTGTGTATTTATGTTCAGTAATGATAGCCTGCTACGGTCTGATATATTGGACAAGCTAACTTTCTAGTTTATGCCCTACACTACGTATAAGCATTGTTAGTAAAACACTTTGCAGGCCCCTGGCTAAGATGCCATATCTTTTATATTCATTAATAACGATATGAAGGTAGAATTTTAGAAACGGTTATTTCGGAACGTGCTTTTTAGTGTAGACTGTAGAGGGATATGAAGACAGAAGCAATAAGAAAAAAATTAAATATAAATAGGAATAGTTTTAATTTTTCTGTAATTTCCATATATATTTGCTCTTTTTTTTCCAATAGTATGAATATATAATAGACTACACTATTTTTTTGTCAAACTCCGACAGATACTTCACCAATAGGTTTCTTTTGAAAAATTTGCCTTCAAAAGTTTTAGATTCTAACGCTTTACAAAGTTTTGAAAGATATTTTCCAAAAACAGTGACCGTTCAACTAAGAACAAACAACTACTTCTCGGGCTAGAGGCCCCGTCGGATATTGAATTACACTTCAAAGTCAAACGGGGTTGGTAAATCTACAAGATATTTAGCTCCAACAATTCTGGTTTGCAATTAGAAGAGACAACGTAACTTGTAGACCGGTTTCGTTTCGTTTCGGAACACTGACATGTTTTAATTGGGATGGAAGCTTATCTTCATTTTATATAGCTGAAAAAAGTTTGACTTTTCTGTTGACAGTGAAAAAAAATCATGTCTCACGTTATCGTAGTAATAAAAAGCTTGTCTTCTGTGGGAATTAGGAAAAAGCTTTTCTCAAGTTGAAATATTCATGGAATAGCTTGCCTTTTTCAGTAATAGTAAAAAAACCATGCACCAAGCGGGGACTATGTGAAAAAAAGCTTGGTATTCTGTGATAGTCAGGAAAAAATTTTAGGAAAAAGTATGTTTCGAGTTGAGATGGTCATGGAATAGCTTGCCTTTTTTAGTAATAGTCAAAAAAATCATGCCCCAAGCTAGGACTATGTGAAAAAAACTTGGTCTTCTGTGAAAGTCAGGGAAAACAAATAGGAAAATGCTTGTCTTAGGTTGAGATAGTCATGGAATAGCTTGCCTTCTTCAGTTAGTCGAAAAAATCATGCCCCAAGTTGGGATTATGTGGAAAAAGCTTGGTCTTCTGTGAAAGTCATAAAAAACGATTAGGAAAAAGCTTATCTTGACCCAGATAACACATGAACATGCAATGGACATCCACATTGGACATAACGGATATCCTATGGACATCAATTGGATTGCCACAAAATTGGACATCCCATGGATGTCCGTTTCGTACTAAGAATGGATATACCTTGTACAAATATGGACATTCACTGGATATGATAAATAAACCATGGACATCTCATGGACTTTTCATGGACCTGAACTGGATGAGTTTGGGACTTGTTATGGACGTGAACTATATATTTAGGACATGAACTGGATACATTTAGGACATGAACTGGATACATTTAGGACATGAACTGGATACATTTTGTACAAGAACTGTCTACACAGTCTAACATCAAATTATTATTTATTTTTATGAAACCACAGATGTTCAGCCTTATTCACTCTCCCTCCTTTCAAATCAGATACAAATAGACGTTTTATGTAATGCCATTTCCATTTGCCGCACACTGGTCTGGATGAAACTAAAAATATAATAGGTACTTTTACGAGTGTGAAAAATTATTCGAGTAGCAGATGGAAGGTTTAAGTATAAAATATAGCGGACCTAGTACATTTTTAATGGACTGAAGGTCCCCAAACGGATATCCATTATACTAGTGATAAATGGACATCCATTGGATGTTCATTCTGTGTGCATGTCCATATCGTGGACATTATATGAATATCCATAGGATATCCTGTGTTTACTGGGGAGCTTAGGGAAAAGCTTGTCTCAAGGTGAGATAGTCCTGGAATAGCTTGCCTTTTTCAGTAATAGTCAAAAAAATCAGGCTTCAAGTTGGGATTATGTGAAAAAAGCTTGGTCTTCTCTGAAAGACAGGAAAAACTCTTAGGAAAAAGCTTGTCTTAAGTTGATATAGTCATGGAATAGCTTACCCTTTTCAGTAATAGTCAAACAAATCATGCTTCAAGTTGGGATTATGTGAAAAAAGCTTGGTCTTCTCTGAAAGACAGGAAAAACACTTAGAAAAAAAACTTGTCTTAAGTTGATATAGTCATGGAATAGCTTGCCTTTTTCAGTAATAGTAAAAAAAATCATGCCCCAAGCTAGGACTATGTGAAAAAAAACTTGGTCTTCTGTGAAAGTCAGGGAAAACAATTAGGAAAAAGCTTGTCTTGGGTTGAGACAGTCATGGAATAGCTTGCCTTTTTCAGTAATTGTCAAAAAAACCATGCCCCATGTTGGGATTATGTGAAAAAGGCTTGGTCTTCTGTGAAAGTCAGGAAAAACTTTCTCTAGTGACTAGGTATTTACCTATAAGCACACATTTGCGAACACCATAAAAACAAGTTAATTCCATTCGACAAACTCCACATCTCATTGTAACGGGTATTTATCACAACTCTCCCATCTTCACATGTTCATTAATAATTATAAGTCAAATTGATATTTATATTTCGCCGGACTACCACCCTTATCATCTACCTTCATCTTAATAACAATTATAAATCTCTTAAATGTTAGGTTGGGCATAGCCTTTATTTTAATACAAACACGTATGTGGTATTTATCCGTAATTTATGTTCTAGTCCGTTAAAAAAGAATTAATACATCCCGAGCGATTTTACACGTGAAATAACATCGGGTATTGTGATATACAGTTAATTCTGCAAACAGGTTGGCGAGAAATTATGTTCGACAAAATTTTACTGGTATGCTCAGAAGAAATTGGTCTTATTTCGGTCCTGCTTTTTTTCGGGGTCCACAAACAACCAAATACTTGAGTTTTAAACGGTGCTAAAGAATAAGAAACTTCCTGAATAGGTTATAATAGGTTGACAATGAGTGAAACATTATTTGTCAAATCGATGCCCCAAGATCTATGACTCGCATTTTATTGTTTCCTTTGTAGTTTGACGTTAACAATAGAAATTCGATTAATAAATTAAGTCAGTATAAAGAAACGCGTTAAAGGTAGTCGGGTGAAAAAAATTATCTTTTTATTGTTGATGGGCAGATATCCGTGAGGAAAAAATAATCATAAACAATATTAAATTGTAAATTTTAAATCAGTAGCAAGGCAATAGAAATCCCGGATGCTATATTTCTTTAATAATAAAATATACTTCTCTTCCAAATTTAAAATGATATATTTACATGACAACAAACATTGCACATTTACAGGGAGAGAAAAAATAGGAATGCAGTGAGAATATGAACTATTTTATGATAGATTCAATAAACATCCTTCTGGAGTAAAATCCTACCATGGCCTAGTGATGGCCTTTCAACATTCAACAATGTCACAGCAAATTCATTGGTTAATGCAATGAATAGCTCCTCTTGCAAAAAAAGGCAGCTCTAGATAATAGGATAATAATATCTACTCTGGGGCAAACCACCGTCTAGGCAAGGAACGATGGAGAATATTCAAGAGGAGGAGTGCTATCACCACTACTATGGACAATCTTAGTAGACTTCCTCCTCACTTAATAGACTTTTATTGAATTGGATAAGAAAACAACATCGGCTGCAAACAGCTTTAAATATTGTTAATTATATTGGTGCATGTAAGAGAGGCAGACACAAATTAACAACTTTACAAAAAGACGGTAACTTAACGGAATCAGTAGTGCTAGAAGGAACAGTAATTTCATTAGGAACAAAGTAGCTAGGAGTACATTTTGATAGAAGTCTACCATGGAACACTTTACCTGCAGAAGGCCACACAGAAAGCTACCATTGCCATCGGCAGACCAACGATTTGCTACAGATTAGTGGTGTGGTGGACAAATACACTGTAAGTGGGAGCTAAGGTAGTACACTAAAGGCTTGCTTGTCTAGAAACCTCTACGACAATTCCGATATAGATTCTATTGAATCTACAAAAACACTTTTCTAAACAAAGCGAAGCCAGGTCTTTGAAGCACAGACTGCTTCAAGGTCAACAATACATAGGCAAAACGCGCAGAGCTGACTATCTGAAGCTTATTAAAGACCTAAGAGCGAATGACTGAATGGGACGCAATGGCTACAAGATATACGAGGATGTATTGATATCTAGTTAGCATAGACCAGTTCCATGCATAAACAAAATATTTCGTTAACATAGCAACGAACAATAACTTATTAGAAGTGTCAGTGTGAAGTTTGACGTCAAAAAAGTAAACCAGAGTTACGCAATAAATTAAAAGAAAAAAGATGTCCACCGATATTGTGAAAATCGAAAAATTGGAGTATCGAGCCATCATCAAGTAAGTACTTGTATTTAAAAGGGTTAAGAGGTAAGCAGATTTACGAAGATATGCTTAGTACCCTTGGTGATCAATGTCCTTCGTATGCGACCGTGAAAAATTGGACTGCAAGCTTCAAAAGAGGTAAATTTTCCATTGAAGATGTTGACCGATCGGGAAGGCCAGTTTCTGTGTCAGTTCCCGAAAATATCGATGCAGTTCATGACATGATTTTATCAGAACGTCGAATTGGGATAAAACGGATATCTGAAGCACTGAATATTTCATACGAACGCCTTCATCATATAGCAAAATGGATCCCCAAATGTTTGAATGTTGACCAAAAGCGTGCAAGGGTAGAAGCACCGCGTTCGATCTGTGCTCGATATGGAAACGATGTAGACTTCTTAAACCGAATTGTTACCTATGGATGAGCCTTGGGTACATTTCTACGATCCAGAAACAAAGTAACAATCGATGGAATGGCGACACTCTGGTGCTCCAAGACCTAAAAAGTTTCGTGTCCAAAAATCTGCTGGAAAAGTTCTTGCTTCAGTTTTTTGGGATTGTCGTGGAGTAATCGTGATTGATTCTTTGGATAAGGGTAGAACAATAACTGGAGATTACTATTCGACATTACCGACCGCTCTACGGGAAAAAGTTAAAGAGAAAAGACGCGGAAAGCTATCCAAAGGTATTTTGTTTTTGCAGGACAATGCCCCTGCACACAAATCTCATGTTGCCATGCAAAAAATTCGTGACTTAGGGTTAGAATTACTAGAACACCCCCCTTATCCCTCCTCCGACTATCATCTCTTTCCTCAACTGAAAAAAAGTTCAAAAGATCGTAAATTTTCTTCCAACTAGGAGGTAATAAAAGCTGTGGAGGTCTGGTTTGCAGAGCAAGAAGAAACATTTTTTTTTAAGGGTCTAGAGACGTTGCAGGTTCGCTGTAATAAATGTATCCAATTAAGAGGAGAATATGTTGGGTAATAAAATATTTTGACATTGAAATTTTGTTTGGTTCTATAGTAGGCTAAGAATTTTTCAATATATCCTCGTAGCTTCAATGTTAAGCTCCAGATAACAATACCAAGTAAGGAAGATTGGAAGAGAGGTGTACAGATTGAGGCAACCTGGTATATGTACGGCTCTAAGTCAGATAAATTGTAGAACTGAAATTAAGAATGACTATTCCAATAAGCAACGACTTTCCATACGGAAGTAATGACTATTCACCATAGCGTTGAAGAAATTAAAAAACAGGAAAGTACATACCGTTCAGTTACCATTTTCACATACAGCCTTTCCAATATTTTATGACTGGATTAATATCAACAGACACAAAATGCTTTAAATGATTATTCTGAATAATTGTGGCTAGATGGATAAAAACAATAGTATAGTCAAGATAACAGTAGACAAATTAGATGATGGAGTGAGAATTTAGACAGAAGGAGTTGAGTAAAAAAATGTCTTACTTCGCCATGAATTCTTTAATATCCTTTTTGCCCGACTCTGTTCTATTCGTACGTGCAAAAAGAACATTAAAATCACCTTTCCGCCCATATAAATAAACACGAAATCACCTTGTGAACTAAACAATACCTTACTTCGTGTACAAATGGCCTGACACTTCGAATCCAATTGTAAACTTTACAAACAGTGAAATATAGCCGATCCCTTTGTCCTACTGATTCTAGATTAGGCGAAAATTGTTGAGAGGTACGTTGATAAGTACCATCTTGCCATTACAGAGACGGGTACTGACAAATTGTCAACAGAGAACTTCCAGTACCTTCGTTAAATAATTTTTTCGTCGACCTTTACGAAAATAGTTATTTATGCAGCAAGTGCAAAAAGTAACTGTTTATTGCACGCGACGTGAAACTGTCTAACTCGGCCTAGCGGACTCGTTGGACAACACGTGAGTGCCATAAACACTTTTTGCATACAATATTTCTGTTTTGATCATGCAAAACAAAAAATGTCTTATTTAGGTTGCTTTAAATGAATGAAAATGGCGTCGATTTGAATGATGATGACAAAACGCTGTAGTAAAATGACAGATAAGTGAAATAAAGTTTTTAGTACTTTTGGTCCGCTGGTGGTTAGGATACGGCACGGTGCGAGAATGGCTGTGACATTAACTGTCATTTGCATTTATTAATAATCAAAAATGGATAGCGATAGATATAAAGCTCAATTTTATACTGACAGTTTGTTGAAGTGTATAGAATATGATATGATAAAATGGGAGTGTAGGACAACTACTACATAGCACCTAGTCCTTGCGCATCTTCATGGTTTGGGTTCCTCTAGCCATTAGTATCTTTTAGTGTTTAGAAATCGGTCTGATAAGCTGGGAGGATATGGCAATTATACAGCACCTAGTCCAAGGGCATCTTCATGGTTTGGCTTCCTCTAGCCAGTGGTATCTTAAGATGTCCCGTTAGATCGCCGGGTTTTAAAGATTTGGTCTATGTGTGCCTATAAGCATTCTCCAGAGTAATTCTTAGTACCTATAGGCGTAGGGAAGGAAGGTCTAGCATTACCTCTCAGGCAGCGCTTTGGCATGGTCTCATTGCACTCGTAATTCCCATGCAGGCGAGTAATACTTTCTGCAACTGTTTTGCTCCATCCAATCAAAGTAGCATAGGTAATAGTTGGTAAGAAAACTATTAGAAATGACCCCACTTTTCCCAAAAAGCCTGCAGAGGGACCTTGTAGCTTTTGAGGTAATATACTAGGATTATACTAGATTAGAAATGGAGTGGATCTTTGTCCTATCCCACTGTGACTTTTGCAGATCTATTGTGGTCCTTCCTATTTTTAGAGCTCGATATCTAGTTATATTCTTTTTGCTGGATACCGCCTCCCTTGCGTAGCTCTCTGCCCTCGGTTTTCCTTCTCCGAATAGGTGAAACCGCACCCTTACCAGGCCTTCGCACTCACAGAGTATGTGCTTCGCGGTTTAGTCTTCTTCCTGGCAAAATCTACATAGGCTGTCATCTGCTACGCCAATTGTGTGCATATGCTTCCTCCGCCTACAATGTCCAGTCAGCATTCCCTCCAATATACTAGTTGTGCATTCCACGTGAGTCCCCTGTTAAGGATGACTTCTAGGTACTTAACCTCTTCTGGGAAAGAGGGAGTTTGGTGAATGGAATGGGTGTCATTTTGTAAGGATTTGCTGATAGCCCTTTCTTTGAACACCAAGTGGTTATAAGGTTTAAGGCATGTTTCATAAGATCGTTGCTTTTGCCTCATACCACTATAACTAAATCGTCAGCATAGCCCAGTAAAGGAGAATAATGGAGTCAACTTTTCATAAATAGAGCACTTTGGAGCAGTGTGATGCAGAGGTGCAATTTTTGCATGGAAGAAAAAGATTTTATGTTGACACAGAACTTGCTTTCTGACCCCTGTAGATAGCCACCGATTCAATTTTTACCTGTAAATAACAAAGCCACAACAAAAGCATTCAACCCGAATAAGCAGATCCTCAAAAAGGTGACAAAAGACAACATTATAGAATTGAATACTTTCTACCCATCGAAAATCGTTTAACCGTAAAAATTTTGTTTTGAAAATAAATATTTTTCTTTAATTAGCTTTTCAAGCGATATCATTACTTGGGATCCCGTGGTATTGATTACATCGAACGAAGGATATTGCGAGGATATTGTGAGGATATTACTTCCTGTAACGTCGAGTAAGCTGCTCGATATGAGATTTTTTTATTGAATCTATATAGGGGATAATGCCGTACTGGTTTTGGTTATATTTTGAAAGGATTGTTGGTTTAGGTCGATACAATTTAATAAGTAATACTTTGTATTGGAAATGAACTGAAAAAAAATATATAATTGGTTTGTTTTAAATTAGACATTATGTTAGTTGTCATCAATTACTGACTTCTAGACGTCTGCTGGAAAGTTTCCGAAAGAGCTGGAAATACTAAGAATTGTTTAAGCGCTGCTAAACAGTTTCATATTATATTCTTTAGGAACCGACTGTAGTTACATTCAAGGGTTGTCTTTAAAGTGTTGCATATAACAACATAGTAGGCGATGAATGATCCCTCTACAAGACAATGCAAGTTAGATACAGCTCGAAAAACAATTAAGTTTTTTGGAAAAATATTTTATTCATGCAAAAAGCAAAAACTCCAATTGATATGTCCATCGGACCCTTGTTCGTTCAATAAAACCAAAATCAGCTAGCGGCAACCTAAAATACAACTGGGTAAGTACTGATAGCCTAGCTACTTACTGCGGCGTGGAAGTAAATGTTAATGTAATTAATCAAAATACACTTTACTTACTTGATACTCAGTACACATCACCCAGCTTACAAATACCTATTATAAGTTCTCGCAGAAGCAGAGTATGTGAGTAAGTGTTTCACCATAGAGTTCACATTTCCTGCACATAGATTCACTAACTCTGCCCATTTTGTGCAGATGTTTCCACAGGGTGCAGTGTCCAGTCACCAGGTCGGAAACTATCTTCAAATGTCTCTTACTGAGTTTCAATAGCCTGGTTGAGAGTTCCTTGTCTACCTTGTTCAGTAAACTCTTCGTATGGAGGTGCTGCCCTTGTGTTGACCTCCATTTGAGTTGGTGTTCCCTATCTAGACAGTTCCCGATTTTCCCTCTTATGCAATCTTCTGTGATTTCACAAACCGGTTCCGGACCCATGAAGTCTCCTTTAGAACCTTCTTTAGCTAACTGGTCATTACCTACAATCACCTCATGTGTCGGCACCCATATTAATAAGTATTAGAGACACTTTGTTGTCTCGTGCCAGCCTGTTGAGAGATTATTTACAGTTTTCTACCAGTCTAGACCTAGTTGTCAGAGAACACAGTCGTATATTGGCCAAGGCTAAAGATCATTCTCTTTCTAGATCTTTTTATACTAGCCCCAGTGCCATGGTTTGTTTTGGAACCAACGGTGAGCCAGATGATTTCTCCAGAATTCCCTGGGTGCATCCCCTGTGCCCTAGACGGGATGATGATGTTCACTCTCTCAGTGAGTATATTCTACGCTATCAACACTCATGCGAAATATGGGTTTATCTAGTTTTGCCCCAGTTGTATCAGTGTGTCCTTCTCGAATATTGTTCCGTGACCATAAGTCTCCCAATTTATTATACATATTACATATAATACATATACATAAATTATAATTCGAATAGAATAGAAATCAATACGACGTGTTTCATCTGTAACCTCCTTGTACCGAAAACCCTTGAACACATATTTAATTATTTATCAAATGATACTAACTTTGTTAAAATCCATGGAACAATATAAAAATCTATCTTACCGTCACCTCTATTGCGAAATACCTCTTCTGGTGGTGAAATAAAGAACTAAAAACACCTATTTCAATAAAAAAATTTTACACTTTTTCTTCGAAAAACACAATAATAAATATTAGTACCAAGAATATCCAGAAGCCAAATAATAACAATCGTTACAAATTACAGTGGAGACACCCAACAGGCATGAATAAGACATGAGGTATCAAAGAATATAAAATACAAATAATCATCTCTTGAATACCAAAAAGACACAGGAAAGATTTTTCATAATATGACGTGATGTTCCAGCAAATACGTATAGTGAGGGTGGCTAATTTATTACTAATGGTACTATTGTTAACTATTTACATCCGATGAATACTGATAAGGACCTCACAAGAGACACGAGGAGCCTTGCAAGGACCTAAGCTACGTTTAACAGTCGTAATCATAGGCCAATGACACGATATATTTATATCCTTTATTATTTTTCGAGAGAGTAGAGGAGATAAATGAAATTTAATCTAGAGCAAAACTTTAGATTAGATAATACGTGATTATTATGAAAATTCATGTTGAAAAGTAAAATGTAATTTTTTCTAAAGGTCGACAAAAAAACGTATATAAAGGTCGACGAAAAAATACAATCTGAACCTCGGGAAAACTGTCTATTGTCTTGCCTGAAGGTTATAATAGACACTTCTTCGTCCTTGGTACATAAATTACTATTCTTTATTTAATATAAATGTACTTACACGTCATCAAAGTGAAGAAATCACACTGTTCGTTTGACTCAGTTCAATCGTTTGCTGCTGTCAATCAGAACGTTTTGTCACTGTAAACTTGGTAAATATTGGAATTTGTAGGTCGCGTGTAATTAAAAAATATAAATATATATCCAAAGAAACGGTTTGTATTTAATTTCATACCAAATGCATCTCGTTGAATAATAGAATATCAAATTCAAACTAACGTCAGTCATGCTATAAAATCTTATATGTTGGCTAAAATGTGCGGTGTTGCCACGATAAAATTGGTTTATCAGGCTTAATTTGACGTCTACTCTTCATTTAAGGTTATGTTTTGAGAATTTCAGTTTGTTCATTTAATTTTTCGATTCTTTAATTTGTGAGTTACTACAAAACTTGAAAGAACTGTGAATAATATTGTGCATATGCATTTAATAGTCTCTGACGGCTGAAGCTTTTTTTCTTCCCTTGTCACACAATATGATGTCAATACTATAAGAGTACCGCTAATTTTTAGGAGGAAGATGATTAGTTTTATCTGGTAGGCAATTAATAGCTGGCGCTCTTAGCGTGGATGTTTCTGGACCAAGTTAAGGGATTTAAATACTTTGGTAGGACCAGAGAACTTGGGTAAATATCGAGATTATGAAGTAAACAACACCAAATGATAGTATGCTCCATTTTATTGCTTCCAAGGCTTAAGGATCATCACCACTTCTGCTAGTTCCAGATTGTGGGCTTGCGTTTCGATCGGAGTGATGCGTTAGGCCCACTACCCACGTATCGACGCGTCAACGTATCATATTAAAAGTGACGATACGCTTACGCTTAAATTCTGTCCATGTGTCGTACGAAAGCGGTTATTATACAATATGTGTAGCGACGAAGAGGACGTGTTTGATTTGTACAACTACATCAGACATGTTGTACACCACGCATACGCTTAGCGATAAGGCAGTACGAGAGGAGACGAGGAGAGAACGCTTCTCTATGAATGCGTGCCGATTCCGCTTTGTTGACAGGTCCCAATATGTAAGCAGGCAAACGTACTCCCGTCGTATAAATAAAACTGCTAAGAATACTGCAATAGTTGATGCATTTGTTACTGAGTGTTGATTAATTTTATCCAGAATATTTTGTTCTGCCCTTACATTTCTAACTATCCGGAAGCGACCAGTGTTGTTTCAATTTCTTTGTGAATTTCCGGTATCCGACAAGCGTTGGTGAGTACGTGCAATTGAAACATGATGAAGAGTAGCTCCTTGCGGATATTTTCCAGCAAGGTATACTTTCTTTAATTCCAGGAAACTCTTTAAATTTATTTTCAAATAACAGAAAAAATAATAAACAAACAAGTCATTTTTCAATACAGAGATTTTAAATAATATATTCATTTCACAAAATTCAATCTCGTATTAAAGATTTGATATTAAATAATAAGTAAGGGTAGATAATTTCACTCTCTTATAATGTAACAGGATGCTAGCACCTTTTAGGGAAGATATACTGGAAATGGGTGGGTTTGGGAAATTTTGTCATAGGAACCCATCAAAATTTTTTTTAACGGAAAATCAGAACTTTTTCGCCCCTTGTATATTTAAATTAAAATTATATCATGATGCACCATTTTTTTAATATTCTGTGCAACCAGTTTTCATCCGATCGGCGATATTTCATCATTGTCAGTTAATGAAGTTTTTTTTTCACAGGTTGAGTTATTTATATGCTAAAACTGCGCTAAGGACTAAACCAGCTGTTTAATTTGTGATTTACAATGTGTTCTACTGATCAAGCTTTCAATTTATTATTAAAGATGTTAATAATAAGCATTTTTTAATGAACGCCTCCAAAATAACAAGTTTTCATAATAAAAAATGTTAGTATAAAAAGAGATCATTCAGTGACACACAAAACACCTATTGTTCTTCCTTCTACTTTCTCTTCCTTAGGAAAGTCTCGAAGAACAGCACTTCCATCAGTCCTAGGTGTTCAGCACTAGGATTCTGTTGCGTCCATGCATTCTACAAGTATGTGAAAGAAAGTTTCTTTTTCCATTCCACAGAATCTAGATTCTCACTTCTCCACTAGCTTGATCTTTTGAAGATCCCCATTCTTACTCTGGCTTTTACATTCTTTTGATTTTGGTCGTAGTTTCCCAGAGGTATCGTCGATTGCCTCATCCCTACTAGATCTGCTCCCTAAAAGGGTAGTTAAAAAGCCCATTTTTCTGCTAACTTATCTACTTTTCCATTTCTTTTAATTTTTTTATGATGGTGTTGTTCTTGGTTTATTGATCTTGACTATCTAACATAATAATAATTCCTGCTTCCATCACTCTTTCTTTTGGCAAGAATTTCCGCTTGAAACATGCTTGGACAATTTTCCCAAACTTTTAGAATGTAATAACGCTCACGCAAAATACTGAATACACTGTTTTCATTCATTCATTGTGTGTCCTTCTCGAACATTGTTCGGTGACCATAAGTCTCCTGATTCCAGCCTGAGAATTGCCATCATCGCCTGGGCCCTTACAAAAAGTTCCAAAGGGGAGGGAGTCCATTGATGCCGTCCCCGAGCTGTTCATTGCCCCGGTAAAACCAAGGAGGGCTTGTCTTCGAATTGCAGTTAATGTATTCACTGCAGCGGTTATACACTGTATTCTGCTATCCTTTATATACCAGTCTTCCAAAACGATTTGGTGGACTTTTTCTGGAACTACTGCCGAATTTCGGTTATTTTAACGTTCAGCATGAATGTTGTTTGCGTATTATTCGCCATAAGTCCTCATTCACAGAAGTGGATTAGTGAGAAATTGAACTTCCAGTGAGCTGTTTCCGAAGTAAATGATATCTAGAATTTACAGTGACCAGATCGGTAATTGTTTCTTCATCCAGTTTCAATAGCCTGGTAGTGAAGGAAAAACGATTTCTGTTTTAAAGAAAAGGAGGGAGCTTGGTCCAGCATGTACCAGCAACTTTTGCTCCAAGACAAAAGGTAGATCTTGTAATGAATTTACTCCTGAGGATCGTTTGGCAGCCTTCAACAATTTTTGGGAGAATATGGAATGGGGTTAACGAAAAGTATATGTTTCTGGATTAATGGATGTAGGTCCACCAAAATCCAGCTCTGACCACTTTAAAAAATCCGTTACTTTTATGTACCACTTGAAAAAAGATAACAAAAGATTAAGTGTATGCAAACCAATGTTTTTGTACACATTAGGAATTGGGGAATGGACTGCTAGAGACTGGGCTTTGAAGGGGCACCACAAATTTTCTCTGAATGAGACAAGACTACAAGATTACATAGAGATGAACTGTACTGACCAGGTAAAGGAAATAATGTTGTGGAGCGATGGTTGTACATACCAAAATAGGAACTCTATTTTGTCAAACGCATTGCTACAATGCTCAGTGTTAAAAAATGTGTGTATTATTCAAAAGATTCTAAAGAAGGTTCACACAAAAATGAGTTGCTACTCAGTGCATAGTGTGATAGAACGAAAAATTTAGGATAGAATTATGAGCGCTCCTGCTGACTATGTAAATATTATTGAAACAGTACGAAAAAAGCTTATGCCTTACAATGTGATTAACATTGCAGATAGCTTTGCATAAATACAGACGAACTCAATAGATATATAGTTTTTATAAAAAAATTTGTATGGACACATTTTTTCGGAACCTTCCTTTTCTTTTCTAATAGTTTTTGTATTTACTCCTCTTTATCAAAGAAAAAATCTCGATTTAGTCTAATAGTTATTTGTTATTTTCTTTCCTCCTTGACAATTAACGTCGTATATAATATTCGCGTAAAAACAGCATGGTCACTCGTAATCCTGTTAGTTTATTATCTTTTTGGTATCTCGTGACATGGGAATGTGCTGTCTGGTGTTAAAGAGGCGTCGATGATGCTATATTATTACACTAATTGGTCTTCTAATACTTATAATACGTCGACTGGAATCGTTAAGATCGTTTCAGTTAAATTGTAGATTCTTCAGTTACCGTTTTAAATAAATAAATTATCCAGTTCGTAGATATTTTTTCATTTCACTCTATTCGCTGTGTGCGGACCGTTGGAGGGGATAGGCGAAACTATCCCAGCGCGCGCAGTGGTGAATTTTCGCAATTCGGTCAGAGACTGACGTGGTATATTGTATATAAATAAAGGGGAAAATGGGGCACGACTGTTGTTCTGTTGTTAATTGTAAAAATACAGGATATAATAACAGTGATGTGAAATATTACAAGTTTCCTACTGCGCAACACAAGTTGGTACAAAGGAAAAAATGGATTGCAGCTGTAAAAAGAGTAAAGTGAGTGTCTTAACCTCACTTCAAAATACAGTGTGCACTGATACAGTATTCTATACGTCATGTTTTCTCCATCAATTTAATGTAGTTTGTTTATGTTTTCATAAATACATTTATTATTTCAGTCCAGACGGATCAACATGGATTGAAAATTAATTGAATAGACCTACAAAGATTTTTGTAGTGTAAGGTGTAGATGTGACTGCAGTTTGTCTGATGATTTTAGATTGAATTAAGTAGCTTTTTCCATCTTCTCTGAATTCATGTACATCTCTTACATGACCAGATTCCACCAGAGATTGACCTTTTGGCTGCGAGTTGGGATGAAAGTTGATACCGTGTGATATAAGCTCAAACCCAGTTTTTATTATAATTTTCATTGTAAATAGTGCAAGTTCAAAGTCCACAACAAATATATACAGAGCTGAAAGCCATAAATATTCATTAAGCAATTGTAGATATAATATGATGCGTTTGTTCACTTTTCATTTAGCAGAATGAAAAATGGAATAATCGATTTTTATTAATGATTTTAGGCAATGTTTATCTCCGTTGATTCTAACCTACAAATCTACACTTAACATAAAAAAAATACATTTTAAAAACGATTACTTACCTAGTCGCTTATAAAATACTGAACATTATGTCATTAGGCACTTGTATTTTCAAATTATTTACATTGTAAAAGCTAAAAGGCTCCTTATCTTTATAATAATTGTTTCTTCCATAAGCTTTACGTGTAAATCTCTGTCGTAACTTGCGTTTTTAAGCCGCGAGGGGGCGACAGTAGGTACGCACATAGCGAATTGGATGATTTAAAATTTTATTCTAAGTAGTTTACGACAAGTGGTGCATAAAATGCACGGCGAAAAAAAGTTTGTATCGGCAGAAATAATTGTTCTGAGCAGAGCTGTCTTATATTTTTAAACTTAACCTCAAAATTAGAATTATAATTACATATACATTGACGCATGTTAAGACGTGTTGGTAATTGATGTGATTATGCATGAAAACCAATCACTGACAAAATCTCGAGCCGTGAGGCAACAAACTTCCTTACCTGCGCCTACACAATTTTAACGCGAGTGGTATTCGACCATCGATTCATCTTCTTCCTTCTATCACTCTTCCCTCTCATGCCATATCAATTCCTTCTCTCCCCCTAATCATTCTCTCCACTACGCCACTTACCTCCATCCACTCCTTCTCTCCCTTTAACATTATCTCCACCATGTTCTCCCAATACACCGCCTCCCCTAGTTTCTTCTCCAATTTTTTCAGCACCTGCTCGTTCTTCCAGCATCTAAACACATACCCCACATTATCCTCCATTTCACACCTCTCGCACACTCCAGTATATCTTTTCCTAATCACTGGCCAAGGCTTTTGCACCTCCTTGTGTGGTCCTGTTAGATCTAATTATTGTTGGAAACAATATCCACTGCTTAGTTGCCAAGCCAGGAAAGATTAAAACAGAATAAAAGAAATTGTTTTTTCTGTAGGCCATCTGGGATGTCTTCGTCGTGATTTTTTATCATTTCCAATAATTATTTTGTTGTAAGGTTACTTATTTTGAATGGTATCGCATTTGCAATGCGCGACGCTGCGTGAAAAAAACAAATACCAGTGAAAAACTTAAAACCTCCGTGCTTGAAATAACTGGCTTAGGTGATGCTTAACGTCAGTGAGAATGATCTCCAGGTCGTTCTTTACAGTAATACTAAGTAATTAGTGACAAAATTGTAATATTCCACAATCAACCTCAAGCTCACTAATAATCTGTGCTTTCGGGCATCAAATATGAATTTCTAATAAAAATAGAGAAAAAAATGTATCTTTTTATTTCATGTCAACAAAATACCGTTTCATTTGAAACTATTAAAATCAGTTAGAACAAGTTTGAGTTGCTTCTCACGACTCTATAATTATTTTCTACTATTCATGTAAAATTATCCCAACGTGTTGAATATTTACAACCTTAGGTGTAAGATCTAAACAGTGGGTGGACCGAACATCACGAGAAGTATACAATATAGGGCACATCCTACAAAGTAAACTGAAAATTGCACGTTACCAATTAAATTTTCAAATCTCGACAAATAAACATATTGTCTAATACAATAATTATTTATTTTCAATGGAATCTAAGTTCACCAGGTCTTTTGATCGCTTTTCCTTGTTATTTGCGGTCGAGCGACCGCGTGTTGATTTTGCGTTACCTCTTACGCAAAAAATATGACGTTACCTTTTACGCGAAAAAAATATTAATTCTAAACCAATCCCATATAAAATTAATACATTGAAGAGTATATTAAGCAATTATGTCATTTTACTGAACCGTGAACTGTTTTAACGCTACATTTTTTTGTAATTGTTAGGTATATAATATAATTTTCCCTTTTAGGCGCATATGGAACGAATTTACTGACACACGTTGTAGAAGCAGCTTATCGTGAATTTCAATAAGGATTTAGCGTTTTATAGTTCCTTGTAATATCGGTTTTAATATCCGGTGAACGATTTGAATATGAATAAGAATGTCAAAGAGAAATTACGGTTTGTCGCTAAATAGATATATGCAAATTGTTACTAGAAAAGGTTTATGTACATCAAGAAGCATATGCGTGTGACTCATCGTGTTTTTTAACCGCCATACCCCGAATACGAGGGTTCTTTTAATTTTTGCGTAAAACATTATATAGTTGCCGCCTGTCAACAAATATCAAATGTCAAAATTAACTGTCATATGTAGTTAGCTCATCCATGAAAATGCTGTACGTAAGCTGATCCAAGAAGATCGGCATGTTACATATTGTGAAATTGGAGTATCATCAAAGACAACAATTCAAAAAATTTTACACGAAACTCTACAGAAACTTAAAACCCTGGCTAACCATAATAGAGTTACTCTTAAGTGGGTCCCAGGGCATAAGGGCATTGTAGGAAACGAAAAGGAAGACATCCTAGCAAAGCTGGAGTCTGAAACAGCATTCACTGGTCCTGAACCAGTATTTGGGATAACCAAAACTGCTGCATATGGTTGTATATGTCGGTGAACACAAACTAAACACCAGTCGTACTGGAGACACATGCCAAAACAGGAACACAGCCAATTCCTGGTCAAAAAACCCTCGGAGAAGCTGACCAATGAAATACTAAACCTTAGCAGGGCCCAAATAAGGATAGTGATGGGTTTACTCACCGGTCACTGTACTCTAAGGAAGCACATGCATACAATCGGCATATATAGGGAGGAACCTATCTGTCGGTTGGGAGGAAACAGCCTCTCACATTATCTTTGATTGTGAAGCATTATCTGCTTGGAGATATAGACTCCTAGGACTAGAATATCCAAGGGAGGATTTCTCCAAGAAAAACCTAGTGAAAAGTCTGCTGAGCCTGATAAGGGCTACTGGTCTCTTCACATAAACGGCACAACCAAGAGCACAAAAAGCCTTAAGGCTGAGGTGCCGAGGACATCAATCCTTTGACTGGTGTGCTGATCCAATCAATCAATCAGAAGTGATGAATTCTGGATTTACACTTTTAAATCTTAGAGTAAACACGTCAGTCGACTGTTTGTGTGTTCCAAGATGAACCGAAACCTACGAAAGCTATCCGTTCTAAAAAGTTACTAGTGATGAGCAAAATTGGTCTTGGTCATGCAGTCTTGTGAAAAATCAGGACCAAAACTATCCTCAGACTAGCAAGACGAAGACCAAGACCGAGTCTTGTATGTATGTATAATGGGGTGGAATTCATTGAGACCTATTAGATCTATTGTGCCCCCTTACTTCTACTTAGTTCCTGAGCAACGGCTCAGAGACTAGTAACTCCTTTAGTCCTATTTCCCTCAGGAATTTCAGGATATCTGCAAGCTTCAGCTTAGGTAAATGTCCCTCTTCTATCCAATAATCTGCTGTGCCCTAGGATTCTGAATTGCAAGTATGTGGATGGAGGTTTCTTCTTCCATTCAACATAATCTACATTCTCCTTCCTCCACTATTTTAAGCGGTTTCAGTTGTCCTTTCAGGCGGTAATGTCCCGTTAGGATCTCTCTTAGTGCAGTTTTAACTCAACAACAATTCCTCTGCAAGCTCAAAGTCCTTGAAACGTCAACTTTGCGTTCAACCTTTCAAATGTCTTTAAATAAAAAGGAGAAGGCACCGGCTGTTTCTCGTATCGTCGACGAAGTAGCAAATGAAAAACTGTGCAGTATTCCATACAAATATTTATCTTTTGTGCATATTAAATGTATAAATTGACGAAGTTATCTTATAAGAATCTGGATTACTGGTATGCTAAGTACTATATTTTATTGTGTCTTCTGTATTTTAAATTTTGATATAGAAAAATTTACCATTTTTAAAGAAGTAGCTAGAACAAAATTGCTACCTACCCATTATGGATGCCACATGGATTCACCTTCATATTCCTTTGGCAGGATTTTCCTCATAAATATATGATTTTTTCTTCTTATGTCAGATTGTTCATATATTTTTTTATAAAAAACCGATATTTGTCCAGGATGAATCCTTTTGCTGAATAAATTGATGTATTTTTTTCATCTGGACAGATATTCTTGTAAGCTCCAGTTTTTTATGTATTCTTATACCTGTATATCTTTGTAGCACAGTTTCTGGGAATACAGTTTCCTGGGATTACAGTTTCTGGGAATACAGTTTCCTGGGATTACAGTATCTGGGAATACAGTTTCCTGGGATTACAGTTTCTGGGAATACAGTTTCCTGGAATTTCAGTTTCTGGGAATACAGTTTCCTGGGATTACAGTTTCTGGGAATACAGTTTCTGGGAATACAGTTTCTGGGGATACAGTTTCCTGGACCATAGTTTCCTAAAGGTCAGTTTGAAAAAATAATACACAATTTTCTTTGTATAAGTCAGAAGGTAGGAAAACCACTTCTTCTATCCGTTCAACGAATCAAGACCAGAACACTAGAAGAAAAAAAAGAGGTTGTAGGTATAACTCTAAAGATCATTTGTTTTCAATGGTTAAGAAATTTTGATGACCATTTTGTATAATATTAGTCGTTACTAACCTTTGTACACAGTCAATCTATCAAATTTTTATGTCAATATATTTACCTATAATAATTTTTTTTTCATATTTTGTTTCCGATATATACAGTTATGAAACAAAACATATCCTGTCTGCAAAATTTGTAAACATTAGTAAATACTCTACAAATTATAAACCTATCTGAGGGAAAAACTATATGCTACTACCTTTGGAATATTCTCAAATTGAGGTCATTTATACTAGATGAATAATATTTTTATTTTATTTTATTTTTATTACAAACTGTTATTATCGCACACTAACCTTGCTGTAAACATTGTTTTCTATAAGCAATAAAGTTATTATTATTATTATTACCTATAATAATTTTTTCTACCTAAGTTAAAGTTTTAATTATTAAACCACCTCCTACAGTTTTTATCTTAATTTTAAATTAGCTTAATTAATTTCGTGTAGATTGCAACAGTTGACAGTTAGCTGATTTTTGTATTTGATTTTTTTTCTAGTTTTGTTTTAGGTAACAAAATTAGTGGCGCCCTTAAATTTCTTTTCGTTTCCGCCCTGAGAACTGGCTTTGTTATCTCCAAATATAAAATCAGTTTGGTAAGAACCTGCCCTATTAATTTTTCAATTTTTTTCACAACTTTCAACTCAGAAGTGTTTCAAACTGCTGCTTCTACTGCTGATTGGTACATATCCATTTGATTGTCGGTACTTGCCGAGTTTGGAAAAAGCAACCTCCAACGACAAATGAACCTCCAGTCGAAATGTTTTCCATTACAGACATAATATTGGTTCCAGGAAAAATTTTAGGTTAGGTATGTGCAGAAATTAAAACATTTTTTTTATTCCACTCAAAAACAATAATAACTGCAGTTAATTTCAACAGTTTGCTTAATCGTGTCAACTCTCTAATAATTCCTTCATTAGCACCAATAAAGAATCGGTATTTATATAAAAAAAAACCGCGTCCTATATCAAATAAATGTCTAAATAAAATGACATTTATTAGAACATTAAATATATTTGAAATACTACCCAATTTAGGATAATTTTATTGACAATGATAGACGAAGACAAACCGTTGTAGTTTTGTTCTCATGTATGTAATGAATTTTTAATTAAGAAAATTAATTTTTATGATTTACGACTCAACAACAAAGAATTAAGCAAGAGACGTATTAAATATAAACGTTTCTTTACTTCTAAATTTTAAATACCAACTACGAGTCCCATGCTGTAATAAATAACATCGCTAATGGGCCAATTTACTCATATTTATATTTTATTCGTCTGACTTTATAGTATGGTGGATTGTTTTAATTTTCAAAGATATAGTTTTTATTTTTTTACTAAATTTCAAAACAAGCTTTGTAAGGGCTGTTATCATTGAAACGTTATCACCAAACGAATTCTTCTTCTTATTTTCTTACAACAACATCAATGAACGTGAAAAATCCTTTCAAAAATTAGTAGTTTATACTGCGACTGCCATTTTTGTTCACAAAACCAAAACTATTGCCACGTTTTTTTCAGGTCCATAATAATATATAAAATTTTAGAGGTTAACCCTGCTAATAAGGCAGCCGTTGCGCAAAGGACTGGCGTAAAGTTATAGTAGCGCCATTAGAACGATATTTTCGAGTGTGAATGGTGGGTTAATACTTGTAAATTGTCTTACAGGACGTAAAAACAAAAAATACCAAGATTTGTTTTAGTTCAAGCAGGAAATAAAGATAGATTCCAAAAAAATAAGAAAATCATTTTAGAAAAAAGATTTTTCCCGAACAATATTGAGTAAAACGTTAAATTCAGAAGTGGCTATATGAAAAGGTTAACTGCTGATGCATTCAAAAACATTTATGACATAATACAAACATGTGTGTGGTAAACGAAACGGTACTCGTCTTAGAAGAACTCAATTTTCAAACCAAACGACGTTGAAACTGTAGGTTACGGAAAAGTGCAGAGCCAGACAACCTGCAAGGTGACCTTGAACCTATTATAATATCGTTGAACGAGAAAATAACATAGAAGCGAAAGCTTGGACTCCCATCATAGTCCAAATTTTTATATGCATGTTCGAAACAACGCCATGTTTTAAATGATGTTTAATTTGACATACATGTGATTTTATGGACGATTGTGTTCTAGTTAAATAAAATTAATTAAAACCCCTTTATGTATGTTACTATTTTTAAGAAAATTTTGAATAGCTGGCAACGTAGCAGCAGGTAGATTGGAAATCGAATAGTCCAACTCCAGTAATTGACATAATATAACGAAGTAACTGGTCAGTTATTAACGCGGTCCATCGTTTCATAAAAAAATTTAACGACGTAAAGAAGTTGGGGTTACTTAGCATTAATTTCATCCAGGGGCGTGAGCGAATTGTGTTGTAGAGATTGTGTGTATGAATTGTATCACGATATTCGAATTTGTAAAAAAATTTTTAATGCACGCTCATCGATGGGATTAAAAATATGGGTCATTACATAACTATATAAATGTCACGAATTTCAAACCACAGAACTTCAAGGGCGGCTGTAAGACTTTTGAGTTGTTTGGTATTTTGTGGCTAAACGATGACTGAGAAGATGAACGAAATTATGAAAATTCTATTTAAGGTTAGAACCGAGAAAATTTGAAAATTGTAGTTCAAGTTTTCTCTTCAACCACTTATTCAATATTAATAAATGTTCACGAAAGCAGAACTTACCCGCGTAGTGTCATCAGAATGTGAATTCCACTAAAAAGGTGCTACCAAATGTTTGTCTCCATTTACCATTATTCTAAATGGAAAAAAATAATAAAACAAACCCTTATACTATAATTATAATAACAAGAAACAATTTTTTATTTTATTCGAATGCGTTAAACATAAATAAGCGATTAAGATGTTAATTCCTGATGGATATATCTTGTATTTAGTGTCTTAATTTGGTATACAGGTGTATCGTGATAATGTTATATAGAGTGTGGAGTGTACCCGCTGTTTTAGAGGCTAGGTTCATTTTCAAACTATGTGTGTTCATTACTCATCTTTGTGTGATTGATGAAGATAATATTTAGTAAATGGAAATATCGAAGTGTTTGCATAGCTGATGTTTCGACCTTACTGTACGATATTTTTCGTCAGTTACACACTGATATACGAGGTGTGCAACAATATTAACATTCTTTTCGTAAATAGCGATTTTTAGAGAGAGAGAGAAGTTCCATAATTATTTGGCTAGCGGAAAAGAGAAGGGAAAGAAGGAAAGTGAGAATTAAAAGAAAGAAGATATTGAGGAAAAGAAGGAACTAAAGAGAAAGAGAGAAGGGAAAAGAAGAAGGAGAAGAAGGAAAATGAGGACGGCGAAATTCTGCAGCACCGAAGCTGGTGCTAGGAAATAACTTCAGGGGCAAAATAGTATATTGTGCAACAAGTGGGAAAAGTACTTTCCCCACATGTTGCACACTATACTTTTTCTACAACTGCACAAATTTAAAGAATACAAGTAAAGTGGGCTAAGTGCCGTGAGAAAAAATATTTCTCACAGTATGAGCAATATATGGTTTTGAAATTAAGTAAGGTATGAGAAATAAGTCACTTTTCATAGCAGTTGTGGATAAAAAGGTTTTCAAAACAAAATACCGGTGGTAAGTCCACGGAAATACAAAGATTCAAGTTTCCATCTATACTTAAATTTGAGAATACTAGAGTTGATATCTCGGTAGGGATGGGCTGAGGAAATTTTGTTATAAGAATGACCCATCATTAATTCAAACTAGTAATGAGCAGAATTGGTGTTGGTCTTGCAAAAAAGCCATCCTTAGACTAGCAAGACCAATTCTGAATGAACAAGAACAAGACCAATGCTATACGAGTCTTTTGTCTTGGTCTTTTGTCTTGGTCTTTTATCTGGTCTATTGTCTTGGTCTTGTGTCTGGGTCTTTTGTTTTGGTCTTTTGTCTTGGTCTTGGTTAGGACGTACTGATGATGGGAAGAATATGTCTTCAGTTGGTGTTAATTTAAATCAAAGAAAAGTACGTGTAAACAAACATCAAATGTCAAAATCAAATGTCATGTACCACTTCGTTTAAAGCTGTACCTAAACTGGTTCCAAATGATGCAAAAATTTATTTCTTGTTGAGGAGAATACCCAATTTGAAAAACAATAGGTATGAACTATTTTTGTCAGCTCTACTGGTTCGGCAAATATTTATCTTCCGTATGTAGAATCTCAGATAGGAGCTACAGCTATAAGTCCAACAGAGAACAAAATTCTTCCCCTCCATGAAACACCCACCACTCTAGGCTCGTTTGGTCTCGATACACTCTCCGGAGAAGGGAAGTGCGACATTTTCTCTGCTGTTCTATAACTTTCTCTCTTTCACTCACAGAATCGCAATACGGTATACTTTGTCTCAAAGTATATCGTCTTAGATTTTGCCGATATTTCTCGAATGTTTTTGCTTTTTCCAAATAACAAACGAATGAAAATTTTTCTTTAACTTTCGACAAAGTGAGTCAATCAGTAATTCACTTGTAATTGTTTAGAAAGACATCGGCGCGCCACTGCAACCCGCCCATCAAATTCCACCTTGATTGGTTGTTTGCCGGGAAATTAATAGTGTTTTTTGTTTATTTTACATGTTAATTGTGTAAAATTCACGCGTTTATTTATTCATGGGCTACCCCCCGCCGCGCATCTACATAATACATCTCCTTCGGATGCTGCAGATCGCCGGGCGAGACTCTTTTTACCTTTTTTTTTAAATATAGCGGTGGCTATTCAACCGACGGTCAATAAATATTCTTTAATCATCTTGAATAAAGCGATTAATATATACAGAGTGTTATAAATTTATTTACCCACTAGTGGGACTTTAAAAGAGGAATAAAGACCAATATGATAATTTAGTCGGGCTACTTTCGGATTAGAAAACGATAAGGTGTGTGTGTTCGTCGGAAATTTCAGCGGTACTGAAACGTTATTTTTACCTGGCTTGTAGCAAGAAACACCTGAAATTTTGTCGTTTTTTTATGAGCGTATAGCTAGATGAAACCCCACCATATTTATTAGATACTTCATTCTACATATGAAAACAAAAATTACGACCTTTTTTAGTGATCATGACCCTTTTTAACCCTTAACCGGAGACATGTTAGCTTTGTTGCATGAACAGAGTGGTGTCGTCTACTAGACGATGAAATTTTTTGAATGACAATTTAATTCGTGAATAAAAAATCGCATATGCCACAGTGCAATTGTCACTTTGACAGCGGCAAAAGTTAGCTTTAACTTTTACAGCGACAAATGCTCTAGTGTTTTTTCACTTATTTATGTGACAGCATGGATCACGCTTAATATTTTCGACGAAGGTGTTTGCCCAATACGTTTATTCAAAAAGTTAATGGAAAAACGAAACACTTTTATAACTTCGGACAGAGTATTTCTTACACCAAATCCCTTTTGGAAAAAGAAAAATTCTAAAGGTTGGTACAAGAATTTGCCGATTGGAATTAATGAAATTTCCAAATGGACTAAACGCTCAGCACAACGCATTGGTTCAGATGTCAAACGTGTCAAAATTACAAATCACTCAAATCGAGCGGCAGCAGTTAGCGAATTAAATAAAAGCGGAATTGAAGAACAAGCTCTAATAAAAATAACAGGACACAGCAATTCATCATCAATAAAACCATACTTACAAGTTGACAAAGAGTATCATTCAAGCATTATTCAATCAATTCGTTTGGAAAATAAAAAGTTTCAACATCTACTACAGAAACGATTAGCTGTGGTACCCGCAGCGATATCACTGTTCCTAGTATGAATTTCAATAACTGCGTTTTTAATAATTGTACATTAAAATAAAAATGTGTTAATTTTAATTTTTCATAAATTAAGTTTGCATTGATATGTTCCCAAATTTCTCATTCATTAAATTGTCCTGCCGAATTACACTCGAGGTTTGTATTGATATTGGGTAAATTTGTGTTGTTCAAATTCTAAACTATTTCTCATTAAACAACCCAAATTTACCCGATAAAAATACAAACCACTTGTGCAATTATAAGTGATAAAATTTTTTTAATAGCAAAAAATTTTAATTTTGTCACTTTTAGTTTAGACATAGGAATTTTTATCTTGAAGCGTAGCAGCAGAATGCTACAACTGTCTGTACCTAGATAAAAATAAATTATTTCTACACCATACAGTTCACAGTACTTTAGTTTTGCCCGCAAGGCACTTTTTGATTGCTTGAGAAACTCGGTTGGTTATACACTACCGATTTTTAATTTCTTTTTTCCGTTGAAAGTTTTTGGGATTCATGCGAGGCATCGTATTTTCTTTACTTTGACATCTTGATACAACGGATGAGATATAGATAATGGTTTTCTGGCCATAACTAAATTTTTAGCTGACCAGTAATGGAGCTAAGAAAGGTGAAATTAATGAAGAGTAAATAATGAAACAGTGGAAACGAAATTATGATCTGTAAATTGTAAAGTAGTAGACTGTTTTGGAAATATTTACAGGTTTCGATTTCAGTACTTTTTTTATTACCATACAAGGTGTCTCGTTAAATCTACCGTAATTTAAGAGAAGACATTGTAGAGAAGAGATAGTTTTAGGAAATATACGGAGATACATTTTGAAGCTGAATGACCGGAGCAGCTATATACAGGGTGAACCGGAATTAATTGACGTAAACCGCAATAGATACAATATCGACTGAATGAAAAAAAGTAGCACATGGGCTGAAAAGTCCCGGGCATGACACATAGATGGAGCTAGTTTTATTGAAATCGTCTATTTTTCAGTTAGTACTAACCTTATAAAGACAGCTGTTAAAATTTCATGATCTGTATCTGTATCTGTAGAGTAGGGAGGGTGAGTGTAGGCTCACAGCACTTAGGCCACATGTGACCCATTGTACATCCTCCCGAGGAGTTGTCTTCCTAGGTCATTGTCCATCCTGTCCTTCTCAGGAAGGTGGACAGGTCACTAGGAGACATCTCCTTTATATCGGCAGGTGTAGGCCAAGACTCACCGAACACACACTTTCTTATTGACGATAACTCCGGACACTCGCATAAGACATGCCTGACAGTTTCATCTTCCTGTTCACACATCCTGCATAGAGGTGTGTCCACTAGCCCCATAGTATGGAGGTGTTTCCCTAGTTGACAGTGACCAGTCAGAAATCCTACTGTTAAACGTAGGTTTCTCCTGGTCATCGCCAAATATTTCTTCGGCTCCAGCTTCCCAGGGTCGCCCAGGGTGATCCTGGCAAGACTGCATCCTTTGATTCGATCCCATCTCTTAAGGGATTGAGTATGGGTGTAGCGTTTGGCTAGTTCCGCAATTGTCGAAGTCGTTAGGCCGTAGGTGTCACTGGGTCCTAGAATTTTTAGTCCGGCGGCTTCCCTGGCTAAAGAATCAGCAATGCGATTTCCTTTACTCCTGTCGTGCCCTTTAACCCACCTCAGGATAATATTGTTATCTGCCGAGGCGTCAGCTAAATCTTGGTGGCACTCTAGTACTAGCCTCGATATAACACGTTGTCTGTTTAAGGCTAATAGGGCTTGTCTACTATCAGTGCAGATTATTATGTTTTTGCCAGAAATTCCTCTTCTGGTTAGTTCTTTTGTGGCAATTGAGATACCAGCCAGTTCTGTTTGAACTACGCTGGTATTGTTTCCCATTCCCCACTTCATCTTTAGGCTTAGTGCTCTTGAGTAAACTCCACATCCTGAGCCTTCTTTCATTTTTGAACCATCTGTATATATGCGTATTGCATTTGCAGCACCTGGCTCTGTGTTCTGTTTTATTTGAATTTTGTAGGGTTTGTTAAACAAAAACCTGGGTTCAATTGCATCATTGGTTGCCTGCAGCAGAGGTAGCGCAGTGAGCGCTTCCTGCCACAGGCTCAACCTCAATTGGCCCACTCCTACTTCGGGGTTTACACCAGCCGTGCGCAATCGTACCATGGCCATTAACGCAACCTCCTTGACGTACAGGTACAAAATTTCATGATATTCTATTCATTAGTTCGTGAGTTATTGTGCCAAGAATGAAACTACTTTTAATATTTTGAAAACAATGGGAAAAAATACCGTTCAAGCGGAGCTATGGCTTGGAAACTGTTATGGGGAGTTCGCTCCATCAAAAACAACAAAAAAACGATGGTTTGCTGACTTCAAACGTGGTCTTAGACACACCGATGATGCGGAACGCAGTGGACGTCCAAATGAGGCGGTAACGCCAGAAAACATCAAAAAAAATCCACAAAATCGTTTTGAATGATCGAAAAGTGAAGTTGCGTGAGTTAGCTGACATCGTAAAGATATCAAAACAACGTGTTGGTTTTATATTGTATGAGCAATTGACTATAAGAAAGTTCTGTTCAAACTGGATGCCGCGTTTGCTCACTGTTGAGCAAAAACAAGAACGTGTTGATGCTTTTGAGCAGTGTTTGACCATGTTTAAACGTAACAAACCGGAATTTTTGCGTCGATATGTGACAAAGAATGAAACATGGGTCCATCACTTCACTCCGGAATCAAAACGATGGTCATCTGAGAGGACAGCAACTGGAGAACCTCGTCCAAAGCGCCCGAAAGCACAACAATCAGCTGGAAAGGTTATGGCCTTGGTATTTTGGGATGTACGTGGTGTAATATTCATCGACTATCTTGAAAAGGAAAAAACTATTCATCAGTGAATATTATATATAGCGTTATTGGAGCGTTTGAAGGCCGAAATTGCAAAGAAACGTCCGCTATGGCAAAGAAAAAAATTTGGTTTCATCAAGACAACGCACCGCGTCACAAGTCAATCAAAACAATGGCAAAACTACATGAATTGAACTTCGAATTGCTCCCTCATCCACCGTATTCACCAGATTTGGCTCCCAGGCTGTTCGCAGACCTAAAAAAACGCTCGCCGGTAAGAAATATCGCTCGAATGAAGAGGTTATCGCTGACACTGAGGCCTATTTTGAGGCAAAAGATAAATCGTTCTACAAAAGTGGTATTAAAATGTTAGAGCAGCGCTAGAATGTTTGCGTTGTTCTTGATGGAAATTACGTTGATGAATAAAACTTATTTTGAACAAAAAAACGTGTTTTCTTTGTTAGGCCCGAGACTTTTCAGTCCAAGTGTTATATTGATGGGAAATTAGATGGTTATATGGACTAGTACAGGAGAAGTATGCTATACCATTGTATGTATCTCATACAAAACCTAAAAAAGATTGCAAAAGAAATCCAGGTCCGATTTTAAAAAATAAAGTTTAAGGAGAAACGCCGTGATAAAATTTTGGTATTTTAATTTATAGAATTTATTGGAAAAAGTTAGGGATAATTTTGCTGACATCTTTTATAATAACACCGGCACATTTAAAAAACGAGAATATCGAATATCTCCTGAACTAGTAGAGATATTTTAAATGTTTTCGAACCATCTAATTTCCCATCAATATACCAAACTTTTTCTCAATTTAATGATTCCTTTCTTCAATGACTGAAATGAATCATGGCTTCGTTAAAATCTTACAGCCAAACATTAGGGAAACGGGAAGTCACGAACCAGATTTTCATCATGTTCATTGATGATGTTTTACGCTCAAAAGCGATCAAGTTGGAAAGCGTTTTAAGATCAGTAAAGAAAATGATCAACTTCAGAAGGTCACGTGGATTGAATAAGCGACAGTTTACTGCGTTTCTATGTGATTTAGAAAGTTAGTAAACTGGTTTTCGTGTTTTATGGTTCTCGATCGGTTTTGGAAACTCAAGGAAAAAAATAATACTGATTAGATAAATCTTAATAATGTAAAAAAAAGAATATTCTGAATGCTCGCCGCGAACGTCTTGGCAACATGCTAATCTGGTACAGAAATGTTACTAACGTTACTCAACCTTTCAGGCGTGACTGATCTAATCGCAAGCGTGATTAATCTTTTTAAGTCATCAAGTTGAGTGGTTTAGGTTTGTATACAATATTTTCCACATATCCCCACAAAAAGTAGTCTAATGGCGTCAGATCAGGAGATCGTGCTGGTCATTCTATCGATACGCACCTCCCTATCCATCGATTTGGAAATATTTGGTTCATGTTCTGCCGGACATTGATTTGGAAATGGGGCGGTTCTCCATCTTGCTGGAACTTGTGCGTTTGCTGGATCAGGATATAAGTTTGTCAAAGTTGGCACGACATTATTTTGGAGCAGTTCTAAATATTTATCTCCATTCAAGTTGCCATCAATGAAAAAGGGACCTACGATATGATTTCCAACAATTACTGCCTAAACATTAACTTTCTCAGGATATTGTGAATGTTCTCTCATCCAGTGAGGATTTTCATTAGAGCAATTTTGACGATTAACATGACTTTGGAGTGTAAATGTGCTCTCATCAGAAAACAAAACATATTCTAATTGGATCATACAGTTATCCAACATTACCATCATTTGTTCACAAAAATAAGCTCTCCAATCGAAATCGTCTTCCATGAGCTCCTGATTTGGCATCATTTTATATCGATGCATTTTACTTTCCTGCAATATGTATTCAAAGAATTGATGTGTGGCTAGCGTTGAACAGTGGGGCTGCTTTTCGATCAGAATTATGAGGGTTTTCTTGAAACTCAAGCATAATATCCAATTTCGTATCATCACTTACTGCATTGGCAGCTACTATTTTCATCTGTCTCACATGACCAAGCTCGCGAAACTGCTTTTTTATTTGGCTAATTGTTCGTTGGGATACTGACGGCAAATTTGGAAATTTATCGTGAAATAAGCGTGTGCCCGTGTGTTATCTCCATAACCAATCATTTGTAGAATGGTTATTTTGTGCATTTCTGTTAAATCAACCATTTTTCAGATATTATTACGTCCAGTTAACGAAATTCAAACGACATTGCACTTAAGATAATTTTCCATGTAGAAATTTTTGCACTGTGTTCTTTGAAATGCCCAGTGATGCTCCAAATCCTTGTCAATCTTCCTGGATCAGCTAACCTACAGTTACAATCCTATATCATCGTGTTCGCAACGAAATCACCTTCATTTTAATATAAAATGTATTTATTAGTCTACGTTATAGACGTCAGTACCATTAATAATAGATACTACGATTGAGACATGTATACAGAAGACTTGTTTTTTTTTTCTAGGAACGGTCCACCTACAATAGATATCCACCGAAACTAAATAATACTCCAAACATAAAACACTCGTTATAGTTAACTGCCTATTTAAACCTTAACTGAAATTAATATCTATAGAAATGTACAGGTAAGATAATTTGTAACGAAACGTCAGGACCCCCACGGTCGAAGCTGAAAGCACGGAATTGTCATCTGTCAAGTTCCATCTCACCCATTTTCTTAGAACAGTTTTGAAAAGATATCGATATCCAATAGAACTATTCAAGTATAATGAGCTTGTAGTTACATAAATAAAGAAATCGATCGGCTCAGTTCACACCAAATTTGAAAATAAGTAAGTACCTAGCCAGCTGACTTCATCACTTTTGTTGTACAAAAATGGGTTTTATGCTTTTTTAGACACAATGGTCGAGACAAGTGTGGCTGTTTTGTTGAGTACCCTTAACACAATTACAGCACAATACTGTGCTACCTATAACGACAGAAAAATTGAACCTATTTTCATAAATAGGTGCTGATTAGAGTCAGAGATTTGACGATTTTATTCTTAATTTTTGGAATGTATAAAATGATTCGAGAAAAAACATGACTAAAACCGTTGAGTGGTAAATATAAAGGCTGCTATACACGTTAGGGTTTGCATGATGGTTATAACCATGTAGACTATATAAGGAGAACTAACTCGTACGTAAAAATTGTCAAAACCTGTCCTCAAAATCGTCTATCTAAGGGCCGGTTCTACCACCTCTGGTTAAAGATTCTAGTTATGGTTAACAAGATCTGACAAGAGGTTTGCTATTCTATGACCGCTAGCTTCTTTGTAACCATAGGCTAAAGTTATTTGACCAAAGGATAAAGTAACAGGTACTTTGAGTTCCTGTTGAGACTGTAGCCACTGGTTAACTTAATTTTGGTGATATTTGACTTTACAATCTTGACAATTGTAAATAAATAGTAGTTTTTGTCACAGCACATCTTCATTTATATTACAAATATTTTATTTGTAAATAAAAGACGTTAGCGCTTAATATAGATCCTATATAGTATCATAATAGAAATAATGATTGATCCCGAACTTGATGGTTCAGATGAGTCAGAGACCAAAATTAATCCAAAATTAAATAACTATGAAATTCTCAGTGACGATAAGCTTTTTGTGAGATTTCTTCTGGAGAAAGAAACTGCAAATTTTATGGTGTGGCTGACCTTCTGCCATCAATGTCGGAAATGTTTAGCTCATTGGTAATTTTGTCCCAACGTTGCTGCTTTGCTTTCCAGGTTACAGCATAATGTTTGCTTTTATTTTCAACAATTTTATAATATCTTTTGGTAAATACCAAGAGAGTATCAATTTCGGGATTTTAAAAAGTTTTTCTGACAAAACAAGGTGCTTTGTGTATATGTTGCGTCCCAAGCCCGATCTTGTACGGAGTCGAGCTTCGTACAATGAATTTGTACGAAGTCCGATCTGTACAAGCCATTTTGTACGAAGCCGAGATTGGCGGACTTTGGACAGAGATGATTGTACGAAGTCGACTCTGTACAACGCTGGTTGTACGGAGTCGGAGCATCGATACTAGGTAGGGTAGGGTAGGGTAGGTTGGGTTGGATTTCCTTCGCTTCTAATGCACTTTACAACATTTTGGAAAATATCCATTAAAAAAGTGTACGGAAAGCAAGCTTTTCTGTGAATTATACAATTCCATTTTTCGATTTGGGTTAGGGTTGGGTAGGTTGGGTGAGATTTCCTTCGCTTTCAATGCACTTCACAAAAATTTATGAAATTCCCCTTAAAAAAGTGTATAGAAACCTAGGATATCTATGAAAAGAACATCTCCTCGCTTTCCATTCACTTTTTTAAATATATCGTTTGAAAAAGTGTATAGAAAGCAAGTCAATTCCTAACCTAAGCCACCCTACCCTACCCTACCCTAATCCGAATCGAAAAATTGAATTGTGTAATTGACAGATTCGTCCTAAGTCTGCGCTAAATGTGAAGGGGGATATGTTTTTTTTTAAAGAAGACCTGATGGGCCAATAATATCAATTAAAAACCCTCCTCCGCGCCTTCGAGTCAGATAATGTTCAAATTATAATAATTTTCAATAATAACCCAACCAAACCTACCCCTACCAAACTACCTTCGTATTTTTAGTCAATTTTTGTAGAATAAATTATAATAATTTGTTATATATGCGTGTACTACTTCGGAATAACGCGCTCATTACCGAGTGAGTATCGATGCTCCGACTCCGTACAACCAGCGTTGTACAGAGTCGACTTCGTACAATCATCTCTGTCCGAAGTCCGCCAATCTCGGCTTCGTACAAAATGGCTTGTACAGATCGGACTTCGTACGAATTCATTGTACGAAGCTCGACTCCGTACAAGATCGGGCTTGGGACGTAACATATATATGACATAATATAACCAAACTTTTATCTGCAATTTTTAGGCGGAAAAGTCAAATTTTCTACAATATTTTTATAATGGAAAGTACAATTACGAAAACTATCGATGTTAAATAACCACTAGTCAAAAGTAGCTGACACATGATGATAGGACACATTTTTTCCTAACCTTAAGGTAAACACCTGACCAGTGGTTGACAAACTCTCACTTTTTAACAAGAGGTGATAGAACCAGACCTAAGCAGTTTGTTTTTTCACCGCGGCGTCGCGCATTGCGAATACAATACTATCCAATAGTTTTTATAAATTACAGTAGCCAAATAGTAAACAATACCTGATATTACTTAGTGTTAGTGAATGATAAAAACTAAAAGTACGAACCAAAATTGTTAAAAATTAAAAATTGGCAAGGTGTGTATTGTTAAAAATTGCATATTTCTGTCATGGAATTTGTTACTTATTGAATTTATTTTAAAATCAGCTTTAGAATATACTTAATCGCACAAAGAGTGTCTTTTTAATTCTCCTAATTTATTTTTATAAATTTTATAAGAAAAATACAGATAATATCTATTTTTATTTTTACTTTTGTTTTTAATATTAAACAGATATATTTAACCATCACACCCTGTACATAATTATTACAGTTTTTCAATCAACATTAATTATTTTGAATCAATAAAAGTATATCATTCAATCATCATCGTATTAAATTGTTTAAATAATTTAATATATTTTGTTAAACCCCGTTTGTAATAATTTTGCGTACGATCTGTATAATTCATAATAATTTCGAGCTCCTTGTTAAACGTTTTTATAAGCAAATGAGTAAACAATTTTTTTTTTAATTCTGATAAGAACCGGCTAGGTATTTCAGTTTTTATTTTACGGAAAGTACCTATCCAAGTTAGCTGTGTTGTCATTATTGTCAATAACTTAATAACATTATTTAAAGATTTACAAAAATGATATACGTGTCGGTACGGTTTGAGTTATTTTCGTGTGAAAAACTTTGTTACGATAACAAAAACTATTCAAATTTGTGGCAGAAGTGTTGGTTGATAATGTAAAACAGCTCTCAGGCAGATATTATTAAGGTAAGATTGTTAATTTTATATATAATTGTTGAGATTTTTAAAGATTTTTTATTATAATGTACTCGTCCAATATTTAGTAGGTTATTAATGAGAAAATTTGAAATTTTGGATTTGTTTCTATTATGTGAACGTTTTATATAATATATAAATTATAGTTCGTTCCAAGATATTTCGTTTTAACTTATGCCAACATGATTTAATACCAAAACCAACAGGAGGTTATCGTTAATCCGATAAAAGGGTCCGTTGAACTATACGGAGACACGAATTTTTGAGTGATTTTGCGAAAATTCGATAGTACTCACCTATTTTGAATGTTATCCGTCGAAAAACTTGGGGGTTACACACAATTTACAGAGAAAAATAAAAAAAAAAGATTTTTTTTCACCACTTATACCATCACTTTTTGGCCCGATATTTTACACAAAAAACAGTTTAAATGTATCGCACTGTAGGGGAAAGTGATCAAGAATATGTATTCTCACTAACTATGAAAAAAATTCAGTTAGTTTCTTCATAGCATCATATAAATTACCACTTTTATAAATACACATTTAAAAGGCAACCAATTTGTATGTAAATAATTTTAATGACAGAATTGACAGATATCTTTCCGTGAAACGTAATGCGTAACCAAAACCATAAATCTAAATATGCATTCTCTAAAATGTCTTTTTCATCTTTCAATGTAAATGAGATTATAAATTTTTAGGTCATTATAAAAGACAAAATTGTTTATACCATATAAATTTGCAAATTTGCAGCCTTTCAAATATTTATTTATAAAAGTGGTAATTTAAATCATATGATGAGGAAAGTAACTGAAATTTTATTACAATTAGGGAGAATACATGTTGTTGATCACTTTCCCGTACAGTGCGATACATTTAAACTGGTTTTTGTATAAAATATCGGGCCAAAAAGTGATGGTATAAGTGAAAAGAATCTTTTTTTTATTTTTCTCTCTAAATTGTGTGTAACCCGCAAATTTTTCGACGGATATTATTCAAAATAGGTGAGTACTATCGATTTTTCGCATAATAAGTCAAAAATTCGTGTCTCCGTATAGTTCAACGGACCCCCGATAAAAATAGCATAGTAACGTACTCTTCTCTTCGAAAAGCTAAAAAATAATATAATGACTAATATAGTCCAAAAAAAAAACTCAATTAAATCATAATGTTTGAATGGAGGTTTTGAATTTTTTATATAACTTACTCTGAAGTGTACTAACGAAACATACATGTGACTATGTTTCAACCCACCGGAAAGGGGTTAAAAAAATATATAAGGTGTTTTTTTTTAAATTATGCAATAACCGTTGGAGTTAGATAAATATTAGGCTTTAAATGTTATACCAACCTAATCATTTTGGATAGAAGTTAAGGGGTAGTTTTTTAAACTTTAAAACATTATAATCCGTAGAAAAATTGAGATATTTGATAATTGTTTGCGTTGTTTCTGTCGGAACCACGGTGGATGTAGATGCATAGGCGTCACCACAGAAAAATGCCTGGTTGAAAATAAAAGGTAAGTAATTATCGCAATATTAATTCATTTGATAAGAAATAAACATTTTTTAACTTGAACTTCTCATCGGTTTTTTAACAGCCCTGTATATAAAAAAGAAGTTTTCGACTTGTCACCAATTACCTTGATCGTCCTACTAATGAACCCGACAAGATATTTTTTAATTGGTATTGGGGATGTTGACACAGTCTTTTCAATATGAAGCACCTGTCAATTTTTTATTAAAAAAATGTATATCTCGATAAGTATAACTTATATAAGGATTCTACACAAACTGACATTAAAATTTGATGTCGAATACGAAAAATTAATAATATATAGGGTGTTATATTTAAAATAACAAAGTTGTCGTTCACTTTTGGTATAACCGTAAGTTAGGTTAGGTTAAAGGAATGAATATCTCGTCTCGAAAGAAATTTCTCGTCTCGAAGTGTTTCCAGTGGCGGATCTTGATATTGTGAGGCCCCAGGCGCAACTCGATTTTGAGGCCCCCTTATTGACCTTACTTGAGGGGAATGGATCCATTAAAATGTACAAGGCAGAAAATTATAACGTTTTTTATTAAGAAACAGTAAACATTTTAAACATTTACCTACAATTATTTAATTTTGGTTGTTTTTTGAGAATGAGGCCAACAATTCTGAGGCCCCCTGCTTTGTTGAGACCCCAGGCATGCGCCTCATGCGCCTGTGCGGTAATCCGCCACTGAGTGTTTCTTCAAGATAATTTCTCGATCTCGATTCGAGATTCTCGAAAACAAAAACTCAATGTTATTATAATATATATCTACATATGTATACAGGGTTTATCTAAATAAC
Source organism: Lochmaea capreae (assembly GCA_949126875.1). Lineage (NCBI taxonomy): Eukaryota > Metazoa > Arthropoda > Insecta > Coleoptera > Chrysomelidae > Lochmaea > Lochmaea capreae. Next base: position 5,846,247 of record OX421411.1, read on the forward strand.
ACCAAAAAAATTTAAGGGTAATGAGGAAAATTAAGGTGGATATTTGGAATAACTTTTTCTTAAAAAACCTTACCCGGGAACATTTGCTGAAATTAAAAAAAAATGGTTATTCTTTTTTAATTTCCCTGTATATCCAATGTCAATAAAACTACACATTTTGAATTTTTTTCCTGAAGTATGCTTAGAAGGGGTTGAAATCGTCAACCAAAATCTTTTTTTTACATTACAACTTTTTTTTAGATAGAAATTTTCCTTTTAAAAAAAACATGGATGAAAAGCCCAATTTATTTTCATCTCTAGAAGTTTTTTCGAAAACGAGAATTTACGAAAAAAAAAATGTTTTACAAGCTAATGTTAAACATCATTTTACTGAACAACACAGCCAACCAAATTATGATTCTACTAGGTAGGCTAATACTTTACAATTATAAAAAAAGTAAACAAACAATGAACAAAAACCTGTCGAATGTATCGTTTTATTGACAAACAAAATTCACCAAATGTCGTGTCTTTAGCTTAATATACAGGGAAAATAAAAAACGAAAACCATTTTTTTTTCAAATCTTTGGAGGGGTGAAATTTTTCAAAAATGTAGGTATATGTGTATTCTAGCGTTATTATATATTGGAAATATTGGTTCAGACTTAGAAGCGATCGTTATTGCAGCATTCATATTTTTCGAGAACGAGAAATCTGGAAAAAATTTCGAATCTCGATCTCGTCTCATCGAGACGAGACGAGAAATCTCGAATTTCAAGAGTCTCGTGAAACCCTATGTGTGATGGCCTGCAAATAGACGTAATAAAAATTTATATTAAGCAGGAGTTTAAGGGGCAGGTTGAAGAGGTGCAAGTGATAAAAATGCGCACTTCTTGTTCTTCTTCTTTTATCACACTAATCACTTTTTTTCATTCTTTCCTGTAAGCCTAGTAATATGACCTACTCATCTGTCACTGCCATCTTATTTTTAATCATTATTTTAAAAATTCTTCCCAGGCAATTATTATATCAATTTTGAATGCAAATGTGTCCGTTAATTAATATCCAACTTAATCAATAAACATGACATTTTTCTAGGAATTACGTTTACTTAACACGTGGGAAGGATTTTAGTAGGAGTGACATTTCCGAGAATCCTTCAGGCTGAAAAGTAGGAAGTCTGGACGTCGTAAAGCACGTTTGTCTAGACGCACGTTGAAATTTCCCCTTCCAACACACCTTTCAAAGGTCATTATCAACAAAATAATAAAAATGAGCATATCGTTAACCACAAAACGTTACAAATTACAGTAGAGATGCCTAAAGGATATGAATAACTCATGAGAGACGGAGAATATAGTGTACAAGTACATACACAGAGACTGGCTCTGAATAATAAAATACGATCGAAGATGTTTTAGAAAAATGTTATGGATTGTGTGTTAGAATTGAAAAATAATAATATTTTATGTGACCGCTGGTATCGCGGTTTTGTCAAATGTCAGTTTTTCAAGAAAAATTAATATTAAAAGTAAAGGAACAATTTGTGCAATTAATATTTGTTAGTGAATTTTTTTAATTCTACTTCTTGATTTGTAATTTCTTTAAATGTACCACTAATACTTGGAATTTGTACATCTTCATTATTTTCAAACTGAAATATTTGTTTAGTAGCATTAAGTTTGCTTGTAAGTGATTCCTCTACATATCCCTCCGCTACTGTCGACGATTTCCATCCGCCATGTCTTTTAAGCTCTAGTATATTTGCTCCTGTGCCTATCTGCAAAAAGTGTTGCGGAGGATCTCCTAAAGCAGTGCAAAACTGACAAGAATGACAGATGAGTGCAACAAAAATAAAAAGAACCACTTTTTCCATTAAATGTGTTTCACAAAAGTGTTGTTTTTTGCATGAATGTAGAAAAAGGAATTTATTCTTGAAAGAAAAGCTCTTGTGTTATATTATAACTATTCAAAAATTCTAACCGCAGGCAAAAACCAGCTGGGAATTTAGGTAAAAAAAATCTTAGATACTAGATAAAGTCAAATAGTGAAATAATAATAATAATAACTTTATTCACTCAATAAATAAATGAATACAAAAAATACATGGTGGAAGTGAATAAGGAACTGTTGCGATAAGTGCAAGCACTTGTTTCGCGGAGAAATACACATGTGTAGAAAGTGAACTATAAGATATAAAAAGATATAAAATGTTAGATGTGAAATATAAAAATATAAAATGTAAAAAAAAATGTAAGATATGTATAATATAAAAATATAAAATGTAAAGTGTAAAATGTAGATAATAACAATGCCATACAACGAAGAATTAACAATAAATATTATGAACGATGATACAGTGGGTAAAAAAAAAAACAATAATAATGTTAAGAGTTTACAAGAACATGTCTAATAGATGGGGGGTATAGCCTCAATTTTTTAAAATAATGGAGAAAAAACTATCATTTTGAATTGTTTCCTGTTACACAGTTATACAGAAAAATATTATGAATTGTGTTTTAGAATTTAGAATTTTGTTTCATCCCCTTTCCGGGGGGTTGAAACATGGTCACATGTATGTTTCGTTTGTAGAGATTCAAATTTTACACCAAAATGATCATTTTTTTCCCAAATGATTTTAGGGTGGCTCACAGTTGAGAGGTGGTTTTTCAATCTTTAAAAAATTATAACTGGTAGGAATATTGAGATAATTGCGAATTTTTTTTTTTTAAATCACTTAACACACAGTAAACTTTCATTTCAGAGAAGAATTTATTGTTTTAATTTGTTTATAACAAAGTAGTAACAATTGGGAATTTTTTCTACTCTGCTCTATCGGATGAATTTATTTTTTTTTTCATTATTTTGTTTGTTTTTTTATAAACTGAACGCTTATTCGTGAAATATTTTTTTAAGTATAAATTTTATATATAAGGTATTATACACAAAGTGACATTACAATTTGACGTAGCATCCGAAAAGTTAATAATATACAGGGTGTTTCATTTAAGTGACATGTATGTCAGAATATTTTCCATAAATATACTTGTTATCCATCTATGCCAATTTTTATGGAATTCTTATAAGTAGCTACCAATATATACAGGGTTATTGATTAGTGTGATGAAGTTCAGTGCCTCCTTTGTCCTTGGAGATATCAATTTGAAAATTTGAGGGTTTATGGCCATCATCAGTATCCATATTTTTAATTTATTTACAATCTTTCAGGGTGTTCCATAATGCTGTGCCATATCAAAGTTACATTTTTTTAAAAAAACACCATATATTTTATCGCATATTTGGAAACAACTTGACCTCCCCATTACAATAATATAAGGTTGTGATGTGTTCTATGGAGTATTTAAAAAGTTATAACCAATTTTCAATAAAAATCGTAACAAGTTCAATACCCTGTACGATGTAAGAGAAATTCAAGAATAAAGCATTCGAATAGTAGTAAAAATTCTGGAAAATTATTTATTGAATCTGATCAAAATAAGAATACATTATTTTCTCGGTTTTTTCAAATGGATCACCCTGTATTTTATGTGAGAATCGAAAAGTACTACCAACATACTTCTTTTTTTATATAGCATTCCCCATACCTAAAATTATTAGTTCTTGAGATATTTTGATTTTTCTATGCAAAACATTGATTATATCAAAAAAATATGGTCCTACTACATATTCAACTAGATATTCACCAACAATACCTCCCCACACATTCAACGACCATCTTGTTTGACTGTGTGTCACTATGTGATATGGATTAGTTTATGAATAATAGTGAAAGTTGTGCCTATTAACACAACCATTTTTATGAAACGTGGCTTCTTACACTTGTGTGTGGGTTTTCAGTAACTGCCAGCAAAACATTAATTTCATTTTCTTCTGTCACAGAAGTTTTTGTTTTGTAGGCTGCCGCCTTTCAGGAAAACGTTCTTGCTGATGGTAAGGCGTTTTTATTGCATTCTCCCAATATCCAGATCACTAATGAAATTCATTTTTGCCCTAGTTCAAATTCTTCAAAACACCAAGAAATGTACCGAACCGCTAAATAAAAAAACACTAAAGTACCTACTGCCATGTCATGTTATTGTCAAATATCAGTTTTTGACAAATCAATCACACCCAACTCACAATTAATTATTAAATAATTAGATATAATCAATGTTTTGCATAGAAAAATCAAAATATCTCAAGAACCAACAATTTAAGGTATAGAGAATGCTTTCTAAAAAAACAAGTATGTTGATAGTACTTTTCGATACTTTCATAAAATACAGGGTGATCCATTTGAAAAAACGGAGAAAATAATGTATTCGTATTTTGATTCACCCTGTATCAGATTCCATGAATATTAACGACATAAATAGTTTTCCAAAATTTTTACTACTATTCGAATACTTTCGCCGCAACAGATTTTCATTCTTGAATTTCTCTTACAATGTACAGGGTATTGAACTTGTTACGATTTTTATGGAAAACTGGTTATAACTTTTTAAATACCCCGTAGAACACATCACAACCCTATATTATTGTGATGGGGAGGTCAAGCTGATTCCAAATATGCGATAAAATACAGGGTGTTTCATTTAAAAAAATGTAACTTTGATATGGCGCGGCATTCTGGAATAACCTGTAAGGTTGTAAATAATTTAAAAATGTGGGGACTGATGATGGCTATAAAACCTCAAATTTTCAAATTGATATCTCAAAGGACAAAGGAGGCACTGAACTTTATCACACTAATCAATCACCCTGTAGTGTAAGCTCGTCGTGAAACAACATGTATATTAATTTTTTCCTTCCTGCTTTCGTATTATTGCGTAAAAACGTTATTTTTCCAAAAAGGTATTTAAATTTTGTACACACTCCACTTACTTGACCTTCAGTACCTCAAATTTTCATCCAAAATTAAAATAAACAATTAATGTCGCTTTGTAATGTTTATATCGTACTTAGATTACAACAATCCTTCACATAAAATCCATCAATTTGTCATGTCCATTAAGGTAAAACGTGACGTGAGTTTCAGTTACAAATCGTACGTGCTCTTAACATTAATTTTATATCATTTTATTGAAATTATCATCCTCTAAGAACAAACATTATTTTATACCGTCAAGTTAAGAATTAATTAAAATCATTAAACATTTAAAATATCCACACAAACAATAATGGATGCATTTCATGAAATAATGTTGTTAAATAGGATATGGAATTGTATTTGGATATTCATGACAGTTTTCAACGTCAAATTAAATGCCAAATGGCACAAAAGCTTTTTTTGTTGTGTTACAATGGCAAAATAACAAACAAATTTTTAATTTTCATCCACCCTGTACCAATTTGATTCAAGGGAAATCCGTCAATTTAGAAAAAGGACGGTGTTTGTTTAAAGAAAATGGAACTGACTCTATCATTCATCATATCTGTCTGTAGAGTAGGGAGGGTGACTTAGGCCCACAGCACTTGGGCCACATGTGACCCATTGTACATCTTCCCGAGAAGTTGTCTTCCTAGGTCATCGTCCATCTTGTCCTTTCCAGGAAGGTGGACAGGTCCCTAGAAGACATCTCCTTTATATCGGCAGGTGTAGGCCAAGACTCACCGAACACTCACTCTCTTATTGACTTTAACTCCGGGTACTCGCATAAAACATGCCTGACAGATTCATTTTCCTTTTCACACATCCTGCATAGAGGTGTGTCCACTAGTCCCATTGTATGGATGTGTTTCCTTAATTGACAGTGGCCAGTCAGAAATCCTACCGTCGAACGTAGGTTTTTCCTGGTAATCGCCAAATATTTTTTCGGCTGCAGCTTCCCAGGGTAATTCTGGCACCCCTTGATTTCATCCCATCTCTTTAGATATTGAGCATGGGTGTATCGCTTAGCTAGATCCGCAATTGTCGAATTCGTCAGGCTGTAGGTGTCGCCGGGTCCAAGAATTCTTAGTCCAGCCGCTTCCCTGGCAAAAGAATCAGCAATGCAGTTACCTTTGCTCCTGTCGTGCCCCTCAACCCACCTCAGGATAATATTGTTATCTACCGAGGCGTTAGCTAAATCCCGATGCTACTAGCCCTGATGTAACCATAGTATCTCTATGGATATAACACGTTGTCTGTTCAAAGCTAGTAGAGCTTGTCTGCTATCAGTGCAGATTATTATGTTTTTGTCAGAAATTCCCTTTCTGGTTAGTTCCTTTGTATACCAGCCAGTTCTGTTTGAACAACGCTGGTGTTTTTTCCCATTCCCCACTTAATACTTAGGCTTAGTGATCTGGAGTAAATTCCACATCCTGAGCCTTGTTTGGTTTTTGAGCCGTCTGTATATGCGTGTTGCATTTGCAGCATCTGACTCTGTGTTCTGTTTTATTTGTATTTTGTAGGGTTTATTAAACACAAACCTGGGTTCAATTGCATCACTGGCCGCCTGCAGCAGAAGTAGCGCTTCCCTCCACAGTCGCAGTCTCAACTGACCCATTCCTACTTCGGGGTTTACACCAGCCGTGCGCAATCGTAACATGGTCATTAACGCAACCTCTTTAACGTACGCATTGTATGTTATATTTATTGATAATTATTTTTTAAATAACGTACATTGAAAATACTGTCCAACGATGCGTTGCTGACAGCCTGACAGAAAACTGTAAAATTAACCAGTAGAATTTGAAATTAAAAAAATTTAATCTCCACCACTGATCCCACCTGAACAATCAGTTCTCCACAACACGAGATTAAAAACCGAACTACAAATTACGTGGTATCTCGTTAAAAAGAATAGGCCCAAATTATGGGGCATCTGCTAAAAGAACCATAAGAAGCTTAACTTTAGGTAATAAAATCGTTGCTAGCTGCTTGTTATAACAGGTTTTATTGTAATTAATTTGTGGTTTGGTCTTTTTGTTAACCGATTAGTGAACATACAGAACCTGATAATGATATTAGTTAAGATGGGATGATGAATACCAACAGTAATCATATTTAAACACGGACACTGTGAAAATTGTTATTTTTTTCATCACTACATTCATATTTATTTATATAATTGTTGTTTATGATCTTGCATTGCCAACAGATTAAAAAAAAAGGTTACAGAGATAATCGATAGGAAATATAAAGAAAAATTGAACTTAATTGATCAGAAAAAGAAGAAATATTTTGGTTACATGAAACGTGTGGATGAACGCACAGCTACAGTAAGACCAATAATTACTTATGGAATCATTGCGTGTAGTAGTGAGACCATGGAAAGTATGGACGACGAGAGACAAGAGACAACATCTACAGAATTTAAGCAGGAGCAACAAAAACATGCCAAACGGTGGCTATGGAAGTGGGTCTTAACTTCAAGCCACTACATATCCGATTTCTGGACCAGATTTTTTTGTTTTTATATTAAAATTGGCTAATTTGAACCAGTAGATTCCGAAAATCCATATCAAAATTTCCTAAATTTGGAGAAGTTTTAAATTTTTGAAATAAAATGACTTTCTAGTTTAGGAAAACCCTGTATTCACAATTTCACACATACGAATCTCCTGATTTTTTTTCATATTCTACCACTATCTTAGAGTATCCAATTCAAATTTTAACTTGATATTCCAACTATTAAGGTCTCTACGATTTTTTGAGTGTAACCGTGCGAAATTTCGGACATGCTTCGATTATTTCGCTTATAACTTCCAAACCGGACCTCGTATTATATTATAGTCAACGCCATTCGATTTTTCATCATTACATTTTCTATAATTACTGGTATTTTCAGTTTTTCAGCTGGATTCCATCAAAATTTCCGACGTGTTAGTGAATTAGTATATATGTGGTCAACACTTTGAATTATTTTTTGAAAATATCAAATTCAAATTCCAAACCGCATGCTTGCCCATACTTTTGATCACGGTTTTTTACTAATTCTACCCCGTAGAAACCGAAAATCAGCTTAAAAATGTGATCAAAGCTGCCTATTGGAAGTTACAGTTAAATGAATTTCCAAAGATCCTATATTTTCACACTTTTTCTTATTTTACACTATAATTATGTGACTCTGTGGAAAGTGATGCTGAAAGAACAAGTTACAGACCAAACCTTTGAGAAACCAGAAATTCTGGGACGTGCCACAGGACGGTAGAAGTTTTTATGACCATTGGAACGACCAATCAAAGGTAGTAACTTTGGAAACTACTAACAAGTGAAATCAAATAAATGCCTGAGCCAGGGTAATACTAAGAGTCTTGACGAGACACTACCACCTGAATGAGTACCTTAAAAAGCTTAAACTAGTGGAGCAAGAAGAATGAAGATTTTGTGGAATGCTGTGTACTACAGAACTCAAGGAGGGTACAACACCTGAGAGGCTATTGGAAGCAAGAGCGACAATCACCTAGAACTAGTGGAACTGCTACCATATGAGATTTTCTTGAAGAAATTAGTAGAAGAAAGGGGACACAACAGATCTTCTAGGTATCAGTGTATAAACATGTTTGCAGGGTTGGAATTGGCAAGGATTTTTAAGGTTTTTTAAAAGGGTATCGCGAAACATGTAGGACGCATTTTAGATTTTTTTTTAATGTAGTAGATACAGCTGTGAAAATATAAATATGTTTGACTACATCTTTCAAAGACAGTAAATTATAATTCCGTCTTTATTTTTGTTAGAGGCAAAGTAACATGTTCCACCACCCTCTCTAGAAGCAGGGTAATTGTAAAAGTAACCAAGAAATATTGTAAATTATTTACAAGTTTGAATTAGGTTCTTTTTAACAAGCAAGAAACTACTATAATTAGCCTGTATTGAATCCATAAAAGAAGTAGAAAAAACCCTGCTGCTAAGACGACTAAGTTCGTTAAAAGCAGCTTAATACTTGAAGGACCTCCAGTGACGGGTATAAAATTAAAAACTGATTATTTTAATGAAATAATTAATAATAATATGAGATGTTGAAGCTTGGAGATAAGAAATTTTAATTTTATTTTTCAAATACCTTAAATATTACCGTCCCACTCGCTTAATTATATATTTTTTTCTAATTCTTTTAAATATTTTCTTGCGTACGCCTCTGGAACCGCCCATAGACAAAGATGCATCATTTGAGTGGATTAAGTTGTCCTTTTTCGTATTTAATGCCGTATTTAGAGACGTGATTTATGGCAGGACTTTAGTATTTCCTTTGTGGTTTTAAATGGTTATAATAAATTGATTATAGGTAGGAGTATCCTCACATTTTCTCATATTTAAATTATTAAAAAAAAATACTTAAAGATTTTAATTACACTCCACCATTAAATTACTATAATAAACGAAGATATTAACATACCAAACATAAAATCCACAGCGATGATGTACTATCTGGTGAGAATAGCTTTTTGTGGGATGGTTTGTTTCACCAAGTTATGTTTTTGAACAGTAATATTGATGTATGTATATTGTAAACATCTGAATCACATTGTGAAATTGCAATAAAAAGATTATACTGGATGATTAACGACTAACGGAACAGAGGTTTTTTTCACTTTAGTACTTTGTATATCGATAAATGCTACATTTTTTTAATTATTCGTTCAAATGAATATACAAGTAGAAACGGTGGAGCTTTACCATCACGTGACTGTTACTATACGTATTTACGTATACGTAAATACGTATAGTAACGTATATTACGTATAGTAACGTATAGTACGTATAGTAACGTATATACGTATAGTAATGTATAGTACGTATAGTAACGTATATACGTATAGTAATGTATAGTACGTATAGTAACGTATATACGTATAGTAATGTATAGTACGTATAGTAACGTATATACGTATACGTATATACGTATGGTAACAGTCACGTGATGGTAAACCTCCACCGTTTCAACTGTATGTATTTAACAGCTAACGCACTTGTTTGAGCTTCCATTATAGGTAAATTCACAACTTTGCTGTCAAAGGACCCCGCGTTTTTCTTATGACAAAGTCAAAGTGGCGTTCCGTCAAATGTTATATATTTTGGATATTATGTTGTGCTCAACTTCTTGACCAAAAGTGTCCATAGGACCAAATGAATCCTATGACTAGTTTCCGATATACAGGGTATTAAAGTTGAAAAATCCTTGTTTTTCGTGACCACGTAATTTTATTATTAACAAATGAATATGCATTTTTAGTTGATAGTACCATTGATGTGTTCTAGTTTATCGTAAACTTACACATAAATAGTTCAAAATGTCAACGTATACAGGGTGGTACTCAATTATATAAGGACGAATTTTTGGAATTTTTGGAAATTCTTATATTGAATTAAAACAAGGTGAAAATAAAAATTTACTTCATTTTTAATGTTCTGGCATCAAATATACTAATTCTAGAGATATTCCATACAGGGTGATTCTTAATGCAACCTGAAATTAGTTTTCTTCTATATGAAATAAATAAGTTACACCATATATGTATTTCAAAATTAGTTTTTGATGTTGAAAACGTATTGGTTACCTAGATATTAGTTCTTTTCTTATAATACAGGGTGATTTTCACATACATCTTGTTATTAAACCGACAAAAGTTAGAGGAAGTACACTTTTTCTGAATCACCCTGTATTTTATAATTAGATCTGTCAAAATGATTAGTTTATTTTGTTTTGTAATAGGCTTAAAATAGTGAATGAACTGACAAAATTTCATAATCTCACTATGACCAGTTTTTTCAGACAAAAAATATCAGCATTTTATTTAATTAAATAATTTACTGTAGTATAAAATACTTATAATTTATTCATCTTTTTATCAATGGTTCAGTACACTTAGGTGTGTATCGATAGAAATGTGTTTATAATTTCGTTCACTATGCCTACTTTGCTGAGTGCTCTACCCTCAGGAATCTGTTTCTGAAAAACTGGTCATAGTAAGGTTATGACATTTTTTCAGTTTATTCACTATTTTAAGCTTATTACAAAACAGGATAAATTAATCATTTTGACGGATTGAATTATAAAATACAGGGTGGTTCAGAAAATGTGTATTTTCTTTAATATTTGTAGGTTTAATAACAAGATGTATTATAAGAAAAGTTCTAATATCTAGGTAACCAATACGTTTTCAACATCAAAAACTAATATAACTTATTTATTTCATATAGAAAAAAACTAATTTCAGGTTGCATTAAGAATCACCCTGTATGGAATACCTCTAGAATTAGTATATTTGATGCCAGAACATTGAATATGAAGTAGCTTTTTATTTTTGACCCTGTTTTCATTCAATATAAGAATTTCCTAGAATTCCAAAAATTCGTCCTTACATAATTGAGTCCCATCATGTATATGTTGACATTTTGAACTATTTATGTGTAACTTTACGATAAACTAGAACATATCAATGGTACTATCAACTAAAAATACATATTTATTTGTTAATAATAAAATTACGTGGTCACGAAAAACAAGAATTTTTCAACTTTAATACCCTGTATATCGGAAACTAGTCATAGGATTGAATTGGTCTCATGGACACTTTTGGTCAAGAAGTCGAGTACAACATACTATCCAAAATTTATAACTTTTGACGGAACGTCACTTTGTCATAAGAAAAGCGCGGGGTCCTTTCTGTTCTTTTTGTTAAGACTCAATATTGCGGCTCTGTAGCAGAATAGCGCTGGTCCAAATCGCGCTGGTCCAAATCGCGCTGGTAAAAAAAAGCGCTGCACAAAAACAGCGCAGTACAAAATAGCGCTGGACAAAAACAGCGCAGGATAAAAACAGCGCTCCATAAAATAGCGCAGATCAAAGTGTAAACAACTACTTGTCAGTGTCATATTTATTTAAAGCCTAAAAAAATGCAATTTGGCAAGTCTCAGAAAGGAGGTGATACATCATTCCACGAAGGATATAATTACCGAAATGACAAGCAACGTGAAATTGAATTTTTTTAGACTTTAAATAGATATGACACTGACAAGTAGTTGTTTACACTTTGATCTGTGTCAGTTGGTCGGGAAGCGATATGTGTTGAAGTATGGTGAAAAATATTGATTGTTGCTCTTACTTGTTTTCAGTTCCTTATATTCTGATACTGTTTGTTGTAAAGGAAGGTTGATGCTTAGCGGTGAAACTTGATTTTTCAATCACATCCTACTGCAATAGTTGATTTTGTAGGGATATTTCAACCGGCGCTATTTTATGGAGCGCTGTTTTTGTCCAACGCTATTTTGTCCTGCGCTGTTTTTGTCCAGCGCTGTTTTTGTCCTGCGCTGTTTTTGACCAGCGCTATTTTGACCAGCGCTATTTTGACCAGAGCTATTTATGTCCAGCGCTGATTTGTCCAGCGCTATTCTGCTACAGAGACCAATATTGCAGTCCACCGGTACAGTCCGCACCAGTTTTGAATGTTAATTGTCTTTTGAGTTCCTTGCCTGTTTATTAGAAATTGTATTATCGGTAGATGTATTGGTTTTTACATCCATAGTTTTTGCGACTTCTTGCTGTTTTTGTTTGGCGAACTGGTCCTTTAATACATTTAATTTGGATCTTAATTCGTTGGTTAATAAATCTTTTTGTTTGACAACATACTTCAAAAATGTTTAGGTCCACTTTGTTATAATTTGACAATTTTTTAATTGTATCGAAAAAAGCACTATCGGTTTCATCATCAAATACCGTTTTTGCATCGGCTCCGTCATAACATTTAATACGTCTAGCACAGCTAACATGGTAATAACACTCACAAATTACACATTTTACAAACTATACAACTCTAGCTTTACAGCCTTTGCAATATATCTCTCCAGAATCGGCAGCAGTACGTCCGGCCTGTGCCATGTCTGAACGATATAGGTAACTCTCAATTTCACGCAAAGCTTGGCTGTCAGTTCTTGCGAATTGTAATTTACAGTTTTCTTAAATTTAATGGTATAAATTGATATTAACTCAAAAAATGCCTTCGTAATCTAGTTAGTTAAAAGTTAATCGCATTTTATGACATTACGATCTGTTAATTGTTTAAGCCAGAGGCCCACAAACTTTTTTCTCAAAATTTTGCTGGTTCGTGCAGCTACATCTCTACCATATTCCCAAAACTCGACAAAAAATGTGAAAGATTAGATCTAACTATGAGAATTTTGTTGCGGCTGAGTTCCAACTACGAATTAACAGTTTTAGAGAAGAAAAGGTTAATGAGGAGTGGTAAAAAATAAAAATAATATATTGTGTGTATTGAATTTTACTTTTGGTAGTATGGTCCAGATGGATATATCAACAAAATGAACGAAATTCACAGCTGGTAGAGAGAAGGTCAATTATTACCGTAAAAATATCAGTATTTTTTTTTGGAAATCTCAGCTGAAAAATCAAAATTGACTTTAAAAACTCCAATAGGTAGGCTCATTCGACATTTAAGTGGTATTTTAACCATTGAAATCGGCTTGAGAAAGTTAAAATCTTCAACAATAGACCACTTGATGCGGATTAAGTAAACATTTAGAGTGTATTCTGATAAACTCACACATATACTTGACTTGGAATACACCGAAACCCTATTTCTTTTGTGCCAAATAGAAGAATATAATTGAATTTTTCGCATAGATGGTTATTTGATGGGATTTTGATAACGCAGTGGTGGCGTGAAGAAAAAAACCTTAGATTGTTTGTTTATTTTAAATCCCTGCAACTTCTCTTGACTTGTGATTTTTAAAATTTTGTAAATATCTACGCCTCTGCTACCCAGGTGCTAGAATTCGGTTCAATTTAATTTTTTTTACGCTTCCAGACCACCCACGTGAAATGCTTATTTTGCGGATGATCCCGTAGGAATGTCTAGTACCTTTTTAATGTCCTTATTCAGCTGATTAACCTCATTTCGAAAAGTGTCTATCTGGAAGGGCTGAAGATACGTTTTGACCTTTTTTTCGATGTGACAAGGACAATGTTCAAGTTTTGGTTCTTAAACATGATTAAGTTTAGAATAAGGGCAATGTGGTTGTTTCACGCTCGAATTAATTTTTAGTGTTACATTACAGACGTTCGAATACATACAGTGTGTCCCAATTATTTTGTATCGTAGGTCAAACGAAAAATTGATGAGGATTATTTTTTAGAAAACAATTCGATTTTTTCTGCTTTCAAAACTATGTTTTTCGAGCAGTGTACGAATCAATAGTAACAGTTATTTGATCTTGCATTTACTTGACCCTCTCTTGAGATAAATGTCACCAACATCTTTTTGGGATAACTTTCGTCGTTTTTGGTTCATCTTGGAACACCTAAACAACTGACTGACGTTTATTTTCCGGTTCATAACAGTAAATTCTGGATTCATAACCACTAACAATACTGCATACATTTTTTAAATTTCCTGCGTTTAGATTTGTGGTCGACGTATTCCATGGTAACTGCCGTTGTTGGTGGACCTGTTCTTGGATAGAAACCAACTCGTGAAGGGATTTTTGTCTTAGAAAACTGTAAACAGGGTGTCTCATGAAAAGAACGTAGTTAGGGGCTGTGCATAAGTCACATAGCCAATTTTGGGGGTGGGGAGGAGGTTCGATCTAAGACTACGCTGTGTAATGTTAGGGGGGGGGTCATAAACCGTGGTACGTAGTAGTAATTATTATTACAGCTTCTTTTACCGAATGAAGACGAAACTTTTTTCAATAGGAATGACCTGCACTGACTGTGGAATTTTGAGCCTACTATAGAATGGTTTAAGGAAGAAGATCTTGATTTGAGTTTCGTAAATATTCCAGTAAAGAGCGATGAGAATGTTGAGTCAAACTTGCCTGTGATTGATAACTTACATGATTGCCTTGTTTCACCATTTGTACCGAACGATATCTTCGAGCAATAAAGATGATATTGAAAGTCTAAAATTATTTTTTCAAATGTAATATAATAAATTTGATTTTGAAATACCACGTAGTGGGGGGGGGTTGGTTGACCGAAAGGTACGGTAAGCTACAGGGGGAAGGAGTTGCTAAAAATTTGCAAAAATGGAGCTACGTAATTTATGGACAGCCCCTTATAAACAAAACAAAGGCCATATTTTCACTTCACGTTTTTTTGTTTTTTTTTTAAAGGAGCCGTTCCTTTGCCGGCACCACCTCAGCTTCATGGGATTATTTTGGATTCTCCTAATGCTCTGACTACAGCCTAGTCAGCCAATCCGTTCCCTGTATTAGCTCATACAGGTTCTTTACTAGTTGGTTGTAGAAGTCTTCTGGAGTCATTTGGAGTCTTCCATATAGTTTTTGCCTCCTGTGGTCCAGCGTCTCACAGTTGCATAATATGTGCAGAGCTGTTTCGGTGTCCTTTTTGCATCTTCTGCATGTAAGGTCTCCGTTATACATCTCTATTTTGTTCAGGTGCTCCTTTGTGGGAAAGTGTCCCGTAAGAAGCCCCGTTATGGTGCGTAGTTTGTTCCTGCTCATTGAGAGCAGTTCTTTCGCTACTTTTTCTGATGCTTCTTTCATAAATTTCTTCCCATGTGTTTGCCTGGGCATATTCTTCCAGTGTTTTACCCATCTGGGAATGCCCACAGATGGTACGGGGTCCGTTCATCAATGTTGACGATCCTGCTCTTGCAAGTTCGTCAGCTTTTTCATTGCCAGCGATTCCTTTGTGGCCTGGGACCCACTCCAGTGTTACACTGTTCCGAGTCACCAGTCTTTTAAGTTCTTCGTCGCATTCCCATACCAGCCGAGATGTTACCTTAGAGCTCTGAAGTGCTTTAAGGGCAGCTTGACTGTCACTGATCTGCCTGTTGTTGTAGGCTCTCATGTTATTTGCCCTTGCACATGCAAGTATTGCATAAACCTCTGCTTGAAATACCGAGGCATATTTACCAAGCGAGACGATTCCTTCATATTTGCTCGACTTGTGGTGGTGGTGCGTCCTCTTCACTTCACGTTTAGACACCTTCATCTTTCGGTTATGATCTATTTTTTACTTTTCTTTTTTGGACTAGCGAGAATTGTTTTATTCAAGACACACCTTAGGAATACATAAAATGTTTTAACAGTACATTAAAATTGTTCAATCCCTGTACGTTCCAAAAAAAAAACAACAAATTTTATGCCTTTCTGGCGCTTCACAACAATTTCGAAATTTATGAGAAGGCGTTAACGTTAGACGTATTTCAACATAATTTTAATAGCCTAAAAGTCAAAGATGCTCGTAGCCCAGACCCATAATATATGGGTTTTTTTAATGGTCCTCTATAATAAACAGCCATTTAGGCCGGTTTTCACTAAAATGGTTATTAAACACAATATATAGTCTATTAAAGGCCTTTATTAACGATTATTTTTACAGCTTTAATTCCGAGTTTTGGGCTTTTTTATGGTCACAAAAACAACATTTCAACTAGTTCTTTTGTAAAATATCAATTATGGTTATAACTGAACTTGAAGAGGATATACCTATATTTAAATGCTTTCTACGTATATAGTTATTATAGTAAAATGACAGTTTACTACAATACACCCAACCCTTTCCCATACATACGTCCCACACAAAATTAAGGACTTCATTTCACGTTCACTAGATTCACATTTTATTCCAACGACTTGGCAATATTGATCATGTATTAACCAGGCCTGGGACTCTGCACACTACAGAACTCTACCGGTCGCTTTCTACAGTACTAGAGAGTTTTCGAAGCCGCTTAAAAAACACTCCGATTAACGCTATTTGACAACTTTGACATACGGTATGTCACTTAGGGTGTGTTGTAACTCGGTAGGCTAACCCACTGGTCACAAGACCAGTGGTTAAACTATGTTTAACCACTATTCAGTAAGTAAGTAAGCCTTTTTCCGTTGTAACACGAATTTTTGATCAAGGGTCACATAACCAATGGATTTCATTTGACATTTCAACCTTTCGTTTCCGTTGTTGTCATTAATATTTAGTAATTTAGTTCCATGCTGGGTGTTTTAAAGTGTTCTCGATTGTATTTGGTATGGGAAATAAGCGTTGTGTAAAATAATTTGACTTATTTTTTTATAATAAATATAGATATTGTAATGTGACACTTCCCAACCTTCAATGACGTTAGTAATGACAGCATTACATATATGGTTGTAAATAAATGGTATTACTCACATCTCTTACAACAATAAGCAAGCCCCATTGTGACATTCTCCTCAAAAATAAGGATATAACCATATTTTAACATTGGAGTTAATTTATCGTAAATAAACCATAATAAAAAACGATCTATTATATTTTGGTATTTGCGCTAAAAACTAAAAGTAGACACTTTGTATACCCAGTCCTTTCCTGTAAACGAACTCTGATGAAGTTACGCCCTTGGATTTTCCCGATAGTAAATATTATAATCGTATTACAAGTATTTTATTTATGTAAGAGTGTTAAAGATTATGTAAATGTTGGGTTTAATTTTTAATACTTTTTGTTCCTATATAGAATTAAATATTTAAATTTGTTTTTTGGTAGTTGTGAATTATGATTATCTAATAATCGCTACCATAAATTTAATGGTCTTTAAATGTGGAGAAGGAATTTGATGGTAAACGTCAAAAAAGAAAGAAAACAACTTGTCTCAAACTTAAAAACCTAAACTTTAAAGAGAAACCTATTAAGATTCATTCATTCATTCGATTGGGTTGTGGTCAACAGCCCAGGAGCTTGAACTGAATCTATGTACCATTTCCCATGTTATCTACTTCCATTCCAGAAGCTTTGTGTCTTCTATGTAGGCCACTAGTTTGACTGGAGGGATTTTCAGTAGTTGTAATGGTTGTATAATTTCCTTTCCAAAGTGCTTCCGTCTGAGTCCATGTAAGTTCTCGTAGAAGCAGAGTATGTGAGTAGGTGTTTCATTAAAGAGTTCACATTTCCTGCAGATAGGTTTACTAACTTTGCCCATTTTGTGCAGATGTTTCCTTAGGGTGCAGTGTCCAGTCACCCGGTCGGTAACTGTCTTCAAATGTCTCTTACTCAGTTTCAATAGCCTGGTTGAGAGTTGCTTGTCTACCTTTGTATAGACGTGCCCTTGTGCCGACACTCTGTATATCCCTCGAGTGGAAGAATATATTTTAACTAACAATATGAAACTTTCACGCTTTAAAGACTTAAAATATCCGAGAAAATCCCCAAAAGATTAAGCATGTTTCTAAACATTCTTAGATTTCACACAAAAAACTATTTACAAATAAACCTGTGTGTTTTAATCACTTGACATGGTAAGATGGATGTATCTAGTCTCTCGGGAAATACAGGTAGGTATTATAAAATCTAAACTATTCGAAAAATTCCAATTTACAAGCGATTAATCATAATCAGAGATACTTTCAGAAGATATGGCACACTTCTGAGAAGTTTTTTTACTTTTAAGACAGTGTGAAAGGGCATTATTGATTGTAGTTTAGGTCAGCGTATTGTTCGTTTCAAAAGAAAGAAAATTATTAAATAGAGAAACACTTTAGAAGATAAATAATATGTTTAATAGCTAATTAAGTGACTATTTTTATTATTCAAATTGACATAATAAGAAACCTTTTTTTTCCGAGCCTGTCTGACAAGTCTCCGATACAGTGCAGCCTAATGGCTTATTGTATTTTTGCTCGTGCTTTCTCATAGCACCCAGTCCCGCAACTTTGTCCCCTGCACCAGTTTGTACAAGTTCTTAGCTGGGTGTTTGCTATTATAGCTCAGCGTTTCCTTGCGGTTGGCCAAGTAATAACTGTCTTTTGCTATCAAGAGTCTCGCTTGTAAACAGTATATGTTTCACTGTCTCCGTTTCCCTACCGCATAATCGGCTTGGAAGGTCTCCGTTGAATAGTTTTAATTTGTACAGGTGTTCCTTTACTGGTGCATGACCAGTCATGAAACCTGTTATGATTCTCAGCTGATTTCTGCACAGTTTTAGCAGTTCCGTTGTACGTTTTAGGCAAGATTTTCCCATGCATTTGCCTTGGGACGTTTACCCAGAAGTTTTTATGTTGTTCTCTGATCCAGGTCTTCTTCACAGATCCTCGTACTATAGTTGAATCTGTCCTGGTCTAGGCTGCGTATCCTCTGACTCTCTTTCTGCAGGTTCGTCAGCTTTTTCATTGCCCTCGATACCCAGGTCAGCTAGACGTTATTTCGTTTGGCTAACGTCTTCAGCCCCATACTAGTAAGTTTGTTCTTACTTTGATCACACATCTTATAATCTCTCCAGCACGACTACAGTTTGCACGCATATACCTCTGCCTGAAATATAGACGTGTAGTTTCCCAGTCGTAGCACCTGTTTTTTTTGGAGTATATTCCCACCCCAGAGCCATGTACAGTTCTAGACCCATCGGTGTACCATGTCTGTCACTATCTAATGGTACTGAGCTATTCGCCAGCCCATTCCTTTCCGTCTGCAATTGACATTTCGAATGGGCTATCAAAGGAATATCGCAAGGCTGTGTAGTCAGTTCTCATGCTCAGTACGTCCCTCGACACAACTTTTACAATATCCATGTGCCCTGAAGATCTAGCGTTTAGGTTGCTCGTCGTGTTTTCCAGTCTTTGGAAACCTTCAGAGGTTTATAACTGAAAAACGTGTCCAATTTTGGGTGAGACTGCAGGGTTTCTCGGCTATTGATAAATATAAAGTCTTCAAAAATTGAGTCTCAGGAGTTGGATTTCAGGTTTTTCCATCAACAACTTTGTGTTGGTTCTGGTTTTTCTCCACCCGAATACCATCTTTCTCATAATTTTTCGTAGGCTTTTTCGGGAACTGTATAATTGTATTCCTCTGTAAATTTTGTATGTATACGTCTCAAAGTTGAAACTTGTTTTTCAGTTATATAAAAATTTGTAATGTGTCGTCTAAGACGCCCTATAGTAGAATCGTCCAAATTAGTTTCTGCAGCACTTGGTTTTATCTTTTTGTTTGGTGTTACAAATTATGCTCATTCACCGTCTTCAAACAACTTCATTTCCCCGAACAATTCTTTGAACACTGCTTAAATTGACACACGTTGCCAATACGACACGCTCCTGAAGTCTTTTAATGGCTGATTGCTTACAGCCTTTCTCATAAAATGAATAACATTAGCTATAACTTACCTACCGTGTTTGACTATTTAAAAGTTTGCCTTCGAGACTTGATTCTAGTAATAATTTTTCCTAGACTGTACGTAGATGTTTACTCGCTGAATTTCTCATAGCAACTGACTGCTCCTGGACAGTCCCTCCGCACGACGAATGCGCATCGTGGGATTGAACGTTTTCTAACTTTTAGGAGTTTGCTTCCTACTGTATGAGGTTCATGGTCCTCCACATTTTGCGTATGGGAGTTTTAATATATCCGCACTCCAGATCATCAAGATAGGACGAAAATATCCACATCCTTGGCCCACTAAGGTTATCTGAACACAATCCTTTGGATAGAACTTATCACACATATTTATAGTAACTTTTTGTCTTAAAATGGAATGATGAATCGCCTACAACAATATTTCATATTACTTTAGAAATAGCCTGTATAAAAATAGCATTCTCATCTTTTTAATAACTTTTGTAATAGTTGTGAAGTAACTCTTTTCCAATTTTTGATTATTTCATTGTCAATTTCAAATGCTAATAACAATTAATTGAATAAAGACAGATTTAAAGTAAATATTGTGCAAAATTGTGTCTGTCATATTATTCATACGAAAAAAAAAACATCAACATACCAATCACCATAATTCGATGAGCCACCAAGATCATTAATCAATGCATGTCCGCCATATTTGAGTAAACAAAATCCCTGTTAATTCGTTTAAGTAAAATTTCTGTATGGACAAAGCCTATTACATATTAACAAGGTATTCTTGTGTCTATTAACATTAAAGCTGTCAAAAAAGACACCATATAATTGGTTAGCTGAGGCTTCAGGTAATAAACAACTTTTCTGTCTGTATCCCTAGGCCCAAGCACCATCCTTCGTAGTCCGTGAGCACAACAACAATATTTTTAAATTTAAATTTAATATTAATGACTTTCACAGACGGTCAATACTAACTGCCCCACGGAACTACCAGGACACGTTAATCCCAAGAACTTACTGCTCCACCTACAAGAAAAAGTTGGGGATTAAGTTTCAATGACCGGAAATTCAAAAACAAATATATTTAAATATTTCTTATTGGTCGGTATTAGAGAAACGGTACTGCTATTGCCACACTTCCGTGCCTTTAATTTCAAAATGGCCTAAATCAGTGGTTTTATCCGTGACCCATGACCGTGACTGTAATAGAGACACGGACTCATCTGGCTTAAAATTTTCCGTGACTGTAATATCTCTAGAAATATCCGTGCACTTTTTACAGCATGTAAACTAGGCGCCAAGACCGAAGGGTCATTTTTGAAGAATAAATTATAATAATTTTCAATAATAACCCAACCAAACCTACCCCTACTAAACCACCTTCGTATTTTATTAAGATAAGAGTTATTTTATGACTCGACCTACCTGCACTTCTTAGCGGCGAAAATACATGTCGGATTATCTACCCTTCTTGGTCAGACAGGTAAAGAAGGATGGTTAGCGCCTAAAATACACCCGCCGGGTGAGTGAGTTTGAATAAAATAATCCATACAAATTAACAACAAATACTAAAAACAGAATAAAATGAATATTTAAGGGGACAGGCGCGGACATTATCCGTGTCTATATTACAGTCACGGATATTGTCCGTGAAGTGTGGCAATAGACACTTCGTTAGAGAAAACCAAATTTGATGATAGTTGAAAGAGTAGGGATAAATTTAAGAGAAGAATATTTTCAGTGATTGCAATTATTACGGTATAGTTTCGTGCTGTTAGTGTATAACTTTTAAATGGCGAGTCCAACGACGATGTTTAATCAAAGGGGAAAACTTGTATTAATAATTAATGAATATAATTATTCAAAGGCCCATGTCGCCAGAGATGGCGATGCATCAAAAAAGGGTGTCAATAGAAAGTGTACAAACAAAGGAAGGTGATAGGTAATTCTTGAAAAAGCATCAGTGGAGCATAATCATTGACGTTGACCGGCAAATTTTTAGTAATTCTACAAAATGGAAAGCAGCAATAATGAAACATTATTTAATAATTTCGAATTTTCGCTCTTATTTTAGTAATTTTTGTGGCCGTTTTCAATTGTCTTTAAAACCCGATAAAATCTATAATCTTATTTTAAAACTGAACCCAATAAAATCTAGGTATCGTGGGGCAGTTCGTAGTCGCCCCTCACAGATATCTGATAAAGATTCATGAAATAATACAACAGAAATTATTTTTATATAATAAGAAAAAAAGTTCGAACTTGATACAGTAGTCGCCAATTACTCAGATGCACTAAACAAGTGAGATAGTGATATCGATTGTTTCATATCGACAGCTATTGGTTAAGCACATTCAAGCAAACGCCCAACCAGTGTAAAACACTCAATAGCGTGCAAACTGTAGTCGGGCTGGAGAGATTATAAGATGTGTGATCAAAGTAAGAACAAACTTACACCGATGGGTCTAGAACTGTAAATGGCACTGGGGCGGGAGTATACTCCAGGTTACAGCTATAGCTTCGCACTGGGAAACTACACCTCTGTATTTGAGGCAGAGGTATATGCAATCTTGCAATGCGCGAGAGAAAACAACAGGAGAGCTGCCGAAGACAAGCAGATCCATATAATTTCAGATAGTCAGGCGGCACTTAGGGCAATCTCAAACCAGAAAGTGACCTCTAGACTCTGGGATTGCATCGAAGAACGGAAGACGTTATCCAAACGGAATAAGCTGTCCTGGGTACCAGGTCACCAGGGTATCGAGGGCAATGAAAAAGCTGACGAACTTGCAAAAAGAGGTCAGAGAACCAGGACAGATTCTCGGTATACCGAAAACTATAGTAAGAGGATCCGTGTGAAGACCTGGATCAGAGAACAACATAAAAATTTCTAGGTAAACGTTCCAAACCTTTATAAAATAACCATGCCTGAAACGTACAGCGGAACTGCTAACACTGTGCTGAAATCAGCTGAGAATCATAACAGGTTTCATGACTGGTCATGCACCAGTAAAGGAACACCTGTACAAATTAAAACTATACAACGGAGACCTTACATGCAGATTACGCGGTAGGGAAACGGAGACAGTGAGACATGCGATACTCTTCATCGTAAAAGACAGTTATTACTTGGCCAACCGCTAGGAAACGTCGAGCTATATAGTAAACACCCAGCTAAGAACTTGTACAAACTGGTACAGGGGACAAAGGTGCTAGACTGGGTGCTATAATAAAGCACGAGCAAAAATACAATAAGCCATTAAGCTGCGTCCTCACCGAGTCGACATGGTCGATCAACATGTCGACAAAACTGCATCCGTCCACACCAGAGTTGGCAGAAATGATGTCGATCAGACTAATGAACATGTCTGACGAAGATTCATTAGCAATCGTTCCTAATGTTGCTGTTTTTATAATTATTAGTTTTGGAATGCCATAGATTTGATTGTAATTTGTATGCCTCAATAAAAGCTGTGACTTTGTCTGGTTCATGAAAACAATTCGACATGTCGATCGATTTATTTTGTCGATCGACACCGTCGATAGCATCGTACACAACAAGTCGACACTGTCGATCGACAGAGTCGATTCGGTGAGGACGCAGCTTTAGGCTGCAGTATTATCAGAGACTTGTCAGACGGACTCGGGAGAAAAAAAAGAACAAACTTAAGTAGGTACTTCTGTAAAAACTTCTATTTATCGGCTAATAATAGTTCATGCTGGTGGACAAATTTCAGTAGTGTAAAGTATATCGTTTGCAGATGGATCTCGGTACGTCAGCAAAAAAAATCTTATTTTGTTGTTATAATAATTAAATTACGACTTGAAGCGACGCCACTATATTAAAAAATATTCGTCTGACGAATGGTTATCGGTCGGGTGGAATCGTAATCTTTCTAGGCTCATTTTAGTGGTTTCCTAAATCACCAGACTCAACCCCATAACTGCCGAAACGTTTTTAAGAGCATAACAGCCGGAAAAACATAAAACACAAACCACTCGATATTTTTGAGTCTCTATCCCACGGACTATTTTCCTCTCGATGTCAATTTACATTCCCAAACAGTATACGCCTTTAACATTACCATAATAATTCAAAAAACTTTCTCAGAATGTACACCCTACTAATTTATCGCTTCCCGACACGTTCACAGTCTAAACTACTAAATGAAGTATTAAGTAAATATAATTTTCCAAACGATTTATATCTGGGCGTTTATAGAACGTCACTTGTTTTTCGATGGTGCCTATTATAAGCTACGGTGGCGCCATCTTGAAAATTGGTGTAATTTATAATGAGAAG
This sequence comes from Lochmaea capreae, assembly GCA_949126875.1. Taxonomy (NCBI): domain Eukaryota; kingdom Metazoa; phylum Arthropoda; class Insecta; order Coleoptera; family Chrysomelidae; genus Lochmaea; species Lochmaea capreae. Next base: position 5,870,539 of record OX421411.1, read on the forward strand.
TATAACGTGCTCGGAAGACAAATTTGTCATTTGTGTGGAATATTAAGAGGCAGAAGAGTGAAGGAAATTCGAGATTTATACACCCTTAAGTTGAAATAGCTCATTTTGTATGCTGGAAGGTTGATCAAGAGTTTTTTGGTAGTTCGTTTTTTACAATTTTAAAAAGTGATTAGAATATCTCTTACATTACTTTTATTTGATAAAAACCGTTAACAAAGATGTCACTTTACTTGTGAACCGAGCTTTGTTCATAGTTTGTCTCAAAGTACAGGTAAACTTTTTTCTTGAGAGGAGGAAAAAATCTTCGAAAGAGACTAAGGAATTATGCCCTAGCCTGATGGAATTAGTGGAAAAACCGTGAACCTGCGCCACCGCAGCACCCGCAAAGATGCTAGAGAGACGCAGAAACCCGAATCCTCGACTACCTACCACCTAAAATAACCTCCCCCCTCCGAGGTGGAACTACCCTGGAGCCTACCCCGGAGCCTAGCTGTTGTGTTACATTTTTTGTGCTTACTTCTCCTTTTCCTCCATTATGTCAGTGATAATGTTTTTGACACCAACCCATGTGTCCTTATTACACTCTCTAGTCGCCGCCTGTATTAATTCCATCTGTTGCAGTCAAAAAATGTGTGTTGAGGGGTATCTTGCTCGTCGCAGTATAGGCATATGTCGTCATGCTTTTTTTGAATTTTAAAGGTAAGCGTCCCAAATGATCCGTGCCCTGTTAAAAACTGTGTCAGATGGAAATTGAGTGACCGATGCCTACACGAGAACCACTCCGCAATACTTGGTATGAGCCTTCTGGTCCATTCAGACTTCCCGACTTGGTTGTCCAAGAATTCATGCTATTTTCTCTGGCCTTTGATTCGTCATCATCCGCTTTATTGTTGTATAGAAATTCTCTTTCAATAACTAAAATGTCCAGAGGAACGCTACCGGTTATTACTTGTAGTGTTTCTGTCGACACTGTCCGGTATGCAGATGCAGCTCTTTGTAAAATTTTCCTTTGTGATTTGTTTATCGTATCTCTATATAACTGATGCTTCAGCGCCTTTCCCCGAATTGGAGCCGCGTACAGTATGCAAGACATTTCTATACAGTGTCCTATAGGTGTCTGGTCCTCCTATATTTGGCATCAATTTGCTCAGCGCTGCTATCTGGTTCTCGACCATTTTAATTGTTAGTTTTATATGAGTATTAAATCTTAATTTACTGTCGAGCCAGACGCCTAGGTACTTGGCAGCATTCACGGGTTGTATGTCCATTCCAGCGATGCTGAAGACTATTCTCTCTGTATTTCTGGTGCCTTTGTTAATTATTGCCTCCGTTTTTTCCGGGATAGGTAGTGCGTAGTCATCCAGTCTTCAATGGCTTGTAGAGCTGTATTTGTTTTTATGACAAGTCTGTTCTTACAAATATCCTTAACTATGAGAGCTAAATCATCTGCGTAGACTACAGTTATGCAGTTTTGTGGAAGAGGAATTCTTAGTAGTACGTCGTCGTAGAGTAGATCCCATAGCACTGGCCACTGGACCAAGAACCGATTCTTGAGGTACCTCCTGTGCCATATTCATGTCGTGTTTCATCCTCAGTTGTCGGTCGCGAAGATAGCTACCGATAAAATTTATAATATATTTGCTAAGGTGTGTGGTGTGTATTAAACCATGTTTCGTCCAGGTGGATTATAGATCTGTTTTAGGAACGGTAATTGAACAGAGGAGGAGGAGGACCTTTCAAGCGATATATAAAGACAAAACTTCCGAAGGATGTCAATCTATAATAAGGAATTTAGGATTTTTTATAAATATGTACAGTAACCAAAATGATGAATTTATTCCATTAAGCTTTTACACACTGTATATAGAAATAGGCTTGAAAAATACATCCAAATTTAAAGTCATGTCTATTTGTGTGAAGTTTTATTTTTTTTTACCATATTTTTTAATAGACTTCCAAAACAATTGCTAGGAATAACTTTTTCTCAACTAAAGAGGATGGAAACTCGAAAAAGGACAAAACATCCTTTAAAAAATTACAGTTTAAGACTCTACCACCCCTACCACGTCCCCGACGTTATAGTCTATCACTGTCTCGCCAATATTAGTCAGTGAAAATTATATCAGATTCTGTCTTTATGCCTCGATATGGGAAAGTATTTAAAAAATGTCAAACGGCAAACAAATGACATAAAAACGAGAAATCATCCAAATTAACCACAAACAAGAAGGGTGGTCTGTCATTCTAATCAGACCCGATGTTAAATCTCGATGGCCCATGTAATTGCTTTACAAGATGGAAATAGGATTAGTTGGTCAGGTCACAGAAGGATCTGATGCCAAAATGTCTCGAATTTCATAAGCGTACTGTAAAAGTTAACGATTTATTTCCAGAGGGTATAAATATAGGAAGAACACTATAATGTACACAGTCCCAGTATAGCTGTCGAATTTTTTCGTAGTGGACCAAAATTCTATAAAAACTTAATTATTCTCGATAATATAACAAAGATTGAAGTTCAATTTCCGAAAATAATTAACAAAAGGAGTAACATACATATGATCTTGAATATAAGGACGTAGAAAGGATGTCAAGGCTCTTAATATTGTAAAAAATGAATTTTAAGGAATAGATAAGATTAAGCATGCCTATAGTGGTCGAATAAGTGACATTCATTTTGTTTATTTTAAAGCAGAATCTATTCAAATGTATAGAATATAAAGATGTTTATTCACAAATATAACAAAACATTTATGAGGAATAATAAGGATGTACTGAAAAGTTAATAAGCAAAAAAAGCCCATAAGAACCCAAACTTTTACATTGGCAATAATTGTATCTTTACCTTCAGAGAAAAAAAAGTATTCTGTGCTAATCATTGATAAATAACCTAACCCTCTATGTGTGTGTTGGTCATGAACCAGTATTTGGGATATCTAAAACTAGTGCTCGTGGCTGTATATCTTGGTGGAATCAAACTAAACATCAGTCGTACTGGAGACACGTACCAAAACAGGAACACAGCAAACTCCTTGTAAAAAAACCCTCTTAGACGCTGACTAATCTAATACTAAAATCTGATTTTCTTTGGTGAATAGGACAAACGTGCCTTTAGGTGGGATATTTCTAGATTTCTGATGTATTTAAATTCATACATAACTAATTTTGAATTATTTGCAATACTGTTAATGTGTTTGTCCCATTTCAGATGAGAATCAATTTCTAATCCTATATATTTAACCTGATATTTGCTGTTAATTTTTCTATCCATGATTACTGAAGGTTCAGCGACATTTGGTGGATCAATTGAATAACTTATTTACAATAAAAATATATTCAACTACGTCTCTGGAAGAAAAATCACGATATTAATTATATGTAACACACAGAGTCAGTCCCACTCGCTTTTGTATGCTTATGCGTCTTTGCGCATCTGTTGTCCAAGTGTCATGACAATTTTGACGACTTAAACCAGCCCTGTACCATTTATTTTGGACCGATAGTATTAAAATTGTATTAATAAAGCGGTAGTGTAAGCCGTTGAATGATATTTTTGTCAAGTCTAATAGTGGTGTTCAAATCCCATTCCTTTCAGTACTTTACTGTATCCTGTGGCATATCGTAGGATTTCTGATTCCTAAGAATCAAGGAAGGAAACGTTTTGTTTGATGATTCCCTGTTTACCTAATCTGTAGCTTGTCCTTCCTATCTGGAACACTTTTCACCATCATATATATAGTTTGGCAAGTTCATCTGAAGCTACGCGGCATCGGTAAGGGGCGAGGAAACATGGCGGATATCTGTCATAAACGTACCAATGGCGTACGGTACCTATTTTTATAAAAGTACTAAAAATAATAATTATTATATAATAATTATATATAAAAACTGATTTTTGCTTTGCTTTAAAGGTAAGGTATTTTTCAAAACACGGTATTTGTTAAAAACAAATAATGTTAACAATCGTACTTGAATTCAATATGGATACGAAATAGTTCAAAATCTGACACTGACAATACCAACGCCACTGAATAATCAATGTTAGTCAATTGACAAAGTGAGAGGGAAGAACACACGCACGCGCTTGCCAATAGGAAGTCAGCTGGTCGCTAAGCAACAAAGGCTTTTCGATAAATTTCACCAATTGTTAGTTCATAGGGTGTGAAAATTATGGTTTTCACACAACGCTGCCAGAGCTTGAAGAAACCCATAACAAATTTGGAAAAGTGTTCATCTTTTAATATTCATAAATTGAAAAAATAGACAAAATCCAAGGAAACAAGCACATTAAAGAATTAACGTTTAATAACATTGTTAATAATAAAAAGTCCATTTTCTAATTATTATCACTACATACTTAGCACTTTATCTTTTTCATAGTTAAACGTGGCAATATCGAATGTTTTCGACTGCATTCCTTTCACGGTTTCAGATAAACTTGCCAAACTATAAAGGCGTAAAGTTTAGAAACACTTCCATAGCCTCCGTCGGTCAAGTTTTCATTGGTCCTATAACACATATACAAGTTAATCTTTGAATTCTGGTCGACATTCTACTACTCCACGCAATGGTCCCATAAGTGCTGATTGATCTTACTGTGGCTGTGTACATCCACCACATTTCAGCATTGTTAAATCAAATTACCTAAGAAGGAACGATCTAAATAAAAATTCTTCCAAAACTGATAATAAATGTGAAAACAAGAAACATCATGCATAGTTTTTATTCAACTGAATGTGAAGGCACTGAGATCTTAGTATCTTTTGCAATAGCTTGTATTTCAATAATCGTTAATAATTCTTTTTTATTACTAAACAATCACAATTATTATCTTCACACATCCCAAGCATTCGTCGAGATATATATTTTTCAAACTACCGTCCTATTATGGTTCAGTGCGTACAAAACTTATCTCCACCATTTATCAATACACCTACGCCATGGTGCGATGCCACCTGAGTCTCGAAAATTAATTTTAAAAATCCGTTTAAGTATCTTTTATTCCGTCATTGTGGTTGACCGGTTTTTTTATAGAAGCTATAATTCTTGTATAAATATTTTATCAGAATGAGTTTATTTGTTTTGGATGAATTATACCATTGATCCATGGCCTAATCCGCGCGCATCTGCAGTAGGGCAAAATACATCTAACTTCAGTATTTTGAAAACTTTCCAAAGTATCACTGGCAACTTGATACTTTCCATTTGCTTGGAGAAGAGCCCAAATCCCAAACGAAGAAAGGATTATTCTCAGGAAAGGCATTCAGACCAATTGTCTTCTTTTATATTAAAAATAGAAAAGAAACTTATTAATAGGAATGGTTGGGTAAACTATCTGGTGTCGAAAATGGTGGCTGTCATGGGCAAATAATAAATAATCCTTACAGCATTTCTTCGCATAGAAGGAGCGTAAATATGTACCTCCTTTGATTTCATTATATCTGCTTCTGCGAGGCAGATGACACTAATGATTTTCAACAGAACAGCAATGATTACTTCATTTGTATATTCCATTGAGGTCTCGATAATGAAGAGATCCCCACAAGAAGACGTATTATAACTGCTGTGGAATTTTTTCATAGAAGAATTCCTGAAAAAATTGAATAGTCAAGAAATCTATACCCAGGTGTATCCAGAGGGTCTGACAATATTTGCAATGGGAAGATACCCTAACGTTATATCGGAATCCTGTGCTCATACCCTTCACCAATAGAATTTCAGGGATTAAAACTGCTCAGCCTCTTCAACGTGCAGCTGTGTATAAGCTAGGAGATCCTGGATAAAATTTTGGATGCTGAGCTAACCTGTAATTTACATCTGCTACAAAAAAAAACTAATCCCAATGGTTGTCGAATATTAAACACGTGAGAACTGATACCAAAGATCGTACACCTATGTCTGCTGCAGAGGACTCGAAGCCTCTGATTGGATATATCCAGCTATTAAGTATATAGACCAATCAAGATCTCACATCAAGATTGTAAAGATTTTTCCACTAATTCCATTGAAAATGGTGATATAATAAGAACAATTAAAGCTCAAACAATCAAATGGTTGAGGCATATATGGAAACAAGGACCAGAAGTAGTAACAAAGGATAAGACCCAGGAGCTACAAGATAAACGGAGAAAACAAGAGACCAGAATGGATAAAGGCAAATCAGTGAACGAGTACATTGATGATTTTTTTTGGGAGCCGTTCTAGTACCGGGAGCACTGCAGCCTGTTGGCGTATTGTACTCTACTCCCACCTTCATCCTACCCACCCAGCCATTCCCGTACCCTCGAGCAGATGATATAGGTCAACTGGATGCATGCCATATGCTTCAGGCGGCACATAGGCCTCTCCGAAGATTGTCTGTATCCTTGAGTCCAATGCCTCACAGTCGGATAAAATGTGGGTTACGGTCTTTGTCTCCATGTCACAAAGTCTGCAGCTGAGATCCCCATTATATATCCCCATTTTATGCAGATGATACTTTACCGGGGCATGGCCCGTTAGATAACCTGTAATAATTCTTAGCTTGTTCCTACTAGCATTCAGCCCGTTTTATACATATATCACCTATGAAGATCTTACAGTGTATCTGCTTTGGAGTGTTTCTCCACTGTAGTCTATGTTGGGGTTGTACCCATGTTCGTATTTGTTCTCGGACTACCTTCTTTGTGATCCCAAGAACTGGTTTTGGTTCTGGTCCAACATATGTCGTTGCTGAACCTCTTTTCGCGAGTTCATCAGCTTGTTTATTTCCAGAAATATCATTATGTCCCGGCACCCACACTAGTCTTACTCTACTGTGGTCTGCCAGTTCATTCAATTCTTTCTGGCATTCTTCTACCAGTCTGGATGTTACCTTGCGCTTATTTAGAGCTGCAAGGGCTGTCAGTTAATATGTTTATCCTATGAGTATCCGTTTGTATACCAGGTCTCTCCTCGGGGAAACTTCAGTCTGCTTGGGTCTGCTATTCTACATTGATGATCCATCCGGATGAGTGAATTTAAAGTATTGTTTTAGATTTTTATTTTTTCAAAAACTTGTCTCTCGTTTTCTACTTTCCATATAAAATCTTTTCCACATCTTTTCACTCATCAATTGGATCATATTCAGTATTGAAAGTTTTTTTCTTCTGCAGTATACCTACACTACACTTTATGCTCCTCTCCCCATTCTTACACGACTTCACTTGTTAGGTTGAATTTTCATTGGCACAATCTCGTCTCCTTTCCACCCAACATTTTTCTATGAATTAATATCGTTTTTCGGAATGTTACATTTGTTGAATGAAAATAAAATAAAAAAAACAATAGGGTTGGAATCTTTACCGACCGTATTTGAATACGAAAAAAAAACCAACCTCATTTATCAAGTTTTTCTTTTCTTAAATCTTACACCGCATACAAGAATTATAGGAAACTAACCACCAGATTTAGTCACATTTAAAAACATAATCATATTTCAAGCTTGATTATATTGTATTCAGGCATTATGACGTCTCAATCCATTCCATTCACGCCTGATGGCAATAAACTGCCTCCATTTGTTAGGCTAAATCCGTATAATTTTTAATATAGTCACTGTGAGTCCATGGGTATTGTAACTGTCACCGAACAACCAACTTTAAATACTGCCCGTTCGATGGTATCGTCCGACTCGGCGTTGTTTTCTACCAGCTTACAGATTATAACTTGTCTCTACAACAACTTATTCATATTGCTGTTTTGGTCTACCTACCAGGGCTACATTAAAGTTATTACAAATATTATACGTTTACAATTTTTGTATTAATATAAAAATTAACTTGTCTCCACATGTCTCTGATACAAATACAGTACAGTATAGGAACAGGCGGAACACAGTGTGGCTAGAATGGATTCCGGCCCACTCTGGTTTTGAAGGCAATGAAGGGGCGGACGCGCTGGCTGTGGAAGGGGTGGCTACTTCTTTTAACGGCCCGGGCTCGACCTTGGGCCTCACAAAACAAACAAACCATAAGGAGACGAGGAACTGGTTGAGAAACCAGCACTTTGCTCACTGGAGAGCTCTACAGGGTCTCAGGCAGTCCAAGCTCCTATTGAGAGGATGGACTGATGGACATGCTAGAGCTGCTCTAGAACTACCAAGGAGTAGGTTAAAAAAGATAGCATGACTTCTAACAGGGCACTGCTGTCTGAGGAAACACCTCTGTAACCTAGGTTTAGAAGAAAGCCCCCTACACCGGGGTTTGCGGCATGGCAGACGAAACCTCGGACCATGTTCTCCTCGTACGTCCACATTGGGCTGTGCTACACAGGCGAATCTTCGGAGTCCCTGTTATGGCCTCTGGGGACATAAGCAGGCATTCCCTGAAGAGTATTGAGTCCTTCATCGAGGGACTCGGCTTCATTGATGCATAAGTACCAGGAAGGGCACAGTGGCCCCAGTGCCGGAACCTTGGCATGAGTTTGTCGTGGCCAAGGTTCGCGGGACTGCAAATAAATTAATCAGCTTTTTTTAGAAGCTGAATTTGTTTGGTGAAATATGAATAGGTCTAAGCTGCAATAGACTTTGCAAGTCTCTAAGCGAACAGATATTACTGTTCCGTGTACCTCAATATCTATTATTTATACTCAACAGTATCATGTTTGTTTTCCTATCGGGTTAAGATTTAAATCACGTTTCAATGATTATCGATAAAGTCGATTTACCTAATTGAATAGATAGATTTTGATGAGGTGGCTAATCGGCATACTTTACTGTGACTTTTTGAGATCTATTGTGTTCCCTCTGAATCTATCTCGGCTCTGTTTAAATAGCCAATCATCCTCGAGACTAAACCTTCCATGTAATTTCTTGCCGGTGGCTTCTCATCGTCTAGTACAAGAGACCACTGTTCATCAGGAAGTCGCACTGGCATAGGATGTACTCTTTAGCTTCTTCTAAACTCACTTAACCTCACCCAAACTTTTAATACCTCTAACGTATCGGCTATCACAGGCAACCTTTCAAATCTTCCCCACAAGATGATATGATGAAAAGGTATAACTTTTCAAAGAAATTTGTTACGGAATTAAGCAGAAAGAAGGAATGGGATCCAAATACCATTACCAGACTTGGAAAGAATGTCATTCAATGTATTTTTCAATATTGACAAAGGCTATAGAAGGTAAAAGATTATCATAATATCGGATAGTCAAGCAGCCATTAAAGCACTGAGCTTTTGTGTAATCAGTTCCAAAATGGTTTGGCATACTCAATAAACTAGGCGAGAACAATATAGTAACCTTACTGTGGATTCCAGGACACACTGGAGTGGAAGGAAATGAAATAGTAGATGGACAAGCAAAGAGGCTCTTTTGGGGACCGGAACACTTTTGCGGTATCAGCCCCAGCGTAATATTGGGAGAAATAGGCAAAGTCGAAGAAAAGAGAAGATCTGACCACTGGAAAGATCTAGTAGGGCTTATACAATCAAATATTCTGATGGGTGGCTATAACTTGTTGAGATCAAATGAATACATAAGTCAAAGTAAAACTGCACTAAGAGTTTTAACAGGGATCCTAACGGGACATTGCCGCCTGAACGGGCACCTGAAAAGCTCAAAATAGTGGAGGGAGAAGAATGTAGATTCTGTGGCATGAAAGAAGTAACCTCCATCGCAATTCAGAATCCTTGGCACAGCACATAGGATATTATTGGATAGGAGAGGGACATTTACCTAAGTTGAAGCCTGCAGATATCCTAAAATTCATCAGGGAAATAGGACTAAAGGAGCTACTAGTCTCTGAGACGTTCCTCAGGAACTAAGTAGAAGTAAGGGAGCACAAAAGATATTTTAGGTCTCAGTGAATGTCACCTCCTCATATATACATTCCCATATTTCTTTATACTAACATTTTGCAGCGCTCTGTAATTTCTCCAGATCAGGCAAGCGTAACTTTACCTTATGATTTTCTTGTACGTCCCTCGTATGTTTAGGATGAATATTATAGATTTAAGCGATTGATGGTGTGTGAGATCTTAAAAGCAGATAGAGTTTTGTTGATGGTGTTAGTAGGTAGGTATATTCATCTCCAATAAAAAACATTAAAAGGAGGTGGGTCTCGAACAGGATCCAGTAAATTCAAATCTATGATCTGTCATACATTTAACTGTCTACAACAAATGCTAAAATATGGTGAAAACCTGATGGTTTACAATGTAAAGAATGTGCTTCTCAATATTGTACTAATCTACGAGGGTTCATCATAAAAGTCAAAGACATTCTTCCAGGATATGATTGAAAGGCAATTAGGATGCTAAAATTGACACAAATAGCAATTGGGGACATTTCCTTCGCAACTTTCTACTTTAAAGACTAAGAACAAAAAATCCTAGAGTAAGTTTCTTAATGACAGGACCATTTTTGACGATACTTCAGAATGTTTTGTTTGTCTAGCTGGTGTAATTTTGGGGTAACATAGAACTTGTGTCCAAATTTTATTTAGTACCTTAAAAATGTTACATTTCCACATAAAATCCCATATTTCTACGACGTTTTAAACAATTTTTATAACTTTTTTTCAGTGTATCAAATATATAAAACACTTCATAAAATATATTTCTCAGTTGAAACATAAACCACTGATCTTATTGTTCAACCCACGCACGAGCCATTCCTAACTGATATCCACACATACAAACAGGATAGGACTTGCCATCCAAATCATCACAGATCTGATCACAATCATCGTCACAAAGCCGACAAGAAGCTTCAGTTTTATGTACTCGCAGCTAACATTATTTATTGGTATTAATCGGCAAAATACAATCCGCATTGAGGTAGTTATTTCGTATTGGTGTGCCTCAAGATAACCATTGGTGTATTATGAAAATTTGAATTAGATTTATAAAAGTGATTATATCTTTTGACATTGTTTAGCTAGCAGAATAGTCTAGACAAAATCTAAATGCTCAGATATTCTTCTTCACTATATGTATTGGTCTACCAATAGCTCCTTTACAAAATGAGTATTTTTAAGAATTACCTTCATACTGAAAATTACTTTAGTCCTATGTAACCAATATTTTCCTTCGCTTTTTATATTTTGCATAATGTCTCATATTCTTCTAGTATTAATCGATCAAGAGCTTTATGTTTTAATTAAACCAAGTTTTCCTTCGCTTTCTATGTTTTGCCACTTCTCTCTTTCGCCTAATATCTTTTTTCCTCTCCAATTTATACCTAAAAAATTGTATCTTTGTGTGGAAAGGTATTCCAGGTCTAGTTAACCCATCTTTTTCTTCTAGCTTTTGATTAGTTTTTCTTGTGCCTAATTACCATCTTCCATTTCAATCTTTTTCTTGGTCGACCGCATACAAAATGAGTATTTTTAAAAGGCATCTTTGTGTCGAAAAGTACTCCAGGTCTAGTTAACTTCAAAACACACATGGCAAAGGCGGTACAGACAGCAAAAGTGAGAGCAGCAAGGCTGGGGAGATTGTTGTGCAATGTGAAAGAGCCGGGAGAGTGTGGGGTGAAAGAGCGGGGGTGAATGCGACGGTTAGGCCACTCCTGCGGGTGCAGAGGGATACTCCTGACGGTGGTACAGGGATACAGGACAGTGGGTGGACTGGCGGCAGTGGTGCTGTCAAGATCCTACTCATTGGGCTTAGAGGCTAGAGCCAGGAACAAACGCTGGAGGGGTGCGACTGTAGAGGAAATGCAGAAATGGATGGAGGAGGAAATGGAGAGAAGATGGGAGAAGTATGAGGGCGCGCTAAAAGGAGCGATTGGGAATAGGAGAGAATGGATGGACCGGAAATTTGGGGAGGTGAACTACTTCTTGACACAGGTGCTCACTGGGCATGGGTCGAGAGTAGGGTACCTCCACAAGATTGGGAAAAGAGAGACTGGATTGTGCGAGAGATGTGAAGTGGAGGATGATGTGGGGCATGTCTTCAGATGCTGGAAAAACGTGGAGGAGCTTGAAAAATTAGAGCAGAAACTAAGGAAGGCTGTGTATTGGGAGAACATGGTGGAGATTATGTTGAGGGGAGAGGAGGAATGGATGGAGGTAAGTGGCGTAGTGGAGAGAATGATTAGGGGGAGAGAAGGAAATTATATGACATGAGACGTAGGAGTGATAGAAGGGAGAAGATGACGGAGTGTGTGTGAGGGACCGCCGCCCGTCTTGAAGTATGCTAGGGTAGTGATTCCGAGGCGAGAGTAACGGCGAGCTTTGAGGTGGGTTTGGTTGGTAGGCATCCCTTGGGATGAGTCCAACACTGTCTGGGTCATGGGACATGGCCCATTCGAACATGAGTTTCCCATCTCGGCCCGAAAAAAAAAGGTCTAGTTCTCATGTTTTCCTCTGTTTCTATCTTCCACCTCTCCTTTCTTTTGCCTAATCCCTTATTTTCTTCTTCAGAATATGTCCATCAAATGATCTGTTGCTAAATGAGTATTTCGGCCAAGTGTATTCTCGATTTTGGTCTTCTGATTATTTGTCGCTTCATTTTTTGCTCCAGTTCAAGTCCTCAAGTACTTCGGATAACAGCATCATCTTCAGGACATCTTGCAAGCATCTCTATTAGTTCTCTGGTGAACTTTGACATTCTAAAGCTAAAGCTTTATCCTTCCAAGGATAAATGTTTCCATTATCCGTTATAAATAATTTCATTTATACAACAAATTGGAGGTTTTAATAGGACTGGTTTTGTTGATATTTTACAATTAAAAATCGATACGGTACTGTCTTTAGTACATTATAAGATTTGGAGGAAGAAGAAGAGTGAAAAAGAAGAATAAGACATAGCTCTGTTAAATTTAACAAGCATTATTTCGGTATTATATGCTCATTTTATATATAATTCTCCTGCCACATCTTGATGAAGATGTCTAGAGAACGAGTTACCATAGCGACAGCTGTTTGGTACCACAGCGGGAGTTCGTTATGCGGAACGCCCGCTGGGCGTCCGTTTTAGAGTCCTTTAGGGCTCGGTACGCTCCTGAAATTTGTGTTTTACCATAATTTTTATCGAAAAATAGGAAAACTCAAAACGTGCTGTAATTTGACTCAAGACCCTTCACTTTGGGTGGTTTGCTTAGAACGAAATTGTAACCAATAATCGAAAAGTGACTCCTTCTCCGACATTAAAGTGTCACAACGAGTGAGATTTGAAATGGTAGCCTCTTAAATTACACCCGCATCGAATTTTAGTAGAATCAATTTGGGAGTATATGACTTACGACACAATTATTTCCTTGATTTGGTTTTGAAAATCGAGAGCTGCTCAAAACTATCATTCTTTTTCGAACGACTGCGCCCAACTTTTGCTCGTAAATATTCTTGATTTCTAGTGGGTTGAATTTTAATATTATTTTTTGACAAACCCACTACACTACACATTTTACTTCACCTACTATAAACCGAAGGATATAGAGTAGAGTTCCTCTCTGCTTTCCTTTAAATTCGACTTTGGGCAGACCACAAGGAACGAGCAGTCGAATTTTCAAAGTCTTCCCGCAAAAAAATTCTTTGGTCCACCCTACTTTAGCATCTGTACCCCTTACAATGATTATTTTTTGGTTATGTATTGACCATGGCGTAGATTTTCGCTTGGAATTCAAATACCAGCGTCCCCTGAGACGTGGAGACGTTGTATAGCACCATAAACTATAGTTCTTGATCCTTTGTCAGTCTACTCACTAACGCTTCATCTGGGTCAGAGGAAATACTACTTTGTTCATTCATTCACACACACAGGCCCTTGAGCCAAATATTTGTACCATTTCCGATCTTATGTACTTCCTTTCCAAAAGTGCCACTAGTTTGACTAGGGGATTTTGAGCAGCTTTTCCCATTTTGTGTAGATGTTTCCTCATATATAGTACTGTGTCAAAGGACCAGATCAGTAACTGTCTTCAAATGTTTGTTACCCAGTTTCAATATCCTGGTACAGAGTTCCTTGTTTACCTTATCCAGTAAACTCTTTGTATTGAAAAGTGACCTTTTGTTAACTTCCGTTTCAACTGTTGTTCTTTATCCAGCCCGGGTTCTCCCTCTATGCACTCCTTTGGGATTCTACAGAACGGTTAGAGAATCCTTTAGCTAATTGGTCCGCCAATTTATTACCCTCTGTCCAGGTATCTAAACTTGAGAATCTGTGCTGTCTCCAGTCTATTAAGAGGTTCTTCACAGTTTTTCACCAGTCTAACGACTAACAGTCGGACATCGGATCTGTGGAAAGCCACCTTCAGTGGTTGAATTGCTGATAGCTTCAACCAGAGCAGTAAATATTTTAATACAGGTTTGAAACACAGACGTATATCAACCAAGACATAATTTGACTTTATCTTTCTTATTTATTGCAGTGACGGAGACAAAATATCTGTTTTCTCGGCAAGTTCTACTTTCTCAATTAAAAATCAGTCTTGACTGCATGTTTACATCCCATTCCAGTTTGACTGGATATTGTATGGATGGTTGTCGTTAATTTGCTTCAGTATGTTATCACCCCTAATTTCAAGAATTAAATCTGGGATTACATTTATTATTCTGGAATTTTCTTGAGTGGTGGTTCGTTCGTGTCAACACCCATTACACTCCAGACTATTTGCAGCTAGCACACAAAGATAGAGGTGGAAAATGACGTAAAGATAGTTAGGATATCAAAGAAATTGACGTAGCTTGCGTTCCGAATGAAGGTCCATTTAAAATTTAGGCCGTAAGGTTGGCTAAAGTTGGTCGAAATTGCATATGGCGACCAAGTAAACAATGATCATCGGAATCTGATTCACTAGAGCTACTCGAAGATGACACAAACTCTTCCAGTACTACATTAATCATTTCATTCTGTGGATCCATTATCTTTTTTTATAAAAATCAAATAAAGTAGGAAACTGCTCACTAAGTACTATTCCATCAGTTTTGTAACTGTCAGTAACTGTTGTTTATATGGCCATATGCAATTTTGACCAACTGTAGCCAACCTTACGGCCTAAATTTTAAATTCATTAATTCGGAACGCAAGCGTAAACATCGATTGACCTTGTAATTTGGACAATAAGGACAAACATCCTTCACAAATCGGTAAAAATCTCGTTTTAGGTGAACCATAAAAAAGTTTTTATTGGATTTGTGAATTTAGATGAAATACCAAGTGATTAGATAATCAAAATATTTAAGCTTACCGATTTTTAAGTAAATTTCGATTACTGACGTACATCTTGATTAGGTATATCGTCCTACTGCATTGTCATTGCATTTCAGCACCGAATTAACTCTATATGGAGAAGCACGATCATATTTCAGTCTTAATTAAGATTAGATTAATTGAATCGATTACGTCATTACAATTTGGCAGGAGCGGCGATACATCAAATTTTATTAATTACGACGGGTAATTGCATATTAGCATTTAAGTAATTCATAGACATGTATGGGTAGTTATTAGCGACAGTCATCAAATATATTTATATGGTTGGATTTTTGACGAAATTTCTCTTTATGGCATTACAAGTATCATTTCATAATTAATAAGCGAACTAGGAAAAGTATATTATGTAATTAATTTCACCATGCTTGACAGTTGCATCATCACAGTAGAGTATGTCCACTAACTGACAAGTTGACACTGATGACAGTCGCCCTGAGGATAAAACATTATTTGGTTAGATTTTAGATTTTCGTCAGTGGTTGGTTGAGCTAGTAATAAGGGAAGGGTAAAATATCCATTCAAAAATTTTCATCAATATTTCACATCAATGGGGAAAATAAAAATATAAAAAATATCGTGGTTTATGTTCCCAACAAAATTAACAAAAAGAACAATGGGAGGGTAGGGTATTGATGTTTTTACACATAAAATAAATAATTTACAGGTAGTAGACAATAACCCAATAATATAATATTTAAGTAGATGATATAATATGCAAGATTCGTTTTGACTGCGACCACAAAGCAAGTTTTACAAAAGCAAGGAAGCTTGAAGCAACCAAAATAACTATTAAGAACCGCCATTGTGCAAAGTACGTTTGTTTATCCTCAGGGCGCTTGTCACAAACCCTCACGTGGACTTGCCCTATCATTTCAGAACAAATTGAGAGTTCTGTGGTTCCAGAATACATTTGGGAAAGTGGAACATCTAGAATACTTAGTAGTAATCTTGACAGCAGAGGGAAGTGGAGGAAAAGAAATAGAGAAAGGTGCACCAGGAATATTTTCAAACATGCAATGTAAAAAATGTATCCAGACTGGCTGAGATCAGAATATATCAAACAATATCAAGATCATCAGTAACATATGCCTGTGAAACATGGGTTAAGAATAAAAAGGAAGAGGACAGACTAGAAATAGGGGAGAGGAAACTGTTGAGAAACATATTTGGAGGAGTGAAAACAGAGAACGAATTGTAAAGAAGAATAGGAGTACAGACATGGCAAAGCGAAGAATTAAATAGAAGAATATGGAGAGAAAAGTGGAAACAATTAAAGCCAAGAGCCACTAAGGGCCTGTTGAGCTGGGGATTTCGGTGATTGGTGCGAGAGTAAAATGGGAAGCTACTATGATAGTACTCCCGACTGGAATTTTGGGAAGGGGTTGGGGGGACTATCAGGACGCTCAAAGCCTCTGCATATAACACTTCAGAGGACTCAAAAAGGGGAAACAGTTTGCTCAAATAATATTTATACCTTCGGCTGTGGCTACTTGGTTTAAATAACATTGAAAATTCATGCTTAATAAAATACACTGTGGGCCGAAATAAAGGAGTACATTTTTTAATTGAAAATTATTTTCCGAAGTTACCGGATTCGCGAAATACCATTTTTTTATTAAATAACATTTTAACAAATAACACATTTATGAAAACAGTTTAGTAAGTTTAAAACTTAAAGTAAAATATTATGAATGTGGCCACCATTATTTGATAAAAAAATGGTATTTCGCGAATTCGGTAATTTCGGATAGTTTATCTACCAAAAAAGCATATTGGTACAATTTTAGCTAATACAGTTTTCATTTGCAACGAGCTCAAATGCACTGTTATATAATTTTTTTTATAAGTCCGACCCTGTACATTATTTTTGCTTTCAAATTTACAGTCATGTTGAGGACATGTCAGGTTATTAGCCCTGCAAAAAGAAAATAAATCGCCCGAAAAACAAAAAAAATATTTTCAATTAAAAAATGTACTCCTTTATTTCGGCCCACAGTGTATACACAGCATGATCAATCTCAACCATTCCAAGCGACTCTACCCGCTCTATTATAATGTTTACTAACTTTCCAACAAATCCTCGTAAATATATAAATTTAATTATATTAAGTCGTTAAAAGTGGATCGCAGCTACAATAATAATATAACTAATAAATACATCCTATTTTTCAATTCTACTGTAATTCATTTTTTTACCATCAATACAATAGATTGTTAGTCACTTGAAACAAAATAATTATAGGAATAATTGATATTTTGATTTATTACGAACAGACCAAGGTATAAGCACGTTTCGAGACTCGGACACACTTATTTTATTTGGTAAATTTGATATTTTAAAAAGGTAATCAGAATAGATATTGTAATTGGATTTTAATACATGGATAGTGACAAAGTAAATTATAATTAATTAAAAATTTCTATTATATTTTTATCAACTCTATAATAGTTTGTGGAATGATATTATAGTCCGGGTAAAAAAGGACAAAAATATAAAGACCGTTACAATCAAGCCTATGAAAATTTCATCAAATGGTGTAGAGTCCGTTTCAATAAGGAAGAAGCCACCTGAAGTTGCAGTCGATGCGCGACCTTGATGTCAAAACCAGCGCCATATTTAAAAATTGATATTTTAATCTAGATCAGTAGCGTAACGTTTTCACATTTTGTAGGGTAACACAAAATTAGAAGTATTATAACCATATAAATAACTGCTAAGTGCAGCAGACTATATGAATTATTAGCAGAATTCAATTATTTTTGAAGTAATGTATACTCTTCCATATATTTTACAACAATCTGAATGCCATGAGTAATATATTGGATTATTATACTTTCTTATTTGACTAACCGATGATTTTTTAAAGGAATTTGGATTCCATGTTCAGCTTCAGACTCCATAAAAGTTGCAACGTTTTTAAGAATCTGTCGGCCTTCACAGTGGATAACTTTTCTTTTAACACCAACCAGTTTTGTAGGAGGCATGGTTTTAGATCAAATAAAACACACAACACTCACAAATAAACTAGCAGAACGTCTTAAAATATTCAAAAATAAAAAATATTCGACAGTAAATGGTTGTTTCAAACACAACCTCAGAAGTCAACAATTTAATTGATGTCGGCATAAAACATCGCTTGTAACGCCAATGGCATGGAACGATCGCTCGACAGATTTTGACTTATGCGCAGGTCGGTACGCCAACTTCAGGTGGCTTCTTCCTTATTGAAACGGACTCTAAAACGAAAAATGTGTACACAATAACTGAAGATATATTATTGGTATTTTTCTTAGAAAAATCAAAGACATTGTCCCCTGCTACATTATGGTCAGAATACTCAATGTTGAAATTGACTATTTCATTAAATAAGAACCAGGATATTTCGACATTTGGCCGCTTGAAGGCATTCATAAAAAGGAATAATGAAGGATATCAACCTAGAAAATATCAGGTATTTACAAAAGGTGATATATCAAAGTTTTTGTTAGAAGCTCCTAATGAAATATATTTAATGAAAAATGTGGTAGCGATTTTTGGAGTAGCTGGGGCATGCCGAACTGACGAGTTATATAATTTAAAAGTGAAGGACGTGGAGTATCAAAAATTGTGTTTATTTAGTACAGATTCTTACTACAAAAAATAATCTGCAAAGAAGATTTGTAGTAACAGAAGATTGGGTAACAAAAAGGCGCAAGATGAACGCTTTTTTTATCGTTATGAGCGAGGCAGATGTGTAATTCAGGTGGTTGGAAAGCATACAATTTCAAAAATTCCGTACGACATAGCTAAATTACAAACCCAAATCAGTACACCGGCCACTCGTTTCGAAGATGGTCCTCTACATTACCAGCAAATGCTCCAGGTGTGGATATTTTAGATATGAAAAGGTACCGGGGGTGGAAGTCGTCATTGGTAGCGGAAGGATATATAGCAGATTCAGTGACTTTACTGCTAATAAAATCATTCCCACAAAATCGATATCTATTCAGGAAAGCCAAAATTCAGAAATATAATTTAATGATAATGTTGCGAAAATCGACAAGCAAGTCAAAATTTCTAGTGACGTTGCTTTCAAACAAGATTTCAATCAACATTTGCCGTTAAATCTTTCCGGAACATTTTACATTTAATTTCCAATCTAAATAAATATTTGACAAGTAATTTGACATTTTATTTGTTCGTTGTCCAGGGCACGAAAGTTTTTCATACTTAGCAACCGATAACCTAGCATGTTTTACTTTCGCTTCCGCTTGCCTATTTACAATAAAAAATAGTATATTATATTATAAGGATTAAAAGTGCATATTTTTTTACGAGCAATATTTGCAGTTGCGAGGTGTAGCGTAGCGCAGCCGAGCGAATGCAAAACTGCGAGTAAAAATAGGCACTTTTAGTCCGTATGATAGATACTATTTTTTCTCCAACCAAGCCAAAATTAAAATAAATTTAGTTTTATTCAAAAATCGTTAATAATTTGTTGGTAATAAATTTGAACACTTATTAATTATAACAGCGATAGCAAGTCGGTAGTCATGGATCACTTTAGATAAAGTGGCGGAGGGGGGCAAAAGTGATGTCATTCGTGCTGAGTCGAATGACACCGGTCTCCACCTGCGGAAACGTCGGAGGCAAAAGTTACGCCACTTTCAAAATTTCGAAAAAATTCACCAAAAGCTGAAATAAACACAACTAGTACCGGCAGAGCGACGGTGGCTCAGTGGGTAAAAGCGCTGAACACTGTCTCTGTGGGTCCGGTGGAGGGGAAGGGGAACGCATTGCTTCTATTTATATCGAATTGTTACGTGACCAAAGATTTCGTCGCGGTGTAATCGTTTGCACATACTCTCATAGACTTAACATTGAAAAATGAAAGTAGCGTAACTTTTGCCCCTGACGTTTCCGCAGGTGGGGACCGGTGTCATTCGACTCAGCTCGTCAAGCCCTTTCGAATGACACCACTTTTGTCCCCCTCCGCCACTTTATCTAAAGTAAAGGGTAGCCTCTAAATCATTTTCCACCCAAATCTCGCCAAGTTCATGAACTTGCATATCAGCGATTCATGGATTGGTGTAAAGAAAAAAGTGTGCAAAACTATGCGGAGAGTGTTCTTATGGTGTATTTCTCAAATTTAACGAAGACCGTCAAGCCATCCACTCTTTGGTCACAGTATTCAATGTTGCGATCCACACTGGATATCAAAAATGGTGTGGATATTAGTAAATATTCAAAATTACGAGCATTGTTAAAAAGGCAAAGTGATGGATATATACCTAAAAAGTCTAGGGTTTTTACAAAGGAGGAAGTGGATCGGTTCCTGAATATGGCACCTGATAATGTATATTTGATGATAAAGGTTGTTTTAGTATTGGAATTGGAGGCGCTATGCGTTGTGACGAACTAGTTCATTTGAAAAAATTTTGCAGACAAAAAACAAGAAACCTCGTTTGTTTACCATTATAGGCGATAATTATTTGCGTTTATTTCGAAAATATGTTGCACTACGGCCATCAAATATACAGGAACGTCGTTTATTTTTGAAGTATGTTAATGGGAAGTGTCAAAGAATGGTTGTTGGTATTCACAAAATTAGTGCCGTGCCGCAAGAAATTGCAAAATTTTTGAAGTTAGAAAATTTGAAGGAGTATACTGGACATTCGCTAAGAAGAACATCTGCTACACTTCTTATTGATGGTGGCAGTGACCTTACTTGTCTTAAAAGACATGGAGGTTGGAAATCGAGTACGGTAGCAGAAGGATATATTGAAGAATCACGTATCAACAAAGAGAATACTGCCAGAAAAATACTGCAACCTGACAAAGAAGGTACAAGTACTTGTTCAGATATTTCCTCAACATTTTTTGATGGTTGGAGAAAAATATATTTTCGTAGGGTGGAGAATGAAAAATATTTTTTTAACGCTAAAACTAAAAAAAAATTATCCGCTTTTTCAAGAATGATTGTTGAAACATTAATTTCAACTTCCGTTTCGAATTATGAAAGGATCGACCTTCAGAAATCACACATTTTGAAAAAAAAAGATTATTAGAAGTCAAGAAAACGAAAGCCAAAGTTCGCTGGGCACTGACAGAAAACTATAAGTACCTAATTTCAACGTCGTGATTGATTCGATTTTTCGACCTTCCTAGCCTTATTAAACTTTTTAGACTTCACGCTACGGTGGTTGTCTTCGAATTGTTTCTAATATTTCTACTCGACTTTATCAATTACATTCATTCCTTTGATATTTTTATTAAACCATTTGTGTTTCTTATCAAATAATCTATTGTAATTTTATTGTTTTGTTAGTTTAACTACATTATGCTATGAATAACGTATCTAATATTTTGCTAAATAAATGCGCACCAGAAACATTCAGAGATCACGATTACGCTACAAACGTCACAAACATCACTATAGAAACGCCATAATTTATACAGCAACACCGATCATATCTTCCACGAAATAAATACAAAGTATGCATAATCTTATAATCTCGGTTAAACAAATAAGGATTTAATTATCATGAAATCTTCTTCATTATTATGTCCAATAAATTTCTATTAAATTGAACTAAGTATCGACAGACGTACTGAATAATTCCTTAGACACGTTGATTCTCGTGGTGAATTAGCGAAGACCGCCGATCCCGCCATCTCGATCAGATAAAAACGCAGTCGTTTGTTTCTGACAATTGACACAAACTACGTGCAAATGTTTGATAACCTGTATTTCAACTTCCATTATTGTCTGCATTCATTTATTTTTATACTGCACGCTTGTAGGATATAGGCACTTGGAAAGTTCTTGCGAAATTAAATGATATGACTTTTTGGAATTTATGGGGCTAACTCGTGGCTTTATTCACTTTGTTGCTTCATACGCAGGAGCGGACTCGCTCTAATGTGTATATAATCAAATTCCCTCCTACCTTCTACCAAGATTCATCAACAAAAGTTGTCCGTTCTTTTCTATTTTTTGCTAATTGTTTTGCTTTTATAATTGTTTTCCCTCTTTCCTTTAATATTTTGACTAGGTTGTTATCCTTCCCAGGATGATTTTGGTCTACCTCTGTCTCTTTTAACAATCACCTTTGCTCCCCATACATTTTTAACTAATCTAGTATCAAATATTCGCTGTAGATGTCCTCACAAGTTCAGTTGTCTTCTTTCTATACGGGATAAAATATGGACCCAAGTAAATATACTTCCGGTTTAACCGGAAATGCCATCAACTTTAATTTAAATGGGACACCCTATATATTTTTACAGATTTTGAAAGAGCCTGCTATTTTGAATTCATACATAATGAGTTTAGAGTGAAAAAATTTGAAAAAACGAGGAATAACTCACTGTTAGTTGTACAATAGGTGTAGATTTCATTTTAGAATAATGAGAAACAAAATTACTTCAAATGTTCAAAATGCTCGCCGTTTACTTGCTGACAATATGCCATCCTATTAACAAATTCTTGAGTCACTTTTTCCAAGACTTCTCCACGTATTAGTTTACATTCAATAATTATTTGTCTCAATTCCTGTAAGTTTGTTGGTCGTCTAACCTAAACACGTGATTTTAGATCCAGAAAATTCCTAGCCCGTCGATCATAGTGGGGAGGTGCTTCATCTTGTTGAAACCAAACATTTTGTGGTAATTGCCCATTCTGTTGAAGTGCAGGAATAATTTCGTTATTCAGTAGATCCAAATACTTGTCACCATTCAAGTTTCCGTCGATAAAAAATGGGCCTATAAGCCTATTTTCGACAATTCCCATCTAAACATTTAACTTCTGTGGATGCTGGGTATGTGCTTCATGAATCCAATGAGGATTCTCATTTGACCAATACCTTGAGTTATGGCGATTAACTGTTTTATTTAAACAATAAGTTGCCTCATCGGCAAAAACTATGTTAGAAGCAAAATTGTCGTCGACATTACAGATGTCCATTAGCCGTTCGCAAAATACCAGCCGTCGGTCAAAATCATCGTCTGACAATTCTTGAATCAACTGTACCTTATACGGATGATACTTTCCCCTTTTAAATATCTTTCCTACAGAACGTCGACTGATACCATGGTTAAGTGCCAAATTTGTGGTGGAAGTTTGAGGTGATTCTTCTAAATCGATTGCAATATTTTGTTTAACAGTTTCGTTCGTTGCAGTCCGCGGTCTTCCAGGTTTTAGCAAATTTTTTACCATCGCAGTTGTATTAAAACGTTGTAATGTTTTAGTTACTGTTGAGCGTGATAAAGGATTTGTCTCCGGATGCAAATTATTAAAAATATGACACACTTCTTCATGAGTTCACGATCACCATAACCGATCATCATTAAAATTTTCAATACGCTCTTTTTTACTTAATTGAACCATTCTAAATTGTCAAATTTTTTCAGTCAATTAGAATTTGATACTTGGAGAACAAAAGACGTACTCGTTTATTTATTACTATTCATACAAACAACATCAATTAGTGCTATATTCCTCGTTTTAACAAATTTTTTTACACTAACCTCAGTATGTATGAATTCACAATAACAAGCTGTTTCAAAATCTGTAAAAATATATAGGATGTCCAATTTAAATTAAAGTAGTTGATGACATTTCCGGTTAAACCGGAAGTATATTATTCAAAAAAAATGTACATCAGGAGCATTTTGTTCCATTGCACTTACCTGCAAATGTTCATAAATATCGCTCTTTTCGTTTAAAAGATATTTACTTGGTTCCATATTTTATCCCAACCCCGTATAATCTAGCATGTTTTCTATTTTTATCTCCTCTCTTATGTCTACATTCTTTATTATGTCTCGTTTCGTTATTCCTTTCGCAGATCTCTGGTATTTCATTTCTATAGCTTGTATTCCACTCTTAATTTTTTGGTCCAGTACCCACGTTTCGCTGCCATAAGGTATCGGTCTAAACATTCTTTGGAATACTGTAATTTTGGTAATTTTGTTTGTTGTGGTAGCATGTATTGTTTCAATTATTCCCCAACTGACACGTCTTGGATAACTTCGACAACTACACAAAAATCGCGTATAGTATGTTTTTCGTTTTAACGACATTTTTTTCTTGTCAGCGTATCGCTGGCTTGCAGCAATGGCAGCTGCCAAAACACTGGAAAAGTAGCATCTGTGTGGGTCGAGTTCTAACCTAAAAATGATGAACAGTGTTCCGAAAACTGCGTATATCAAATATCCTGTGAATTTGTTAAATTTTATTTAAGTGAAACATCTAATTTATTGAAAATCAGAATATATGAACAAGAAAAGTTCATAAAATATAGGGAGCTCTTTAAGTCGGGTATTCGCAAACATGCTTGGGAAGCGGGACAACATGTTCAATGGAATTCAGCGAGCAACATTGAAAAAAAATAATGCTTCACAAGGACAAAAGAAATTCGAAAAGTATAGTGATTTTATTCCTTTTGAAACAAAGTTCACGTTTCCTGCACATAGGTTCACTAACTTTGCCCATTTTGTGCAGATGTTTCCTCTGGGTGCAGTGTCCACCAGGTCGGTAACTGTCTTCAAATGTCTCTTACTCAGTTTCAATAGCCTGGTTGAGAGTTCCTAGTTTACATTGTTTAGTAAACTCTTTGTATGGAGGTACCGTTGTGTCGACCTCCATTTGAGTTGGTGTTCCCTATCTAGCCAGTTCCCGATTCTCCCTAATGCAATCTTTTGAAGTCTCCTTTAGAACCTTCTTTAGCTAACTGGTCAGCCATTTCTTTACCTGCAATCCCCTCTTGTGCCGGCACCCATATTAGAGACACTTTGTTGTCTCTTACCAGCATGCTGAAGGATTCTTTACAGTTTTTTACCAGTTTAGACCTAGTTGTTGGGTTGCTGACAGCTTTAAGCAGAATCTGGATGTCAGTGAATTTTTTTTTTGTCCGGTATATCCTTTCTGATGTTTTCATCAATACAAGCTATAGCGGCAATCGTTTCTGCTTGAAACACAGTCGATATAAAATACTTCCTTCTCAATAAATCACCACAATAATTCTTGTGAATGGCATACGATTCAGTTATTTTTATAAAAAATGTTTAATAAGTTGTAATTATTGTAGCGAGTCCGGTACTGTTTCGGTGAAATTATAGACGGTCGAATATAAGCCTATAGATCCGTGTTAGACTTATATGGCTTGTTCTTTTAGTCACACCCATGTAGTTTGTTTAATTGTAATCAGAGATAAGAACATTGCTATCAATTAGTTTCTTTAAAAGTAAAGACTTGAAGAGTTGTTATTTTCTCCATTTTCTTGTATATATCAGTTACGATTTATGTTGTTATAATAATAATTTAGTTAATTTGTTGCCGCAACAACAACGCCAATTAGGTATTAAGATATTAGAAATTGAATTATTCACAGTCGGTACGTTGGAATTGCAAATAAAAGTATTTAGTTTATTTATTTTACCACCTTCCAGCTTTAATATTTAAAAAAAGTAACGTTATATTGAGTTTGTTATATTGGAAATTTCTCAAACTCCTACATTCTGTTTGTGATTTTAGTAATTTTGCTTCCATAATAATCTTCTCTATTAAACCGAAAATGTACAATTGCTTCATGTATGCAGAGATTGGAGAAAACCAATTTCACACATGTTAATAAAAATTTTCTCGGACAGCCAAGCAGCTTTGAAAGCACATAGTAACGTGTAACGTTGAAATTAGGGTTTCCCGAGACGAGAAATTAACAAACTCTCGTCTCGAAGTTTTTCTTGAAAACAATTTCTCGATCTCGATTCGAGATTCTCGAAATTGAGAATGTCGAAAACGAAAACTGTATATAGGGTTTATCTAATTACGAGGACGTATTGATATCTAGTTAGCCTAGACCAGTTCCATGCATAAACAAAATATTGCGTTACCATAGCAACGAACTATAACTTATTAGAAGTGTCAGTATGAAGTTTGACGTCAAAAAAGTAAACCAAAGTTACGCAATAAATTAAAGGAAAAAAAATGTCCACCGAAATTGTGAAAATCGAAAAATTGGAGTATCGAGCCATCAAGTACCTGTATTTAAAACGGTTAAGAGGTAAGCAGATTTACGAAGATATGCTTAATACCCTTGGTTATCAATGTCCTTCGTATGCGACCGTGAAAAATTGGACTGCAAGCTTCAAAATAGGTAAATTTTCCATTGAAGATGATGACCGATCGGGTAGGCCAGTTTCTGTGTCAGTCCCCGAAAATATCGATGCAGTTCATGACATGATTTTATCAGAACGTCGAATTGGGCTAAAACGGATATCTGAAGCACTGAATATTTCATACGAACGCGTTCATCATATAGTTCACGTCAATTTGGACATGAGAAAAATTGCTGCAAAATGGATCCCCAAATGTTTGAATGTTGACCAAAAGCGTGCAAGGGTAAAAGCATCGCGTTCGATCTGTGCTCGATTTGAAAACGATGTAGACGTCCTAAACCAAATTGTAACTTGGGTACATTTCTACGATACAGAAGCAAAGCAACAATCGATGGAATGGCGACACTCTGGTTCTCCAAGTCCTAGGAAGTTTTGTGTCCAAAATCTACTGGAAAAGTGCTTGCTTCAGTTTTTTGGGATTGCCATAGAGTAATCATGATTGGTTTTTTGGATAAGGGTAAAACAATAACTGGAGATTACTATTCGACATTACTGACCACTCTACGGGAAAAAATTAAAGAGAAAGCTATCCAAAGGTGTTTTGTTTTTGCAGGACAACGCCCCTGCACACAAATCTCATGTTGCCATGCAAAAAATTCGTGATTTAGGGTTTGAATTACTAGAACACCTTCCTTATTCACTAGATTTGGCTCCGTCCGACTATCACCTCTTTCGTCAACTGAAAAAAAGTTTAAAAGGTCGTAAATTTTCTTCCAACGAGGAGGTAATAAAAGCTGTGGAGGTCTGGTTTGCAGAGCAAGAAGAAACATTTTTTTTGACAGGTCTAGAGACGTTGTAGGTTCGCTGTAATAAATGAGAAAAATGGTCTTTCTTTTTTATTTTAAGCTAAAGACACGAAATTTTGTAAATATTATATGTTTATAAAACTACACATTTTCAATTTTTTTCCTGAAATATGCTAAAAAGGGGTTGAAAAGGTCAACTAAAATATTTTTTCTTACATAACAACTTTTTTTTATATAATAATTTTCCTTTTAAGAAAACATGAGTGAAAGCCCAATTTATTCACTAACTTTTTATCTCTAGAGGTTTTTTGAAAACTTGAGCATTTACAAGAAAAAAATAAATGAATTACAGGCTCATGTAAAACAGCATTTTATTGAACAACACCCAACCAAATTATGATTCTACTAGGTACGCTAATACTTTACAACTAAAACAAAAGTAAACAAACAATGAACAAAACCTGTCGTTTTATTGACAAATAATATTCACCCAATTTCGTGGAAACCCATTTTTTTTAAATCTTCGGAGGGGTGTTATTTTTCCAGTGAGGGTTTTTTCAAAAAATTTTATTCCAAATACCTACCTCAATATTCATCAGTAAATCATCCCTTACGTTTTCTCGGTGTTATTTAGATACACCCTATATATAATAGAAGTCTGCAGTGCACTAAAATACAGAGCTATATGCTAAATAAACTGTGTAACGCGTGTAACAAAAATATAGGTATGTGCGTTTTCTAGCGTTATTATATATTGAAAATATTGGTTCAGACTTAAACGCGTACGTTATTGTAGAAGAAATTTCTCGATCTCGTAAAATCGCGAAGTGTAATTCTCGATCTCGCCTCGAAAAAAAAATTCATCTCCATTTCGAGACGAGAAATCTCGAATTTCGAGTCTCGTGAATTTATATTAAGCAGTAGTTTGAGGGGGAGGTTGAAGAGGTCGCCCCTGCATGTGATAACAAATGCGCACGTCTTGTTCTTCTCCTTTTATTACACTAATACTTTTTTTTTATTATTTCCTGTGCAATTGATCTCGTCTCGAAAAAAAAATTTAATCTCGTCTCGAGAAATCTCGAATTTCGAGAGTAGGTATCGTGAAACCCTAGTTTAAATTGGTATTAGACTGCCAAAAAAGACTCGCCTCAATAGGAGAACTCATGGATGGCAATGAGACAGACTTTCTTTTAAGGAAGCATACATTATTTTAAGAAGATCCAATTAATGTTTGCTAATTACACGTTTGGTCGAGAAACTGAAAACTTAAAATACAAACCTGTCGTATAGTTATTTTTTAAAAATGGGTTGGAACTAGTAATTTATTGTCTTTTACGAATTCCAAAGTTATGACAAAACTACTTTCATTTTTAAAATGTACATTTTTTTTATATCGAACATAACAACGAACTCTCGTATAATCCCAGATTATATTACCTATAAAATCATTCAATACCCAACAGTTATATTGATATATTATTAATTATAGAAATATTGCGCAAAACAGTCGTTAATGGTTTTGCTGTCGCTAGTACAAAATGATAAATCATTCGTTGACGTATAATTGAGGTATTATATTATCAATATTTGTTGGTGGAATGGCGTTCTTGGTTCTTTTCACCTAGCAGCTATTTGAGTTTAAAGTAAGTGTGGATGTTAGGCGGTAGAATTACTATTATTTGCCTTATCAATTTATAAAATCGTTCTTGTTATTTACGACTGCCATCTAGTTTATCAGGCCCGAAGCTTAACTACGTAACGAGTTACTGAATTGTGTTCTAAAGTTCGAATATTTCGGTAACACTAAACAAAAATTATGGATGATTTAAGCTGGAGGATGGAAGGATATAATTTTATTCTCACTTGTTCAGCCGAATTAAAGAGAAGTATGATTTATGGTGGTTCATAATGAAGGGGTAGTTCTAGCGTCAAGTGTTGCAGAATAAAATCGTCGAATGTCTTCCTCCCAAACTGTACATTATAATTTTTTAAGCGGTAATTAAAATATATTGAAATAAAAGTGGCGGTTCATGCTTGTCCTTCAATTGCCCCTGTTTTTAGGTCTCGGTTATGAACGACTACTATACAGAGCATTTCAATAAAACCTATTCACCCCACATAATTCTGAAGGCGTAGCATTTATGAAAAAATGAAAAAAATACGTCAAAAAATCATATAAAAGGGGACGTCTTTTTGCTTATACAGATTGCGTAAATTACATCGGAACCATCCGGATTACACAAGTACGACAGAAAAACAGCTTAAAGAGAGAGAAATAATAATTATGCGCGGTCATTAAGGCGTGTACTTTGTTTCACCTTCGGGTGTATACTTATTTCCCGAGACTGGCCGAATGCTCAATGCCCCCCTATTTTAACCGCTGTTGCCAGAAGCGCAGATTAATTTGTACAAATGATATTTTTGTCTCGTTATCGTTGACTTTTTTTCGAGGGTGAAAATACAGCACGTTCGTGCCAGCATTACGCCAAATAATCTTAGTGATATGAGATCAAATCTTTATCACAGATTTGGTTATTGTCTGGCACAGGAAGGTGGTTTATTTGAGCACTTAATTCATTAAAATTATGTTTACCTTTAGAATGGATTTTTATTTTTATTTTTTCAGGAAGTTTATATTTTATATTTAGGAATAGGTGTAGGTACCTACCTACTTATTTTATTTTTTCAATTTAATTTATTAATGGAAGGGATTTTTAGTTTATTAATTATGGTTCTTTCAAGAAATGCTGTTTTATTTTCAAGTTACAATGGCTAAAATAATATCCTATTGTAGTTAGAAATTGTCAACTTGGTCTGAAATGATCATGTTGACAAAAATACGTAATAACGATTGTATTTTTTTATTTCTTTAACACCCTCACTCCTTCCATGTTGGAAGCATACTGAATACCACCGTTGTACCACCAACTAGTGAATTCTCTCTGTAAAGGACCATTCGGCCAGTATCGGGAAATAAGTATACACCCCTAAGATGAAACAAAGTGATGACCGCGCACAATTATTCTTTCTCTCTCTTTCATATATCCTTGTCGTACTTGTGTAATCCGAGGCCAAGGTTCCAAAGTCATTCACGCAATCTGTATGTAGACCTTATAACTTTAACCTCCCCCTATGGTAACCCCACCCAATTTTTTTTTTATAAATTATGGCTTTTTTGTATTCTCCTCTTCAAGAGGATTACAAAAATGTATAATTAATAAGTAAAAATGCAATAATATATAGGGTGTTCCATTTAAAAAATTGGGAGGGGTAGACCATAGGAGGGAGGGGGTTAAAGTTATAACGTCTACATATGAGCAAGAAGACGTTCTCCTTTATATGATATATAGGGTGTTCCATTTAAAAAATTGGGTGGGGTAGACCATAGGAGGGAGGGGGTTAAAGTTATAACGTCTACATATGAGCAAGAAGACGTTCCCCTTTATATGATATATAGGGTGTTCCATTTAAAACATTGGGAGGGGTAGACCATAGGAGGGAGGGGGTTAAAGTTATAACGTCTACATATTATGATCAAGAAGACGTTCTCCTTTATATGATATATAGGGTGTTCCATTTAAATAATTGGGTGGGGTAAACCATAGGAGGGAGGGGGTTAAAGTTATAACGTCTACATATGAGCAAGAAGACGTTCCCCTTTATATGATATATAGGGTGTTCCATTTAAATAATTGGGAGGGGTAGACCATAGGAGGGAGGGGGTTAAAGTTATAACGTCTACATATGAGCAAGAAGACGTTCTCCTTTATATGATTTTTGCCGTGTTTTTTTTTATTTTTTTTATAAAAGTGACGCCTTCAGTACTATGTTGGGTGGATAGTTTTCATTGAAATGCTCTGTATAATTGTTATATTTGTGAATAATTCACCATACGAATTAAAAAAGAAGTTCAGAAGCTTCAATTAAAATGTTTATTAATAAATAAACCAAAGTTCTTTAGTGACAAGATGGCATTTTATTTTTCTTGATTTGCGTACCTTGAACAAATATTAGTTGCTACGCCTCTGTTGATACACATGAATTATGTTTGATGGACGTGATCAACCAATAATATAATTATATTCTCAATTAAAGTAGTCCGAAGTTGCAAGTCACGATTTTTATTTGTTTTTCACACGGTCGAGATTTATCACTATTAATTATATCTTCTTTATCTTTTCGAGTTTTGTTCTTGTGCATCTGATGAAAATAATTTAGTGCCAAACATTCAACGCCTATTCTCTTATCTGGACAAAGTGTTCGTATAGTATAGCGGCAAAATATATTTCTCCAAACTACGTTCACTTAAAACCAAAGCTTATTTCTTTTTTTAAATACAGTATTTCATAAGTTTCCAATCAAGATTTTCAATTTTCCCATTTTTATTTTAATAGAACTAGATTGGATAGGAAAAAATTTACACAACAATCCCCTTCACTATAATCAACTCGATGCTTTAATTCAGATACTAATCCATAATTTCATTTCAAACAATTTTAAACCACATAAACAAACTGTAAATTGCTTCTATATTATCATGGAAATAATAATTATTGAAATGAAAGTCAAAAGCCTTAAGATACGATCTGAAATCTGTACAATTCTTTTTCTAGATAGGCAGATTATCTTCTTTTATACACTGGTACTTTCCTTTTGAGTAATAAATTTTTGAAGATTGTTTTTTTAATATCTTTAGAGTACAATGAAAAGTTTATTAATATTTTATTGAATTTTGTACATAAATCAACTCGTAAAAATGATACAAAAAACTTATATTCACTAATCGAGTTGCCATTTGACAGAAAAAAATTGTTAACAATAAATTGACTTGCCAAATGGAAATGGTGAGGTGGCAAGGGGGTGTCCATTAATGACTTGAGGTGTTAAGGGGGGTGGCAAATCTCACTAGGGGGAAAGGGGGGTCTTGACAAATATCACGTAATTTTCAGAAAACGATGTAAAATTGGTAGAAAAAATCTTACTACATCTCAAAAAAATACTCAAAAATGCCTCACGTAATTAATGGGCGCCCCCCAACAACAGAAGATAATTATTGTCCATTTTGTTGAAGTACTTTCAAATATTTGTGGACATGATCAATAAAGTATTATTTAAATTGAAAAAAAAATGTTTCTTTCAATTTATTTACCTTTTAGGAACACTTTACAAATGTTTGATTATTGAGTTTTTTGGCAAGAAAATGTTGAGTCTTTAAAGCGGTAACTTTATGGGTGATAAACTAGCTCTTGGGAAATGTTAACTTGTTACATTTTGTATATTTTTATGTCTTCAGGAACTGTCAGATCCGGAGTCGAAAGAGTTAACATCAATGTTTGAAAACCGATAATAGAAATAGCATAAATTTGAACAATTTTTGAACAACAATGCACAAGAATTGTGCAGATTCTACTATTATAATTAACATTCTGGCTCACAGATTTCCGATAAAATCTACGGAACCTCGGAATTTTACGTTAATTTTAATTTTATTTGATAGTTCACCTTAAATGAAACAGATTAGAACTGAAATTTTACTATTGAAGGGTCGTCATTCAAGTGTTGCGTATAACAACATGGTTTGGCGCCTGTCAACAAATGTTAAATGTCAAAAATTAACTGTCATGTTTAACTTAACGCCAAAGCTTCGCTTAAAACTGTTAAACTGACTTTTTAAAGATTTCTAAAATTGTATGCTTATATTTTCATAGTTTTTTTCAGGTATAATAATACAAACATTATTACTAACCCCTGAAAATTAAAAATAATAAGAACAACATAACCACTTTCCTTTTTCATCGAACAGAGATGTAAAATCTCACACATTGAGTAGAATAAGACAGAACGATCCGTCTCTTAAATAGAAAGACCCTTGAAATTGTCGCTATCCTTCGCTTCGCTATCACATCTTCAGTCATGTCCAGATAGGCTCGGAAACGATCGATCTCAGTTACAGTTAGGTTCTATGTGAGTGGGGCCTTCTCGCCACCTCCACTGCGACCCCCATTGGGTCTATTGTGGCTCACCAATAGGGATTACAATTCACCCCACAATCCTGTGCATGAGCATAATATGTGCTCCGCAGTTTCGTTCTCCAAATTACAGAACCAACAATCCGAGGTCTGAACCAGACTCATCTTCTTTCGGTTGTAATTTAGTCGACAATGTCCTGTCCCGACAGAATGCGTAGGTTTGTTCTACTCCATTCCAGGATCCCCACTAAACATAAAAACATAGCTAAAATATAAATGTTATGTCACATTGTTACTTTGTGATGTTATACAGAGATATGCTTGATATTACAGATACATTGCATATATAGCACTTTGTGCCTCTTATAAATATTACAATGTAATGTTTAATGATAAACATTACATAAATGTAACATATTTAACGAAACTTCAATGTAATTTCATTACATATATTTAATGTGGCTCCAAAACATTTATTCAATAACATTCCTATAATGTTACATATTGGTACCCTTTTATATTTCAATTTTATTTCGCGGTATACAGGGTGGAGCAGCATGGTATACCTTCATTTTTTTTATATTTACACAATTCTGGAATTTCAATCCCATTTTTTGGAAATGTAGAAAGAGAAGGTATACCATGAGATACTTACCCTCTGCCACAGAAAAAAAATTATCGAACTAGTTGAATGATGATGTCAAAAATTTAAATGCTACTGGGATATTGAATAAAAAACTTTATCTGCATAAAATATATAATGTAACTTTAAAATTTCCATAAATAAATATAGAATATATTGAAATGAAGAAAACAAAAAATAGTATTTAAAAAAAGTAAACATAAAGATATATAAAACATGTAGTGTTGAACAAAAAATAACTTTTATCTCTATTACAAATCTTTCCTTTTCAGTCTCATCCACTCCATTGCAATCAGTTCGAACTGTTTATCAGTAGTCGAGACATACACTTCTTTCGAAGATTCTGAAAAAAATATTATATGTACATAAACATATATGAGAGAGAGAGGTTGGAGAATAAATTAGTGGTGAGCACTTTAGTTTGAGTATGTCGATGAAAATTCTAAATCCGACATTTCAAAATTTTGTTTTTGTCCAGTCCACGAGCAATACTGGGCAAGCTCATCCTCTATAATCTGCTGGAGGCACCACCTAATCAAATTTTGATAATCAGATCCCTGGACCAGTACTAGTTTGTTCCTATAGAATAATAAAAATATAAAAGAAAATCCCAAAACACAAACAAACTGAAATGACTGTCATTTTGAGTAGGGTAAATTTTTTTTGATAAAAAAGTGAAGCATAATTTCAGTATACATATCTTCACACACTCCTGGTAGATTCAACTGAACAATAATAGTTGTTGACTAAAATTAAAAGTTCCCATCCCATTGAACATAATGTTTGATCAAGACTATAACTTCTACAAACAGTACACCATATTTCATACAAAGAAGCACAGCTAGGAGGAATGGAGAATTATAGCTTTTCAAAAAATGAAGATAGTGGAGCTATATCTGAGATTCATAAATTATATCCTATACTTATACCTCTAAGTAAATTATATATGCGATAGAAAATGATGCTTTGTTAATAGACAGTGTTTCGATTATGGTATATCTCATCATGTTCGGAGTTCGCATAATATGCTTCCAGACTTGACTTCATTTTGAAACAAATTTAAAGTTCTAAAATATGAAGAATTTATAGAAACTCACCCTGTCGCTGTCCTCTTCAGATATTGTTCACACACGTTAACCGCCACTACACTTTCACTCATATTGAAGTGAGGATAGTACTTAGTTATTTATTTTTTGTTCAGTTAAATAACTCAATTTTACGCTAAATAAATCAATTCAAACGTATTGGTATTATATATTGTAAAAAGATGGAAGAGGAACACGCGGTTAAACAGAACGACGATACAACTATAACCTCAATATAATCTTTGACTAACCTCAACAAACAAAATAATATGTAATCAATAAGTAATGCTCGTTCCGCAAACTACCACCTGATTTTCTATCTCACTTTATCACATGCTAATCGTATATTTCCTGTTCACTCTTCTATCTACTCAAGGAAAAAAGATAAACGGAAATACATTTAAGGAACGTTTTAAGATAATATTAATTCCAAGTTTCTTGTACACATGTGGGTAACGTTTTAAGTTGGTTAAATACAAACATCGGATATATAACATAACCACTATGTATGAGACATATCTGGTCAACATAAAATCAACATTTCATATATTATTTAATGAATATTATTGGTTATGCTGTTTCGATGTAATTTAAATGTAACTGGAAAACATTGTGTTGGAAACTTCATGACAACATTAATGCAATGTAAGTTTGCAAATATTGCAAAAGTTATCTCTGGAAAATGTTTTTGTTATGTATCATGTTTAGTGGGTCTGCTTATTTTTTGTATATGAACGCTTTCGAGTGAGAGATCCCTGGTTTGTCTGCCCAGTACGTGAAGGTTTTCCTCTCCGCCCAGATAGCTATGGCTGATCTAGCAGTGCTGTCCGCAATGCCAGAAAATGATTCAGGTCCGATAAATAGAGACTCCGATCACTTTTTGCCAGAGTGTGGGCCTTCTCGTTCCCCTCCACTCCTCGATGCCCCGGCACCCAGGTCAAAATGACTGTTTTCCTTGCCTAATAAGAGAATAAGAGAAGAGAATCTTATCACTATTTTTTTACAGAATGCCGTTCCAAAGTATTTAAAACTTCTTTTAAAATTTCACCCTGTATAATTCATAATTCACCCTGTACATTTAAATTTATGTTTACATAACGCGCAACTCAATTCAAAAGTTGACGTGTCTCAGCATTTTTTATAATTTTCTAAAATAATGACATAAAGAATTTATTCCATAAGTGGTTTCCACACTGTTTAGCATTTGTACTCCATTTAAAATTGTTCTATGACCATTTATGATCTTTTTTCTACCCAACGTCCACTATAACAGTCCAGAAAAATTTCAATTACTGTTAGGCGTGATAAAAAACCAGTTCCTATTCGAAATAACCGTGAATGGTCCATACTTGTCCGAACGGATTACACTTAATCCAAGTATCATAAAAACTAAACAGGTTAATTCGAAAAACTATTTATTCATGACCACATAAAACGTCAAAATTAAACGCGCATACTAGATGATATCTTGGAACTATACCCGATCGAGACACTGTAAGTGTCGCCCCCTATGGAGAGCCATTCGACTATTATAAACAGGCTGCCACGTTCATAAGACAGTATATTAAAATTATAATAACTTTATTTTGATTGGATTCTATAAGAATATTAAATAGGTGCTTTTATTAAAAGTCGTCGTAAATCTTGATTCACGACCAAAAATCTCCAAGATTGGCGTTGTATTACTGATTTTATAGAAATTGAGGTTAGGGTCAAGCTATTTATCATTGCAAATATAGGAACTAGGTAAGGAAATATGAACTCAACGTAAGCAAACAATATGGCGTTAGTGTTCAAGGTGCACCGATTGCACCAGTCAATCGTAAACATAGAATGATGTTTTATCAATTGACATTTATATGCAAAACAATTAGCCACATTTTTTTCATGAATTGAATAGTTCCATCAATATTTTGTTCAAGATTACATTCTCATTTCTACGAGGCATATTTTTAAACTACGCCACTGCAGCACTGCGATTGGTAGTCCGCGCAAACGCATTGTGTTCCTCCACTTGTTGACAAGCAACAGGTGCTATTTGGCCTGCAGACATCATGTTGGTTCCTTCAGATAAAGACACATGAGAAATTCCAGTTCATTACATTCTTCAAATTAGGAACCTCATCTAACTCACGCAACACTCTACCTACCTACCTAGTGTTTAGTTTTGTGGTTCTAGCAGAAACAACATGTCAATGATATGACAGATGACAGCAACTAGTACCAACAAAAGTTTAGTGACCTGAGAGTCAAACAAAAACAAAATTCAAATTTACGGTTATGACCTGCTTCCTACTTCATAGTATTTGGTTTGTACCATGGAGACTAGTCTCCATGGTTTGTACTAAAGAGGATCCACTGACTCACTTTTTAATGGTTTTATTGACTAACTTCTTTGACATTAATATGCAAAAAAATCTGCCACAATATTTTTCATAAATTGAATATTTCCATCAACATTTTTTTGTTCAAGATTACATTCTCATAGCTACGAGGCACATTTTTAAATTCTGCCACTGCAGCATTGCGATTGGTAGTCCGCGCAAATTCATTGTGTTCCTTCATTTGTTGACAAGCCACAGGTGCTATTTGGCCTGCAGACAGCATGTTGAATTTCACATGTCAATTTTATGTCAAACTGTATTTTTCCATGCTATATTTATTCGTTTCGTTTATTCCAGTCATATAATTAGTGTTTAGTTTTGTGGTTCTAGCTAAAACAACATGACAATGATATGACAGGTGACAGTAACTAGTACCAACAAAAGATTAGTGACTTAGGAGTGCCAGCATTTGTCAAACAAAACCAAAATTCAAATTTACGTTTACGATCTTGCTTCCTACTTATCTGTATTTGGTTTGTAGAAATACTAAAAAGGATTCACAGACTCACATTTTAATGGCAGTGGTTATTTTCATCTTTTGTAGTTCTATGGTTTCATCTTCCTCTCTTGTACGAAAATAACTGAACAAAAATAAATAAAAATATACCTGGCTATCTACAACGATTTAGATACTTAGTTGAATACTTAGTACTTATTCATATCACATCAAATTAGGACCTTGGTATTCTCGGAACATTCAAAATAAGGGCCATAATTAATATTTTGACTTATGACATAGTTCTACTCTGGCATTATCTGTAATCTGATGCCTCTGAATTACAAGAAAACCCCAACTATTATTCTTTAGAAAGGCGAGATTATAAACACATACAGGATAAGGTGTAATATTTTGTAGCTTGTAGCAACCCCCCGTTGCTGTTTGTGAGAAGTGATAATGTACAGTGTGTCTCCGTTAGTTGTATAATATTGGTCCGTCGAAACTGTACTGAGGATATTAAAAGGGTCACGAATAAAAAAAAGATTCGTCTTAGCTTTATATTACAGAACTCGAATTTCTTTTATTTCAAAACTTACCTACGTCAACTGACCTGAAGTAAATATCTTTTAAACGAAATTAACGATATTTATGAAAATTTGCAGGTAAGGGCAATGGAACAAAATGCATCTGATGTACATTTTTTTGTTAATAATATACTTCCGGTTTAACCGGAAATGCCATCAACTTCTTTAATTTATATGGGACACCCTATATATTTTTACAGATTTTGGAAGAGCTTGTTATTTTGAATTCATACATACTGAGTTTAGTGTAAAAAAATTTGTAAAAACACGGAATAAGTCACTTTTAGTTGTACAATAGGTGTACATTTCATTATTTTAGAATAATGAGAAACAAAATTACTTCAAATGTTCAAAATGCTCGCCGTTTACTTGCTGACAATACGCCATCCTATTAACAAATTCTTGAGTCACTCTTTCCAAGACTTCTCCACGTATTAGTTCACATTCATCAATAATTCTTTGTCTCAATTCCTGTTAAGTTTGTTGGTCGTCTAGCGTAAACACGTGATTTTAGATAACCCCAAAGAAAAAAATCTAACGGGCTAAGATCCGGAGAACGAGCACTCTATGAATCCTCTACGTCCAATCCATCGATTTGGAAAATTTGCATCCAGAAAATCCCTAACCCGTCTGTCATAGTGGGAAGGCGCTCCATCCTGTTGAAACCAAACATTTTGTGGTAATTGAAGTGCAGGAATAATTTCGTTATTTAGTAGATCCAAATACTTGTCACCATTCAAGTTTCCGTCGATAAAAAGGGCCTATAAGCTTATTTTCGACAATTCCAATCCAAATATTTAACTTCTGTGGATGCTGGGTATGAGCTTCGTGAATCCAATGAGGATGCTCATTTGACCAATACCTTGAGTTATGGCGATTAACTGTTACATTTAAACAAAAAGTTGCCTCATCGGAAAAAACTATGTTAGAAGAAAAATTGTCGTCGACATTGCAGATGTCCATTAGCCGTTCGCAAAATTCCAGCCGTCGGTCAAAATCATCGTCTGAAAATTCTTGAAAAAACTGTACCTTATACGGATGATACTTTTCACTTTTTAATATCTTTCCTACAGAACGTCGACTGATACCATGGTTTAGTGCCAAATTTGTGGTGGAAGTTTGAGGTGATTCTTCTAAATCGATTGCAATATTTTGTTTAACAGTTTTGTTCGTTGCAGTCCGCGGTCTTCCAGGATTCAGCAAATTTTTTACCATCCCCAGGAGGTTGATTAAAGTGCTATATTCCTCGTTTTTACAAATTTTTTAACACTAAACTCAGTATGTATGAATTCAAAATAACAAGCTCTTCCAAAATCTGTAGAAATATATAGGGTGTCCCCCATTTAAATTAAAGAAGCTTATGGCATTTCCGGTTAAACTGGAAGTATATTATTAACAAAAAAATGTACATCAGATGCATTTTGTTCCATTGCACTTACCTGCAAATTTTCATAAATATCGTTCTTTTCGTTTAAAAGATATTTACTTGGATCCATACTTTATCCCAACCCCGTATATTGGTTTTACAAATGTCTATGGAATTAAATAGTTGTATTTTTCTACACATTTTTGCCAAAACAGGAACACAGCAAACTCTAAGTACCCTAAGGAATCACATGCATTATCTTCGATTGTGAAGCATTATCTCATTGGAGATATAGACTCCTAGGACTAGAACTTCAAGGGATGATTTCTCCAAGAAGGACCTAGTGAAAAGACTGTTGAGTCTGATAAGTGCTACTAGTCTCTTCACATAAACGGCACAACCAAGTGCACAAAAAGCCTGAATGCTGAGGTGCCGAGGACTCTTAGCCTTTGATTGGTGTGCTGAACCAACCAACCAATCAATCAAACAAACACACATTTTTGCCACTTCACTTTATGTATGTACCTACAGACTTTACACACCAATAGGGTGCTCAACTTAATGTAATTTCGTTAAATGGCAGTTGATTATTTGAAATATTTTATTTGTTTTTGGATACTCTATTGGTGTTAGTGTCAATTTACATACACCGTTTTTAATTTCCCTAATAAGTGCATATCACCTGTCACCTGTCAAGTATTCGTAAACGGCAGGTGACAAACAAAAATCAAAATTTCCATCATACGATAAATGGAATTTGCATAATTGAGTTACAATTTTTAATTGAATAAATAACTGACTGTTTAAAGCACCTGTATTAATATTTTAAATTTTATCTTCCTCTAAAATAATCTACCTGTATTTATATAAATACCATCATCTCCCCGAGTTACTAAAACATACACGTTTTGAAGGAAGCAGATACCTATCTTGCTGTTAAAAAAAAAATAAGTTGTTCCTTATGTGGACTCAATCTGAAAGACGTACTGTATTTTTGTAAGAGCCCCCGCTGACATCTGTGAAGTGATAATATAGTTTTTACAACATCTTCTTCGAGCACAAGGGAGTGGGCCACTCCCTTGTGCGACCATTAAAATATTTAATTTGGATTTAATCGAGATTTTACATCAATAAAAAAAACATAAATTTCTTTGATATATTACTAGTACTGTACGTTGTAAAATGTCCCAAAACAAGGACAGGCTAAAGGGGATAGGATACAGACCATTTTACTACCACTACCAAATTTCATGATAAACATATTGCTGATTGTAAATTTTCTTGGAGGCTGGAAGAGGACTAGATTAATGTATATAGGGATCATGTTTTCCCATAGTAAAATCGCAATCGGTCATTTCAGGGGTGGGTACCCATTATTATTTTTAAGGTATAGAGACATTCGGTTTACTGAACTATTTATTACGAATATTATTGAATGCCTATATTATTTTGGTGAATTCAGTTGTAATTTTTTTTATGAACATATAGACGACAGGATTTTTTTTGGAAGGATTATCTACAGGATTGAAGAGTCCACGAATATACATAACTCCTTATTGGCAGTGATAATGGGCTGTTAGATGGTGGCTCTTTAATATTCTAATCTAAAAAAACTGGAGACTACCATGAAGATATGAACGCCGACGAACTAGCAAAAAAACGTGGTATTGACGTAGTGCAACTTCCCCCATATCGCTGCCAATTAAATCCGATAGAACTGATATAGGCACAATTGAAAAGTTTTATAGGTCGACATAAAACTACATTCAAACTAAAAGATATGCAAGCCTTATTAGACAGGTCCCTATTACAAGTTACTAAAAAAAATTTGCAAAAAGCAATTCATCATGTATTAAAAGAGGAAGAAAACATGTGGAATCTGGACAAAATCTTAGATGCAGACATTACAGTGACAATTTCAATAAATAATGACTCCTCAAGTGACGATTGTGATTCCGACAATGATTAAGATACATTTGCACTTACTAATCTAGACTAAGATGAAGGAATAACTATTTA
Source organism: Lochmaea capreae (assembly GCA_949126875.1). NCBI lineage: Eukaryota > Metazoa > Arthropoda > Insecta > Coleoptera > Chrysomelidae > Lochmaea > Lochmaea capreae. Next base: position 5,912,114 of record OX421411.1, read on the forward strand.
AAACAATTTATAAGTGGCATGTTTATATTAATTTGGTGAGCAAATAACAAATAGTACCTATCATAACATTGTATTATTCAGAATTCGAACCATAATTTAATGGTCAACATTTTAAACCACACTTATTTAATAGGATATCTACGTATTTTCATAATTTAAAACTTAAGCAATACAACAAATCGATGGTGTTTTTCCAAAAGGGCTAATACGCCAAATTTGCGATTTTGAGTTTTATGCACCATACGATAAGTGCTAATCTGTGGTCATTTTGGCAAAAAGGCGAACGTGTTACGATGAAAATAAAGAAATTATAGCATAAAAAAACAAATTTCATTAAGGGCGAACGTGCCGTAGCCAGTGAGCTAGAAGAACGAATGTGCAACACTACTAATAGGCAAAAGGGCGAACGTGTATTGTTTTTCAATGCAAATTATATCCTCAATTATTTTATATAAACGTGCCATGGCGTAAGGTCTGGCGATCTAGCTGGCCACTCAATAGTACCTCTTCGTCCAATCCATTTATTGGGGAAGACTTCATCTAAATAAGTTCTTACCATTAAAGCATAATGGGGTGTTGCCCTGTCTTGCTGGAACCAAACATTTTCATTCTGTAAGCTAGGATCTATTGCGTTGGGATATAAGTTTGCCCAAACGTTCACCTTTTGAGGGTACTGAGTATGTGTCTCACGCATCCAATTAGGATTCTCTGCTGACCAATATCTACAGTTCTGTCGGTTTACCTCTCCATTCAATGTGAATGTTGATTCGTCAGAAAAAAGAATGGTACCAAGAGCTATCTCATTTCTGTTTAGCTTATTCATCAGACACCCCGACATGTGCTTCTCACAAGATTTATAAAAGAAACGTGAATATTAGGGAGAACAAAATTAGAGTTTTCAATATCACCTATACATTTTTTTGAAAAATCGAAAATGAAATAAGAATAAATTTTTCGTGGTGACGCCTCTGAACCACTAAAACATCCCAATGGGTTTTTATTAACATATTCAGGAGTTTATTACATCCCAGAACTTTTAATAATGCTGCCTTGACATATTATGGATATATTATTTATCTTTCTTCTAAGAAATATATACCAAGCATTAAGTAAATGACAGGAATTGACAGGATATTACAGCGTAGTGTGTATGTAGCCATAACAAATTTAATTCTATTATATATTATGGATGTTGTTATTGGTTGTGTAAATTTTCTGATTCGATCCAGTTTAATCCGATTTTATTTACATTGTAACAATTTATCGAAGAATGCGGTACATGTCAAAACTCGTTTTTTTATTTCGTAAACGATTTTTGAAAAAATTGCCCATCAATAAATAAAAAGTTGGGGAGCATCCATTAATTATGTGATGCATTTTTGAAGACTTTTTTGACCCCCCCATCCCCATCCTTTGGTGGAATTTAGAAAAAAATTTCTCTTTGATCATAAGTTACGATGATTATTCGTTTATTTTGGATACAAATTGCTACACATTTGGATACATACGTTTGGAGACAAATATATAAATCAGAAAAAAAATAATTTCAGGGAATAAAACTAATAATGACAGGATTGTGTTTGATGGCAAATATTTATTTTGGTTACAAATAAATTTGTTCTCTTTAATACTTTAAAATGTAGATATACAAAAATTTTGATTTTTACGAATGAAATTGACCAATCCAACCTCTTATTAGAAATCAAGTCCGGTTTTTAATTGTTATGGGTCAGTAATTGAACAAATAAATTACTAAACGGTCTCTTTGGTTGTTATTAATGGTCCAACAACAGTTGCTAGCTTCACCAAAGTAGTTATTATGTAATTATCAGTTAGTTTTAATCTCGGGTTAAGCAAACCTTTCAGGATTGCCAACAAATTACTGTACAGAAAACACACCTCTCTCAGTCTCGGATCAGAATGAGGTTTTTACTCGTTTTGTAGAGATGGAAGCTTACTAAAACCAAAACTTCATAGTATATAAGAACACTATGAAAAATACATTGCTTGGAAGGTTGGCCAATGAAATAGTATGAAAATTAAGCAAAGAATATTGGATGGTGTAGCCACTAGCCTTTTACAGTTGCCAGCTAGCCTAGGTGATAATGTAACCAATATAATCTTAACTTCTCCGAAGTCTACCTACCCACCACCCCGCTTGAACTATCTATCACACTTCTCAACTACATTGTATGTAAGTATGTATGATGAGGTGACATTCACTGGGACCTAAAAAATCTATTGTACCCCCTCACTTCTACTTTGTTCCTGAGGAACGTCTCAGAGACTCGTAGCTCCTTTAGTCCTATTTCTCTAATGAATTTTAGGATATCTGCAGGCTTCAACTTAGGTAAATGTCCCTTTTCTATCCAATGATCTCCTAGGTGCTGTGCTGTAGGATTCTGAATTGCGGTGCAATTCTCAAGTATGTGGATGGAGGTTTCTTCTTCCACACCACAGAATATACATTCTTCCTCATCTACTATTTCAGGTGACCATCATGTCTCGTTAGGATCCCCGTTAAATCTCTTAGTGGAGTTTTACTTTGACTTATGGATTCATTTGATCTCAACAGGTTGTAGTCACCCTGAAGTATCTTTGATTGTCCTACTAGATCTTTCCAATAGTCAGATCTTCTCTTTTCTTCGGCTTTTGCCTGTTTCTTTCAATATTACATTGGGGCTGATACTGCAAAAAGGGGTTCCGGCCCCCAAAAGGGTCTTTCAGTCCCCCTCTTTGCTAGTCCATCTGCTATTTCATTTCCTTCTATTCCAGTGTGTCCTGGAATCCACAGTAAGGTTACTATATTGTTCTCGCCTAGTTCATAGAGTATGCCTAGGCATTCCCACGCCATTTTGGAACTGATTACACAAGAGCTCAGTGCTTTAATGGCTGCTTGACTATCCGACATCATGATAATCTTTTACCTTCTATATCCTTTGTCAATATTGAACTGGGTACACTTTATTATACCGTGAATTTCCGCTTGAAAGATACTTGGGGCTTTTCCAAGCTTTCAGAGTGTTTGGTTCCTGTCCCGTACACTCCTATCCCAGTTCCTTCTATTGCTTTTGATCCGTCTGCGTACCATTGAATGGCATTCTTTCCAAGTCTAGGAATGGTATTTTGGATCCCATTCTTCCTTGTTGCTTAATTCCGTAACGAATTTCTTTGAAAAGTTATTAATTATAATTAAGTAAATAATTACAAATCCTTACTTAATATTTCGGACAAAATGTACCTAATATAGATATAGTGTTTGAGAAATTCAAAAGGAATTGTTTTTTCGAACTCTCCCACCTCTAGCTTTGGCTTATTTTAATAAATTATAGGTTAATTCCTTACAGAATCGTTTGTAAACGCTTCAATGATGTATACTCGAAGACTTATTCATTTTTAATAATATATAATGCCACGTTCTTAGTTAAATATACTTTTGATAACTGAATGGAATGGAAACATTTCGTTAGTTACAATACACGAATAACCTCTGCAAGCCGATGCTGTGGTTACTGGAATTATTAGCATAATTTTCATTCTTTTTATGATACCACACCACGGACGTGTTTTTATTCTCATTCAACTGCATTTCTGCGAAAAAAGTAAAACTAGTTTAAGGAATCTATAGTTTCATTGACGATCTTCTAAAATAATTCGTTTTCAAAGATGTTTTTGCTGTATTTCTATTTAAACTTTTTATTAAGAGATCAACGACATCGTTAAATATTTTTCAATGACTTTGGTTAGCACGTCACAGTTGGTATTTTCAAATAACACCTTTTATGCCACTACATGGTTATTTTTTATCATTTCGCTCGTTCGTATAAAGTTGTGGACGTCTTCATCACACCATTTTCACTTCGGGAGCTCTCTTTAATATCACAAAACACATTATTACCTTACCTAATGTCGGTTCCACAATGTTTAGTAAAAAATATTCGCCGAGGGCGACCACGATTCACGTAAATAGGTAGGTAGTCCACTTGCCAGATTTCTTGTACAGTGCCGTCAATAAACATTCGATATACATATTTTTGAAATAGTTGTTTTTTTCGCTTACCTTGCATGTATGATGGAGTGACCTAAAAGATCTATTGTGCCCCCTTACTTCTACTTAGTTCCTGAGGAACGTCTAAGAGACTAGTACCTCCTTTAGTCCTATTTCCCTTTAGTCCGCCTCCCTTGCGTAGCACTCTGCCCTCGGTTTTCCTTGTTCGAATAGGTCAAACCGCACCCTTATCTACGTATTCGCACTCACAGAGTATGTGCTCCGCGGTTTCGTCTTCTTCCTGGCAAAACCTACATAAGCTGTCATCTGCTATGCCAATTGTGTGCATATGCTTCCTTAACCCACAATTCCCACCTTTATCCTCGTCGTTTCTCGACTTTGACATAGTTGGTCGCTTGACAGTTTGGCCGAAAGGCTTTTAAGGAAAAGTTTAGCGTGCCTTGTGCTTGTGGAGTAAAGTAGACCAAATGGTAGTATGCCCATTTGGTTGCTTCCAACGCTTAAGGATCATCACCACTTTCAATCATAGTGATGCGTTGGGTCCACTGTCCACGTATCGTCGCGTCAACGTATCATATTTAAAGTTACGATACGCTTAAGCTTAAATTCTGTCCGTGTGTCGTACGAAAGCGGTTATTAGAAAGATTAAACACGTACATTTTCACGTGAAGTTTTACGAACACGTAAACGTGAATTTATGTACGTACCAGTAGCGTAAACTACCACAGTTTAAACACAAAAATACGTGAGAGAAAACGTATCTCAGCAGCTGCGCCGGCTGCCGAGTGTTTGTTGTTTGTTTGAATTTTCTAGGGTTATGGTTGCTTATTCAGTTCAACTATCAATTCAAAAATGGAAGATCTACTCTTAGCAGCCGCTATTGGAGAACTTGATAGTGACATGGGTGATGACAGAAGAATCCAGAGAATTATTTCCTTTTGGAAAAAAAGTTATCCCTCGAATAGCTGCTGCCGCCGAAATACCAAATCAAATTGTTACTTAAGGTCGGGATGCAGTGGAAGGTGGGTGTTTGGATTGCGTTAGAGTATAGATTATAAACTAAAAAAAGAAAACCTAAAATCAATTAACCTTATTTGATTCTGTCTATCAAAATAAAGCATAAAGAAAATCAAATGACTACTTAAGAAAAAAGTAAAGCAGTAGTTCTGTCAATTTGATAAACACCTTCCCGTAACAACTGTAAATCATCTTCTGGCGAAAATCTTATTTTATTTTTATGCAGAGCCATAATTATTTCATTTTATTTAAATCAAGGAAATAGTATTGTTTTGGTTATGTCGATTATTTGTTTTGTTATTGTTACTTGGTAGGTTATCTATGACTGTTACCTTTCCGATCCTATATATCTATATGATCCCGATTAGTCCCGATTGGCGTATTCGGCTTGATACGAATAACGTTTAGTCTGTACGCAAAGATACGTAAGCTTACGAAACACGTGCGTACGTACACGCAAATTAGCCATTGATGCGCTGCGCAAAGTTCAAAACCTACGTTTACGTATACGCATAAGGACGTGTTTAATCTCCCCATTATACAATATGTCTAGCGACGAAGAGGACGTGTTTGATTTGTACAACTACATCAGACATGTTGTACACCACGCATACGCTTAGCGGCAAGGCAGAACGAGAGGAGACGAGGCGAGAACGCTTCTATACGAATACGTGCCGATTCCGCTTTGTTGACAGGTCCCAATATGTAAGCGTTGTCTGCAACAGGCAAACGACTCCCATCGTATTTTTGCCTCGTACGCTACGCTGACGCGACGAAACATGGACGGGCCTTAATAAGATGTATTAATTTTATTATCGCTTTGTGAGGCAACTGTTTTAAAACTAAATCAAAGCCTAAAGCTTCCTTCACTTTATGTTAATATTTCGTTTCATTAAAGTTTATCAGTAAATTTCCACCCCTTTTTAAGTTGGCGATATAAATAATAAGAGACGACTATGTAATAATTTGCGAATATTTTTTTGATAAATACATAAGTACAAAGTTGACAGTAACATGCGGTTAGCACAAAAAAATGATTTGTTAGGCTAAGTGTATAATTTTTGGACAATTGCAAATTGGAACCACTTGTCAGCACTACCTCGAAGGCAAATATTTACCACAAAAGAATTGAAAAGAAATCTTAGAAATGCTAAAAAGATATAAATTAGTATTAAAAAGGTTTTCTTCCGAAATTTGAAAAATTAGTATCACGATTTTTTAACTAATATTTTAGTTTGGTCGGGTGGGACAAATATTACTATTATTATGGAGCATACGACAAATATGAACGTGTACATTTGCTGGTAGCTATTTACCGTATCTTTATCGTCTATTAAATATTACATAAATGTTTCCAGTAAAATCAAAACCCTACTTTTTCTTTCTAGGAACCTTCCTCCAGCTGATAAAATCTTAACTATTTCTATCTTTCATTCCACCACCAACTTTTATCGTCTCTGTAGCAGAATAGCGCTGGTCAAAAACAGCGCAGGACAAAAACAGCGCTGGACAAAAACAGCGCAGGACAAAATAGCGCAGGACAAAAACAGCGCTACATAAAATAGCGCCGGTTGAAATATCCTTAAAAAATCAACTATTACAGTAGGATCTGATTGAAAAATCAAGTTTCACCGCTAAGCATCAACCTTCCTTTACAACAAACAGTATCAAAATGTAAGGAACGGAAAACAAGTAAGAGCAACAATCAACATTTTTCATCATACTTCAACACATATCGCTTCCCGACCAACTGACACAGATCAAAGAGTAAACAACTACTTGTCAGTGTCATATCTATTTAAAGTCTAAAAAAATGCAATTTCACGTTGCTTGTCATTTCGGTAATTATATCCTTCGTGGAATAATGTATCACCTCCTTTATGAGACTTGCCAAATTGCATTTTTTTAGACTTTAAATAAATATGACACTGACAAGTAGTTGTTTACACTTTGATCTATGTCACTTGGTCGGGAAGCGATATGTGTTGAAGTATGTTGAAAAATATTGATTGTTGTTCTTCCTTGTTTTCCGTTCCTTATATTTTGATATTGTTATAGACAGTTATCAACACTTTGATCACTGTCAGCTGGTCGGGAAGCGATGTTGAATTGACGAATTGAATTAGGAAAACTATTGTTATGACTAATTTATGAAAAATTTGTTATTCCTAATTATGCTAATTCGGTACTATAGTCTATTTTTATGTATGAGATAGTAGTAAAATAAAGAAGCATAATTATCTTTTGGCGGCGCTATTTTATGGAGCGCTGTTTTTATCCTGCGCTGTTTTTGTCCAGCGCTATTTTGTCCTGTGCTGTTTTTGTGCAGCGCTATTTTGACCAGCGCTATTTTGTCCAGCGCTATTCTGCTACAGAGCCCTTTTATTCCAGTATCAATCGGCAAACAGTATAAATCCATTGGTGGGTTGTGTATTATTGTCCTGTCAGATCTGTCAAAACTCTTATTGCAAACTCACTCTAGCTTAGGCATTCATTTGCTCTCACCTGGTTATAGTTTCCAAGTGATAAAATTGATTGTCTAAGACCTACATCCATTATAATTTAATTGGCCTTGACTCCGTTTCACATAAGAAGAAGCCACGTGAAGTTTGCCAACTGTCTTGAGCAGAAGCCAAAATCGGTCTTGTTCAACTATGTCGCCTCGTAACCACCGTTTCATTCCATTGGCGTTACAACCGATGTTTCATGCCATTTTATTATTGACATTTGAGGTTGTGTTTGAAGCAATCATTTTGCTAGTTTATCTGTGAGTGCTGTGTGTTTTATTCTCCTAAAAAACTTGTTGGTGTTTATGGAAAAATCATCCACAGCAACTTCACGTGGGTTCTTTTTACGTGAGTCGGAGTTTACTCAGTATTTATTCGTCCTCATACATCTTCCTTCTTGTCTCAAAGACTGGTTCCAAAATGACTGACACTTACACTGACTCCTGTTCCAGCTCAAATGTTTCCTTGTAGTTAGTTAGAGATATTTTTGTTAGTCCTTTACATGGTTAGATGGCGTAAACTCTGACTTGTTGCTTCCTAGTGAGAACAAACTTATTTCTCCTGCAGCACAGTTACATACGATGATACTGTTGTCATATTTGAATGGCAAAATGCATTAATAAGGATTTGTTTGCCAAATTGTTACTAATTAACGTATAACGAGCACAAAGAGTGGTTGTTTCTTATTTAGAATACGTTCGTATACATTTTTAATTTACGACAAAACATTTAACAAAGTTTCTGTTTTAAATGCAGTAATTATTTAAAAATTTTCAACAGTTGACAAGATGCCATATTTCTTGTTGTCATATAAAACACTTACACAAACACATACTAAAAATTTATAATCAACACCAATAATTTTGTCACTACCACTTTATTAACAAGCCAAAAATCAATTACAGTCCCACTTTTATATTCCAGCCCAACACTAATTGATAACGCATAAATTTCGAATAATTTGTACCCAATTTAACCAAAAGCAGAGAGATGCGTTGGACGTTCAGACACCAGCGGCTCATGTTACACCACCACAATTTCAACCATTGGCGTAGGCAGATAATAAAAGATATTGTTTTTATATTAATAATCCTGCTCCTATGATTTTCTTATTCTCGTTAACCAATTGTTGTTTTTCAGAGTTTTTTTTTACTCTTAATTTTCCCGAGCAAAATGTTCCTCTCACTATTTTTAATCTCCTTTTCTTCTATGCTTCTCTGATTTTATGTTTATTTCGTTCTCTGTTTGTCATTTTTTCAATTCTGTATTCCCCCATTTTTTTCGTTATTCTATTTTTCTGATGTTTGTTTTGTCCATTTTCTAATTTTCTGCTTCTCAATTTTATGGTTTATCTGCTTCTTTTCCTTACTTTGATTTTATTCTCTTTTGTTTGATCCTTTTCTGTGGCTCAATTTTCATGTTTCTCCTTATTGCTGGTTCTTTATTTCTCTGTGTCTATGTTTCTCCGCTTTTTACCTTTTGCCTGGCTTTCTATTTCTATGTGCCCATGTTTCTGCGTTTCCCTGATTCTTTCTTCATCTGTGGCTATGTTTCTTAATTTTTTTCCTCGGTTACTCTCGTCCGCTGTGTCAATGTTTCATTCGTTTTTGTCTTTATTTCTCTATTTTTTGTGGCTATGTTTCTCGTTACCTTATTTCCCTCTACTTTTCCCTTCCATCTGTGGATATGTTCCTTCATTTTTAATTTTTCCTTGGTTCTCTCGTCGTCTAATACTGTTTTTTCTCTTTATTTGTTTCTCTATTTTTGTATGATCATAGTAGGTTCTTAATTTTTTCCATGTTTCTATGTATCTTCTGTTTCGTAGATTCTCTTCCTGTCAGTTTCTTCATTCTCCTCTTCTCTGGCTCTCTCTTATTGTATCTGTGGTACTCCAATCCTTCTATTTCTCTTCTTCTAAGTCTATATTTCTCTGCTTCCTTTTTTTTCTTCAACTATCTTTCTCTGTGCCTATGATTTCTCCAATGTCTATTCCCTTTAGTCTATATTTTCCTAATTTTCTCCTCTCCACTGTGTCTACGGTTCTCAATTCTTTCTTTCCATCCGATTCTCTCTTCCGCTGTCACTATGTATCTTCCTTTTTCTTCCTTCTCTGCTTCTTTATTTTTTTGTGTATCTCCGTTTTTTCTTTTTCTCTGGCTCTCTCTTTTTCTGTGCCTTTCTTTATTTTTTCTCTGGTTCGTAGTGTATATTATGTTTATCTGTTTTTCTCTTTTACACTGGTTCTTTCTTTATTTCTGCTTATGTTTCTTTCTTTTTTTGTGCTTATGTCTCTTTTTTTCCTTTATCTTCAATTGTCTATTTTCTGGATCTTTGTCTTTTTCTTTTCCCTTCTTATCTGCTTCTCTATATATCTACTCTCCCATTTCTGTGTTTGTTTCTCTTTTTGCCTGTGTTTGCTATCAATTTATTCACTGGTCTTTTACTTCTACTGTTTATAGGTGCTCCAAAGTAAAAATTCTCCCAACAATAAACACGCCACTGTTCCATCACCGAAACAATGGTTCCTTACATAAATTTAAAAACATTTTGTTCGTTTTTCGGTCGTTGGAAATCAAGTTCTATTCGTAATCTAATCCTTTCTTGTTAAATGGCTTGTTTAAAAAGGTGGTATCACACATTTCAACCGATACAATGACTTTACGTCTGATACCTTGACAATTACAACCTAATAAAGACTTTTTCGTTTTTTTTGTGTGGTTAATGAGGATTTGAATGTTGTTGTTCGACAAGTAGACATTTTGTCAGCAGGAAAAATTACGTAACTTGAGCGGTAAACAAAAATGTTTATTAATGTTTGATTTTATAGTTTTATGATTGTGATGTTTGTTAGAATAACTTCTATTTTATTATAAAAAGGCATAAAATATTTAAAAAATTGATGATAAATGAAGCTATAGAATAGAAGCAATATGTAAGTAAGAACTTCTTAAGAACCAAAGAAATAATTTTCTGACTACCTCCGGCTCTGGCCCAAGTGTACACGGTCGCACCCCTAGGAGAGAGAAATATTTACTTGCCTAGGATCTTATGCAACTCTATTTCTGACCAAAATTTTTGCCCTGCGTGAAGAGATTTGAGGAAATCAACGTCACCCATAAACCAATACAAATTTTTTCGGACTGCCAAGCTGCACTTGCATTGTGGTTTCATAAAATGACACAACTATTTTTTACTACTTAGTTCGATTTACTATAAGATGCTTTTACGAATTAAGAGGAACTATTTTGAAAGTTATTCATATACAAATACCACAATATAACATCAAAAAATATCATCGTGTCCAGGATTCGAATCCTATGCCTACAATTCATAATTTCCGTTATCCAAATCTCCATACTGACTACTGACCAACTTAGGAACACCTTCAGGCTTCAGCCCAAAATTTACGCCACTGATTTATGCTTGGAGGTATCGAAGCAAATACTTTGAAGCCTCCGAATATGGTTTCTGATATTTGGAAGGGTCTCTTTCTCGTCCTCGTGCCTGAAATATTAACCAAATGTTTAAATTGGCATTGTAAAGAAGCTGAATTTCTTTGATGAAATATAAATAGGTTTGAGCCACAATAGACACTAGTGAGTCGCAGTGGAGGGTGTTAAAAATCCACCCGTTTGAACCACGCGCCTGTACCTATATCTATTAGCATCCCTTTTCAAGCTATATTGAGCGTGGTCAGTGCGTGTTGGCTCAAGTTTAAACACGCTTTAACGTACCTATTGACACAAACTTATCAACAGAACTTCAAAAAGTGAATTTTGATGCTTGTCCATCGATTATTTTTGCCTTTTTATATCTAGGACGCTTCTGACTATAGACTTTCGTACTCTCCTTATATTAAAATCACTCAAAAAGGAAACAAATTGCCGAAAATGATGTAGATTAAGTCATATAAGTCGAACTGTGAGAATGCCATAAGCTTGAATCCAAAAATGGAAGATCTAACTGATGTAAACAGGTGAATATTTTCATTAAAATGTGAACAATAATTAATTGTTAGCAATACTGCATTGAATATGGCAAATTAAAGGTTATGGTAGTTGTTAGAAGTATATATAAAGATTAAATTGGCCTTTCACAATGATCTTGGATAGAAAAAAAAACATAATCACACTTAATGAGATAATGTTTGCTAACAGTTGGATTTTTTTATTTAAGCCGTTGTTTAGTGTTGTGATAACGTTTTATAGGTAAAGCGAGATCGTGAGAATCGAGAAAATTATTATTTACTATTAAATATTTAATGAAACTGGTTAAATATAAGAGTAAATTCATGGAAATAATTGGTTTTAGAATTTTATAATAGCAGCACACTTATAGCAGGAGTTTAGGCTTTCCTATGATCACTTAACTTAATAATAGATATTATAAAAGTACCACACGTATTCTTTCACTTTTCATACCAACCCTTTGGTATTTCAACCCCCCTGACTATACCCACAAGCTCTCCTCGGTCATTTCTAATACTTGGGATGACTTTGTCGATGCTGACTTTTAAGTAATTCTTGAGACTATAGCTGCTTAGTACATTATTCACACGTTATACCAACCCTCTGGTATTTCAACCCCCCCAGCTATACTGAGAATCCCCCAAACTCTCCTTTGTCATTTTTGATTCACGGGATGACTTTGTCGACACTGACCTCTAACTAATTCTTGAGACTAAAGCTGCTCAGTAGATTATTCGAACTTTATACCAACCCTCTGGTATTTCAACTGCCCCAACTATACTGGGGATCCCCCAAGTTCTCCCCTGTCATTTTTCATTCACGGGATGACTTTGTCGATGCTGACTTTCAACTAATTCTCGAGACTAAAGGTGCTTAGTAGAGTATTTACACTTTATACACCAACCCTGTGGTATTTAAACCCCTCTGACTATACTGAGGATCCCCAAAGCTCTCTTCGGTCATTTTTAATACACGGTACGTCTTTGTCTACGCCGACCTTTAATTCTTGAGACTAAAACTGCTTAAGAGATTATTCACACTTTATACCAACCCTCTTGTATTTAAACCCCTCTGACTATACTGAGGATCCCCAAAGCTCTCTTCGGTCATTTTTAATACACGGGACGTCTTTGTCTACGCTGACCTTTAATTCTTGGGACTAAAACTGCTTAAGAGATTATTCACACTTTATACCAACCCTCTTGTATTTAAACCCCTCTGACTATACTGAGGATCCCCAAAGCTCTCTTCGGTCATTTTTAATACACGGTACGTCTTTGTCTACGCCGACCTTTAATTCTTGAGACTAAAACTGCTTAAGAGATTATTCACACTTTATACCAACCCTCTTGTATTTAAACCCCTCTGACTATACTGAGGATCCCCAAAGCTCTCTTCGGTCATTTTTAATACACGGTACGTCTTTGTCTACGCCGACCTTTAATTCTTGGGACTAAAACTGCTTAAGAGATTATTCACACTTTATACCAACCCTCTTGTATTTAAACCCCTCTGACTATACTGAGGATCCCCAAAACTCTCCTCGGACATTTTTAATACACTGGACGTCTTTGTCTTCGCTGACCTTTTATTCTTGAGACTAAAACTGCTTAAGAGATTATTCACACTTTATACCAACCCTCTGATATTTAAACCCCTCTGACTATACTGAGGATCCCCAAAACTCTCCTCGGACATTTTTAATACACTGGACGTCTTTGTCTTCGCTGACCTTTAACTAATTCTTGAGACTAAAACTGCTTAAGAGATTATTCACACTTTATACCAACCCTCTGATATTTAAACCCCTCTGACTATACTGAGGATCCCCAAAACTCTCCTCGGACATTTTTAATACACTGGACGTCTTTGTCTTCGCTGACCTTTTATTCTTGAGACTAAAACTGCTTAAGAGATTATTCACCCTTTATACCAACCCTCCGGTATTTAAACCCCTCTGACTATACTGAGGTTCCCCAAAGCTCTCTTCGGTCATTTTTAATACACGGGACGTCTTTGTCTACGCTGACCTTTAACTAATTCTTGAGACTAAAGCTGCTTAGTAGATTATTCACACTTTATACCAACCCTCCGGAATTTAAACCCCTGAGACTATACTGAGGATCCTCCAAGCTCTCCTCGGTCAGGAAGGAACGATTTTCTCAACGCTGACTTTTAACTAATTCTTGAAACTAGAACAGTTTAGTAGATTTACAGTTATAAACATTCCAAGAGTTAAGCAATACTCAACATGTAGATTTTCAGGTTATTCAGGGTGAGGAGTCAATAGCAATAGTCTTCCATGAAATAGTCCAACGTATTTAATAAACGACCGTAAATTGTATAAATGAATTTTTTCCTAATTGATTCCAATCAACTTGATAACATTTTTTCGATAATCTCTTTAGAGTATTAAACATTTCACCCTAATTTACTCAACCTGATTCTCCATCATTTCCGAACGATCACTGTTAAACTGTTTATTAATTTAATAAAAAATTGTGATGATATTGTTCTCGTTCGTATTAGAGTCGATGTTGACCGGTACTAGAGGTCTCTACGTTTAAATTCTCATAAATAAGCCACTAACAATCTACTTGTGACAGCTTGTTAAGTCCTAACCACAGGTTAGATTATAATTAATGGTTCACGTCAGAGTGTAATTGTCGCTATTTTACCCACCTTGATGCTTCCACGGCCATTTGTTAACGATATTGGAGAATTTCAGGTGTTTAAGTTGGTATTTTTTCAGTTATCTATACTTAAATTCACTTTTTCGTGAATAAAAGACCATAAGTAAAATGATATCTAAACAAAACTACGTATCAATTTTCCTGTGGGCTATTTCAATATTTTTATTTATTTTTGAATCATTTAATCTCTTAATTTCCCAGTCCACTCCATTTTACACCCCTCTAATCTTCTCAAACCAAAACTGGACATCCACGTTAATCATTTTCTTCAACTCTATTCCGTAATCTAAACATTCTGTAACTTCAAATTTTGTTGGTACAAGCTTATTCTGATCCTCTGAGTCTCAACTAATGAGAAGCTCACTAGGAGCGAAAAAACAAAGAATTGGTGGCACCTGTGTTTTATATTTCTTCGTCTATTTCGCTACCAGTGAAGGAAAACGATTGGAATTTTTTTTTGGGAGCCGTTTTAGTACCGGGAGCACTGCAGCCTGTTTGCTTATTGTACTCTACTCCCACCTTTATTCCACCCACCCAGCCATTCCCGTACCCTCGAGTAGATGATATAGGTCAACTGGATGTATGCCATCTCCGAAGATTGTCTGTCTCCTTGAGTCCAATGCCTCACAGTCGGATAAAATGTGGGTTACGGTCTCGGTCTCCATGCCACAAAGTCCGCAGCTGAAATCCCCGTTATATAGCCCCATTTTATGCAGATGATCCTTTACCAGGGCATTGGAAAGATGTTAATAACTAGCCATTCAGCTGTGGCATCTATACTACAAGTGTAGAGCTTGTATGAGTACCAGCTGCAGCTCTATAGGAAAGAAAATCCTTCTGGGGGATTAATTCGTTTCTACAGTACACCTCAGTCTTCAGCCTTTGTGTGTTTTTGGATTGTTTATGTAAAGAGCCCGACAGAGCAAGAGGCGAAAGATTGAGCGCTACTCATCGCATCCATTATGCTTATAAAGTTTTGTTGTATGCATGATGGGGTGACATTCACTGAGACCTAAAAGATCTATTGTGCCCCCTTACTTTTACTTAGTTCCTGCGGAACGTCTCAGAGAATAGTAGCTCCTTCAGTCTTATTTCCCTGAGGAATTTTTGGGATATCTGCAGGCTTCAACATAGGTGAATGTCCCTCTTCTATCCAATAATCTCCTAGTTGCAGAGCCCTAAGATTCTCTCGCCCAGTTCACTGAGTTTGCCTAGGCATTCCCACACCATTTTGGAACTGAATTTTTGTTAGCTCCAGTTCGGCTTTCCTTAAATCTGTTTTTGGCCACCAAACTGAGGCACCATAAGTAGCAATGGATCTTACTACAGTGAACAGCTAGTTTACGATCCGTGTATTTAGTGCCCATATGTTCCATATCACTCGTTAGATAGTCATAAGGATCATTTTCTCCTTATTTATTCAATTTAGCAAGTTAGTCTTACATCCAGAATTATACCCAGATACTAGGCGAGTTATATTCCGCTTCTTAATGAAACGTGCGATAATCAGTCATCATTACGAGTTGCTTATTTATAAAGATAATAAGAACGTAATTACTTGATATACTCCTTCTTTGTCACTTTCAAGTTTCCAATAAATCAATCATAAATCTGTCCACTACACGAGACATTGTCAATTTTCACAAACTGTCTCGCTGTTTTACAACCAATAATTAACAGCTTATACGGTAATTATTATTAAAAGATCAATTTATTTATCGGCGTGAAAAAAGGTGTGTAGTAATTTTTTGCTTGACGGGTCTTTCAGTATTCGTATTTCGTAAAAAGAAAGAGGTGAACCTTCGAGACACCTATCTGGTATTGCTATTGAATAGATTTGACATGGTAGATAAGCATTTATGGTAATTGTGATTGAAAATTAAGAAGGAGTTTTTTAGTTACTGAGTATTTTATTACAATAAAGGTTAACGTATTTTGTCTATTAACGACGGATGTGAGCACCAGGAAAATATCCGTTACCATGCGGGCGCATGGATGGTTGGTTCGGGAACCGTTAAGTCCATTTTCCATGGTGAGAGTTGATGCTGCAACTCGAAAAAGTTGCATGCAAATTGGCGTTTTTTTCGTTGGGCACGTCGGTCGCATGAATTAGAACTTGCTCTTTTTTCGAGCGAGAAGTCGCTGCGACTTGGTAAGTTTTTTGGTGGATTTTGTCGCACGAACCCAAAATTTAACGAAGTTGGCAACACGTAACGTTTCCCCTATTCCTGGATGAGTCGCAGCAACATACTATCGGTGTGCTTGCTGATTTTACTTTTTCTCGCAGCGATTTTTCCCAGCAACAAGTCGCTGCGATTTGTCGCAACGTGGAAAATATACTTTACAGAGATTGGATCAATCCGCTTGGCAACCAATTCAACAACCCATTCCGCCACGTCCCAGGAACCTCCACAGCCAGTGGACGCAATCACATTTAAACCTATAATAGGTGGGCTTTTGCGATGCGACCCATCCAGACGCTCTCTTACAAGAAATTCTCCACATGTTTCCACATGTTTTCTTGATGCGTATTGGTACTACCCCATTGTATTCATGTGTATGTTTCTTCTTAAAAGTGCAGCAATCATACTGGTTCCCAAGGACGTGCATTTCCTTCCATTTCTCACAATTCCTAGACAAGTTTAGATCCCTTCACCTCTTTTTTAAGTCATTTGTAATGATGCTACGTCCTAGCAGCTAACCCCATTAGAGGACCAGGAACTTTCAAGAATGCTAGTGATGCAGTAGAGTCTTCGATGTTTCACACCTTTTGATCAATTTTATGTCTATTCATTTGAGACTGAATTGCTTCAGAATTTATATAATTCGTCTAAGATATTGAATTGATATCTCACTTAGGATTCTCTTGTGCCTACTCACGGTCGCTCGGAACGGGATCTGTTGCAATAGTGCAAGAACTATTAACTCAGTTAACAACCTATATGAATCCAATTATACAATAGCAACCCTAATTCTGTATGCTACAGCTTATGCCACATCACAAAAAAAACTGTTTCTATGCTTTATCCACTATCGTCACCAAGCAGGCGCCGATCGTTCTCTCCTGTTTTTGTAAAAAAATGATATACTACTCAAATACTCTAATTATAGAATACATTTCTTTCCTCTCCCGCCTGGCAGCAGCCAACGACATTCGTTTCGTGTAGCTACATGAATGGTTAGCCTCTGATTAGTGCTGATCTAACCATCTTGAACAATGTGGCGAGTCACTACAATTTACATAGTCAGCGAGTTTTATTAGTAGTTATTTACCTACTGAATTACGCATGCTTAAGTTGTTTGGCGAATTGCCAGCGAGGAGAACGGAGAGAGATCGATTCTGCAATACAAACTAAGCGCCATGACTTCTCCAGCGACGCGCCAAAGCGTTCGCCGGGAGACCCTCCGGAAGATCGCTGGCAATCAACTATGCATACGGGTGTTTGAGTCCTCATCCTTTAGGCTTTTTGTGCTCTTGGTTGTGTCGTTTATGTGAAGAGACCAGTAGCCCTTATCAGGCTCAACAGTACTTTCACTAAGACCTTCTTGGAGAAATCCTTCCTTGGATGTTCTAGTCCTAGGAGTCTATATGTCTAATGAGAATGCTTTACAATCAAAGATAAGTAGAGAGGCTGTTTCTTCCTCTTCCAAGCACAACCGACAGATAGAGGTTCCTCCTTATATATGCCGATTGCATGTGCTTCCATGGGGTACAGTGACCGGTGAGTAAACCCGTCACTATCCTTATCTTGCCCCTGCTAAGGTTTAGTATTTCGTTATGCAGCGTCTCCGAGGGTTTTTTGACCAGGAGTTTGCTGTGTTCCTGTTTTTGAACGTGTCTACGACTGGTCCAGTTTGAGTCCACCGAGATGTACAACCACGAGCAGCAGTTTTAGATATCCTAAATACTGGTTCAGGACCACAAAAAATATGGATTAAGTAATAATTCTTCGAATAAATAAAAGAAAATAAAGTTTCTGTAACGGATGAAGGCAATAATAAGTTTCGTGAAAGTTCAGGCTCCTATATTATCATATCATCTTCCGGTAGGACCTGTAGTATTTTGCCCACCTTGCCACCCTATTGTTACGCCACTGCTCTTCGATCAGGTGTGTAGTCACCATGGAAAGTAGGAACTGCTACCCTATCCAGTAAATCTTTTAACGACTTTTCTTGCTTCCAAATCTGAAGAAATGGCTTGGTGGTAAGAAATTTGAGTCAAAATTCTTTTTTTTTTGTATCTTGTTGTTGTCTGTCATCTTTTTCTATCAAAAATAAACAAGAGTCTACGACAGTTGACGAATGTTGAAAAAAAAACTACATTTGATTGATAAAACTCTTTTTATATTTACTCCTCTATACTTACAGAATTTAAGTACATATTTTTTGCAAATTTCTACAATTCTTTAGGTACTTCACATGTATGAGTACATTCTGACGTATAAAATAATACAAGTAATATAAACGTTTACATATAAAAAAAACCGATGTAACTAAAATATCATGGACAGGACTGTATTAGAGAATTATTTGTTAAAAATTTTTCTAAAAGAAAAAAATTTGCCTCGCAAATCTTTGATCGAGGTACAAACTTAAATCCAGTAAGAGTTCTGATAAAGTACACTACGAAAAATGTTCAATTTCATTCATCTTTAAATTATTTTTTTAATGGAGTTATCATGAAACTCAAAAAAATATTTTGACAATACCATGTTTCATAGATTTAATTATAATAAAGGTCTACTAGGCGTATCGGGTATTTAATTAGGTGGATATAAAAGTTTTCTTCTTTATAATATCCAGTACAGCCCTGTCAATAGATTTCACACACATTCTGAATGGTTTTTTTTTTGTTATCCGCAGATATGTTGAAACAGTAAAAAATTTATGTACAAACATCACAGAAATAAAACTTTTAACATTAAGTTACATTCAATTTAATTTTTTTTGTACCTTCAAATGTATTTTCTAAATAGATTTATAAAAAAAAGTCGTTAATGTCCTAATTTTACATAATTCGAAAATTACGTATATTAGTGGCTTTTTTTTGTTGTTCAGTCCAAAAACGACATTAACCACAATTAAAATGCAGCACTATTAAAAATAGGTTTAAAAAAATGTTGCTGCTAATTACAAACTTGACAGGCATTCATAGTGAGCCTGTGTATGATAATTTGACTTCTACAAGCTACTTGAATTTCTAAACCTGTACACCCTTGCTTTCTGTTGCTAAAGCCACGTCCAGGTTTGTACCAAGGTCACGCACAATTTGAACATTCCAAATTTCAGAATGGATATATTCTCACTGTTAATTCCAAAGTCGTCGTCAAGTCGTGGATCGCGACGAACGTTCAAATTGTTATGTTACAACAACCCTATTGATGTAAACCAAAGACCAAACCACGTGATTTTTTAGCTGTCAATATGGCCGCGACGGTCAAACATTGGATTCAGTACCCAGAAAGCTGCGGAGTTTTATAGTGATCAAACGGTTTACTTTGTATTTTGTGGGGTTTTAAGGTCTTTTGTAGTGTTTGAGAAGGACAATTTTGCAATTTTAAGATGGAGAGTGCTCATTTTAAATCGTTATTAGTGGAAAATCCAGATGTTGGCAAAAGGTATGCTGGATATCCCATGATTTGTTTTCTGTACCTATTAAACGCTGAGGATTTCTTTCTTATTCTACAGGTATCAGCAGAAATTGAGTGTCTACTGCAAACTATCTGGTGTTTCAATATAGATTCGGTCAGATTGTCTCTCTTTATTGCTGCAATCCATGCAGCCCTGCGAAGTTTGGTCAAATCGTTTTTCTCTGTCTCACGGTCAAATGTTTGATCAAATTAGTTTGAGCAAACCAAAAAATTGACAGCATATGACGTCATCTTCTTAGTTTGATCAAATCCTGTAAAAATAGAGGCGTTTCTATTTTCCAAGGTCAGTTTGAGCAAACTCTCCTTTTGGTTGGTGGAACAAGAATATTGACGGTTGACGTGAGTGCCATAAATGTCATTGTAAAAATGTGAATAAAAATATTGCTATGACTGGTTTCGTTTCGTCGAAGAAGCCAAGATCTAGCCCACATTCTTCGTTTTTCCTTTTCTATTTTTCCAGCCCGGTATTCCAGAACAATAGCTATACTTAAAAGACCCAAAACAGATTCAATTTTTTTTATTTTCATTGTGGAAAATACAAAAAAATTGCAGTTCAATCACATTAAAACAACACCAACAATTTTTAGTTTGACAAATGACAGACGCCAATTAGGCACCGTCAATAAATTTGGTCAAATTTTGAATGATGGTGTGAAAGACAGTTTCTTAAAATTTGAACAAACTATAGGTATGACGTCAATACGTCACTTTGGTCAAACTAATTTGATCAAAAATTTGACCGTGAGACATGGGCTTTAAAAACCTCTGTTTTGTCTCTGCGGGAATGCGATAAAACGAAACTCGATTAGAATGGCTTCCACAACCAACTACAATCCTACATATCGAAGGCATTTCACAAGACAAACACTACACTATTTAAAAACCACAATTTACAGCCAAAAAAAAGCGTAGGTTAAACAAACACTCTACAGTTAACTTTGTTATTTATTTGACCGTCACCGCCATATTGAATTTATTTTGACAGGTCGAATGTCAATTTTACAATACGGCGCTGGTTTTGACAACAAGTTCGCCCATACGACTGCAACTTCACGCGGTTTCTTACGTGAAACGGAGTCTAAACAACTCTATCTCACATGTGAACTTACAAAATTACCAGAATAGGCGCCACCAGTCTTTACGTAGGTTCTCTATAGATCGAGTGTTTTTCGCTTGGTGTAATCAGGCTGCTAGATAAAGTTTACAGCGTGGCCGCGACGTGGTACTGTTGCAGGACGTGGTACAATTCTGGACGCGGCTTGACGAGATCAACAAGTGGATAGTCACTGATTAAAATTTTAGTTTTTCTGATCGCAATTGCGATCCCTTAGCGGGAGGACCCGCATGTGCACTAGGGCTTAATCATACAACTTAATTTCCACAAACAAAGTTGACATGAAGTGAAATTTGTACAAGTGCCTCTTGTACCGTTTGATTGTGGAAATTGCTTGATCATGAATGCTTGTCAAGCTTGCAGTCTGTAGACGACTTAATATATAAGAAAATGTTGGAAATGATGTTTTCATATTTGTTTTATTAAAACGGTTCATGAAATCGAAGTTTCAGAGGATTTTTTTATTTTTTGTTCCACCGCCTGTTATATCGATAGTCTACAAAAATATGAGTTTGTTTAACCATCCTTTGCCGTTACGTCGTGATCGGTGACGTATTCTGCTGTTTTACGTTTGTCTTATATTAGTTGATTGTTATTTTACACTTAACCTCAAAATTATAATCAATGACATATGTTAAGGTGTGTTTGTATGAATAAATTAGTAATGCCAAAAATTGTATTTTGTTTTATGCGTTGCGTACGAACAAACGGATAAGAAAGGTAAACTGAAATAGCATGTAATGAAATAATATGCAAAGTCTAAGCTTCATCACTGACAAAATCATCTTCATCATCATTGTGGAAGTCCGATTCATTCAGTTATGCGGCACTCCAGCATCTCTTTCTCTTGATAAGTAAAGAATCAACTTCAAAATTAAACTTTGCTTTTTCTCATTATACCGGGAAGGCATTTTGACAGAGAAAAATTAATTGAAACAGGCGAAAATGACCAAAAATATTGAACAAATCAAAATATGAAAACGGAACTGTCAAAAGTAACAAATAAAATTTATAATTCCGTCTCATCTATTTCATGAATAAGAGATAAAGCTGGACAATGTATGACGTAACGGCAAAGGATGGTTAAATAAACTCTACAACTGAATGGTTCTTTGTATCC
Source organism: Lochmaea capreae (assembly GCA_949126875.1). Classification (NCBI taxonomy): domain Eukaryota; kingdom Metazoa; phylum Arthropoda; class Insecta; order Coleoptera; family Chrysomelidae; genus Lochmaea; species Lochmaea capreae. The sequence goes on from OX421411.1 coordinate 5,934,193, forward strand.
CTGTGTTTATCCAGGAAAATATTATTATTATATTTTATTTCCCCTTAGCTAATTCAAAAGAGAACATTGGTGGAATTCCCACATCAATTTATCAGCTATTTTAGTTTTTTAAAAGTTATCATCATCATCTGTGGTGTTAATTTCCATGAATCCAAAAAAAAACAAGGATACCATTTTTATGCAACTCTTTTTTGGAATTTTTTTCCAGAAATTAAAAAAAAAACCCGGGGGATGAAAAAAATACCTATTGAAACTATAAAAAATGTAATTATAGTTAAACAGTTAATCACAATGAAATTAGATTCGTTTGCTATCGAAAATATGTACACTTCGAACAAATTCATTTCAACTCTGAGATGCCCAAACAAAGAAGCGAGAGGAAGAGATGTCAGTCCCGCGGAATCAACGCATGTACACTCGGCGGAAAAAGTTTTTACTTAGTTAAATATTTCCTAAATAAAATCCTGAGAATTTAGTTGTGCCTCCAATGTCATAACCACTATCAGTTCAAATGGATCTTTACAGTGCAACGTTCTGCGTAGGACTGGTAGCTGCCGACTTTGTCGTACGCGTGATCTACGCGCATCTGAATCTCACGGTTGAAAAGAATTTGGTCGAGTTGTAAGTGCAGATGGATGGATGGAAACCTAAAGGGGCATATTCATCAAAAAAGCGAGCACGAGCGAACAATAGCGAGTGAGCATTCTGCATCAATAATTTTCTGATGAGTACGGGCTAGCGAGCGAGCGAACGTTTGCTTGTTCGCGTTCGAAAAAGATCGAGAGGAAGGCGGTACATCAAAGAAAATACTTGTTCGTGCTCGTTCAGTGTGGACGGGATTTTAATCTTCAAAAGCGCTCGCACATCGATGGCTTGCGCTTTGCTGTATGCAACTTTGTCGGGACACCGCGTGGAAAATTATCATTTACATTTTAAATTAAATATTAATTCACCACCAGAGTAGCAGAGACGAGAACGAGCAAAGACATTGTCTCCATCTGCACAACCAGAGGATGCCCACAGGGAGGAGTAGCATCCCCATTAATGTGGAGTCTGACGGTTGACGAACTCCTGTGTGGTTTGACGGACCTCGGAATATCCTGCCAAGGATATGCCGATGATATTGTCATAACAGCCAGGGGAAAATTTGAAAACACCCTTTGTGACATCGTACAAAAGGGTCTGAACTATACAAATAGCTGGTGTAGGCAAGTGGGACTCAGCATCAACCCCACCAAAACCATCTTGATAGCCTTCACTAAGAAAAGAAAACTCAACCTCAAAACCATTAAACTTGATGGGAACGACGTTGAATGGAGACAAGAAGTCAAGTATCTGGGTTTGACTCTAGACAGCAAACTCCTGTGGAACAAACACGAGAAGGAGATTACATACAAAGCAAAAATGGCTCTAATGGTGTGCAGGAATCTGGCAGGGAGAAACTGGGGTTGTAACCCAAAAATCCTGAGCTGGATGTACACTGCCATAGTGAGACCAATTATCACTTATGGAGCCATTGCGTGGAGTAGTAGAACTAGCCTCTTGACGACGAGAGAAAACCTCTCTAAAATTCAAAGACTAGCCTGTATATGCATAACAGGAGGAATGAGTACATGCCCAACGGCAGCAATGGAAGTGATTCTCAACCTCACACCATTACATATGGTGGTGGAGAGTGTTGCAGAAAGAACAAGATACAGACTAAGTAGAGAGGGAATCATTAAAAAGAAAATCTCCTCTTCACTTCTTAGAAATCAGACAACCTGGGACATGCCACAAGATGGTATGATGAAAAAGTATAACTTTTCAAAGAAATTCGTTACGCAATTAAGCTACAAGAAGGAATGGGATCCAAATACCATTACCAGACTTGGAAAGAATGCCATTCAATGGTACACAGACGGCTCAAAAGCAATAGAAGGAACTGGGATAGGAGTGTACGGGCCAGGAACCAAACACTCTGAAAGCTTGGGAAAAACCCCAAGTATCTTTCAAGCGGAAATTCACGCAATAAGAAAGTGTGCCCAGTTCAATATTGACAAAGGATATAGAAGGCAAAGGATTATCATAATGTCTGATAGTCAAGCAGCCATTAAAGCGCTGAGTTCCTGTGTAATCAGTTCCAAAATGGTGTGGGAATGCCTAGGCAAACTTAACGAACTAGGCGAGAACAATATAGTCACCTTACTGTGGATTCCAGGACACACTGGAATAGAAGGAAACGAAATAGCAGATGAACTAGCAAAGAGGGGGAGTGAAATACCCTTTTGGGGGCCGGAACCTTTTTGCGGAATCAGCTCCAATGTAATATTGGAAGAAATAGGTAAAGCCGAAGAAAAGAGAAGATCTGACAATTGGAATGATCTAGTAGGGCTTAGGCAATCAAAGATTCTTCTGGGTGACTACAACCTGTTGAGATCAAATGAATGCATAAGTCAAAGCAAAACTGCACTAAGAGTTTTAACAGGAATCCTAACGGGACATTGTCGCCTGAATGGACACCTTAAAAAGCTCAAAATAGTGGAGGAAGAAGATTGTAGATTTTGTGAAATGGAAGAAGAAACCTCCATCCACATACTTGCGAACTGCACAGTATTTCAGAATCCTAGGGCACAGTACCTGGGAGACTACTGGATAGAAGAGGGACAGTTACCTAAGTTGAGGCCTGCAGATATCCTAAAATTCCTCCGGGAAATAGGACTAAAGGAGCTACTAGTATCTGAGACTCTCCTCAGAAACTAAGTAGAAGTAAGGGGGCACAATAGATCTTTTAGGTCTCAGTGAATGTTACCCCAAAATACATACATACATACATACATAAATATTAATTCGGTTATTTGTAGGTATTTTTTGTGACCCAAATTTAAAATAGAATGGTCTAATGATAGTGTGTTGCAATTGATAGACGGCTATCGCATTCGGTCGGTTTTATGGAATTCTTCGGAGAAATAAAAAAGAAGAGAAAAAGAAGAGAATTAGCCGACGAGTTAGGGACTGATAGTGCAGAAATTAAAAAGACCAGCAGTAGCTAACAATAATTTTTCATGGTCAGTCATATTCACCACGCTCGCACTGCTCGCACAAAGTAGATGGATCAACTCCGAACTTAAACGTATTCGCTCTGGTGTGGACGAGATATCAATATGTCGAGCAAACACGAGCAAACATACACGAATGTTCGCTCGTGCTCGCTTTTTTGGTACTTTGTACATTTATTTTGTAGTGTATTAATTAATGAGCGACTTGAATCGACGCAATTGCCTATCATAATTTATTCGTCTGACGAACGTTTATCGGCGAGGCGGAGTCATAATCTCCCTAAACTTAATTTAGTAATTTTTACTCATTTTTTTGCATTAAAAAAAAACGTCCACTCAATTTCAGTATTTATGTTGGAGAAGAAACATTTAAAACATTTTCTTATTCGCAATAATTTTTCGTAATACTTTGACACCTAAATATATACAACGGAAAATAAATATAAAATTATAAGTTCGAAATAAATAAATGGCTATGTACAATTTGACAAACTAGTAACAATAGGGAATTTCTTTGAAAATTGGCACTATAACAAGGAAAGTTTGGCACGCATTAATTGGCACTAATAAAAATTGTCTGGTCGGGTTATTGCAATTGAATTGTTTCCTTTCAACTTTACTGTATTATATACACTAGAGATTCTGATGAGACCGCGCTATTTTTCACAATTCCATCAAAAACTCGATAATTTTTGGTTGCTCTACAATTCCACCAAACGTCAATAATTTTATGTTTCACTTTCCACATCACTGATACACTCGTCTTCCATGTCCATATCGATGTATTCTCCATACTCGTCCGAGGTCTCCTCTTTCCATTTATTTACTTGGTGTGAGCTATTTTGAGAACCAGGCGAACTGGATTTGTTGCCGGAACTCGTTTTGGCTTCTTCTTCCTGTTGCATTCGTTTGTGCTTGGTCCGTCTATTTTGAAACCACACTTTCACCTGGAACAAAAGAAAACAGCTATTAATAACTTTTTCTAAAACATCCAGTATATTTTCTGTTTTCTCAAATAACTATACTTTACTTTCACAACGTTAGTGAGTAAATTTAGAAGCTTTGGTGATAAAACATAAATTTTCGATAAAAGGACCCATAAAATAGGGTGGAGATGGAACTTAAGGGTTGTAATTTAAACCTCGACCAAATTCACCAGCAAAATCCAGAGCGTTTTAAGTACTTTTCCAGAAAAGTTAGGTTAACTTGTAAAACACACAAGGTTAAACGCAAACCATAGTCTATTTCGGAAAGGTATAAGGTAATAAAATGGGGAATTCCGTCCAGTTCGGCTCAATTTCGGTGTCGGCCATAGGCGTAGGTCTTGAAATAGTATTGTTTGTAATATTGCATGGACAAGGATTCGGATGTTTTTGAAGACTATTTTGGTGAAATGATAAAATATCTTCCGTCTGATTCAGTAGTAGTTATGGATAACGCAAGTTATCATTCTTGACGCATAGAGAAGACTCCAACTTCATCTTGGATGAGAAGAATATTATGATTTTTTATAATTTAATTTCTGTATAATGTATTTTTTGTATAATGTTCAATAAAAAATAAGTGTACCTAATACTATGTACATAATGCCTAATTTTTATTCTGTTAAAATAAAATTCTTTCCTTTTTACGAGTACCCCACCGGCACGCCTTTGGCACACTATTTTCAGTGTTTGTGAATGGATAACAATAGGCTAAACTCATATATTGACCCCAACCCGGGTGGTACTACCTGCACTTGATAAAAAGAAAGAATTTTACAATGAAATCAGTGCCAAACTATAAAACTGGCTTAAATATTCGTTGGGTCACTCTGTGCTCCCTTTGCATACCTAATGAGGTTTTATTACACTTCTGAAATAAACTATAATAGATTTGGTTGCCCTCCAACACAATATGGCCAGCCTGTCAAAGTCACGTGTTCTGGAATAGTCTATAGCTACTTCCGATTTATTTTTAACACGAGTATAATATATTATGTATGTTCAAGTATAACTTCTTTATTTATGGACCGATTTCAATTATTCTTTTTGCGTTCATAGTGAATGGAGTATTGTTAGGTTTATGACGATTCTACAACAAGTTTGGTACCTACCCATGATCAGGAACGTACTACACGTCTCTACAAGTGATGTTGCCCCTTATAATGGTTATATCGTGCATATATCCCAACCCCTTTTAAATGTAATGCAATGTCTGTCTCGGCATATATCCAGAGAAGTAGTTGTTGCTTCTTAGTGAACAGTCTTCTCTTTGAAAAGTATTTTCCAAAACCTTTGTTATAATAGTTATCTTTGACATCTACTGATAACACGCTTTACTAAAATGACAATTTTTTACAGGAAACTTTAATTAAGTGAAAAACTATTTTAACGTATCAATTATGTTAATAATATGTGTGAAATTCAGCTTAATTCACAGGAATTTTATTAAAATATAATAAGTGATTTATTGATATTGGACATTTTATTTAACAGTCTTAATATTACTTAAAATAAAAACGAAAACATTATGAAACATTTGCTGAAATTCCGCCCGCCTTAACTGGACAGCTGTGCTGAAAGGCGGGCTGGTAACTTACACGTAGGTACATGGGTGGATAAAGGGATTGCGTGGTTGATAATTAAAATTAGCCATGACCACATTTCGATTGGAAATACATTTCAGACATCTTAGACTATTAATAAAAATATGTTTCATCCATGAGACCAACGTGGTTTCATGAAGCTTTTGAGCATTCTGATTTCATGAGACCTATATTGTTTCATTTGTGATATCAACACATTTTGCTGAATGAGATCAAATATGTTATGTCCCATGTAATGTATTTGAATAGATGTTAACGTTAAAACCTTGGCCCCACGATTCATCTTGAATATTTGGCCGGTTAATATGAGACCGACATGGCAGAGTCAGTTGTATATGACATGACAGAACTTCTATAATAGTTTTTTGCCATGTTTTTGTAAGTAACAGTAATGTTTATCGCACTGAGTACATTCAAAAGTTGTTTTTTATGTTACCTTCCCTTGCAAGACTTTCAGTTCTTGGTAAAGTCTAACTAAAGTCAGTGTGATGAACCATATTTTTAATCCCCTTGAAGGAAAAAGCCGCCCAATGGCGTGCATATACATTTTTTATAAATTCAAATATTGTGAAAAAATGTTAATCTACTATATCAATTTGAATGAAAAAAATCAGCCTGCATACAAAATTCATAAAATTTGTAATACAATAATAACGCGTTTTCCTCTAGAACACGCAGTATCTAAAGAACAGTTTTTTGTATCGTCAACCCAACCATACTTGACAACATCATGCGTATCAAACCAAGTTTCGTCTAAATAAATTATACCTAGTTCTATTTGAATCACGATACCCTTTTATTTTGCGCAAATACTCCTGTCTTAGTTCAACGATACGCCGAGATTCCATTATCACAATTCGATTATCTAACTTCTTATATTCCTATCCACAATTCCATAAAACATTGATAAGTATATTCAAGAATATCCCGCAATTTATCACGAATCAGTTCTAAACTTGGTACTATTACTTTATAAATCGTTGTAAACCCGATTAACGTTAATTCGTGAATTCTCGCGATAACCGCATTATCAGAAATTTCAGAATTCTCTTTTTTCAAACACGCGTACATATTTAAAACAACGCGTTGACACTGAACATGTAAATCTTTGTTCTTAAATTCGGCCCTATCATCGGTATCATTTATTGCTAAGTCATTTGTATTTGTTTGTGGCGCCAAATTATTAGATTCCCGCGCATCATCTTGGACTGTCGTTTCTCCAAAATGCTATTCTAATTAATTACAAATAAATTATAATCATAAAACTCACCCTAACGTCTACGAACAAATAAATATTATATCGATATCAATTCACTCAAGTCCACGAACAAATAAATATTATATTGATATCAATTCACTAAACTCACTCGACCAAGAAATAGATACTAGATATTTACTACTATTATTTTAAATATTTCTTTAAAACCAAATTAACACACGCCCCTGAATCGACACACAATACTAATAAGTATCTCTCTAATATCGCAGGCCACCCTCGGAGTTTAATTATTTTTAGTTATAGTTAGTCGGCCTTAGTAAGTGACCCGTTACTCCATTATAATATAAACAATAATGTACTTAATGATTGTATAACGCTGAACACCTGCAATGCGTTGCCAGATATACAAAATTTTCTTAAATATAGTAGGCATACAAAAAGTTGTTTTAATTAATTTCTCTTTTTACAGCAATTTCGAGCGACTTTTTTAATGCTTACTAATAAATTTATATTATGTATTTTTTTTTAATATTTCCAAACTATCTTTCTGAGAACATCACGAGCTAACAGTTTACTGAAGTAATGGGAAACATTTGTATAGTGAGCCCAACAATTTTATTTTAGAAAATATATCTCACAACATTGCTTTATTTTATGGTCATCACACTGACTTTAGTTAGACTTTAACAATTAACACACCAAAAGAGATTTATTTTTTTAATTAAATCATATATTTCACATGCATTTTAGTAAAACTTATTCAGATTACTTAATAATGACGAATTATAATGGTGGTATATAGCAAATACAATTTTTGGCTACTGGAACCGAATTTTTTGGGCACTCAACACGTTAACAGAAGGGAGAAGGCCGATCTTTTTTGGAGTCTCAGTTTGTAAGTTGAGTATAAAATGAAAAAAGGAAGTACCAGAATGTTTTAAATTGCTTGTAAATTGTATACTACCTAATTAGAGTAAAAATATCACCATGTAACTTTTTGACTTTTTGTTGTCAGATAAAGAATTTATGAATCCATATTTACCATCAAAACGTAATTACGCAGGTCATTCACAGTATCAAGAATAACGCTACAAAATGTAATTACAATATCATTAATTTACATAAAGAACATGTTTGCTCCATATTTTAATTGCTAATGACTATAATTTAAAAAAAAAGCAGGAAAATGCGTATACCCTACGGACTTATACAACGTAAGGAATGTGTAGTTAATAATATAATATGATATAATCATGACATATTTAATTCTAAAATGATAAGGTTAAGTTAAGCGTTGGTTGGAAAATGGGAACTTTTGATTTTCTTTCATTAAAAACACGTGGTATTTTCTTAAATAAGAAACCAAACAAGGGCGTACCCAGGATCAAAACTAGGGGGGGGGGCAAACCATGGTCGTTCAGGTTGCAACATTTTATCACGGAAAAAGTAAATGAAACCAAAATTTTAAGTAAATTATGTATATCAGTACTAAGTTAGTTATTATAAATATTTGCTTGAAAAAAAAAATTCCAGTTATATATCTTCTACTATTATCATTTTTCTTGTTCAAAACTCTCGTTTAAATACAGTCCTGATTTTCCTTAAAACATTTTCGATGGATGCTGTGCAGAAGAGTTAATGAGATGGGAGGTGGATAACCAAAGAATCGTCATCTACATTCCGACAGATAAGCAGAACTAAAGGCGATAAGCTCATATCGGACAACGTAAAATCTGGTGTGGGAGTGTCACCAAGGAATAAAAGGCAATAAAAAGGCCGATGAACTAGCCAAGAAAGAAGCGACTGAGGTTATAATAGGACCAGAACCTTCCTGTGGAATTGCAAAAAACCTCACTAAGGAGAGCATCCACCAATGGATAAACAACCAGGCATAAAACCCCAGGGCAAAGGTACTCTAAACTATTCCTTAAAAGCACTTCGGCCAAACTGTCACGCGACCTACTATGTCAAAGTCGAGAAACGATGAGTATGATGGTGGAAATGCTGACCGGACATTGTAGGCTGAGGAAGCATATGTACACAATTGGCCTAGCAGATGACAGCCTATGTAGGTTTTGCCAGGAAGAAGACGAAACCACAGAGCACATACTCTATGAGTGCGAAGGAATAGTAAGGGTGCGGTTCCACCTATTCGGAGAAGAAATACCGAGAGCAGAGAGCTACGCAGGGGAAGTGGTATCCAGGCTGATGAGTCTAGCAAAAAGAATAAAGCTAGATATTGAGCTCTAAAAATAGATCTGCAAAGGACAAAGAGCCACTCCAATTCTAATCTTGTTTCAATCAAACTCTACCCAGTCAAACTGTCCTCTCCCATAGTACTTCTCAGTCAGGTCTTTACCCTTCGAAAGGTACTCAAAGATCGATCAAGGTAGCCGTAATGGATGGAAAAGCGTTTAGGAGTGCATGTCTTGTTGCAAGACAAAAATATTAGCCCCCTCCAAAAGTGCAGCCACTTCAATATCCTTTAATAAATCGATGACATTATTATTTGTTTTTTTCCCGAGCCTGTCTGGCAAGTCTCCGATAACACTGCAGCCTAATGGCTTATTGTATTTTTGCTCGTGCTTTCTCTTAGACCCAGTCCAGCACCTTTGTCCCCTGCACCACTTTGTACAGGTTCTTAGCTGGCTATATAACTCAGCGTTTCCTTGCGGTTGACCAAGTAATAACTGTCTTTTGCGATCAAGAGACTCGCATGTAAACAGTATATGTTTCACTGTCTCCGTTTCCCTACCGCATAATCTGCTTGGAAGGTCTCCGTTGCATAGTTTTAATTTGTATGGGTGTTTCTTCACTGGTGCATGACCATTCGTGAACTCTGTTATGATTCTCAGCTGATTTCTGCACAGTGTTAGCAAATCCGCTGTACGTTTCAGGCATGGTTATTTTATAAAAGTTTTTCTTGGGACGTTTACCCAGAAGTTTTTATGCTGTTCTCTGATCCAGGTCTTTACAGATCCTCGTACAACAGCTGTCGGTATACCGAGAATCTTTCTTGGTTCAGGCTGCGTTTCCTCTGACTCTCTTTTTGCAAGTTCGTCAGCTTTTTCATTGCTCTCAATACCCTGGTGACCTGGTACCCAGGTCAGTTTGACGTTATTCGGTTTGACTAACGTTTTCAGTTCTTCGATGCAACCCCATACTAGTCTAGAGGTCACTTTCTGGCTTGAGATTGCCATAAGTGCCACCAGACTATCTGACATGATATGGATCTGCTTGCCTTCGGCCGCTCTCCTGTTGTTTTCTCTCGCGCATTGCAAGATTGCATATACCTCTGCCTGAAATGCATCTTTAAACTTTGTGTATGACCTTACCATGAATGACGCTAAAACTCATTCAACTGTAGCAATACTAGGAGGAAAAAGAAGACAATGTATACATACAGCACCTATCCAACGACTTTAGTAGACCAACCAAGGAATATATTGATCTAGCCAACGGCGGTTAAATTTTCTTTCCAAATGGTTGGCATCAGAACCAAAATCGTAATTTGCTGGTGGGATCTAGGGATTTGTAAGCAAATACTCCTTTTTTCTGGTAGCAACTTAAGGGCATGACCAATATAATCATAACGATTTATTATTAAAATAGTTATGTCAAGAATTGTGTCAAATTCCAGCAACAAAATTAAATCATGATTAAAATGTCCCACGCTGGGTACGACCATGCAACCAAATATACATTTAAATAATAGGAAATCTTTGTAGGCAACCACATATTCATTTAAATATGCATTTAGTTTTGCTGTCGCTGAAATAAATTTTGAGAATAGATGAAATTTTGGAAAGAGAACAAAAGTAAGCATTTGTAGACGTTAGAGAATCATCTAAATACATATAATTTTTAAAATAAAAGGACCATTTGATTTATTTACCCCCTGAATCGTGACACACATGTTGGTTACCTCGCGTGCAAAGTAGAAAAATAAGTACACAAATTATAGTCACTTTGATGGAAAAAAAATTCACTAACCTCTTGTTTAATTTATGGGTGTGATAAAATATACTGCCGATTCTCACGTTTATGTAATATGAATGTAGAAAAAAAATTAAAGGTATATTTTAAAATGGATAATTTTCATTTTTAACAAAGAATGTAAGACATTTTTTAAAAGTAAAGTATTAAATTCATAACGACATTCGACATAATGTTAGGTTAGGAGACGAAACGGAGAAAGGAAAAATTGTTTTAATGCATTTTTAAAGGGTATTTTCCTCTACTCATGGATATTTTTTTATAATTTCTTAGTACCTAGAAAAGTACAATTTATAAGTTTCTATATTTTATATTTCATTTCAATCTGTATATTTCAATTAATTCTGGTCAGCACAAGCTGGCCTTCAACGAGTTTTATTGTGATTAATTCATTATCACTTTGCATATTTTGTTGAAAAACACTAATTATTACTGTTAAATTGTTTTTAACTTCGTCCACTGTCACTTAATAAACTACATTTGAATGTTTATTGACTAATTATCAATTTCATTATACGAGGGACGTTACAAACTTTTAACAACTTCAAAACTTTTTCTATTCCATACAACTTTTAAAAGCTAGAAGTTAACTGATAATTTCGAGGTCTTTCGAAACAGCAAACTAGGCTTTACACCGTCGACATTTTTCCCAGCTGACTGGTCTACTTAATGAACATCAATACGTTCTGCACTCACATTTTTTTCAGCCCTCAAAAGTATTTTATTGCACCTAGACCAGCACCAGCCTTCATCATGGCCATTCTTTACTGAATCTACCACCACCGTACCGAAGAAGCGATGCTATTGCGTGATATACCACCCTATTGTATCGCCAAAACAGCTTGTCAAGTGTTATTTTCAAAATTAACATCTGGCCACTACTAGTGTGGTCTCCACTTTCCTTATTATTTTTTTCCAAAATTTCATAAAGGCTCTAGTCTCTTTTTTTTCTACTCCTCAAAGCCATTGTTTAAGGTTTTATTAGGGTCAATATTATACAGAGCATTTCAATGAAAACTATCCAATCCCACATGATGAGCAGTGTTTGACCATGTTTAAACGTAACATACCGGAATTTTTGCGTCGATATGTGACAATGTATGAAACAGTGCAATAGCGTAAAGCGTGTTCCATTTAAAAAATTGGGATGGTTGACCATAGGAGGGAGGGGGTTGAAGTTATAACGTCTACATAAGAACAAAAAGACGTCCCCCTTTATATGATTTTTAACGTGTTTTGTTCATTGTTTTAACTTATTCAAAAAATCCGTAAAAAGGGAAACCAACATACATAAAAAAATGTTACTGCCGCTAGGTGGAGTAGCACTTGGTATGATTCGAAGGTTTTTTCAAGCTGTATTTTGAGGTGTTGTATCAAGCATATACGCTGTGACAAATTATAGTCTATTTCGGCTCAATTTCGGTGTCGGCCATAGGCGTAGGTCTTGAAATAGTATTGTTTGTAATATTAAAATTTCAAGTAATTGCGTAAGAGAATTAGGAAAAGTATATTTTCTGGCCTGAAGTGCCAATATCGAAATATTGTGTAGGGATTACTTAGGTAGTAGATTATACAGTTACGTTTTGCTTACATGGGCGCAAGTGAAAGGATTTGTGGCAAAACACAACACGACATTCAAAATGAAAGACGTTAAGATACTGTTTCTTCAAGCCATTAAGGAGGTGACACCAGAGAACTGACGAAAAGCAGTCCAGCATGTCATTAAAGAAGAGGAGAAAATGTGGGATCTTGACTACTTGATCGATCGGACCGTCGACCCGTTAATTATAACGTCAAGAGGAGATGACAGTTCCTCAGATGACGAAGAATATTATGATTTTTTATAATTCAATTTCTGTATAATGTTTTTTTGTATAATGTTCAATAAAAAATAAGTGTATCTAATACTATGTACATAATGCCTAATTTTTATTCTGTTTAAATAAAATTCTTTCCTTTTTACGAGTATCCTACCGGCACGCTTTGGCACACTATTTTCAGTGTTTGTGAATGGATAACAATAGGCTAAACCCATATCTTGACCCCAACCCGGGTGGTACTACCTGCACTTGATAAAAAGAAAGAATTTTACAATGAAATCAATGCCAAATTATGAAAGTGGCTTAATTATTCGTTGGGTCACTCTGTGCTCCCTTTGCATACCTAATGAGGTTTTATTACTTTATACCTTTCTGAAATAAACTTATAGTAACGATCGTTGGTGGTCGCATATGCCCATCGTAACAGTCAAACTGTTAAAACAATTCGAAAGTTATAATTATTTCTTCAAGTTAATCCAAATCTTGGATGATGGTGGAGATGCTGACCGGACATTGTAGGCTGAGGAAGCATATGCATGCAATTGGCCTAGCAGATGACAGCCTATGTAGGTTTTGCCAGGAAGAAGATGAAACCGCGGAGCACATACTTTGTGAGTGCGAAGGCCTAGTAAGGGTGCGGTTTCACCTATTCGGAGAAGAAAAACCGAGGGCAGAAAGCTATGCACGGGAGGCGGTATCCAGGCTAATAAATCTAATAAAAAGAATAAAGCTAGATATCGAGCTCTAAGGATAGGGGGGACCACAATAGATCTGCAAAGGTCGCAGTGGGATAGGACAGAGAGCCACTCCATTTCTAATCTAATCTAATCTAATCCAAATCTTATTCATCGTGGTCCGTATATTCTTCATTTAACTTCGTGAATAAGTTAAAAGATTATTATTTTATTCACAGATCATTTTTTAACCGATTAGAATACCAATAAATCAAAACGACCAATATCATATTACGATTTAGGCGTTACCGGCAAAAAACTAAATGCAAATATTGCATACAAAAGACCCCAGTCAATTTACAATAAAAAGTTTGACAAGCAACAACAGACACACCCATAGAGCCGCCAACAACACGAAACTCAAATTCACAAGTCATTAACCAGTTGACAAACGACTGTGTATGACTATAAACTCCTATACAAAGTATTTTATATTTTGCTTATAGAAAATATGGCTATAGTAAAATCGACAATGGAGTTTTTCATGTTTTCCGGTTTAACTCGGTTGTGAATCGTCTGCTTCCGGATTAAAGACAGTCATCTGTTTCTAGTTTAGGCTCCATTTGAGACAAATGCTTACATAAAACGATGCTACGCTTGTTTTTTTATCAAATAAGTTTTTTTATATACAACAGGGTCGTTTCATGAAAAAAATTGTTTATTCAATTCATTTACTTGGATGATAATCAAATGTAGTTTAAGATTTTGTATTTCGAAGAATAATAAATAATCAAATAGTAATTGAGGTATAGAATGATTGGTTACTTTTTTTTTGTATTTTATCCACACCTTTCACATAAATATATCATCATCAAGCCTTTAAATCTAATAGATTGTGGCTAACGCTAATGCGCTTTTTAAATCCATTTATTAGGGTGGATAACTCCCTTTTCACTCCTTATTATTACAATTTCTTGTTTGTCCTGGCTTCAAAAGTTATTTTCTTCCATTCTGCTCTATTTCTGCATTTTTCTTTCCACTCTTTGATTCTTATCCTTTTTGTATCCTCTTCTATCTGATTCCTCCAACTTTCTCTGGGTCTTCCCCTTCTTCTCGGCCATAGAGGAGTCCATTGTGTTATTCTTCTTATAATTTCTCCAGGCTTTCGTCTCATAATATGTGCTGACCATTTTAGGCGTTGTGCTTTTATATATTTCACGATTGTCTCATTGCCTAACTCGCTTTCTATTTCTTTGATAGTTTTGAGTCTCCTTTCCCCAGTTTTTGTTATGTTCGGCCCCAGTATCGTTCTAAGAATCTTTCTTTCTATGATTTTAAAGGCTTCTGTCCGTACACTCCTATCCCAGTTTCTTCTATTGCTTTTGAGCCGTCAGTGTACCATTGAATGGCATTCTTTCCAAGTGTCGTAATGGTATTTGGATCCCATTCTTAATTCCGTAATGAATTTCTTTGAAATGTTATACCTTTTCATCATACCATCTTGTGGCATGTCCCAGGTTTTATTATTTCTAAAAATTAAGGAGTTCTGCAACATTTCCCTTTATTTTTAAATAAACACCTTCAATGTATGCCTTACTAGGTACAGGGGAATAAAAAAAGAACAACTGTCACATTGACTGTTCCTCTGAATAAAGAAAAAACCTACATGCTGGCAACATCACAAAAATTTTGTTTCGCAACGTCATCGTCTTTTTATCGTAAATAGACCATAATTAAGTTCCCAATAAATCGATACTAATAAATATTTTATTAAAATTAATTGTTAAATTGGTTGTTGAATACCAAAACCCGAAATGTCTAGCAATCGCCCATCCACTAAAAGATCCGTATCTAACTCCTCTTAATACTTATTTATTATGCCGTTAAGATCTGACAGGTTCGTACTTTAACGTTCCGTGCCTTGGGCAGCATGCATGCCAACCGCGATACAATCTTCGACAAAAATACGCTCTTCGTACTAATTATTCATTTTGCTTCTAATTAATAGTATTGATAACATAACTCGGTCGAAAATTAATAATTTAATAGTACGTTGCCAAGTCGATTTCGAGTTATAAACGGCATCCCTGCCCTTGTTGCGATCGTAACGCTCTTTCTCGTGATCTCCGGGAAAGATAGTCCAGTGAGTCTGACTGGTTTGCTTCTTGATTAATTATCGGAATTAGCAAAAAATGTTTAAACGGATCGTTCGAGTAGCGAGATCTGATCGTTTCATCACTTTAATAATCATTAGGTTTTCCTTTAATTTATGTTAATGTTTGAACAATAATGTTTATTATTATTCGTATATGGAAATTTCAATTTCTCAAAAAGGTATACTGTAGATACCAGATTTTTTTATATCCATTTGTATGGTAAAATTAAAAATTAATTATAGTAACTAATTTCAATGAATATTTCCCTCATGTGTAAAAAATTCCATGAGAGGAGTGCAATTATCGATTGATTACAGCGGTAACTGCACTGTAGAAGGCTCTGTAGCAGAATAGCGCTGGTCAAAATCGCGCTGGTCAAAAAAAGCGCTGGACAAAATAGCGCTGGACATAAATAGCGCTGGACAAAATAGCGCTGGTCAAAATAGCGCTGGACAAAAACAGCGCAGGACAAAAACAGCGCTACATAAAATAGCGCCGCCAAAAGATAATTATGCTTCTTTATTTTACTACTACCTCATACATAAAAATAGACATAGTACCGAATTAGCATAATTAGGAATAACATATTTTTAATAAATTACAGTCATAACAATAGTTTTCCTAATTCAATTCGTCAATTCAGCATCGCTTCCCGACCAGCTGACAGTGATCAAAGTGTTGGTAACTGTCTATAACAATATCAGAATATAAGAAACGGAAAACAAGTAAGAACAATCAATATTTTTCATCATACTTCAACACATATCGCTTCCCGACCAACTGACACAGATCAAAGTGTAAACAACTACTTGTCAGTGTCATATTTATTTAAAGTCTAAAAAAAATGCAATTTGGTAAGTCTCAGAAAGGAGGTGATACATTATTCCACGAAGGATATAATTACCGAAATGACAAGCAACATGAAATTGCATTTTTTTAGACTTTAAATAGATATGACACTGACAAGTAGTTGTTTACACTTTGATCTGTGTCAGTTGGTCGGGAAGCGATATGTGTTGAAGTATGATGAAAAATATTGATTGTTGTCCTTACTTGTTTTCCGTTCCTTATATTCTGATATTGTTTGTTTTGAAGGAAGGTTGATGCTTAGCGGTGAAACTTGATTTTTCAATCACATCCTACAGTAATAGTTGATTTACAAAGGATATTTCAACCGGCGCTATTTTATGGAGCGCTATTTTTGTCCAGCGCTATTTTGTCCTGCGCTGTTTTTGTCCTGCGCTGTTTTTGACCAGCGCTATTTTGACCAGCGCTATTTATGTCCAGCGCTGTTTTATCCAGCGCTATTCTGCTACAGAGCCCTGTAGAAACCGAAAGAGCACTGCGATAATTGCATTGTTTACGTATCCACGGTAATGCCATTGTGAATCCATGATAATTAAAAATAAAATCAGTTTGACAATGTCTCGTTTCGGATGTGATTCATTGGGAATTATAGAAAATAAAGTGATGGAAAGCGAACCAAAGAACACCAAACACAACAGACAATACGTGTGGTAACAGTTTATGAGCTTTTGTGCTGAAAAAAATATACATTGGATGAAACAACACAAATCAACGTTTTGGCAGAAATAATAACGGACTGGGCATTTAATATGAGTAAACAAAATGGTGAAGAGTACAAGGAATTCACTGTTAAAACAATTTGCAACGTCACCGAAAAATTACTAATGAATAAGTTTTTCACCGTGCACTTGTGCAATTACTTCCGAAAACTATCCGCCCCACATAATTCTGAACGCGTTACTTTTATAAAAAACACTTAAGTAATCATATAAAAGGGGACGTCCTTTTGTCCATGAGTATGGCATCATTAAATTTCTTAAATGAAACACCCTATACATTATTGCATTGGGTAACTCGAAGTTCAATTCATGTAGTTTTGCCATTGTTTTGATTGACTTGTGTGATACGGTGCGTTGTCTTGATGGAACAAAATTTTTTTCTTTGCCATATGCGGACGTTTCTTTGCAATTTCGGCCTTCAAACGCTCCAATATCACTATATAATATTCACTGTTGATGGTATTTCCCTTTTGAAGATATTCCATGAATATTACACCACGTACATCCCAAAATACCGAGGCCAAAACCTTTCCAGCTGATTGTTGTGCTTTCGGGCGCTTTGGACGAGGCTCTCCAGTTGCTGTCCACTCAGATGACGATCGTTTTGATTCCGGAGTGAAGTGATCCAAAAATATATTAATCCGAAAAGTTAATATTTATCGATATTAATATCGGTACACACTAACCGAAAAATAACCGTGCGCGAAAATACCTTCTGTCCCTTTTTCCGTTACCGGGCGGTGATCTTTCCAAAAACCCGTGAACAAATAAAAAAGCATAAAACGCACACGAGAGAGCCTTTTAATAGCATTAACGCCCCGCAACGTTTTAAAACTCAAATATTAATCCCAGCATACGTACTGTTTACCTTTCATTAAAATATGTAGAGAAAATTTGAAATCACACGTTTCCAATTAAGAATACAAACAAACGACTAACGAAATAATAAACGAATATCGAACAAATCTTTTTATCTCTTAATCATTTTTATGATCGTTAAATTTTCGGGTGGAGGATTTTCCATATCAAATTTGCACCGGGGCAGGAAATTGGGGTGGAAAAGCCCTCGCTTCATTTATATTTTGAAAACATTTTCATGGGTTTGGTCGTGAATCGAAATATTTTCCATTTAAATTTTGAAATTAATCTTCTTTCATCTCTCTAATACCTGCAGTCGGGGAAATAGAGCTTTTCTTTGATCTTACAATTTACCTCAAGCTTTTCCACTTTAGATCTGGGTAGAAAGAAGCCTTTAAAAATAAAAAAAGTGAAAAAAAAATATTATAAAAATGAAAGGAAAAATAATTTACGGGCGATCCGAGGTCGGGAAGGGGGAGGGGGTGAGTTTTTAAGACTAAAAAACGGTTTATCTCGATTTCCGGCAAAACTAAACGTCCTATGGAAAAATGTCAAATGGCAAAGTTGTAGATAATAAAAAGATCTACAACTTTTGTATTAACACTTTTTTCACCCCAAAACTTTTGTGGAAAATTAAACAAACCATGTATTTGGTTTTTCATATCTATCTTCTACAAAAAAAAATTTATTTCCACGAAATTTGGTGACAACTTACCTTTTTATGTCCCAAATACACTGTAATTTATTTGATTTGAAATATTTATTGTTTCACCTCATTTTGACATAAATTCGAAAAAGCACCCTAATTTTCAATCGAAAATTCACCCGTCAAAAAAACCATTTTTTTTAAAAAGTTGGTGTGCTTTCTGTCCGTTGAAATCTCTACTTTCTTATGATGTAAAAAAATATATTAGATACTATAGTAAATCTTCTCAGAAAATGTAAAAAATCTTGTAATGAATAACGTAATCAGAATAAAAACTGTCTAAATTCAATAGTACGATTTACATTTATTTTTATATATCTATTATGAGATTTTCTATGGCATAAATGTAATTAGAATTTAATAAATGAAATTTTTTATTGAAAAAAATAGCTGCACTCACATTTTTTAGATGAAATTGTATTAAAATGGCATTAAAAATAATTTTCGAATTCGAGTTTTGTTCGATTTTTTGCATTTTCTTAGAAGATTTACTGTAGTCATATATTTTTTTTACACCATTGGAAAGTAGAGATTTTAACGAACAGAAAGCATACCAACTTTTTGAAAAAAGCTGATATTAAGTCAAAATAAGGTGAAAAAGTAAATATTTCAAATCAAATAAATTACAGTGTATTTGGGACATAAAAAGGCAAGTTGTCACCAAATTTCGTGAAAAAATATATTTTTTTGTAAAAGATAAAAATAAAAAACCAAAAACTTATTACCTACAACTCTGCCATTTGACTTTTCTTCCATAGAACTTGTAGTTTTTCGAGATAAGCCGTTTTTTACCCTTAAAAACTCACCCCCTCCCCCTTCTCGATCTCAGATCACCCGTAAATTTCCTTTCATTTTTATAATATTCTCTACCTTTTCCAATGGGTTTCATCCAACTAATATTTTTTTTGTTTCAAAAATTATCTACCCTGGTCTACTTATTTTATAAACTTTTGTAAAATTTCTCGTACGTCGTTAAAGTTGCTTTCGACAATAAAAAACCGCAACCAGGTGAATATCAAAAGGTTATCTCGTGGCATTCTACTTAGCGAAGCTGTTACGGACATGGTTACTGACGACGGTACCCGATGACTGATAGAAACAGCAAAAGAAGAAGAAGAGATCGACGAGGGGATAACTTTAATTAACCTCATCAGTTTTCTTAATGCCACAGAGCATTTCGTCAATTATTATAACTTGATTGAAGTTCACCTTTCTTGGAGGTGATATCATCTGAAATTTGAAGCAATGGAAGATGGGATTAAGTTGAAATGAAAGCCGCTGTTATATGACGTTTTCTATTTTATGGAAGTCGTTTTTGTTATTTTTAAAATGAATTACCTTTTTTTTTGTAGATGTAGATCTCAATAAAAAGATGTTTTAATGTCTTTACTTCTATTTCTTGTCAAAATATGTGGAATTTGTCTATGAATAAGTCGACTTCAAATGACCAGTGAGGTAAAAATAAAAAGAGATCACAAAGGAAAGAATTATTCTACCTGATAACCTATAGTAATTGAAAACATAACACTGCAATCTATAGAGAACAAAGATGGTGGAATATTCACATAGAAAAAAGCTATTATGGATAAATGTAGAAGTAAAGAGGAAATCATTTAAAAAAACCACCACCTCACTTCATAGAAATCAGATAACCTGGGACATGCCACAAGATGGTGTGATGAAAAAGGGCAATACCGATGTCCGTCCCGCGGTCAGAAAATTGAGGGTTTAGGAAAAGGGTTTTTAATCCCCGACCGATGTCCGTCCCGCGGTCAGGTGGATACACAGGTAGAATGGACAGGGTAGAATATTATTCCTAGAATAATTAGTATGATTCGTGTATTATCGACACCCTTCCACAGACCCTTACCTATAAATAGAGGAATATTTTAAATAATAGCTAGTAGTGCTTCTCGTTGTTTCGCGTGTGATACCGTTCGACTTTTGGCTTAAAAACGCACCACTTTAATTGGTTAGTGCTTTCGGTGTGCTCCAGAGAAATGGATGTCATGGTAAGTCAGAAAGGTAAAACTCATCAATTTTGATGGTTTTAAGTTTTATTTTCATAAAAATTTATGTAATAACATTACACGTTGGGCATGCGTTAATAAATTGTGTAAAGTCTATTTAAAACTAAATGATAAAAATGAAATTATTGAACGAAACCATGAACATAATCACTTCAAAAACGAAGAAAGTTTAATCAACCGTCAAAAACTTAATAATAATTTAAAAAGAAAAGCAGTGGAGGACATCGCGTCAACACCGTCAAAGATTTTGCATCGGGTATAATATATAATATCTGCAATATAAATTATCATACGGATCCACGGGACGGACTTCGGACAAACGTCTTGACCCTTTTAACCGGGGGACGGACCTTGGACGTACCTGCGTTTTACCCTGACCGCCGGACGGACATCGGAAACACCGATGAAAAAGTATAACGGAACTAAGCAACAAGAAGGAATGGGATCCAAATACCGTTACCAGACTTGGAAAGAATGCCATTCTATGGTACATAGACGGATCAAAAGCAATACAATGAACTGGGATAGGAGTGTACTGGCCAGGAACCAAACGCTCTGAAAGCTTGGGAAAAACCCCAAGTATGTTTCAAGCGGAAATATACTCCATAAGAAAGATTGATAAAGGGTATAGAAGGCATAGGATTACCATAATGTCGAATAGTCAAGCATTTAAAGCACTGAGCTCTTGTGTAATCAGTTCTAAAATGGTGTGGGAATGCCTAGGTAAACTCAAGAACAATATAGTCACCTAACTGTGGATTCCAGGACACATTAGAATAATAGGAAATGAAAAATCAGATGAACTAGCAAAGAGGGAGACTGAAACACACTTTTGGGAGCCGGAATCCTTTTGCGGAATCAGCTCCAATGTAATATTGAAAGAAATAGGTGAAGACGAAAAAAGATAAGATTTGACCATTGGAAAGATCTGGTAGGACTTAGACAATCAAAGATTCTTCAGGGTGACTACAGCATGTTAAGATCAAATGAATGCGTCAAAGTAAGAGTGTAGGTAGGTATCCTAACGGGACTTTGTCGCCCCAATGGACACTTGAAATAGTGGAGGAAGAAGAATGTAGATTACGTGGCAAGGAAGAAGGAAGCTCCATCCACATACTTGCGAATTGCACAGCAATTCAGAGTCCTAGGGCACAGCACCTAGGAGATTACTGGACATAAGATGAGGGACATTTACCCAAGTTGAATCCTGCAGATATCATAAAATTTTTCATGGAAATAGGACTAAAGGTGCTACTAGTCTCTGAGATGTTCCTCAGGAACTAAGTAGAAGTAAAGGGGCACAATAGATCTTTTAGGTCTCAGTGAATGTCACCCCATCATACATACATACATCGTCTAGAATTCACCCTAATTATAAAAACCTATTAATCCTTTTGGCAAAATAAAAATTAATACAATAAAAATACCGAACAATTAATTTTTGTTTATCTATAATTAAACTTTTGTTTGAATTTTATTGTTACCGAGCATTATCATCCAATTCATGTACCCCATTTACCAGTTAAAAAGCAGATGAACTAATTCATCCACCCCCCATTCAACTCGCCCCATCCGAAGTAATCGCAAACACAAACAATAGAGGGACGGCGTCATCTCCCGGCAAGATGGCGTTAAACGGTTTGAATTCCCCCTGCGCCAATAACATTCATCGTCTTTCCATGTAATTGTCCCGTCAATCCCTTCCCGATAGACCCGACGACGATACCCGTCGGGTTTTTGTAATGATAAACCCCATCCCTGTTACTGTGAAATTGATAGTTTACATTATGATGCGCGAGCATCTTTATCGATCGACATGAGATCAGTTTAACGACTCGATGTAACAATTTTTAACATTCGTCAAGTGGAATTCTGTTTACTATAGTTCTAGTCAGGATTTGGAAATAAACTATTTAAAATCTACGCACATATTAAGTATTCGAAAAGTCCTGGAAAATTTACAAACAACGCTAGATCCACAAAAATAAAGGTCGTCAGGATATACACTTGACTTCCTACCTCCTTTCTCGGGTAAAGGCTCGTCCCTGCTACAAAACTCACCTGGGACACGAATAAGGAAAAGAATTTGATAAATTTGAGTAAATCTAACAATGGTTATAAAAAAAAATTGAATTAAAGATTTTTAAATATTTACCTGAGTTTCTGTTAAGGATAATGATTGTGCCAATTGCTTTCGTTCAGCACCAACTACGTAATGGTTCTTTTCGAAAGCGTGTTCTAATTTGAGAAGCTGCGAAGGACTAAACGCTGTCCTTATTCTCTTTGGTTTTCTAAAAGGTTGAAGGAGAAATCCAGGAATATCCGGACCTGAAACCAAAAAATAAATAATAATCAACATACGAATAGTAAACAGACAAAAACAATGTCAGTTTCACAAAACAGACAAACCTATAGGAGAGGTAGTTTACATGATGACCTTGGATAAAAAAAATGAGGTTACAAACCCATCCACGTGAAGCGCTAGCTGCAGTTGGGTTGTCGAAACTGGCAGCTAATGCCTTCAGAAAAAAGAATAAGTAATGCCACAAGGAACTTACAGAAGATATTCAAACTTTTATAATTGTGTTAAGTAAATTAGTTAAGTAATAATAAATATATTATCATGTTCATACCTTTCCAATCGTTATATATTATTAATACAATAATACAGCAAATATATTTCTAAAAAACTTGTAAATAGGATAGCCAAAATTGATTGTTTGCATCCAAAAACTCGACATGACAATTTATGACGCGTATACTAAATGCTCGTATTCTGAGTCTGTTTTATGGCCTTAGTTGCCTTGCCTATTTCGACAACTCGACTGCAACTAGCGGTTCAGGTGGATGGGTTTGAAACAATTGTGGTAGATAATATGGTGAAAAAATTTTAATGTACATCAATTAAGGATACTGTATTTATTAGTTAAATTATGTTTACGAGATAGTAAATCGTGTGTACTATGCAAAATAGAAAGTGGGTAATGTTTACATTACATCCTTTCACAGGTACAAGCAACAAGCTATAAACAGTTCTGAAACTACCAGTGTCGTATCATTTGATATATAAATACTATTTACCCATTCTAATAAGAAAACAAATTTATCTTATTTACAGAAAATAAATAATGTGTAACTTTATACATGTTTAGAATTGAATACCGACGGATTGTTCGAGTAATAAATAAATCTAAGATAAATATTTCTATTACATTTAAATCCTTACACAGCACGGCACTGTTATTGGAATCTGTGACCTTTGCTGTGTGTATTGCTATCCTTGTTTTGGAATGAGAGAATCGATTTAGATGTTGGTTGTAAACAAAGTGAGTTGTTAATATAGAGGGTTATTCATCTAGTCTGTTTAATGATCGAAGGACACGATACTCTTCTTACATGGTACCAAATTTCGGATAACTTTTCACACTCGCTAGATTTGCGGCACTCGCCATACGGCTCGTGCCACAAACTTCTGCGCTCGTGGGAAAAGTGACGCTTTGCGCACTAGTTGTACAAACTACTATTTAAAAACAATACATATGAATATAATGATTATTGTTTTAATTTTTCCATTTTAATGTTTACCTTAGTTTTGTTAAAACAAAATAAAAAACCATTCAATAGTATATTAACATGTTTATAATCTGTAGCGCTAATGTGAATAAAAAACCAAAATATTCATAAAGTATGGTGCTACATTTTGCCACCATCACCTTCTTTTGATGTTGCTGCATCCTATGGGATGTTTCAAATTTTGGCTAACAAACATCTTCAAATTTCAAGCACAGTATTCTACAGAAGAATTTACGTTTTCAAATTTTTTTGAGTCAGTGTTTAACTGTAGGTTGTTTTCAATCTTGATACCCAACAATTTTTATACAAAAATTGACACTTAAGCCAGAGCAAAATATTTCTTAATTATTTAACCATTGAATCTTAAAAAAAAACATCATTCAAGCAAAGTACAAAGACGCGAATATACCGAAGTCAGTAAATAAAGTTGTAGAGCAGTTGAAAACAATTTGTAGCTATTTGTACGCGATCATTTTGTATTCAGGGCTATTTAGCATATAAAGAATGCAGTCAGGTGAAGTTCACACAACACCCAACGAAAGCGATTCAGACTTTTATACATTGTAGAATAAATAAGTGGTTAAAGGGTGGATGAAAAGTGATTGAATTGAGGTTATTTCACGCATTTTATTTTATAATAAACTTAATACAAGACAAAATGGAGAGTTTTTGAGAAAAAAACACATTCTTGGTGCTTTACAGCGAAAGTGTAGATATGTGTAATGAACTTTTGGAGCTGAGGTTTATTTTACTTGCGACCCTTCTTGGTTTTGCATGGTGGCGGGTAGCTGTATCTTCTTTAGTTGGCACCTGTCAACAAATATCAAGAATGTCAACATTACTTAACTCCGAACTTCATCCAATGATCTTTAAACTTCAAGTAGAAGAGCTAACTTGATTTAAATTCTATTATAAGCACGGACCCAACTCTTGGGTCTTGTAATGAGTTTCCACCCAAAATTATTCTGAATTGTGGAGAAGTATATCACGAATATGCAGTTAGCAACGACGTGAAACCAGAAATGTTATGCACATAATGTTTAGTTAAATTGTCTCAACAAGAATGCCCTATCGAGTTGATTTCTGATTACGCCAATGAAGCACCACATTAGTTAGCATTTTATCTTTATCGTTAGTATAGAAAATTCAAAAGTGGAACGATTAATCTTAACGACGATCCAGGAAGAGGTCCACCAACAACGGTGGTAACGTCGATGCTATTATGTAAGCTAATGTTTCCAAAAAGATAGTGGTTTTTTCCGAGCCCGTTTGACAATTCTCCGATAACACTGCAGCTTAATTGTTTATTGTATTTTTGCTCGCGCTTTCTCATAGCACTCAGTCCAGCATCTTTGTCCACTGCACCAGGTTGTACAAGTGTTTGCTATATAGCTCAGCGTTTCCTTACGGTTGGCCAAGTAATAAATGTCTTTTGCTATCAAGAGTTTCGCATGTTTCATTGCCCTCGATACTCTGGAGACCTTGTACCCAGGTCAACTTGACGTTATTCCATTTGGCTAACGTCTTCAGCTCTTCGATGCAATCCCATACTATAGTCTAGAGGTCACTTTCTGGCTTGAGATTGCCTTAAGTGTCGCAAGCGAGTCATGTACCAACAATTCCTCTGTAAGATGAAAGAACTGTCAAGAAACTCTAAATCACTTTGACGAAGGAAACTCAAGAAATGTACAGTATTGTCAGTGATGAAGAACCCTGTAGTTACTATTATGAGCCCGAAAATAAACGTCTAATGGCTGTTTGGATGTTCCAAGAGGAGCCGAAACTGGCGAAAGTTATCCAAAAAGAAGAATTTGTCTTAAAAGCTGGTCATGTAGCAACAGTACCTCTGCAAGATCAACGAACTGTTACTGCTTTTTGGTACATATCGATTTGTTTGCCGGAAGTAATTGCTGAGTTTCGAAACACCAGCCCCCTCCAAGACAATGCAAGTTCATACACAGCTCCAATAACAATTGAGTTTTTAAATCAAGAGAACATCGATTTGCTGGATCATTCTACATACAGTCCCGATCTAACTTTTTCACTTTTCTAAAAATTAAGAATGAACTGCGTGGTCAAAGGTTTCAGTATCCAGAAGATGCAGTTAACGCCTCCAAAAACTCTGTTTTGAATGTACCAGCAAGCGAGTGAAATAACTGCTTCTAGAATTGGTTCCAAATGATGCAAGATGCAGTTCTCTTCGACGAGATTATTTTTGTTTAAAAATTATCTACTGTTTTCTTTCTAGCTCTATATTAGTGATGAGTGAAGCAAAAAACAAGACCAATACCAAGACAGGATTGGTAACGGTCTCAGCCTTGCTTGTCCGGTCTTGGTCTTGCTTGTCCGCTGTTGGTCTTGGTGTTGCTCTAATAGTTTGCTACTTATACAGTCCCGATCTAACTCCTAACAACTTTTTCACTTTTCTAAAAATTAAGAATGAGCTGCGTGGTCAAAGGTTTCAGTATCCAAAAGATGCAGTTAACGCCTCCAAACACTCTGTTTTGAATGTACCAGCAAGCGAGTGAAATAACTGCTTCTAGAATTTGTTCCAAATGATGCAAGATGCAGTTCTCTTCGACGAGATTATTTTTGTTTAAAAATTATCTACTGTTTTCTTTCTAGCTCTATATTAGTGATGAGTGAAGCAAAAAACAAGACCAATACCAAGACAGGATTGGTAACGGTCTCAGCCTTGCTTGTCCGGTCTTGGTCTTGCTTGTCCGCTGTTGGTCTTGGTGTTGCTCTAATAGTTTGCAACTACGAAAAATTTTTAGTTTTTTTATAGGTATAAATTATAAATGATAAACAACATTTATTGAAGTTAAGTAAAATGTTCTTATATATCCTTTTTAAAAATAAAGTTGTCATTTTTAGTTTAGTCTTGCACTTTAGTCTTGGTCGTGGTGTTGATCTAGTTCTTGTTTATTCGGTCTTGGTTTTGGACTTTGCAAAATCCCAAGACCAAGATAGATTTTGCTCATCACTACTTTATATGCAAGACAACCCTCGTCAAAAATATAAATTAGAGAGATATATAAAATAAATCATTTTCAATGCCCATTATTAATAATATTAATTCAACTAGCAAAGTATTTGTTATAAACAAGGTGTAACAAAATATAGAAATAAATATAAAAAGTAAAAATAAATTTAACAAATAAGATTTGGAAGTGGGATTAAGAAGATCGGTTCCGTAAGTTGAACTAGGTCACAAAAATGACGACTCGTATTTTAAAATTATTTATAATCAAAATATTTCAAAATTTAATAAATTATTATCACCGACAAAAAAAAATTCCGTCTATTTTTATAACACATTGACCATAATAAATATTAATTATCTGCTAGAAAACGATAAACTACAAGCAAAACAAAACTTCACTTTATAAATAATATATTAATTATCACAAATTATAATAATTGCACGGTCTATTCCCGTTCTTAATGATATTCGATATACATATTTGCTTAAATAGACACCAACTAGCAGAACTTGTTTTCAAGCTGTTCATTAACGAATTGTAAATCAAAAACAAAAATTTCGAAAAATATTTTCTCCACTCCTATAGTATAGGTTGTTAATTAAATGCCAATTTCCAGTTTCATAATAATTCTCATTATAACACTGGTTTTCATTATGAAACTGAAAAATTGACCAATATAAATCCAGATTTTTAAATAACCAAGTAGACAGGGTCGCTATTCTTGACATCCTTCGCAATTGTACGAATGCGCATGGTTACGAATGGGCAATTTGCGAACATTTTCTGAAAATGGTATTCTTGACCTCTCTTCGTAGAGATGTGCGAACATTTTCATTCGCGTGGTAAAATGAATTTGACAACATCGCAATTTCTAGATTATTTAGTAGTTCCGTGTCATCACTGTCATCAGATTATGGTTAGATCGTAACTTGGGTTTAGTTTCTATTATTTTAATACGATTAATACATCTCAGATGAATCCTCTAATTGAAAATAAAACAACTACTAATGCTTCCATAGAACAAAAACAAATATTATTAGAATTCAAGAAAAAACATCCAAACCTAGTTTCCAGGAAATTTTCAAATGAATTCACCCAGAAAGACGCACAAGGGCTTTGGCAAGAGGTGACAAATATATTAAATATATACTTGTGGTGCAAATAAGGAGTAGAAATCGTGGCTAAAAGTATTAAATGTATTCTGACAGTTTTTCTATTCAGTAAGATAACATTTTAAATTTCTTCCAGGCATAGCAGGACTTAAAATTTGAAAAGGGTCAATAGAATTGATAATTGGTTCATCTTCAAGATTTTCCAAATTTGCAATATATAGCAAATCATCCATTTTGTACAAAAATTTGATACAGTAATTTTGATACCTATATAAATAAAAGTCAAAGAATACAAACAACGAAATATAACCTATGAATTCTGGAAAACGCATACGCAAACCGTTTGCGATCAACAAATACCACTCGTTGTAAAAGACGCATGCTCGCTGGTGTTTCGAATGGTCAAGAATACCAAATGCAAATGACATTCGCAAAATTATGAGATGCGCACGACCTTGAGAAGTACGAACGGTCAAGAATAGCGCTCCAGACCCAATATTTTCTGTAGAATGTTTGACAGTTTCTAAGAGATTCTTGTTTTATGGCAGTTTCAATATTTTGCGTTAGTCACTTTTTAACAGAAATGTCGATCGACGAAGAAATGGCGCTTTTTAATTTATCATAAGGCGTACCTGAAAAGCGCTAGATGTCAAAAACTACGTGAAAAAAGTGAAAAAATGACATTTTGTGTTTGCAACGTTCTATCTCTGGGAAGAAATAAGTTGGCATATTGCGATTTGGTCCAAAAGATAGCTTATATATTCGAGAATAACATATCGGAAATTCGCATTAATCGAATCGCATTTTGGAAAAGCACTTTTTTAAAATTTTCCGATTTTACTCAAAAATTTTCCAAGATATTGGAAATCCGGAATTTAGCCAATGGATTACTTTTAATTTATGCGAAATACTTATACAGGGTGTAACAAAAAGGCAGGTCATAAATCATACCACATGTTTTGGGGCTAAAAATAACTCGATCCAACCCAAGTTACCCTAGTACAAATGTGTATGCGAAAAAAGTTACAACCCTTCGAAGTTACCAAATAAAAATTGATTTTTTCAAATATTTCGACAGTTGTTCGACATATTATAATGAAAGTTTGTGATGCCTTTTGGCCTAAACATTAAGTCATTAATTATTTAAAATATTATCGAATAAATTCCCTTCAGCTAATTCCAATAAACCACGAATTGTTTTATAAATAATAAATATAAAGGTTACACGTACGAGTCAATGTCAAAGCAAATAAACATTATCTAGTATCATGTATGTTTACTTATAGTGAACTTGACTCTTTGTATATATAGGTAACAATAGTATTTTAAGCATTCATTATTAATTCATTATTAATTCATTATTAATTGATTATCAATTCATTATTGATTCATTATTATTATTAAGTCATTATGATGGTCATTCATGAAAGGATGATTACAGTCAGTATCATTCATTCTAAGTAGTAATCTAAGAGTAGTCAATTAGTGTTAGTGGTTAATGTATAGTAAATATTAAATAGAACATGTCCCAGTGAAACAGGTAGTTGTTTTATTCCTGGGGGATGACCCACCAAGTGACCAGCAGCACCACCTAGTCAGAGGCCCTTCTACTATCCTACTACACCCAGTATCCTCATTACATTACACATTACATGGCGACCCTGCAAACAATTGGAGTTCTGTAACAATGGGTGGTAAAGCAACGAAACAAGCGGTCCAAGAAAATGGCGTGGTCAACAGTAATTTTATAGTACAAGAAGAGGAACTCAAAGCAGATCTGGAGGTGAAGATTCTTATCTACATTATTGTGGTTGTTTTGGTACTACAATTTGGATGGTCTATATATAAGAATCATAGAAGACAAATGAAGAGGGAGATAAGAAGAAATCTACAGCAAAGCACGCTAAATCTGTAGGATGGTGAGAATATTATTTTTTTTTTGTAAACTTTAAGGGTATATTCTGTTTTGTGGCTAAAATTTTTTTTTTGATAATTGATATTTCATATTTTTATTTCTATTGACAATGAATTTTAAATGTCCTCGAGTGATGGAAATGCAGTAACGTGGGATGAATTTGAGATTAGATTGAATTTAATTTTAGAAGATATACGTAGGAATAGTAAGCGTGTGTTAAAAAAGGAGGTTCCAAAAAGCTCAGATAGTCATATAGATATAATAAATAAGTTGTGTGATTCATTTAATAGTTTCTCTAAGTTAATAAATAAGAATTGGTATAAGTTAGAGGAGAATCAGCAGAGTACATGTATTTTATATTTTAACAAAATTAGAGAAAAGGTAGAGAAAGCATTTCAAGTGTTAGATTGTCAGTATGAAGTTCCGTCTCAATTAATTACGCGTAATAATTTAATTAATAATTTAATAGTATTAGAAGCAATGAGCAAAGATAAAAAGGAGAAAATGGCATTAAGTATGAATGACTTTTTCAATTTAGCTGGTAAGATATTACCAAATGAATTTAATGGGGATATAAGCAAATTGCAATCTTTTGTAGATGCTATAAGTTTGCTACAGGTTGGTGCAGCAGAGCATGAGGAGAATGCTGTACTATTTGTGAAAACTAGGCTAACTGGAAAGGCCAGGAGTCTAATCACCACCGAAAAATCGTTGGTAGAAATTATAGGAACCCTTAAAAAGGGACTAAAGGGAGATAGTGCTAGTTTAGTAGGAGCTAAATTAAGCAAATTAAGACAAAACAATAAGGATATAGTTGAGTATGCTTCAGAGATGGAGAAATTAACAGATCAGTTACAAGCCGCGTATTTGGCAGAAGGAATGCCAGTACATTTAGCAACTAAGTATACAACAGAAGCAGCAGTAAAATCACTGATCGACAACTCAGCATCAGAACGGATAAAAACCGTTATAGCAGCTGGGAATTTTACGACACCGCAAGAGGTGATGACTAAATTGGTTTCCATCAATGTGGGAAACAATCAGTCAACAGGAAGTGTTCTGCATTATAAGGCAGATAGAAATAAGTTTGTGTCAGGAAATACCTATTTTCCACAGCGAAATACCTATTTTCCTCAGCGAAGACACTCTTATGTAAATCATAATGGAGAAAATAATTTCCATAGGAAAAATAACTACGATAACAGTAGGAAATTTCACGCCAATCAAGGCAATAGGAGATTTACTGGTTACAGGGAGAGACCAGAAGAATATAGGAACAAGCCTAACAATAGGTTTAACAATGATAATAAATATAGAAATGTAAGAATGTGTGAGAGTGGAGAGACGAGAGTGGAAGATGAACAGAAAGAATTGGGGTTTCGAAAAAGAAAGGTGAAAAATCCAAAATTTTAAATAACTTGCATCATAATAATAATTATATTTATAACTTTGATTTAACTCTTTCAAACTTTGTGCAAATTAAAACTGACATATCGGATAATATAGATACTTTTATATTAGATACAGGTGCAGATATATCGTTATTAAAAATTTCAGATAATTTTCCACATCACTTAATAAAGACAACACAAATCTTAAATATTAAAGGAATAACTCAGGGAGAAATTAAAACTTTGGGTACAATAGAAACTTTTCTTTTTATTAAGGGTGTAGCATTTCAACATTGTTTTCATGTAGTAGAGGAAGAATTTCCTATACCTACGAATGGAATTCTAGGTAGGGATTTCATAAGAAATTATAATTGTATTTTAGATTATTCAGAATTAAAATTATACATAGATTGTAAATCTAGGAATACAGTAACATTAGAAATTCTTGACAATCCTGAATATGATACTTTGGCAATACCGCCTAGATGTGAAGTCTATCGGTTGGTAGAAAGTTTCAAAAACTTAAGACAAGATAAAGTTGTTGAGCAACAAGAACTATTACCAGGAATATTTATAGCAAGATCTATTATATCAAAAACTAATCCCTATGTCAGAATTTTAAACACAAATTATGAAAGCAAGTCGATAAATACAAACAATATTAAAATATTGGATTTAAATTTATTTCATGTATATGCTGTGAAGAATGAAAGTAAGAATAGGTTGAAAGAATTAAGAAAAACATTAAATTTAGAGGTACCAGAATACGTGAGGGATAAGCTAATAAATCTTTGTGAGAATTTTTCAGATATTTTTGCTTTAAAGAACGACATTTTAACGCATAATAATTTTTATGAGCAAAAGCTATTGGTAAAAGATGATACTCCAGTATATATTAAAAATTATCGCACGCCACATTCTCAATCTTCAGAACTTAATAATCAGGTCCAAAAGTTATTAGAACAAGGTATAATTGAATCTTCAATCTCAGATTATAACAGTCCAGTTTTACTTGTTCCCAAAAAGGCAATCAATGGAGAGAAGTCTTGGAGACTTTGTATAGATTTCAGGCAATTGAACAAGAAAATAGTCACAGATAAATTTCCATTACCCAGAATAGATTCGATCTTAGATCAGTTAGGGAGGTCGAAATGGTTTTCAGTCATAGATCTTATGTCAGGTTTTCATCAAATTCCTTTAGAACAGTCGTCAAGGAAATATACATCTTTTAGTACAGAAAAAGGTTCTTTTCAGTATACAAGATTACCATTTGGTTTAAATATAAGTCCAAATAGTTTTTCAAGAATGATGTCCATAGCATTCTCAGGATTAACTCCAGAAAAAGCATTTCTTTATATGGATGATATAGTCGTAATAGGGATGTCAGAAAATCATCATTTAAGTAATCTCGAAAGGGTGTTTGACACATGTCGGAAATTCAACCTTAAATTAAATCCACAAAAATGTCAATTCTTCAGGCGAGAAGTAACGTATTTAGGACACAATTTGTCCAGCGAAGGGGTTCTACCCGATAAGGCAAAATATTCAGTCATTGAGAAGTATCCAGTGCCCAAAAATTCAGAAGAATCTAAAAGGTTCGTAGCATTCTGTAACTATTACAGACGTTTCATTCCAAATTTCGCTGAAATATGCATACCTCTCAATAAATTATCTAGGAAAAATGTGAAATTCGAGTGGTCGGAAGACTGCGAAAAATCATTCCAAATACTAAAATCGGCATTAATTCAGCCGCCTATTTTGAAATATCCAGATTTCAATAAAAAATTTATATTGACAACAGATGCTTCAAATATTGCGTGTTCTGCAATACTTAGCCAGGAATACGAAGGTATAGATCTACCTATAGCTTATGCATCGCGAGGTTTTAAGAAAAGTGAATTAAATAAACCTATAATCATGAAAGAACTGTTAGCTATCCATTGGGGAATTAATCATTTTAAGTGTTATTTATATGGTTCTACACATTTTATTGTGAAAACGGATCACAAGCCGTTAACACATCTTTTTTCGATGACAGACCCAACTTCGAAACTTACGAGAATTAGACTAGACCTAGAAGAATACAACTTCGAAATACAATATTTGAAAGGAAATTCAAATTATGCGGACAGTATTTCAAGGATATCCATAAATGAATTAAAAGACTTGTACATTGACAATGCTCACATTTTAGCAATAACGAGGTCAAAAACTCGTCATAATAAAGCTCAGCCTATAGGAGAAGATAAAATAGTTTCCACAGAAATAAAGGAAGATATTCGCAAGCCAGCAGTATATAAAGTACTGAATAATTTAGAGGCGCATAAATTACCAATTCTGCAATTTGAAAATAACCGTGTTTCGTTAAGGATGAACATACGGATCAAAAACAGGATGAGATTTAGCCAAGCCTTATTAAATACCGATATAGTTAACTTTGATTTAGATCAAACGTTAGTTCAGCTTGATAAGCTAGCGGTAAATAATGGTATAAAAAGGATGAAAATTTATATGAATGATATTATTTTCACACAGTGCACTATAAAAGAGTTTATGGAAAAAGGAAACAATACGTTAAAAAACGTACAAATATGTATTTGCGATATACCTAAGATGGTGGAAAAAGAAAAAGAAAAGCAACAGATTTTAGAAACTTATCATAATGATCCTTTATTTGGAGGTCATGTAGGAAATAACAGGCTATTGAAAAAATTAAGAGCGAATTTTAGATGGAAAAACATGGAAAAAGATGTAAGAAAATATATTAAGCAATGTCACAAGTGTCAGGTCAATAAAGCAAAGAATAATCACAAGGAAGAATTTGTATTAACGGATACAGCAGAAAAACCATGGGATATAACATATATAGATACGGTCGGTCCTTTTCCACAAAGTGAAAATGGTAACCGTTATTGCATCACAATGTTATGTGAATTAACGAAATATGCAGTAATAATTCCAGTTAAAAACAAAGAAGCGAACACGATAGCTCGTGGAATTTTTGAAAATTTCATACCAAATTACGGTCTAATGAAACAAATTAGGACAGATTTAGGCACAGAATATAAAAATGAAATATTCAACGCTTTAACTAAAATGTTAAATATTAGGCATAATTATTCAACAGCATATCATCATCAATCTATAGGAGGTTGTGAGAAATTACATAGAACGCTTAATGATTATGTGAGACACTTTATAAATGAAAGTAAGGATGATTGGGATGAATGGTGTAAACTATTTGCTTATTGTTATAATACGACTCCAAGCTCGTATCATGGTTATACGCCATTTGAATTATTGTTCGGTAGACGTGCTAACTTACCCGAGAATCTAACAAACGAGATTGAGCCATGCTATAATATTGATGAATATCAGAATGAGTTAAAATATAAACTGCAGGTAGCTCATCAGAGAGCAGAAAAATATTTAACCAAACATAAACTGAGTAGACAAAGTCAAAATAGTAAGGTAGCTAATCCAGTTGATTTTAAAATAGGGGATTCAGTGTTAGTAAAGAGGGAAAATAGAACCAAATTCGAATCTCAATATATAGGTCCATTTACAGTCACAGAGGTGAGCGATGTTAACTGTAAAATTAAATTAGAATCAGGTGTGATAAAAGAAATACACAAAAACAGAATCCATCCTTATTGTAAAATGAATTAAAAATTGTAAAATTGAAAGTGCGAGTGAGTTTATAAACATTTCCGAATAATAAACAAAAGTGTTATAACAAACGTTCAAAACATTGAAGTGAAAATAAATAAACAACTAAGTGATCGTAAACAATTTTTAAAGGCAATGAACATTCATTTATTTATGAATATATTATGTAATCGTAGGTTAGTGACATTATTTAATAACCATCTACCATTTATTTTTAGGATAATTGTAAATTCATTTCATTAGGGGGAAAGGAAGCTCAACGGAATTTATTCTTTTTGTAAAAGGGGAAGGTGTGATGCCTTTTGGCCTAAACATTAAGTCATTAATTATTTAAAATATTATCGAATAAATTCCCTTCAGCTAATTCCAATAAACCACGAATTGTTTTATAAATAATAAATATAAAGGTTACACGTACGAGTCAATGTCAAAGCAAATAAACATTATCTAGTATCATGTATGTTTACTTATAGTGAACTTGACTCTTTGTATATATAGGTAACAATAGTATTTTAAGCATTCATTATTAATTCATTATTAATTCATTATTAATTGATTATCAATTCATTATTGATTCATTATTATTATTAAGTCATTATGATGGTCATTCATGAAAGGATGATTACAGTCAGTATCATTCATTCTAAGTAGTAATCTAAGAGTAGTCAATTAGTGTTAGTGGTTAATGTATAGTAAATATTAAATAGAACATGTCCCAGTGAAACAGGTAGTTGTTTTATTCCTGGGGGATGACCCACCAAGTGACCAGCAGCACCACCTAGTCAGAGGCCCTTCTACTATCCTACTACACCCAGTATCCTCATTACATTACACATTACAAGTTGACAAGTGGCTTTCTTATGATAAGAGCATCTTAAAAAAAAATTAAGGAATTATTGCACTCCGTTAACAATTTTTGGGAGTTGAGATCCCCTAAACCCTCCCCAAAATTTTTGTGTACGTTGCAATTTAATGCTTATTGTGGCACCATTATTCAAACACATTATTTTTGAAACTTTTTTGCCCCCTAGTACTTTTTACAATTATCAGTTTTTATCGAGATACGGCCTATTTTTCATTATGCTTCAAAAATTTCGAGTAACAAAAATTAAAGTCAATGAATTTTTTTCGAGGGTCCCACATTTTTGATTGAATCTTATTTATTTACAAATGTGTAGTTTTTATTAGATGTTCGAAATGACCCCCATTTTCTTGAATACACAGTCGGCACCGTTCTACTAACGAAAGCCGAATATTCTGGAAAAGCAATGGCTTCTGACGATATCTAATTGCAGCCTCAAGGATTCTATTCCTCAGTTGTTGTTCGCTCGTCATTTTTACAGCATACACCCTCGAAAAGAATTCATTGACTTTAATTTTTGTTACTCGAAATTTTTGAAGCATAACGAAAAATAGGCCGTATCTCGATAAAAACTGATAATAATTGTAAAAAGTACTAGGGGGCAAAAAAGTTTCAAAAATAATGTGTTTGAATAACGGTGCCACAATAAGCATTAAATTGCAACGTACACAATAATTTTGGGGGGGGTTTAGGGGATCTCAACTCCCATAAATTTTTAACGGGGTGCAATAATTCTTAAATTTTTTTTAAGATGCTTTAATCATAAGAAAGCCACTTGTCAACTTTCATTATAATATATCGAACAACTGTCGAAATATTTGAAAAATTCAATTTTCATTTGGTAACTTCGAAGGGTTGTACTAGGGTAACTTGGGTTGGATCGAGCTATTTTTAGCCCCAGAATATGTGGTATGATTTATGACCTGCCTTTTTGTTACACCCTGTGTATATAGGAGGACAGATGATTTTGTTTCAAACCTGTTACCTTTTGGCAATAATTTTTCGAAAATCTGTCAAATTATTTTCACTTTATTGCCACTCCCTTGTGATATTACTACATATTACACATTATCAAATATTCCAATGGAAACTACAAGATAAAAAAAGATTACGTTGATTTCGTAATTTGTATTTCCAGTCCGCAACAAAGTATGGTACAAAAGAAACGTTAGATCCGCCATAAACTGCATACATATTATTAGAAAACCGTTTAAAATTTACACAGTTAATGTAGATATTATTATCAGTATGTATACAAGAAAATATCTTCATGTAGAGAAATATTTAATTAAAATATAATTTGAATTATATAATGGTTAACTCGTAGGTGCAAGTTCGTGAAATATTTTCGATAATCACAATCACGATCTCGTTTTTAATAGCTTCGACTATTATATACAGAGTGAAGTGGTAAAAGTAATTTTTTTAATCTTTAGAGGACGTCTCGTGTACAGATGAAAAAAAAACCTTTAGCAGCCTAAAAGCGAATCAACCCATTTCCTTTTTACAACCCATTTGTATTCACTTACCCAACCAACATTAAATAAAACAAATTTGCAACAGAGTGTTAATTATCAAGTGTATTTGTATGCAATTAGTTATGTAGATAAGGTAGAAATAATTTGTGTTGCAGTCGATAGTTACCTACGGATGTAACCAGTCTTTGACTTGTGTGTGAGTGTGCATGTTACGGTCCAGCGTCGGTACACATAAATTTATCCGTGGGAATTTAAACTAAAATCAAACATTCTACAGCTAAATTTTATTGATTAACCAACAGAATTTCAATAGTTATTAAGTTTGAAGTGATAGAACTATCAGAAATAATCAAATGACAAAACAAATACGTCAAACGTCTTTTTCACGTACTAAGTAACGAAATAAAATTATTGAAAATACAAAAGAATATACCTAATTTCCCTTAAAATTAAAATATTATCAACTTGGAAATAAAAAAACTATATATATTACAGACAATTCTTGGGGAATTAAGAAGTTAATAATTTTCAAAATAAAATTGGTAGTATAGTCCTTCCAAAGTTAATGTAATGACCCATATTTTTAATCCCTTTGAAGGAAAAAGCCGCCCAATGGCGTGCATATAAATTTTTTATAAATTCGAATATTGTGAAATAATGTTAATCTACCATATCAATTTGAATGAAAAAAATTAACCTGCATACAAAATTCATAAAATTTGTAACGCGTTTTCCTCTGGAACAAGGAGTATCTAAAGAACAGTTTTTTGTATCGTCAAACCAACCATACATGACAACATCATGCGTACCAAACCAAGTTCTATTTGAATCACGGTACCCTTTTATTTTGCACAAATATTCCTGTCTAAGTTCAGCGATACGCCGAGATTCCATTATTACCATTCGATTATCTAACTTCTTATATTTAAATCCACAATTCAGTAATCCCACGCATCATCTTGGACTGTCGTTTCAAATGGTCTCCAAAATGCCATTCTAATTAATTATATTATAAAACTTACCCTAACGTCTACGAACAAATAAATGTTATATTAATATCAATTCACTGACGCCACTTAACCACTACACTATCAAATAGGTATTGTATTAATGATACTTTTCTACACTAGATCACCTACACTTTCCTATAAATACCTATAACAATTCACTAACCTCACTCAACCAAGAAATAAATATTATATTAAATATTTATTTAAAACAAAATTCACACTCGACACTGAATGTAACTACTGGATTATAAGCCGAACCACAACACAACCACCCCGAACACCCTCAAGACCCTAGAATTTTTTCTGAGAAAGTAGTCGAAGGGAGTATACTTCGGTTATTTCGTAATATTACGATAAATACTGTAGTTAGTGATTGGATTTTTCGGAAGTGCATCTACGTTGCCAACTCTTCAAAATTTTCTTAAACATAGTAACATACATAAAGTGGTTTTAATTAATTTTTCTTTTTTCAGCAATTTCAAGCGACTTATTTTAACGTTTACTAATAAATTTATATTATGTATTTTTTTTTAAATATTTCCAAACTAGCTTTCTTATAATATCACGAACTAACAGTTTACTGAAGTAAGGGGAACATTTTGTGTAGCGAGCCTAACAATTTTAGAAAATATATCTGACAACATTGCTTTATTTTATGGTCATTACACTGACAATAGTTAGACTATAACAATCGTAATTTTGCGCACCTTGTGATGTAACCTTTACGCCATCTTAAACGTTCTAATGAAAAACAGAATATCTTAATAACCGCAATTAAAATATAATTTATATTAATTCATAAAGGTATCTAGGGGCAATTTAATAAATTTTCTTGGTAAATTATCACATAAAAACGCTTACAAAGCTAAAGAATCCAATTAGCATTAGCATATAATTAAAAACTGTGAATATATATAGTTATAATTAAAATTTCTTTAATAACGTTAAACTGTAATGGGCATTTATGACGTCGTAAATTGTTTTGATGGTTTTGATAATTGCCGTCACTGAGCTCCAATTAAATTTCGGTAAAACAAGTTAACAAAAGTATTTTTCTTTTTTTCTACTTCTTGTCTACTCTTTTTTATAACACGGAACAGAAATTTCCAAGGCCATCGGGTTATTGTGACACGCACAGTGCTTCTCGCACACCTTTAACAAATTCTAGCGTTTAAAATATCATTTTTTATTATTGTGATAATAAAGATAAATTATAAAGAACAAATTTGAACTGAGTTATAGGCTATTATTTTTAATAATGCTAACCCAAAAAATTTTACCAATTTTCAGAAGATTACATAAGGTTAACTTAACCTTCACGACATTCGATGGTTTATTTGCAATAAGACGTAACCCACAATTTTGTCGAAATTCGGTTTTTTTTATTTTAGTAGACTCTCGTACGAGAAACGAGACGAGACGAGACTGGAGGCTGCGAGACGAGACTTGAGACGAGACTTATCATTGCATCGGCGAGACGAGACAAAACTTTGTGAAAATCTCGTCTCGTTGGTCTCGTGCGAATCACTAGATACAAAAAAAGCATGGAGCTGCTGAAAGAATACATAATTGACAAAAAGATCCATTATCACAGTGTCGGGATCCCGCAATAATGAAAAATCTGTATTAAACCGGTTCGGCTTCAGCTTACAGATTTCTTTATCTCGCCGACAAATTGTGAAACGGTACAAATTAATTTTACTCACAACTATATATAGAGGCGTTGTTTGGCTGTAATTGATATTAGAGGAATTAGTTCAGTTACATTTAAACACTTGGTGACCAAAAATTTTTTAAAACTCAATCTTCGGACTTATTTAAATTTGAATAGAATTAGAATCTTTATAAAATAATAACCAAACATTATTAGAATGATACCACAATAAGTAAATTTCTTTCACAAACAACCCCCGTCACTCAAAACTATCTCAAATGCCTGCCATATTGGCCGCCAACAATGCCAAAAACCCGGTCCGTTTTTTTTTATAAATAAACTTGATCCTATTTGCTCCCTACAGGGCAAAACGTCGCACCCTAACAAGATCATGATTGACTCTTGAATTGTTTAATTTAATAATGGCCTTTGACAATGGCCCTAATCTAGTTTCACGCCCCTTTAAAAAAGCCCCGTTGTTACGTAATCACTAGACCGTAAATTTGACGCATAAAAAGAGGATATAATGCTTTTTTATAAATCGCTCTGACTATATATATGTATAATGGAGTCGTTCACACATTTCTATCGGAATAACAGTATGTACAGAGCGATGTCCTAAATATTTTATATATAAAGATTTTATAAATATAAGTATCCTTAGTTTAGTTTGTTTTTAATGAGAATTAAAATTAAAAAGAATTTAGTTGTAATAAAGCCAGTAGCTAATTTAGACTTAGGCCCGTGATGCCCGGACCTAGGGCAGCAAATTTTGAGCGGCGACAAAATTTTTAAGACGACTTAAATCAAAAATCGGTTTGGTTTTCTGTAATCTGTACGACCGAAGTTTATTTTATTGCGCTCTTACTATCTAAACGTAGTAGCATTTTGAGGGTATATTATATACGAGGATGTATTGATATCTAGTTAGCCTAGACCAGTTCCATGCATAAACAAAATATTGCGTTACCATAGCAACGAACAATTACTTATTAGAAGTGTCAGTGTGAAGTTTGACGTAAAAAAAGTAAACCAGAGTTACGCAATAAATTAAAAGAAAAAAGATGCCCACCGAAATTGTGAAAATCGAAAAATTGGAGTATCGAGCCATCATCATAGTACGTACCTGTATTTAAAAGGGTTAAGAGGTAAGCAGATTTACGAAGATAAGCTTAATACCCTTGGTGATCAATGTCCTTCGTATGCGACCGTGAAGAATTGGGCTGCAAGCTTCAAAAGAGGGGAATTTTCCTTTGAAGATGATGACCGATCGGGAAGGCCAGTTTCTGTGTCAGTCCCCGAAAATATCGATGCAGTTCATGACATGATTTTATCCCCAAATTTTTGAATGTTGACCAAAAGCGTGCAAGGGTAGAAGCCTCGATTTGAAAACAATGTAGACTTCTTAAACCGAATTATTACTATAGATGAGACTTGGGTACATTTCTACGATGCAGAAACAAAGCAACAATCGATGGAATGGCGACACTTTGGTTCTCCAAGACCTTCGTGTCCAAAAATCTACTGGAAAAGTTCTTGCTTCAGTTTTTTGGGATTGCCATGGAGTAATCATGATTGATTTTTTGGATAAGGGTAGAACAATAACTGGAGATTACTATTCGACATTACTGACCACTCTACGGGAAAAAATTAAAGAGAAAAGACGCGGAAAGCTACCCAAAGGTGTTTTGTTTTTGCAGGACAACGCCCCTGCACGCAAATCTCATGTTGCCATGCAAATAATTCGTGATTTGGGGTTTGAATTACATAGAACACCCCCCTTATTCACCAGATTTGGCTCCGTCCGACTATCATCTCTTTCCTCAACTGAAAAAAAGTTTAAAAGGTCGTAAATTTTCTTCCAACGAGGAGGTAATAAAAGCTGTGGAGGTCTGGTTTGCAGAGCAAGAAGAAACATTTTTTTTATAGGTCTAGAGACGTAGCTGGTTGTCTGTACTAAATGTATCCAATTAACTGAAGTACTTTCCTTAATTCTTCCAATATACGTTTAAACGTGATCAAACACTGCTCAGAAGCATCAACACGTCCTTGTTTTTGGTCAACAGTGAGCAAACGCTGCACCCACTTTGAACAGACCTTTCTCATAGTCAAAACCACTCACACTTAGCCACTCTTAGCACAAATAACTCACGAACTAATCGATAGAATATCATGAAAGTTTGACAGCTATCTTTTTAAGGTTAGTGTCACGCCCGGGACTTTTCAGCCCATGTGTTATATTTAGTTCCTAAATAACTTAAGGCTACATCAATATTAAACCAAAAAATGTACAGTGTATTGAATAATTATTATGAAATTGCACAAATATAATACACAACATATCTTAATTTCTTAATGATAATTTAATATGCCTGTATTAACTTTTTTCAAAACAACGAATTTGAAATCATTTTTTCCGCTCAAATCTAAAGAACAGTGACTATATAATTACACTTAATTATCTCTAGACATTAAGGAAGGTGTTTTTAAAATGTACTTAACTCTCTAATTGTTATATAAATGCTTGGTAGTCCTCTATAATTATTCTGCTACGTAAAGCAGATGTAGCAACAGTAACAACAACAAAAAAATAATAGGTTTTCGCTCGGGAATTAATAGTAACTCAGTTGTGTTAGAATTCATAGCTTATAGTTCACAAATTGAAACAAAGGAACGGTTTAAATACCACAAATATCTGTTTCTGGCATTTAAAACAATGTATTACCATTTTGAAATTGTCTTTTGCTCATTTTATAGTGTCCCGCCATTCTCAAAATAGTGTTTTGTACAGAAACATGACATTTATCGCTCTAAAAATCATCAGTTGCAGAACCGTTGAAAGATCTTGAACCTCGTTCTATGTTTTCTTATTTCTTTCACTGTTCAAACTTTTTTATTTCTTTCACTGTTCAAACTTTTTTATTATTAGGTAATTCAAATGAAATCAGACTTATGCAACCAGCAATAT
Source organism: Lochmaea capreae (assembly GCA_949126875.1). Lineage (NCBI taxonomy): Eukaryota > Metazoa > Arthropoda > Insecta > Coleoptera > Chrysomelidae > Lochmaea > Lochmaea capreae. Next base: position 5,977,482 of record OX421411.1, read on the forward strand.
ATTGAGAACTAGGTGATGACTCTACAAGGTCATTTTCTTCCTGACGAACGGTTACCAATACTTCTGTACCAGTAATGACGAAGAGGGAACACCAACTCAAAAACAAATATGTAATAACGGTATTTGTAGATCTCAGAAAAGCATTTGATAGCGTGAACGTGGATAAGATTATGAACAAACTGTATAATATGGGATTCAAAGGTGTTGCTTATAAACTGTTGAAAACATACCTGACAGAGAGAAAATTATACACAAAATTAGAAAATAATCAAAGTGAAGAGTATAATATAAATATTGGTGTGCCACAGGGGTCAGTACTCGGACCTATACTGTATCTTTTGTATGTCCATTCACTGAAAATGGCTGGTTTAAGTGCAAGATACTTCACCTTTGCTGATGATACTGCACTAGTATACTCAAATAACAGTATTGAAAAACTAGAACAAACAGTGAATAATAACAAATATTGTCAATGCCTACTGATAAATAAGCTATCATTAAATGTTGAAAAAACTGTATATATGATGATAAGGCACAAAAACAAACCAAATGGGACAATACAGTTATATATGAACAATAACTTACATGAACGTGTGAATTGGAATGCTGGATGGGGATCCGCATTGTTCACAGATGAGTCGAGGTATGTACAGTTTTCGAAGATCTCAATCCAATCGAGCATTCATGGGACCACCAACAAATAGCCTTGAATTCCACCTCCACATACTCTGTAGACTGAGGCGAACCAAAAGCTGAGGCATCCAAAGAAAAGTTTGCCTGTCAGCTACGAGAACTATGAGGACAATCCCAATAGCCTCATTAGAAGTCTTACTGAACCTATCGCCACTTTAGGTTTACATACAAAGAAAGGGAGCCAATAGATTGATCTGAGCACACAATACGATTATAACGAGCTATATAAAGAGCTGGAAACCAACCCCATCATGGGGATGCCATTGGATGAAATGTTTCCTAAGTGAAGCCACGAGAATTACTTCAAAACAGTCATAGAAGGAAGGACCTCCACGTGACGATATTATAGACAGAATAAGCTACAGCAATACATTTCTTTGCTTGGAAATGCTACAAAAGCTGATTAGTCAAACTAAACAGTCCTTAGCCTAGGTACACTTAGATCACAAAGAAGCAGATTCACTAGCCCCAGAATCAGCACCACCTGCTCTCATTCGTTCAGATCCTTTCTATGATTATAGCAAAAGCGTACTGCTAAGAACAGACATCAGCATAACTCCCTAAAATAAACTAGTTCCTTAAATAATCTTAGACAGTAAACAGAATATTTAATTCCAAATGGTTTTAAGAGTGACACATTTGTGTCGACGCTTAACAATGGTTACTAATTTTGAAAGTATTTATCGAACACCCACTGTCAAAACCTGTATTACATAATGTAACAGGCATTTTATTCGTCTTGTATATCAAAGTTGTAATTATTTATAGTTAAAGGTTACTTCTGACATATGATATCGGATATTACAAATATATTATCACGTCAAGCATATCAAACAATCACTTCCAAAGTCTAGAAAGTTATTAAACAAATGTTGTTGGTTAAAAAAAACTGTCGGAAATATATAAAGACATTTTAAAAGTGTTTTAAAATTATTTAATTTGTGAATAGAGCACAGGGGAATCACTAAAAGTATAGGGTGGATTAAAAATGGCGGACTTAAAAATGGCGGAAAATGCTTGACGGAAAACGTCAAACAATAAAATTTCTCATGCAAAACCATAAAAAAACGTCTTTATTGCAAAACGATAAAAATATACATCAGTATGCTGTAAGTTAAACTCTTATTTCCTCCTTTCTTGTGAAATCTACAGCAAAGATCTTTTATTTTTATTGATTTTCAATTAATAGCTTGCTATAAATGTTATGACGTTATTTTGAAGTATTTCCTCTTCGTGTAGATATTGTAAATGAGACCAGTGTTATGGAGAAGAAATAAAAAATGTTGTCGCTGCTCAGAATGACAACCAAGAAACATCCCATAAATATTACAATAACATAGATGGTGAGCAAAATTTTATATTTTATAAAAATGGTTAAAGTACATGATAAAGAGCAATAAAATCATGAAATATTTCTACTCAGCAGAAGATTCAGAGATTTAATAGCTATAATTATAATGTTTGGTTAAACAGTACGTGTATATAACTATAGAACACATTTTTTTTGTTTCAAAGTACTGTGTTTAATTTGCAGTAATATTATAATAATAAGTAACACTGGATTATTGTTAGGTTTGTTTCTCACATAACGAACACTTTGTGGAGAACGTAATACAGAACGGGACTAGAGATTTTAAAAAGATCACAAAAGTTTAAAGAAATTTAAATTGATTTTTCTCGAAACCGGGGCATTAGGTATATCGAATTCAAACAGGACAACTTTTTTTAGAAAATACTCTTTAGTTTTTGAATCCCATATAAAATTTGTCAAAAAACTGAGATACATAAAAAAATTGTAATCAAAGGACCCTGGTTCTCGTACGATTTTCGATTTTTTTTCATATGTTGTAGTCTTAATGGTAACTAAGAGATCGTGATGGGTTAAAACTGTGCAGGCCCTCCGGTTTGGCGGTGGTGGCATCTTGAAGTTGCGTCCTGAGCATAACATTTTGCCTCCTAGCACTATGTCGGGGGCTCATGAGGAGGTCTGCCACACTTCTGTGCCATCAGAATCGCAATTTCTCCAGAGGGTGCCTCCGCAATGGTCAATTTGTTAGGCCGATGTTTTAACAGCAAGCGGAACCAATGAAACCGAACAAAATCATCAACAATCACGTTAGGTAGGTTAGTTGGATACATCTAACTCCCAAATTCCGCACGAGTGGGCCCCAAAAGACTTTTTAACATTTTCACGCACCCATCTCTCAGTCGGAAATTGTCAGACATTTTCTTGTTGTCTTCTATGTCCTGACGCAGCGGTTTATATTGCAAACGAAGCAATTTTCCATTTCAGGAAGCGCTCTGGTACACACTCAGAGCCACAAATATACTTTATATCGTGAATGCGAATGTCGAGCTTGTACTAATTGAAATGTTATAATTAGCGAGAATACATGTTGTTAATCACTTTCCTGTACAGTGTGATACGTTTAAACTGTTGCTTGTATAAAATATCTAGTCCAAAAGTGATAGTTCAAGTGGCGAAAAAAAATCTTTTTTTTTATTTTTCTCTGTAAATTGTGTGTAGCCCGCAAATTTTTCGACGGATAATCTTGAGTACTATCGATTTTTCGCAAAATCAGTCAAAGAATCGTGTTTCCCTATAGTTTACCGGAGCCGTAATTTTCTCCCAACATTCAACCGCTTCTGGTATATATTCCTTAATCCGTACCTGTTTAATATGTACCAGCCTGGGTAGACACATACACATCCACATTCCCTATATCACCTCAGCACTGTGATACTAATCATACGAACGCTAACCGTAATGGCGCGATATCACGCACAAAACCCTAATTGACTTGTGAAATCGCCAACACCACAAACACTACTTTTACACCCTTCTAAAATATGCTTATTGTTTCTTTAAGGCATCTATAGGACGGTCCGTTCGTGCAAACGATACCATACTCACTTATTACGTCTTTGTTTTGTGTATACGTTGAAAGGAGTAGGTAGACATGTTGTCAGTACAATTATTACTTTGATATGAATCGTATTTTGTATTTCGAGTCCTCGAGGTAAGTAAAGTTTGTTGCTAAATCCACGGATACTAGTTTAGACGTCTTTTATGAATGATTTTAATAATAAGAAAGATATGATTGGAACGCCTGAGGAACTTTGGAATTAACAATAGGAGGAGATGGAACTTACAATTAATGAATTGTGGTCTTTTAAGGGGAAAATAAGTATAAATTCATGATTTCTATGTTTCAATTTGTAAAAAATTACCGGGAAAATTTACAATAAAACACTTAACAATATTCAAAATTTCTCAATTTCACTAAAAAATACTCGATAACATACAAAATCAATCCATAACATATGAAAATATTCGCAGTCGTGTAGGTAGACAATATTTCGGCCAATAACGGACAATAAATTGCACACAAAAATTTAATTGCGTACAAAAAAGACCAACAATACATAATCAGACGTTATTACAGTTAATACTGCAAATAATAGCACACCAAAATGACAGAAACATGAAATAAAACACGAAAATACACAAGATCTGTCAATTTCCGTGGAAAATAAACAATAATACTTGATAACACACAAAACTAAAATCAAAAATTGAATAAAAACATCTGAAATCGTGCAATTTGACAATATTGCGGTCAATAACACATTTAAACAATCTATTACACTCAAAACCACCTAAATATATACAAAAAAAAGTCCGAGAATACACAATCAGACGTTATTGAATTCAATAACGCACAATTCGCATTATAACACTCAGAAACATCCAATAAAATACAATAACGGCATTCAAAATGTCTCAATTTCACCACGAAACCAACCGAAAATGAGCAAACATATCTGAAATCGTTCAATTTGACAATATCACCGTCAAAAAGACATTTAAACAATCAATTATACACAAAACCACCCAAATACATACAACAAAAGTCAGAGAATACACAATCAGGCGTTATTGAATTCAATAACGCACATTTCGCATTGTAACACTCAGAAACATTCAATAAAATACAATAACATCATTCAAAATTTCTTAATTTCACCACGAAACCAACCAAAAATGAACAAATATATCTGAAATCGTGCAAATTTAAAAATATCTGGTTCAATAACAAACTGACATAATCAATCTCACACAAAAACACTCAATTGCATATGAAAAAGACCGAGAAAACAAAAAACAGACAAATAATAACACACCAAAAGTACCAAAACATTCAATGAAACATAAAATAAATCAAATGCATTCAAAATATGTCTATGAAATAATAAGCTGCACACAAAAATCCACCAAAACATTCAGTACAATGCGAAAATTCGCAATTTCACTGAAAAACTTACAGGAACACTCTCAATTTCACTGAAAAACACAACAGAACACTCAGTAACACACAAAACACCCAAATACATACAAAAAAAGTCCGAAAATACAGAATCAGACGTTATTGAATTCAATAACGCACAATTCTCATTATAACACTCAGAAACATTCAGTAAAATACAATAACGGCACTCAAAATCTCTCAATTTCACTACGAAATCAACCGAAAATGAACAAACATATCTGAAATCGTGCAAATTTAGAAATATCTGGTTCAATAACAAACTGACATAATCAATCTCACACAAAAGCTCTCAACTGCATATGAAAAAGATCGAGAATACAAAAAACAGACGTTATGACATTTAATAACACACCAAAAATACCAAAACATTCAATAAAACATAACACAATCTAAACCATTTAAAATATCTTAATGAAATAATAAGCTGCACACAAAAATCCACCAAAACATTCAGTACAACGCGAAAACTCGCAATTTCACTGAAAAACACACAAGAACACTCTAAATTTCACTGAAAAACACAACAAAACACTCAGTAACACACAAAACCACTCAAAAACATTCAAAATCTCTCAATTTCACCAAAAAAACAAACAACGACAAACAAAACTAACCTAAAATAAAGAGAATTATCTGAAATCATGCAACTAGACAGTATTTCGTTCAATAACAAAGTGAAACAATATAATATACACACGAAAACTCACTAGAACTCTCAGTTGCATACGCAAAAGATTGAGAATTCAAAAAACATTCAATAACGGCCTTAACGTGCGTTCTTTTTGACTGAGATTTTAGCTCACTCAGTTAATGTGATCTGAGATAGTGATGTGAATAAGCACCAAAAAGAACGACACTCACAATTGAAACGCGCGATCTGCCGACGCATCAAACTTCAATTCAAAAAAAGATTTAAAATAAGTAGAAGTGGAAGAGAACTAAATCTTTATTTTTTTTAAACGGAATTGGCCAAAAATGTACACACATTTTAAAAAGAGAAATCGGACGTATAGGCATTGAAATAATAAAGAAATAGAAGAATACAAATACATTCTGAAATTGGGACAGCAACAAAAGTAACCCTAAATGCAGTAGGTATAACACAGACAGATATTTTTGACAGGAAACATTTAGGCATAGATTTTCAATTGAAAAGTTGATCAGAAGGATACTTGACCAAAAGACTGACGAACGAAAGAAAAGATCTCATTCGGAAACAAGTGTAGGAACAGAAATATGCCAATTTATCAAAAATAATAAGATCTACCTATTAGATTGAATACCTACACGATTTTTATTAAATTGTGAGAGGTATTTGCAGATAAGTTTATTTTTGTGACTTTAGAAACAATATTCGTACTGTAATTGTTCGACTTGGAACCTATAGTTGTATCTATCGAAGTATTATGTTTGGATTTATTCAATTTTTCACTGAAACTTTAAGAGTTCTTAGGTTTTCTTGTATTAAAACTGAAATTAAAGTCATCATCTAAATCGGGAATGTTCTTATTCAAGTTTTCTTTTTAAGATTTATTCAGCTGGGTAGGTTTGTTCACTATTTCTGATCTTACTTCAATTTTATTTTCGTTTTTATTTGAAATGTTTGACTCTGAAGTGCCACTACCAGTTAATTTCTACTTTTGAGGTTATATTTACTTAAGGTATATAATATCGATTACCATAAAACGTTAGTTTTTCTATTTAGATTTAATAATCAATACATCCAAAGGCAATTGCGAAAATTTTCAACCAAAATATTACAGTCTTAATTATTTAAATACATCTTTTAGCTGCTTAAATTAAATGAAATTTTCCCCGTTCAGCCTAACATCATTTAAATTAAAACGCTATAGCAATCTCGAACAAATGATTGAAAATTTAATAAATGCCATAACCGAAAACAAATTAGTCGAGATCATAAGATATCAAATTAAGGCAGGAATCGTAATAAATAATTTATCATGAACCTGTCAACTGGACGACGAATATTTGATTTCACGCCATGAAATGAATATTTTAATGAAGAAATAAATTATTTGCGTTACAAATAGTGCGTAAAATATATGGGGAAACTTCCAGAACCTTTTGAAGGAATTAGACAAGGAGAAATTATAGAGTTTGGACGGATAGAAGAAAATAGAAGTTTTCATTGTTTTTTTTTACAAAGTTTTGTTCAGTTATTTTGGTTGGATGGGTGCAGACACCGTTCAAACCGTTTGAAAAGTTTATCTGAAGCTACGCGGCATCGGTAAGGGGCGAGGAAATATGGCGGATATCTGTCATAACCGTACCAATGGCGTACGGTACCTATTTTATAAAGGTATTAAAAATAATAATCATTATTATATAATAATTATATATAGAAACTGATGTTTGCTTTGCCTTAAAGGAAAGGTATTTTCCAAAACACGGTATTTGTTAAAAACAAATAATGTTAAGAATCGTACTTAAATTCAATATGGATACGAAATAGTTCAAAATCTGACACTGACAATACCAACGCCACTGGATAATCAATGTCAGTCAATTGAGAGAGGGAGAGGGAAGAACACACACACGCGCTTGCCAATAGGAAGTCAGCTGGTCTCTAAGCAACGAAGGCCTTTCGATAAATTTCACCAATTGAGTTAGTTCGGAGGGACCGAGTAAGTAGTGGAGTGGTTACGCTCTCGACTTGCATTCGGAAGGACCGGGGCTCAAATCCCAGGCCCGCCTGACCTGCTATGAGTTTTTTCAGAGGTTTTCTCGTAGCAATAGGCGAATGCCGGGTCAGTATACACCTCTCAGGCACCTACCACCGTTACCTCCACTCCCATCCCCTGAACCAAAAACCATCCTTATTCCTTCCAGTATTGGCTGAAAAGGCTCCGGAAAGCCTATAGCGGCCCGCTCCCCTCGAGGGGGGAGAATGAAAATCGATCCTTCCTTTTTTAGTTCGGAGGGTGTGAAAATTATGGTTTTTGCACAACGCTGCCAGAGCTTGAAGAAGCCCATAGCAAATCTGGAAAAGTGTTCATCTTTTAATATACATGAATTGAAAAAATAATGATAATAGACAAAATCCAAGGAACAAGCACATTAAAGAATTAACGTTTGATCAAATCGGTAATATTGTTAATAATAGGAAGTCCATTTTCTAATTATTATCGCTACATACTTAGCACTTTAGCTTTTTCATAGTTAAACGTGGCAATATCGAATGTTTTCGACTGCATTCCTTTCACGGCTTCAGATAAACTTGCCAAACTATATATTTGTGATTACTTGTACATTGAATACTATAAATTACGATTACTCTACATAAAATACTGCAGACATAACTTTCTGATAAACATAAACATAAAAGTAGTACATTCTAAAACAAAAAATGCATCTCCAGCATCCGTTTATTAGTTTGCTGAAGACGTTCGAAAAAACCAGGAGTATTTCGAAAATCTTTCGTCTCGTATGATGCGATTTAGAAAATCTTGTAAATTTAAGATCGGGATTGTATAAACGAGCGATTTTAATGGGGTGTTAAACCGATATCCGGCTTTTGGTATTTTATTAAAGTATGTTGGTACTACTTTGCAAAAATTAATTTACAAATTTTATAAACCGAATATTTTAGGAGAAAACTGGAAATTAAGAATTCCTAAATGTTTGCAACTTTCACTACAGATACGTCACTTCACTAAATATTTCTGATGTTTTATGAACTAATAACCAGTTACAAAAAGACCATTCGAATTTGAAGTTTGAAGAACTGTCAAAGTCTATAATATATTTGAGTGTTTTGGTTTTGTTTACATTTTATTCAAGCTTGACGTTTCAGTATTATAAAAAATTGTGTCAATACTTTTTTGGTTGAGTTTAGTTAGTTTTTCTCCACAATTTTTTTTGTTGGAATAATGTCAATATCGTATAAATCTTGTTTTGTATCACACTGCACGAGCACAACAGTTACAACGCCTGATAAAAAGTTTGTAACTGTGCCTGCAGTAACAGTTTAAAGAAAATTTGGTTTGAGGCTGCTAGAAGCAAATATAAACAGACTAAAACTAATTACTATTTCTGTGAAGATCATTTTTATGTGAGTAATTGTATACGTGTGTGTATGTTTGATTTTTAGTTTGAAAGTGACATGAACAAATTATACCCAACACTCGATGATGGGAGGAAAAAAAACAATTCCTAAGTCACTATAACAGCAATATGACATAAGTATAACCTATAAGTACTTCATCACATCAGAATTGTGGTCCTATGTCAACCCTTATGTAGCTAACTTCTGTTCTAGTGAGCATACGTCACATTATGAATGGCGGATTATTTAAATCGTCCAAAAGTTGAATTTTCAAATCGGCATAAAAACCTTGTGAGAATAAAAATATTAAAAATAATCGATTCCCATTATTATTTTGTCCACCACTAACTATTAACAAAGAGAAAACATCATATTTTTGTTAAGTTTAACACCCCATTATCCCACACCGACCTTGGAGGCAATAGGTGTGGAGATCCTCATCCTATCCAGCGATTATTTAAAAACTCCCTTATTCCTTCCTGTAAAAAATTAAATCCAGTAGGAATAATTCCACAGCAATGTAATAAATAATAAAGTATTTCCAAACGTTTTACGATTACCTGCACTTTTGTTATTTTTCCGGGAACTGTTTAATTCAACAGTATGACTATGAATAAAAGTAATAAAGTGTTTTTTAGAAGTTTCCTAATCGTTATCCTTACTGAATATTTATCGAGGCAAATGAACAATTTAAATAATAACTGTAAATAGCTACTTTAAACAATGCTCGGAATTATTATTTAAACATTTTAAATTTAAGTCACGAAATCTATTTAAAAGATATTGTCTTTCTTGGTATTGAATTTTTTCTTCAATTTAGAGTGAATCTCCGTAATTTTTTCGTAAAAATATTAATCCAGATTATTTTTATAATTTAACAAATTATTTTCAATTCACATTGTAACTTTCGTATTAAAATGTTGAAACTCAAAACTTATATTACATATACCTTGACGTAAATCCTGGGATCCGCTAATAAAAATTATTTTTTTACGATAGAAACTAAATCCCAATAACACCTTCTAATTTTGTTATTTAGTATCTGAAATTATAATAATAGCTGTCATTCATTGATTTAGATATAAAATAATTAAATATCATCAATAACCATAGTTATGCAACACTGCTTCCATCTGCATGCATCTTTTAATAGTACAATTCTGATCACGTGACCTGATATGACTGTCCAGGGCAAACCATTTGGACAGCTGGTCAGTTTTGTTTGTCTATTCAATGGTAAACAGTGTTAAAACATTTTTTCTTCGATTTTATTAGTGTGTTTTACATATGTTTGAGCTGTGGATTGACTTTGTGTTTCTTTTGAAAACCTTTCCACTACCAATATTACTTGAAACTCAAGTTTTTCTTCTACTATCGATTGTAATAACATAAAGTTTTGTCGTTTTCGTCTTAAGACTTGCCTTATCAAGTATAAATCCTTATATATAGCACTTGGTCATTATTATAAGCTTTGCATAGTTTAGTGTAACTCGTCTTTCTATTTTCTGGTACAGTTGTTTCTATATTTAAAGCGATGTTTGTATTTCCTTTATCAATTCTATCGACTAGACATTCAAATTTGTTAGTTAATATACGTGTCTTCAAGGTTTACATAACAATTTACAGTGATTGAGTTTGTCATTTTTGGATTTTTCCATGCTTGCATGACTTCCCGAGTGAGGCTATGGCCTCATACGAGAATTTGTTACGCGCGCACGGAAAAATCCTTATTTCCAGACTCCTTATGAAATATACTATTACTTTCTGACCAAACCATTTCAATGCTGCTGTACTGGCAATGATATGGCTTTGTGACCCATTGATTCTGCTTACAACAGTCTAAATAATACTCTTTTGGCAACTTCATTTTTTTTTATTTCCAATATTTGGTAACTACTTTATAAATCTCCCTTGAATTGATATTTTCAGACTCGGCCCAATCCAATTATTTTATTTTAGACCAACCAGAACATGAAATTATTGTTTCTACCAATCATGAATGGTAATTTGCAAACTACGAGGATATATTGAAAAATTCTTAGCCTACTATAGAACCAAACAAAATTTCAATGTCAAAATATTTGATTACTCAACATATTCTCGTCTTAATTGGATACATTTATCACAGCGATCCTGAAACGTCTCTAGACCTTTCAAAAAAATGTTTCTTCTTGCTCTGCAAACCAGACCTCCTCAGCTTTTATTACCTCCTACGACCTTTTACATTTTTTTTCAGTTGAGGAAAGAGATGATAGTCGGACGGAGCCAAATCTGGTGAATAAGGTGGGTGTTCTAGTACCTAATTCAAACCATAAATCACGAATTTTTTGCATGGCAACATGAGATTTGTGTGCAGGGGCGTTGTCCTGCAAAAACAAAACACCTTTGGATAGCTTTCCGCGTCTTTTCTCTTTAATTTTTCCCCGTAGAGTGGTCAGTAATGTCGAATAGTAATCTCCAGTTATTGTTCTACCCTTATCCAAAAAATAAATCATGATTACTCCATGGCAATCCCAAAAAACTGAAGCAAGAACTTTTCCAGCAGATTTTTGGACACGAAACTTCTTAGGTCTTGGATAACCAGAGTGTCACCATTCCATCGATTGTTGCTTTGATGATGATGATGATTTGATGATGGCTCGATACTCCAATTTTTCGATTTTCACAATTTCGGTGGACATCTTTTTTCTTTGAATTAATTGCGTACCTCTGGTTCACTTTTTTTACGTCAAACTTCACACTGACACTTCTAATAAGTTATTGTTCGTTGCTATGGTAACGCAATATTTTGTTTATGCATGGAACTGGTCTAGGCTAACTAGATATCAATATATCCTCGTATATCAACATATTTTCGAATAGAATTTTTGAGACAGCTCAAAATAATTATTCCAACAACTCAAGTTTTAATGTCAATTTATAGTAATTTACGACGTGTCCAAATATAGAAACTTTTTATTTCATAAAATAGTAGAGAAGCAAAGAAGGACTTGAGGTATTTATCTGACTATATTACAAGCTCATACTTAACAAGAAACTCTTTGTAACTGATTGTAACATTCGGGCCAAACTAGGACTTAACAGTAGATTTCTTAAACCACTCAAAAAGAATGCCATTGTTATGTTTCGTTCTAGACATTTGTTTTTCCTAGGTATGTTCAGATTTTGAAGAGAAATTTGCGAGCTATGATGGATGAAGCAGGAGATCTGAACGTTAAACTAGCAAGACTACTGATGCAACACCAAATGCTATAACAGGATTGAGTCCAGGCCAATTAATGTTTAACAGAACATTCAGAACAAGGATTGATTTGATTAAACGCAGTTCCAATATGGGAGACAAGAACGTTATGATTAGAGATAGATAGGAGATAAAGTTCAAGCAAGGTTCTACAAAGGAAATTTGGTACAGTTTGCGGTAAAAAAGACATCTTAAATTATGAAATTCTAGTTGATGGATAGAAGATTATCAGACAAGTAGATCAATTACGATTAACTAATCATCATGTCCAACAAATCCTATTAATTTAAATAGAGTTCAACATACTTTGCCTGCAGTTGAGCAAAGCCAAAATAAAGGTGAGGAAAACATACGCACTAATAACGTCGGAAATTCAACTACAGATGACACACATGGTGACACTCAAAGTACAACACATGCGTCAACAAAGGATGATTACCTCCGTAGTAGTGAAAATTATATTTCCAGTAATCACAGTAATTCTACAAATGATGTAGCAGTAGCAGGACATGTCACAACTAGAGATATCACACCAAGAGATGTCACACCTAAATGTTCAGAATTGCCTCGATGTTCCAAAAAAGTAAGAAGACCAATTCAAAGATTGAACCTTTGAATCATTCGACAAGAGGAAGTGTTAAGCTGCGTTCTCACGGAGTCGACATGGTCGATCAACAAGTCGACAAAACTGCATCCGTCCACACCAGAGTTGGCAGAAATGATGTCGATCAGACTAATCAACATGTCTGACGTAGATTCATTAGCAATTTTCATAACGACATCGTGCCTCATGTTTCTGTTTTTATAATTATTAGTTTTGGAATCCCATAGATCAATTCAATTCCTATAACATTTTATTAACGTATCATCTAACGATTTAAACTATAAGAACACAATAGCCATATTGAAGATTTTATGAACACAGTCGAAGGCTTTCGTGAAATCCCAAAAAACTGAAACCGTAAAAAGCCTACGGGTTGTGACGCATAGCCACAACTATTATTTCAATAGGTGGTCTTCAGAAACTAAGCAATTAAATTAAATGTAAATTAAAGCAATCATTACAAATATCCCCGATAATTTACCGTCGAAATGTGCAGTTTATATTCAAAGTGTTCATCTATTTGGCATTTAAACAATCGCTTATATTGCCATGCAAAAAATAAAATTTATTTTTCTATTTGAGGTTATTACCTTACCAGAATTGTAATCGGTGATAAATTCGATCTAAGAATTTTCTGATAGCGGAGCCGCGAGAGGAATTTCAAGTAGATGGTAAAATTTATATTGACACTCGCTAACAGGATGTCGTTGAATGTTAACGATATTGTTTTGTTTTTGCTGAGATATTGATACTTTTTTAATAATCTCGAACCGCTAAAGAGGTCCGTTGACCACAACAACAGCATGAGTCACTGTTAACACTCGTAAGCGAAAACAAAATATTCACTAGTAATACCGCTAGAGATCAAATTGTTTCTGGAAAGTTTTTCTCGCTCATGAATATTTTGTTCGACTTGGGATAATTTTCTAAAAATATTCATGAGCGAGAAAAAATTTCCGGATTTAATTTGACCTCGTGTGGTATTCGGTAATAAAATTTTATTTCCAACATCAATTTTCGTCTTCATCAAGTACTTGCAAAACATAGAAGGTTTTGTCGACTTGATTATTTAGTTACCATGGCAACTCAGTGAAACTCTAAGCTAGAAATTATTTCTGCTTTGAATTTGTCAAAAACGGCACGACGTAGAAAAATGTCTCGATTCGGTCAAGAAAGTAAAGAAAATATTCGCCCGAATATTAAACAGTTGACACCCGCGAATACTAGGAAATCGGAGGCAAGTGTATGGAAGCAGTTTATAAACTTTTGCGCAGAAAAAGCGTTTGATTTCGACAGAGCGGATAAACCTGTGGAAGAACTGGCGCTTATTCTTGCAGACTATGCCTTCAACATGCGAAAAAAGAGCTCCGAAGACTACAAGGAGAGTGTTATCAAAGTTCTATCGAACTCTACAGCTAAGCAGTTGCAGGAATATTTTTTCGAAAGGTATAATCGCAAATTTAATCCATTCTCTGACATAGAATTTGTCAACGCAAGAGCTGCAAAAAATGCTAAACGTCGGAAGCTACAAATAGGTCCAACCAAGAGAAAGGCAAGTTCATCTGCACTATCAGTAGACAAATTGAGAAAGATTATTGAGCTTTGGGACGAAAACACTCCGGAATGATTGCAAAGAAAGTTCTTTCACATTGCTGCTCATGAATTGGCCTGGAGAGGAAATTAAGGAGCGGCAGCAACAATAGAATATTTTGTGGAGGAAATTGACAATCAAGGGGAACCAACAGGATGCATAGAATATAACCTGGTTTTCTCCAAGACCACCCAAGGCGGTTCAAAAATAATGGTCGACAGTAAGTGGCTAGTACGGAATACAGTCAATGAAGAATTATGCCCAGTAAGACTGTTCAAAAAACTAATAAGCAAGCGAGACCAACTCTTCAAAACGAATTGTTTATTTTTAACTCCAAATCCAAACTGGCAGCACCCCAATTCCAAAGGCTGGTACAAGAACAGCCCGGTTGGACAATATACAATATCTTCCTGGTTCAAATCGGCGGCATCAGTGATTGCAATCGATGTCAACCAAGATAACAAATCATTCTGCGAGGGCCGTTTCAACTTTAGCTAAAACGGGAATTGGGAAACAATGTATTTATCTTCGTGGAGCATACTTTGAAAAACAAACAAGTGTTTAAAAGTTATCTACTGATTTTTTCCAGCTCTATATGCAAAATATAAAAGACAACAATCGAATTCTAAAGACTTTAATCTATCATTTAAACTATAAATTCATTTTATAAACATACCTCGATGGTTTAATTAACTATCTAAAAATTTACGAGACATTTCAATTTTTTTTTCTATTCTTAGATTAAATACCGTCGATAAGGAGCGATCTACTCATGCAATAGAGTCATCTAAGATGTTAATTTGAAACGAAAGAGTTTAGAAAGAATAAGAAAAATACGTTCGAAATTATGATAATTTAGTTATATTAATAGTCGTTGATTACGAAGTATTTTGGTAGATAGTGATCGTTGAGTGTACCTTGAAAAGTTGTAATTATATACACATTAGCAGTGCCGCTAATTGCGTCTAAGAACTTACCACTGTTATTATGGTTTTTGGTCGTGAAATTAATACCTAATGGTGTAATAGCAGCGTTTCTTTGGAAAAAAAAAGGTACTAATTGAAGGTCTAACGTTTCTTTTGATAGCTACAATCCCCCAGGTTGTTTTTTTTATTTTAAGTAGGTACAACTCGCTAATTATAAACGATTTTATTTAAAAATATATTTTTTCTACTATCACTATCAAAAATCGTCTTTTGTGCCTTGAAAAGCAACTGCAAAATTGATGTTTTCCGCGAGATGTCATAATTTGACATTATTGGCGCTCTTAAGCAGAAAGTAACTTTGAAGCACGCCTAATTTTCCGCGAGCTGTCACAATTTGACATTATTGGCGCTCTTAAGCACAAAGTAACTTTGGCGCACGCCTAATTTTATTTATAGATAAAAGAGAGCTAGTGGTTAATTTTGGTGTGATAGTAGAAAAAATCTTGTGTGTATTTAGAGCAGAAAGTCTTTTGGTAGTTTCGACAGATTGCCGCGCTCCGCTAACGGGTCGCGTGGCAACTTTCTGTCTCGACTACCAAAGTACTACTTTCTGCTCTTGATACACAAATAGCTATTTTCTACTAGCTTGCGAAAAAATCCACTTTTCCGCACTCATTTTAGTGTTGAAGGAGTCACTTTTTCAGAAGCTTTATGATTTCCATGGAAACTGAAAATGGAAAATTGTTCAATTTGTTTAGAAAGTATGTGTGTTTAAGAGAGCCTGAAACCCCACATAAGCGATATTTCGTGAAATATAAGAAAGGAACTTGCACTGTACAATGTATCGGAATAAACACCTTCGGAAAAATGCCATCAGAGATTGCAAGTTATCTGAAACTTCCAAATCCTCAATTATATACGGGCCACAGTTCCCAACGTTCCGCCGCCACAGTGCTAGCAGATTCCGGAGAAGGAATAACAAATATTAAACGCCTCGGAGGTTGGAAATCTACTAGCGTCGCAGAAGGTTATGTAGAAAGATCACTAAGTTTCCAAAAGGGACTATAAAATATTAAACTTCAGTGACGCTGTCCCTAGCCCTTCCACTAGTCACCAGCTGTCGCCAGTAAAGCCTTCCAAAATGTCCTCTTCCAGGGCTGATAAAGCAGTGGGAAACCGAAATCTGACTTCATTGGAAAACATTTTAGCCTCTGCAATTAATTTACAGAATGCTACAAATTGCGCGTTATTAATATTAATAATAATTAATTTGTTGATATGTATTTAATAATAAATGTTTAGTTAAATCAACTTTTGGGTTTTGTCCGCACGCTAGTAGAAAAAATAGTGTACCTAACACGTACGGAAAAGTATCACTTTCTGCACTTGTTAGGTAAACTACTATTTTCCACAAAAACGTTACTTTAAACACTAGTGCGAAAAGTCACATCTCATCTATTCCATCAAGTGTATCTTCTGCAATTTACATTTAATATTCCGTGATAATTTTGTAGTTCTGTGTCAGTTGATTTTTCAATGACACGTCAGTCATTGTCTGTCATCTTGTGAATATAATTAAAATATAACATACGATCCTGCGGTCGTAGAAAAAGTATAGTAAGCACCTACTGTCAAAAACTCGTGACTAAAGACTCTTGGTATTTAATATACTATTATTACACTAGAATCCCGATCGAAACGAAGTATTAAAACAAATAAAACCGGCCAAGTACGAGACGGACTCGCGCACGAAAGGTTAACTACCATTATCCATAATAATACAACTCAATATTCAGTGAAGAGCAAAATTAAGCCGAATACTGCTTCAGTTCCACATATAGATGGCACCAGGATGTTGTTTTTAAAAATCTTGTTTGTTGCTTGGGGCCCCCTTAAATCTTTATTTTATTCGTTTTTTTTCAGTATTCGTTTTTATAGCGGCAACAGAAATACATATGAAAATTTCAACTGTCTAACTATCACGATTCATGAGATACAGCCTGGTGACAGACGGACATATAGACTAATAGACTAATAGACAGACAGACAGACGGACCGACAGACAGACGGGCAGACAGACGGACGGATGTTTAGTTTCAATAAGATGTCATTGTCATTTTCAATATTTCTTTCCCTAGATATTTATTTCCTATTTATTCTCCGTTAATGTCTTTTATGTTTCCAAAATTTAAAGAAAATAACCTTAAATAAAAAATATCGTATCCGCCAATGGTAACGAACACAACATAATTTACATTTAGACTTTTTTTCTTCAACATTGTGTACCAACAGTGTTGGCGTTAATTCCCGGTAATTTCCATAAAATTGCACTGAGCAATTTGTAAGTAAGTAACGTCTATCCAACGTTTCTGCCTTTTGGGAACCGTAATTAGCACCTCACGGTATCTGGCTGAATATCGAAGTGAAAATACATACCACTGTGGTTTATATAATGCGGTTTGTTAAAAAATATAAAACAACAAAAGCTAGTGATTAATATATAAACAAAGTATAAACAAGTGAAAATAAACATGTAGTCGAGAAGGATAATGTTTGAGTCATAGATGTCACTACTAATATTTGTAAAATCGTTGTGGCTATTATTTGAAGCTCCAACGTAAATGTCAAAGTTTATTTATTTTTTTGTTGGCATGTCTTATTATTTAAAATTGATAATCATCCTAAGACTTACATTTTTTAATAGTATAATAGGTACATAGACTTTTAACAGTTCCCTTAAATGCTGACAATTACAACAAAGAACTAAATATCATAAAACAAATAGCAGTTAACAATAATTACGATCCGAATTTAATAGACAATATCATAAATAAAAAGATACTAAAACATACTTTAGAACAAGTATTTCCTTCTGATAAAAACAGAAATAACCAATTTAAAAGCTTAACATACTTTGGAATATCATCCTTAGAAACTTTAGACTTGAATATTTGCTTTAAAACCGATTACAATTTATACAAAATAATTAAAAACAACAAATCTAAATCATCAAAATTAAACAAATCAGGAGTTTATAAATTAAAATGTGGTAATGACCACTGTGATAAAATTTATATAGGTAGAAGTTTTAGGAATTTTAAAACTAGAATTTCAGAACACAAACGCAGCTATGACAACCAAAAATTAGATTATTAGCAAACCAACACACTTGAAATTTTGCATACAGAACCTAAATCCCTCAAATTAAATCTTTTTTGAAGCTCTTGAGATAAATAAAAACAAATATTCAGATAATCTTCTTAACGACCATAAATAGATATCAACAATAATTCTTCCTTATTAATCCTTTTTACCGAGAAAGGTTCCGGTAAGATTGTTGTGAATGAATTTCCAGGTAAACTTTGGTTAATTCCATATTTCGACACTTTTTGCTTTTATTTTCTTGTAAGTAGATTATAATACTTTTGTCAATATCCGTAAAAGTCCCTATTAAAGCACTGTATAAATTAAAATTTTTTCATCCACTCGTTTGATAAAGCTCACGCGTCACGAATGTATATTGAACTTAGTTCAAATATAATGAAGATTTAAACAAATTAAATTGTTTTATTTCATCGTTTAATATAATATGTCTTCATGTTCTTATGATAAATACAGAAAAAGTGATTATTTCAATCTTTGGTAATAAACAAAATTTCTGTAATTCAGGATTTCTCAGTAAATGTGACAACACCGCTTATATTGAATGTTTACGTTTGTTGATATATGATTAATTGGATTTTGACCAAATCTTTTATGGGTGTTGTGTTCAACTATGGTAGATATCATGAAGAAAGTTGAATATAAATCAATTGAGGATATACAGATTGCGTAAATTACATCGGAACCGTCCGGATTACACAAGTACGACAGAAAAACAGCTGTAAGAGAGAGAAAGAATATTTATGCGCGGTCATTAAGGCGTGTACTTTGTTTCACCTTAGGGGTGTATACTTATTTCCCGAGACTGGCCGAATGCTCATTGCCCCCCTATTTTAACCGCTGTTGCCAGAAGCGCAGATTAATTTGTACAAATGATATTTTTGTCTCGTTATCGTTGACTTTTTTTCGAGGGTGAAAATACAGCACGTTTGTGCCAGCATTACGCCAAATAATCTTAGAGATATGAGATCAAATCTTTATCACAGATTTGGTTATTGTCTGACACAGGAAGGTGGTTTATTTGAGCACTCAATTCATTAAAATTATGTTTACCTTTAGAATGGATTTTTATTTTTATTTATTCAGGAAGTTTATATTTTATGTTTAAAATAGGTGTAGGTACCTACCTACTTATTTTATTTTTTCAATTTAGTTTATTAATGGAAGGGATTTTTAGTTTATTAATTATGGTTCTCTCAAGAAATGCTGTTTTATTTTAAAGTTACAATGGCTAAAATAAAATCCTATTGTAGTTAGAAATTGTCAACTTGGTCTGAAATGATCATGTTGACAAAAATGAATTTTAAGATGTACAGGTGACGTAATAACGATTGTATTTTTTTATTTCTTTAACACCCTCACTCCTTCCATGTTGGGAGCATACTGAATACCACCAACTAGTGAATTCTCTCTGTAAAGGAACATTCGGCCAGTCTCGGGAAATAAGTATACACCTCTAAGATGAAACAAAGTGATGACCGCGCACAATTATTCTTTCTCTCTCTTTCTTATATCCTTGTCGTACTTGTGTAATCCGAGGCCAGGGTTCCGATGTAATTTACGCATTCTGTATGTCAAAGATAATATTTAAAAAAAAATATTTTCAAAAAGCAGACCGTTCAATAAGATGCAATAACTACTACTCTGGCTGTATGCCACGACAGACATTGAACTACTCTTCTATTTTCATTGGGAGAAAGAAAATTCCGAAGGAAACTAGACTATGTTCTAGCCATTTCATTTTAAGTGATATAATGGTTATGGGACGGGTGAAAAAAAAAGTTTTATTACAGCAGAAGCAAAGTCTGTATCCAATCAGGTCGACGGCAACTAAAATTTATTCCTCGAATCATAAACATATTTAGGTTAAGTATTTCTATTATTCAACAAACCCTTCCTTAAAAAGCACGGCACTGTCGCTGGAAGCTGTGACTTTTGATGTGTGTATTGATATCCTTGTTTTGTAATGAAATAATCGATTTAGATGTTGTTTACAAACATTAAACTCATAATGTTGTGAACACCTTTTTCAAATACCTGCTTGTACAACTCCATGTAAGCGTTGAGTGAATGTAAGTAAATACGATCCTTCTTCCACAGTACTCACGTCTTTCTTTTTTCAAATGCAATTACTGTAAGACTAATAAAAGACAAAGAAATAAAAACAAACGTCAAAGATGGTATGGAAGGAAAACATCAGAGATTGACTTCCTTAATGCGCGGCTACAAAGAAATACTCTCCCGGCGGCGATTGGGTACTTTAAAGCGGTAATTGCTGTCATTGCAACGACATTAGCATATACCTAAAAGAAATCCCATAGAAAACATTTTTTTGCCACAGAGATAACTGCAAGTAAAAGGTAGAAATAACGATAACGATACGATAGGCAGTTTTTTTCTATAATTTTTATCCCAATAACAGTATACAGTGTATTTCACGAATATACTTCTGTTTCAGATTGTAGGTAACCACAAATATTTAACTTTTCATTCATTAATTCGATTGGATTGTCCTCAACAGCTCAGGCACTTGAACTGAATCTTTGTTCCATTTCCCATGTTATCTACTTCCATTCCAGAAGCTTTATACAGGCCACTAGTTTGACTGGAGGCATTTCCAGTAGTTGTAATAACTGTATTATTTCCTCTCCAAAGTGCTTCCGTCTGAGTCCAAGAAAGTTCTCGCAGAAGCAGAGTATGTGAGTAGGTGTTTCATCATGAAGATCACATTTCCTGCACAAAGGTTCACCAAGTCACAAGGTCGATAACTGTCTTACTCATATTTGATTTAAAGTCAAAAAGAAAGACAAGAAGAAGTAGGTTTGGGGAAGTATGTCCACCATTTGTCGTATTCCCATACGTTCGTCCTCCAAGAGCATTAGCTGAGAGCATGCCTCCAACATAGACATTAGAGAAATCTGATAAAGGCTGGATGACGGGAGACGCGTTTTTTGAATATATTTCAAATGACTTCCATAAGTGGGTGATACAAGAAAAAATCCCTAAACCGCTTATTGTTTCTATTGATGGTCACAAAAGTCACATGTCTCTCCCGTTAAGTACATTTTGCGATGCTAATAAAATCATCCTTTACGCGCTACCACCCAACACCACTCATATGTTGCAGCCTGTTGACGTGAGCGTTTTTAGACCTCTAAAACAGGAGTGGAGAACTATAGTTAGGAAATGGTTAAATCGACCGGAGAATGTTAATTCATCTGTAACAAAATTCAATTTCTGTTCTCTTTTTAAAAATACATTACAGGGGATTAATACTACTGATCAAATAAAAAGTGGACTACTCAAAGTGTGTAAGAAACACTTTGGAGAATACTTTAAATCAACGTAGTCTTCAGACAAAGCAGCCTGTTAATTCTGCAGAGTTAGAGATTGCTGAAAACATCATCCGACAAATTGAACCAAATTTATATTCCTATGGAATTAATGTCGAAGTCATATACAATGAGATTAATGAACTGAAACCAAAAGAAGTTACAGTAGGGACAATTCTTCCAATGGAAAATTTAACTATAGTTCCAATTCAAACTATCACAATTTGTTCTACTTCTCAGAAAATGGATGGCATAGAAGAATCTTCTCTTCAACATGACAGCACAAGCAAGCACAAGTAATTCTGAAAAAGACGTCATCGCAGAACTTCCCGAAACCGAAAGTGAAGTTGAAGAGAAAACAGAAGATGAAAATAAAAAACAGGAAACCATCAAAAATAATACTGAAATGAAAGAAGTAGATGAAGAAGAAACGAGAACAGAACTTCCTAAGAGGCCTATCGAAGAGCAAGTTGAATACAAGAAAGATGACAATGAAGAAAAGAATCAAGTAATAGAAACAAAAAAATTAAATAGCGAGGTCCTTAAAGAGCTTCAAACAAACAGAGACCCATTTAAAACACATTTACGGTTCCCAGAACCCCTTAAAAAGGCAGAAGCAAAAACATTGAAAATAAAATTACCTAGTGCGATATCATCTCAAGCCTGGCGAGATTATTATTTAAATAAAGAGCTTTCTAAAGCATTTCCCATATTTTGTTTTGAAATCTACGTTAAGTGGCCGACAACCAGCTCATTCACCCTATATAAACTTGGGGATGAAGCAGCGTTAAAAACTCCTGTATTTTGGTTTTTCATGCCTGTAGTTAACAAAAAACGAAATTCGCCTGAAATATATAACGTTAAAATCGATTATTACCTATGTATTGCTTGGATTCTTTGAAAACAATTTTCGGGGAAACGGAGCATTATGCGACGAGGCAGAAATGATTTTTTTTTTCGAATTTTTAATTATACACCTTGCTGCATATTTTTTTTCCACTTTCAGTTTATCAAAGATACACAGGAAATTGTTGTCAGAACAAAGTTGTTATTAGCCAGTTGATACAGCTTATTAAATGACCCAAATTATACACTAAAAGGGTGTAATTTCTTCAACGTTGGACTTAATTGGATACCTGTCCAACAACAGTCGGTAAATTGTGGAAAACTTTTTTTGAAAAAAATACACTTTTAAGATAAATGTTACAAAATAAAATCTTGTGCAGCTAGCAACAATATAATTGACTATTTTTTTACATATAAGGTGTTGCATATCACATCTGTTGACGGAAGAACAGAGAGCAATTGATGTCAAGAAAATATAAACCGGTTTAACACAGAAAACTCAAAAAATATATACCTACGTATTGTTAGTGGTGATTGATCTTCTATTTATTCTTTTTTTTGGGAGTTCCAAAATGAACCAAAACCAACGAAAGTGATCCGTTATCGTGTTTGGTGCTTCCAAAAAGAGAGTGGAGTTATTTATCTCTATTTCTCTGCAAGACCCAAGAACAGTTACTTCTGATTCTTAAACATCGATTGGTTTGCCGGAAGTAACTGCTGAGTTTCGAAAAACCAACCTCCAACAATGATTTTGATCCACCACCAAGACAATGCCTCACACAGCTCAAAAAACAATAGAGCTTTTAAAGTAAGAAAATATCAAATTTTCGGACCACTCTCCAGGATTCTGCTGGTTATCAGGGAATCATCTTCTACAATCATACAACCAGGATTTTAGTAAATAGTAACTATAAACTATAATGTTTCTAAGTCAAAGTAATTCTTTTTATTCTGATGAAGATGGGACTTCAGGGCCTATTTTGAAAAAAGTGTCCATATAGCAATTAAATTATCTTCAGAACACTGTGACAGTGTATCACGATACGTTTCCAGATCTTTATTTAAGACCAGCTTAGATGTCAATTTTCGCATGTGCTAGGAACATCAAAGTCTTTTTGCTCTTGTTACACTGCTCATTTCTTGTTCTCCAAAAAAATCTCGTATTTCTTTGTTTGTTCTCCTTTTCCATACCCCTTCTTCTTTTTTCCCTCCTAATATCCTTTTGAGTATTTTCCTTTCCCATATGTTTACTTTATTTTCCTCTTCTTTATTTAATATCCTTTTTCCTTTCCGTATAGTGCCGGATTAGTCTTGTGGCTTTAATTGGGGGCCCCACGCTCCAACGCCTGTCTGACCGTAAAAAAAGATCAATCTAGATCAGAGCGTAAAAATATTTGGGATGCCTTAAGGGCGAAGCGAAGTAATTAACAGATTTAATTAATTCCTTAGTCTATCAATTAACACGTTCATGTAAAAATAAGTATAAGAATATAAGCAACCGACTTCAAGACGAAGCAAGCGAAATACAGAGTATGGTCAGTGCTTACGCAGACGATTTGGAGAACAGCCTAGGCGACGCGACCATTAGTGCAGTTCGCTGAGCTGCTGAAAACAGATGTGGCAAAAAACAGGAGCCTCCGGAACTGCAATTTTATTAACTTTTCTTTAGAATCGTGTTTCCCAAACATAGAAATTATCTCTAACTGCATTGCCGAACGTTTTTTCGCAACATGATTTAAGGAACACGATGGGCCATAAGAACATCTTAATCAATGCACTTCTATGAATATAGAGCTTAAACAAGTCGATATTGAAAGGTTCATAAAACTTTCCCAGATTAAATCAAGAAAAGTTTTGTTTTACTTAATACCCTAAACTTGAAAACCTAAAGCAAACCAAACCATAGATGTAGTTTTGGACTTGTTCGAATTCCATTGATCTTTGTACTAAAAAATTTCTTTGCGGGGTTGTAACTTTCAAAAACTGTAACTTCCTTGCATTAACTCTCAAGCTCGCTATCAATGCCGTCTCTACGGAAGCCTTACATGCTTTTTTCAATTATTTTTCTGATGATTATAACATTTTCAATAAAACTGATAGAGAATAATGATAAAATGCCACCTTGTGTGCGGTAGAGTAGAAGCGTTCGGAAAACTAGAACTGTCTGAACTAAAAAATAATAATAATTTGTACTCACCTCCAGGAAACCTATGAGGAAATATCCTCCCATGCCTCGACAGTAACCAAGGATATAAAGGATAACTGTCCCTAGGTTGTGCGTGCTGTGCCAACGGTGAAGGTTGTCCGGGAAACCCGTGCTGCCCGCTGCTAAGAGCAGCAGCCAGCGCAGCTCCTTGAAAATGGGCAGCCAACGCGAACGGATGCTGCCCGTGATTGTGCATCATCTCTGGTTGAAGAAACCCATTTTTCGGCACCAAATTAGGATCGTAGGTGGGATTAGGTCGTACTAACGTATGTGCCGGAATTCCCGGTACCATAATTGGAGGTTTCGGAGAACTTTCAGGAGATCTTTGAGGAGAACTAGCGTAATGTTTAGGTGAACCGTTTAGTCTGTTATCAGTGTCACTACTAGGCGAAAGAGGTGCCGAACTTTCTGAATAATGTAGAGGAGAATGTTGAGGACTAGGTTGATTGGCACCGCCAACTATAGAGTCTATGGAAAAGCCTATTTTAGGCTTAGAAGGCACTGCAACTATTGGAGTGGGTGCCAGAGGCATCATGGTTGAGTTTACGCACTTGATTAAAGATAAACTTTGCAGGGCTAACATTTAATATTCCGTATAGTTGAAGAATGCGAAGAATTCAACACCATCGTCACTGCATTTAACACTCGAAGCGCGTTCCGACGGCAAACTGTTCGTCACCGGTATAAAGTTTGAATGTTCACCAAATTTTTTAATGTTTACGCCGACACTAATCACTCGTTCACGATACGTTTTTTTTTTGTTTGTAGGTGGTGAGGGCGATAAAGAAGAATTTACAGTCGTCACAGCTGCTGCCGCTTACAAATCTCAGGAGTTAATAACTGATGTTAACGTCGAAGGAGCGTTTAGCCTGGTGGGGAGTAAAAGTAGGGAGTAAACCTTTAAGGATTGGTTTGTCGGGTACAATCCCAGCGATCAAAGCTCATCGTGCTATTGGTCGACGGGAGCGATACAAATGGAATTAGCTACGACTCGAACGCCTTGGTGTTTGTATCGGGAAAAACCTGTTTTAGAGAACGATAAGAGCCGCGATATTACACTTATGGCATAGTTAGCGTTAAAACAAACAGGTTAAGATTTTTTTACGGTTCAAGACGGCCGGTTGACAGTCACATATTTGTTTTGGAAATTATCGGATAGGTGACGCCTTTAGATGCGCGCGCCTATCGTGGAGGAGGAACCGAAATGTCATTTAATCCTGGTAATTGAGGTGTCAGTAGAGGTTTTTCATTATAATACCCACACTCGGACATTTTATGTAATTATAATTTTTTTTGTTGGAAGAATTAATTGGTTTATTTAGCGTCAGGTTTTCAGACGATTGAATGAATAATCGATATAATGGTTTGAGTTATTAAATTAGTTATGTTCGATGTATATATATATGTGACGTTAAATTGATTAGATTTGTATGATTGTGAGCTTTTTATGGACGCTATAAAGTTAATACTCTTTTTCCAATTTATCAAGGCGGGTTTACTTATTACTTTTGGTTTCTACAACGTCATAAAACGCTTTCAATCAATAATATGAACTTTTTTTTCGTTTAATTTACAAAGTTGATATTAAAATGTAACATTGCAATCGATATGCAACGTTTTTCGTTTTATAACTCACTTAAAACTATTTTTTCCAGTTATTTCCATTGCATTTCTACAAAAACTTCTTTCTCTGCCTCTCCTCTTTATTTTTATCCAAGTTTCTAAGAGCTTTGTCAAGAATATATTCACATTATCCCTATTTTTCCTTCGTACCTACTTTACGAAGGAACTGCGCTCAAGCTGGGGAACCAAAGAAGCTTTCTTATAAGTATAAATTAAAGCTGTCGAAGAACAAGCAGCTGACGTCAGTGAATCAAAGATTTTTTCTTACCAGTTAACCTAAAAGATAAAATGGGATTTATGTTTAAATTGTATTTGGTCGCTTTTTAAAATAATCTGGATATTTTCTTATGAAAGGAGAGCCACTTTTCTTTCATCAGCTATCTGTCGGTTTTAAAAAATCTATTCAGAATATTAACTGTTCGATTATACCTTAATGGATCGGTTAATTCTGCATATATTTTAAAAAACTTGGATGGATCAGTTAGTTCTGCATTGATTTTCAAAAACTTAAATGGATTTGTTAATTCTGCATGGATTTTAAAAAACTTGAAGGATCAGTTAGTTTTGCATTAGTTTTGAGAAATTTTAATGGATCAGTTAATTCTGCATAAATTTTCAAATATTTAAAATCAGTTTATGCTGCATAGATTTTTAAAATCTATACTGGATCAGCTAATTTTGCATTAATTGTAAAAACTTTAAGCATCAGTTAATTCTGCATTAATTTTTGAGAGCCTTAATTTTTCATTGATTTTTGAAAACTTCTATGGATCAGTTAATTTTGCATTAATTTTGAAAAACTTTAATGGATCAGTTAAATCTGTATGGATTTTCAAAAACTTTAATGGATCAGTTAAATCTGCATTGATTTTAAAAAACTTTAAGGACCAGTTAATTCTGTATTGATTTTTGAAAACCTTAATGGATCAGTTAGATAATTTTGTATTGATTTTTGAAAACCTCAATGGATCAGTTAATTTTAAAAAACTTTAATGGATCAGTTTATTCTGCATAAATTTACAAAAATTCCAATGAATAAGTTAATTTTGCATTAATTTTGAAAAACTTTAATGGATCAGTTAAATCTGTATGGATTTTCAAAAACTTTAAAGGATCAGTTAAATCTGCATTGATTTTAAAAAACTTTAAGGACCAGTTAATTCTGTATTGATTTTTGAAAACCTTAATGGATCAGTTAGATAATTTTGTATTAGTTTTTGAAAACCTCAATGGATCAGTTAATTTTGCATTAATTTTGAAAAACTTTAATGGATCAGTTAATTCTGCATAAATTTTCAAAAATTCCAATGAATAAGTTAATTCTGCATTGATTTTTGAAAACTTCAATGGATCAGTTAATTTTGCATTAATTTTGAAAAACTTTGATGGATCAGTTAAATCTGTAAGTATGGATTTTGAAAAACTTTAATGGATCAGTTAAATCTGCATTGATTTTAAAAAACTTTAAGGACCAGTTAATTTTGTATTGATTTTTGAAAACCTCAATGGATCAGTTAATTTTGCATTAATTTTGAAAAACTTTAATGGATCAGTTAATTCTGCATAAATTTTCAAAAATTCCAATGAATCAGTTAATTCTGCACTGATTTGTGAAAACCGTAATGGATCAGTTAATTTTGCATTGATTTTGAAAAGCTTTAATGGATCAGTTAAATCCGTATAGATTTTCAAAAACTTTAATGGATCATTTAATTCTAGAACAGCTGACCTCAATTATGCATCTTTTAAGGGGGTTCTAAAGGGACAAGGGACAATATTTCCACTGCAATATAGTGGTTGGTCATACCTATTGTCAGCAACAGCCAGACTATGTGTAACAAATGTATCTTCCCTTTTTCTATAACCTTTCCCATGTATTATTAAATACCTACTGCGGAGCTTGGAAAAAACATTCATCTCGTTGAAAATAATTTGTTTTTAAAACTATTATTTTGTTTAGGTATATCAAAATATTTTTACCGTCGAAATTTGTTTTGATAGATTAATTTAATTTTCATTATTTCGTTATTAATAATATCTAATAAAATTAATATCGATTTCACAATTTTGCAGAGTTGTTTAATTACAAAAATTAATTAAACAAACATAACAAATTAATAATTTTATACTGTAATAAATATGTTTCAAAATATCCAGTAGGAAACTGGCTTTGTAGATTTTATTTGACTTTGTGCTTATACTCTTTGATGATTAATTAAAATACATAGCATTACTTCCGAGTTGTATATTAACAAATAGCTGCAACAAAAACAAGTAAATTATTTGTATATAATCCAAAATATTATAAAAACCTTTTTTAAATACAGTGAGTTTATTTAGTGCGAGTAGGTACGTAACTACCAGATAATTAAATAAAAACTTACCATGCATAAATGTAAAATTCTAATTAATGAAAGCCACTACCGGAAATTGAGTTTTTACAAAACTTTTTTGAAGGAAACTCTTCCTCTTGATAACCCCTACAACCCTGTGTACGTCAAATAGCGAGAGAAATTGGCCGTCATGCCTAAAAACGACCATAGTGATCCAAAACTATTGATGCGTGTTGGTTTTTCATGTTATTTTATAAAGAATACACAGTTTTATTTTAGAACTGACTTTTTATATTTTATACTTTGACATTGACAAAATACAATTATTAATTTTTTATAAACTATTACCTACTTTCTCAACACCTTGTCCTAATATTTATAAAAAAATTGTTATATTAGTTAATACAAAGAAAAAACATAAACTTATAAGTCTGACTTAACTAACAAATTTCTATGTTTCTCAAACTTGACAGACTTTAATGCTTTTGTAAAAATGTCGGCAATATTATCCTGTGTACACAAATATTCTACAAAAATTAAACCATCTCTTATTTTCTCATGAATAAAGTGGAACCTAACGTCAATATGTTTAGATCTTCTGTTAAACTGAGCATTTTTTATTATACTGATTGCACTTTGATTGTCAATATTTAAAATGATGTTTGAGTCTTGAAAAATCAAACTTTCTAATAGTACCTTCAAAAACAATAATTCTTTAACACATTCTGCAGCTGCAATGAATTCAGCTTCAGTCGAGCTCAATGCTACTATAGGTTGTTTCCTGGAACACCAGCTTATTGGTCCACCAGCATAAAAAACAACATACCCTGTAGTACTCTTTCTCGTAGTTTTGTCACCAGCAAAATCACTATCGCTGTATGCCTCTAGTTTTGCTTTTTTGTCATCTTTCTTGTAAACTATACCATTGTTCTTCGTAGCTCCAAGATATCTTAAAATTCTTTTCACATTATTTATGTCTGACATTGTTGGATTTTCCAAATTTCTGCTACAAAACCCAACTGCATATGCTATGTCGGGTCTAGTTTTATTGGATAAGTATAAAAGGCTCCCAACTGCCTCACGATAAGGGAATTTTATTTCTTGTTTTGACTCTGCGGATTTTTCATCATATTCTGTAATTGGTGTAGATACAGCTTTTGCATTTGTCATTTCAAATCTATCTAGAACACTTTCAATGAAGTTTTCTTGATCCATTTTAATCCAATTGTCACCTTTTGTTATCCTTATGCCCAAGAAAGTATCAACTTTGTTAAACATTTTGACTTCAAACTGTTCCGTTAATATTTCCAGTAATTCATCTATTTCTTCAGAGCTTTCTCCCGCTATCAATCCATCGTCTACATAAATTGCTAAAAGTAGAGTTCCTTTTCTGTTTCTAAATATGCAATGATCAACACTTAAAGTTTCCATATTATTTTGTTTCAAGAACTTCGTGAAATGTTCGTTCCATCTCATAGGTGCTTGTTTCAGTCCATATAAAGATTTCTGTAATTTACAAACTTTGTCATGTTGCCTCTCATAACCTTCAGGTATCTGCATGTATATGTCTTCATTTATTGTACCATATAGGAAAGCTGTCTTTATGTCAAATTTCTTTATTTCATATTCTTTTTGCACTGCAATGGCTAGCATCAATCGCAGTGAGCTAACTTGTACCACTGGACTAAATACCTCTTCGTAATCAATACCTCTCTGTTGTTGACAACCTCTTACAACCAGTCTGGCTTTGTACGTTCCATCGTCCTTTATTTTGAATACCCATTTGTTTGTCAAAATTTTTTTTCCATATGTTTGATCTTTGTCTACATACTCCCAAGTTTTGTTTTTCTTTAATGATTCTATTTCTTCTTCTATAGCATATTTCCATAAATCTTTCTCTTGTCCTTCTATTGCTTCATTGTACGTTAATAAAACATAATCTTCGAAATGCTTTGGTTTGTTTATTTTTCTTCCCCTTTTTGTAACTGTTTTACCTTGTCCCAAATTTAAATCTTCTTCGCCGCTATTTTCAAAAATGTATTCTATTTCGTTTTCTTGTGATATTGTGACATTTTCAGGTGTCTCATCATTGTTTTCTGTTTCATTTACTTGCTGTATATTATTCTGTATCTGAATTTCTTGCTGTTGCCTTTTCTGTGTTTGATTTTCTCGTTCTTCACTGTTATCTGTCCCATTTTCTGATTCCATTTCATTTTCATAATTCAATTTTATTTTAATCAAAGTTTTATTATGAATTTTAGGTTTTGTAAAGACTACATCTCTTCTAATTATTATATCTTGTTTGCTTTCATTCCATAAGCGATATCCAGTTGGTGCATATCCCATAAATAAATGTTTTTCAGATCGGCTGTCCAATTTTTTTAAATACCCAAGATTTTTTGAGTATACTTCTGATCCAAAAACTTGTAGTTTTTTTAAGTTTGGCTTTTTTCCTGACCACATTTCATAGGGCGTCATGTTTATATTTAGAGATTCTGTAATACTTCTGTTTGAAATGTATGTACCGACTCTTGCTGCTTCTCCCCAAAACTTTTGGTTTGTATTTGTTTCAAATAGTAAAACTCTCACTTTTTCTAACAGTGTCCTGTTTAGTCGTTCTGCTTTACCATTTAGCTGAGGTGTGTGTGGTATTGTATAATCAAGAATGATTCCATTTTCTTCACAGTAGTTTCTTAAGTTACCACTTACATATTCGCCACCATTGTCACATCTTATCTTCTTAGCTTTTAGATTTTGTTCTCTCTCCATCTCTGCTATATATTGTTTTAGGAAATCTGTTGTTTCACTTTTATGTTCCAGGAGGTATATTACGCAGTAGTGTGTGTAATCATCTAATACTGTAAGGATGTATTTTTTATTGTCCCATGTTGGTGGGTCGATTGGACCACATAAATCGCTGTGTATAATTTCTAATGGTACTTTGGCCCTGGTCCTCTCGGTGTTGAATGGAAGTCTTGTCTGTTTTCCTCTCATACACACGTCACATGGCAGTTCGAATAGGTCACAATCTTTTGAGCTAATATCCATTCCTGTCACTATTTCTTGTTCAATTATTTTCTTCATACTCTTGATGTTCATATGTCCAAGCTTACGATGCCAGTTTATTACTTTTTCTACTTTTGTTTCGGTCAACAGACTTTCGTCCATGCATTCTTCCATGTATTCACTCATTATATCTTCTTTCATAAGTTCTATGGTGTAAAGTCCTCTCTCATTTTTCATTCCTTCCAAAACTTTTTTATTTTCTTTCATCACATATACTTTATTTTCCTCAAATATCACTTTCCCATCAATTTGAGTAATAGCATTTACTGATAATAAATTTCTGCTAAGTTCTGGTACATATAGTACCTCATTCAAAATACATTCTTTTGTATCAATTGTTCCAATTCCTTCTGCAGTAATCTGAGTACCTTTCTTTGCTACGCATATGTCTGTTTGTTGATCTGATAAGGTTTCAAACAATCCTATGTCATTTACCATATGAGCTGTGCTTCCTGAATCAAATATAAACATATTCTTTTCGGTTTCATCAAAATTTTTATTTTCTGTCAAAAAGGACACTTTTTTATATGTGTTGTGTTCAGTTTTATTTTTACTACTTGTACTAGGCTTGTCTCTGTAAAAACAACTGTTTTCGGTGTGGTTAGTTTTCTTACAAATACTACATCTTTTAAAAGTTGTTGTGTTTTGACGGCTTTGATTGTTATTAAGATTTTTATCTTCATTTTGTTGTCTTCCATTTTCAATGTAATTTTTATTTCTATATTTGCAAAATCGAGCTATGTGATTGGGTTTCTTACAAATATGGCATAATTTTTCCCCACTAGAACACTGGAATGCAACAGATCTTTCAGATCTTTCTTTTTCTTTGTTTTTGTTTGCAGTTTCTTCTGATAATAATCTTGAAATGAGGTTTTCTAAGGTTTTTTCGGCACGAGGAGTTGACTCCCAAGCAGTCTTGAAAAATCTAAATCTTTCAGGTAAAGTGCTTAATATTTTTGAGATCAACATTTCGTCTGTAACTTCTTGCTTTAATGCTTTAAGTCTATATGCTAAATTCTGTAGCTTACTCACATGTGTCGATATGTCGTTACCCCTTTCATAGCTAAAACAAAAAAATTCTTCTAATAATCTGCATTTTTGATCTTCACTGTCCTTTTGAAACAGGTCCTTGAGTTTTTTATACATATCTGCAGCAGTAGTACAGTTCATTATATGCACTAAAACCTTTTTGTCAACAGTAGAGATTATTATTTTTTGAGCTTTTGCGTCTCTTTGTATCCAATTCTTCCTTTCTTTTTCTTCAGTCAACCTTTCAAAGTTTTCTTCATTATTCACTATTGCGTATAATCCACTAGCTTTAAAATACACAGATGTTTGAAAATTCCACATTTCAAAAGATTCAGAGGTTATTAGTTTTTCAATATTTCCAATATCGTCCGTTTCATTTCCCATTTTTATTGCTATTAAGTATCCAGTTTATTCGTGTTTTTTTTTTTTCAGTGAAATTTTTCACTCAGTTTTATTTTATTTTATTCCCAGTTTTATTTTATTATTTATTAGCGATGTCCTGGGCCCATAACCTGTTGGTTTTTCATGTTATTTTATAAAGAATACACAGTTTTATTTTAGAACTGACTTTTTATATTTTATACTTTGACATTGACAAAATACAATTATTAATTTTTTATAAACTATTACCTACTTTCTCAACAATGCGAAAGGAAATTGTTCCTCAAAAATCTATTGGAACAAAAATCTAAATTTGTTTCAATAAAAAGTGTTTGTAATCAATCCAGCAATACGTACAAATTTTCTCAGAATGTTTGAGGATATTTTTGGCCATTTAATTTGGCCAGGAAATTGCCAAATTCCAGAATCTCGGAAAATTTCCAAAAATTCTGTAAAAATTCGGTCATATTCCTTAGGTGATACTGAACACTTTTCGTTCAATACAAGTTTCTCATAAAGGTCGTCATTTCCAACAAGGGTTGTAGGGGTTGTCAAGAGGAAGAGTTTCCTTCAAAAAAGTTTTGTTGCATTCGCTAAGATGACTTTTGCACCCAAAATCGCCATTTTTCCATGAAAGTAAATTTTTGGACACAAATTACAGAAAAATAAAATTCGAAATCAAAAATCCCGGAACAAGGGTCGATAGGCAAACTCAAGACGAACATTTTAAGGTGACGCACGTCTAAAACGGATCAATCCTGTGAGTCGTAGAGTAATTTCTAATATTTTAATACCACTTATGTAGAACGATTTATCTGCCTCGGAATAGGCCTCTGTGTCATCGATATTCTCTTCATTCTAGCGAGAATTTTTTTAGGTCGGCGAACAGCCAGTATAGTTGCCGGGATCCAAATCTGGCGAATACGGTGGATGTGGGAGCAATTCGGAGTTCAATTCAAATAGTTTTGCCATTGTTTTGATTGACTTGTGACATGGTTCGTTGTCTTGATGAAACATTTTTTTTTCTTTGCCATATGCGGACGTTTCTTTGCCATTTCGGCCTTCAAACGCTCCAATGACGCTATATAATATTCACTCGCTTTAGACGAGGTTCTCCAGCTGCTGACCACTCAGGTGACGATCGTTTTGATTCCAGAGTGAAGTGATGGATCCATATTTCATCCATTGTTACATTTCGACGCGTCACTCTTAGCACAATAGCTCACGAACTAATGGATAGAATATCATTAAATTTCGACAGCTGTCTTTTTAAGGTTAGTACTAACTGAGAAACAGGCGATTGCAATAAAACTAGTTCCATCTATGTGTCAGGCTCGGGACTTTTCAGCCCATGTGTTACACAATTTTTTTCATATCATATATTTTCATAGTATTAGATAGATAAGTACATAATTGCTTACATTTAATATTTCACGATTCTTAAATTGTATACGGTTCTCCTACAATCTTTATTTCAACTTATCAACTTAATTTCACAGCCTTCACTTCTGGAATGTTCCGGTCGTAACTGTCTTAATTTCTCATTAAAACCATTTTAAAATAATTTATCAAATACCTTCGAGCAGAGTCAGTGTGAATTTTATACTTGTCCTACTTCACTTTGTCGACCAATTATATCGACGAAATTTGAAAACTTGATCATTTTCTCAGTGTATTTAGTAAGTAATCTGTCAACGTTGTCTCTCAAGGTCAAAAATTTTGTCACCAAAACATCGAAGAGATTGCGTCGGGCTACGCTTCTTGTTAAGCTAGTGTACAAAGGCTTCGGTAAGAACCACATTAAACCAGTGGGTGCACAAACAACCACCTCAAATACTGCTACTACAATTCCGAAGCTCAAACACAGTAAACTGATGGTTAAACAACCCATACCAAAACTTACTGAAGAAATCCTAAAGTTAAATAGGAGAGATATCACCTTCACACAATGGGGATCTTCCATGAAGAACCTATATGTAGATTATGTGGTGAGGAGGTATAGACAGATAGGGCCGCCGGATGACCCTATATCCAACCTCATCAAAAGAGATACTGTGAACAGACTTCTAGATCTCATCAAGGTCACAAATCTTCTCACGGACTAGCAGACAGACAGGACAATACAATAAGCCAACGGCTGCAGTGTTGGGGCCCACTAACCCGGCCTGTTTCGTCTGTTTACCAACCAACCAAGCTAGTGTATTCTTTGTCCACGGTATGAATGTTAGATTTTATGTGGCAATAGACCATTTCAGAACACTTCATTTTGTCAGGTCGTCCATAGTGTGCTGAAGGGCAACCAAATTGATTAGTTAGCGCAGAACCTTGTGTGTTTTCACATCTTCTTAGTTTAAAAATTTTCTTTTCGAGTGTTATTTCCATAAAATTGTAGCAAATGTCTCTCCTAGTACGTATGTGGTGATATCAAGTGCCGGTACGATGAAAACATTCGGATTATAGACAATATCGACCATTACACCCATTCAACCAAAGAACTAACTAACTAATCTTCGATGATCAAATGTAGAGAACACACACGGTAAGTTTTGAGTTGTGATTCACTGAGGTTGCCCAGGAAGATCATTTAAATAGTCACCTTGCTTGGTTAAATCAGCCGGACATCGAGAAGAAGATACCATATCTCTTGCTCCCTTAACAATAAGCAAAGCAAGACCAATACCAAAAACTCACTCAAATCTTGGTCTTGGTGTTGGTCTCGCGTATTCGGTCTTGTTCTTGGTCTTGCTTATTTAGTCTTGATCTTGGTCTTGCGTACAAAGTCTTGGTCTTAGTATTGTTCATTTTACCTGTTACTTATTTTTTTTACTTTTAAAGACTCGGATTGTCTTGGTCTTGGTCTTGTTCAATTAGTCTTGGTCTTGCTTGTCTAAGGATGACCAAGACCAATGCTGCTCATCACTATAGCAGCATTCCACAATACAATACAATACAATGGCATTTTACATACCTTTCGAACTAATTGTTTACTTGCGAACTGCACAGCAATTCAGAATCCTAGGGCACAGCACCTGGGAGACTACTGGATAGAAGAGGGACAGTAACCTAAGTTGAGGCCTGCAGATATCCTAAAATTCCTCCGGGAAATAGGACTAAAGGAGCTACTAGTATCTGAGACTCTCCTCAGAAACTAAGTAGAAGTAAGGGGGCACAATAGATCTTTTAGGTCTCAGTGAATGTTACCCCAAAATACATACATACATACAACGTCAACGTCTAACAAGCCACCAAAATGGCGGACGAGAATACCTATGTCTACAGCGCTCTAGTAAAACCAATAACAATTATAATAATTCGTAAATTCCTAAGTGGGGTTGCCCGGGACATGCACCTTCTGTATTCTGTAGATATTGGTGACTGGAATATGTAAATATTTCTTTTCTCAAAAAGTGTTATACCCGCCACTGTTGCGAGTAGAAGAAAACGTCGCTATTGTTAGAAATAGGCTAGCTATTTTTTAATTGCAGTTAATCACCACGTCAGAACGTTTCAAATAGGAGATATCATTATAATAATAAGCGAAGGAATTATTAGAAAAGCGTAGAACGTTTATATTCATGGTTAAAGCAGCTTAAACGTAATTAGAGTAAGTACCATGGGTTAAAGGAAAAAAAGGCGAATGGGTGGTTTTAAGGTTGGGTTTTGAAAACTCGTGATTTTAACACTGAAGTGTTTAAGCTCGAGATGATGCAGTTTTTATTTAAAATAGTATGTTTGTAAATGAAATTTTGTTTTTCTTTCCAACTCTAGACAGCTGTCAACAAAATGATATATATATATAACTCGTATACAGGGCTTAATGTCAAAAATTCGGTAGCGGGTAGATGAGGTAAAAATAATCTTAGAAGTTGAAATAAATTTTTGTACCTAGACTCCGTTTCACATAAGAAAAACCCTTGTGAAGTTGCAGATGTATGCGCGAACTTGTCAAAACCAGTGCCATATTGTAAAAATGACATTCGATTTCAAATCAGTAGCGTAACGTTTTCACATTTAGTAGATTAACACAAAATTGTATGTATTTATTTGGCTTTTCCAGCAAATAAAAACCAGATAAAAATGTAGATATATTCTACGAATCAAAGAAATGTATATTATAGAAAATTTTGTCGTGGTGTAAAAATACAAAGACATATTGTTTTTCTGTGTATGAGATAATTGTTAATAGGCGTTATTATTAGAACCATATAAATCACTCACTGCTAAGTGCAGCAGACCCATATAAATTCATTTATTTTTGACATTTTTTATATATATTTTATAATAATCTGAATGCCAGGAGTAATTTATTAGATAATTATACTTTTTTGTTTGACTTACCGATGATTTTTTAAAGGAATTTCAATTCCATGTTCAGTATAAGACTTCATAAAAGTTGCAACGTTTTTAAGAATCTATTGGCCTTGACTGTGGATAATTTTTCCATAAGGAGGCATGGTTTTAGATCAAATAAAACTCAAAGATAAACGTCTTAAAATATTCAAAAATCTAAAATATTCGACAGTAAATGATTGCGTCAAGCACAACCTCAAATGTCAATAATAAAATCGCTGTCGACATGAAACATCGTCTGTAACGCCAATGGCATGAAACGGTCGTTACGAGGCGACATAAATAAACACGACCGATTTTGGTTTCTGCGCAAGACAGTAGGCAAACTTCACGTGGCTTTTTCTCATGTGAAACGGAGTCTACGAGCCTGGGTGGATAACCTAGCGGTTAAGCCCAATAACTCAAGAAAGAAGAAGCAGAGAGCCTCCGTTTCGGAGTTAATTTCTAAACTATATTCTTGTGTAGTTTTAATATTAATATGAGAGATTTTCTCCAAAATGTATACGGGTTTGGGCAAAAGTATGAAACCAAGTAAATATCTTTTAAATGAAAAAAATAATTATTGATGAATGTGAACTAATACGTGGAGAATTCTTGGAGATAGTAACTCAAGAATTTGTTAATAGGATGGCATATTGTCAGCAAGTAAACGGCGAGCGTTTTGAACATTTGAAGTAATTTTGTTTCTCATTATTCTAAAATAATGAAATGTACACCTATTGTACAACTAACAGTGAGTTATTTCTCGTTTTTACAAATTTTTTTACACTAAACTCAGTATGTATGAATTCAAAATAACAAGCTCTTTCAAAATCTGTAAAAATATATAGGGTGTCCCGTTTAAATTAAAGAAGTTGATGGCATTTCCGGTTAAACCGGAAGTATATTATTAACAAAAAAATGTACATCAGATGCATTTTGTTCCATTACACTTACCAGCAAATTTTCATAAATATCGTTCTTTTCGTTTAAAAGATATTTACTTGGTTCCATACTTTATCTCAACCCTGTATAGTTCCTGTATAAAGTCTCTTTTTTACAAGCACGAGCAGAAGGTTGTAACAACTATAACCAAGATCTTTTATAACATATAAGAATTATATAATCCACCTCTACCTGTGGTAGATTATACTCATCCCCTGGCAAAGCCAATTACTGGAAGACGTTTAATCCTGAAGATTTAAACTTCAAAAGTTTGCCGAAAAGCAACTTCAGACAATAATAAGCTAAAAGTTAAATGAATTACATCTGTGCAACAAGGATAATGGATTTTATGGTATTGTAAGAAGGATATTAGTATAAGTATCCTTTAAACAGCATTCTTGATAGAAAAAAAACTAACCGCATTTGAAAAAGGATTACCGGTTAAAAGGTACAGTTTTGAGAATTTTAAAATTAGGAAGAGTAAACTTTTGAGGAATGTCATAAAAACGTTGAAGTGATTTATAAGGATCTGTAAAGGACTTGGTGGTAAAGGTTAAGGAGTGTATTTGTAGTACAAAATCTTAGTTCCATTTCTTGCCACAGGTTAAAGAAGAGATTAAAATGATTTAGACGCCACTATCGTCTTTTCTTTATGATTCCCCATTATGCAAACGCCTCAGTGTTGTCTTAAAAAACACCCTGTATACACTTATTTAACATTACGTTTAACCTGCAATCTTCCGTGCTTCTTATTTTCTATTAAGAATCCTATTAATATTAATCTAAAATAAGGATCTCACGTAGAAGGATCTCGAGACAAAACGAAAAACCTCTGAACAGGTAAATTAACTTGTTCATTTGACACAAAAACCAAGACCGAACTGTCGGTAATAAATTAAGAAGACACACCATTATAAATTTGAAAATTACTACTGTTTCATGGGTGAAATAAATGTTTATCTGAAGGGGAGAAGACGGTAAGTTATTGCTTTCTAAGATGGGATAAACGCTAGACTTTAAGGTGCTGGCTATGTTGCCGGTTTTAAACAATAATATCTTATCTAATAATCTATGTATCTGAGGGCGTAGAGTGGGAAATGGTGCCCTTTTTTGTCGCTGTGTACCAATTTTCTCTTCTCGTTTTGATTTCTTGCCATGGTTTTTGCTTTCCAATATTCCATTCAATCCGCAGTCCCCAGTTTTGGTGTCTGGTTAAGTATTCGAGCCATTTCAGCTACCAGCCTTCGATCATTTTCAGTATAGGCTGAGGCAACCTGGTAAACGGACAGCTCCAAGGCAGAGGTAGGTGTTGGAGCAGGAACTGAAGGCACGCGATTCCTGGTCAACTCTAAACAAGTACGGGATTGCATAGATGCCTTAAGCGCCCTAGGAGACAATTGAAATGTCATGGTATCCTGTGTTCCAGTTAACTAGGGTCAAAAGAGCAGGGAACTGGCTGGTTAGGTTAGGCTCGATCTCTTCCAGGGCTCAGGAGACAGTGGACTTCAGAGCTTACTATCATCTCGGAAATGTGGTCTTCCAAATTTTAAGACCAGGTGGTGGGGGCTCGAATAATTCAAGCGAGCCTCCAGGACAGTAAGGCTGAGTCGACCGTCCTTACAAAAGTATAATGATGGGATATGATGTAGCCCCCATAGAAGAGCCCTGGGACACTATATCAATCTGTAATTGAAGGGCAATTTTCCGCCAAATACCTGGAACAAGTCTACTTAGATCCTGTAAGTCTACAGACCTAGCTTTAAAACGGTTAATAGACTTTCTTACAAGCCAGGATCTCTTTTACTAAGATATAGATGTGGGGTATACACAAAAGATCTTATAGGCCGTAGTGTAGTAGGGCCAGCTGGGCCAATCGATCTCCTTGTAATCTTATCTAACCTAGAACTTCTGGGTGACTACAACCTGTTGAGATCAAATGAATGCATAAGTCAAAGCAAAACTGCACTAAGAGTTTTAACAGGAATCCTAACGGGACATTGTCGCCTGAATGGGCACCTTAAAAAGCTCAAAATAGTGGAGGAAGAAGATTGTAGATTTTGTGGAATGGAAGAAGAAACCTCCATCCAAATACTTGCGAACTGCACAGTAATTCAGAATCCTAGGGCACAGTACCTGGGAGACTACTGGATAGAAGTTACCTAAGTTGAGGCCTGTAGATATTCTAAAATTCCTCCGGGAAATAACTAAAGGAGCTACTAGTCAAAAACTAAGTAGAAGTAAGGGGGCACAATAGATCTTTCAGGTCTCAGTGAATGTTACCCCAAAATACATACATACATACATACAACCTAGAACATGTATAATAGTAGGAAATAATATAAAGGTTACTGTCTTTAAATAATTAATAATTTTTGTTTCAGAGACCTGACAAGGGTCAAACTAAGATCCATCTCCGAAGCCACTAATTATTGAGTGAATGCATAACACACAGCCTGGGGAAGTACAAATGTCAACCTTAGAGGTGAGTCTTTAATACGGTGTTTCCGATGTCCGTCCGGCGGTCAGGGTAAAACGCAGGTACGTCCGAGGTCCGTCCCGCGGTTAAAAGGGTCAAGATGTTTGTCCGAAGTCCGTCCCGTGGATCCGTATGATAATTTATATTGCAGATATTATATATTATATATACATATAAGATATAATATGTAGTAGGGTAGGGTAGGGTCTGTGGAAGGGTGTCGATAATACACGAATCATACTAATTATTCTAGGAATAATATTCTACCCTGTCCATTCTACCTGTGTATCCACCTGACCGCGGGACGGACATCGGTCGGGGATTAAAAACCCTTTTCCTAAACCCTCAATTTTCTGACCGCGGGACGGACATCGGTATTGCCTATTTCATTTGTCTATTACTATGATTTTTGGGGTTTTCACGATTTAATTTATTTAATGTCATGCTGTATTCCAGATTTTAAGGTTATTTTGCAAGTCTCTTTCATTTTTGCCATAATATACATCAATGTTTGGATGCGTTTCATTCGTTTTCTTTAAACTGGATTGAAGAGTTTAATAAAGGCTACAGCATTTCAAATTATGATATTTTTTGGTATCTTAACAATAAACGTTTGAGAACAAACTTATCAAATCTGAATTAGAAGCTGATCAGGCATTTACAGAATGGACCAAATTGAGCGTAACCACAATGATAGAATTATTAAAATTATGTTTAACGAACAACAGTTCAATAACGATTTTTATGAACAGAATTTTGCTCTTGCCAAGCCTTGCCAATTTTATCAAATATTTACAAGGAACATTTTGAAAACCAAATGGTAAAAAAACAAAAATTAAAACTAATTGTCTGGTGGAAATATGTAGACGACATTTTCGCAATAGGGTCTTATGACTTAGTATCTCCGAATTATTTTTTAACAAATATAAATGCAGGAAACAATCTAAAAAAGAATATGGTTTGATTTCCCAAAAAAAATAACAAAAACTCATGAAGAATCCCCTGTATATCCGACACTGTAGTGGTTTGCTTAAATTCTTAAAAACTAGGTGTTTTTTTTGGTTTAAGAGTATATTAAGTTCAAACACAAGTCACAACTAGAAACAGTTCTAAATTTTTTTAAACCATATTTGAAGTAGTGGAGAAGATAATTGCCCGTAAATTGCTATAATTTTTATAAGTTTACAACATTATAATGGACATTTAATTCCTCTACGCCTGAAGAGCTAAATTTTCTACCTGCATGCCATCCTCATCAAGAGATAGTCAACGAGCTAATACCATCTACGTGCAAGTAATTCCAACATTCTATTTTTAAAATTGTTTCAATACTGTGAGAAAAATATAACACTCCAAAAATTCATTTTTTCAACATTTATTAATTTTAAATTCTTCAGAATCCTCCACTGTAGTGTAGCAGTCACTTTTAAAACAGAATCCTGTAAATTGGGGCAAGAAAAGTATCAAAATATACCACAGTAGCTTTTAAAATACTGTGTATAATAGTTAAACAGATTATAAATCCTAACTATGCAGTAAAATAACCATTTATAGTAGCAGCAATGAAAGCCATACCCGATTTTCCGCCTCTTGCTATGCATGTTAAGGCGGAAGTGAAAATGGCTACATACAGGCTTGAGTGCAATGGGAATTGGCACGTAGGAACCAACACCCACAGTCATTACAGAATCATAGATGTTATCACAAACTTGCTTCTTCTGGCCTCAATTAACGACAATCAAAGCATATCCAGCTAAACTGGGATGGGCTGGAAGCACAGGAAGGAACGTTGGTGTGATACATTGATGGATTAGAAACTGTTGTAGTAACAGGAACTGGAGTCCACAGTAGAATTCTGTGTACAGTTAAAGCACACCCCTAGTTATATTCCTTGTACGAGAAGCAGGATCTTCTAGGTTTTCCAGGAAGAGGTCTGTCGACGCCTTAAAGTCCGTTCTGCGCAAGTGTTGATTGAGTTTACGATATCCTAAGAAAAACCTAATTATATCCCTCTATATGGTGTAGGATCTTTTACTTGGAGTTTGCCCAGGTGGAGGTCTCTTCAGTGAGAGAGGAGAGTCTCATCCTGTCAGCTAATTTTTTTTCCTGGCAGAAACGACATTCTTTCGACGCATTAAGCTCCATGTTCCACAGGAGTTGATTGAAAGAGGGTCTCATCACCTAACACCAAACTCTTAGAGCATGTAAAACTGTCAGTTATGTGTGACTCAAAACCATTTAAGGAAAAAAAATGTTTATCAAGAGATGGTTCTCTCTGAGAACTCACTCAATAACCCACAATTTGGCCAAGGACCAAAAGTCTTATTTCGAACAAGCTGATGCTAATGTTTATTTTGATATTTTAATTTTTCTGAAGAAAAAGAACAAAAAGAACCAATTTTGTCGCCAGCGCGCGGACTAATTTTGTTATAACGTACTCGCGATCATCACTTGCTTTAAATTACATCACTAATGTTGGCAAATTGGTGGCTTTGCTTCCTTAATGAATAATCGTCAACGACAGGGTGAAACTTTGATGGCTACTTTGATGGGTACGACTTTGATACGTTGTAATTATCTCCATAATTAATGGCTTATCACTTTTACAATGTGGAATAGAATTAATCAGTTAAATCTTTCACACGGATAATATTTCTTGCTGAAACATTTCGAAAAAAAATGT
The DNA here is from genome assembly GCA_949126875.1 of Lochmaea capreae. Taxonomy (NCBI): domain Eukaryota; kingdom Metazoa; phylum Arthropoda; class Insecta; order Coleoptera; family Chrysomelidae; genus Lochmaea; species Lochmaea capreae. The sequence continues at coordinate 6,021,345 of OX421411.1, forward strand.
TATGTAACTTTGAAATAATTACACTGGAATGGAAGGAAATTAAATCATACAACATTTTTATTTTTTTTTATTTTAAAAATAAAACATTACAACCACTCGTCTTCTATTTCTGGTGGGGGTTCCGTCAGCCATGAAGGATCAACCACAGTTGAACCAGTCAAATTCTTCATCTGCCTAATCGAAGCATTCAAACTAATATCTTGAATATTTTTCCGACGTTGCCAGATCTTTATATTCTTCCTTAATTCATCTACTTCTTGCTTTAACACCACATATTCCATTACTTCCGGAACCCTAAAAGGTAATAATCAATAATTTAATGCAAATGGAAAAATGAAACAAATACCTGTAGGTATTTTTGAATTCTTTGAAACGTTCGAATTTTTCTCTAGCCACATCTTTTTCTTCTTCGACTTTATCGTATTCCTGTTCTAATTCATCTATTTGCTTTTCTTTCTGCGCTATGTCTTCTCTGAGTTTATTGAACTCTATTTGTTGTCGGAGAAGATATTTTTTGTGCTTGCTCAGTACCAAGTTGGCCCCACCGTTCATTCTTTTTAATTCTACAAGGTGAATCTGTCAAACAAAAATTAGAAACAATAAAAATTTGTTTTTGATATTTTTGAGGTAAATATCATGGAAAAGGGTGAAGAGGGGAAGTGCAAATATTAAGAATGAATTAAACGGCCGCTTCTGTGTTCAGTTAAAGCGCACCCCTTAGTTATATTCCTTCTATGAGGTGCAGGATCTTCTACCTGGAGTTTGTCCAGGAGAAAGTCTCCTCAGTGAGAGAGTCTTATCCTGTCAGCAAGTCCTATTTTTTCTGGTAGAAGCGACATTTTGTCTACTCCTTAAGCACCATGTTGAACAAATGTTGTTATAGTTTACTGTGTCTTGTTAGAAGACCACTAACGACTCTTAATTAATTTTTGCTAACATATTTAACAGTGACTTTGATCTATTCCGGTTTTACTTCCCGAGAAGTATTTTGGACTGGTTCAATTCTGTAAGCATCTCCAAAACCATCTGTCTATTTTGAGGGATGTAAAGAAGAGGTCATAGAAAACTGAGCAGGTATGGAGATTAGGCAATAGAAGCTGAGGTTTGAAGAATGTTTGTACCTGTTTTTGGTCTATTTTTTGCAATAAATGTTTATTGGCGATTTCCAGTTGATCAAAATCGACTCCGTGGACATTCTCTCCTAATTCTTCCCGTTGAATCAACACTCCAGAAACTTTTTTGTACTGAATTCTCAATGAAGCAGTCCTGAGTCTCAGTTTCTCCATAATTAAAGCAGAACTCTTCAACCATTCCTCCATGAACCTTCAAGATTTCATCAATAGAAAAAATTAATACTGTCCTTACAGTCATATTCAAGTGGGTCCCGGTGCTCAAAGGAATGGTAGGCAATGGAACGGTAGATATGTTACGTCCAAGCCCGATCTTGTACGGAGTCGAGCTTCGTACAATGAATTTGTACGAAGTCCGATCTGTACAAGCCATTTTGTACGAAGCCGAGATTGGCGGACTTCGGACAGAGATGATTGTACGAAGTCGACTCTGTACAACGCTGATTGTACGAAGTCGACTCTGTACAACGCTGGTTGTACGGAGTCGGAGCATCGATACTCACTCGGTAATGAGCGCGTTATTCCGAAGTAGTACACGCATATATAACAAATCAAATCTTATAAGCATTTAATTTGGTATACATTATAATTTAACTCCAAGTTTTATTGCATTTTGTGAGCACAATTAGCTATTCGCAGTTATAGTACATATTTTATACAAGAAAATAAATGATCAACAAGCAGTCCATCGAATCTGTCAATTACACAATTCAATTTTTCGATTCGGATTAGGGTAGGGTAGGGTAGGGTGGTTTAGGTTAGGAATTGACTTGCTTTCTATACACTTTTTCAAACTATATATTTAAAAAAGTGTATGGAAAGCGAGGAGATGTTCTTTTCATAGCCTAGCTTTCTATACACTTTTTTAAGGGAAATTTCATAAATTTTTGTGAAGTGCATTGAAAGCGAAGGAAATCTCACCCAACCTACCCAACCCTAACCCAAATCGAAAAATGGAATTGTATAATTCACAGAAAAGCTTGCTTTCCGTACACTTTTTTAATGGATATTTTCCAAAATGTTGTAAAGTGCATTAGAAGCGAAGGAAATCCAACCCAACCTACCCTACCCTACCCGACTCCGTACAACCAGCGTTGTACAGAGTCGACTTCGTACAATCATCTCTGCCCGAAGTCCGCCAATCTCGGCTTCGTAAAAAATGGCTTGTACAGATTATACTTCGTCCAAATTCGTTGTACGAAGCTCGACTCCGTACAAGATCGGGCTTGAGACGTAACAGATACACTAGCAAATCACGGGTCTAAAACCCCGAAACGGCCGACGGAGTTCGAAATCACTCAAAAACCCTCAGTTCCACTAAAAATCACACAAGATGACTAAATAATTCATAAAACCACTCAAATATACCTAATAACAAACATTAGCGTGCATTGGACCATTTTACATCCTCTTCCACTCAAATACAGACAGGAACACGAAATAAAGTATAAAACGAACGAAAACAAACAATGCGCCGATATTTCATGCACGCCAGAACCAGCATTTGGTTATCAAAAAACTACTGCACGTGGCTGTACATCTTGGTGGATTCAAAACAAATCATCAGAGTTACTAGAGACACTTGCCAAGCCAGGAACACAGTAAAATCCTGGTCCTAGTCGTTGATTAACGAAATATTAAACCTCAGCAGGGGCTAGATAAGGAAAGAGGCGGGATTGCTCACTGATCACTATACCCTAAGGATGCATAAAATAGAGAGCCAACGGAAGAATTAGTGAAAAGACTTATAAGGACAACCAGTGTCTTCACATAAAAAGTAACTAAGAGCTGGGGAGCCTGTGACTGATAGTACTGTACCAACCAATCAATCAATTCAGATAAAGAAAATAAACTATCACCTTATCCATTTTTCCGCCGGTATTCTTTGAGTTAAAGGATCAACTCCTTGTTGAACTATATTAAATTCGAATGAATTCCTGGACTCTGTTATATCGTTTTCTCTGATACTGTATTCCTGTAACTCAGACCTCAGATTCCTCTTTATTCTTTGCGATTTCTTAATGTAAGTTTCGAGGCTTTGCTGAGTTTCTTCGATAGCTTTAACCACCATATCAGTTTTCGTCGAAATGTTTATCTTTGGACCTCTACCTTCCACCAAATTGTTGATACTCGGGATCGAATCAATTCTTATACTTCTTTTACTCCTCAAACTTTCCACTGAAAACATTTCGTCGGTTTCAACCACAGAAATAATTATTAATACTTAGTTCTGTGGTTAAAATAAAAACTAACCTAATGGATATGACACATGACAGCAGCTATCAAAACAACAAAAGTGAGATCGATTAATCTATACTATACTATGAGCTATATAAAAACCGTTTTCAATGCCGATACAGAGACGCTTCTTTGTATTATGTCATTCGTTTAATGCTGTCAATCACTATGACGTTTTGCCGCTTTATGCTCAATAATTATTGAAATTTATAGGTCGCATGTTATTAAAAAATATAAATGTATAATATAATGAAACATTTTGGAATCAAATTCAAACGAAATATAATTTGTTGGATCTGTATCTGTAGAGTAGGGAGACTGAGTTAGGCCCGCAGCACTTAGGCCTGCAAATGTGACCCATTATACATCCTCCCGAGAAGTTGTCTTCCTAGGTCATCGTCCATCCTGTCCTTTCCAGGAAGGTGGACAGGTCACTAGGAGAGAACTCCGTTATATCGGCAGGTGTATGCCAAGACTCACCGAACACACACTCTGTTATTGACGATAACTGCGGGCACTCGCATAAGACATGCCTGTTCACACATCCTGCATAGAGGTGTGTCTACTAGCCCCATTGTATGGAGGTGTTTCCTTAATTGACAGTGGTCAGTCAGAAATCCTACCGCTAAACGTAGGTTTTTCCTGGTCATTGCCAAATATTTTACCAACTCCACCTTCCCAAGGTCGCCCAGGGTGATCCTGGCAAGACTGCATTAGTTGATTTCATCCCATCTCTTTGGAGATTGAGCATAGGTGTAGCTAGTTCCGAAATTGTCGAGTTCGTCAGGCCGTAGGTGTCACCGGGTCCAAGAACACTTAGTCCAGCCGCTTCCCTGGCTAAAGAATCAGCAACGCGGTTACCTATGCTTCTGTAGTGCCCCTTAACCCACCTCTGGATAATATTGTTATCTACCGAGGCGTTAGCTAAATCTCGATAGCGCTCTATTACTAGCACTGATTTAGCACGTTGTCTGTTCAAATAATTTTCCCCGTCGTTCCTACTCTAAAAACTTTTGACCCTTTAGCTATACTAGCGCCACCAATTTACCTCCTTTCGTCGGACACTTCTTATATACAGAGTTTGTTCAGTCTTTTACCTGTTGATCCAGAATCAGACGTTTTATAATCCGGTACTATCGACAGTCCCCCTCCTGAAAATTGGGCTTGCTTTATGGACACGGAAAGTGCATAATTAAGCATCTGTTCTAATCCATCCAATGCGGAAGGACTGTAATTCCTAAGGAAGTCCATGAAAACATTATTCTCAAGCTAAAAAACAGAATAACAATACAGGGAAAGAAGAAAGCTATATGAGATTGTTGTTAATACAGAATGGTACGAAAAGATTAAAGCAGGAACCACATTGCTTCGGATCGGCACAGTTCGACACGATAACATCGGTATATCGCTCATTCCGAAATATCTCCGTTATTTGGTATTTGGTCAATTAGGTTTAAAATATATTGAAGAATATTGTTGAACAGCGACACGTAAATGAGCAGTAGGTGGCATAAGTGTCACTATTATTTTACCCGTGTCAAGGGGGAAAGTTAAGTTGAGTTGTGTCACTGTTGTTTCGAATGAACGATATGGAATAGAAAGCAACTTTTGCCGGAAAGTCGGACGGCCTTTCGTGTTAATGCGCGGATCTTAAGAGGTGCTGATAATATCGACCCGAGCCGAGTCGATTCAGTTAAGATTCTGCTTAAAAACATCGGTACATTGAAGGATTGTAGCATAAAAATAATAATCCATAAAACAATGACCTGTATGTGCCTATTATCAGTTTCCAGTTCATTCACCAACTCAACCAACTGCGTGTCGGTCAATTCATCCAATGGATCGACGTACTGTTCGTAAAAAAACTCCTCTGGCTCGTATTCACCTGAATGTGTTTCTTCGGATATTTCATCTGACGCAGTACCTTCGCTTGCACTTTCCGCGTCATTTTGAGTTTCAAAATCTACACTTCCATCTGACATTTTACAAAAACCCGACTTATATTAACAGAATAAACGTTTAAATATTGATAGTTAATACACTTGACAGTTTTTATAAATTTGAAAGATAAAAGTCATTGTAAACAAAATTTTTAAGTAAAAAAGGTTAATATTGGTTGCGTTCAATAGATTGACACTGCTTGTACACTTTTGAAAGAGGTGGAAGTGTATATTGAATAGACTCGAAAATTACCCAATGGCTATATACAAGGAAACATTCATTCATTCAGTCGATTGGGTTGTTCTGAACAGCCCATGCCATTCCAGAAGCTTTGTGTCTTCTATGTAGGCCAATAGTTTGACTGGAGGGACTTGCAGTAGTTGTAATGGTTGTATTATTTCCTCTCCAAAGTGCTCCAGTCTGAGTCCATGTAAGTTCTCGCACAAGCAGAGTATGTTAGTGGGTGTTTCACATTTCCTGCACATAGGTTCACTAACTTTGCCCATTTTGTGCAGATGTTTCCTCAGAGTCCAGTGTCCAGTCACCAGGTCGGTAACAGTCTTCATATGTCTCTTACTCAGTTTCAATCATAAAGATAGTACACATATAGTAGGCATGACATAGGGGCTCGTATTCGTCCACACATTAGAAAGAGATGGACAACCAGTTTGGTATTGCTTTCTCTTTCTAACAGCGCATACATTCTTAAACGGTTAGTAGTGACAGTCTTCGCGCATGTACATCACGCGATGTTAGAGAGAGATAGCATAACCAATTGCATTCGCCATTTATTTTTATTGCGTGGACCCTTCCGACTACAGGATGCCTACTCTATGTTTATTATCTCTAAGGTTTCAATACGCTGGTTGAGAGTCTAACTTGTTCAGTAAACTCTTTGTATGGAAGTACCCTTGTGTTGACCCCCATTTGAGTTGGTGTTCCCTATCTAGCCAGTTCCCGATTATATACAAGGGCAAGGACCAATGATAACCTACGGATTAGAAATGTGGTGGACAAAGACAGTGCAAGTACCCGTGTATACTTGGGTCCTGCTAAATTTTGCCAAGCGCACAGTGATGACCAACGAAGACTTATCAAAGAGCTAAAAGCGGATTATTTAATGGAGCAACCCATTTATGCAACGGCAACAAGATGCGGACAGCTCCAAAGCTGAGGAAGGCGTAGGAGCCGAAATTGTAGGAGGACGTCACAGTTTCACACGTGGAAGTGACGGCTGCGCTAAAAAAAATATTTAAAGGCAGGAAGGAACATATCGTTCAGTTGTTATCTAGATAGACATACAAACTGCACTGGAATCACTCGATTCCATAGAGGTCAATCGTATGCTAGTATGGCATTGCGAGGGCACGAAGATGATAAGGACAACGAAATGGCCGATGAAATCGTTAAATAAGGTCCATTAATGCCTTCCCATGGACTGGAATCCTTCTGCGGCGTCGCAAACATAGGCGTTCGTTAAAGGACAAAATTTACAGCAGACCTAATAAGTAAATATTACATTGGGGCTGATACCGCAAAAGGATTCCGGTTTCCAAAAGGGTCTTTCAGTCCCCCTCTTTGCTAGTCCATCTGCTATTTCATTTCCTTCTATTCCAGTGTGTCCTGGAATACACAGTAAGGTTGCTATATTGTTCTCGCCTAGTTCATTGCGTATGCCTAGGCATTTCCACACCATTTTGGAACTGATTACACAAGAGCTCAGTGCTTTAATGGCTGCTTGACTATCAGACATTATGATAATCTTTCACCTTCTATACCCTTTGTCAATATTGAACTGGGCGAACTTTTCTATTGCGTGAATTTCCGCTTGAAACATACTTGGGGTTTTCCTGGCCCATACACTCCTATCCCAGTTCCTTCTATTGCTTTTGAGCCGTCTGTGTACTCACATAACCCAAGTGCTGATTATTTGGTGGGCAAATACCACGATGCTATGTAATAACATTAGTTCAGACAACACCGTATCACAACCGAGTACCTACTCTAACAATGCCAGAAAGAATTGAATGAACTGGCAGACATGATGATATTTCTGGAAATGAACAAGCTGATGAACTCTCGAGAAGAGGTTCAGCAACGACATATGTTGGACCAGAACCAGTTCTTGGGACCACAAAGAAGGTAGTCCGAGAGCAAATACGAAAATGGGAACAACGCCAACATAGACTACAGTGGAGAAACACTCCAAAGCAGGTACACAGTAAGACCTTCATAGGTGATATATGTATAAAACGGGCTGAAGAGCTACTGAATGCTAGTAGTAACAAGCTAAGAATTATTACAGGTTATCTAACGGGTCATGCCCCGGTAAAGTATCATCTGCATAAAATGGGGCTAAATAACGGGGATCTCAGCTGCAGACTTTGTGGCATGGAGACCGAGACCGTAACCCACATTTTATCCGACTGTGAGGCATTGGACTCAAGGAGATAGACAATCTTCGGAGAGGCCTACGTGCCGCCTGAAGCATATGGCATGCATCCAGTTGACCTATATTATCTACTCGAGGATACGGGAATGGCTGGGTGGGTGGAATAGAGGTGGGAGTAGAGAACAATAAGCAGACTGCTCCCGGTACTATAACAGCTCCCATTACGCTTTTCTTCCACAACATTCGGTCTACACTTGAATCGGACACGGCGTTGTAGAAAAAGGAACAGTGGAATTGGCCAATTGGCCATCGCATCAAATATAATCTTTTAGCGAATAGATTTTTCTGGTAGGATGTAGAAACATTAGCAAAACGCCATTTTTCAAACGCATTAAATCAAAACTAGAAGAATATTTGCATTTGTAAAATTTTGACTTTCGAGAATATGGGAGGAGCTTTTTACGCTTTAAAAACGACAATATAATAACAGATTTTATATTTTAAAACGGTGTTAATAAATACATGGAGGAAAATAAAATTTAATTTACCGTCGTAAAACTAAACCAATCACGAACCACTCAATTCAACTAACAAACAATATTTTCGTGCTACACTCAACCAGACACGATAACAAAACACTTTATGTATAAAATTACAGTATTCCTTCAACGAAATTACAATATTTATTGATTACGGATTTATTTTATGATAGAAACTCGACGCGAAAAAGGGCGATAACGGCAACTTTGTGGCCGTTTGCAATTTACATAATTCCACAGCGAATCCAACGATTGAAACAGATAAGAGAAATTAAGATTCAATTGGTAGGTAAGCGACCTCTGTACACGTTTTGATCCTCATTAAAATAAACGTTTGTTAAACCGACAGAGGGCGCTAACGTATCCGCTACCATAGTCGTTTTATCACGATAGACATTCTATTTTTCAGGCAGGTGTATCAGTTAACATGTGATATAATAGTAATATATCAGTATGTTCTTCTCGAACATTGTTTGATTTCAGCCTAAGAGTTGCCATCATCGTCTTCCAGAGGTTCCAGACTTTTATTGATACCGTCCCCGTGCAGTTAATTGCACCGGTAATACCAAAGAGACCTTGTTTTTGGATTGCAGTTAAATATTTTCACTGCAAGACATTTCCGTCCTCCTGCACCAGACTATCGTTCAATTCTGTTTAGCCAGTGGACCAATTATTACTTGTATGTTGTATAAAACTAATAATAAACATTATTTATTTACACATAACTCAAAATATATAGAAGACAAAACAAACGACGTTATGCGAAATAAATATATAAACAAGGCTTAAAAGTAAAGTAGATATACCAACCCCGTTTGACTTTGGAGTGTAATTCAATATCAGGCGGTGCATATTGCACGGGAAGTAGTTGTTGCTCCTTAGTTGAACGGCCACTGTTTCTGAAAAATATTATTTTTCAAAAATTTATGTGTTGAATATAAATAATTATTCTTTCGACATCTGTAAACAAAGCTTGTTTGCAAGGATAAAATAATAATAATGTAAAACTTATATTAGGTGACAAATGAATAATAAGAAGTAATGTGAGATTGTAAGACTTTTTCCATAAATAAATTCAATTTTTCCCAATAAGATTCCTATTTTGGACTTTTTTTATTAATATACTCAATTTAGGTACACTCAAACAAATATTATAAGAGGGAATTTTTTCAGTAAATAGCAAATCTTTGACTTGATAAACTTTGTAATTGGAACTTATTCATTATAAGCACATTTTTCACTCGATAAACTTTGTATTTGGGGCTTTTTTCATCAATAAATTCACTTTTCCATCGATGAACTTTGTATTTGGGACTTTTTTGATCAATGAAGACAATTTATAGCTGAAAAACATTGTAATTGGGTTTTTTGTATTAATAAGAACACTTTTCACTCAATGAAGTCTGTAATTGGGACTTTTTTCACTAATTAGCACAATTTTCACTCAATAAACTATAAATTCGGACTTTTATCCTGAATAAGCTCATTTTGTGCTTCCTATTTGTGACTATTTTCATTGAAGACCTCAATTTTCACTATAAACATTGTTTTGGGTACTTTTTCTATCCAAATTTTCACCCAATCAATTTGTATTCAGGACTTTTTTTATTAACGAACTCATATTTCACTGAGTAAACTTTGTGATGGAGTATTTTCACATTAATTAACTCAATTTTCACTCAAAATACATTGTAATTTTTTCCATTAATAAGCCCAATTTTCTCTCAAAGAAATCTGGAATTGGGACTTTCTTCACTAATATGAACAATTTTCACTCAATAAACAATCTATTGATAACTTTTATCATTGATAAACTGAATTTCTTTCAATATGCTTCCTATTTGTGACTCTTTTCATTGCAAAACTTAATTTTCACTATAAACTTTGTTTAAGGGACTTTATTATTAATTTACCTAATTTTCACCTAATCAACTTTGTATTTAGGACTTTTTTTTATAAATAAACTCATATTTCACTTAGTAAACTTTGTAATGCAGTCTTTTCATATTAATAAACTCAATTTTAACTAAGTATAAACTTTGTTTTGGGGATTTTTTATCAATTTATTAAATTTTTTCACTTAATCAACTTTCTATTTAGGACTTTTTTATTAATAAACTCATCTCTTACTCAGGAAACTTTGTAATATAGTATTTTAATATTAATAAACTAAATGTTCACTCAATTAACTATGTTTTTGAGACTTTTCAAATTAATAAACTTAATTTCCACTCAATAAACTTTATTTATGAATTTTTTTTCAATTAAGTCAATTTTGACTTAATGAAATTTGCAGTTATAACTTTTTTTATTAATAAACTCAATTTTTTCTTAATAAACTTTGTATTTGTGACTTTTTTGACGAATAAACTCAATTTTCACATATAATTATGTATTTATACATAAAACGTTCAGTAAAAGTTTCTACTTTCTAGTAAAATTAATAAAGCGCAATTTCCAATCCGTTAAATAAAAAAAATCCGAATTGTTAACGCCGATTTTTTTCCTCCTCCTCTTGCTTCATCTTCTTCTTTCGAATTTAACCACGTCAGCATATTCAAACATCACGAATGGAACGTTAAAGGTAATGATAGGCATTAGCCGGTCGGTCGATCCACCACTAATACCTAGTTTAGTTACAAATTCAACCTCCAGGGGCATAATTTACCAAATTACCCACCATAACACTTCAAAATAAACAAGAAAACGAATAACAACACGATCGTGTACAGTTTATTTAAATTAGTGCAAACCGAGTGTTGCCTACTTCTTTATCTGCTTAAAGTCATTAACGGAATCTATTTTTGCGAATAATACAAAAAGAAATTTTGTAGTATTGCTAATTATTTGAAAGGATAGTTCGCAAACAAATACAGAGGAGGCGCTACAACAAGCAGCAGTTTTAACAATGAAAATATGAAGATATCTCACTTAATATGCTTTTTATTTCGTTAGAAAGTTTCTCGGTAATCCTTAAACGGTTGTTGCTGTCGATTTTTTCTATCGAAAAACGTCTACTTCTCAACATTATTGAGGATTAACCCCTATTAATATAATAGCTAGTGTTTACCAGCTTTTTAAATAATCCATTTAACATAAAAGAAGGTAATTTCCTCGAAGAGAATGGACTCGAGCCTCTTAGAAGCAATTTATATTTTAATAGCCACATTTTTAAGACCTTATAAACATAAATTATCAATAGGTATATTATAACTTCAATTTGGGAAGATTTATAAGAAGCTGCAAGGAAATTGACCGCACTTAGTACGGTTGTAGCATAAACAATTTGGAAAAAATGCTGCCAAGTATTTTCAAAAATTTTTCGGTACATTCTTACGAATATGAAACACTGAAAAGTTCTTTACGCGCGTGTTGCACTCCATATTTTTTCTACGACCGTGAAAAATTTTGTTTCGCTGGTTATGTTTTGCCAAAGTTATTCATAATTTTAACTGTTTATTTTTAGTTACCAAGTCAAACCAACAAAAACAACAACTTGAGACTGAGTACCTTTCTAATTTTATTAAAAATTAAAGTACGCGGAGTCCGACCACGATAACGCGGCGGAGCAACAGGCGCTTTATTTTATGTAGCTTCTTCGTTTTCATGTCAATGTACTTCATGAAAAATCCGGTAGTTCGGATCAGGGTTGCCAACTTTATTATAATAAAAATAGCATTGCTTGTGAAAATAATCGCCGAAATCGCCAGGTGTCATAAAGCGAGTGAAGCGACTAAAAAGCGCGCCGCAGGCGTAAATTTTGAAAATCGGCGAATTTTTTTTCGAATCGGCGATTTTTCTGAATGATAAAAATAACATATTTTAGTAATTTTGCACTTATGCGATCTATATTTTTATAAAAATTTTTCTTGGTACATACGTATTTTGACCTGAAAAACACGAATTTCATAATATAATCGTGAACATATCTCTAGTTTTCGAAATAATTGATGCCAAACTTTCACCTTCTATGTATGGCAAGTTTTGGGCAAGTATTGTATCTTCTTAGATCCCAGGACATATTACATACATTTACCATTGTTAATTATGATTTTTGTCTGAGAAAGGCATCATAAATATATTATTTTTCCGTAATTTTCTTATTTTTTCATCAACTAGCCTACATAAACAACGGACATTTTGATAACCTCTGTGCGAATCTTGAGCGAATAAAGGTGCATTCATAGCTGCCTTGTAGCAAAACGATAGGTGTTCTCTCTCTTCAATACATGTCAAAAAGAAAGATAGATATCAATAAAAGAAGGTGAAATTTCGAACTTTGGCATCGATTACCTCGAAAACTAGAAATATTATGAAATTCGTGTTTTTTAGGTGAAAATACGTGAGTACCAACAAAAATTTTCATCAAAATATAGATCGCATGATAAGTGCAAAATTACCCAAAGTAAATCCGCCCAAAATAGCCGGAGAGAATAACGAATATCGCCCAAAAAATAGCCCATAGCCGAATCATAAATAGAACCGCCTGTCAAGAAAAATAATAGCCCAAATGACGATTAATCGCCCGGGTTGGCAACCCTGGTTCGGATAGATACTGGGATAGATATTTGTCAAAAGAGCCATCACCCGTGACAGACGTCAGTCGGAAATTGTCAGACATTTTCTTGTTGTCTTCTATGTCCTGACGCTGCGTATTTTTATTAATTTCGAATCTATGTCTGTGTTGTTTCGCCAGCTCTCCCATCCGTATACGAATGTCCACAACCATATTCTCATCAAGAACTAGCCTACCGACAAAGCGGTTTGTATTGCAAACGAAGCAATTTTCCATTTCAGGTAGCGCTCTGGTGTACACTCTGAGCCACAAATATACTTTATATCGTGAATGCGAATGTCGAGCTTGTTCCGACTGACGTCTGTCACGGGTGATGGCTCTTTTGACAAATATCTATCCCAGTATCTATCCGAACTACCGGATTTTTCATGAAGTATCTTCTACTAGAGATGGGTGCGTGAGATCAAGAAAATGTTAAAAAGTCTTTTGGGACCCACTCGTGAGGAATTTGGAAGTTAGATGGATCCACTACTCGTGTATTTGGCAAGTACAGCAGATTTTGTGGCCTCGCGGTTTTTATTCAGTGTTTAATTTGTTTCGATTATGGATAGTCGCGTTGTTGCACCAGGAGCGTTTGTTATATTGAGTGGCTGCTATATGAGAAGAATTAACGCCCGTCAAGCTCAGAAAACAAAAACAAAAAGAAGATGGTGGGTGACTTCTTTGAACAGATCGAAAAATTCAAAAACGACTTCCTGGGACCACTCCATTTCGAAAAACTCTAGAAGGATATGCACCACGCACACGTGAAGGAAGTCATACAACAAAAGCAGACCAGAAATTAATTGCGGCCGGCCGTCAAGTAGTGGGAGCGCATCGACAAGTACGTACTTGTCAAATATGAAAATAATTGAAATCCCTTTGACTCGTGGCATTTTTACCGACAACCGACGGGACTTCGCCAGCGGCCAATAATTGTACAAATACTGGCCGAGTGAACCACTCCCACTACTTGGCAAACATAGACAAGTGACAAATATTTGCCAAATACACGAGTAGTGGGAGTCCGCCTTTAAACTTCAAATTTTTCAACTTGGAAACAAAAAAACTAGTAGGATAAGCAAAGTGAACATTGCAGACAAAATTATTGTTTTGTTCATGACAAAATTTTTGAAAAATTAATAGCGAAACATTGAACTGGCCTAGCGACACATCTTTAATTTGGGAAGATTTATAGATGTTTTATACGAGAACGTTTATAGGTTAGGATGTATAATAATTGTCTTCTCGACTGTGTTGGTTTTAAAATCTTTAAACGATTTGTTTTAAATGTACTGTGCAACAAATTGACTGTTAGTTTTATTTATGAACTGCGATTGCTTCCACCATACTTGTCGAACCAATGGAAATTTATAAATAATTGTTTGTGCATCAATTATAATAAAAAATTTGATAAACATTTACGTTGTTGATGATATCTTTGAAATATAAAATGTAACCTTGTAAAATATTACGCAATAAGGATTAAATTTAGTGCTACTTCCATCTAGTAGTTGATGTCGGAACTATGGAAACTACGAGGATATATTGAAAAATTCTTAGCCTACTATAGAATCAAACAAAATTTCAATGTCAAAATATTTTATTACCCAACATATTCTCCTCTTAATTGGATACATTTAGTACAGACAACCAGCTACGTCTCTAGACCTTTCAAAAAAAATGTTTCTTCTTGCTCTGCAAATCAGACCTCCACAGCTTTTATTACCTCCTCGTTGGAAAAAAATTTACGATCTTTTAAACTTTTTTTCAGTTAAGGAAAGAGATGATAGTCGGACGGAGCCAAATCTGGTGAAAAAGGTGGGTGTTCTAGTAATTCAAACCCTAAATCCCGAATTTTTTGAATGGCAACATGAGATTTGTGTGCAGGGGCGTTGTCCTGCAAAAACAAAACACCTTTGGATAGCTTTCCGCGTCTTTTCTCTTAAATTTTTTCCCGTAGAGTGGTCAGTAATATCGAATAGTAATCTCCAGTTATTGTTCTACCCTTATCCAAAAAATCAATCATGATTACTCCATGGCAATCCCAAAAAACTGAAGCAAGAACTTTTCCAGCAGATTTTTGGACACGAAACTTCTTAGGACTTGGAGTACCAGAGTGTCGCCATTCCATCGATTGTTGCTTTGTTTCTGGATCGTAGAAATGTATCCAAGTCTCATCCATAGTAACAATTCGGTTTAAGAAGTCTACACTGTTTTCAAATCGAGCACAGATCGAACGCGATGCTTCTACCCTTGCACGCTTTTGGTCAACATTCAATTATTTGGGAATCCATTTTGCAGCAATTTTTCTCATGTCCAAATTGACGTGAACTATATGATGAACGCGTTCGTATGAAATATTCAGTGCTTCAGATATAATTCGACGTTCTGATAAAATCATGTCAAGAACTGCATCGAAATTTTCGGGGACTGACACAGAAACTGGCCTTCCCGATCGGTCATCATCTTCAATGGAAAATTTACCTCTTTTGAAGCTTGCAGTCCAATTTTTGACGGTCGCATACGAAGGACATTGATCAACAAGGGTATTAAGCATATCTTCGTAAATCTGCTTACCTCTTAACCCTTTTAAATACAGGTACTTGATGATGGCTCGATACTCCAATTTTTCGATTTTCACAATTTCGGTGGACATCTTTTTTCTTTTTGCGTAGCTCTGGTTTACTTTTTTGACGTCAAACTTCACACTAACACTTCTAATAAGTTATTGTTCGTTGCTATGGTAACGCAATATTTTGTTTATGCATGGAACTGGTCTAGGCTAACTAGATATCAATACATTCTCGTATTTCTAAGTAATTTTTTTTTAAGAAAACGAGCTTGTGCTGGAGATCCCAAAATTCGAAATAAATTAACTCGAACTTTATTGCCAGCCCCCCGCTATCGCTCAGGTGCAAAATCGACTAGTAGAATAATCACTTACATCCCTTATAGTATAAATAACTATTTTGCATCATCAACATTTTTTCAACTTATTTCAATTTGATATTTGAAATATTCAACGAATTACAACACCTACTCGATGATTTTTCTGTAATTGTTTATGTTTTAATTAAGAAATAATTTTTTTTATGAATCCCACTTCTCAATAATTTAATATTTTTCACAATCAATGCTTTTATTGTTCAAGTTTTTTTCTAAATTAATTACTTATTATTAATTGTACAAAAAAGTGAGGCCTTCGCTTTTAATGGACCTTATTATAGGCTATTGTTTACCGTTTTTCATTAATGCTACTTTTGTTTCGAATCGTTTTAATACATTTCTGATAATTTTAATTTATCAATAAATGATATTACAATGCTTTTTGATTGGCGTAAGTGGAATTTTTCAAGAGTACCTAGTTTGCTATTGTTTATACCTTGCTACTAAACTGAAATATAATTTCCAGTCTATAAAAAACAGTTGAAATATTAGATGTCAAAGATAATAGTTAAAAACTCTTATAACGCTTTACAAAGTTTTTGAAAAATACTTTTTAAAGAACAGATACCGTTCACTACGAAGCAACAACTACTTCTCGGGCAATGTGCCCCGACAGACATTGACTTACACTTCTAAGTTAAACGGAGATGGAATATCAGCACGTTATAACCAACCATTCTCGTTTTTGGGACAATATCCCTTGTAGAACGAATTATTACTTATAATTTTCCATATTCCATATTTAATACATCATTTGTAATGTTAAATATTCATCGCAAAATTTCAATAAACCCAATAAAAAAAAATGTACAATTTATTGAAATTATAAAAAATTTATTTTAAGGAAAAAATTGTACTTACTATAATAAAACTACAACTTAATAGTCTGTGTGATCTCCCCGTCTTGCTATCAATTGGCTAACGCGTCTCGGCATCCCACGAATCAAGTTATTAATAACATGGTCAGCCATATTGTCCCACTATTCTTGAAGAGCTACAGTCTAGTCTTGAAGGGTTTTCTTGATTTGATATTGTTCTTCCAAGATAATCCAATACATGTTCAATGGGATTCATGACGATACATTATACTACCCCAAAACATCACAGATCCGCCTTGATAGGGAACAACGTCTTTAGCAAACATTAACCGTTCCTGTCTACCTGGATCCTTCCAAACCCTTTGCAGCACTCTGAAAACCAAATCGTGACTCGTCCGACAAAAGAACTTTACGCTATTGTTGCAGAATCCAATCTCTGTGTTCTTAAGCCCATTGGAGACGTGCAGTTCTATGTCGAGGCAAAAGTCTAGGCACTCTTAAAGGTCTTCTTGCTCTTAGATGAGAAGAAGATAATCTCCTTCTGATGATACTTCGCTAGATTGCTCTCTTCTTCCGAACGGTTGTTGCCGTTATCGATCGGTTCCTTCGAGGGAAATTAGCCACGTAACGGTCTTCCCTTTCTGATGTAACTCTGGGTCGACCACTGACCGGCCATCGCCCAACGCTGCCAGTTTCCTGGAAAAGGACTATTATGCTCCTTATCAAAGTCCTGGTGGTTTAATAAACCCTCTTGTAATGTTTTGCCTTTGCTACCTCTCCAACAAACTTTAACCGGTCGGAGGTATGTTGATTTGGTGTTGGGTTTTGGCTGGGTGCAGTTGGGGATAATTTTATCTTCATGCAAGACAATGCACCTCCTTATACTAGCAGATTGGCTCGAGAATTTCTTGAGACGGAAGGTGTCACAATTTTAGACTGGCCTGCATGTTCCAATTGAAAACTTGTGGGGCCAGCTTAAAAGAAGGACTAGAGCTCGTCGGGACAATCCAGGAAATATCGCACAGCTCATTCAAGCGGCGTTAAGAGAATAGGAAAACATACCGCGAGAAAACGTTGACAATTTAATCAGAAGCATCCCAACGCGAATTGAAGATTGCATAAGGGCTAGAGGTGGCAATAATGATTATTAAAATTAATAATTTTCTATTTTTTTTTTTTTCGTTTTTTACTAGTTAATTTAAATCTTATTAATTTTCAGAAACAAAAAAAACATTATGTTTGTTTCGTCAATTATAATTAATTCTTTAATTCGTGAACATTTTTTTATTAAAATATTGGGTAAAGAATGAATTTTATTTCTAAATAAATAATTTTAATACAAAATATTAGTTGATTTTGTGGTGCAGTGTAGGTTGCTTTTCCCGGAATTGGAAACGTTTATTTTCAACATTGTAACCACAGTAAAAGTATACATTCCCTTCTCCATACAAAAAAAAATGTCAGTACAAATATCTACCCGTAATTTTATAAAATTTTCAAAATTCCCCACAATTTTCTCCTATTATAACATCATTACCGTGAATACATCGCTCTGCCTTCGGGCATTTGCCCAATTCATTTTTATTGGTACATATTAAGAACCACGTTAATGATGCTCATATTTTAAAACCACCCAATTTTATGCCATTATAAAAATTTGCATGCAGACAAGACGAGAAGCGAGAGGACGTTAATCTTAAAAGGCACAATCTGATGTCGGAATCTAAATTTGCCTCATGGGGCAGTGCAGATCTTATTAATGAAGTATGGACGACGATATGAAGAAATCGAGAAAGACAGAGGCGTAGAACTTCCGATAGTTTTCGAAAAATTTTATCTGGAAAAAAGACTGCTATACTAAAAGTCAGTGATCTAATTCCGTTATCAAATGTGGCACTTCAAGTCACTCCTTGACATTAGGAAACGTCACATTTTTCATAACCTTCATATAATTTATTAATTACTGTAAAAACTGACAATTATTTCATTATTTAAACTGACAATTAACTCATCATTTTAATTCAATAGTATTTAAAGATTTATAAAGAACATTATTAAAGACACAGTTATTTAAAGTAAGTCCATTTTCTGGGTGAATATTCTCTTGAACTTCTTGTCTAATGTTAATTTCGTTTGAAGCTGCGATATCTACATATGTACCAGGGACTTGGCCCAGAATTTTTTCTGAAATTCTTCTCTTATTTTCTAATAAACTCTCAACGTAGCCTTCAGCTACACTGTTGGATTTCCATCTGAAGACTTTCAAGTAAATACTTCTGATTTGTTTTGACTTATTTTGAAAAATCATTGTTTGCTTCCATAGTAACAATACTTCAAGACCTGCTTCCATAGTAACAATACTTCTAACACCATTTGATTCCACATTAATATTTTCACTTATAATATCCCTAGAGCACGAATTATTTCCAGAAATTTTCTTATAAAATTCGCAGCTGAAGAAAATTTCCGGAATATTAATTTATGCTCTAGGGAGATTCGGTAAGAAAATCAGCCACGGACATCATAGTAGGCCGTTGTTAAGGCTTTGTGTCACAACAGCGAATTGCGAATTATTTTTTTTGCGGATTTGATATCAAGTAACATTTTGTGTATTTTCAACCAATGAGTGTTGCATATAAAGGCCATAATGACGATTTTTTTACGTTATGCAAGTTTCAAAGTCAGTAGGTATGTGTTTTGTGTTCAAAAGCAAAGTCGTTTGCAGGGGCGCCGGAAGACCTGTTGTGTGTGTTTAGATCTCAAAACGTGTGGAATTCAACACGGGAAATTTTCACGCGATATTCGAAAAAAGCGTCCACTGGCGCTGCAGTGACAGCAACGATCATGAGTGCTGCGAAATGAGAGAAAATGTTCTCTATCTGTTTTCAACACTCCAAAAGATATCTACAAAAAAATATATTACGAAGTCTACGATCAAGTTCTTTCATCTCTCAAAATCAGATTCGGAACAGATTCTGCCAAGTTTTTTCGTTCTCTTGAAGCTTTTGTGTTGGGCGAGGATTCTCGTTTAGATGAAATAGTCGAATTCTATCAGAATTATTTCAAAAAAGATCCTCTAGTTGGCGATCGAAATACTTTCTTAGATTTGGCTCGCAGAAAAGCAGTTCAATTAAAGAGTCTGGGAGACATTGCGGCATTTTTGCGACAAAATTCATGGTGCAAAAGTCTTGTCCCAGAATTCGTTCGATTCGTAAAATTATTAATGACGATACCAGCATCTTCTTGTACGAATGAGAGGAGTTTTTCGACTTTAAAAAGGCTGAAATCTTATTTGCGCTCTACTATGGGTCAGAAACGACTGAATCATGTAGCAATTTTTAACATTTATCATGAATCTGCAGATAAAATTGATATGGACAAACTCGTGGGTGAATTCATTGTGAGAAATACACAACGCACTAATTTGTTTGCTCTATCAAAAGATGTAATTTGAAGACTTTACTGCAATAAAAAACGTCTATTTGTTACAAATACAACCGAAAAATTGTTTCTCTATGTACCCTTTATATTTGTCAAAAATATTGCAATTTTTAATACATTTCGATCTTTGAAATAAGATTAAGATTCGATAAGACAGCAATGGGTGAGGGTGGGGGTTGGCTATAACAACTCAACACCCGGTTTTAAAAAGTTTCGGCGGCCCCTGGTCGTTTGTAGTCGCGTTTTATCCTTACCTTACTCGCAATTGAGGAGAAAGACGTGGAAAAGGAATTTCTAATACATTTGAAATCTGTAACAGATAATTTCATGTACCTATAATGAATAAATATCTATAAAAAATGTTTTAAGCCACTGTGTTTATGACAGCTGTCTAACCAGAGGGAAATTTCCTCTAGGCAGGGAAATTTTCGAAGAAGTTAGGTTATTATCATAGCAGCATGTCAAAATGCAGGCATCTGATTGGCTAAAATTAACTGGTATAAAATTTTCATTGTAATTCAAGATTCTTTTAAATATTATAAAAGCGCGGAATTAGATAAAACGTTGTACGTACACACGTTGTTAAAAGAGCGATATTGTTCAACAAGCGTAATATTTGCCAAAACGTGCGCCAGTAAGAAAAACCATTAAACTCATATTACAAAAAAAAAATATTATGCAATGTGTGCACAAGTTTATGAATAAATTTGATTTCACGCCAGTCTCCTAGGGATGAGCAGAATTTGTCTTGCTCTTGCAAAATCGCAAGACCAAGACAAAAGTGAAAACCTAAACTGAAAATTATAACTTTCATTTTAAATAGGAGATAGGACAAGGAAGACCAAGACTGTCTTGGTATTGGTCTTAGCTCTTGCTTTGCTCATCAATAAAATAAACACCACAAAAGCTTGGGAAACACTCCAAGTAACTTACAAGCGGAAAATATACAGAAGGCAAAGGGTTGTCATTGGGTTAGAGAGTCAATTAGTTCTAAAATGCCTGGGGAAACATGTATTTAATATTTAAATTTTCCACTGACTTCCTAAATTTATAGAACATACTTTTTTAATAAACTAACAAAACCTCGTAACTGAAGTAAAATTGTTAAATAAACTGAAAATATGTTTCCTTTCGAATAACTAGAATAAGAGTTGGTTGGTTGGTACTCAGACGAAACAGGTCGGGTTAGGAGGCCCCAACACTGCAGCCGTTGGCTTATTGTATTGTCCTGTTTGTCTGTTAGTCCGTGAGGAGATTTGTTTTCTACCTTGTTGAGAGCCTCTTCACAGTATCTCTTTTGGTGAGGTTGGATACCTCTACCTCCACCAGCGTAGATTATATGGGTGGCTGTTTCGTCCTCCTCACCGCATAATCTACATATAGGTTCTTCTTGGAAGATCCCCATTGTGTGAAGGTGTTTTCTCAGGCCGCAGTGTCCGGTTATAAGACCGGTTACCAGCCTGATATCTGTCCTATTTAACTTTAGGATTTATTCAGTAAGTTTTGGTATGGGTTGTTTAACCATCAGTTTACTATGTTTGAGCTGGTTTAATGTGGTTCTTATCGAAGCCTTTGTTACACCGGTTGCCGGCTCTGGGCTGGTATAGGCGGTTGCCGACCCTTCTCGTGCTAGGGTGTCTGCTTTTTCATTCCCTTCAATTCCCTTGTGACCTGGCGCCCATTTCAGGGTTACCTTATTTGTGGCACTGAGTTTTTTAAGGTTTTCTAAGCACTCCCAGACAAGTTTGGATTTAATTGTACCACTATTAAGTGCTTTAATTGACGCTTGACAGTCTGAACAGATAAGAATGTTTTTACCACTGTATCCCTTCCTTATGTTTTCTTTCAGACATGAGTCGATTGCGTAGATTTCTGCTTGGAATACAGCGGTATATACTCCCAGTGAATGACTAATGTTACATCTGCCAGTACCAGTGTCCGTTTTGGAACCGTCAGTGAACCAAACTATTTCTTGTTTGGGTATTTCCTTGAATTCTCGTTTCCAATCGATTTCGAGGTTAAAGGGTTTTTCTAGTGATCTGGTCGGCGTCATATAATCAGTAGGTACCCATAGTTAGTATGGGATTTGTGATTATATTGAATATTGCCTCATGTCCATTAGGGTGTAGGTTACAGTTATTGTTTAGCTGGAGACGATATGCCCCAATTCTAGCCTCCGCTTCGACTATTAGGTCAATTGGAATAAGTTTCTAAAACTATTAAATAATTTTTACAGATCTACCAAGTAAATAGATTTTGAAATAAATTAAAAAGCCTCCGTCACTGTTTCCACATAATAATTATATAAATTAAGTAAAATCGAGAAAACTACAGCTAATATACCTTAATATGGGGGTACGATCAGAATGTGATTTTATGAGGTATAATGAACAGAGCAGATCACAGTCTCTTTTATCTGATAATAAATCGGAGACTGGCATCTGATATTTTTGAAAACGTAATTATGCCTTTTCGTGCTTTAATGAAATAACAACGGATGGTGTTGTATACCGAAGAATTATTACGATATTATAACTACGTATATTATCATATCCAACGAAAATATACAACAATGTATTTAGATTTAGGTACGAATCTTTAAAAGATCACCAACTAAAAGTGATAGTGAAAAGTTTTGGCATCCAACTGTCAGAAGGTGCTTTCTGAACCATCAAAGGCTAATAATTTTTCCATTACCACATAACCACGGTTTCTGGATGAATGCCATATCCAGTTTTTCCTTGACAAACATGGTCATTGTATTTTTGTGTACAAGTACATACTGAGAAGCTGAATATTTAGCAACAGATAAGAAAAAATATCCCAGTATTGCAGATGTCTACAAAAGAGCAACGGTGCTGCAAAATATTAGAACTCTTTGTCAATTGCTGTGCATTATTCCAGTGACTACTAGCACTGCCAAGCGATTTTTCTCCATCTTATAGCAGCATGTTTTCAGTGACTACTAGCACTGCCAAGCGATCTTTCTTCATCTTATAGCAGCATGTTTCCAGTGACTACTAGCACTGCCAAGCGATATTTCTCCATCTTATAGCAGCATGTTTCCAGTGACTACTAGCACTGCCAAGCGATATTTCTCCATCTTATAGCAGCATGTTTCCAGTGACTACTAGCACTGCCAAGCGATCTTTCTCCATCTTATAGCAGCATGTTCCCAGTGGCTACTAGTACTGCCAAGCGATCTTTCTCCATCTTATAGCAGCATGTTTCCAATGACTACTAGCACTGCCGATCGATCTTTCTCCACCTTGTAGCAGCATGTTTCCAGTGACTACTAACACTGCCAAGCGATCTTTCTCCATCCTATAGCAGCATGTTTCCAGTGGCTACTAGTACTGCCAAGCGATCTTTCTCCATCTTATAGCAGCATGTTTCCAGTGACTACTAGCACTTCCAAGCGATCTTTCTCCATCTTATAGCAGCATGTTTCCAGTGACTACTAGCACTGCCAAGCGATCTTTCTCCATCTTATAGCAGCATGTTCCCAGTGGCTACTAGTACTGCCAAGCGATCTTTCTCCATCTTATAGCAGCATGTTTCCAATGACTACTAGCACTGCCGATCGATCTTTCTCCACCTTGTAGCAGCATGTTTCCAGTGACTACTAGCACTGCCGAGCGATCTTTCTCCACCTTATAGCAGCATGTTTTCAGTGACTACTAGCACTGCCAAGCGATATTTATCCATCTTATAGCAGCATGTTTCCAGTGACTACTAGCACTGCCAAGCGATTTTTCTCCATCTTATAGCAGCATGTTTTCAGTGACTACTAGCACTGCCAAGCGATCTTTCTTCATCTTATAGCAGCATGTTTCCAGTGACTACTAGCACTGCCAAGCGATATTTCTCCATCTTATAGCAGCATGTTTCCAGTGACTACTAGCACTGCCAAGCGATCTTTCTCCATCTTATAGCAGCATGTTCCCAGTGGCTACTAGTACTGCCAAGCGATCTTTCTCCATCTTATAGCAGCATGTTTCCAATGACTACTAGCACTGCCGATCGATCTTTCTCCACCTTGTAGCAGCATGTTTCCAGTGACTACTAACACTGCCAAGCGATCTTTCTCCATCCTATAGCAGCATGTTTCCAGTGGCTACTAGTACTGCCAAGCGATCTTTCTCCATCTTATAGCAGCATGTTTCCAGTGACTACTAGCACTGCCGAGCGATCTTTCTCCACCTTATAGCAGCATGTTTTCAGTGACTACTAGCACTGCCAAGCGATATTTATCCATCTTATAGCAGCATGTTTCCAGTGACTACTAGCACTGCCAAGCGTTCTTTCTCCATCATATAGCAGCATGTTTCCAGTGACTACTAGCACTGCCAAGCGATCTTTCTCCATCTTATAGCAGCATGTTTCCAGTGACTACTAGCACTTCCAAGCGATCTTTCTCCATCTTATAGCAGCATGTTTTCAGTGACTACTAGCACTGCCAAGCGATCTTTCTCCATCTTATAGCAGCATGTTTTCAGTGACTACTAGCACTGCCAAGCGATATTTCTCCATCTTATAGCAGCATGTTTCCAGTGACTACTAGCACTGCGAAGCGTTCTTTCTCCATCTTATAGCAGCATGTTTCCAGTGACTACTAGCACTGCTAAGCGATCTTTCTCCATCTTATAGCAGCATGTTTCCAGTGACTACTAGCACTTCCAAGCGATCTTTCTCCATCTTATAGCAGCATGTTTTCAGTGACTACTAGCACTGCCAAGCGATCTTTCTCCATCTTATAGCAGCATGTTTTCAGTGACTACTAGCACTGCCAAGCGATATTTCTCCATCTTATAGCAGCATGTTTCCAGTGACTACTAGCACTGCGAAGCGTTCTTTCTCCATCTTATAGCAGCATGTTTCCAGTGACTACTAGCACTGCTAAGCGATCTTTCTCCATCTTATAGCAGCATGTTTCCAGTGACTACTAGCACTTCCAAGCGATCTTTTGTAACGTGCTCTTTTTATTCTTTTACAGTTCCATTATAATTATACGTCTGATAATATTCTATTCATCAAGTACTCGTAAATAGTGTTGCATACCTTAAGTTCCAAGTCTATTGGTTGCTGTAAATAGTGTCGCATACCTTATTTTGGCAAGATTCGTTCGTTATTGTCTAAGGCATTTTTATTGATGACTGGAGATTGAGTAAGGTGAGGCTAACTATCAACACGGACGAACGCGATTTTTAGTGTTGAATGTAGACTCGCGAATATTCTTGTGGGAAGTCAGTTCCGTGTCATTTTTGTGATTTCCGGCATTGGAAGAGGTTGTTGGTTTTTGGAGGTGATGTTAACAAGTGAGCTGAACTCCACGGTTTTACTATCATATCTGGCTGTATTTGGGCCATCTTAATTGGATTTTGAAGCAAAACCATTTTATTTTTAACTTGACCATTCTGTCTTACCTCAGTGGTTGATATTTTTGGATTTTGGTGTCAAGTTAGAATTACCGCTTGCGGGATTTATTTGAGGGAAGCCATTGTCAATTAGCAGGTGCCGTTCCATAACCAAACAGTGTTTGACTTAAAACCCTATAACATCTAGGTGAGTCGATTATTTTGTCTATATTTCATGTGTACTATCAACGTAATTGCTGTGAATCAATTAATTTCGATCATTTTAAACTATAAATTCGTGTCTACTATAACTCTCTTTAAATTTTCATTTTTTTTATGTAAAACGTTTAGTATATTTTATTCTATCAATTTTTACTGTAACTCACTCTTACTTACTTTGAATTGGAGATGTAAGTATTTACTAGTAACTTCCGTAAGCTCTTCAGTTTATAAGTAAAACTTAAGGTACTTTATTTTATTGGAAATTTGCAACGTTATTCGCTTTGAACACTGTTATATTACTTTACTGTGATTTGATCTGTATGTAATTTTAGTAGTAACTTCTACTTTGGTATATTATTTTGGTAACTGAATTTTAATTCAATTTTGACTTTTGATTGTTGTTAAAGCCACTTTAAAAATAGACTTTTTGTAATTTTCCTTTCTAATCAAATTGTGAATTTTAATTTAACTTTGGCTCTTAAGTGTTGTTGAAGTTACTTTCTTATTGATTTTTTTTTTTGTAATTTTCTCTTCTAATTAAATTGAATTATCTAGGGTTTTTTTTTTATCCTGGAGGATCCATCCCTGTATTCATCAGGAAGATCTACCTTCTCCTAGTTATTGGAGGATCCCAACTTCAGCAGTTCATCTGAAAGTTCAACCATACCACCATACTGAGCATCTAGAACGCGCTCAAAAGAAAAGGAAGAAAAGGTCCACACTCCGAAGTGACTTCAGAATCAGATAAGCTTATCTAACTATAGTTTTATTTATTTGGTAAACTAAATTTAGTGTGATCACACGTACGCTATATACGAATTATTTTTTTTTCCTTCTATCCTATAGGATTATCTCTTTGTATGTAATATTGTATTTATGTTGACATAATTTTGTTCTAATTTGTTAGACAAGTTCAACTTCACTCGATAAATTTTTTTTTGTTAAGTAAAGTAATTTAACGTATTTCAATCATAGTTTTATTTATTTGGTTCACCATATATTTTTATATTTTTTTTTTGGGTAACTTATCTTGTGGCTCTGCTAGTGCCTACAAGACCTAGGGGTTTCCGGCTTGAACCGTCTAAGCCGGTGGCGCGGCTCACTTTTCTTTCTACCCTCTACGGCTGAGCTCGGGCATAATTTGCCAGTAGAGAGACCGCTAGTGGGGTCTAAATAAGGAACTATAAAAAAAAACGTGGCACTTTCTCCATCTTATAGCAGCATGTTTTCAGTGACTACTAGCACTAAATGTTCCTCTTCTATCCAATAATCTCCTATGATTATAAATTCCTGTCCAATTCGCAAGTATGTGGATGGAGGTTTCTTCTTCCATGCCACAAAATCTACATTCTTCTTTCTCCACTACTTTGAGCTTTTTTAGGTGACAAAGACCCGTTAGGTTCCCTGTTGAAGCTTTTAGTGCAGCTTTACTTTGACTTATGCATTCATTTGACCTCAACGAAGAATCTTTGATTGTCTGAACCTTTTGTCAATTTGTGTATTCTTTCAGCAACTCCACGCTTTGACCCATTATTTTCTCGTTTCAGTTGCCTTAACATATTTTGTATCACTTTTTGCGTAGATGACAACAAAAACATTCCAAATTTCTTTCACCAAATTAGAACCTAATTTGG
The DNA here is from genome assembly GCA_949126875.1 of Lochmaea capreae. NCBI lineage: Eukaryota > Metazoa > Arthropoda > Insecta > Coleoptera > Chrysomelidae > Lochmaea > Lochmaea capreae. Next base: position 6,048,561 of record OX421411.1, read on the forward strand.
TTACATTTGTTGAATACATTTTTTACCCTGAGAAGTTAACAGTCAATGTGGACTATCCGTTGAAGTAAATTTTGGATAGACCAATCGGAAGCTACATTGCAACAATGAGAATCAATTGTTCGCTTGTGGGTAGGTCAAGACTAGAAATGATTTATGACTTGTTTATCTTTTCGTCTTTTTAATTCTCAAAGAACCCTTGCCGCATACTGTTATTATAACTTGAAAAAGTTCAAATTAACTTTACTCACAACTATACGCCGATTAAACTCATACCTTCGCAACTGGATGACAGAAGTTTGAATGGAATGGCTTTGAAGCATTTTCATCAAGATGTTGCGGCAAAAATGGACGCTAATGACATGGACATCTTTAGCACGAAACATAAAAGAGAACTGTATTTAGTAAACCTTTAAATTTTTTATTGTTTTGAAACTTTCATAATCCTTCCTTCTAGAGTTATTGTTGATTATTTTGCCCGTTCGCTCCTTGTGCCCCAGAAAAAAACCCAGTATATCAACAATTTTCCAAAAATAAACTTCTTTATCTATATCTGTACAAATACACCATTTCCCAGGAGAAACACAAAATAAAAGTCAAATAACATCAACTTGAAATAATAATGACGTTTCGTAACTACCCCCTGCGTTCAAAAAAGCCACATTAACACCGAAATCACCCCTTAAATTCTTACAAAACGACGGGCAGTCGACGATATATATATGAAAAAATATCCATCTGTGGATATTTTCTCAGAACGTCCGCCTACTGATCCTTAACCTAACTAATCTTACGACAGCATCGAAAAATTTGTTCCGTTGTTTAGAAAGAGATAATAGACCATAAATTCTACCTCGTTTATTGTGTGATGATTTCTTTGAATTGTTGCGTTATTTTGACTGTTTTTTTTTGTAGAGGTGACAAATAAAATGGTTTGGCAGAAACCGTTTAGTATGTTGGGTAGATGGTGTATCTAGATCAACTTTTTATTTTACCGTTTCTAAAAATTCATTAAAACCAGAGAAGTTTTAAATTAACAACCAGTAGAAACGGTGGAGCTTTACTATCACCTGACTGTTACGTCAGCAACAATATTCAAAAGGAATCAAATCAAAACTTCTGTCAACTCAATAGAAATAATCGTTATGACTAATATTCCAAAGGTCTACTACCTGACAGTAATACACCCTATTAGTATACTCTTGTCGGACTCGTTCGAATGTGTCAGCTGAAATTGCATTGCATTCTTCAATAATTCTTTCTTTCAAAACGTCAATGCTATCTGGTGCCGTACTATAAACCTTGGATTTCAAGTACCCCCATAGAAAAAAATCTAATGTTGTCAGATCTGGTGACCGAGGTGGCCATTCTATAGGACCTCGCCGGCCGATCCATCTACCTCGATATTCTTCATCCAGGTAACGTCTTACTGCACCATAATAATGTGCAGGAGCACCATCTTGTTGAAATGTTATTTCCAGATGGCCGAATTCATCTGGATTATCTTCCAGAATTTCAAGAATTAACGGCACAATTGCATTTTGTAACATCTCCAGATACACTTAACCGCTTAAATTTGAATTTAGGAAAGCAGGACCAACTATGTGGTTTCCCAAAATACCTGCCCAAACATTGACTTTTTCTGGAAATTGGGTATGCTGTTCACGAAAGGTGTGAGGATTTGTGTCACTCCAATACCTTACATTTTGTGTATTCACATTTCCATTGAGGCAAAAAGTACTTTCGTCACTAAAACAAATTATTTTTGTGTAATGTGGGTTTTGACTAATTTTATTTGTCATACATTCACAGAATTCGAGTCTTCTGTCGGGATCGTCATCCGAAAGGTGGTGCACCATTTTTAACTTGTATGGATGAAATTTATTTTTAGCCAACAATCTCTCTACTGAACTTTTACTTACTTCACAGATAGACGCAACTATATCAATTTTTTTATCATCACTAAATGTTGGTCTACCAGATCGTTTGGCATCTTGAACACTGTTGCTTCAAACTTGTGAAGAAGCTCCCTCAAATAAGTTCTCGAGATAGGGCGATCTGGGTATCTCTCATTAAATAAACGTTTCGCTTCATGGAGATTCTTTCCAGATTCGCCAATTATTAAGATAGCTGCTACTTTGTCGGCTTGAGTACGTACCATTTTGCCTATGTAAACTCTTAAACGTCTCGTTAAACAATAATAAAATTAAATATTTAAGCTATTTAGAAAAACTTTGCAAAGCAACAAATCCTATTAAATTGAAAACGTCAATTTTTTTCACAACTAGCCAGAGGCGGACTGAAAAATCTTCAATATTTAAATGTAATAATAATTTTGGTATTTATTCAATTTATCCGTCAAAATTAGTTTAAACCCAAACAAAATTAATATGGCTATGTAGCCAATGTCAATGCCTTTCAAACGAGATATCACTTGTCATAAGGTCCTATTTAAAATTATTGGCAAGAGTGGCACTGTGACGTTATCTATTACTATTACGTCACCTGTTACCATTCGTAGAGAAGTTTACAACACTTTATTTTCACACTGCAAATTTTATTAATGTAAGTGTAGCCGTTCAAAAGATACTAGGAGGGGAGGGGACTTTTGGATAGCACTGTATAATTTTGTCTATGGTTTGAGGTTATGATCAACTGAACAGAGCAAGTAATCAGAACCGAGCCCCCTCTAGAGGTAGTGCAGTTAGGGGTAAGGAGGGAAGCGATAGTTCAGCTCTGTTCAAAACGAGCGCTTAAAAAGAATACGCGAAGTCATTCAAGTGAACAGAGCAACTGAATTGCTCGAGCAAATTTTGTAAAAAGAACACACCATTTGTAAGGACTTTGCCAGCGTTAGAAACATGATAGAACATTTTTGGGACCGGATTCGGAATTGTCATGTCAAAATACATAAAATATATTGTTTAGAAAAAAAATTTAAGACTTATTTGATATGCTAAAACACGAAAGTTTATAAAAACTTTAGGTTTGAACAACTTTGCAAGGTCATTTGAAGGTCCAATAGAAAAACAATCAATATTTTTCCCCAATTCCACATTACCTTAGCTTTCATTCGACTCCTAGCTCAATTTCCTAAGTGCATTCAGAACCGAGATATTTGATTTTTGCACACTTTTTATATAAATCGTACACTGTGCTCCATTGCTATTATAAAGTTTTGGTGTGAAATTTGAATTGTAAATTGTATTTTAAAAACTTGAATTTCTCCTTTAAAACTACATCAGCAGTTTTTCAAGATCAGTCATAGCTAAATAAAACCGCTTTCTCTGGAATACTTACTCCGATTTTGACGACAACCTGTATAATAAACCAAAGATAAATATCGTGAGTCGCGTAACTGAATCAACATAAACACCATAAATTATAAAATGATAGGGAACAAATCGTTCGTTTACCAAGAAACCGGGTACCTACCAACATCTCTTCTTCTTCTTCTTATTTTTTTTCTTCTTTTTTTTGTTCGTGAGTCCCAATAGTATTTTAGGCCCACCGTCGTACACAAATGATCGAGTTAACATCTGATAAGCAAGTTGTATGACAACATTTCATAAAGAGGGTCTCTCCTAACAATTGACATGCGCTTCACTTTTAGTCCATTCGAGATTTTCAAACGATAAATTACAGAGATGGACTTATACACACAACACAGAAGTCTATAGGGATATTTTTGTAAAATTCTAAAAATAATTTTCGTGTTCATATAATATAAACTTGCTTCGACTATAAAAACAGATAACAATACGTGTCTTGGAGCGTTTTTCACAAGGGACGAAAAAACTTACATTCTAATGTTTCGGTTCATTCCGATTTCAGTCGTTTCATACTGCTCTTGATTAATACAAGTGTTAAAGATAGTAAATAGTAAATATAAAGTACCTAACTTAACCTAAATCGCAAAGTCGATTATGGCGTCGGCTTAGAGACACTGGGAGCAACATCCAGGACGTGGTCGTTCTACAACCTAACCGCTCAAAACCGGTATTTAGTTTTAATCGCTAGAAGGCAACCGACAATCATAGCACCCGAGTTGGTTAATGAATTACAGCGTGCACATAATATGACAATTGGCAGTAATACGGTAAGGAATCGTCTCCACGAAGCCAATCTTCGTAGTCGGCAACCACTGAGATGTCCACCTCTGTCTAGAAGTAATCGCGCTGCACGATTTACCTGGTGTCAATAAGAATTTCTGAATTGGGCTGTAATGGCTGGGCTACAGTCAACAGTCAAACTGACATTTCGAGACAAAGGATAAATCGTTCTACAAAAGTGGTATTCAAATGCTAGAGCGGCGCTGGAATGATTGCGTTGTTCGTGTTGGAAGTTACGTTGATGAATAAAACTAATTTTGAGCATGAAAAAACGTTTTATCTTTGTTGGGCCCGCGACTTTTCAGCCCACGTGTTAAAATAATATTCTAAATTTTACGTTTCAATTAAAACCGACTCCGTCCCTGTCCAATTGTCATTTCACTTTATTGATGAACCTAAACAGATGACTCTCGATCCTATCGGAAGCCTTTTGTTTCGATAATCAATTATTTCAAAAGAGTTTTGCTGCGGTATTTTAATTTAATTAGGGTTGAGATATCGAGCCGCGCCGCATACATTTACAACCACTTGTTGGTTCATTTTGGTACCAAAGACCATTCACCCAATGGATCTCACTATCGGATTGCATCATTCGAATATCATCATTTCTCGAACGCTTGTCACTTGTCATCTGCTACATAATACTTCTTAGTCATAATTTGGCTGATAATCGATATATCGGTCGTTTTTGAAATTAACTTGCCAGACTTTAAAATAAAAACCGATGATAATAATAGTTACTTGTTCTTTTTCATATTTTGATAATTATTCAACCTTCACTGACGTTGTTATGACATCTCTAAATCTATAAAGAATACCTACCCAAATTTTGCTGACGTTAATTACTAATAATATTTCGAAACCTAAAAGATATTTTTAGCATCTGCGAAAAATTGTTGGTAAGTTGCAATACGTTCCTTCAATTTTAACAAGCTACTTATTCCAATTAACCCCTTTTAAGGTAATTTGTTATTGTTTGTAACGTAAAATTCTGCAATATGATTTACAAGTTTTAATATAACTGACTACTTTCGCCATCTACGAATGAATGACTGAACTTATGTACAAAAAATATTTCTATGCGGCTTAATCCACTAGCGGGTTAGTAAACCAATTATTACATAATTGATTGATATTTTATTAAATCAATCATAAATATATCTCATCAAGTATACTTTGTATAATTTATAAGTAAAATAACAATTTTTTACATGCACCTACCAGTGAAAAGCCATACTACCAACTAATTAATAACTACACATAAATATTGTTCATTATTAGTGGATCCTAGACAATTTTATAATATAAATTGAGTTACAACATGAAGTGAGTTCATGAAATAATGAACACTACTTAATTTTTAGTCAATAATAAATATATTTTTATTAGTTAATACTGGTAGCTCCATCTATCAACGAAAGTTATGTTCAATGGTGACGTATTAAAGAGATATGTATAATTTCAATATATTATTGGACTAATGGCCCTAACAAAGAGGTGAGTCAATCATACAATTGATTTTTATTATGAGTTATGTCATATTATCAAGAATACTTTGTAAAAATAGCACATATCCGTAATACAACAATTTCATACCGTAGCTCCACCTGTCAGTGCAAAGCCATACCACAGTCCAATTAATTACTTAGCATCAATGTTGCTCCTTATTAGATCTTATATAGTTATATAATACATACATTCAGAAACAAAATGGATTGAGTTCGTGAAATAATTTATAATTCACTATTTTCAGTAAAATTTGCAGATTGTACAATATTTATCTCAACCTATTAATACTAGTGGCTCCATCTACCTACAAAAGTTGAATTTTTGGTATGGTATTACAGAAATTTATATTATTTTAATATACATGCTTTAGAAAATATCGAAATTTAAATTACTTTTTCGTGATAATCGGAACGATTACTGAAAAAAAATACCATTATTGGTTATACAGTATTATAATAAAATGGTAAGTCGTTTTTACCAGTAGCTTGTGTGTCTCTACCTATTAACGACAGTCTACTCTAGTGAAATTGAGTATTACGGTGACCGAGTGACATCTTGTATTGAATAGTGCAACTAATGACCTGTAGTAAAGTAGTAAACTATTACGTGCTTGTTTTTTAAAGCAGCAATATTTTTATTAATAAAACGTGTTTATTTTTTACCTATTTCGACTTTTACCGGTAAGAGGCATTGATTTCTCTAACCTTGTAACTTTCACCTCACAATCCTAACATATTTTATCAAAAAACTCCGTCTGAATGAACTTTTCATGAGCTTAACCTCAAATCAAGTGACTACTCATCCAGAAAGGTATACAACCGCCAAAATACATTGAAAAAAATCGCATTTCCAATCATTTGAAAATGTATAGTGCAGTGTAGAGGCTAGTTGTTGCCTTCTGACTTGTTTTCGGTATTTAGTAGGTAACTGTACCTCATATATCCAACATCTCGGGCTCCAAATAAACTAAAGTACTTTGTTTACACACATCACTGCAATCTTATCACAAAAATAACTTTTTACCATCATTATTTTGGAATTTGCATAAATCATGAACTCAGTAGTAAGCAGTAAATCTCGAACTTTGTTAACCAACGTCTTAAAACATTTGAAGAATAAGAATATTAAAAATTTTAGTTTGGGATCTGCTACAAATATGAGATTTGTACAATATCGACTAAAAAAAGGTGGTCAACAACATCTAGGGGCTCAACTAACATCTGGTGGTGACATTATTGATATCAGTGCCATTGACCATTCAATTCCAAATAATTTAGTGGATTTTTTGGGACAAGGATGTGGAATATATGAAAAAGCTAAAAGGTAATATTATGTACATAGAATTATTCAGATAAAAGTGTAAATTTTTCCAAGGTTAATTTTAGGTATACCTACTGTATTAAAAAAATGTGACTTAGTAATAATTACATTATTTAGAGAAAGAATCCGGTTTCTGTACCAATTACCTATGTATAATTTAATGGTTTTATTAAGCTGTTTCTATTTGTATACAGGTTTTCTTAGAAATTACCTATACCTAATTATGTTTATATCAGTCATACAAGATTTATTATTTATTGTAAAATATGCAGTTTATATTTATTTAATGAAAAAATAATAGCATTTATAGTTGAATACATATAAAAATATTGTGTTATTACATTTACCTAATTATAATCGCATTAACCTTGAATATTAATGAGATGGATTTGAAACTTTTAATTCTACAGCCATTTGTATATATTTGGGGGTAAAAAAAATGTCTTCGTAGGTAGTTAAGTGGATGTAATAATTAATTATAACAAATATATTTATTCTTGTTAAATGATTTTAAAAATTAAAATAAATTTTTTTAAATGGTGAAGGTAGGTATTACGAAATATTCTAGAATTTTTAGTCATTAATTTAGAATCAAAACTATCAAAATAAGAGTGATGTAGAGTTACCCTTTAAACTTTATAGGTAAGTAGGTAGGTAGAAATGTTCCAATACTACTAGATATGTCTAAGCGCACGACCCTACGTACGTATAGAAATGAAAATTAAATAAATATATTGTGAATAATAAATAAGTTAGAAAATCTATTTCTTTATCGTTGCGTTACGTAAGAAGTGTGGATTTAATTAATTCTCGTTATTATGTATCTAGTTGATAAAATTTATGATAAATTTCTTAGCGATATGTTCTACTAATGCCAATTTATTATCATTATACTGTTATCAGCTTTCAACGGATTAATTTACGATATTTATTTGTTTATAACAATAACTCAACTACCAAAGTTATAAAAAAAATGATCATTGTAGTTTTCCAATTTTCCTCTTAACAATATAACGTTACAATCATATCCGTAAATGACATGCCAAGGTTGGAACTACAAAAACAGACAAATTTAATCAATAAACAATTTTATGTTCATATAATATGGACATGCATGGTTTTGAAAAAATTTAATATCTCACGCGATGAAATAGCTAGCAAGGTTTCGATTTAAAAATAACCATTTTTAAACGTCCTGGTATTTACTTGGCGATGAATTATAGCTAACGAAATAGTTACCAATTTTATCGTCAAGGATCGATGACTATACAATATAGTAGTAATATATAGGGTGTTCCATTAATTTATGGACACAATATAACAAATAAAATAGATAATATACAATACTGGTCCAATTGCACAATACTTGCAATTGGACCTGTATTGTTACACTATGTTGAACAAATTTGTGTCTTTCAGGATTGTAGCAGAAAGTAAATCAGTCACCCCACTCGAAAATGCGAATATATTGTCTCCAATCACTAAACCCGATAAAGTAGCTTGCGTAGGATTGAATTACAGTGGACATTGCGATGAACAGAATATACCGCATCCCAAAGAACCCATGATTTTCAGCAAATTTTCATCAGTTATTGTGGGACCTGAGGATAATGTAGAGATTCCTCCAATTACAGACGTACGTACGATTTAAAATATTTATACAAGGGTTGTCTCTCAAATATTGCATATAACAACAAATATCAAACGTCAAAATTAACTGTAATTTTTAGTAACTTAGAGAAAAACATTCAGACCTCTTCGTTTAAACCTGTACCTAAACTTCAATGACAATATGATCCTCCCACCAAGACAATGCAAGTTCGAATTGTTGAACCGTCCTCCAACAGTCTAGTTTAACAATTCAGTTGTTTTGTTTTTATTTTCCAGAATGTGGATTGGGAAGTCGAACTAGCAGTGGTAATTGGCAAAAAAGCCAAAGCAATTCGACGAGATCAAGCGAATGACTATATTTTTGGTTACACAGTTGCTCAAGACATCAGTGCAAGAGACTGGCAAAAAAAGAGAAACAACGGTCAATTTCTGCTTGGAAAATCTATGGATACTTTTTGTCCTTTGGGACCGGTAGTGGTGACGAAAAATAAAATAGATCCCAACAATTTGACTATAAAATCTTGGGTAAACGGAGTACTTAAACAAAGTGGGAACACCTCAGAGTTGATTTTTAAAATAGATTTTTTGGTATCGTACCTATCTCAGTAAGTACCATTCTTGCTTTTTATTTTATTCCTTTTAATCTTTAGAGTTTTTTTAAACTTTTTTCTTCCAGGATTGTAACTTTACATCCTGGCGATGTTATTCTAACTGGCACTCCGGCTGGGGTAGGTATGCACAGGAATCCACCTGAATACTTGAAGAAAGGGGATGTGTTGGAAAGTGAAATCGAAGGAATAGGCAGGATGAGAAACGTAATTGTTTAAATATTAGAAACCCACCTTCAGATTTACAAAAATTTATATATACATATAGGGTTATCCAACAATGTGCTTTTAACTAACTTTATTATTATATGAAATGATATATTTTGGTATGCAATTTTTTTATATACAACACAGATGAACATATTGATTAAAATAAAATATAAATATACTTGAAACATTAAGAAATTATTATACTCACCTACAACTTGCATCTCCCACATGTTCACTGTATCATACATTGACTGTCAAAAAACATCCATCTAAAATGGAGAAGAAAATATTGTATGACAGTTTTTATTAATTTATTTATTCACTTGACAAATAAACTTTACTATTTAATTAACATTTTCTTCTGGTGGGAAATAGGGCCTTGGTTTGGTTCTAGTAAGATCCCATTCTTCTCTTGAATGATAAGGCTCATATGGATCATCAATGTAATACCTTCGTTTTCTCCAGTATGGTCCCACCATTTTATCCAACATATAACTTTGAGTAGAATTACAGAAAACGTGTTGTCTCAGTCTACGTTTTCTTGCAGAGCTCTTTCTCCACAGCCTATAACCAAGAAAAGAATTTACTCATAACTTATATTTCACAACTTTTATAAAAAGTATACCTTTTATTTCTACCACATTTGGTTCTTATCCAGGCTCCCCACTTTAACCGATAGAATCTTCTCAATACAGCTTTAACAGATTTCCTTTTACCTTTTCTATATGAAAATTTTGTTACTGTTCTTACTGGTATGTTTGCTACTTGTAGTTTCGGTTTATCAAAAAGAATATTAGGAGCTATAATGGGACTCTGGTTATTTAACAGAGATGTAAAATTCCTGGTTAATAATGGTTGAGTTACGTTTTGTTTGATTACATTTTGAGCTAAGAAAATTGAATTAGCTCTAGCCGCTACAGAAGCTCTTACAGCAGAAAACAGCACTTGTTTAAACATATTTTTAGCAGATATCGTCCATGATTTATTTGGTTAAGTTCACATTAAATTGAATACAAGTTTTAGGTTAGGACAAGGGATATTTGGTGGTTTTAGGTTGCAGAAACTGTTTTTGGTATTACATAACGAGATTATAATCATACATACTCAGTGGCCACAAATATTAAGACATTTTATTTCTAATTTAGAAATATAAAACTTGCAAAGGAAATTTATTCCAAGTTATAGTAATGAAGCATATATGTAGAAAAAAATCAATCTACAGATTCGTTTGAGATAATATTCCAGAATGAGTTGAAGGATTTAAAATGCAACAAAGAATCCACATGAAAGTGAAGTGAGGCAGAAATCAACAAAAATGGGTACTGAGTTGAATTGAAAGTGCTTTTCATTTATACATTTTTAAATATTTTCCTAATCGTATTTGCGCACCCTGTAAATATAATACCAAATCTAGTGATTTTTTCAATATAGCCAACCTAAAAGCAAAAATGACAACTTAACCTTAAATCTTTTTTTAAAAAAATCAATTTTTCTATAATGTTACTTAACATTCTACTGTAGTCACATAAATATATTGTTCTTAAAGTTATAAACTTATTTATGTACGTTTTTACAACCTCATCACTATATTATATACATTCCTATAAGTTTTTAGTTTTTATCCTTGCTGCGGAGATGACACAGATGACGGCCCGACACTCTTAAAACTACGGGTTATTCTCGGAATCCTAATTTTCCTGTTTCCATTCATTCTTAAAGTGGCTTTTTCCCAAAATGCTGAGATTAATTATAAGGATTCCTCATAAAAAAATATGGGTAAGCTAATCTTTCTCATTTAATTGATATGGAATATCAGCATGTTATGTCATCTTTATTTGATCATTTTTTAAAAATAAGTTAATTTACAGTGTATATCGAAAATTACTTTTTTTTTAAATAAAATTAAGTTAAACTGTATTATACTGTTAGTTCCAAATAAATTTATATATTCACTATGGTTCTAAAGTCCATAATTTTGTATAAAATGTATGTAAACATTGAAAAAATATTTTCAGCAAAAATGCAATGTCCCCGTAGCTTATCGAACTCAAAATTTCCATAAAAACACCATCCCCAAACGAAATTATAGTCAAGGCACTAAAGCAGAAAGTGGAGGAGGAGGAGGTAAATTTTTATTGGCTGTTGGGGCCATTATTACCGCTGGTGGAGCTACCTTGGCATATGCTAAACATGATCCAGACTTCAGGTAATGATATAAAATTAAATAAATGCCACAACTTTACTGGTTATTATTTTTAGAAAAACATTGAAAGGAATAGTACCATTCACAGATGATCTAATACGAGTTGTTTGGCAAGAAGACAACACATACTCAAGTAACCTGATTGCTGCTTACTATGATAACATTAAGCAATCAGTACTTGGTTTATTTTCTGGTAGTGGTAGCGATAGGACAGGAGACAGAGTCTCCAAGTCCCTTCCTGAACCAGCAGAATACAAAGGTATGGAATAACTTTGATAAATGCTTTACCCATAACTAAAATTGTGGTGTTAAACTTAACCTAACATTTAATCAAGAATTGGAGATATAAGGGGCTGTTAACTGTATGTTTTAATTAATAATTTGAGTGTTTATTTTGTGCTTACTCTTTGCTTTTGGCAGCTCCTCCGCCTATCGTTCCAGTATTAGAGAAAGAAGTAAAAAAACCACCTCCACCAAGCTATACAGAGATTAGACTGGAAAAGATTGAGAGTGGAAAGCCAGAACCAGTGATTGAATTGGGTATTTATATATTTTTACCATTTAAAATCGGTTATAAATTTTTGATAATAAAATTTCCTTTTTTTGTTAGCTGGAGACCCTAAACCCAAAACTGTTACAATTTCATCAGACTCTCCCACCACTGAAAACCTCGCAAAACTAGAACAAGAAATTTGCGAATCTGCTGAAGAAGCTGTCAATGCTTTCAACAAGGCTGTTTACATAACAAAATCTTATAATGCAGACATAGAATACATAATCGATGAAGCTGTAAATGAAGTTAAACCAGAAACATGGGAAATTATCAAGGGTAAAACTAGATCTAAGCAAGAATGTGTTCGCAGAGCGAAAGAAAAGGCCGATGTAGCTGTTAGGAAGATAAATAAATTGAAGGAATTAGTTTCCAGGTGAGTAAAGCGACAAATTTGTTTGAAATTGAAATAAATTCATTCTGTTTTTAGTCCATCCTTTGAGGCAGAACAATCTACGAAACAAATAATTCAAACAAACATAGCAAAAGTACAGGAAGACATTGAAAACGCTAAAAGAGAACTAGAACGTGAACAAAAAATAGGCAGCGTCGCCGAAAAATACTGGGACAAAGTAGAAAAAGCTCGCGTTAACTTCTCTGAAGAATTAGAAAGTCTTTTCCCTACTATAGATCTTTCTAAGAAGCAGCTTTGCCTTACCCAAGAAGATTTAGACCTTTTCGTCTTACACACTTACGCACACGTCTTATTTTACCAGAAAGAGTTGGCCAAAATGGAAACCATCATCCAAGAAAGACTGAAAGTTGCAACTGAAGCTGCTAAGAAGGGCGGCGGTGAAGTTTTAACGAATCTACAGATTTGCGAGGCTCTGGAACAGGAAAAAAGAAGACTCAATTTGTGTTTCCAACAACAGGTTAGTAATTACGAAATAATAAGGCGTTTGTCAAACTTCTATTTCACCAATCATCGACAAATGTCGTTTGACAGGCAGTCATTTGATTATTATTTCTTCTTGTGTGTTTTTTTGTTGCAGATGTTAAAATTGAGGAAAGAACACGAGCTAGAACTAAGAGATCAGTTGAAAAGACAGTCTCAAACGTTTACTGATCACTTGGACGAAGCAGTCAGGCGTCGAGCGGAAGAACTCGAACTAGAACTGACAAGAAAATATGACGAGTTGTTGGAAAATGAAAAATGCAAAGCCAAGATACAGTTATCGGCTGTAGTAGGCAGACTTAAGGGATTAGATAAAGCTATAACTGGTAAGAAATTAGACTTATGCACAAATTGATATCGGGTTTTATGTTAATTACGCCTAAGGGTCGGTTCTATAAAAGTTCTTTCGGGAAAGACATATACAAGCACGTTCTATTACCATTCTTTTCATTTTCATATGTTTTGGACACGCAAATGTTGTTCAGTAACTTGTTATAAACATTTTAAACGAAAAAAAACCTTATTTTTTTAGTTTTTTTCATATAACGTAAAACGTACTGAAGCAATATCGATGGTATGTATAGATAAATTGTAGATAATTAAAATACGAACAAAACGAGGGGTCGAGCGAGTCAATCGTATAATTAGGAACCGAGAAAATCAGGAAAAACTGGAAAATTAGAATTTTTTTTATAAAAATTCATATCTTCGTCATTTTTCAATTGCAAGAGCTGAAACTTGGTACAAAAGAAGTTCTTCGTATGCCCTTTATTTGCGCGAAGAGCAGACGCCATGCGACGGTTACTTTTATCGCAATTGCAATTGAAAGGGTTAGAATGAAAATTGTATAAGTGACATTTATATTGTTTGGAGATGATTGAGGTTATATCTCTCAATTTTATTACAGTAAAATATAGTACAATTTTATCTATGAAGTTATGTTTAGGTTGATACACTTTTTTTCAAAAAAAAAATCATTTATGCCCTTTTTATTCGGAACATGTTCTCAAAAACATTGAAATAAAAAACATATTATTCTAGAAAGCAAACTTTATTCACATATCTATTAATTATTTTCATAATCAGAGTTCAGAATAGGCATATCATCCACGTCGTCGTCTCGGTCAGAATCGTTATCAGTGGAATCATCATGATTCTGTGTATTTTTTGATGTAGATGCTGTAGATTTGGAAGGGTCATTTCTTTTAGTAGGTTTCCTAGTGTAGGGCTTCTCTGGGTTAAGCGCAGAATGACGATGTCGGTTTTCTCTGAATCCGCTAGAACTAGCGCCATCTCTTGATACGTTGTTCATTATCGAAAATAATTCTTCCAACGAATTCGTCGAACTGATCATCATCTTTGCATGATTTTGTAAAGTTTTATCTTCAAAGCCGTCGATCACATAAAAAAGCATTTCACTTTCAGGTACTTCTGCTTGATTTACCAATAAAACTTTGTCGTGAAAATAACTTGAAAAGCTCTCGAATTTTTTCCACTTCCTTCTTTCCATTATCCTTCTTAAGGAAACTGGATCTACAATCGGCATATACATTCTTCCTAGTTCGGCTTTTAGGGAATTCCATTCCATTATAACATGATCCGTTTTACTGTGATACCACTTTAGCGCGTGGCCCCTTAATTTTCCAACAACGAGCAATTTCAAAGTCTCGTCCGGGACATTGTACGTTCTCTGAACTGAATCGACTCGTTCTAGCCATACTTTGACGTTTTGCTGTTTGTCTTCAGATCCATGGAATTCAGGCAAGAGCGAGGACAGCTCCTTATTCGTAATTCGCAAGCTACTGTCTTCTCTTCTATCATTTTTACTCTGTTCATAATAGGCCAAAATTGCTTGGACCGTCGTTTGGACTATATCTTCCACACTCACTTGAGTATTGTTACCGCAGTTCTCCGTTTCTACGGGAATTTCAGCTCTTGAATTTTCGGCCATGCTTCAGATATGTTTAATAATCTACCAATATTTCGGTCATCCGGCTTTTTTTATCCCACTTCTGACTGTTGTAGGGCTTCTCTGGGTTAATCGCAGAATGACGATGCTAATAGTTTTGGTTTTATATATTTATTTGATAACTTAAATCACATAACATAAAAAGACATAACATTTGGTGGATGCACCGCTCACACAACCACCTTTCATAAAATCATAATACATACTGCCCCTGTCCCCTGCCGCATCTATTGTCTTAGGGCGAGAGTAGGACAATAGATATTAATGTCCTACCGAGCGTACCTATAGGCAACCAATAATACACCAAACATATTAGTGTTGCCTTCCCTAAAGATACCTACACTAGTAGTTTTCTTAACTCCATGCTTCAGATTTTTATAGAAGCTATGATAATATATGGGTGGTATATTATACTCCAACAAAGTTTGTAAATTTTTCCACTTCTCTGTTGAAATGCTTATTGGACTCTCATTCAAATTGGAGCAAAATACTTTATGCAAGTCACAGGGTGGTCGACCATCGCCCAAATGAAGACAGACACATGTCGAAAATGGAAAATCATCATAAATAGTGAGTTTGAACTGGAAGGAATATCTTCTATAAGTTCCTTGTGGCATTACTTGTTATTTTTTCTTATTTTCTTGGGAATCAAACCACAATAATGTTTTTTTATTTTTTTATTTCAACGTTTCGGTAGCGTTGTCAAGATTAACTAATAATGAATGAATGAAAAATTTTTGGTCCTTATCTGACACAACGAAAAAAAATTGACAATAATATTTTGAAGTTTAAGACTACAAAACTTTGTTGTCAAATTTTATTAAGGTCCATTCATAGTAGATCACACCTCTGGTAAAATGTGAAATAAAATATTTCATTTCATGACATTCTAACGATATGTAGTCCACTAGAAATGGAATTCAGTGAAGTGCACGTTCCAGGAACGGTTTTTATTGGGATAGCGCTTTTTTTCTTGTCTATTTTGGAAATTTTGTTAATAAAAACGCGATTGTTGTTACTTTTTTGTGTATGATTATTTTTGTTTTCAAAATATGTATAACTCAGTTTGGTGATTTTGTGTATTGAAGTGTGTATCGATTAACAACAATTCCAAAGATAAATCATAAGAAGTGAGCAATATTCCTGAAGTTCAGTTTTTTTTTATCAACATCTTTCTTGGGGTCACTTATCATGAGATTAAGATTATCAAAGGAATGAAAATGTTCTCATCTCATATCATGAATCGAAAAGCTTTTAGAAGCTGATTTTATTACATTACTCCAATCTTGTGGTACAAATACTTGTGGGAATTTTCTTTTGCATTTCTCAATCAGCCCGAATGACCTATCACACTCCATATATGTGTGACCTGGCTCCAAAAATTTATGGTGGATTTCTTCGAGTTGGGATGCTTTGACCAAAAACATGAATAGTTTGCAAGAATCACTGTAGGTGACCATTTTTTTTACAGTAGGTGGAAGAGTCTTGATGAAATGAATCAAACACGAACCTATTTCTTGAGAACCTACATCCTCAGACCAAACATACATATGAGCTGCATTCTTAATCAAATCATAGATGCAGAAGTTATAGGTCCATAACTGCCTAAGGAAAAAAACTTTGGCATACGACAACAGTATCCGTCGAATGTTTAAACTGTTCTTTATCAGTTTTCTTTACTGTTATGGCTTTTTCAGCGCGTCTTTGGTGGATAGTCATTTGAATCTTACTTTCTGCGATTTTATGGTGGTCTGATGAATATTTGATGATATTTTGATAAGAGTCACAACGGGAACAGATATCAGAATGTGGGCGATGAAAACGTATTGAAAATATGCCGATAATAAGATAGTTTGACAGGTATGTGGTTTTCTGCACCACAGGTAATTTTGTATACGTCATACATAATTTGTATGTTCAAGTCAGGCGATAGGTACTTCGTCGGACGCACCGGAATTCGGTCCCGCTACCAGCGGAAGGGACTACCTGTAACGGATTAAATTCGAAGTGTGGTCACACCAGCGAAAATGCGATTTCGGAATTGGGTCCCATGTACCTACTATTTGTTTAATTTTTTGGGCTTAGGACCAACAGTACACACTTATTGTTGTTGTACTGGCATGTTTAAAAATTTACGCTAAATGCGTATCGTCAAAAATAAAAACAGTACGTGAAATAATAACCCAACCAAACCTACCCCTACCAAACCCCCTTTCGTATTTTTAGTCAATTTTTTTGTAGAATGAATTATAATAATTTTCAATAATAACCCAATTAAACCTACCCCTACCAAACCACCTTCGTATTTTCAGTCAATTTTTTTGTAGAATGAATTATAATAATTTTCAATAATAACCCAACCAAACCTACCCCTACCAAACCACCTTCGTATTTTTAGTCAATTTTTGGAGAATAAATTTTAATAATTTCCAATAATAACCCAACCAAACCTACCCCTACCAAACCACCTTCGTATTTTTAGTCAATTTTTGAAGAATAAATTATAATAATTTCCAATAATAACCCAACCAAACCTACCCCTGCCAAACCACCTTCGTATATTTGAGATAATGATTTTTGAAAAAAAAATTTAGAAATTCAGAAGAACAATTGCTAAAAATAATCTTTTAATACCCACATGAAATCTACCTGCTTCGACAGCGGACCGAATTACGAAATCATCCTTTCGGATTTGGACAAGGTCCCTGTGAGCAGCGGCGGGCGTAATTTCGGCCGGTAATCCCTTGGCCTACCTGCATAAATCAAGGGGTACCATTTATGACAGGGGTAATTTCGGTCGACCGACAAAAATTATTAAAAGCGTTCTTTCAAATCATTTGCCAGAGAATTTGTCATCGATAGATGTCAGTCTAATAAGAAGAAATTTGTACAACAGCCGCCGTAAGCTCTTACCAGCCCTGCCTAAGGATATTCACGATGTACATTCTGTACTCGATAGTTATGGACCGAAAACCACAACAGGTTAGGTTAGGTTAGGTTAGGTTATTGAAATAAAGAAATATTTTAATATAAAGCATTCTGTTATTTTATTTGATTTGCGGCCGAAAATACCTATGAGATAAGGAAGCAACTTAAAACCTCCGGCCGAATTTACCTGCCGGCTTTTAGTACCTGCCCTTTTTCCGGCCGAAATTACATCCGCCCGTGAGCAGGTAGCATTTTTGCTAGGTACCCGGACCGAATTCCGAAACACCGACTTCGTCATAGGATTTGATTTCCTGGAATAATGACTTCGGTATCGTGGGAGGGAAATTCTTGATGTGGTTGATTACAAGAGATCTCTGCTCATTTCCCATTCTTCTATGAGTTTGACATTTTCCCCTTCTATCAGGTTCTACAATATTGAGATGATTTGTCTTGGCACAAACAGTTGAGAATCTTTTATTTGAGATATCGAATGTCTTCAAGAAAAAGGTTTTGCAAACGCGCTTATTTAGTAAAAATATATCGGTACTGAATTTTCGTTCAATATTGCTGTTAATCTTTCTTCTATCTATGCTAACTTTCTTACTACACGATGATAAAAAAGCAGTTTGATGATCGTAAGAAGGCAGTTTATGTGTATAGTAGGCTTCAAATAGTTTTTGTCTCTGATCTTCATTTATATTCATATTACACTTTAATTATAAGTGAAGAAAATGCACAAAAAAAAAGAAAATTGCAAAAAAAAATCTGGGTAAGGCGATGGATCCGACTAAGAAATAAATTGGGTGCTTGTAACACCCTTATACGAGAACCTTCTGTAGAAGATCCTTATCCTTATTTTTTTGTGCAATTTTTTTACATCTGTAATCCCAGTTATAGCTAACAGATGTTCTTCCGGTTTGCTTCTTGCGATTCTATCTTTAAATTCACGATTAATTTTGTTCCACAAACAAGGCAGTTTCTCATATTCCTCCAAAAAGTGGACGATATCGAAAACAACATTTTCATTTTCCATTGTTTACCTTGTAAACCAATATTATTTTTAACCTCACTTTCACACGTGGTCGCGACAATGCGGCACTGCTATTTTCACGAGGTATGTTGCGTGATAAAACCGGCCTTTATTCTAAGACCTACCTAATGACACTTGATAAACACAGCAAGTGTCAACTGCCAAATTGACGGATATTTTAATAATGTTATGATTAATTTAGTTTTAAAACGTTTTTATTAATTTTTTTTTTTAAACCAAATGAAGTTATGCTTGGTGTCTTTTATGCCGGGAAGAATTTTTTGTCATATTTTTACAAACAATCAGGTAAATTTGTGATAATTTTATTGCCAGTAGTTCAAATGTATATTTAATTGAATATAATACAATGAAAACATGCAAGATTCATTTTAAAATAGCTATTTGTGTGTTTAAAGTATTTAAAAACAATTATATGGAAGAAATTGTGTACTCGCTAATGTTAAAATCATTATGTTTGTATTTTTTATGCGTTCAAAGAGAAGGATGGTATTATTTCAGGTATACTATTGTTATATTTATTTTTAGATTTATATAAAAGGAATCCAAACTTGTTATGCTCCGTTTTTATTACTGATGGCTTAGGCTGTTAGAATTGGTGGAAAAAGAAAAAAGTATTATGGGATGCATAGAATCTTAGGGTTAACAATAATTGATCCATTGGCTGTATAGCTCCACTCCTATTTGTACAAGCCAAGCGATCTCCTATTTTCTTTAAAATATGTACAACTGTCGGATTTTTTAACTGAAATTTTTGGAAAAAAGACAAATCGTCGTACTTTTCAAAATATCGAGGATATATTGAAAAATTCTTAGCCTGCTATAGAACCATATAAAATTTCAATGTCAAAATATTTTATTACCCAACATATTCTCTTAATTGGATACATTTATTACAGCGAACCTGCAACGTCTCTAGACCTTTCAAAAAAATGTTTCTTCTTGCTCTGCAAACCAGACCTCCACAGCTTTTATTACCTCCTCGTTGGAAGAATATTTACGACCTTTTAAACTTTTTTTCAGTTGAGGAAAGAGATGATAATCGGACGGAATCTGGTGAATAAGGGGGGTGTTCTAGTAATTCAAACCCTAAATCACGATTTTTTTGCATGGCAACATGAGATTTGTGTGCAGGGGCGTTGTCCTGCAAAAACAAAACAACTTTGGATAGCTTTCCGCATCTTTTCTCTTTAATTTTTTCCCGTAGAGTGGTCAGTAATGTCGAATAGTAATCTCCAGTTATTGTTCTACCCTTATCCAAAAAAATCAATCATGATTACTCCATGGCAATCCCAAAAAACTGAAGCAAGAACTTTTCCAGCAGATTTTTGGACACGAAACTTCTTAGGTCTTGGAGAACCAGAGTGTCGCCATTCCATCGATTGTTGCTTTGTTTCTGGATCGTAGAAATGTACCCAAGTCTCATCCTTAGTAACAATTCGATTGAAGTCTACATCGTTTTCAAATCGAGCACAGATCGAACGCGATGCTTTTACCCTTGCACTTTGGTCAACATTCAAACATTTGGAAATCCATTTTGCAGCAATTTTTCTCATGTCCAAATTGACGTGAACTATATGATGAACGCGTTCATACGAAATATTCAGTGCTTCAAATATCCGTTTTAACCCAATTCGACGGTCTGATAACTTCATGTCATGAACTGCATCGATATTTTCGGGGACTGACACAGAAACTGGCCTTCCCGATCGGTCATCATTTTCATTAGAAAATTTAACTCTTTTGAAGCTTGCAGTCCAATTTTTCACGGTTTCATACGAAGGACATTGATCACCAAGGGTATTAAGCATATCTTCGTAAATCTGCTTACCTCTTAACCCCTTTAAATACAGGTACTTGATACTCCAATTTTTCGATTTTCACAATTTCGGTGGACATCTTTTTTCTTTTAATTTATTGCGTAACTCTGGTTTACTTTTTTGACGTCAAACTTCACACTGACACTTCTAATAAGTTATTGTTCGTTGCTATGGTAACGCAATATTTTGTTAATGCATGGAACTGGTCTAGGCTAACTAGATATCAATACATCCTCGTAAATATTATTTCATTATAACAAGAGCATCAATTTAAGATGGCGCACCGGTTGAAATTGAACCACGTGACCTCATTTGATGATCTAAGCCAGCGTCACCATGAAAATGCACCTCTATTATTGACTTATTTACACACAAGTAACATTTTTGTAACCCCAGATGACCAATCTCTTAAATAATCATCCATACAGCGTCCGCACCAAATGGGAAACGCGTATTATACCCTTATTTCAGTAAATATCAAAAAATTCATTTGAAAAAGTTGTTCATCAGTTTCTTGACAAGAATACCATTTTCAATAAATTTTCAAAAAATAAAAATCTTTTTTCTTATAGCCACCATTTTAAAAAAGATGGAAAAAATTATCTTCAAATATTTATGTATTTTTTAATGATGAACAACATTTTCAAATAAAATTTTTTGATATCTACTGAAATAACAACTCAAAATCAAATTTTCAAATGCACCTCGTATATTATGCTACATTTTGTTGTTGAATTTCAAGTTTTAGGGGATGAACTTTTATGAGAATAGTTATTTGTTTTACTAGGCATCAAATCTGCCTTTCTGCCGTGTGAAACATATAATTTTTTCTTCAAATTTGTTCCAATTCCACGCAAAATCCACTTTTTCATATTTAAATTGCGTTTCATTATCAATATCCAAATAACTAAATTATTTTATGACACTTGGCAGGCTTAGAAGTTGTACTTTTAATGCCTAGGCAGTAAAAGTGCACTTTTTCTGCCTAGGCATTAAAAGTACAACTTCTAAGCCTGCAAAGTGTCATTAAAAGGCCGCTTTTAATGTCATTTGGAGAAAAATAACTTTTTATCGAAAAACACATAATAAATAAGTGTCCCATTTGGTGCGGACTTTGGGGATGACGCTGTATAATATAATTCTGTAGTAAAATCGACATTTTTTGTTAGAAAAAAACAATGCAGACGCAGCTAGCAGGCAAGCTCAAGTCTTATGGAGTGCCTGTCAAGCTTTGTTAAGAGCAATAAAAGCCGGATGTCCGGGATTATCTTGGAAAGACCAAATCAGGCCGTTGGAACCGGAAATTTCAGCCGTGGAAAAAGCAGCGGGTAAGTCTTCATATACGGGGGGTTGTCTTTTAAATTTTGTGAAGGTTAAAAATTAGTAGATACCTTTTATACCGAACCGACAAAACAGCAATTCGAGTTGAAAAAAAAACCGCAACGTTTTGCAGATTTTTCGGCAACTCAACAGTTGCAGTTTTTTTTTTTTTCCCCGATCGATGTCGGTAACATCAAAGAGTTGCTGCCGTTTATTGCAACTCAGTCGGCCTGGTGTAAACGGCTTTGTTACCAACTTGAGTTGCGGTGAGCTGTGTGTTTATGTCATTAGTCTGGCAAGGTTATTTATTTATTTTCATAAAAAAATAATAAGTATATAGTTTAATTATTAATAATAATAATTAAGGCAGTGCAGTGTTTACGTTGACATCTTTGTAGCACCATCATATTTCCTTCTATTTAATAAGGATCTCACCCAATACCTGCGTGTACGACGTTTTCCTTGTTTTTTTTTCTAAATCACGTAACCAACCGCACACGAGAAGAAAAAGCGTCACTAACCATCTTCATTTTTTTTTAATAAATAATATAAAATAATGAACACCCATCTACTTTCTGAATTGAACTAAACAAACCTGCAACTGTTTCTCTGATGTAAAACGACGGAAAACAAAAACTCGACATTAACTAATTTTTGTCTGTTTAGTGTGAACAGTTTGAGTTTTTGTTTTTTGAAACAGGAGCTCAACTAGTCGGTTTGGTGTAAAACCGCCAAAACCCTATTGTTTTTCGAGGAAGAAAGAAGAAAAAAGCATTTTTGCATCCTTTGGAACCAATTCTGGAAGCTCCAATTTCACGATTATGTTATATGTCGATCTTCTTGGATCAGCTCACGTATAGCATCGACGTTTTCCTGGGTGACTGGTGTACCTGTTTTTAGATTGTCGCTAAGGTTAATCCGTCCACTTTTTTGAGCGAAAATGTTCTTGGTTCAATTCGACTTTTCGACTAAATCATAATTTTTTTAAATTCAGTTTAATTAAAGCTTTAAACGAAGTGGTCTGACACAGGTTCGTGCTGGACCCCTTCTTAGGGCGGTGGACGGCCATAGCCAAAGGGCGCCAACACCCCCACCCCCTTCCTAACCTCTGCTTTTTTAGCGCGTTGATCGCTCATGACGCTGGGTTCAATTTGCTATTCTGGCATCTGGTCACTGTTCGAACGAACCATCACACTTACACAATCGTACTAGTATTTGTCAAACAAAATGGCCGTTTATTGTTTGCTCAAGAATAACGGTAATTTCAAATATTTGCAATACGGAATGGCAAAATAAGAGACAAAGTAGGAGTTGAAACGTAATAAGTGTAATTTTTGGTAAAAATTTCACAAATGTATAGGCATTCTTTGAGTGAATTTGCAAACTGAATCTAAACCTGGAGAAGTCTTTTAAGTTCGAAGTTGGAGTGGCAAAGATAGTCAATAACGGTGTCTGGATCTATGGGGTTGTCGTTTGTCAAAGACGATCTCAATCTGGTTTTGATAAGTTTCAATTTCGAAAATGCTCGTTCGCAAGATACTTGAGTCAATGGGATAGTTAAAAGAAATTTATACACTTTTGAAAGTTCTGGGTATTGTAAACAGTACATGTTATATTGTAATATAATTTTATATGCACACTTGATACAGTTATTGCATGATGCAGACTCTTTGCACTGGACCTCGTGGTCTTCATCATCTTCTTGCGCATCGTCATCATCACTGTGGTCATCGATTTTCTCGTCCGAGACATCTTCATTCTCATAGTCGGCGTTCAAACTTGCATTTGAAATCTGGGGCCATACATTTACGAACGAGATAAGTTCTTCTTTCAGCTTTTCTTCATCAACGTTCAAAATTAATTCTCCTATTTTCTTCAATGTTTTAGGTGGAAGAGATTCTTAGGATTTGAATGTTTTTGGGTCAAAACATGCCAGATCCAAGTATAGCGAATATACAATTACGAAGATCTTTATTTTGAATTCTTCTTCGGGAGAAGTTCCAACACTGTCGTCTTCAGCAAGTTCTCCTGCCATTTTCTTTACTTTCTTCTTTCTTTTCTCAGTTATTGCTTTGCCAATAACAATCTCATTGAGAATTTCATCAGCCTTTGCTCTTTCTTCGAGTTTCTGCGTCATTTTCAAAAAAGCGTTGTGCTGCATTCAAAGTCTCATCAAACTTGTCTCTTAGGTGTATAATGATCCAGATTTAATTATATTTATTTAAATTTTCTGTTTACGTAAGACGGTGTTAATTATGCTGTTAAACAATTTAATGTTGATATTCTAAAAGTAAAATTTGTAAGTTTCGGAGCCGGAGGGCGGACACGTCCCGGCGGCCAATGGCTTTTCTTCGCCTAATGCAAAAAACCGCACATTCGCCAGGCTATCGCAGTGACATAGAATGTGTTCTCCGTTTCTTCTTCTAGGTGACAAAACCTGCACATATCTTCGTTTGTCAATCTCATCAGCTTTAAATGCCTATTGAGCTTACAGTGCCCCGTTAACAGACCCACTACAGCTTTAACAGTTTTCCTGTCTTTGGCCATCAGATCTGCTGTAAATTTTGGCGAGTGTTCTAATATGAACTGTTTCGCTTGCCTCTGTCCTGGTGAGTTCCTCCACCATTTCAGAGATTTGTGGGCGACCCACTTCTTTGTTTGTTTCCTTGTTATGGTTTTTGCAACGCCGCAGAAGGGTTCCGGCCCAACGAATGACAATGATGAGCCTTGCTTGCCCTTATGCCCCTCGTGCCCCGGTACCCAGGCTACCGTAACATTGCTACGCCCAGTGTGTTTAGGGCCCGCACACAATCCCATACTAGCTTAGAATTGACCTCTACGGAGTTGAGTGCCTTTAGCGCTGCTTGGCTGTCTGTGAAGATGGCAATTGAACGATATGTTCTCTTCTGCCTTTCAATTTCTTCCACACAGTGGTGAATCGCCGTCATTTCCGCCTGGAAAATTGTGACTTTCCTTGACAGGCTTACCGGGAAGGCTATCCCTTGCTTTGGCCCTACTATACCGGCTCCTACGCCGTCTAAGGTATTTGACCCGTCTGTATACCAAAAAACATCCGCATGTATGGGTACACCTTTTTTCCAGTCTTCCCTGTTTGGTATAGTTACTTTGAACTTATTATCGAAGCTATATCTCGTAGCTATTGCATCGATGGGCTGTCCCATTACGTAGTCTGCCTTTAGCTCCTCGATTAGCTTCCAGTTGTCAGCACTATGCGTTTGGCTTATGTGTTGCTGGCTATGTATTAATCTGTGCATTACAGATCACCTTGTATGAATATGTGTAGAGGTGGCAGATTCATTAAGACTTCCATTGCAGCTGTAGGAGTAGTTTTCATGGCCCCTGTAACACACAGGCAGGCCAGCCTTTGTGTGTTATTCAACAGCCTTATTGCTCCTACTTGCTGCGTCTTAGTCCACCACCCCACGGACCCATAAGTTATCATTGGTCGGACAACCTTTGTGTATAACCACAGGGTCATTTTTGGGTTGAGTCCCCAGTTCTTACCGCACAGTCTTCTACATCTGCCTAAAGACATGATAGCTTTCTGTGTGGTTTTCACTATGTGAGTATTCCAAGTGAGCCTATGATCAAAAAATATCCCTAGATATTTTGTTTCTTTGGCAAATGGAATCTCTGTTTCTCCTAGCACTGGTGGTTTTAGGTCTTGCAGTGCTGTTATTTTTGTAAAGTTGACAATTTGTGTTTTCTGAGCGTTGACCGTCAGTTTCTCTTGTTTACACCAGTTGTCTACCATATTTAGAGCTATCTGCATTCTTTCAGATATTACTCCAGCAAACTTACCTTTTACCACAAATACTATGTCATCGGCGTATCCTAGACAATAAAAATCTTCCTTGGACAAATCATTGAGGAGATCGTCTACTAAGGTTGCCCAAAGTAGTGGTGAGAGAACTCCTCCCTGTGGGCATCCTCCACCTGCTCTTGCTTTGATGGTAGCTTGATCCAGAGTGGATATTACTGTCCTGTTCTCCAGGGCGGCCTTTATCCATCTGCATATCACAGCAGGTGAAAGACATACGTACCTTTCCATTTGTTTTAATTGGACATACGCAGTCAGTGATATCCACATAAAATTAGAGTGTCTTTGATACATTCAGGGGAAGTATGACGTAACGAGAAACATTCATCACTTTTACTGTATATTGTTTTATGCGGTACTTTAAAGACAACGAATTTAAGCGAATGACATGACAGGAGGAATTACTGAAGATTAATTCTCGGTTTGGTTGAACTAAATTTAATATTTTATTTGTGTATTTTCAGCTAACAACGACGACTTGGTATGCGCTGTGATTAATGGCATTCCTAAACAAGCTCGCGAAAGAGGCGTTTATCCAGAAGACGCTTTAAGAGAACGTTTCTTAAAGGTAGAAAAAGTCGCTCGAACGGTCGCGTTAGTTCCTGACGATGGCGCTGCTTTACCCGTTCACATACTTTCTTACCTTCAATCGTTGTTACTTATCAAAGCCGCCAGTCCCATTCCTCAGAGCGAGCTCAATGACGAAAAGGTCGACGTTACCAAATGGAATACGAACGATATTTTACAAAGAGCTAGGTATTGGTTAGACCGAGGAGACTTCACTCAAACATTGAAGTACATGAATTTACTCAAAGGTGCTCCCAGGTGCGTAGCCAGAGAATGGATGGAAGAAACGAGAATTTATTTAGAAACCCAACAGGCCGCAAATACGCTAATGGCGTATGCAGCGTCGAGTGGTTTAACGTATTTGTGATTTAAAAAAATTTAGTAATTACCAGCACTTTTTTTGTGATCAGTCGTTAATGAATATTTATTTGTCTGTTGTCGATCATATTTTAGACATTAATAAAATTATATTAAATACATTTTAGCCACCATTATTTTTATCGGTCCATCGGAAAATTACGTCGTTGGTGTTTATATTCATCTAATTGTGAAGGAGTATTTAAATAAATTGTTAAATAATTATTGGATTTTTGTTTTATTTTTACCCTTTCCTTACGTTAATACGCTACGCCGCTGCTTTCCGTTACCGACCGCGCAAGTACACTGGTGATTTTTTTTCTGCAAAGTTTTACACTATAAATGGGACCTTTACAGTAGTAAGCTCACTCAATATAATAAGGAGATCCGGAAGGCCAAAAGGGACTCATGGAGAAGGTTACGTGAGGAAATTGTAGATCCCACAGAATGCGCCCGAATCCGAATAAATACCTGGGGGTAATCTTTGACCAGAAGCTTACATGGAATTCTCACATCGAAAAAACCACACACAAGACCAGAATCGCTCTGGGAAGGTGCAAGCAAATGTGTGGAAAGAATTGGGGATTGATTGGTTCACCACACCAGTCAGAGGCTTAGAGTCCTCGACACCTCAGCCTTTAGGCTTTTTGTGGTCTTGGTTGTGCCGTGTATGTGAAGAGACCCATAGCCATTATCAGGCTCAACAGTCTTTTCACTAAGTCCTTGGAGGTTTTACTCCTAGGAGTCTATATCTCCAATGAGAAAATTTGAGAGGCTGATTCTTCCTCTTCCATTCACAACCGACAGATAGGTTCCTCCCTATATATGCCGATTGAATGCATGTGCTTCTTTAGGGTACAGTGACGGGTGAGTAAACGCGACACTATCCTTATCTGGCCCCTGCTAAGGTTTAGGATTTCGTTGGTCAGCGTCTCCGAAGGTTTTTTTGACCAGGAGTTTGCTGTGTTTTTGTTTCGGCACGTGTCTCCAGTACGACTGATGTTTAGTTTGAGTCCACCGAGATGTACTACCACGTGCAGTAGTTTTAGATATCCCAAATACTGGTCCAGGCCCAGTGAAGGCAGTCTCAGACTCTAGCTTTGCTAGGATGTCTGCCTTTTCGTTTCCTGCAATGCCCTTGAGCCCGGGACCCACTTAAGAGTAACTCTATTGTAGTTAGCCAGGGTTATTAGTTTTTGTAGACAGTCTCACACCAGCCTAGATCTGAAGATTTTAGTGCTGTCTGGAATTAAATCCCAATATGACCAAATGGTTATATACACAGGTCGTGAGGCCAGGGATAACCTATGGATCAGTAGTCTGGTGGCCCAGGACACTGCAGATTGGAACGCAGAGGCAGCTAAGTGGTATCCAAAGGCAAGCTTGCTTGAGTATGACAGGGGCCATGAAAACCACGCCGACTGCAGCCCTGGAGGTAATACTAAACCAACCGTCGCTGTATATTTTCATTCAGGGAAATGCAAGATCTGTTAGTCACAGATTATTACAGGGGCCTCCTACGATAAGTAAAGGACACGGCAAGGCCTATAAAAAGATATATAAAGAAATAAAAGCAGATTCAATACTGGGAATGCCAATGGATCAAATAGCTTCGAAAATGAATACACAGTAGTCATTCTAGAGAGAAAGGACTGGGAAGCAGGGCCTCCTATAACAGCGAATCTCAACTAGTACACTGATAGCTCTAAAACAGACTCTGGAGTAGGAGCCGGAATATATGGGGTACAAGAGAAGATCAAGATCTCTCTAAGCCTAGGGAAACATGCCACTGTCTTTCAGGCAGAGGTAATGGCGGTGCAATGCTGTGCAGAAGAGTTGATGAGACGGGAGGTGGATAACCAAAGAATCGTGATCTACTCCGACAGCCAAGCAGCACTAATGGCGATAAGCTCATATCGGACAACAACAAATCTGGTGTGGGAGATTAGGTAGTCCTAATAGATTGACCCTAGCCCTGGGTGTCAGGTCACCAAGGAATAAAAGGCATTAAAAAGGCCGATGAATTAGCCAAGCAGGGAGTGACTAAGGACATGATAGGGCCAGAACCTTTCTGTGGAGTTGCAAAAAACCTCACTAAGGAGAGCATCCATCAATGGATAAACAACCAGGCGTTGCGCTGGTGGCATAAAACCCCAGGACAAAGGCACGCTAAAGTATTCCTTAAAAGCACTTCGGCCAAACTGTCACGCGACCTACTGTGTCAAAATCGAAAAACGACGAGGATGATGGTGGGAATGCTGACCGAACATTGTTCTTTAGCTAACTGGTCAGCCATTTCACTACCTGCAATCCCCTCATGTGCCGGCACCCATATTAGAGACACTTTGTTGTCTCTTGCCAGCCTGTTGATGGATTCTTTACAGTTTTTTAGCAATCTAGACCTAGTTGTTGGATTACTGATAGCTTTAAGCAGGGCCTGGCTGTCAGTGAATGTTTTTATTTTTTGTTCGGTATATCCTCTTCTGATGTTTTCATCAATACAGGCTATAGCGGCAATCGTCTCTGCTTGAAACACAGTCGTATATCGGCCAAGGCTAAAGATCATTCTCTTTCTGGTTCCTTTTATACCAGCCCCAGTGCCATGGTTTGTTTTGGAACCATCGGTGAACCAGATGATTTCTCCAGAATTATCTGGGTGCATCACCTGTTCCCTAGATGGGATGATGATGTTCACTCTTTCCTCCAGACCAGACTATTGAACCATAGGTGATCGTTGGCCTTATCAAAGTTGCGTAAAGCCAGGTCGTATTCCCCAGGTTTTGCCCATAACTCTTCTGCATTGCCAGAAAAGCCTAGTCGCCGAAGTAGTAATTTTTTCCAGGTGTATCTTCTAATTCAGTTTGAAATCAAGGGTCACTCCCAGATATTTAACTTCTTTGGATATTTCTAGTTCTACTCGGAACATCAGTATTCTACCCTGCGGGATAACTCTACTATTCGTGAAAGCAACTAGTTTGGTTTTTTTTAGATTAACTGAAAGGTCCTCTTAAAGGCACTATTCCTCCACAATTATTCGTACCTCTGGTAATTTCTCATTGGTGACAATTACTATGCGGCGTTTGAAGAAGACTTGGAAATTGCATGTGCTTTACTTATGGTTATGGCAAACGCACTTTTTCTATTAAAAATTTTTCCATTTTGACAGCATTCACGCCTCACAAAATTGGTGTTGAAACAGAAAATTTGAGCGCGACATGTCATGTAATATCATGTGATTTCACGTGAATCTCCAACGTGACAATAGTGTATTCGTTCTTAATGTGTATAAATGGAAAAAGCCGCTTCAACAAATTTATTGCTCATGTGTGTTCACGTGTGACGTGATAATAATGTTTTTCCGCCTTTATTCCCTCTTTTTTTAAGGGATCTCAAAAATGTATAATTTTTTAAATTTTGGAAAAAACAATTAATAAAAAGTATCAAAAAAATTAAAGGGAATTGATAAATTATTAATCATTATTCGGAAAAAACAAATCGGTATAAGCGTTCAAGAATAAAAATTGTGTCCAAAACAAAACAAAACCAGTGAACTATTATTTGTGTATTGTTATATCGCAAAGTGTTATTAACAAACAGATAATTGAGATTAAAGCAAAGTGTGATATATTTTTAAGTTCTGCTTTTCATACCCTTTCCAGCGAATTATCGCACGGCCCCCCATTGCTATTTAAAAAAATTTGGGGGAGTAGATGTCAAGTGTAGGGAGTAAACGTATGTCATAACATCTCGATTCAAATAAAAATTGACG
Organism: Lochmaea capreae; assembly: GCA_949126875.1. Classification (NCBI taxonomy): domain Eukaryota; kingdom Metazoa; phylum Arthropoda; class Insecta; order Coleoptera; family Chrysomelidae; genus Lochmaea; species Lochmaea capreae. The sequence continues at coordinate 6,079,195 of OX421411.1, forward strand.
GGTTCGAGGATTTTTTTCATCTTTGTCTTAAATAACGTAGTTTCCAAATGGGGGGGGGGGGTAATACTTAATATCCACAACGTACAGTGCGTGATGCGGGATGAAGCACGATTTTAGACTTCGGCCTGCCCGAAGTCTGAAATCGTCTTGTTTCCACACAAGCACACAATATACTATTAAATATAACATTGTCAAATTCCAAAACACACTTTAGTTCCCTACATTTCAGTATATTTTTCTTATCATATCGACAACTTTTAAATATTTTTCATTTCCAAAATTCAAACAAAAATACAAAACGTTTAAAATTATTTTATTTATAAAAATAAGAAACTGTCAACTAATTTCATCAAAAACGGTACTTATTTCACTTGTAAACATTTATAATATTGGTATCAATGGGAAAACTACTTTTTCCCTTCAGTACACAATTTTGGATTTTCTAAAAAATACACATTCATTCATTATTTATCAAACCGATGGTGTTTTATACCTCCATGTTGCGGTGGATCGTATTTTAGAGGGATCTACCGGCGCGTGTCAAAGGAGTCATTCCATTTAAAATCGTCTAGTCGGCAAAGCTGCACCATTTTAGATTTTGGTGAAACTCTGAGGGACTCCTCTCTAGGGTCCCTAAGAATGGAATTTTCACGAATTTTATTTTTATCAGCACCCGTTTCCGCGCATTTAAATAAAAACTTTTAAAAATCGCCTTTTTTAGCTTATTTAAAATTTCCTCAAAGAGTTTTTTCTGTTTGAAATTTTTTTCATTATTAAAGCGGAATTCTTAGGGGGACAGATAGTAGTTGGAGTGTACTGAATGATAATTTAAATAATCAAGGAAAACTAAATTTATAAGATTATAATATAAAAAATATTGAGGTAATTTTTGCTGTCAAAAACCGATCTATAAGTGCACTACACATAAAAATAACAAAACAAGCGATGCAGTCGTTCAAAGTTAAAGGTAAGAACAAAAGATTCTGAGAGTTTTAGAATTTTATCTCGCAGTATACACATTGATTTTGTGGGCTGAATAATACGATTTTTCAAAAATTCAAAACATCAAGCAAAGTTTTCTTCCATAGAAAATGGGCTGCTCAGGTTGATCAATGGCTAAATGTTATCTATGATATGTGTACTTAATTCCTGCCAACCGGAAGTTCTTAACTCCTAACAGTTTAGACGCTAGAGTCACTTGAAATTCACGAAAAATGAGTAAAAAACACTCATTTTCAGTATGCTCTCGCTAATGGTAGGTCGTCATAAAAAAAAATTATCATTCAGTGCACTCAAACTACTATCTGTCCCCCTAAGAATTCCGCTTTAATAATGAAAAAAATTTCAAACAGGAAAAACTCTTTGAAGAAATTTTAAATAAGCTAAAAAAAGGCGATTTTTAAAAGTTTTTATTTAAATGCGCGGAAACGGGTGCTGATAAAAATCTAAAATGGTGCAACAACCATTTTTTTTTATTTTTAGACGATGTCAAATGGAATGACTCAAAGATAAAAAAATTGGTAACCAGAAAATGTAACCTATTAATAATAATAATAAATGTCGATTCTTTTTTTAAAAAGTAATATACAACTTTTTTAATAACTAATTAACAAAAACCAGTTGAGCGACACTAAATTTTTCGGAACCATCCCAGCGTGACACCTATGAACAAACTAAAGTGTCGTTTGTTTTTATTGGGTTTTTTTAAGTTTTTTGACAAAGAGTAGTATTTTGAAAATATTTTCACCACTTTTACAAAAAAACTGATGCAACGTCGTTATACGTCATGTCACATTAATGCCTAAAATTATCTAGAATATTCCTCATATGTGACGAGACATTTAATGTTAATACACATTATGTCATGAACGTAAGTGAAACAAAAACTCATAAGGCAAAATTCAAAGTTTTATTGAAAAAATACAAAAAATTCAAAAGTGAATATACCTATTGAGTAAAAAAGCCCAGGTTAGACTAACTATAAATAAATAATAAAATAAAATACTCCATCACTTTTTATTAAAAAATATAAACAAACGTCAACTTACCACTAAATTCTGCAGCTTTTAACAACTATAAACAAATCGATGCCAGCTTTGCAAAAAGTCAATATACCCATACACTACGTGATACGACACTAAACTATTATTGCTATGCTGAGCCATGGGTGTCTAGACGTCGTGATTCGCGTGTTTCGCCACTGACCGTTTAACATTTTGGCGGTTTATTTTTCAAATGTCATAGAATGACACTAGGATAATCTGCTGTTGACGAGACGTGACACTAGAATGTTGTGTATACAGATTGCGTAAATTACATCGGAACCGTCCGGATTACACAAGTACGACAGAAAAACAGCTGAAAGAGAGAAAAAGAATAATTATGCGCGGTCATTAAGGCGTGTACTTTGTTTCACCTTAGGGGTGTATACTTATTTCCCGAGACTGGCCGAATGCTCATTGCCCCCCTATTTTAATCGCTGTTGCCAGAAGCGCAGATTAATTTGTACAAATGATATTTTTTTCTCGTTATCATTGACTTTTTTTCGAGGGAGAAAATACAGCACGTTTGTGCCAGCATTACGCCAAATAATCTTAGAGATATGAGATCAAATCTTTATCACAGATTTGGTTATTGTCTGGCACAGGAAGGTGGTTTATTTGAGCACTTAATTCATTAAAATTATGTTTACCTTTAGAATGGATTTTTATTTTTTCAGGAAGTTTATATTTTATGTTTAGAATAGGTGTAGGTACCTACCTACTTATTTTATTTTTTCAATTTAATTTATTAATGGAAGGGATTTTTAGTTTATTAATTATGGTTCTCTCAAGAAATGCTGTTTTATTTTCAAGTTACAATGGCTAAAATAATAAATATCCTATTGTAGTTAGAAATTTGAATTTTAAGATGTACAGGTTACGTAATAACGATTGTATTTTTTTATTTCTTCAACACCCTCACTCCTTCCATGTTGGGAGCATATTGAATACCACCAACTAGTGAATTCTCTCTGTAAAGGACCATTCGGCCAGTCTCGGGAAATAAGTGTACACCCCTAAGATGAAACAAAGTGATGACCGCGCACAATTATTCTTTCTCTCTCTTTCATACATCCTTGTCGTACTTGTGTAATCCGAGGCCAGGGTTCCGATGTAATTTACGCAATCTGTATGTATTTTAAGTCTAGAACCCAACGTTCCTTAACGTTGTGTCGATACTGGACATTATAGTAGAGACGTGTATCAACGTCGTGTCACCTTATATCATTAAAAAATGGAGGTTAATGACCGTTTTGCCGCTCAACTGGTTAAGGTTATGTCGATGGGCATCAGAAACAAAGAAGAAGAAGAAATCAGTTTCGTATAAAACCTTTTATTTGAAAATTGGAGTCGCGTAATTGTAAAATTTGGTGTTGGCAACACTGTTACAGTTTCTGGTTAACAACTTTCGACACGCACCACAATACGATCCACCGCAATTGGGAGCTATAAAAAAATTATCAATTCCAGAAAATAGCTCACCCTTTTCAACGTATCAGCCATAAATTTATCGGCACTCCTCAGTCTTTGTACTCTTTTTTCGATCAACTTTTTTTGTACTTCCGGTAACTTTTTATAATTCCTTTTGGTAATTTCCCTCATCTCTTGTTCGCTGAATAATCTTTGGCCTACAAAAAAAAAATCGCGTACTCTCAAATACAATCAAACTGAATAAAAATCAAAATACGCACGTTTTAAAATATTATTGTGCGCATTTTGCTCCAAAAATTTCAACTTCAAATCGTCCTTGTTCAATTCTCTTTCGATTTTATTATTTATCAACGCCAATCGTCTAAATTCAGCGGCGTTTACAAAGCCCGGACGATTTCTAATCAAATATTCCTAAAAATGAATTATTAAAGGACAATCTGTATAAATACCACTACAAATATTACCTGTAAAGTGTAATCGGTATTTTTCTTGTTATTTATAGTGTCGCTGCTATCAGTTTTCGATGACGTTTCGTTTTTTGTAAAGTATAATGGTTCATCTTCAGTATTTTCGCCGCTTTCTAATTTTTTCATTCTATCTTCGTATCTTTTGTTATTGTTTTCATTATTTTTGCGTTGTTTTCTATTGTAAGGATTCGGTACTTTAATTTTTATCTCTTCGAGTTTCTTTAGTTTTTTCTTCGTCCTGTTCAAACAGTAAATATGACAACATCGCTTATATTCTATGTTTAAGTTTGTTGACAGATGTTTATTTTGATTTTAAACAAATATTTTACGGCTGTTGTGTTAAACTGTGGTCGATATGGTAGAAAAATTTGAATATAAATCAATTTATTTACGAAATGATGTGGTTTCACAGTTAAGCAACAACTTCTGAAAAGTCCTACAGTTCTGAAGCTACCAGTGTCGTATCATATACCTAATATATAAATACCATTTACCCATTCTAATAAGAGCACAAAAAGTTCTGTATGGTATTGGTGGTGTTAATTTAAGTAAATACAGTATGTGCCAAAATATACGATACTGAAGTATATTACTCATTACTTATACATTATTATTTGTATACAGTACGTGTTCAAAATACCGAATAAACCAAAAAAATGACGTTAAGCCGCCCTTGGGCTGCTAACAATACTTTCCGTCCTATTTTTGGTGTACATATGATTGCCGATAAGGTAGGCGATAAAAACAAATAACACTGCAACTATCAAACGTCAAAAAGCAGACATGCGTATAACAATGGTGCGCAATTCAGTATTGTATATTATGGCGCATACCTTATTTGGGTTCCTCCAGATGCAATTGAACTTCAGCGATGGGAAAATATTATTAGAGAACAGAATATTGCGAAGGGAACTATACTATAGGTTTGTTCCAACTAGCTATAGAACCGTTCTAGGTATCGTTCGCGATAGTGCTGTGTATCTTTCGAGTTCCAATTGATTATAGTATCGGTACAAAAACTTCTTACTAAAAGGGGTGATTTGTCCATCCCTAATTCGAGTTAGAGCACTATACAATACTCGATACGATTCCAGAATGGTTCCTATATGCCAGTTGGAACAAACTTTGCTTTAGCCATTTACTTTCAAGTGATATTATGATTGGGCCAAGAGAAAAAAATTCTTAGACCAGGAGCAAAGCGTCTAACCAATAAATAAATTAAAAATATAAGTATTTCTATTATTATTCGAAAATATTAATATTATTCAGTCAATTTATACCCTTCCTCACACAACACGGCACTGTTGTTGGTGTGTGTATTGTTTTCCTTGTTTTGGAATGAAAGAATGTTGGTTACAAACAAAGTGTTAGGATTGTTTAATGATCGAAGATGTAAAACAACTAACCTGGTTTTAAAATTTTCCGGAGGTTCGTGCTCCAACGTCAAAGTATAAGCAATGCCATTACGGTTTTGTTGAGTTTTTCTTAATCTGTTCTTACAATGAGAACAATAAATGAAATCTTTCGCCTTTGGGTTTCTTTTACACGTACAGAAGTTTTCGCAACGCTTTGTATATTCCGAAGGATTCGAAGACGATTTCTATAATCAACAAATTGACATATAAATAACTTTTTTGACAAAATAACACATGGGATGAATTTCCCGGGCCTAACAAAGAAAACACTTTTTTTTTTGTTCAAAATTAGTTTTATTCATCAACGTAACATCAACATTTCAATACCGCTTTTGTAGAACGATTCATCTTTTGCCTCAAAATACGTCTCTTACCGGCGAGCATTTTTTTTAGGTCTGCGAACAGCCAGTAGTCGCTGGGAGCCAAATCCGGTGAATACGGTGGATGTGGGAGCAATTCGAAGTTCAATTCATGTAGTTTTTCCATTGTTTTGATTGACTTGTGACATTCTCCCCCAAAATTTGTATATGAATGCCTTGGCAAGATCCAAGAACACGCAAAAGACAATTTTATTACTTTCTAGACAGTTAGTGATATTATCAACTAACTTACTGATAGCATCTGCCGTTTCAACACCTAGGTCTAGACTGGTAAAAAACCTGTAAAGAATCCCTCAACAGGCTGGCAAGAGACAACAAAGTGTCTTTAATATGGTGTTCGAAAACACCTTTTGTAACATCGTACAAAAGGGTATACAAATAGCTGGTGTATGCAAGTGGGACTCAGCATCAACCCCACCAAAACCATCTTGATAGCCTTCACTAAGAAAAGAAAACTCAACCTCAAAACCATTAAACTTGATGGGAACGAGGTTGAATGGAGACAAGAAGTCAAGTATCTAGGTTTGACTCTAGACAGTAAACTCCTGTGTAACAAACACGAGAAGGAGATTACATACAAAGCAAAAATGGCTCTAATGGTGTGCAGGAATCTGGCAGGGAGAAACTGGGGTTGTAGCCCAAAAATTCTTAGCTGGATGTACACTGCCATAGTGAGACCAATTATCACTTATGGAGCGATTGCGTGGAGTAGCAGAACTATTCTATGGACGACGAGAGAAAACCTCTCCAAGATTCAAAGACTAGCCTGTATATGCATAACAGGAGCAATGAGTACATGCCCAACGACAGCAATGGAAGTGATTCTCAACCTCACACCATGACATAAGGTGGTGCAGAAATAACAAGATGTAGACTAAGTAGAGAGGGAATCATTAAAAAATAAACCACCTCTTCACTTCTTAGAAATCAGATAACCTGGGACATGCCACAAGATGGTATGATGAAAAAGTATAACTTTTCAAAGAAATTCGTTACGGAATCAAGCAACAAGAAGGGATGGGATTCAAATACCATTACCAGACTTGGAAAGAATGCCATTCAATGGTACACAGACGGCTCAAAAGCAATAGAAGGAACCAAACACTCTGAAAGCTTGGGGAAAAACCCCAAGTATCTTTCAAGCAGACATTCACGCAATAAGAAAGGGTGCCCAGTTCAATATTGACAAAGGATATAGAAGGCAAAGGGTTATCATAATGTCTGATAGTGAAGCAGCCATTAAAGCGCTGAGTTCTTGTGTAATCAGTTCCAAAATGGTGTGGGAATGCCTAGGCATACTTAATGAACTAGGCGAGAACAATATAGTCACCTTACTGTGGATTCCAGGACACACTGGAATAGAAGGAAACGAAATAGCAGATGAACTAGCGAAGAGGGGGACTGAAATACCCTTTTGGGGGCCTGAGCCCTTTTGCGGAATCAGCTCCAATGTAATATTGGAAGAAATATGTAAAGCCGAAGAAAAGAGAAGATCTGACCATTGGAAAGATCTAGTAGGGCTTAGGCGATCTAAGATTCTTCTGGGTGACTACAACCAGTTGAGATCAAATGAATGCATAAATCAAAGTAAAACTGCACTAAGAGTTTTAACAGGAATCCTAACGGGACATTGTCGCCTGAATGGTCATCTTAAAATGCTAAAAATAGTGGAGGAAGAAGATTGTAGATTTTGTGGAATGGAAGAAGAAACCTCCATCCACATACTTGCGAACTGCACTGCAATTCAGAATCCTAGGCCACAGTACCTGGGAGACTTCTGGATAGAAGAGGGACAGTTACCCAAATTGAAGCCTGCAGATATCCTAAAATTCCTCCTGGAAATAGGACTAAAGGAGCTACTAGTCTCTGAGACTCTCTTCAGAAACAAAGTAGAAGTAAGGGGGCACAAAAGATCTTTTAGGTTTCAGTGAATGTTACCCCAAAATACATACATACATGGGTGCCGGAACATGAGGGGATTGCAGGTAATGAAATGGCTGACCAGTTAGCTAAAGAAGGCTCTAAAGGAGACTTCATAGATCCGGAACCATTTTGTGGAATCACAAAAGATTGCATAAGAGGGGAAATCGGGAACTGACTAGATAGAGAACACCAACTCAAATGGAGGTCGACACAAGGGCACCTCCATACAAAGAGTTTACTGAACAAGGTAGACAAGGAACTCTCAACCAGGCTATTGAAGACAGTTACCGACCTTATGACTGGACACTGCACCCTGAGAAAACATCTGTACAAAATAGGCAAAGTTAGTGAACCTGTTGGAGGAAATGTGAACTCTATGACGAAGAACCTACTCACATACTCTGCTTCTGCGAGAACTGGACGGAAGCACTTTGGAGAGGAAGTAATACAACCATTACAACTACTGAAAATCCCTCCAGTCAAACTAGTGGCCTACGTAGAAGACACAAAGCTTCTGGAATGGAAGTAGATAACATGGGAAATGGTACAAAGATTCCGTTCAAGTGGCTGGGCTGCTGAGCACAACTCAATTGAATGAATAAATGATAAACTTTCTGTTCTTCTTTTATCGTTGTTGAGGAATTTTATTCACTTAAAAATGGTTTAGAATATTTTAGCCAGGCGAGATTGATCTATAATTATGCATTTCTTGAGAATCTCATTTTTTATAAATATGAGTAATTAAAGCCTTTTTGAAATCCTGCGGAATTTTATTTGATACAAAAATTCTATGACAAAACAGCTGTTTTCTTGAACACTTTTGATTTTAAATAGTTAAACCCTGGAGCTTTCATGTCTTTTAGAGAATCTATAACCGTCACAAGCTCTTCTTCATTTGTAGGTGTACGAAAGAAAGAGTTTTGGTGTATTTTAGATCAAGCTGGAGAAGTGTTAATAATATACTTACATTTCCAGGACCGGCGAAAGAAACAGCAGTTAGAATAGGCCGTTTGTCGAGGCATTTTTTGCAGACGGGAAACTCCTGATCATCGCTCCGTAACAGGGAAATCTTCTCCAATGGCACACTGGTCTCGCAACAGTAGCATGTACAGTTTGAGGATGCGTTGGTTGGCATGGAATCGTCAGTCTCTGACACTGTAAAACGATAAGATGGGATTTAAGAAAAATTTTATTCTGTTGATTTAGATCACCTGCGATACAGCTGTGTTAGGAGAACGGTTAGTTACACGGGGTTTATTATATAATACTGTGTGCTGATATGTCCGATTGGTGGTGTCTTTTTCTGGTTCTGGAAAAGTTTGCTGATTAATTTTCAAAATGAGGTTATGTGTGTCCAGATCTGTTGGGTCAAAAATCTCGTAAGAACTGAAACAAGTCTCGTAACCAGTTACCTCATTTCGTTTTTAAAATAAGAGGAGGGAAATTAGACACAAATCTTTTAAATTTCTAATAAAAATTTTAATGAGTCCTCGGTTGTACCATAATATAATCCTGGTAAAGTCTAGAATAATTTCATAAAAGGTATCTCGGTTTTTTCGTTTTTTTTTTTAAATAATTTAAAAAAAAAATCAACAAAAAAATGCAATGCGGACCTTACCATCCATCATCACCGACTTAATCTTAGGCGAGCTAGCTCGTTTTGCTCGACTCTTCTTTACGTTACATTTACAACGTTCTTCTCTATTCTTCGAACGCGATGGAGAAGAAGACATAGATCTGCTGTCTACTTTACAACTCGACCGGCAAATACAGCATCTACGAGATTTCTTCCCACCGACGTCATCTGTACAGAAAATGTTTTCAGGTTCTTCGCACGGTGAGCAGATGCATATTATTTTACTTCTCGACATTTTTTCACCGCTACAAATGCAGATTATTCCATTTTTCGATTTTTTCTTTCGATATTTTTCCCAGCTGCTGGTAGAAGAACGAGAGGATCGGATGTCTTTGGACAGTAAGTCCGTTTGAACGTTTACGGAATTACTGTGGATATTTCCAAATTTGTTTTCTACTCCTCCGTTCGACATAATTAATTTATTTGTTTGAGTGCTTTTATTGTTATTTTCATCTGAAGTTACCGAGGAGTCATCGCGTTTGTTGTTAGGGTTAACGAAAACTTTGGAGTTGACAACGTTGTTGCTAATATTAGTTTCTTTGGAAACCGTTCTTGTCGAGTTTTGTTTCATTTTTTCTGTTTGTATTTGGGTACCAATTTTAGTTTCTGCTAATTAAATAATAAAAATTTATTATAAAACGATTATTGTTTATAGGAAATGCTATAAAAGAACCGTTGGGTGAAGAAAAAAGTAGGTAGGTCATGATTTATACAAAAAATTTTAAAAAAAGAGAAATGAGAATTCAAGCTAGAGAAAATAAAAATAAATTAACCCATTTTAAAATTGTCATCGTACTCCCATGGTTAATGGACTTTTTTACAAATAAATTAACCCCCTTCAAAAAATGTATCGTGCGCCCATGGCAGAGAAATTTTGACAAATAAATAAATTCCTTATAAAACGTACGCCCATAGTATAAAATGAAATTTTTCCAAATAAAATGACACCTAATAAAAAATGTGTCGTACGCCCCCGGTTTATATTGAAATTTTTGTAAATAAATTAATCCTCAAAGTAATATTATCGTACGCCTATGGTAAAAAAAAATGTTAACAAATGAATCAACCACTTTTGAAAATTTTATTGCACGTCCTTGATATAGAAATGTTTACAAATAATAAATTAATTCGTCACAAAAATTTTATGAAAGGAAATTTTTGCAAACAAGTTAACCCCTTATAAAATTGTATCGTTCGCCTATGGTGTAGATTGAAATTTTTGCGAATAAATTAACCCCTTTAAAAAAAATCGTACGCCCATGCCGAATGGAAATGTTGGAAATTTTTACAAATCGATTAATCCCTTATAAAATTATCGTACGCCGATGGTGTAGATTCAAATTTTTGCAAATAAATCAACCATTTTAATAATTTTATCGTACGCCCTTGGTAAAAGAAAATTTTTATGAATAAATTAATTCCCAACACAAATAAATTAAATGTCGTCTTTGCCTATCCAGTGCGCACATGATGCAGTCGAGGCACAACACGTCACATAAGGATGTCGGTAACGCGAGCCCGTGAGTTTTGCCCCTACCAAAAAACGCTTAACGCTGAAATTTGTTAGGAGTAGCAAAAAAGAGGAGCGGCTAAATGTAGCTCTCTTCATCGACGTTGCCTGAGGTTAATTTGTCGAGAAGGGCAATGAAAATGAATGAAGAAGCTATGCAGAAGTGGACAAAGAAGGGGAAGGGTGAATAACCATTCCATTCACCCTTCCCCATCTTTATAGCTTACTCAGTCATTTTCCTTTTCCTTCTCGATAAATTAACCTTGGGACTACGCTTGGCAACTTTGGTAAAGAGAACTACATTTAGACGCTCCTGCAAAAAAGGGTGTTTATTGTTTCTGGAATTGACAACACTGTTTTGCCAAGTAAAATCTGATTGTGATTTTTGACATTTTTAGCATTACTTGAGCACGAATTCTATTCAAAAAAAGATAAAAGTGAGGGAAGTGAACACGCACTTTGAACGCACCCCTTCTTTGTGACGCCAAATAGCCAACGACCTTGAAAATGACATATCGTTACTTTAGTAGGGTTTTGCAAACTGCTTTTTGACACTTACCCTCGAAATAACCAATATTTTTGCAGTTTGGTATAAATAAAAGCTAATTACCTTCATCTGCAACGTCTGTAACATCATCCGGTTCAATACCACCGTCTTTGTCGCCGATAAACGTTAACGTACCATTATTCAACATACTCTTTTTCACATTCTCCGTTGCTCTATCAGTTTGAGAATAACCGGTAGAAGTACTTTTATCTTCCGACGTTTTTCTTGCACCCCAATCAGTTTCTTTATCAACGTTAAAACCAACAGGCGAGACACTTTTATCAACAAACGATTTAGAATCCCATTCTGTTCCTTTATTAACTCGAGCAGATGCGTTAGACGTAAATTTATCGAATGAGATTATTTTCGAGGAATATTCAGATCCTTTATCTACAAATATCGGTGTGGAAGAAGTAGAATCGTTTACTAAAACTTTCCTGCGTTCCCCTGTAGTTCCTTGATCAGTTTGAAAACGTCCAGGGGAAGTACCTTTTATAAAATAAAATCTACGTTAATACAAGCCATTAACATAATACCAGATACTTTCTTGTTAACCACTAAAATATGCCTGTGAAAACACTAAATACTCTTAAAGCAGATTTCGGATCGTAGGACTATGCTGAAATACTGTGTTTTGGAATTCGGTCCGGGTACCTAGCAAAAGGGCTACCTGCTCACAGGGACCTTGTCCAAATCCGAAAGGGTGATTTCGTAATTCGGTCCGCTGTCGAAGCAGGTAGATTTCATGTTGGTATTAAAAGATTATTTTTAGCAATTGTTCTTCTGAAGTGCAGAGTGTAAGACGTGTTTATTTGTGTCCGTTATTGTGATTTTGTTTGTTTGTTTGACATGGAAAATATTAATTTCACCTCTATGACGAGTGAAAAGGGTAAGTGTTTATTAATAATAGATGGGTTTAAATTTTGTTTTCAAAAATCATTATCTCAAAAATACGAAGGTGGTTTGGTAGGGGTAGGTTTGGTTGGGTTATTATTGAAAATTATTATAATTTATTCTTCAAAAATTGACTAGAAATACGAAGGTGGTTTGGTAGGGGTAGGTTTGGTTGGGTTATTATTGAAAATTATTATAATTTATTCTTCAAAAATTGACTAGAAATACGAAGGTGGTTTGGTAGGGGTAGGTTTGGTTGGGTTATTATTGAAAATTATTATAATTCATTCTACAAAAAAATTGACTAAAAATACGAAGGTGGTTTGGTAGGGGTAGGTTTGGTTGGGTTATTATTTCACGTACTGTTTTTATTTTTGACGATACGCATTTAGCGTAAATTTTTAAACATGCCAGTACAACAACAATAAGTGTGTACTGTTGGTCCTAAGCCCAAAAAAATGTGAAGGAAAATAAAAGTCAAATTAAACAAATAGTAGGTACATGGGACCCAATTCCGAAATCGCATTTTCGCTGGTGTGACCACACTTCGAATTTAATCCGTTACAGGTAGTCCCTTCCGCAGGTAGCGGGACCGAATTCCGGTGCGTCCCTGAAATACGTAACGCAGAACTTAATCCTTAAGTTGACCATTCCAGCAAGTTTGCTGGTTCAAGTGAAAATTTCAAATTTTCAAAGTGTTTGATGTTTGTTTGCGTTCATCACTTCCATAACTGTATAGTTTGCCTCAAAGTATATCGTCTTGGCTTTTGCCGGCAATCATAAAATTAATGGGCCAATTGCAATAAAACATATGGCCAATAGCTGCTGTAGAAGAGATCGCCAGTGGCGGACTATTTAAAATTATTTTAAAAAGGATCAAATTCACAAATATCTTTTTTTTGTATTTTTATCATACATCCTTTGTTTTTTATTTAATTCAGGGTGTTTCATTGGGAAAGGGCCTAACTTGGGTTAACAATGGTATCGTAGAGGTTTTTTTTATTTTTTAGCTTGAAATGAAATCTATTTAATGCAACTAGAGAAGCATCCTAGAAGTTCAATTGAGTTTGTATGTTTACGAGTACAGTCCACTAAAAAATGTGATTACAGGGCCGTACTTAGGACATACTAATTCAATATGTTTCGAATATTTCGAACACTGTGTATAAGGATATGTATCTGGAGACTATGCACTTCTACATTTAGAATAACAAGAGTAAAATACGAGAAATAAATTTATACTTCGAAAAACGGAGAGATTTTTATTAATTTTATTAATTGACATGGAAAGAAAACAAGAAATTCTAACAACATTGTCCAAACGAAGAAATTCTAACCTACAAAAATTGCTCAAAATGACCTCCATTCTGCTCTATTTACTTTCTTGACCTTTTTATAAATATTCGAAACCTATTGAATGAGTATGTCCTAAGTATACGGCCCTGTAATCACATTTTTTAATGGTCTGTACTTGTAAACATACAAACTCAACTGAATTTCTAGGATGCCTCTCTAGATGCATTAAATAGATTTCATTTCAAGCTAAAAAATAAAAAAAAACCTCTAGGATACCATAGTTAACCCCCAAAAAATGTATAAATTATAACTTTGACGGTCAATCTTTGGTAGTAAAATTGTCTGCGGAAAAATAAAAAGGAAATAAGTAGATTCGATTTTTTATACCCTTTCCAATTATAAAGAGCAATTTTAAGAAAATCTATATACAGGGTGTTGTTTTTAGGAAAGACGAGTTTTGAAAGTTTTTGTTAAGCCGGACCTGCATTATCTTTTTGGAGATGCTTTTGATGGAGTTGCTAGGTAATGGTTATTACGTGCACCAAATTTCAAAATAATATACAGCGTAACTCGAAAGTTAGGAGGTTCGAAAGAAATACGATAAATTTATAAAACACCCTGTATCTCGGTTATAAAGTGCAGAAGACACATTAAATATAGGTTTTTGGAAGCACCAAAGTGATCCCCATCTACAGTTAAAGTAAGGCCCTTTCCCAATGAAATACCCTGTATATATCATGATATATATCAATCAATAAATATCAGATATTATATCAAGATATATATCATGATATATATCACTTGATATATATCGGCCAACCCTACCAAATAATATATAAACGTAAATTTATATTTTGTTTATAAAGAATGAGTGAATCGAAAACTGTTTTGTTGCGCCTTAAGGCCCGCGCGGGCCATTATGTAGATGGTACCTAAGGTATAAAAACACAACAATGTACTGGTAATGAAACGCTAGTTACCTTTATCTACAACGTCTGTAACATCTTCCGGTTCGGTACCATCGTCTTTGTCGCCGACAAACGCTGCAGGAGACGTACCATTATTCAACATACTCTTTTTAACATTCCCCGTCGCTCTATCAGTTTGAGAATAACCGGTAGAAGTACTTTTATCTTCCGACGTTTTTCTTGCACCCCAATCAGTTCCTTTATCAACGTTAAAACCAACAGGCGAGACACTTTTATCGACAAACGATTTAGGATCCCATTCAGTACCTTTATCGACCCGAGTCGATGCGCAAGAGGTGAATTTATCCAATGACGTTCTTCTCGAGGTATATTCAGTACCTTTATCCACTAATAAAGGAGTGGAAGAAGTGGAATCGTCCACAAAAACCCCCCTACGTTCACTCGCAGTACTTTGATCGGTGTGAAAACGTTTAGGGGAAGTTGCTTGGTCCACTAGCGATCCTCTAGGTTCACATTCAGTTCCTTTATCAACGAAACTAGTTTTAGGAGAAGTACATCGATCTACCGAGTCTTTTTTACTAGCAGTACCGATAGATTTATCCGTTTGTTCGCAATTGCATTCGATATTTTTATCGGTCGTGGTTAGTCTTGAAGTTTCAGCGGTTTTAAAAGTGGGACGGTTGTCGTTTTGGGTTGCGGTTTCTTTAACAGCTTTCCCGATGCATTTGTCTTTTGTTAAGCATATATTTACAGGATGAACTGCTTTTTCTTCTTTTGTACATACACATTGATCTAAATTGATAACATTTTTCGGTACAGAAGTTTCTTTTTCTGATGCGAACTGTTTGATAGAAATATCTTCGCGAAACGGTACTTTTTGTACACCTATTTGCGCTGATTCATCCGTTTTGAAGGATCCCGAAGATATATCGGTGTCGCCTTGAGAAAAATTGTCCACTTTTTTTTTAATATCCTCATTTTTCGATTGACTAGTTTCGGTTCGTAACTCTTCGATACTTCTTCTCGGTTTACTTTGGTCTGAACGTCTAAAGCCTTCTTTACTAAAATGCCGCATGAGTTTATCCACGAAATTACAATTACATTCACGTGACGGTCCACATTTGCAGTCGACGAAAACTTTGGCTAAAGAATTGGAGGTGGACTTACTTGAAGTTCCGGAAGTTGCTGAAAAATATATGAGTTATTGTAGAACTGAGTGTGAAAAATCTTGGAGATCGGGAAGTTTTCTTTACTCGATATTTTTGTCGGGCAAGCAACTTTACTGATATTGCAGAAGGTTTTATCAAAGGCAAAAATCACCTGTTTTAAAACGTCATATTATAATTGCGATATTGTCAGATTGTTAGGATAGACTTATTTGTATTACTTTTCTCTCTTCGTATTTTGAGGTTATTCTACTAACTTTTTAATTTGTTAATGAAAAATATTATTATTTAATGGTATTTCATTAAAGTAAATTGGTACT
Source organism: Lochmaea capreae (assembly GCA_949126875.1). Classification (NCBI taxonomy): domain Eukaryota; kingdom Metazoa; phylum Arthropoda; class Insecta; order Coleoptera; family Chrysomelidae; genus Lochmaea; species Lochmaea capreae. Next base: position 6,095,151 of record OX421411.1, read on the forward strand.
GCTTTGCAAAAATTAATTTAAAATTTTTTTAAACCGAATATTTTAGGAGCAAACTGGAAATAGTGGAAATTGAGATTTCCTAAATGTTTGCAACTTTCACTACAGATACGTCCCCTCAATAAATATGAAGTTAGCCACTTTCTGATTTGGATGTTTTATGAATCAATATCCAATTGCAAAAAGGCCATTAAAATTTGAAGTTTGAAGAACTGTCAAAGTCTATAATATATATGAGTGTTTTGTTTATTCGAGTTTGACGTTTAAATATAACAAAATTGTGTCAACATTTTGAATAAGTTTATTTAGTTTTTCTCCATCATTTTTAAAGTTACACAACAGTTACAAGACCTAGTAAAAAGTTTGTAACTGTGCCTGCAGTAACAGTTGAAAGAAAATTATGGTTTGAGGCTGCTAGAAGAAAATATAAACACCCTAATTACTATTGCTGTGAAGATCATTTTGATGTAAGAATCTTCTTCAATCAAAAAGCTAAAATTAGATGAGCTGGTAGTCCTAAATGAACCGGTTTTAACAGAAGATTCTCATGATTATGATGTTTACTTAAACCTCCTCAGCAATGATCAATCAATATCAACAAACAAGTCCCTTAGAAGTAAAAAGTGTGGGTGTTAGTTGTCAGTTAACATCTCAGAATACGAAAGAAGCATCTACCTCACCAATGAAACAGAAGTCATTCTAATAATTTAAGAAAAATAATATATGTAGCACTAACAAAAATAAAAACTAACTACCTGAATACGGTAACAAAACAATGTAATAGCTGTAAAATTAAATTGGATGTAAAAAAAAATTCCCAAGTCACTATAACATCAATATGATAATCATAACAAGTTCTCTTTTAGTGAGCATACCTCATATCAGGAATGGCGGATTATTTAAATCATCCAAAATTTGAATTTTCAAATCAGCATAAAAACCTTATGATAATAAAAATATTAAAACTAATTGATTCCCCATTATGATTTTGTCCACCACTAACTATTAACATTGAGGAAACATCATATTTTTGTAAAGTTTAACACCCCATACCAAATAACAAGTTGCGTTTCTGTGCACTGACTGAAACTTGCAGAAAATACTGTCATTTTAAACAGTTTTCTGCAAAAATTGACTCAAAATACAACAATTACAATTACCAAACATTCAAATTTTACTTAAAACACTCACCTTTTTTAGAAGACGAACCATTTGAAGACAATCCACAAATACAGGGACAACCCTTACATTTACGACACAAATTCTTTGTTTTATCCAAAACTTGGTCAGGTCGAGCGGTAGGTATAAAGGTCCCCACATACGGTTCCATCTGTACGGACCCCTTGGGACTAATATTACACATACAAGTATACAATTGACAAACGGAACAAGTTTTAACATTATGAATTTGTTTACAAGCACAGCAGGTACACGGTGATCTATGGCAAACAATGCAAATAGTATTCGATGATTCATTTCCACTGGTAGTACTGGAACTGATGGAAGAGCAAGTACAAGTTTTAGATTTACTATCCAGATGATTTTTTACTTTATCATCACTTATTTTAAAGGGATTGCTTATGCCTTGTAAAAAATCCGTTACACATACACAAGGTGCCCTTTTGCAAATGTTACAAAATGTGGTAACTTTAATATTAGTGGTTGTATCTGTAGAAAGAACTTGTATATCGGCTACGACTGGTTGAGGATCTTTAAAACTTTCACTATTTGGATCTTTAACTGTGTAAGTCTCGCCGTTGATTCTAAAATTTCGGTGCTGGGACCTTCCTACATTGCCTAATTTTGTTTCTATAACGTAGTTTCTTTTGATTTCGTTATTGTTACTGGCTGCTACCATGTATACTGACGTTTTTTTCATACATTTCGGTGGAAGGCAAGGTTTTTTTGTTTTTTCTAAAATGGATTTTAATTTTCCTAAATGGTCTATCTCTTTTTCGATCCAATTTAACTGGTATTCCCTTTCTTTATTGGCGAACTGTGAAATCTGGTCTCCTCCACCTTCAGTTCGTGCATTATTTTCAAAAAACTTTTCTGATACAGTTTTTAATTCCTTCCAGTTTTGGTAAGATTGTGGAGAGCTGGAAGATTGATCGGAACTGATTTCCTGACATTTAGTAACGGTAAACAAAGTTTTCTTTGGTTCTCTGGTTGACTCTTTGTTTAACTCTTTAACTATACCTTTATCGGATAATGTTTTCTTTTTATCTTGCCTGGGAGTACAATCGGAATGTAGTATTTTATCTGCTTTTGATGTAGAAGGTGTGGATTCTGATTTAAAAGGTCCTGCCTTTCTCTTTCCTGCACTAGACAAATCGGAATCTGTACAATCTGGTTTATTAATTTTTGTCGAATTCTTTAGTTGATCTTGTAGAATTTTAACAGTATCAACTTTTGGGTAAAAAAGATCAGAGTTTGTACTAGAATTAGAATCATCTAAATATTTGGATTCTGTTATCTTTTGAAGGATTTTTTTTATGTATTTTTTCTTGGTAGAAGAGTCATATTTTTTAGATTTTATTAATCTTTGTAAAACATATATGCCTCTTTCGATATCACTAGTTTTAATATCGTTTTCAATAAGATTCACATCAGTAGAAGTAACAGGTTGTACTGAATCTACTGGATCTTCTTTACAGTATGCATCTGAAAGAGAAATAAATAGTTTTAGCCAACTTCTGATAAACGAGATTCTCAGTTCAAATTGAAAACAAAATTATAACAGCATTGTTGCCATAACTTTGAAATATAAGTTACCTGTTACCTTAAGAAGCTTCAGCAAAGTGAAAATAATTAAAACCAATAAACGTTTCCAAAAAATATGGTAGTGACATTTGTCTCAAAATTTGTTAGCTAACATTTATTAAAGAGTGGAAATTTATTAAATAGTTCTTGGCTGAAAGACCTCGGTCGATGGCCTGTTGATGCTTTGGTATCAATAAAGTATACTTCTCTCTAGTTCTTATTTATTTAGTTTCTGACTCCATTTGAAAAAATCATAGATCCAGGACTAGCATGGTGCAAGTACAGGGTGATTCATTAAGGGTAGTAACCAGTCATATCTCAGAAATCTTCAATAAATTACTTATAAGAATTCTAAGACACATGGTTTATCACCACCTTTAATGAATCACCCTGTATAATTAAAATGGTATACCTTTTCCAAGTTATTTATTGGATTTTATGAGCTGTATATATAAAAATACTTACTATTTGTCAATTCTGGATTTTCTATAGGAATATTTTCATTTTCCACAGAAGCACTGTTGTTTTTGACATATTCAAAACTATCGCATTTTGAAGCAACAGCATTAGAGCTTGTTGACTTTCCAGAATCACTTGAAGTTTTCAAAGTATCAGAGTGTTTGTAAAAAGTAACAAGTTCATGGGACTGTTTGTGTACTGTTTTTTTAAGAGTATTATCTGTTTGAATACCTATATTTAACTTCCTAACATTTGTATGTGATAAACAGTCTAATAGTAGAGGTTTTGTAAGGCACAAATTTATAACTTTTTTTGTTGGATTTAAAGGAATGTCAATTTCTTCATTTTCACAAGCCTCTACATTTACTTTTTCATCATTTTTTGTTTGGGGATCTTTAGGAGTTGAATGAGCTTCAGGCAGTCCAATTTTCTTTTTTAAATAATCAAGACTTTGCTGAAAGTCTACAATTTTTTTATCACTTCCAGGAGATTCTAAATCAGAGGTTAATGATTTTTGTTTTTCTTCACTAGTGGAAGAAATTGTTGGTGTATCTTTTTTTGTTAAAGGGCTAGATGAAGAAGATGATGGTAAGGTATTCCTTTCACTACTAGCTTCTGAGCTACTAGTATAAGGAAGTATTACAATTTTTACATTATTACCTTTAGGTTCTTTATTACTTTCAAAATGTTTATCCTGAGTTAAAATAGGAAGTGAAGAAGACCTTTGAATATAACCAATGTCTCCTAAACTATCCCATTCCAGTTTACGATTAGATGCAGCTGATCCTGTAGGAGATAACTCAATGTCAGGTTCATAGTTTTCATATCTCCTTCCTCTGTCTACTACAGTAGCTTTGGTATTGTTTTCAGTTTGTGCTTTTGTAGATTCTTCATCGTCGTCATCTACTATTTTTGGTAAATATTGTACAGATCCGGAAAAATATTTTGGTAAATCTTTACTTTGAGAGTATTTTCGATAATATTCCAATATTTGTTTTGTAGACGAATCTTCATCTTCTTTATCTTTATTAGTGCTCATGGTAGGTTTAGCCTTTGTTGTTCAACATAAGAATCATTATATTTTTATATTTATGAGTGAATGACACTAAAATTTTGGCAAGTGATATATTGACTAATGATTTTGGTTTATTAACCTTTAGAAGGTTATTCAAAAACCATTATGTTTAAGTTTAAACTACATAATATAGCACTAATATCTTGAAACGCTTTGACAATCGCAATTCGTAACCGACTTTAAATATGAAAACAAATTCAAATTGAGGGTATTTAAAGATCTATGAAAAGTAGATTGTCAATGTCAATTGTCGTTTAGACGAGTCCGAGTATTTATTTAACTCATAAGAAAAGCTCATTTAAGAAAAAGTGCACTAGCTCTATGGCTCAAAAGTCAAAACCAATGTCAATTCCACGAAGATTGTAATAAAAGTGATTTTACTTTTTAAAAAATTTAGAAGTATCTTTTAAAATTTTAGTAATGTCGATGATAAACCCTAGACATAATCCTTATGATGATGAAATAACGCTTTCTTTCAAAAGACCTTGTGTTTGTACTGATGAAAACCTTGATTTAGGTAAACATTATATTTTAGAGAAATTTAGTATTGTCAATTTATTTATAACGTTTTAGAAAAGAGTTTTGTTTACGTAGAAGGAACTTCAACGGACAAAAACGTGTCTTCGAATATAACTGAACTCACAGAAAATGTATGGTATGTGATTTTGTTCATATTTTCACAAACTTTATTATCTATAAGAAAGAAGAATTTTTTTTCTCATTAATGTTTTTTTGATGTTTAGGTATGAAATAAGACCTCCGAAATTGTTTGCTAAGCAAGCAATACCAATAGTAACATCTAGACAAACTTATATCGCTCGCGTATTACTGGATGGTAAATTAGCCAGTTTAGAAGAAGCTGACGATGAGGGGGTAGGAGGAAAAGAAGAAAAGAGTACCATCAAGAACGTCAGTATGAACCTTAAAAAGTCTGCTGTTCGATTCCTTGGAAAAGCTGGCGTCGATTTTGATTTTTAATACTTTATTTGAAAAAAAATTATTAAGAAACTATCAATGAAACAAATCATCAATTTTTTTAAAAATACACAACACTTTTTTTATTATGTTTTAATTAGGTAATCATTGATTTGCGTCAGAAGTTCCTTCATCTGAGTTACTAGGACCAATAATATTTTCGACAGTTTCTTCACTTTCACATTCCTCGGTCTGGTCGTTTTCGACGGTATCATCGTTTATACACTGATAAGTCAAGTCATGCTTTCGCTCTTTGGTTTGCTTTCCATAGAATTCTTCAGTAACTACAAGAAGCTGTTCAAGTTATTGAGCATTCCAAAGAAATGCTAATCGTTTACCTTTCGAATAGAGTGTATTTATAGAACCTTTTGCACTAGTCGAATAAATAGACCACTCAAAGTTCCCTGGTTCATTGGAATATTTGGAGTCCCATTCCCATTCGTAATCATCGCTATCGTCATCAACTTTTCTTGAAGACGACGAAGAGCTTACAGGTGAACTAAAACGTGTAAAATATTATTTTGATAAAAAACATTCCTGAAAGTTTAAGATTAGTAGGTTTCTGTAGCGATTCCAGTACATTCATGGATCATATATGCGTGTTCTTTGGTGCTATACTGAGTTCATACTGCTCTAAACGGTGCAATCCAAGCAAGCTATTTGTGAGCAAGTATAAAGACCGCAATAATCGACATCAGCTGTAGTTATAAAAATTTTATAATGTAAATAATCCAGTGTAAACACAATATCTAACTACTTTTAAATATATTATTATTTTCTTTTTCAATAATTAATAAGATACTTCCATATTTATAATTGGCTGCGATTACATATATTTATGTTTTTGGCCATTTTTACTTATCCGGTCCTTTCCTAGTACAGAAAGTTTAGTAATAAAGAGCAAACCATAGACAAAATATATTATTTTCTATATGGAGCAAACTTCATATCGCCTAATTTATCATAAAACATGTTTAAGTGACAGATGTCTAACCTTACAAAAGAGCCAATTAAATGTGAGATCTATGGCTTAGTTATGTTATTAATGCCGATTGCACCCGTAGAGTAGGCATGCCATAGGGGCTCGTGTAAGCGTATTCGTCCACCGATTATGTGATCCTTTCCTAGTACAGAAAGTTTAGTAATAAAGAGCAAACCATAGACAAAATATATTATATTATTTCTCTATGGAGCAAACTTCATATCGCCTAATTTATCATAGAACATGCTTAAGTGACAGATGTCTAACCTTACAAAAGAGCCAATTAAATGTGAGATCTATGGATTCGTTTGCACCCGTAGAGTAGGCATGCCATAGGGGCTCGTGTAAGCGTATTCGTCCACCCATTAGAAAGAGATGGAGAACCAGTTTGGTATTGCTTTCTCTTCTTAATAGCGCATACATTCTTAAAAGGTTAGTAGTGTTACAGTCTGCGCGCATGTGCATCACGCGATGCTAGAGAGTGGCAGCATCAACAATTTCATTCGTAATCTCTTTTTATTGTGTGGACGTTTCCGACTATAGATTGCCTACCCTATATTTATTATCTCTATGATTGTACCTTAACAAGTTAGCGGTGGTCTATTCTCAAACAGTCACCTTCGAGATTGTATAATTATTGATGTACAATCTCGCATACGACAAAAAATGTCACTAACTTAGAATAGACCGCCAGGATTGAGAAATTAAGCTCGCTACACCGTCATCTAAGCGAAGCTTATATGCACCAAAGTTTTAATGACAGCTTTGTATATTCAAGTGAAGATTCAAATGAATGATTGGAAATATCAATAAGCTGTCTTACATTTAAGCTAAACCTAAATGTTGTGAAATTGTAGGAGTGCTATTATTTTGACTTCTATTGATAACACGCTTTACTTAAATATTTCAATTGTTACAGGAAACTGTAATTAAGTAAATGAAATTCTATAAATAAATACCCCGAAAGTGGAATTCTGTAACTTTGTACGTCTCTAGAAGCTTTAGGTTCTCCATATATAAGTTTCCAAAGGTATAACTCTCTATTCTCTATTTCTTCTTTCCAGTTTTTCCAAATGTCATAGAAACTTGTTATCATATAAATGAAAACAAAAATGAGCACCATGTTCAAGCAAACGAGCAAAATTAACCAAAAATGTCTTTTCGCTTCCGCATCTATCATAAGAAGAAGTTGAAATAATATGAGTATGAATAGCCACAATCCAGTATCTTGACTAAAAACGAAGAATACAGGAATATTAAACAAAATGGGTGGTTACTGAAGGTGAGCGACATCTACTAAAGTAACTGCATACCATGGAGACTTCTATCTAGTCTCCATGCTACATACTATTAAAATGTTATTTGATTTTTCTTTTAGTTAAATGGGATATTCAAAGATAAAATTATTTTAAGTTTAGTCTTTGGATTAACAGAAAAAAATTAAGACAAAAATTGACCAAAATTATGCAACTTATAATGCAGATACGTCACTAGTTTAAATGTGAAGTTATCGATAGTCTTCCTTTGCTTCTTCTTCTTTCTCCTTCATTGGGATTTTTGAGCTTGTTCAGGATAAAAATGTTGACATCTGACATGTCTATTACTTACTATTATTTACTTTGTTCAATTTGAATTTGGAGCATTTTAATAATAAAAGGCATAAAGCTTAGACTCGAAATAATCAAAAATTCAAACCAATATGAAACCACATGCGAATGCAAACAACTCACTGTAACTTTCACCTAAACTTCCTCTTTTCTTCTTCAATTTGGGAAACTACCATCTCTTATGATTATTTCATTCCATCTCAAAATATGTGACTAGCTTCAACTTATACTAGTGACGTCAAAAAACGATAGGTGAGTCAAAAATTAGAAGTCTGTTTTTCGGCTTTATTTAAAAATATGATTGTATGTTTGGTTGCCTAGTTTATTAATAGAAAATCGTTAATGAATGATTTTGTGTACGTTAATCGCACAGTCGACGGAAAAATATGATAATTACTTCATGCAGGTACTTACCCGAAACACATATTAACAAATACATTCCTTGTCAAACTAAGTACAGTAATTCCAATGCAAACGCAAGAAACTAAACTAGCAGCCATTTGTATATTTAAATGAACCTTGCCCTTGTCCAAGGGTGTCGCAGTCATAACGCCAATCGTCGTGGTTATGCCAATTATAATTATTCCCAGGCAAAATCCGTACGTCTTAATTTTGGATTTTAACTTAGGCATAGCTTATTTTTGACGTTTAGTAGTTAAGATGAAAGTGACATAAACTGTCAAAAATTGTTTATCTGTTCGCTCTCGTTTCCAGAAATGCGTAGTCTATTCATCGTAGTACTCTCATAAAGAACGCTTGCGCGCCCTCTCGAAACTGCTCTTGTGAACTAAACCACGAACCAAGTTCAATGGTTGATACGGAAATATTTTATTGAATATATTTTTCCAGTTATAAATGTAACAATTAATTTTTGAAGCATTTTTAAACAAAACTTCCTGTAACATCTCGATAAAATTGATTGCTTAAGGCCTCAATCAAGACATGGTGCAATACGGGTAATGCAATGCAAAACGCAAGATTTCTTAATCGAAAGCATGCGCAGTTGAGACCTACCTGATCAGTATCTGCATTTCAATGCGATTGCAATTTTATCGGTTTGGCGCCATTTCTATTGCATGCAAGGCGCAATTCTAGGGAGAAATCTAGTTTCTTTTGCGTTACCAACCAACTAACTATTTTCAATCGAATGATTGTGGTGACTGATGTTTTGTCATTTGTGATTGGCTAATCGTCAGTGATTCACTTAGTTCTTTTCTCTGTACTGTTCTCACGTTCGCTATTTTCATTTTAAATACTCGAAAATTCAAATAGCGATATCTTCCAAATACAGTGGCGAACAACTTTGTAGACCTTATGTGTCATTGTTTAGATAAAGTGTAGTGTAGAGTAGTGTAAAAAGTATCTACGTGACAGGAAGAAGATTACATGTAGTTTGTGTTTATTTCCATTTTGTGTATCAGAAAACCTTCTTGTCGTATCTTCCGTCATTTCCTCAGCATCTTGCAAATCATCAATAATTACTGCATAAAAACTTCATCTGCGTTCATTTTTGTTTAGTATTATTTATCAAAAAACTTAGTAAGTATAATGATCGCTATGATTTCTCTATCACGCTATATCCACAGATTATGTTTGATGTTTATTTATTTTTCTGACGTTCTGCGCAAGACTACTCGCTTACTCCCATGTGGGACTGATACGACTGATAAATTCATTCGTTTGCAAGTCGAACATTCAAGATTTCGAAGATACTGCTCGAACATAACAAATCCACTCCCATCACATGAAATATGTGAGAGCATTTGGTCGAACGTTCAAAGATACGGCTCCAGCAGTGTTAAAATGAAAGAAAACTGCATGATGTCAAACAGCGTGCAAGATTCATCATTTACAATATACTGACCTTGGAAGAAATTGCACCATGTCAAGCGATACGTGCAATTTTATGTCGCATGTCAAAAAGTGTGAAATTTTGGTATTTATAAAGCCCCTATGGCATGCCTACTCTATGTGTATTATCTCTATGGTATTATTGACGTAAAATCAGGAGCACCAGCATAAATTTCAACCAACTGAACAACATCTTTACAAATATCGATATTTGGATGCAATTACCCATTTTAAAGAGCCGAAGTATAGTTTACATATATAAATAAACAACGCGAAACTAAACACGACAAATTTGTTCTGAAATTTCCCTTCCCCGGTGGAAGAAAATTCCAACATTTTTGGGTTGGCAGCCTGGACCGAAGTCCCACTTTGACATTATTGACATGAAATCAGGTGCTCCAATACAACTTTCAGCGAATCAGACATGACCTTTACAAATACCGATATTTGCATTTAAACTACCCAATTTGAGGCTCCGTTTACGGATATTTATAAACAGTAAGGACATTCACATGACAAAATTCGTTCCGAAATCTTCCTTCCCCAGTGGTGGAGAAATATGAAATTTTGTGGACTGGCAGCTTAAACCAAAGTCTCCCATTCTGATAAAAAAAATGGCGACTGATACCACAGCGCTCATATTTGATAAGTTGACAAAACCATAGAGATAATACACATAGATTAGGCCATAGGGGCTCGTGTAAGCATATTCGTCCACCCATTAGAAAGAGATGGACAACCAGTTTGGTATTGCTTTCTCTTTTTATTACGTGGACGCTTCCGACTATAGGTTGCCTACTCTATGTTTATTATCTCTATGGACAAAACACGCGTTCAGCAGGAAACTGCTATCCCTACGTTGTGATGAACGCGACCATAAGTTCGAGATTTCTGAAATGAAAGAAATTTTAAATTGTCAGTACTTATTTATTTTTGAGAATTGTCACAAGTGGAGTATGGAGTATTATTTTTTTGTTAATTCCTTTTTACCTTCTTCCAATAACTAAAAGAGAATAATCTCATATTAGTAACACGCTCAAGAGACCTTAATATAAATTCAACTAAAAGCTACAAAAAAATCGTATTGAATAAAACCATCACATACCTCTGTTTACGTCTGGTAGTGTGGAAATAATACTATGAACGTCAAACACTAATTTCCGTCTAGCTTGTTGAAAGTCACTTATATCTTTGCGTATAACACCCGTTTCTACGTATTCCATTTGATCTACCAGTCTATATTTTTGACGAACTGGAGCTATCACTAGCCTTTCTCTCTCTTCCTCGTAGTTTAATATCGATTCTATCATTTCTTTTTCTTTGTCTGATATCACCTCTAGCTCAATTTCATCTCCACCTTGAGGCGCACCATCTTCTCCTACTGGTCCTCCCTTAAACAAAGTGAATTTAAGCGACAATTATTCGGTTTTAGCATATATCTTACCCTATTTTTTGCTATAACGACGTGCGCCCCTTTCAGATTAGCCGGTACTTCAATGATTGCACTTTGGGAAGGATCTACTGTACCACTTGGAATTATAATTTTTGTCCAATTTTGTTCAACCTGCATTTTTAGTTTGTTACATAAACTTTTAAAAAGTTTTGAAGTTGTACAAAAATTTAGTAATTTTGTTTCAAAAGATGATAGTTAAAGTCATCTAAATTGATTTTTACCTACTAGAAATATAAATAAAGGTAAATTACACAGCATGTTTACACTGTAAGCCCATATCTATTAATGTGACATCATCTTATCTCTGTGTGACATCACTCTGAATAAGTAGCATTATTAAAATCTGGATGGCGGGAAACCTGAGTCCATTTTAAGATTTTCCGATATTCGTGACGAAAGGACGAGTTCTCTACAAGGGAAACGCTGCCAGCATAACGAAGAAAAAATTCTGGCCAATTTGACACTTTTGACAGTTTGCTTTTAATTTTTAGGTTATGATACACTCATTTTAATTAATTTAGTACATAATCTTGGCTAGTTTACGTTTACTTCTGTTTCTTACGATTTATTTTCATATTTTTAGTATCAAAGTCGGATGCGGGGAATATATGGAGAGACTCTACCCAAAACGTCTACGAATTTCGTCTTTATAAAAACAACGATTCTTGATTCGGTGATTCGTTGCTATAATATGAACTTACCTTTATTCTGTGTCAAAGTAGTCGGAAACATAGACATTTGTTTTTTATATATTTGTGGTCCGAAATGACAGTGCTTCAAATTTGTATAACCTAAAATAGTAGCTAAGTATCGGCACAGAACACCTTAAGGTGTTCTGTGGTATCGGTAAATTTGTTATTATAATTATTACATTGCAATGGATACAAATGAGACAGCTCTTCATATATTTAAGGAAGAAATTGAAATTGAGGAACACACTTTTAATATGGATGTTAAACAAGAACTTGATCAAGAGGTGCATAGTACGAACGTTATAAAAACTTTAATTGAAGAAACAAATGTCATAAGACCAATTAAACAAGAGGTAAAAGTCGATTTAAATACTGATATAACTTTAGAAGAATCTAATGCGTTAATTAAACGAGAAAGTAATATTATTGAGAACATTGAAAATAACTTGAACTATTTACATGGAAAATGGAGGAGAGCTAGATTCAAAGGTAACTGTATCAAATTACAAAAAGAACACATGTGAAGTAGTTTTAAAGTACTTACCTACTTAAGTAATGGGTTATTTACATGAAAAGATAATAACTTTGCAAAACTTTCTTTGTTAAGTACCTTGCCAAATTTTAGTGTTTTTCTATACTCGATGAAAACTAGGAAAGAAAAGTCTATGTGCAGTTCTATTACTGTACCGCATAAGGTGGAAAACGGAAGTATGTATTTACAAATAAAGGCCCATATAAAAGTCTAAGAAACAGTAAACATTATAAAGAGCATGTAGCTTATTTAGAATAAGGGCATATAGGGGCGCAAACCATTGGTGCATTGCAGTGGACATACTCTGCACATTACTCAGGAATTACTGGGCACTAGTAGGAATTTAATTGGCCTAGAGAGGTGTATACTTATAGTTTTTAGACTTACAAGTGAAAATATATGACCATTTAATTCACATTTACAGACAAAAAACCATGTAAAAAATAGATTAGGGTCTAGAGTGTGAACTGACTGAAAATTGAAATGAGATCTAAAAAATAACCCAATTTTAAAGCTACCAGGCGAGCTGCGATAGTTGTCCACAGGAATTTTTAAAATATTCCTTCAATTTATTTTTTGTTTACAGGAAGTCCATGGATAGGAAAACATATAAAGAGACGAGGTATTATTATCTGTGCAGTTTGTGGAAATTTATATACAAAACAAGTGGAATATTTTTATCACAATTCAATACATTCTTTAAGCCATAAGAAATTTTATAAGACCCAAATAAATAGGAAAGATACTGGTAACTTGATCAACCTAAATGAGGAAGTAAAATATGACATTGAAATAGTTGAAAATAAAGTAAAAGAAGAGTTGGAGAAGACCAAAAACTGTGCTCAGTTCAACAGTGTTGATAATTACAAACCATACTCACATGGAATCGTTGAAAGTGCCCAATTGTGTTGCTATACTTCTCATATAAAGAAATTCAAATGTGTTATTTGTTTTAAATCCTTTTCAAAGAAAGGAGATTTAGTTACACATATGCGTATTCACACTGGCGAAAAACCATTTAAATGTGAAATTTGTTGCAAATTCTTTGCAGTTAAAGGTAATTTAAATAAACATATGCTTTCTCATACAGGTAAAAAAACATATAAATGCGAAATTTGTTTTAAATCGTTTAGAGTTAAATGTAACTTGAATCAGCACATGTGTATTCATAGTGGCGAGAAACCATTTAAATGTGAAGTTTGTTCCAAATCGTTTGCAGTTAAAGGTAATTTAAATCGACACGTACTTTCTCATACAGGTAAAAAAACATTTAAATGTGAAATTTGTTTTAAATCCTTTTCAATTAAATCTAGCTTAGTTAGACACATACGTATTCACGATGGTGAAAAGCCATTTAGATGTGAAATTTGTTTCAAATCGTTTGCAGTTAAATATACCTTGGTTGAACACATGCGTATTCATAGTGGTGAGAAACCATTTAAATGTGAAATTTGTGTCAAACCGTTTGCAGTTAAAGGTAATTTAAATAAACATATGCTTTCTCATACAGGTAAACAAACATTTAAATGTGAAATTTGTTTTAAATCACTTACAATTAAATCTAGAGTTAGACACATGCGTATTCATAGTGGTGAGAAACCATTTAATTGTGAAGTTTGTTCCAAATCGTTTGCAGGTAAATATACCTTGGTTGAACACATGCGGATTCACAGTGGTGAGAAACCATTTAAATGTGAAGTTTGTTCCAAGTCGTTTGCACTTAAAGGTAATTTAAATAAACATATGCTTTCTCATACAGGTAAAAAAAAACATTTAAATGTGAAATTTGTTGTCACACGCGAGAAAAACCGTTAGCTTGAAATCGTTTTGACATAAAGAAGGATTGAGTTAACATTTTATTACATCATCACCCACGCAAAATAGTTATTTACCTAAAATGAATTTTTCCGCACGAGTCTGCCGTTTACCGAACGACGCGTGTCGGAGTTCGGTGAAGCAGAGCCGAGTGCGGAAAAACATTTTCCGCAAGTGTTAGGTACAATAGTTTTTCTACGAGCGTGAGGAAAGTCAACAGAACTAATCAAAAGTTGAGATATTTTTATTAGATTATTGATAAAGTAAACATAAAGTAAAATATTATTAACAATAATAGTTACATGTCAAAATCTAATACCTAGTTATTTATATTATAATTTATTGTAAAAGTACAATTATTTCCACACGGTGCGGGAAAATTAATTTTCCACACTAAAACGTGTGTGGAAAATTCAATTTTCCGCCCGCTCGTTGAAAAATGTTTTTTTTTAGAAAGTTACTTAAACACATGCATTCAGAAAAAAGTGTTGGAATATACTTAATTAAAAATGTCTATTTTTTGTCTACGTTCAGAGGTTTGCTAGTTATTTTTAAGGTACGTTTTAAAATATTCTGTCACGTGTTTCTTAATTATATATTCTTGTTGTTCATCTGTATATACTTAATGTCAAAAAAGTTCGGGAGTGGCTAGATGAGGTAAAAATAATGGTTGAGTAGGTTCAAATAAATGTTTGCCACACGAGCCTTCGTTTCGGAGTTATAGGTCTTTAAAGTTCAGAAACTTTTATATACATGATTTCTAAAATATACATTGAAACATTATAAAATTTTGGTGATTGATTACGTACATCCATGATTTGTATTTAACGGTATAAATTATTCTACATCACGCACAGAAATCCAGGGGCGGATTGTGCTCAGTGGTTAACAATCCGTAATTTTTACAGGGACAACCTATACAATTACTAACACATTAAAACGCCCAATGACAAAATTTTGTCTGTCCCCCGGGGTCTCCAATTTTTTTTTAAAATAATTTCAGTATACAGTCAGAAAATAACAAATATTTTGGACCTATTGTGGATAACAAAAAACGATTTTGATGTTCATAATTGTTAAAAATAGTTTTTTTTTATTGGTGAACCATTTTACCTATTTAAAGCACGCCTCAGCGTGTTTAAATTGAACTTTCAAAAACGCGCGTTTTTTAAAGATACCATGGCAACATCAACAACTCGAGAAACGAAGTCTAAATGACAATTTTATTATTATTGATCTGACAGGAGTACTTTGTAACGTCAAAACCTTCATTCGAACAATATTTAACAATTTCAATTTTTTTTTACACGCATCAGAAGATTTTTGCGGTATTAACCGCGATTCTGCTTTACTACTTAATAAATCGATATTAGAATTCATTTTTATGCACTTCGGTGACAACAATAAATCTTAAAGACAAATTGCAAATTAGTTTATGTTTTTCTCATTTCCATGACAACGCAAGCATCACGAATTCAACCATTTTACATTATTAGTTCTTATTTCCATTTCTTGTTGTTGTAGTAGTAATAGATACCAGTATATATTTATAATTTCAAAGAGCACCAATAAAAAAAAATAGCGTAAAGTATTCGTGGACAACTGGTCTCTAAAACACTTGCTCTATTTCGAGCACTCCGGCTTCGCCGTCGTGCTCGAAAAATCGCGCGTGTTTTAAAGACCTTAATATCCACTTATACTTTAATATACTATATTTTACTTTTTCTAGTTTTTGTTTGATAAATAAAAGTTATTTAAAAAAACTACTTGGAGTTTAGGTACTCGTCTCGCACCACGAAAAAAAATTGCGAGGCTCAAACGAATTTGGGACTATCAGATCCTACATTTTATTATCCCATATGCGGTTCACAGTGTATGGCTAGTACTGGGGCCCATACGAATAAGGGTCACCGGGCCCAGAGACATTGTCTCTGCCGGGCCTGAATTGCAATTCTGGTTGAGAACAAAATGTTGGGTCATTGGACGGTTAATGTGCTAGACAGGGAAACTAGATTTTACTAAGTAGGTTATTTATGGTCCCCACATGCTCTCTTTTGAGAACTATAAAGTTTACCGTGACGTCATAGTATTGTTAACCCGCTTTACGTGGTTAAGTTCAAAGAAAAATGGCTCATTATAACGCATTACAAATTTGAAAACTACCAAATTGACACGTTTTTATAGGAAACTGTACGTAAATATAATGTCAATCATGTTATCTCTGATGTCAATTTCATCAATTAGGCTATTTCTACATGATTTCTACCAGCTGAGCTGATTTTGCCCGTAATTGGTTACTTTACGGCATACCAGTTACGTAAGACATATCAATTGGTAAACCAAAGCGACCAAAACTGCTTCTTTTGGTGACAGTCGCCCTGATGAATCTGATAAACAAAAACAAGCGCTATTTGCACAACATGTGGTTCTTAATAGTTATTTTGATCGTGTTTGAGTTCATTTAATTTTAATTTGATGCTTTCTTCAACATTGTTTAAATTGCTTATGTATTTTAAAAGACATTTCTGACTGTTTATAATGAAGATGATCATTAAATCAATACAAAACAACCACATTACAAAAAATCTATCCAAATAATTGTTTATCCTCATGAATGTCAACTTGTCAATTGGGGACATGTCCTGTTGGACAGTATAGGGCATGTCCACGTGACGTCATGCCCTGAGGAATCTGACATGGAACATACAACATCTGATAATAAACAAGCATTCTTTGCTCAACACGTGGTTCTTAATAGTTATTTGATTTTTATTTAGTGCTTTTTTTCGACGTTGTTTTAGTTGCTTAGGTATTTTAAAAGTTATATATAACTGTTAATAATAAAAAGGATCATTGAATCAATACAAAACAACCAAATTACAAATCTGAAATCTAACCAAATAATTGTTTTTCCTCAGGGGTATTGTCAACTGTCAGTTGATGGACATGCCCTATTATCATAGACAAAATCACCTAACCTATCCATATATTATTTCTCTATGAGTATTATTTTAGTTCTATGTTTTAGCCACATTACATATTTTTTTGCTGATAGTAGCAATATGTTATTATTTATATAATGGATAATAAGCAGGTAGCTCTTCGTATGTTTAAGGATGAAATTGAAATTGAGGAAAACACTTTTAATATGGATGTTAAACAAGAACTTGATCAAGAGGTGCATAGTATGAACGTTATAAAAACTTTAATTGGAGAAACGAATGTCATAATACCAATTAAGCAAGAGGTAAATGTCGATTTAAATACTGATATAACTTTAGAAGAATCTAATGCGTTAATTAAACGAGAAAGTAATGTTATTGAGAACATTGAAAATAACTTTAACTATTTACATGGAAAATGGAGGAGAACTAGACTCAAAGGTAAGTGTGTGTATCAAATTACAAAGAACACATGTAGAGTACTTAAGTAATGGGTTATTTACATAAAAAGATGACCACTTTGTTACCTTGCCAAATTTTAGTGTTTCATTATATGATATTAAAGTAAGATTCTTGAATGAAAACACTAATCAAATGTGGTATGGACTTTGAGTTTTATTGAACCCTCTTGTTTGTATTTTTACCATAATTGGTACTGTACTAAACAATTTAAATCTAGCACAATAAGCAAACTACATTTGGAGATGCTTTTAATTAAAGATTTGTTGCAATCATAGTAAGGTGACCAAATGATAAAGGAAGATTCAAGTAATGAACAATATACTTAGTGTTTTAAGGACAGCAATTGAAAAAAAATGTTTCTTTTTTCAAAACCGAGTCATTTGCCAATTTTCCTTACTATTTTTGTTGTGTCTCACAATTTATTTTTTGTTTACAGGAAGTCCATTGATAGGAAAACATATAAAGAGACGTGGTATTATTATCTGTGCAGTTTGTGGAAATTTATATACAAAACAAGTGGAATATTTTTATCATCATTCAATACATTCTTTAATTAATAAGAAATTATGTAAGACTCAATTAAATAAGAGAGATACTGGTAACTTGATCAATCTGAATGAGGAAGTAAAATATGACGAAATAGTTGAAAATGAAGTAAAACATGACATTGAAATAGTTGAAAATGAAGTAAAAGAAGAGCTGGAGGAAACCAAAAACTGTCCTCAGTTAAACGGTATTGATAATTACTCACGTGGAATTGATGAAAATGCTGAATTGTGCCCCAAGACTTCTTGTAAAAGGCAATTCAAATGTGTTATTTGTTTCACGTCCTTTTCAAAGAAAGGTAATTTAGATGCTCATATGCGTATTCACACTGGTGAAAAACCTTTTAAATGTAAAATTTGTTTCAAATCGTTTAGATTTAAATCTAACTTAGTTCAACATATGCGTATTCACACTGGGGAAAAATCATTTAAATGTGAAATTTGTTCCAAATCGTTTGCAGTTCAACATACCTTGGTTCAACATATGCGTATTCATACTGGTGAAAAACCATTTAAATGTAAATTTTGTTGCAAACCGTTTGCATCTAAATCTAACTTGAATCAACACGTGCATATTCACATTGATGAAGAAGAATTTAAATGTAAAATTTGTTTTAAATCGTTTCTAGTTAAAAGTAACCTAGATCAGCACATGCGTTTTCACACTGTTGTAAAACCGTTTAAATGTGAAATATGCTTCAAACCGTTTGCATTTGAAGGTTATTTAAATATACACATGCTTTCTCATACAGATAAAAAAACATTTAAATGTAAAATTTGCTTCAAATCTCTCTCATGTCAGACTACATTAACTCAACATATGCGTCTCCACACTGGGGAAAAACCATTCAAATGCGAAATTTGTTCCATATCATTTACAGTTAAACATGCCTTGATTCAACATATGCGTATTCATAGTGGTGAGAAACCGTTTAAATGCGAAATTTGTTTTAAATTGTTTGCATTTAAATGGAGGTTGGTGAGGCACATACGTATTCACTCAGCTGAAAAACCATTCAAATGTGAAATTTGTTGCCAATTGTTTAAATATAAATCTAACTTAGCTCAACATATGCGTATTCACACTGGTGAAAAATCATTTAAATGTGAAATTTGTTCCAAATCGTTTACAGTTAAATCTAGCTTATTTAGACACATGCGTATTCACACAGGTGGAAAGCCATAAAAACATGATATTTGTTCCAAGTATTTTTCATAGAAAACAAATTTAAATACACATATTTGCGTTGTCACGCGTGAATAAAAAATTTAATACGAAATTTGTTGCTAATCGCTTACATTTAAATCTACCTTAGTCCGGCTCATACGTATTCACAGTGGTGAAAAACCATTTGAATGTAAACATTTTTTTAATCGTTAAAAGTAACTTTGTTGATCACATGCGTAATTTATAGTTTTTATTACTTCATTTTGTCGTGTAGTAGCTCCAATATTCCTCTTACAGTTTTTTATAAATTTACAATAAACATAATTTGAATAATTAAAACAGTAGCATTTTTTTGTGGGAGGACCATCTGGCATAAATTCTAAAGCCGCATCTGCGAACTGCAATGCTTCTTTTTTTTTGTTGTAAATAGGACAGGATGTACAGCTACTAGTCTTGACCAAATGAGATTTATAGTTAGATGTTTGGTGTATTCTTTGGTTACACATATCAGAGATAAGTTAGGTTACTTATCTCTGCACATATACAGCTAGAAATTTTACTGATATCTCAGTTAACGTTATCTGAGATATAGTGTTGTGGGTAACCACCACAGAGAATTTATTTTTCTATGGTAAGCACTCGCTACAACGTGTGAAACAAAGATCGTCCACCATAGAGAAATTAATTTGTCTATGTCGTCCACATTACCGATATGAGCTGAAATTAACTGATATCTCACTCAAAAAGAGCGCACTTACAACACTAACAGGAACAGGTTATTATATGTTATCTATGGTTAATATGACACCACAGCCTGAAAAAAGAATATGACATTAACCTAAAATTTTAAGGTTTTTTCATATATTATACTTATTTATAATAGTATCATGGGTTTATATTTTTATTATTAGCTAGAAGCTGATAGCGTTGTAAATAAATGCTACGCTCGTGATAGCATTATTGGTTAATTGTTATTAATATAATGGAGACAAATCGGGCAGCTCTTCGACTATTTCAGGAAGAAATGGAAATTGAGGAGCATACTTTTAATATAGATGTTAAACAAGAACTTGACGAGGTGCTTAGTGTGAACGTTATAAAAAATTCAATTGTAGAAACGAATGTCATAAGATCAATTGAACAAGAGGTAAATGATTTAAATACTGATATCACTTTTGAAGAATCTAATGTGTTAATTAAACGAGAAAGAAATATTATCGACAACATTGAAAATAAACTGAACAATTCATATGGAAAATGGAGGAGGACTAAAGGCAGAGGTAAGTGGTAAGAATGTCAAAATACATAACAGATCATGTAGAGTAATTCCAAAGTACATTTTATATTGAGGGTTAAATGACCAACTCTGGAGCAGTCTTTAAAATCAGTGAAATGAATCAAACCTATAATAATCATGACACAAATTTAAATAATAATTTTCTTTATTGTCACCTATATTATTATATCTCCAGGACATACACATACATAAAATTTCTATTTTTTATTTATTTAAAATAAATAAATAAATAAATATATATATAGGGTTAATTTACTTCTATATTATGGTTATAAAATAACATTTTTGAAGAGGGTTAATGTAGGTATTTATGTGTTTTAATTTCTGCTGGCAGTCCCCACCACTGTCGATTAAGTATATTAGACAAATTATGACCTACCTACTTTTTCATTACCTAATAATTATTTTCTAGCATTTCATAAATATTTGTAAACTGCATTTTTTTAGTTGTTGTGTCTATAAATTATTATTTTTTATTTACAGGATTATTGATTGGAAAAAATATAAAGAGAAATGGTATTATTATTTGCTCAGTGTGTGGAAATTTATATACAAAGCAAGTGGAATATTTTTATCACTATTCAATATATCATTTTTTAAGAAATAATAAATTATGTAAGAACCAATTACATTGGAGAGATACTGGTAACTTGATCAACCATTATGAGGAAGTAAAGTATGACATTAAAATAGTTAAAAATGAACTGAAAAAAGAGTTGGAGGACACCAAAAGCTGTGTTCAGTTCAATGGTGATGATAACTATAAACCATACTCAGGTGGAGTTATTGGAAATGCCCAAATGTGCCGTTATAAATGTGTTATTTGTTCTAAATATTTTTTAAAGAAAGAAAATTTAGATAGGCATTTGCTTTATCACCGAGAAGAAAAACGATTTAAATGTACTGTTTGCTTCAAATATTATACAAAGAAATCCTATTTAAACATACATTTTTGTTGTCATACTGGAGATAAACCATTTAAATGTGAAATTTGCTTCAAATCGTTTGCAGTTAAATGTAATTTAAATAGACACATACGTTTTCATACAGGTGAAAAGACATTTAAATGTGCAGTTTGTTCTAAATTGTTCACAGCTGAAGCTAATTTAATTCAACACATGCGTATCCATACAAGTGAAAAAACATTTAATTGTGAAATTTGTTTTAAATCGTTTACAGTTAAAGGTAGCTTTGTCCAACACATGCGTATTCACACTGGTGAAAAACCATTTAAGTGTGATACTTGCTTCAAATATTTTAAAAGGAAAGAGAATTTAAAGGCACACTTACGTAATCACACGGGAGAAAAACTATTTAAATGTGAAATTTGTTTCAAATTGTTTACAGTTAAATGTAGCTTAGTTCAGCACATGCGAATTCATACTGGTGAAAAACCATTCAAATGTGAAATTTGTTTCAAATCGTTTACAGTTAAATGTAGCTTAGTTCAACACATGCGTATTCATACTGGTGAAAAACCATTCAAATGTGAAATTTGTTCTAAAAGTTTTTCAGAGAAATCCCATTATAAGAATCATTTGCGTTGTCATACGGGGGAAAAACCATTTAAATGTGAAATTTGTTTTAAATCGTTTACAGTTAAATGTAGCCTAGTCAGGCATAAGCGTATTCATACTGGTGAAAAACCATTTAAATGTGAAGTTTGTTCCAAAAGTTTCTCGGAGAAATCCCATTTCAATGTTCACTTTCGTTGTCACACGGGAGATAACCTTTTTAAATGTCAAATTTGTTTTAAATCTTTTACTGTCAAACGTAGCTTAGTTCAACACATGTGTATTCACACTGGTGAAAAACTATTTAAATGTGACACTTGTTTCAAATATTTTCCAAGGAAAGAAAATTTAAAGATCCATATGCGTTGTCACACAAGAGAAAACTTATCCAATTGTGAAATTTGTTTTAAATCGTTTACAGTTAAACGTAGCTTAGTTAGACACATGCTTATTCACGCTGGTGAAAAACCATTAGAATAAGAATCTTGTTTGAAATATTTTTCACAGAAAACAAATGTAAATATACATTTGCGTGAAAATTTTACTTCAATTTTGATTATTATTTGTAAATTTATATTTTATAAAGTGGGATATTATAATCCAAAAATATACCTACTATTTAAAGACAAATGGAAAAATAAATATTAAAATAATTCAAATAATTTTTTTTTTTGGTGAAACCGTTCCAAAAGTATGGGCTGTATTTCTGTGGTTTTAAACCGCACATAACCACAAAATGATTTCGGTCTTCTGGCTATCCCAGTCACCAGTAGCCTACGGTTTACAGGACAAGTCCACGTGACGTCATGCCCTGAGGAATCTGACATGGAACATAACATCTGATGCACAGACCATATACCTCTAGACGGTTCACGACAATGCTAACTAGTGAAGATGATAATAAGTGCCACCTGAAGATTCGTATCAGTA
Organism: Lochmaea capreae; assembly: GCA_949126875.1. Classification (NCBI taxonomy): domain Eukaryota; kingdom Metazoa; phylum Arthropoda; class Insecta; order Coleoptera; family Chrysomelidae; genus Lochmaea; species Lochmaea capreae. The sequence continues at coordinate 6,118,210 of OX421411.1, forward strand.
CTAGCATGATGCGGGAAATTTAAATCTTAAATTTAGGCGGGATATTCAATTTATTCAAATGTTTTTAAGAAGTTTCCCATTCTTTTTGTTAACTTTTTGGGAAATTAAACTACAATATTTTTTTATTTTTAATTGAACGTTATTAAGAATAATTAAGTTTTTTATATTGTTGTTGAATTTTTTCAGATAGGAACCAGAAATATGAAAAACTTAATTTTTCTAGATAACGTTAGCTGCAAAGCTACCGAAACGAAGAAATAAAAAACATAAAAAAGATTGTGGTTTAATTTCCCAAAAAATTTACAAAAAGAATAATGAATACACCACAAGGAACATACAGAAGATTCCTATTGTTGTTTGTAACCCAAACACAAACCACATACCATATGTGGTTTGTGGACCTAAACAAGACTTGATAGTCTTGACTAGAAAGTTTTCAAAAACAACACAAATGAAATACTAGAAATAACATTTGCATCAGATTCCCAACCACTGTTTTTTGTATGGTAATAAGGTAGGTATATAAAAGAAAAACAGTTTCATTGTACAGCTATTTTATTTAACATCAAACAGACTGATTGACTACATGTTTTGGTTGTTTAGTATTCTTTTTTTTAATTCTGTTTAAACGGATTTTATTTGCTTGTATTTTAATTTTATTTGAACCTGTATATAATTTGGATTTGCCCTGTATAATTTGATTCACACGTTTGCACCAGTTATGTGTAATGGTTCTAATCATAAATTTTGAGATCAATTTAACAATGCTCATTTTATGGTCATCTTTGTTACAAGCTAAAAATTCAAAAGAAACCTTTTTACTTATTGTTGTCTCAATTTCATATTTTAAATATTTATAATATGACTGTGAATTCAAATGAACATTTATTATTTTGTAAATGTCATAAAAAGTAGTTACAAATGAAGGTGTAGGGTAACACAGTCTTCTAGTGACAGATCCACCATATTCTCTTGATGAAATTAACAAATTTTGATCTGAATTATACTCGTCAGAAAACATACATTTTCTACAAACTGAACATGTTACAAGTTTTTTAATCTTTTTCAGTATGTAACCAGCTACATAATTTTTGGCCAATTCATGTAATTTATGTGAAAAAGTTAATTCATGTGATTCAGTTAATTCTGCACATTCCAAAGTATTAGAAACACTACCATCATTTGTAGAACTATTATTTTTATTAACAAAAAGTTTTTTTATTGAAATGATCATACTGTCACATTTATCATCCTCACAATTGAATGAATTTTTGTAAAATGACAAGGCAGTGTTGAAAAGGAGTATTTTAAAATTTCCTACAAATTGGTTTGATGTGGGATTTGTGTTTTGAGCACCAAAGCTCCTCAACTGACCAAAAGCGTTTTCTAATGGATCTTGATTTAACCTTCTCGTTAGCAAATAAGAAAAACCTTCAGATTTCAAAACACCCCAAATTGATTTTATGTTATTAATCGTAAAAGACCAGTTTTTCAAACTTGGAGGTCTTGCTTGCTCCCTAGATGACCTTCTTTGAAACTGCATTGTATGAAGAATGGGCAAAGCTTCTTTGTTCCAAAAGTCAAGGTGGTCAGATGCATCTGTTAAACCAGCACGCAAACATTTTCCATGATCAGGAAGTTTATTTGAACCATTTACTGAATCAAATAAACGGTCAAAGAAATACAACAATTCAGCAGTCTCCTCTACTTTCTCCCCACATCTTCCTTCTGTATCTGCAAATTCCATAGAGATTTAATTATATATATAAATTCGTATCTTGAATTATGAAATGATAACTATATCTACATTATTATTATCTATATTTAACTATTCAGAAACAGTGTAATTTAAAATTTGGTTGGTATGGAATAAGTAGATAGTCACATGAACCTTTGCATTTATCAAACTTTTATCTTTCTGATAACAATCACCAGCCTGCCAACTTTTTATAAAAATCATTAAATTCGGATATAATGGATTTATTCCATACAAATAAACCTTACACTGTATAATAATAAATATTTATAATTTTTTTTTCAATCCTACTATACTACCAACCTAGTTGAGAATAAAAATGAATTGATAATTTACCCTTATAATTTCATAACCATTCACCAAGTTGACTTACTAAACAAAATTACTTACCAAGTTGACTAACTAAACGAAGTGTTGCAGCCAGCCTTTGGCTGAATATCTGGGCAGCATGTTTAACCTTCATCTTCTTCAATTTATTTTCATATATGTGCTCATCACTTAGGTGAGGTAGAACCCTTAAGCCATCAACTGCTCCATTATCACTCTCATAAAGTCGTTCTATATGTTTCCATTTGGCCGTTTTCTTAATATTTCCTTTGGTATAACACAAGTCTTTTTTTATTAAATTGTTTCGCAGTCCTTTTAGTAAGTGGGGAGGGTCAAATATTGGATATACTTTGAAATTTCCCACTTCAAATGATCCATTTCGGTATCTATCTATATTTCCTCGTCTTAAATACTGTTCCTTTGTATCTTGAATTAATTTATTTATAACACTGGAGTTATTTTGATCACATATTACAGTTATTGGTTTGAGGCCTATGTTTATGAGTTTTTGTATAATAACAATTAATAACTGTTTTATTTGTAAAGCTGTTGCACCACCCTTACTTGAAAAATGATAAGATATAGGTGCTTTCCATTGTTTTTTCAAACCTCTAATCATAAATACTAGTACATGATCAGCTAAACAACTTCCTCGATTTTCTCCAACATCTTCAAATCCTTCTATTAAACCAGAATGTTCATTGAAATGGAGACTAGGCATGATAGCCATTTCATCAAATAATATGGCTATACATTTTTCAGAAGAATCCATATTTGCTGTTAATTCTTGTATTGAATCAAAAACTACATCATTTATACCCGGCCCCCCAACAATTTCTGCCAAAAGTCTCATCAGAGTTGATTTACTGGGTAAAATGAATATTTTTGAAAGCACTGAGTAAGACTTAGCACTTTGTTTGTATAGTATCAAAGCCAACAATTTTTCATTGAGGGTAAACCGTCTAAGTTTTTTTGATTTTTTATATTCTCGCAGCTGGCACTGAATGAGCATAGAAGCCATACTGTTTAGTTTGGCAACATTTTCTTCAAGGTGATGCTTTCTACTAAATTGCTCAGCTTCAAATAACCTACGCCTGAAGGATTTTTTCTTGTTTCTTTCCATATTGTATTTTTTATTCAGCTGTTTAATTGCATCATACATTTTTTTCTTCTTGGGTGTTATTGTATGCTTAGCAATTCCAGTTTTTTTCAACAACTGATATGGTGTCAATAGGGCATTCCCTGTATTACCTAAAAAATATTTATTTTAAATATCTATTTATTAATTTTTATATAGCCACTTGATTATCAAATAATATAATTAAGTACACTTTAAAATGTAATATAATATAAATGTATAGTAACGTTTATAATAGTGTGTGTGAGATAGTAGATTTTAATGATAGGACTTGTTGACATCATGCACTGAATTAAATGTTTTCATTTATATTGATTACTTACCTTTGATACTATCAGAAGAGTTATTTGATTCTAGTATGTCAACAATAATATCATCAGGTTTGGGTGGTCCAGTACTTGAGATCTCTTGTATCGATTTGGTTGATGTTGATGGAATATCATACATACTATCCGAGCTAGTTGAACTTAAATCTAAAAAACTCTGTTTTATTCAAGTTACATAAATATGGTTTTCACTTACTGGTAATATTTAGTGTTGGAACAGCATTTGCAAATAACTTATGAGACCAACTAGAAATATATTTTGCCTCAAAATGTTGGTGACACAATCTTCGAGATTTGTAAACTTTCTTGGGATCCATTCCCATTAGTTCTAAATTATTTATTGACTGTATCCATTTGTTAAACCTATCTCTATCTTTATTTGGATTTGGGAATGTGTGCCTTATTTTAGATATGCTTTTGCAATGGGGGACGCAACATTTGTTGTGGTAAACCATTGTGAGAGCGTGAGAGTATATAATCACTATAGTCTTAAAATTATAATTGTCTCACTATTGTTCGAAATATAAAATTAAATTTAAAACCGTGAAAATACAAACACTATAGTTTTACAATAAAAGCTTTGTCAATCACAACCAAAGATAATATCAAAGAATATAAGTAGGGGTTAGATAACATGCACAAGATCACAACACAACATTCAATAACACAATGGCGCAGAGAAATGGCGTTGCCCGTTGCCGTTATATTTGACAGTTTCGACTTTTGACACATGACAAGACAAATCAGAGACCTCGTAAGATTCGCATCGGTACTAAAAAAGAGGTTCAAGGTAAAGTAACCCATGTGATATGTCTAGAGGTATGTGGTTTGTGATCTGATGATAGACAAGCGTTTTTTTCGATTTAGTCGGAGGGGTTGTCTCTGATGAGTTTTTCGACGTTGTTATAATTGTTTAGGTGTTTTAAAGTCTTTATATGACTGTTTATAAAAAAAGGATCGTTAAATCAATACAAAACAACCAAATTACAAATCTAAAATCTATCAATTGGGGGACTTGCCCTGTTACCTGTTAGACAGTAACTTATTTAAGTTACTTATTATGGCTGATATTAGCATAGCAATACAGGGTTAATATGTTATTTTTATTTATATAATGGATATTAAGCAGGCAGCTCTTCGTATATTTAAGGATGAAATTGAAATTGAGGAACATACTTTTAATATCGAAGTTAAACAAGAACTTGATGAAAAGGTGTATAGTCTGAACGATATAAATAATTTAGTTCTAGAAGATGTAAATGTCGATTTAAATACTGACATAACTCTTGAAGAATCTAATGCGTTAATTAAACGAGAAAGGAATGTTATTGAGAACATTGAAAATAAATTGAAATATTCATCTAGAAAATGGAGGAAACCTAAACTCAGAGGTAAGTGGTAAGCAAGTTATTTTCTTCAGAGATTGAACCTTCAGATAATCTACCTATTTTTTTCTTCACTTTACTTTATTTTCTATCATTTCCTTACAACTTTTAAACTGCCTATTTTTCAATGTTTATCAACTTATTTCTTATTTCCAGAAAGTAAATTGATTGGAAAACATATAAAGAGACATGGTATTATTATTTGCGCAGTGTGTGGAAATTTATATACAAAGCAAGTGGAATATTTGTATCACTATTCAATATATCATTTTTTAAGAAATAAGAAATTATGTAAGAACCAATTAAATTGGAGAGATACTGGTAACTTGATCAACCTAAATGAGGAAGTAAAATATGACATTAAAATAGTTAAAAATGAACTGAAAAAAGAGTTGGAGGACACCAAAAGCTGTGTTAAGCTCAATGGTGATGATAATTATAAACCATACTCGGGTAGAATTATTGAAAATGCCTATGCTTCTTGTAAAAAGCAATTCAAATGTGTTATTTGTTTTAAATATTTTCAAAAGAGTGAAAATTTAAAAAGGCATTTGCCTTGTCACATGGGAAAGAAACCATTTAAGTTTACAATTAAAGGTAACTTAGCTCAACACATGCCTATTCACATAAGTGAAAAAATAATTAAATGTAAGATTTGTTCTAAATCATTTAAAGTTAAAAGTAGATTAATTCAGCATATGCGTATTCACACTGGTGAAAAACCATTTAAGTGTGAATATTGTTTTAAGTTGTTTGCAGCTAAATGTAGCTTAGTTCAACACAGGCGTATTCACACAGGTGAAAAACCATTTAAATGCGAAATTTGTTCAAAAGCATTTGCCATTAAATGTACCCTAATTAAACACATGTGTATCCACACTGGTGAAAAAGCATTTAAATGTGAAATTTGTTTGAAACGTTTTAAAAGGAAAGAAAATTTAAAGGCACACTTGCGTTATCACACGGGAGAAAACCTATTTAAATGTGAAATTTGTTTTAAATCGTTCACAGTTAAAAGTAACTTACATCAACACATGCATATTCATACAGGGGAAAAAACATTTAAATGTGAAATTTGTTTTAAACCTTTTACAGTTAAATGTAGATTAGTTCAACATATGGGTATCCACACTGGCGAAAAACCATTTAAATGTGAAATTTGTTTCAAATCGTTTACTGTTAAGGGTAGCTTAGCTCAACACATGTATGTTCATACAGGTGAGAAAACATTTAAATGTGAAATTTGTTTTAAACCTTTTACAGTTAAATGTAGATTAGATGAACACATGCGTATTCACACTGGCGAAAAACCATTTAAATGTGAGATTTGTTTAAAATCGTTTACAGTTAAATGTAGCTTAGTTAGACACATGCGTATTCACGCAGATGGAAAACCATTTAAATGTGAAATTTGCTTTAAATTTTTTACAGTTAAATGTAGCTTAGTTAGACACATGCTTATTCACGCTGGTGAAAAACCATTAGAATAAGATTCTTGTTTGGAATATTTTTCTCAGAAAACAAATTTAAATATACATTTGCGTGAAAATTTTAATTGAATACACTACGGAAAAGTTGTTGGAATATATTTGAAAATATCTCTTTTTTGTCTATGTCAGTTTTTAACACATTTTGTTACGTATTCACGTGTTGGTTTTGTATACATTTATAAATACGTTATAAAACACTTGTTCTTTTGATATTACCTGTGTCAAGGTAGAGACAACCCTGCAACGCGCAAGTGCATATGAATATTAGTTCGTTCAGAACCCAAGTTCTTGGGTGATAGGAATTCTTTGTCTCATGCATTGGAACTTCATAAAATATGATATCTTTGTTTAATATCCCACTAAGCAGGTGGCGGTGGTGACGCCTGTTCTGGCTATTCTCATTCCGTGAATTTTGTGTATCGTGTATTCGTTAACATATTCTGTCGGTATGAAGCATAAAGATTATTCTATCTCTATGGTATGCAGGAATATTTTCATTCATGGCCATGATTTTAGCGATCGCTGTGGATGAGTTTGGAACTCATGGCAGATTTTTAGAATTTCTACTGCGCTTACTATTTGCAATTCAACGATTTTGCACTTTAATAATAGCAGTATTGTTAAATCGTCCAAATGCAAATATTGTATACTATAAGGAATGATCATAGAAAAATGTAATAAGAAACCTTTCGCAAGTGGAATTGATTATTGTTTACAAATTTATAATCTTTTATAAAGTGGAATATTATGATCTGAAAAACTCAATACAAAAACTTACCTACTATTTAATGGGAAAAAAATAAATTGAAACCGTTCCAAAAGTATGGGCTGTATTTCTGTGGTTTTAAACCGTAGATAATCACAAAAAAATTTCGATCTTCTGGCTATTCCAGTCACCAATAGCTTACGGTTTATAGGACAAGTCCACGTGACGTCATGCCCTGAGGAATCTGACATGGAACATATAACATTTGATGTGATGATAAACAAACGTTATTTCTCAACACGGGCTCCTTTCGATTTAGTGCTTTTTTCGACGTGTTTCAATTGCTTAGGGATTTTAAAATCCTTATATGACTGTTTATAATAAAAAAGGATCATTAAATCAATACAAAACAACCAAATTACACATCTAAAATCTATCCAAATACTTGTTTATCCTCAGGAGTGACAATTTGTCAATTGGGGGTCTTGCCCTGTTACCTGTTAGACAGTAACTTATTTAAGTTACTATGGTTGATGGCTGATATTCAAGTTGCATAGCAATACAGGGTTAATATGTTATTTTTATTTATATAATGGATATTAAGCAGGCAGCTCCCCGTATATTTAAGGATGAAATTGAAATTGAGGAGCATACTTTTAATATCAAAGTTAAACAAGAACTTGATGAAGAGGTGTATAGTCTGAACGATGAAAATAATTTAATTCTGGAAGATGTAAATGTCGATTTAAATACTGACATAACTCTTGAAGAATCTAATGCATTAATTAAACGAGAAAGTAATATTATTGAGAACATTGTAAATAAATTGAAATATTCATCTAGAAAATGGAGGAAACCTAAACTCAGAGGTAAGTGGTAAGCAAGTTATTTTCTTCAGAGATTGAACCTTCAGATAATTTACCTATTTTTTTCTTCACTTTACTATTATTTAATATTTCCTAACAACTTTTAAACTGCCTATTTTTCGTTGATCGTTTATCAATTTATTTTTTATTTCCAGAAAGTAAATTGATTGGGAAACATATAAAGAGATGAGGTATTATTATTTGCACAGTGTGTGGAAATTTATATACAAAGCAAGTGGAATATTTTTATCACTATTCAATATATCATTTTTTAAGAAATAAGAAATTATGTAAGAAACAATTAAATTGGAGAGATACTGGTAACTTAATCAACCTAAATGAGGAAGTAAAATATGACATTAAAATAGTTAAAAATGAACTGAAAAAAGAGTTGGAGGACACCAAAAGCTGTGTTCAGCTCAATGGTGATGATAGAATTATTGAAAATGCCCATACTACTTATAAACAGCAATTCAAATGTTTTATTTGTTTTAAATATTTTCAAAAGAGTGAAAATTTAAAAAGGCATTTGCCTTGTCACTTGGGAAAGAAACCATTCAACTTTACAATTAAAGGTAACTTAGCTCAACACATGCCTATTCACATAAGTGAAAAAATAATTAAATGTAAGATTTGTTCTAAATCATTTAAAGTTAAAAGTAGATTAATTCAGCATATGCGTATTCACACTGGTGAAAAACCATTTAAGTGTGAATATTGTTTTAAGTTGTTCACAGCTAAATGTAGCTTAGTTCAACACAGGCGTATTCACACAGGTGAAAAATCATTTAAATGTGAAATCTGTTGCAAATTGTTTAGATTTAAATCTAACTTAGTTGAACATATGCGTATTCACACTGGTGAAAAACCGTTTAAATGTCAAATTTGCCTCAAATCTTTTACAGTTAAAAATACCTTGGTTCAGCACATGCGTATGCATAGTGGTGAGAAACCATTTAAATGTGAAATTTGTTTCAAACAGTTTGCAGTTAAAGGTAATTTCAATAAACACATGCTTTCTCATACAGGTAAAAAAACATATAAATGCGAAATTTGTTTTAAATTGTTTACAATTAAATGTAGCTTGAATCAGCACATGTGTATTCATAGTGGCGAGAAACCATTTAAATGTGAAGTTTGTTCCAAATCGTTTACAGTTAAAGGTAATTTAAATCGACACATGCTTTCTCATACAGGTAAAAAAACATTTAAATGTGAAATTTGTTCAAAAGCGTTTGCGATTAAATGTACCCTAATTAAACACATGTGTATCCACACTGGGTGAAAAAAACATTTAAATGTGAAATTTGTTTTAAATCGTTTACTGTTAAGGGTAGCTTAACTCAACACATGTACAGGGAGAAAACATTTGAATGTGAAATTTGTTTTAAACCTTTTACAGGTAAATGTAGATTAGATGAACATGCGTATTCACACTGGCGAAAAACCATTCCAGAACATCTGACTCCGATCAGCTGGAGTTGAAGTTCGTGTTTTCGTTTTGGCATGTGACGTAAGTCAGTTGATTGTCCGACAGACTTTGTAGAACAATGTCAAAATGTAATACGCGCATAAGCTAAATGTCAAAATATCAAAATAACATGCACTAATACGGCCTGCCGCTATTTGGGTTACCGATATCTCTCTAATAACCATAGAGGTAATATACATAGAGTGGACATGCTATAGGGGTTCGTGTAAGCGTATTCGTCCACCCATTAGAAAGAGACGGACAATCAGTTTGGTATTGCTTTCTCTTTCTAATAGCGCATACATTCTTAAAAGGTTAGTAGTGTTACGCGATGTTAGAGAGAGACCAATTTCATTCGCCATCTCTTTTTATTGCGTGGACGCTTCCGACTATAGGTTGCCTACTCTATGTTTATTATCTCTATGCTAATAACAAATCTCACCGCATCGTTCAATCGAGGCACCCCATAACCAAGGTTATTAGAATGTATAGATGACAGATGTACATTCTTCTAACAACCTTGTCCCATAACGATAGCAAAGTATGCTTATTGGTTCATGCAAGAAAAATACTTCTATAATTTCAAATATTTTTATTATCAATAAGTTTGATGGAACTAGTAAAAACGTGTTTACAATTTAAAGGTTATTCTTGCCCTCGTGTATTGAAATAACAAACAGTACAAATTATTTGAATATAAGTATGTAGTATAAAAAAAAACGAATAAAGTTGTATCACTGTTTTCTGCATTAGGGTTTGCCTATTACTACACCTGTAAAAAATTAATAGGTTGAAACGTGTAACTTAAAATTAATTCTGTTAGTCAGCGACGCATGCGTAAAGTCGTGCTGTCAACGTCAACCACAAAGCTTAGTGCTTCGGTGGAAAGGTATTACCACAGAATACACCAGTTAGTTGGTATTAGACACTTTTAGCTTGTCATAAGTTTTTACACGTATCCGTATCCGTATTGGAGTTACGTTGACGTAAAGAAATTGTCAAGAAAACTTTTTTAGCAGAAAACGTATCGTTCCTCTGGTCCGTAAAAAATACGCTTTCGTTTAACACTCATAACTTAACACAATTCTTTGGTAAGAGTAAAAATAAAATTAAAAATATTGTGATTATAATTAAACCAAACCAATGCCAAAGAAGAGGAAGACCTGTAAAATAGCACTAATAGCACGGAATACTGACTTTGGTCGGGATACGGATACGTTTAAGTATACGGAGTAGGGTACGTAACAATACTTTCAACGCATCGTATCGGCTGAGACGTAGCGGGTCTACACTTGCGCAGTTTGTTACGGATACGGATAGGTGAGAAATTTAAGACAAGCTAAAAGTCTCTATTACCCTCTCCTATAAGTAGTTTACGAATTTTATATATATATACAGGGTGTGGCGCGACAAGTTTTGATTAAAAGTAATGGCGGATACAGTTATGTTAAAAATCTGAAATTACGAAGCTGTAGGTTTTGGATGACGCTGAGTTCAAATATAATGTTGTCCTGAATGTGGCACTTCCGGTTATACCGGAAATAGACGTCAACTTTGTTATTTTAAATAGAACCTAATATTTTTTATTTTATTTTCGAATTCTACATGAAATTTTAGATAAAATTTGTGAACAATGTCCTATACCAAAAATGAAGTATTTTCGAGATATTTCGTTTTTTTTCAGAATTTTGAAAAAATCCTAGTCCACATTAAATAACGATATCTCCATTAATATCGAAGCTAGTAACGTGAAATTGTAACCAATAAACAACAAGGGCTTGCCCGTTAACTCCATATGTCCAACTCATTGATATTTCATACAGGATGTTTTAAACTTAGCCGCCAACATGCACAATTTAAATCATTTATAAGTTGCTTACTTTAAATAGAACACCCTGTATTTTATTACATTTGCCGATGTATTTTTTTAAGCCAATTCGTGTGGTATGGGTATTCCCTATACCTAAATCCAACCACTTTTGAGATATTTCATTATTTTAGTTAAAACATAACAACACTTAATGATTTCAACATTAGTAAAGGGTAGGCCATGATTTCCATGATTTAAGGTGATATTTTATTATTTTTTCATATTATTACTTCTGAAAAGTAACCAACAGCATGAAAGGATTATTAATTGTGGATATCATCAAAAACGTTGACAAGGTATTTTGTATTAATTTAATTAGATAACGTACAAAAAAAATAGCTAAATGTAATATTAAACAAATAAAGTTTTATAGTAAGTGTTCAAAATTAGCACCATCTACTTCTAAACATTTATGAATCCTTTTCATTAGGTTATGTCTTGTAATTCTGGAAATATGGTCGGGTGTTAGAGAATTAAAAGCAAGTAAGACTCTCTGCATCATATCTTCCTTTGTCGTAACAGGAATGGAAAATACCTGATTTTTAATGTAACCCCAAATGCCAAAATCTAAAGGAGCCAAGTCAGGAGAGCGAGCTGGCCAACGAAACGGACCCCGATTGGCAATCCATCTATCATCAAACATGTCGTAAAGATGCTGAGCAACAGGCCCAAAGTTATGAGGAGGTGCTCCATCTTGCTGATACCAAGCTGAAGCCGCCTCTCCATTTCTTAAAGCATGTAACGCCGGTCGTATAGCTGCTTCTAAAATGTGGCAATATCTTTCACCATTTAAATTTTCATCATAAAATTGTAATGCTAAAATTTTATCGTCTTTTATTGCACAAAAAACATTAAAACTCCAACTATCTTGGAAATAACGTTCTCTACTAGCATGTGGATTTTCATTAGACCAAAAATGGGAGTTATGTCGATTAAATAATCCATTTTTGCTAAACTTTGCTTCATCACACCATATAACTTTGTTTATGAAGTTTTCATCCTCTTGGGTCTTCATTAAAAACCATTCACAGAATTCTACCCTTCGAGGAAGATCACATAATTGTAAGTGTTGCACCAAATTATAAGAAAATGGTTTCCATTTGTGTTTTTTTAAAATGCGATGAATTGTTCTCGTCGACAAAGTAAGATCTCTCTCACAATCTCTAATGGAGGCATTTGGAGAGGCCGTAAAATAACCCAAAACATTAATTTCGTTGATGTCATTGTCCACTAGTGGTTTATTTTTATTAATTTTTGGCTTAAATTGACCAAACTGACGGCAGTTTTTAAGCAATCTTCTTACAATATCACCAGTTGCATTTGGTCGATATGGATATCTTTCTGCAAAAACACGGCAAGTCCGTTCAACAATTCTATTACACTCACCGTAAATAATAATAAGATTTAAAAAATCATCATTACTAAATCCTACATTTGCCATTATTTACTATAAAATACAAATGTGAACTGTCAAAATAAAAACCTTCTAACTATCAAATCTTTGACAGCCATGGCCTACCCTTTACTAATGTTGAAATCATTAAGTGTTGTTATGTTTTAACTAAAATAATGAAATATCTCAAAAGTGGTTGGATTTAGGTATAGGGAATACCCATACCACACGAATTGGCTTAAAAAAATACATCGGCAAATGTAATAAAATACAGGGTGTTCTATTTAAAGTAAGCAACTTATAAATGATTTAAATTGTGCATGTTGGCGGCTAAGTTTAAAACATCCTGTATGAAATATCAATGAGTTGGACATATGGAGTTAACGGGCAAGCCCTTGTTGTTTATTGGTTACAATTTCACGTTACTAGCTTCGATATTAATGGAGATATCGTTATTTAATGTGGACTAGGATTTTTTCAAAATTCTGAAAAAAAACGAAATATCTCGAAAATACTTCATTTTTGGCATAGGACATTGTTCACAAATTTTATCTAAAATTTCATGTAGAATTCGAAAATAAAATAAAAAATATTAGTTTCTATTTAAAATAACAAAGTTGACGTCTATTTCCGGTATAACCGGAAGTGCCACATTCAGGACAACATTATATTTGAACTCAGCGTCATCCAAAACCTACAGCTTCGTAATTTCAGATTTTTAACATAACTGTATCCGCCATTACTTTTAATCAAAACTTGTCGCGCCACACCCTGTATAAGTCGCAGAAAAATCTCATAGCAAATTTAAATTACTTAATACCTTTAACAGTTTGTTTCACATTCGGTAAAGTTGCAAAAATGCTTTGCAAGTCGAACACTAATTTTCTTCTGGTTTCTTGAAATTCTTTTAAATCTTTACGAACGACACCAGTTTCAACGTATTCCATTTGTTCCATTAAACGCATCTTCTTATTAATAGGCATCACGAGCAACCTGGCGCGCTCTCTATCGCATTCCCTCACGAATTGAATAATTTCTGCCTCCTTAGGGGTTGTCAGTGCCATCATGTTGTCTTCTCCAGCGTCTAAGGAAAAAATAGAAATGGCATTTTTAAAATATTTATTATTTGGGTAAAATTTAGTAATTGAAATTTGATCCCCTTCCTGTTGACAGATTGATCTGAAATTTGGTACACTGCTTTAGTTGTGATGATAATACGATAATGTCTATTCGGAATGATTGTAAATCCAAGATGGCCACCGTCAAATGAAAGGATTTGACTAACAATACGTTCAAGATGGCCGCCACCACAAATTGGCGGATTTCATATTTGTTTAAATACCCTTATAATTTGGGTAATGGGAACTAAGTACATGGAGGATCATAGAATTTAGACAGCTTATACATGAAAGCAGAAATCCAAGCATAAATATATAATGGAAAAAAGGAAAATCGGTGAACAAAATGCGCCCCATTCATTTTCACTCCAATTCTGAGGATTTCTGGAAAATTCAAGTCGCAGAACACGTAAGACGTTCTGGGCCTGTTGCAGTTCAACGACTGGTAACATTGGCTTCTCCGAGTCGTCGTTTACGTCCACTTATGTTTGTTTGCCGGACGTGCTGATTTCAACAGCTGTAGCATGCATAGAGATACTACAGATAGAGGCGACAAGCAAAAGGTCGCTGTGTAGCATGCGCGCTATTAGAGAAAGACAGCCTAAACCTCCGAATTCCTGTCTCTCTCTTACAGCCTGACGGGTTCCGAGTTCCAGGTCATCTGGTGGAACCTTCAGTTTTCAAAAAACGTGTAACAATAAGGTGCACAGTGCTATTGGAGACATGATACTCTCTGGCAATTTATCGCTCACTTCTTCCGTCTTGAAGCAACGCAACAGTAGCATCCACTGTGTCCGGGATTAACATCTATATTTTTTAGATTAATAAACGCAGAACAACTTTCAAACGTGTTTCGATCTGTCAGATATCTCACAACAATAGCATTGTTGACATGGGTTGGCAGTACCTAATAAGATCTATGGAATTTAGGATTTTTACTCAAAAACACTTCTTTTCTTAAATTAAATGTTCAATTCTTGTTAGAAAATATGTAAAACATGTTGTTTTGTTTATGTGTAAGATATTATAATAATAAAACATCACAAAACATTAAAATTTGAAGTTTGTTTAAAAATATTCAACTGTTTTCGTGCCGGTGAGTGTATAACGTTCTTGTTATTCCATGAACATGTTTCAGATTAAGTACAATTACTAAATAGTACGACTGTACTGTAACTGAGAGGTACATTTGTCAATTCCCCCGATATTAAACCCAAAAATTTGTTATTTTATACTTTAAAGTATATAGTTTTGTAAAAGCCTTCCATTAGAAGGGTATTTTTTTCTTACCTTCCCCACCGGGACCAGGAGGTGGGGCTCTTTGACTAATTGTCGAAGGTGGGGGTCTCGGAGTTGATTGGACTGGAGGTGCAAAGCTGTTCTGCAATTGAAATTCATATTTTTGTTTAGTTTAAAATTGAAAGCAAAAATTTACCTATAACTTGGTAAACTTTTTCACTTAAATGTGGTATTAGTGACTGTCTTTACTTAAATGCGGTATTGAGGCAGATTTAGACGTATCCAGTAGCTGGCACCAGTCTCACTGGAACGCCAGCTAGAACACTGCCAGCTCTGGACCAGGTCGTTTACATGAATCCAGTCCAGTCTGTCGTGAATGTGTGTTTGTGATCAGGTGCGTTACAAAAATGAATGTGGGGCAAAGTCGGCTGTTTAAAAACCATCTTGATAGCCTTCACTAAGAAGAGAAAACTCAGCCTCAAAACCATTAAACTTGATGGGAACGACGTTGAATTGAGACAAGAAGTCAAGTATCTAGGTTTGACTCTAGACAGCAAACTTCTGTGGAACAAACACGAGAAGGAGATTACCTACAAAGCAAATATGGCTCTAATGGTGTGCAGGAATCTGGCAGGGAGAAACTGGGGTTGTAACCCAAAAATCCTGAGCTGGATGTACACTGCCTTAGTGAGACCAATCATCACTTATGGAGCCATTGCGTGGAGTAGTAGAACTAGCCTCTTGACGACGAGAGAAAACCTCTCCAAGATTCAAAGACTAGCCTGTATATGCATAACAGGAGCAATGAGTACATGCCCAACGGCAGCAATGGAAGTGATTCTCAACCTCACACCATTACATATGGTGGTGGAGAGTGTTGCAGAAAGAACAAGATACAGACTAAGTAGAGAGGGAATCATTAAAAAGAAAACCACCTCTTCACTTCTTAGAAATCAGACAGCCTGGGACATGCCACAAGATGGTATGATGAAAGAAATGAAAGAAATTCGTTACGAAATTAAGCAACAAGAAGGAATGGGATCCAAATACCATTACCAGACTTGGAAAGAATGCCATTCAATGGTACACAGACGGCTCAAAAGCAATAGAAGGAACTGGGATAGAAGTGTACGGGCCCGGAACCAAACACTCTGAAAGCTTTGGAAAAACCCCAAGTATCTTTCAAGCGGAAATTCACGCAATAAGAAGGTGTGCCCAGTTCAATATTGACAAAGGATATAGAAGGCAAAGGATTATCATAATGTCTGATAGTCAAGCAGCCATTAGAGCGCTGAGTTCTTGTGTAATCAGTTCCAAAAAGGTGTGGGAATGCCTAGGCAAACTTAATGAACTAGGCGAGAACAATATAGTCACCTTCCTGTGGATTCCAGGACACACTGGAATAGAAGGAAATGAAATAGCAGATGAGCTAGCGAAGAGGGGGACTGAAATACCCTTTTGGGGGCCGGAACCCCAGGGCACAGTACCTGGGAGACTTCTGGATAGAAGAGGTACAGTTACCTAAGTTGAAGCCTGCAGATATCCTAAAATTCCTCCTGGAAATAGGACTAAAGGAGCTACTAGTCTCTGAGACTCTCATCAGAAACTAAGTAGAAGTAAGGGGGCACAATAGATCTTTTAGGTCTCAGTGAATGTTACCCCAAGATACATACATACAAAGCGGCTGTTTAAAAGAAAATGTGTCAAGACAATTTCCGCGCTATTACTACAAGAGCTTACTGATATGTTGGGAGGACGAAATATTAAAGAAAAAACGAATATGGATAAGAAAATGGATCAACGATAGGACTATAACGGTACGTTCGTCTTTGATACGTAGAGAGTAGAGTCTTGCGCAGAACGTCAGAAAAACAAATAAACATCAAACATAACCTGTTGATATAGCGATGTAGAGAAATCATAGTGATCATACTTATTCTACGAAGTTTTTTGATAAATAATAATACTGAACAAAATGAACGCAGATGAAGCTTTTATGCATCAAATCATTGATGATTTGCAAGATGCTGAGGAAATGGCGGAAGATACGATAAGAAGGTTTTCTGATACACAAAATGGAAATAAACACAAACTACGTAATAATCTTCTTCCTGTCACGTGCTTTTTACATTACTCTACACTACGCTTTACCTAAAAAATGACACATAAGATCTACAACGTTGTTCGCCACTGTGTTTGGAAGATATTGCTATTTGAATGTTCGAGTAGGTACCGTTCGATTCGTGTGAATTCATTCGTACGAACAGAATCCATTCGACGTTCTCGCGAATAGTCGAAAGTTCAAAGATACGGGTCCAGGTTGGCGTTACGTCTTTTGACGAGTTACTGTCTCTGATAGAGAGCTCGATTCAGCATCAAGACACTGTGATGAGAGAGGCATTACCGGCAAAAATAAAATTAGAAGCAACATTGTCAGATTCCATAAACATTCGTGCTCTCGGTAAAGTTGAACCAACTTGAACGTTTCTATTTCGTTTAGTTTTCGGGTAATTTTACCGGTCACTGTTCACTCTACAGAATGACTGGCACAACGTGTTTAGACATTTCCGCAACACTGGTTCGGGTGTTAGGGGGGACGCGGGTGAGAGCTACTGGCAGCAAAAATAGACGAGCTCTCTATTCGAGACAGCAGTCTGTCAGCGCTGCACTGGCCCAAAAAAGTGTTCACTATCACACCAGTGCTGGCGTTCCAGTGAGATTGGCGCTAGCTACTGGATACGTCTACATCTGCCTTAAGTGACTGTCGATGATCTAGCTTCCACATGACGTTTATAGAATGGACGCACACTATCTGTAGTTTGCGTTTGGAAGAAGAGTTTTTAGACACCCTGTATGAAGTTCACGTAAATAGTTACCTGTTGGGAGAAGGAACCATCTTGTCCACGAGATGATGCTGGACATGGTTTACCGTTTCCTACACCTCCACCACCACCACCGCTAGATGGACCAGTAGAGCCCTGCAAAAATTTTAACTCATTATTTGGATAAACATATTCGACAGATAAAGAATAGAGTATTAATTTATTTAGTATTTACTGGACTTCTGGCTATAACAACTTCGCTATGTTGAAGATCATCAGGTATTTGTATGATGGTAGATTGATTTGGATCCACGGTACCGCTGGGTATGATAATTTTTGTCCATTTTGTTTCATCGTGCTGCCATTGAAAATTCCTCTGGGCCATATTGAAAAAATTTACTACTAAAAATTTTAAATTTACACAAAAATTTAGAACTACATCGAGATGCAAAAATATTTGACAGTGTCAAAATAAAGTTGACAAGAACTTTCTAGATTATTGTTCAAATGTACAAATTGTGATTTTTACCTCGGGTCTGTACTAGTGAATCTGTAAAGGTCCGTAAGGAAGAAGAAGAAATATATCTGGAATCATCTAGAACTGTCATAGAAAATTCTAGAAATGTCATCGAAAACTCGAGAGCTGTCTGCGGGACAGTAAACGTTGGTTAGTTAGTTTTTGAAGTATAGACCATTCCAGAATGACGTCAATGACCACATTGTGCTGGAGGGCACATGTCATATTCTATTTATTAATATTATCGTTTTGTAGTGTTGTTAAATGTGGAGTGCGGGGAGCACGAGATACGGTATCTGCAATACGCATATATACAGACGGCTCAAAAACCAAAGAAGGCTCAGGATGTGGAATTTACTCCAGATTACTAAGCCTAAGGATTAAGTGGGGAATGGGAAAAAAACACCAGCGTGGTTCAAAGAGAACTGGCTGGTATCTCTATTGCCACAAAAAGAACTAACCAGAAAAGGAATTTTTGGCAAAAACATAATAATCTGCACTGATAGCAGACAAGCTCTGCTAGCTTTGAACAGACAAGTGTTACATCCATAGAGATACTATGGTTACATCAGGGCTAGTAACATCGGGATTTAGCTAACGCCTCGGTAGATAACAATATTATCCTGAGGTTGGGTTAAGGGGCACGACAGGAGCAAAGGTAACCGCATTTTACTGATTCTTTAGCCAGAGAAGCGGCTGGACTAAGAATTTTTGGACCCGGCGACACCTACGGCCTGACGAATTCGAAAATTTGCGGAACTAGCTAAACGTTACACCCTTAATGCTCAATCTCTAAAGAGATGGGATGAAATCAAGGGATGCAGTCTTGCCAGGATCACCCTGGGCGACCCTGGGAAGCTGGAGACGAAATAATATTTGGTGATGACCAGGAAAAACCTAAGTTTAACAGTAGGATTTCTGACTGGCCACTGTCAATTAAGGAAACACCTCCATACAAAGGGGGACACCTCTATGCAGGATGCGTGAACAGGCATGTCTTATGCGAGTGCCCGCAGTTATCGTCAATAACAGAGTGTGTGTTCGGTGAGTCTTGGCCTACACCTGCCGATATAGAAATAAAAGAGATGTCTCCTAGTGACCTGTCCACCTTTCTGGAAAGGACAGGATGGACGATGATCTAGGAAGACAACTCCCCGGGAGGATGTAGGTACAATGGGTCACATGTGGCCTAAGTGCTGTGGGCTAAACTCACCCTCCCTACTCTACAGATACAGATTCTTTTTTCCGGTCTTTTAACCAAGCGAGTTGACTATTTGATTGATCTCTCTATGCACCTGAATCTTTTGCTTTTGACATTCGTTGGGATCACATATAACTCCTCTGTTGGTTGCTTGTTTCGTCGTCTGAAATTCTAATTATTATTTAATTCAATTCAGAGACGGATTATTATATGTCAGTTAATGACGTTTGATTTATTTTTAAAACTTTCAAATTATTTAGTGAATATTAAAACTGATACAAAATGGCGTACTTAAATGAAAGTCATCCGGAAGTATTTTTTGCTGTTCCTAGACCAGGGGGAATTGCAAAAATCGATCTTCCACCAGAAACGGTACTTCCTGGAAAAGGAAAATCCTCCAGAACCACCATAACTTCCAGAAGATCTATTAGATCCAGAGGTTCTGCTCGCTCGAAAAGTGGATTTCCCATAGATAGCTAGTAAGTGTTACGAAGGAATTGATTTCAGACTGATAATTTGCAGTAAACTCCAGATTTTTTATCTTTGCAGCTTTCAACTACCCCCAGGAGTTACTTCGCGAGAATTCCGAGTAACTACTGCTATGGTATCATCTCCATGGGCTCTATTTGATAACACTTTTGAAGAATTTCCTAAACCGCCAAGTCCTGCTCAAGACGCTATAGATATTTTAGCAATTACCATAAGTACAATAATGCTCTTAGCCGCCGGTTATGGTGAAATTCCTATAGAACATCAAAGGTAGTTACAAGACAGTTTTTGACGTCAAATTAAAAATAAATACTATTTTTGTTTAGTCGAACGATTAGGAAAGTGGATTGGAGTCCGGTACAGTTCGCAACCCTCGGAAATAGAGTTTTTGATGGTGATCATCTGGGGACTGTAACGTTTAACCAAACTGTTAATTCTTAATGTTTGGAAAAGTAAAAAAGTCGTTAGGACTTAGATCGGGACCGAATGAAGGATTGTCCAATTCGATGTTTTCCTTCTTTAGAAACTCAATTGTTTTTCGAGTTGTCTCCGATACACTGCAGCCTAATGACTTATTGCATTTTTGCTCGTGCTTTCTCATAGCACCCAGTCCAGTACCTTTGTCCTCTGCACCAGTTTGTACAAGTTCTTGGCTGGGTGTTATCTAGCTCAGCGTTTCCTCGCATGTAAACAGTATATGTTTCACTGTCTCCGTTTCCCTACCGCATAATCTGCATGTAAGGTCTCCGTTGTATAGTTTTAAGCTGTACAGGTGTTCCTTTACTGGTGCATGACCAAACATGAAACCTGTTGATTCTCAGCTGATTTCTGCACAGTGTTAGCAGTTCCGCTGTACATTTCAGGCATGGTTCTTTTATAAAGGTTTTCACATGCATTTGCCTTGGGACGTTTACCCAGACATTTTTATGTTGTTCTCTGATCCAGGTCTTTACAGATCCTCGTACCTACTATAGTTTAGTTGTATAGTTTTCGGTATTCCGAAAATCTGTCCTGGTTCAGAATGCTCTGACCCACTTTTTGCAAGTTCGTCAGCTTTTTCATTGCTCTCGATACCCTGGTGACCTGGTAACCAGGTTAGCTTGACGTTATACCGTTTGGCTAACGTCTTCAGTTCTTCGATGCAATCCCATACTAGTATAGAGGTAACTTTCTGGCTTGAGATTGCCTTAATTGCCGCCTGACTATCTGACATGATATGGATCTGCTTGCCATCGGTGATCTTGGTTAATTTTGACATTTGATATTTGTTGATATGTTGTTATATACCACACTTAAAAGATAATTATCATGCGTTTTATATTGTTGATATTTAGATGTTTATAATTTTTAGATGGACTCTGAGCTACTTGGAAAATATCGTTGATGAATTTGGAAATAATCCTCCTAATGTAACGGGAATTATAAACCACCTGAAAATGGCCAATTCTGAACTGGAATCATTCAATGACAAAGACCATGTCAGTATAGTGGAGGATGAGAAAGAAGACGAAGACGCTGCTGAAGAACCTGCTGGAGAACCCGCTGGAGAAGAAGCTGCTGGATAAAGTTTTTTTTCGCATTTTTGATGATATTTTGTAACAATAAATATATACTTTTCTTATTTTGAATATTGTAAATACTTCTTGGATTGGAATTAAACTTCTTTTTTTTCATTTTCTTGTATGGGGAAACAGCTACATGGATTCTTCATGGGTTAAAGCATGGAGACTGTATAAGGAGATCGGAGCAGAGGGCGCCAGTTTAAATCCAATACCAAAAACATATGACTGCAGAACAATAGCAGCCAATCATAAGCCTTGCATACACTTTGAGTTCATGGTGTTTTATTGGTTGCTAGCTCATTTGACAGTTGTTAGATAAGTGAGGTTAGCACAAATAAAAAATTTCGTAAGATATCCGTTTTTGTCCTCGTAGATTTGTTCTCACAAGCATCACAGACAGTCCTTGACAAACCGGATTCGGCGCAAAGCCTCGAAAGCGTTCCTACAAAGATTTCTGATTGATTGGAAATCCGCGATACTGTGTTCACACACGTTTTGTGGATAGTCTGCAAACTGTCAAAACAGTTTGCGGATCTTTTACAAATAATATGTAACATCAAATAACTTTTAACATTTGTCATATTTGTGTTGGGATGTTTATTCGAGTTTATTTACTCGTCTTTCGTTATTTTAGAGTTTATATTTAACAATGAGTGATTTTGAGAGACATTTTGATGATTCAGAACTCGTAAACAAAATTTGTAGTTAATTGACACATATCACCTACCTGCTAGGCTAGCCCACCCATATATTTTCAATTGTCAACTGTTCATACAAACTGTTCCGGATCGATCAGAAACAGGCATGCGTGATAACATTAGTTTGAAAACTGTCTATTATTTGTAGGAGATTTTCTGTGAGAACAAACCTATTATCGAAAATTGTGATAATTTAAGCGGGATTTATAGTTTGACGTACTGTAAACGTAGACGCACTGTGAAAAGATCAACTATGAGAATTTACGTACCTTGTTTATAAAGGAACGTAAGTGCATGACGTAACGTAAGGGGAACGGACTGGAACGGCAGAGTTGACCAACTTTTATCTTTTTACAGTGCGTTCTTACGCCCGGCCAATCAAAGGAAAGAATTTTGTGTGATGTCAGCGTGGCTATCAGCTGTCATTTAATGTTGTGTTTTTGAATGTATAATACAAAATTTAAAGCTCCAAACAACATAGGACACAGGCTGTAGATGATTTGTATAATTTCTTGGTTAATTTGAATGTCGCGAGTACGTTACCTCTGCCCATACGCAAAATTTCCGTTCCGTTTATTTATAACTGCAACAATTTTTACATACCGTTCGTTACGTATCCAGTGCGTCTACGTGTGGTATACGTTTACAGTCCGTCAATTTATAAATCCAGCTTTAGTGGTAAAATATATGTCTTGACAAAAACATTTGTTTCCTCCATTATTCATTATCATAAGTAATGTTTGCAATGTGACGGCTGTCATTTGTGAAAACTAAGGTTATATGGTATTGGATTTTCAGTGTCGACGCCGCGGTGAAAAAACAAGCTCCTTAAGTCCATTTTCCACGGTGCGAGTTGACGCTGCAACTCGAAAAAGTTGCATGCAACTTGGCGTTTTTTTTTTCGTTGGGCGCGTCGGTCGCATGATTATAACTTGCTCTATTTTCGAGCGAGAAGTCGCTGCGACTTGGTTACTTTTCTGGTGGATTTTGTCGCACCAACCCAAAATTTATATTGGCTGCTACGCTCTGACATTGCTGTCACAGGATTTCTTCTACGTTTTCTACTCGTAGAGCAGCACAGGCCATAATACTAATTATTGTTACTAAAACAATGCCCTCAATGTTTTCTTCATCCATTCTGTTAACTTCAAGACTTGATTCTAGAGAAACTACTCCTATCTGCTTTATTTTCACATGGTAAGTTTTTTTCACACTGTGAGGTTATGAAACCAGAACTGCCAATTTTTTAACGAAGTTGGCAACACGTAACGTTTCCCCTATGCTTGGATGAGTCGCAGCAACAAACTATCGATGTGCTGAATATACTTTTTCTCGCAGCAATTTGTCCCAGCAACAAGTCGCTGCGATTTGTCGCAACGTGGAAAATGGACTTTAGATAGACAATTTTAAGGACAGGTTCTGTCAGTTTTTCCGTATGAGTCCGATCTGATTATCTAGCCTCCTTAATGCAAAAAAATTATTCTAGCATTTGATGAAGTATTAAATAACACAAAAGAATGAATGTGGCTACAATTTATTTATTCATTTTTAATAAAACAAATTTAGTCAGTTCTTATCAATGCATCAGGATCGTCTTCCGCGTATCCAGGGAAATTTGAATCTATATCCTTCATCTTGTCTTCTATCGAACGTAGTCTCCTTAATTCACCACGAATCTTCTCAACTTGATCGGATTTCCACATTCTTAATACGTTGATGGCTTTTTCTCTCGAAACTGAATCTATAATAATGTAAATGTCTTTGGTACAGATTTATTAATTGTTTGGTGAAAATTTATAAAGCACAAAACTGCTATTTGAAATGGGAATAACAAGATCATTTTACTTCTAACCCAGTTGCCTATTGTAACGTCACATAAATTAATAGTCCGTTTCGATATCTCCGTAGCCACTCCGAAAAAAGAAATTTCCAAAAACCTCTCTTATAATATACCAAAAGAGACAAATATATAAACAAATTACCGAGATTTTCAATAGAGTCGACTCCAGCAGCTTTCTTCAGATTCTCCAAAGCCTGTTCGCATTCTAAAGATGTCATAGACATTGGTTGAGCAGATCCGGATATGTAGACATTTGGAGGACTCTTCGTTATCAACTGGGAATAGTTCAAAGAGAATGGTATTTCCCTAGTTACCATAGTACTAAAAAATGTTTACAAACAAATGTTTTTTTCCGGAATAAAAGTGAAAAACGATAAAAAAAACTTTACTTAGAACCTAATGCTCCTCCTCCATAGTGTATTGTTTCATCTAAACGAGTAGCTGGACCAATCTCAGTATTCAAATCGGAATATTGAGTCACTAGGATGTTCTCCAAAGCATCTATACATAATCCTATATCTTTTGAATAATCTCCGGTACGACCTTGAATGGTTTTTAAAAACGCCAACGCCCATTGAAGTTGGTTTATACCTAAAAATAATTTGAGTCCCATATTTACTATACAGAGTATTTCAATAAAAACTATCCACCTCACTTCTTGGTACTACCGGGGTAATGAACAGTACGGGGACGACTGTTACTAACAGCCAGGCTTTATTTAAAACTATTAGTAATCCAACCACTAAGTCTAGACAAAACTCTTTGCATTATGACTCTCGTGTCGTGGTACCTAAGCTACCCTAACCTTCCACCGGTCTCCGAGTGCATTTAAAGTTGCGACCTCACCGAGTCGACAGTGTCGATCGAATTGTTTTCATGAACAAGACAAAGTCATAGTTTTTATTGAGGCATACAAATTAAAATCAAATCTAGAAACATGAGGCACGATGCCCTTATAGAAATTGCTAATGAATCTTCGTCAGACATGTTCATTAGTCTGATCGACATCATTTCTGCCAACTCTGGTGTGGACGGATGCAGTTTTGTCGTCTTGTTGATCGACAGTGTCGACTCGGTGAGGATGCAGCTTAAGGCTCCTACGCAATCTCATACTAGCTTAGACTTGTATAAAGATGTATAGTAGTGGTAGATTTAACAGAACCACCGAATACGTTTATTATTATTCGGTGACAGAACCTACTATTAGATGTCCATATAAATATTTCCCTACACATTTCAGTTATAGTAGAGTATTAGAAATTCCTACCTAAAGGACAATCGTATTCTCCAGTTGCAAAGAGTAACCAAACTACTGCAATAGTGTGGTCCAATAATATATGAAAAGGAGGACTTCGAGCCAGTAGATTAACTACTTTCGTAGGCGTGGAAGCTGAAGATACCCTAAAAAAATTGTTGCAAGTATTTGAGGGACTTATTCTACATTTCTATGGATATTACCTGAATACATAAGGCATTGGGGTATAAGCTTTTGGTTCTTTTGGTAAAACTGGCAACCTATTCGGTATATTTACATCTGTACTGACTGTTAATGATTTTCCCGGCTTAATCAAAACTCTATTTATGCTGAAAAAAAATTTAAGTTGAGCTGAGTTAATGTGCTATCATTCTTACCTATATCTTTTATAAGGCTCTTCTCCTACTTCTGCATCTTCAGTAGGAACTTCAGGAACTTCTTCTGGAAAGTTTTAATTAGTAGAAACCTATGAATAAGAGGAAAATTTACCTTCACCTTCCTCTTCGGCCATTTTTTATTAATTAAACTGGAATTTTGCAGGATTTCGATAATTTTTTTGACAAATTTTGACGTTATTTTTTTGACATTATGAAAATTAATTCGGTGAGATACTGATAAGTGTTCTCTGTCGGATACATTGGAGTTGTATAACGGTGTCTTTATTCAGGAGCCCAAAAAGTAGAGGCAGGTGGCGATAGTAGTGCTGGAATTCCATTGGCCGTTCTGGCCGCCCTCATTCCGAGTATTTGCTGACGCTCGCTGTGTCAACAGATTTGTTGATGTTTATGCTGCTGCCTCTTCAACACTCTTCAAACTCACGAGCTAGAGAGTTTTAAAAGACGATCAGAATCTGAATTTTGATTGGCTTCTTTTACTTTATTGTTATTTCATGTGATCACTTTTATAGTTTATTGTTTTGCTAACTTTATTAGAATTCCGGAAAGTTTGGAAAGCAGAGAAGTTAAGAGGTCGCTAAAACTTTGTTTGATTTGTGGTAATGGCGAATTCGACTTGCGGCACTAATGTGTACTAAGGGGCACTGAAAGTACTATCTCTTGGTGCGGGCTGCTGCACTTGGTTTGAAAATATTTATGTTCGTCTCGGACATACACCAATTTAGTGCTGTCCTGGTGAGAATTCAGCTGACTTGCACTCGATGCTGTTTTTTAGCACTCATTGCAAAATTTTAGAACTGTGCTGCTGTGCTACAATCTCAGTCGAATCAACGTTGTTTTCAGAACTACATTGGTGTGGCATTTCTTTAGTGCTGCTTGGTCTGTTTCTGTCAATTTTATAACACTCATATGACTGTTGAGTCTGCAGTGTCCTGTTAGTAAACCTACTATGATTCTAACAGACTTTCGGCTTTTTAGCAGTCGTGAATTGACCTGGAATCTAGTGCCTTTAGAGCAGCCTGGCTGTCCAAGTAAATAACACTTGTTTTGTTATTCACTCCGTGCCTTGCTATTTCTCTTGCACAGTGTTCAATGGCAGTTACTTCCGCCTGGAACACTGTGGTATAGATTCCTAAGCTTATGCGGATTGTAGTCCTTGGCTTTGTTCTGTAGACACCGGCTCCAGCTCAATTAGGGCTTTTTGAGCCGTCTGTATACCAGATGGATTGTGCTTGGTAACTCCACCGGATCCGAGTTGGACTAACTTTTACATGGCACTGAGAAAATGCGAATGGAATTGGGGTACGCCGTGCTCGCACTTGTGCGTTTCATTGTCTCTGGAGATACTACACTACATTCAGAACTTAAAATGGGTCAAATTTAGAATCTAAAAAGTAACAGTTCTAGTTGCACTTTTTTATTTTATCAACTTATATGATGCACAAAAATATTACAGAAAAGATAGTACAGTTTATTGTCTAGAATCAGGAAAATCGCATTCGTAAACTGGTCTAAAATCGTAAGTAATATTAGGATTAGTTGTATCGAAGCAACATGGAGGACCATCTTTTCTCGAGCTTACTTCTGAAGCGTTTTGTTTAAGAGTTTGAGCACCGTAAACGTATTCCCCAGTTTGGTTTGGATTGAATTCGCCATTTCTTTGTATATAACTACTGCACGTAGGAGGACAAAACCCGGAATACTCCTCTGGAATATCAGGCGTTACAAGAAAATTATGATCGTAGTTTAAATATTCAGATGTTTGCGTACAATCTTGACCGGGTTCTTGTAACGGTACCAGCGTTGTAAAAACTGTTTCTTTATCGGTACAACCTACTCCTTGGACGTTCCAATGGACGTCTGGAAAACAGGCGTCCTCTGATGAAAGTTCGTCGTTCCAAATTGGAAGACTTTGTACTTTTAAATAAGTGTCATCTCTATAATTTGTTACTAAAAGGGGTGCAGCGGTGTTTAGTTTCCTTGGGACGTGTATTATTGTTGTTTCGTCTTCGTTTAAAGTACCACTCGGTATGATTATTGTTCGTTTTTTAGGTCTTGATTCTGATTGACTCGAATTCGCCATGTAAGAAGTTATACATTAAATTCAATCGGTGGTTATAACTGAAATTTATGTGAGTATTTAAGTGCTGGAAATTAAATTTGACACTCAGCTGTCATTCTCGGAAAGTGTTTCACGATTTTCGACAATGTTTGTCAAAATATGTTGAATATTCTAGTTGGTGTACTCTGTGGTTTGGCTGCTGACTTAATTTTTGATTTGAGTAATCTTACAAATTTTCATAAACATCTATTAAATAAATTAAACATAAATTTTAACCATTCTTATCTTATTATGTGCTCATTAGTTGTAATCATATCCTCAACACCCACAATTCTGACAAATATTCATAGAATTCGTAAAAAATGTAATTAATATTACCATTGTATTTAAATTCATTGCAAGATAATTTGAATATCAATACTGATAAAATTACTGTGAACATACTTTTAATAGAATTGATCAATGAGTCATGGAGACCTCCATGCAATGAGTTTTGAACTTGTCATCGTTTTATTTCAATAAGATATATCCATATCTAATAGGCACCTTTTCTTTTGAAACCGAATATTTTTTGTCATGATCTATTTTATTGCTGACATTTGTCATTTTTATGGAAATGTCAAAAGGTGTATCTTCTGTGTGAGTTGGCTATTCTGTGGTATGTGTATAGTTCTATTAGGCTCTATTTCTATTAGACCGGTAGCCTATGACACAAAAGTAGAGCGCTGTAGACATAGGTATTCTAGTCCGCCATTTTGGTACCTTGTTGTACGTTGACGTTGTGTTGGTCAAGTATTTGGCATGAGATTCGGTATTTCTACTTAGAAACGTGGCCAGCATCAATTTCATCAATTTTCTGGTGTTAATACTCTGAAGGAAAGTTGGTAAAATAAAATGTTCTGTTCAATATCAAAAATGTTTCAACACCATTATGTCAATGTTGCAGAAAGGATACTGATACTCTTCCTCAACATAAGAGGGCTCGAGAATTGTTAACTCGCAAATCCCGAATGAGGTTAAGTGGAATTTATTCCCAAGTCACTGGTAAAAATGAAACGTCCGACGGACTCTACTTATATCGTTTAATACCTATTATACCAGATAATATATATAATATGACGATTTTTATACAGAGAAAATAAACACAACTATTTATAGTTGCTAATCATAAACAGAATTACAATTCAACAGTCTTATCAACCGCAAAAGGGTGATAAACTAGGTAACAAAACAAATTTCCTTTCGTGAGACCGCCTCCTGGACATCAAATTTGGGAAGTTCCTAATACAATAATTTTTAAATGCACATAAAAATTTCAGTTGTCAAATAAAAAATAAAACAAATAGCAGCTTGATAATTCTACCGGCATCCTATATTAAATAACACAGGTTGGCCACGCCCTTGAGAGTTGTCCACGCTTATCTCTGCGTGTAAACAATTGTTTGTTCCGCTACTTGGAGAATAATCAACCAAAAAATGTTTAGTACATTACCCTCTCGTTGAATTTCTGGTACCTCTAACAATTGCACTTTATAACTAGATAAATGCAAACAGAAAATAATGAGGTACTATTCACCTTCATTGAATTATTGAATTTTTAAACAGCACTTCAAAAAAATAAACAATTTTTTGTGGTGTAAAAGAAAAAAAAAGTGTACAAGACACAAACTGCAAACGTGGAAGGTTTTTCTTCTATCAGTTGAGTATTTAAAATTATAAAAAACAGAACGCCACGTGCTCTCGTGAACTATTACGAGGCTCGACTGCTGTCTCTCCGGCCTCACCCTAGCCGGCAGGTGCCGGGGTGGTACCCTTCGAGATGGACTAAATCCAAATGGTTAATATACACAGGGGTGTGATTAGAGAATTAAGGGTAAATAAAGAATAAAATAAAAATTGTTCAAATCAAATTTGAACAGTCAACTCGACACATCACAAAACAATAAATTCAGGCACCAAAATGGCGGGTGAGAATACACATCTCTTTAGTGCCTTAATAAAAGTAGGCTTCAATATTTTAAATATCCCCAGTAGTGTCGATTAGCAAGTTTGGGACTTCACGTGGCTTCTTCTCATGTGAAACGAAGTCTACCATGGAAGTCTAAAGCAACTTCTACTACAGTTGCACGTTGCGGTCAAGCATTATCGTCTAAAAAGAGGAAATTTGTTTAATAACTCGTTTTACGTAAATTATGCAACCATATTCCCATCAAGCTCTAACAATTCTGTACGCCTTTTAAAACAAATGCCTTCCCAAAAAGAAACTGTACGATCTCTGAACTGCTCTTCGATTTCTGGACACTAGAAGAAGACTCCATACCTTGACCCATCTGTGAATAATGCGGACCTCCATTTAGCATTCCAATTCACCAGTTCATCAGCCCAAAAAACACCAAAAGCATTCATAAGACGCTGTTGCATGTGGTCCGACAAGAATCCAGAGGTTCTCTACGGCTATGAATAGTGAGATACCGATTTTATACGTGGGTGGTATCCCTTGAACGTCCTTTGTTAGGTCTGTTTTCAGTTGCTGCGGACCTCCATTTAGCATTCCAATTCACCAGTTCATCAGCCCAAAAAACACCAAAAGCATTCATAAGACGCTGTTGCATGTGGTCAGACAAGAATCCAGAGGTTCTCTACGGCTATGAATAGTGAGATAACGATTTTATACGTGGGTGGTATCCCTTGAACGTCCTTTGTTAGGTCTGTTTTCAGTTGCTGCGGACCTCCATTTAGCATTCCAATTCACCAGTTCATCAGCCCAAAAAACACCAAAAGCATTCATAAGACGCTGTTGCATGTGGTCCGACAAGAATCCAGAGGTTCTCTACGGCTATGAATAGTGAGATAACGATTTTGTACGTGGGTGGTATCCCTTGAACGTCCTTTGTTAGGTCTGTCTTCAGTTGCTGCGGACCTCCATTTAGCATTCCAATTCACAAGTTCATCAGCCCAAAAAACACTAAAAGCATTCATAAGACGCTGTTGCATGTGGTCCGACAAGAACCCAGAGGTTCTCTACGGCTATGAATAGTGAGATAACGATTTTGTACGTGGGTGGTATCCCTTGAACGTCCTTTGTTAGGTCTGTTTACTTTTAACCATTATTCAAAACATTGACAATTATTTATTTGTATCAATTTTTTGAAACGTTGAAAACACTTAAATATTGACAAAGCTAGATTGTAATTTGTATCCATTATCGATGAGATGTTATTGTTAAACAATATTTCTAGCAGATAAGAAATTGTTTTTGTTAGATAAACAAATTATGACAAAGAAATTATTTGTATTTATATAAACTATCAGAGAAAAATAACAACCTCTACATACATTTTACACTCAAAACATCTTATCAACTCGGTCTAATAATGATTTAATAACAGTCCAGCCTTCACAATCGCCAGATTTGTCCTATTTAGATTTATTTATTTAACGGTCATACCATTTTCATATAAAATTATATTAAAAAACTGGACTCTTGTGTAATCAGTTCCAAAATGGTGTGGGAATACCTAGGCATACTCAATGAAGTAGGCGAGAACAATATAGTAACCTTACTGTGGATTCCAGGACACACTGGAATAGAAGGAAATAAACTAGCAAAGAGGGGGACGGAACTCTTTTGCGGTATTAGCTCCAATGTAATATTGGAAGAAATAGGCAAAGCCGAAGAAAAGAGAAGATTTGACCATTGGAAAGATCTAGTAGAGCTTAGACAATCAAAAATTCTGATGGGTGGCTACAACCCGTTGAGATCAAATGAATGCATAAGTCAAAGTAAAACTGCACTAAGAGTTTTAACAGGAAACCTAACGGGACATTGCTGCCTTAACGGGAACCTGAAGAAGCTCAATATAGTGGAGGAAGAAGAATGTAGAAGATTCTGTGGCATGGGAGAAGAAACCTCCAACCACATACTTCAGAATTCTAGGGCACAACACCTAGGAGATTATTGAATAGAAAAGAGACAGTTACCTAAGTTGAAGCCCGCAGATATCCTAAAATTTCTTAGGGAAATAAGACTAAAGGAGCTACTAGTCTCTGAGACGTTCCTCAGGAACTAAGTAGAAGTAAGGAGGCACAATAGATCTTTTTAGATCTCAGTGAATATCATCACATCATACATACATACAGATTGAACAGCACTGGACCTAGCTGGGACCCGCACAACGTACAAATTGCGAACGGTTTTCCAAAAAGCTACCTAACTACCTTAAAATACAACCGTTAAATCCAATAAAGAGTGAATGGTTAACACGGTCAAATGCTTTGGTAAAATCGGTATATACTACATCAACCTGTCCTCTTTTCTCGAATGTATTTAAAATAAAAGTTAGTGAAAGTTAATTTACTTCTCACAACTTTTAATTCATTTAATCAATGATTAAAATTATTCCCACTTTACTATAATCAAAATAATCACTTAGAGATTAATATTGACTATAAATTTCATCTCGATTCACCTGTCGAGTGTGAAAAATAAGATGCTGGAATCGATATTGTTGTTGGTTTTGATCTGCTCGTGCTCTCAAGCACAATATCAACCTACATGGAGTAGTTTAGATGCAAGACCTGTACCAGATTGGTTCGATGAAGCTAAAATTGGGATATTCTTACACTGGGGTGTATTTTCTGTTCCCAGCTTTAAGTCAGAATGGTTTTGGTCGCAATGGGCAAGTAAGTTTTGATTATTTTATTATCGTATCAGTAAAATTTACGTGGCAAAAAGATTTTTTAACATACCATGAAGGTTGCACGGGACTATATTTAGTAACTTCACTACAAGTATGAACAGACTTTACCAATCCAGACCTGTACCACAGAATATAAAGAGAATTATAATCTGTGCCTGTACCATCGTACATACTATGTACGGTGCCAGTACGATAAAGTGCAAGCAGATGAATGTCTATTAATAATAAGATAACGTAACGGACCAATTTGACCTTGAACTGAATAAAACATAATTTGAACTTCCATTAATCAGTTCATTAATTTTCTTCGGTTGGATAACAATGTTTGCGTTAACAGTGCTTTTGATGGTATTAGTGAGTTGTTATGGTGATAAATATAAACCAAACTGGAACAGTTTAGATTCTAGACCATTACCATCATGGTACGATCAATCAAAAATCGGGATTTTTTTGCATTGGGGTGTTTTTTCAGTTCCTAGTATTAAATCCGAATGGTTTTGGGCAGATTGGAAATGTACGTATAGTACTAGTTAATTTCACTGTTTTGTATGGATCTGGTTTATTTTCAAATACAATGAGTCTGTAAAGTATGGAATAAAATCATCGTTTTCTAAACCACAAACTGAAAATAACTTTAAACAGTGTTGGTATAGTGATAGTGTCAGTTGTGTCGAATATCAACAACGGTTCCAGATTTTCCAACCTAATTCAATCTTATTTTACAACGTTATGTTTCTTTCTGGATATTCATTATTGATTTTCTTATAATTTGATCGTTTTTATAATTTGATGTTCCTAATTACAAGACAAGAACGTACCGTACATAGCAAAACAACAGCGAATAAGCTATGAAATTATTTAATCACGCTACCCCTGTATATAATGTGCACGTGTTTTTCAGCGACGGTTTTTCGACATATCTTTATCAGCCCGACATGAAAGTGACGACGACGAGTGAAGCCAGCATTCATTGTTTATATACGGTGACAGAGTGTTGCCGACGCTATCTTTATATTAGTTAGATACCTACTACTACTACTACTTAGTCAGGCGAACCTTGGCCAAGAAAACCTCAAGCCAAGGTTCCGGCACTGAGGAAACTGGCGGGCCCATTGTGCCATTCCTGCTACTTATACATCCATGAAGCCGAGCCCCTCGATGAAGGACTCAATCCTCTTCAGTGGATTCCTGCTTATGTCCCCAGAGGCCATAACAGGGACTCCGAAGATTCGCCTGCGTAGCACAGCCCACATACTAGGAGAACACGGTCCGACGTTTCGTCAGCCATGCCGCAACCCCTGCATAGGGGGCTTTCCTCTAAACCTAGGTTACAGAGGTGTTTCCTCAGACAGCAGTGCCCTGTTTGGAGTCCTGCTATCTTCTTTAACCTACTCCTTGGTAGTTCTAGACAAGCTCTAGCATGTCTATCAGTCCATCCCCTCAGTAGGAGCTTGGACTGCCTAAGACCCAGTGAGCAAGGAGCTGGTTTCTCAACCAGTTCCTCGTCTCCTTACGGATTGTTTGTTTTGTGAGGCCCAAGGTCGGGCCCTTGCCGTTAAAGGGAGTAGCACAGCCAGGGCGTCCGCCTTTTCGTTGCCTTCAAAACCAGAGTGGGCCGGAATCCATTCTAGCCACACTGTGTTCCGCCTTTGCTAGGTCAGCAAGGCGCTCACGACATTCAGCAGCAAGCCCTGAGTTGATGGTATACTGACTCAGCCTGACTGTCGGTGTATATGGTTATGCGTCGATCCGTATAACCTCTGTCTAGGTTTATCTGCGCACATTCCAAGATAGCGTACCAAAAGTTACATATGTAACTTCTGTCATTCTGATTTTAAATATCGAAATATTTATCAAATTTGAATTTTCACATATTTTTTATTAAAGTGGCATTAATTAGAAACTTTTAATTTAATTTAAAATAATAATATGAATAGATTCCACAAAGTAAGGGTCCAGACAGTAAATTCTTATTATTTATGTTTCGATAATAAAAATACCCGTATCCATCTGAACAAGATATTTATTTATTGATAAATGTTCTCGTATAAACTTCGTAGATATGATATCTTTTGAAGGGGTCATTATATTTGGACGTTTAAGGTCTCTTGATTTATACTAATGATGATTAAAAGCTTTTTGGTTACAATCAAGTTCGAAAGAGTAGAGTACTCGATCGATTCACACGAACTTCTAACTTATAAAAGTATTTAGTTTAAATATGTTAACTAAACTTATAAACTGTGTAAACAGTCAGTTATATTGCAAATAAACTGGAAAGCTTCATTCATTCGATTGGGTTCTGCTCAACAGCCCAGCCACAGCTTTGTGTCTTCTATGTAGGCCACTAATAGTGGTATTATTTCCTCTCCAACGTGCTTTCGTCTGAGTTCATGTAAGTTCTCGCAGAAGCAGAGTATGTGAGTAGGAGTTTCATCATAAAGTTCACATTTCCTACACCACCTCAGGTCGTATTCCCCAGGTTTTGCCCATAACTCTTCTGCATTCCAGAAAAGCTTAGTCGCCCTGGTAGTCATTTTTCCCAGGTGTGTCTTCCAATTCAGTTTGAAATCAAGGGGCACTCCCAGATATTTAACTTTCTTTGGATGTTTCTAGTTCTTCTCCGAACATTAGTATTCTACCCTGCGGGATAACTCTTCTATTCGTGAAAGCAACCAGTTTGGTTTTTTTTGGATTAACCGAAAGGTCCTGTATAAGGCACCATTCCTCCACAATTCATAGTGCTTCTTGTAGGACATTTATAACATAACACAAAGTGACTACAGTCAAACCTCGATATAACAAATCTCAAGGGACCAAACCGAAAATTCGTTATATCGAGTATTTCGTTACAATGAGGTTCGTTATATTGAGGTTAGGTTAGCTGAAAATTCACTACATCGAGGTTCACGAGTGACGTGACTAAGCTTTCATG
This sequence comes from Lochmaea capreae, assembly GCA_949126875.1. Taxonomy (NCBI): domain Eukaryota; kingdom Metazoa; phylum Arthropoda; class Insecta; order Coleoptera; family Chrysomelidae; genus Lochmaea; species Lochmaea capreae. The sequence continues at coordinate 6,153,771 of OX421411.1, forward strand.
TCGAGACACGATTATTTTTTGTACTGTACGTTTGTTTACGTTCATTATAATGAGGTGCAGTCGTGGAAATTTCGTTACATAGAGGTGAAGTTCGCTAGATCGAGGTTCTAACTACGAAAAATTCATTGTATCGAGGGTGATTTATTTTTACCGGGTGTATTACAAATTCGTTATATTGAGGTTATGAGTACGGATTATTCGTTATGTAGAGGTGAAATTTACATTGATTCTTATGGATAGTTGTAGGGGATTTTAAAAAATTCGTTATATTGAGGTTCGTTATATTGAGGTTTGACTGTATATAATACACAAGATTACTCGGTCCTAAACTGCGATGTTATATCAAAAAATATCACTAATATATAAATGTTTTTAGCAAATGACAGCGAAGTGGTTGAATATATGAAAAAGAACTATCCGCCAAATTGGAATTACCAAAACTTTGCCAAAGATTTTACAGCCGAATTTTATGATCCTGACGAATGGGCGGAAATTTTCGCTAACTCTGGTGCCAAGTAAGTACTTCTTTACTTAACTATAAAATAAAGAGATCAACATTAATTTTAATGTTTTATATTAAAGGTATATCGTTTTAACCAGTAAACATCACGAAGGATATACTTTATGGCCATCGAAATATTCATACAGTTGGAATGCTAAAGACGTCGGACCAGGAAGAGATATACTTGGTAAATTAAATACAGCATCTTTCCATCTGGAAAATTTAAAAATATTGCTTGTCCGATGTTTGACGTATAAACTTCTTAAACTTAATATATCCTTTTAGGTGAGCTCGCGGTTGCGGTGAGAGCAAAAAATCTCAAATTTGGTGTGTATCATTCATATTACGAATGGTTTAATGAACTCTATCGTTCAGATAAAGCTGCTAACTTTTCTAAAACAGATTTTGTGGATAACAAAGTAAGTATTTGTCTTAATAACATACAGTAGAAACGGTGGGGCTTTACCATCACTTGACTGTTACGTGTCAGCAATAATATGCATATGAATCAAATCAAAACTTCTGTCAACTCAATAGAAATAATCGTTATCACTAATATTCCAAAGGTCGGCCTTTTACGAATTGGTATAATTAAACAAGAAATTCAACTTTTTTAAGTGGGTGAACGATTGATTTTTTTATTTAATTTTTTGACTTTCCTTGGGTTACTTTGCGTTCTTTTGAAGAACGATAATCAACCTGTAGAGAAAGATCACTGCATTTTCATGATAAACTACATTTTTCAAATATTTTAAGATTAATCCAGAGTTAAAGGAGCTCATTAATACTTACGAGCCATCCGTAGTTTGGTCCGATGGAGATTGGGAAGCTACTGACACTTATTGGAAGTCTAAAGAATTCTTAACTTGGTTGTACAACGAAAGTCCAGTCAAAGATGAAGTAGTTGTGAACGACAGATGGGGATCGGGTATACCTTGTGTACATGGAGGTTTCTTTTCTTGTCAAGATAGATATAATCCAGGTAAGTTTAACGGTAATATTATGTGTAATTTTTAATTGCATTGGAATTTTTAATGAATTGAATTCCTATTGTGTCCACGTTGTACATTACCCAACTTTTTTGAGCTGACAAATATTCAGCAAAAGAATCCTTATAGTCCGTTCCAGGACACCTGACTTTGACAAGTCGGCCATATTGGACAGGGTCCCCCGATCAGCTGGAGTTGAAGTTTATGTATTTTGACATACGGTGTCGTAGTTGGTTGTCGGACAGTCAGTATGGCCGACCTGTCAGTGACGTCATTCAAAATGAAAGGAGCATAGAGAAATAATATATAATGATAGTTGTCGTTCCTGTAGTAACAGTTGGCATCGCGTTGATCGCAGCGCACCAGGAAGGGGTGCCGGAACTCACTTTTACAGACGGGATATTTAAATTTGGTAGTTTGGATTATCGTTAGGTCAATTTTACAATTTGTCTTAAAATTGTTTATTATATAATTATTTCATTACAAAAAATAACATCGTATTTTATTATTTCCAATGAAATAATTATTGTAATTAATTTGTTTATTTCAGGAACTCTTCAAGAGCATAAATGGGAAAATGCAATGACTCTTGATAAATCATCTTGGGGATTCAGAAGAAACGCCAAATTATGGGATTATATGACCATCTCGGAACTGCTTGATCAATTAGTTTCTACTGTTAGTTGTGGAGGTGAGCATTGAATTCAAATAAGAAGAAAAGCCACAAATATCAGTTTCGTTCAAATTGGATTGTTCGATTCACTGTTTGTTCAGTGTTTAGTTCTGTGGTTCGAACGAAAATAACTTTAAAAAACTAAATATTTCAGGTAATCTTCTTATGAATGTTGGTCCAACGAAAGACGGAATCATTGCACCTATATTCCAACTACTTCTCCGAAACTTAGGTACCTGGTTATCTATTAATGGAGAAGCCATTTACGGTACCAGGCCGTGGGTAACACAAAACGACACATTGAATAGTAAAGTTTGGTACACAATCAAGGATTCTACAATTTATGCCATTAGTTTGGAATGGCCTGAAGATAGTACGTTGATCGTGGGATCTCTGTTTAATAATGTTAAAGATCCACAAACCTCTATGTATTTAGTTGGAAATGAAGATAAACCATTAGAGGTAATAAACGTAGAACATATTTTTTATTTACGTGGTTATTGACGTCATATGCACTTCTAGGTGTTCTGTTCTGATAGTTTGTAGATCTGTGATCTTGGTCTTACGACAAAGAACACAACTACTAGGATCATAGACATATTGTTTTTTATATATCTGTGACTATGATGAATTTTTGTTAATTATTTTTACAGGAAACATTTTATAATCTAAATGTTTAAATTTTATTATCTTTTACAGTGGACTTTAGACAGTGAATCCGTGAGCATCAAATTTCCTGATAAAGCTATAGTAAAAAGTGAATGGGCTTACGTAGTGAAAATTGTTACTTCGGCGAATGTAAATATACTCTACTAAATTTAGAATTAAATGAAATTACATCTACTGTATTAACTGTATTTAATCTTTCTTTTTAATATATTTCCTCAATACCTAACATTTGCATTTCTTATCTTGTTGTTGACCATCGAAATTTGAATTCAAAAACTCGGGCTTATCCGTACAAGTAGTTGTAAAAGTATCTTGTAGGTCATCTTCGCGTTGATCTTCTAAAATACTTTTAGCCAACTGATCGAATACCATCGATGACACTCCCTTCCTATCAGGATCGTCAAACGTAAAGGACTTTCCTTGAACAGGACCGTCATCGATTCGAGAGTATGTTCGAGAAGACACGTGAATTATTCTCATATTTGAATTAGGTTGATTATCGCCTGTATCTTCGTCTTCTTCGTTGATAGAATCTAAATAAGTAGGGCATATTATAGTATTTTGCTGTTCCGCTTGAGGGTTTAAAGGACAAGGAGAATAATCAGGACATCCTCCATCAGTAGATCCTTCTCTAATTATTGTATTCGGCGGTCCCCTTGTCGACGAAGAAGGTACATACTGAGGATACTGGGTATCTTGTACTCTACCAGTATTTTTATTTTGATCACACTCACATATTTGTCTGGAACTGTCATTTGCTGGTCCTGCTGAATATATTTGTTTTTGAGATTGCTCACGAAATGATCTCCCTGCAAATGTTGAATTAGGAGGTTGTCTTTGAGGTGTTGCAAATGTTGAATTAGCTTGAGGACTATAACCATTATATTCATCATTTGTTACTTTACAAGGTGATTGAGGTGTACAGAGACAATTCAGTTCACCATTGTCGCTACTAAACGTTGAATCCGGATATCCAAAAGTTGAATTAGCTTGAGTACTGTTTAAGAAGTCATTATATTGATTTTCAGTGTATTTACAAGCCGATTGAGGACTACAAAAGCAATCAACTCCACCATCATCAGATGATTCAAACGTTGAATTAGCTTGAGTACTGCTTAAGAAGTCATTATATTGATTTTCAGTGTATTTACAAGCCGATTGAGGACTACAAAAGCAATCAACTCCACCATCATCAGATGATTCAAACGTTGAATTAGCTTGAGGACTGTATTCGGGATTATAATCTTTACAAGGTGCCTGAGGGCTACATAGACAGTTTAGACTGTCATCATCATCTGGATAAAAATCTTCATCATCGTTATTACACTCACATAACGTAACGTTGACAGGTAGTCCTCTATTAAATGTTTCAGAAGGTAATCTAGGAAATGATGTATTATTACCTTGTAAAGTATTCGAAGGACAATCTATGTATTGACTGGTATCCTGTGCGTTTGAAATGGACTGGCAAAGCGCTTGAGGGCTACACATGCAATCAAATTCATAATTGTTAGAAATATCAATATGATCGTCATTCCCATCACACTCGCACGATGATTCATTATTACTTGGCCAATAAGTTGCATTACGGGACTCATATTTAGATGACCGTTTCACGTTTGATTCGTTATTATAAGTTGAATTAGTTGATACGCTTGGAGGTCCTCTGGAATTTGTTGCATTAGGTCTGGCATAGGTTGACTTTGGAAAATTCCTTGTACTTGATGATTGTTGAAAGGTATTTGAAGGACAGGGAATATATGGACTCGCCGACTCGTTAGCATCGGTTTTACAAAGTGCATAACCATCGCAAAAGCACGGAGGTTCATCGCTCTCAGAAGTATCATTGGGATCCGAATCGACTTCACATTCACATTCCACAACGTTATTATCCGATTCGGGATATTTGTCAGTACAATATGCAACTAAATTTGAAGTGTTTGGGAGTGAGCTAGAACTTCCTGTGTTGTACTTATTGGGATTACTGTCCCGTCTCGTTTGATTTATATAAGAACTGTTTTGTCCAGAAAATGTCTGGTTACGAGGTAATCCAATTCCTTGGTTTCTTCCTTGCGATTGATACATTTCAGGAGGTTTCATGGGAACTATGGGAGTTCTTGTTTGGCTAACATCTTGGAATTCTTGTGTGTCTGATGGTTTGTAACGGGAAGATTGTCGATTAACAACGATAAGTGGGGTTGTGTTGGCTGGGATTGTGATGGGAATTCTGACTATTGTAGTTTTATCTGGGATAATGGTTCCTTTGGGTATGACAATACTTCTGTGCATTGTATAATTCGGGTTTATAATGAATGTTACAAGTGATTTTGATTAAATAAGGATGTGATTGATTCAGATTGACAGTTTAAATAGACATTTTGTATAACCTGTACACCTGTATAAGTTGAGTCGCAATGTGTAGTTTGTATAAGGTAGGCAATCCTTTCGTCTATGAATAGCCGACGTTGGCTGCAGAGGCACTGCTTATTTTTTTTAGAATTTCATTGGCACAGCTAGTTCTGTGGTGCGAACTTGACATGAAACTGACATTTGAAACTCGGCATGCAACGTGAATTTTGGTAATGTAAAGTTCAGACGATTTTTCCTTGGCATACCACATATTCTACGGTATTATACCTAGTATGGGTACTTTTCGACTTGCTAACCCGTACCAGGTATGGGAGTGGTATAGAACCAATCCATACACAGCACCCGGAGTACAGTTCCTCTCCTTTCTTTTTGTTGTTATCTTTATTCAATTATTCTAAACGTTCTAATTTATATTTACATCTGTGGTTTTAAACCGTACATAACACAAAACGATTTCCATTTTGTCTTTTATTTATGTTGTAGTCTGTGATGTTATGTCTTCTAGATTACATTTGATCCAAAGGGGGTAGAATACCTCTATCTTATCGTAGTCCATGATTTACAAATGTATCTTTGGTTGCATAATCGTAAATTTAGTTTAGCATAATATCTTATCCAGAATCTTATTGCTTATCATAATATCAAGATAATGATATAATTTCCAGAAATGTCAATCATAGAATACCACGATAAGATACAGAGATCCTGTCATCTACTAGGTATGCAACCAAACATGCATTTGTGAACCATAGAATACTACAAGACAGAGAGGTCAGTCAATACAAATATTGTTCGATGCTGCCACCTACTAGATCACTCAATACAATTATATATTTCGATGATCTGAATTGTTAGTTGAATAGCACTACCATATGAGGCCTTCAAAACTAATAAGAAGAAATGCATATATCAAAAACAGCTGTTAAACTGAATATAAAAATTTGTGTGTTATCGTTTTTAAAATATAATTGTAGCACACAAAATTATAGAACAATGGATAATTGGGAGTCTGAGAAACGTAAATATTTAACCCTGAATTTAGAAGATAAAAGGAAGTTACATAAAAGATACGAAAAAGTAGAAGATATTCCAACTTGGAAGCAATACGCCGGTGGAAAGAAACTTTTACCAATAATAGATGCATTACCTGGATGTGAAATTGATAAATCCAAAAATAATTCGATAGTTGATAAAATTTCGTATTACAGTGGCGATATTACACAACTAGAAGTTAGTAGTCTATTAAAAAAAATAATTATTTTCGCTTACAAAAACATAATAAGTCTTAATAATTTTAGATAGATGCAATTGTAAATGCAGCAAACTCTTCATTAATGGGAGGTGGCGGAGTAGATGGAGCCATTCATGCAGCTGCCGGACAGTATTTAAAACAAGAATGCAAGACTCTAGGAGGCTGTATGACAGGAGAGGCAAAAATAACGGGTGCATATAAGTTACCAGCTAAATGTATGTAGTGCTGTTCTTCAAAATACTAACTATAATAAGCACCTTAAGCTAATTTTTCACTAAAATGTTTGATTAAAAAATCTTAAATTTTAGATGTAATTCATACTGTAGGACCACGAGGAGAAAAAACTGAAGATCTAAGAAATTGCTATAAAAACAGTTTGAAACTAATGTCTGAACACAAATTGAAAACCATAGCATTTCCTTGTATTTCAACAGGAATATATGGTTACCCCAACCTACCTGCTGCTCATGTTGCAGCTTATACAGTCCGTAAATATCTAGAAGCCAATGGAAATGATGTAGAACGAATTATATTTTGCTTGTTTATGGATGAAGATAAAAAAATTTATGAAGGATTGTTACAGTCATATTTTCCTCTCAATTAGGATGGTACGTTTTCACAATTGATTACTTTGTGGATTTGTATTTATAGCTTTTAGCCCTTAAAATAAAATACTTACATTGTTATGTATCTAAATTGTTTCAAAAACCGTATTTTTTGTATGTTCGATAGAAAATAAAAGTTTTTTCCAACAAGTTTATTATTTTTGAGTTACCTTTATAGATGGTTGAGAATTAATCTATCAAATTGAAGATATTATACTCCATTCCAAGATATTTCGTTTTAATTTACGGATCTGTTAATGTACAATGGGATGTATAAAATTTTATGTTCAGATACCAAGTCAGCGAAATATTGTGAAATGTAATTTAAGTAAATGGTCACAGTCTCACGCAGTTCATTTACACAATGCTTTGTGTGTTCAAAAGTGAAGTCCTCTACATTTTTATATTGCAGAAATCCCTTCATAATCATTTTATTTTTTGTAAATAACGATTTATTTCTACAAAAGTAGCTTAGGCATGGGTTCTTGTGATGAGTAAATATATATTAATATAGTTTGGCAAGTTTATCTGAAGGTAAGGTAAGGGGCGAGGAAACATGGCGGATATCTGTCATAAACATACCAATGGCGTATGGTACCTATTTTTATAAAAGTATTAAAAATAATAATTATATACAGAAACTGATTTTTGCTTTAAAGGTAAGGTATTTTTCAAAACACGGTATTTGTTAAAAACAAATAATGTTAAGAATCGTACTTGAATTCAATATGGATATGAAATAGTTCAAAATCTGACACTGACAATACCAACGCCACTGGATAATCAATGTCAGTCAAATCACTACATACTTAGCACTTTATCTTTTTCATAGTTAAACGTGGCAATATCGAATGTTTTCGACTGCATTCCTTTCACGGCTTCAGATAAACTTGCCAAACTATAGGGCATGTCCACCAACAAGTTGACTCTAACGATAATCGTCCTGAGGATAAACAATCTTTTTAGATTTGTAATTTGATTGTTTTGTACTTATTTAATGATCCTTTTTATTATAAATAGTCAGATATAGGTAGCTTTTAAACTACCTAAGCGAAGAAATCAAAATTAAATGGACTAACACAAACATAATAACTGTTAAGAACCATTGCTTATCAGGGCAACTGTCAGGTGGACTTGCCCTATATCGTCTAGAGCAGATGGGTATTTGAAAGAGGGTATGTTTAAACCGCTAAGATGTCGAGACGTCCTTTATATTAGACACATTTATATATTACAATGTACACGGCTCATTTTATTGCTGAGAAAATCGTTGGAGGCCCGTGGCCACAATCTACAGGTGTACTTATATAAACGTGTGTTGGCGAAACAAAACTGAAGTCAGCATTGTAAAGTGCGAAAAATAGAAATATCTGTACACGTCGCCAATATCCGCAGACTCGATTTTCCCAAATTTGAAATTCGTAACACTATATTATGAAAAGTTCGATAGAATTCGTAACATTCCACTTCCCAGTAACAAATTTTTATTCTATATTTTATGATCGTTTCTGATTGAGGTTGGAACAGACCTTAAACCTTATTCACTAATTGACTGATAAAAGACTCTCTTTTTATAGTATAGTGTTGTTAATAGCTTGATCCACCGATTGCACTATTTCTTGACTAATCTCCCGCGGTAAGTACCATATTTTCAGCAGACAAAAGTTTACTTTACCACAGGAGCACTTTATAACTATTTTAATATCCGTTTTTACTGGTAAAAATTGCAAATTTCTGGGAGTACGAATAGATTTCAACTATCCACTACTCATCATAGCCGAACTGGATAACTTTCACAGCGTGCGGGTCTTCGTCAAATCAAATGTGCATATTAAAAATACCACTTCTTGTGAATGCTGCTTCGACTGAACAATTTCCACTCTGTTGAGAAATTTACCTCATTTTGTAACAGTCAGAGTCCTTCTGATATTTCCGTGGTTATCATCTGCAAATTTGAAACTTCCGTCGATCCACAGCAATTACTGTTTATGAATATAACCTAAGTTTAGAGGAAAGCCCCCTATGTAGGGGTTGCGACATGGCTGACGAAACGCCGGACCACGTTCTCCTCGAATGTCCACATTGGAGTTCACTGAAGGAGGCATCCACTGAAGAGGATTGACTCCTTCATCGAGGGACTCGGCTTCATGGATGCATAACTAGCAGAAATGGCACAATGGGCCCGCCAGTGGCCGGAACCTTGGCTTGAGTTTGTCTTGGCCAAGGTTCGCCTGAATAAATTAGTAGTAGGAACATAAAATTCAGGATATTTTTCGATATATCGCCTTACTGCACGTCCACAACCACCGTGACATTCTCCTAATACTAAACGCACGTCATTATATTCCGTAAAACTGTAGACACAATATATATTGTTATATGTGACCTTCCACACAGGGATATTTTTGAAATAACGAAGTAATCAAGAAAGATTAAGACACAAGATATATTATTTCGTTAAGTTCTACATCTACAATAAAAAATCCGGCCCTGTTGATGTCCTAGCAAACACAGTTCTCGATTTCCCCCGCGTTAGAAATCTTTTGTTATTCTACAAAAAGGTTTCCGAACCTATGAAGTCTCCTTTAGCACAAAATCCTGTTTAGCAGACAAAGTCTTCATGGATTGGGTTGCTCCAACCCTCAAGATGTCACGTTATATCGCCGGGTTTCAAAGATTTAACCTGTAACCATTTTTCAGAGTGAAGAGGGACTAGTATTAGCTGCAAGACTGCGGTGGGGCACGATCTCATTGTACTCTTGATTCTTATGCAGGGAGTCGAGTAACTTTTTTTTTGGATATTATTGGGATAAAAAAAAATACTTTGGTAAATATTTAAAATCGTTTATTTGACTTGATGTACACATTACCCCGAAATCACTCTCTATGACCTATAATCAAAGCCCTAAATGACAAAATTTCGAAACAGATCCGCAGACTCGAAAATAAATATTCTTGTCAAAAAGGTAATAATAAATTAGTTTAGTGGATTTGAGCTATTTTCTTCGTATTCTTAAACATAATTAATATTATGAGGGGAAACCCGTTGGAGGTTGGCCGGGCACTGAGTATTGAGGCCTAAAGTTTGAGAAATTACCAGACGTACCTGTAAAACCGGGCAATGTTCCGGCGTTAAATCCTGGCGGAAACTGACTCATTACTTGAGCTAAAAATAGAATTAACATATAAATTTTTCGAAACAATAAAATTCATAATTACTACTCTATCTCTAGCACATGTTACACAAGCTCCTAATTTTCGGTTGCAAAATAGTAAACAATTCTTTCCTTTGTAAAGCGGCATAATATTTTGCTCTAAAAGCCGGCAGCTTTTCGTTTGATGTTAGTTTTAAATACAAAAAACTACCGATCACATTCGACGTGTTTCAGGCTGTTCCCAATTTTACAGTCCGCAGAAGCAAACATGAGCCCTGGTGGGCGTGTTCATGTCGCTGTAGTTGTATTTTTGTAGTAACAATCGATATTTTAAATCGATAACCAAACATCGATACCATAAGTGTCAACTGTTAAGAGATATGTAAACAAAGTCAAACTTGCTAAAAATGTAACTCTAAATATTAATAAAAACATTTATATTGGACCAAAAATAAAACTACCTCCTCGCAATGACAACACTGATACAGACACTAAAAATGAATAAAATGATGTATGTTGATAAAATCACTCGGTCATATTATTTCGATTATGTTAACAAATTACTAATGTACAATCGTTAAGAATAGCTCCTGATTGGCTCGTTGCGATGACCTTATTTTAGTTCGCATATTTTCCGGGGCTCATGTTTGCTTCTGTTAACTGTATATCGAGACGTTGCTTAATATTTTCTGTTTCGTTCGATTGAATTTGGTGGCGTAGGCTCAAGTTCTTAACAAGAAATGTACTAGGTGACGACAAATGAACTACTCAACCATTAATCAAAAAGATATTCATTTAAACGCAGTTAGAAATCCTTAAGAAACTGCTTTAAGCGATAAGAGACTTAATTTCAAATTCTTTCGTTTGTAAAGCGGCATATTTTGCTCTAAAATCCGGTATAATAAGTTTCCAATGTCGCTTTTCTTTAGATGTTGAATGCAATTATTCCCAATTTTACATCGAGACGTTGCTTAATATTTGCTGTTTCATTCGATTGAATTTGGTGGCGTAGGCTCAAGTTCTTAACAAGAAATGTACTAGGTGACGACAAATGAACTACTCCACCATTAATCAAAAACATATTCATTTAAACGCAGTTGGAGATCCTTAAAAAACTGCTTTAAGCGATAAGAGACTTAATTTCGAATTCTTTCGTTTGTAAAGCGGCATATTTTGCTCTAAAATCCGGTATAATAAGTTTCCAATGCCGCTTTTCTTTAGATGTTAAATGCAAGTGATTGAATAAACAATGCTACCGATCACATTCAACGTTATTCAGCCTGTTCCCAATTTTACATCGAGACGTTGCTTAATATTTGCTGTTTCATTCGATTGAATTTGGTGGCGTAGGCTCAAGTTCTTAACAAGAAATGTACTAGGTGACGACAAATGAACTACTCCAGCATTAATCAAAAACATATTTATTTAAACGCAGTTAGAAATCTTTAAGAAACTGCTTTAAGCGATAAGAGACTTAATTTCGAATTCTTTCGTTTGTAAAGCGGCATATTTTGCTCTAAAATCCGGCATAATAAGTTTCCAATGCCGCTTTTCTTTAGATGTTAAATGCAAGTGTTTAAATAAACAATGCTACCGATCACATTCAACGTTATTCAGCCTGTTCCCAATTTTACATCGAGACGTTGCTTAATATTTTCTGTTTCATTCGATTGAATTTGGTGGCGTAGGCTCAAGTTCTTAACAAGAAATGTACTAGGTGACGACAAATGAACTACTCCACCATTAATCAAAAATATATTTATTTAAACGCAGTTAGAAATCCTTAAGAAACTGCTTTAAGCGATTAGAGACTTAATTTCGAATTCTTTCGTTTGTAAAGCGGCATATTTTGCTCTAAAATCCGGCATAATAAGTTTCCAATGCCGCTTTTCTTTAGATGTTAAATGCAAGTGATTAAATAAACAATGCTACCGATCACATTCGACGTTTTTCAGGCTGTTCCAAATTTTATATCGAGACGTTGCTTAATATCTTCTGTTTCATTCGATTGAATTTGGTGGCGTAGGCTCAAGTTCTTAACAAGAAATGTACTAGGTGACGACAAATGAACTACTCCACCATTAATCAAAAACATATTTATTTAAACGCAGTTAGAAATCCTTAAAAACCGCTTTAAGCGATAAGAGACTTAATTTCGAATTCTTTCGTTTGTAAAGCGGCATATTTTGCTCTAAAATCCGGCATAATAAGTTTCCAATGCCGCTTTTCTTTAGATGTTGAATGCAATTATTCCCAATTTTACATCGAGACGTTGCTTAATATCTGCTGTTTTATTCGATTGAATTTGGTGATGTAGGCTCAAATTCCCAACAATTGAACTGTCTTATGTACTAGGTGACGACAAACGAACTACTCCATCATTAATCAAAAAGATATTCATTTAAACGCAGTTAGAAATCCTTAAAAACTGCTTTAAGCGATAAGAGACGAATTCTTTCGTTTGTAACGCGGCATAATATTTTGCTCTAAAAGCCGGCATAATAAGTTTCCAATGCCGCCTTTCGTTTGATGTTAGATGCAATTTTATACCGACTCGTTTCAATCCACACGCTGCTCAACATTTGCACTTTCATTCGATTAAATATGGTGGTATAGCTTCGTAAACTGCCGTTACGACAAATGAACTACTCCACCGTTAATCAAAAACATATTTATTTAATCGCAGTTAGAAATCCTTAAGAAATTGCTTTAAGCGATAAGAGACTTAATTTCGAATTCTTTCGTTTGTAACCCGGCATAATATTTTGCTCTAAAAGCCGGCATAATAAGTTTCCAATGCAGCCTTTCGTATCAATCCACACGCTGCTCAACATTTGCACTTTCATTCGATTAAATACGGTGGTATAGCTTCGTGAACTGCCGTTTGCACTACGACAAACGAACTACTCCACCGTGAACCAAAAACATATTCATTTAAACGCAATTAAAATACTTTGAAGCGATAATAGACCTGATTTCAAAAAAACTAAAGAGTAAAATTCAAAATTAAAACAAAAACAAACGATAACGTACACTTACTTGTCGATTGACTACTCGTGGATGATGTGGCAGCCAATCGGGATAAAATACTCCGTTCGGACATCTGCAATCGCTGCGCCACCGGCGGTATCCTGGCTAACGTAGCCGGTAGCCTGGACACGTCGGATTTCATATCAGACAACAGCTCTTCGAGTTGATTTAGTACCTAAACAAACAAACAAAAAAACAGATTAAAGATCGAATAACAGGACATTTGATTCGCTTACTTTGTGAAGTACCGCGTTGGCGGGTTTGTTGCCGGCCAAAGATTCTTTACTGAGATGTTGATGAGACTCTGCGAGACATTCGACTTCGGCGAAACGAGCGTTCAGCGACATCGCCGGATGATTAGGATCTTGGGTGAGGTTGAGATAAGCGGCGCGACGAAGTTGTTCTTCTATTACCAACGCTTGTTCCAACAACTGAAATCGATAGCGATTAAATAAACAATTACCGATTAGATTTTTTTGTTTACCTTGAACCTCCTGGCCAAGAACTTGTTTTTTATTTCCAAAAAGTTACCCTTTCCGACGTCCATTTTGAAAGGTTCGTTGATTATGGCGAATCTGGCGTCTGCTTGAATGTCCTGCCATCTACCGTAACCGTGCGTTACGATACCGGCCAATAGCCAATAATCGTGGCGGCGATGCCAAATTTCGTATTCTCTACCGGGAGACGCGGCTTTTTCTTCGTTCAGCCATAAAGTGTGTAGTTCCGTAAAACCACCGTCGGCGATGTTAAACATGAAACGTTTCTTGGCCTCCAAGTCGATTTCTTTTTTGTCTTTCTTGTCTTTGTCGTCTGCTTCGATCACCATGACATCGTCCTCGTCTTTCTTTTCGACCTTAACTTTGTCTTCCTTCTTATCACCATCGTCTTCTTTCTTAATTTCCTCCTTGGTTTCTTCCTTAACATCTTTGAGTTCTTCCTTAACCTCTTTGGGTTCTTCTTTTTCAACTTCGGCTTCTTTATCTTCTTTCTTTTCTTCGCTCGTCACCGATGAAGCGTCGATCTCGGATTTAACCTCTGATTTATCAGTCTCGGAAGTGGCTTCGGTAGTTTCGGTCTTTGGAGAAGTTTCCTTGACGTCTTCTTCTTTTTTTACTTTTTCTGCAGACGGTTCGATGGGTTTCGTTTCTTCAGCTTCAATTTCCGCTTCTGATTTGACTTCTTTGTCTTTAATTTCGTCAGCTTGTGCTGGATCTTTATCCTTTTCCTTGTCTTCGGCTTGCGTAGGAGCCGGACTAGGAGCAGCGCTAGTTGCCGGTGTAGCGCTAGTACTAGTTGTTGCACTTTTCGGCGTTTCTGCTTCTGTGGAAGGTGTGCTAGTGCTGGTTTTGTTTTGATCCATTATAGATTTTTTAATGACTTCAGGCATGCTGTATTCACCGTTGATGTGTTCAAACTCTTGCACCTTTTTTCTTATCAAAGACATAACTCCTATCCTGTATAAACACAAGACATTGTACCATTAATAAAAGAACAACCTGTAAGTTAGGACGTTTTTAAAAATGACAACTTCTTTAGCCACGGTGAATAAATTTTGGTAGGAGAAAGACTGCTAATGTGACGTGCTGCGCCTCGACTGTATCATAGTCGAATAATAAACTTTTTCAAAAGGGTCTATTTATTTGCAAAAATATCCAAAATTTCTAGAAAGGGTTCATTCACATGTGTCATTTCTGTAGGCACTCACCAAAAACAGTTCATCAAAAAAAGTTACCCAAAATTATTACAAAAAACAAATTTCTCAACCAAAAAATTATCAAAAAACCAATTTTCGACAAAAAGACTATTTCTCTGCAGTTACCAAAAAACTCATTTCAAGCCAAAAAAAAAACTTTTCTACCCTGAAAAGTTACCAAAAAACTCATGCCCCAAAAAGTCATCAAACAATGCACCCCCCAAAAAGTTAGAAAAAAACGCACCCACCCCCAAACTTCCAAAAAAAACTATTCTCTCCTAAATTTTTTCAAAAAACGAATTATCTCCATAAAGTTGTCAAAAATAACCAATTTTTCTAGTCACCCAAAAAGCTTATTTTCACCAAAAAAAAAACAATTTTACCAAAATCATATTCGCCCAAAAACTCATTTCCAACCAAAAAATTATCAAAAAACCAATTTTCGACAAAAAGACTATTTCTCCGCAGTTACCAAAAAACTCATTTCCAGCCAAAAAAAAAGTTTTCTACCCTGAAAAGTTACCAAAAAACTCGTGCCCCAAAAAGTCATCAAACAATGCACTCCCCAAAAACTTCCAAAAACTATTCTCTCCTAAATTTTTCCAAAAAACGAATTATCTCCACAAAGTTGTCAAAAATAACCAATTTTTCTAGTCACCAAAAAAGCTTATTTCCACCAAAAAAAAAAACAATTTTACCAAAATCCTATTCGCCCAAAAACTCATTTCCCCAAAAAATTACCAGAACCCATTCCCACAAAAAGTTAGAAAAAAAATGCACCCCCCATAAAAATTCCAAAAAAACTATTCTCCCCTAAATCTTACCGAACAAAACTCATTGACTCCACAAAGATGTCAAAAATAACCAATTTTTCTACAGTCACCAAAAAAGCTTATTTCCACCTTAAAAAAACAATTGTCTCAAAATCACATTCGCCCAAAAACTCATTTCCAACCAAAAAAAACTTTTCTCCCCTGAAAAGTTAACAAAAAACTCATTTCCCCAAAAAGTTACCACATAACCCATTACCCCAAAAAGTTAGAAAAAACGCACCCCCCAAAATTCCAAAAGAACTATTATCCCTTAAATTTTACCAAAAAACTCATTTTCTCCACAAAGTTGCCAAAAAATCAATTATTAACTGAACAAATACAAATGAACTACTCTTCTTACCTAGTAAGCACATGCTGCCTGCTAAGTCCTTCCCTCGGGACACCGTCGGCAAAATTATCGGCGTTATCGGCACCGGGTTCGCATAAATGTCTCATAAACAGCGACACGTAAGCTTTGAAAATCTTCTCCGATTTTCCTCTGAGATCTCGCACCAACCATTGGGAATTGAAAGCGTCTTGCGGGGGCATGCCGTATCGCATGATGGCGTTGAGGAATGCTTTGCGTTGTCTGGCGTTAAAGCCGAGCACTTCGATGTTACCGCCGACTCTGGCAAGAAGCGGAGGTAGAGGTCGATCTTTTTCGTCTTTTCTTTCGATTTTCCTGCGACTTCTCCTGCTCATGTCGGCGTCGTTCTTTTCGTCGAAATCGTCATCTTCTTTGTCTTCGTCGGATCCGGCGGAAAAGTCGGAATGGTAATCGGATAGGTTTTCTTGCCACGTAGTATCTTCCCTTGTGTCAGTTGTCATTCCTCCATCGTTGTAATTCACCTAAAAAATGTGGAAATCAAAAATAATGGGAATAGATCGAGAGATGATATTCACTAACCTGTTTTCGAACTCTCTTTCCTTTTCCCAAAGTCCTGGCGATGTCCTCTTGTTGTTGTTCGTAATGATGTCGCAGTAATTTAATCCAATACGCCGGATCGGTGTTTTCGGCTTCTTGTTTAATAATTTCTGTATCGACTTCTTCTTCGGTTTCGCCCTCTTTTGTTACGTAGCTGGCTACTTTGAAAGAACTCAAATATTCGTTGGCCCAACTTTCCTTTTGTTCGATACCTAATTTGGATCGATCGAGAAGTTCACCGACGGCTCTATCGTCGTAATGTATAGCTTCGTCTTCTTTGCCTGGATGGAATAAACGAAAAAAAAAATGAAATTCTGTAGCTCTGACGATGATACCGAATTGTCAGAGATGATTGGGAGAAAAAAAAGGAACCACATTTTGCTTTTCATAATGTTTACACATCGTCCCAAAAATTTACAAAAAAAAACCACTATCTCCCCAAATTACCAAAAAGTCCATTCACTACAATAAGTTCATTATTCTCCAAAAAATGACCATTCTATATATCCAAAGTTCCCAAAAATCAATTTCCCCTCCAAAACAAACAAAAAAACCTGTTAACCCGAAAATCGCCAAAAAAACCAACCTACCCCCCAAAAGGACCTGTTCTGTTAACAAGTTGCCAAAAAAAAACATCCATTCACTCAAAAGTTAAAACGAAAATACTGCAAAAATTGAAAAAGATACCGCTAAAAATTACCCAAAAATTTTCCAAAAAAAAAAACACCACCACCCCCAAATTACCAAAAGTTCTCTCACTACAATACACTAAATTAACAAAAAAACCATTCCTCAAAAGTTCCCAAAAACCAATCCCCCCCAAATTATAAAGAAAACTTTTAACCCAAAAATCACCAAAACACCCACCCTCCCAAAAATGACCAAAAAGACCTCTTTCTTCAAGAAATTACCAAAAAAGCCATTGCGCCACCAAAACGTTGTCAACATCCCATTTCCACAGAAAATTGAAAACAAATTCTCAACAATTAACAGAAACCCATTTCACCCCCCAAAAAACCCATTTCCTGCGATAAGAACAGAAAAACCTTTATGAACCCATAATGTCAACAAAATATCTATTTACCAAAAAAGAGACACAGCTTGCAAAAAATCCTGTCAAAAAATTTCAAAAAAATCACAAATTTCGCCGTCAAAAGTTATAAAAAACACCTTTCATCCTCAAAAGTTGCCAAAGACCATTCGCCCACAAAAGTTACCAAAAAAAAACAAATTTCCAAGATACCAACAAAACCCCCTCAATATTAACAAAAATCCCCCCCCCCCAAAAGTGACCAATAAACAAATTCTCCCTAAAAAGTCTTCCCCCTAATATTTCTATTTCACTCCCCAAAAAGTTACCAAACATACATTCAACCCCCATAAAATTACCAAAAAAAAAAAACAAAGTTTCAACAAAATACTTACAAAATCCCTATATTACCAAAAAGAAACCAATTAACAGATTCGCCCAAAAAACTTGCCAAAAAAGTCCTCTGTAAAATAACTATTTCACTCCCCACAAAACTTATTCAACCCCCCAAAAACCATATATCACCACCAAAATAAACTAATTTCCAGCAATAGGTACCAAAAAAACCTTCTCTCCTCTGATAAATTGAAAAAAGGGCAACACCCAAAGTGTCCAAAGACAATTCATCAACAAAAGTTACCAAAAAACAAATTCCCCAAGTTATCAACAAATCCCCCCCAATATTACCAAAAAGTACTCTCCCCCAAAAAGTTGCCAATAAACAAATTCTCCCTAAAAAACCTTCCCACTAATGTTACTATTTCACTCCCCAAAAAGTTACCAAAAACACTTGCAACTCCCCCCCCCCCCCAAAAAGTTTAAACAAAATACCCAATTTTGCGGACACTTACCTTCACTTTCTTTGAACAACTCTTCAGTACCGAACCTCAGAATGTCGTCCAACTCTTGTTTGGTGAAATTGGCACCTTTGCCGCCCATTCCCGGTCTGACGACCAAATGCGTCAACATCATTTTCCTTTTAGCGACCTGCGTAACGCGTTCTTCTACACTGTTACGCGTTACGAAACGATATATCATCACTTTATTGGCTTGTCCGATACGATGAGCTCGAGAAAACGCCTGAATATCGTTGTGGGGATTCCAATCGGAATCGTAAATGATGACGGTATCGGCAGTCGCGAGGTTAATACCCAAACCGCCGGCTTTGGTTGACAGCAAGAAGACGAATTGCGGTGCACCGGGTGCGTTGAATCTATCGATGGCTTCTTGTCGAAGACTTCCGGTAATAGCACCGTCTATACGTTCGTATTTATAACCTTCCCCTTCTAAGTAGTCTTCTAAAAGATCCAGCATTTTTGTCATCTGGGAAAATATTAAAACTCGATGTCCTTGTTCTCTTAATTTCTTCAACATTTTCGATAATAACACCAATTTTCCGGAGGCTTTAGTCAAATGCCCCACGTCCCAATTACCGTGTGGACCTAGAGGAGCTTCTTCGGCGGCGGCGGGGAACAAATACGGATGATTACAGCATTTCTTCAGATCCATCATGATATTTAATAAAGACACCTGTTGTCCACCACCTTTCGGATTTAGAGCCTCGAAATTTCGGGTTAAAATGTACTTGTAGTATTTCTTTTGCATCGGTGATAATTCCACTCTGACGATGAATTCCGACTTGGAGGGCATGCTTTTCATCACGTCGGCTTTGAGGCGACGCAGCATGTGCGGTCCTAACATCTCGTGTAGTTTCTTCACTTGATCTTCTTTTGAAATATCGGCGAATTCCGCTTGGAACGTTAGGAGGTCGTTGAACTTTTGACCGTTGAGGAAGTTGAGCAAGTGGAATAACTCCTCGAGGTTGTTCTGGAGCGGAGTACCGGTAAGAAGAAGTTTGTAGGCGATATTATAGCTGTTGAGGATTTTGAAAAACTGAAAAATAATTGGATTAAAAAGTGTATAGAACAACTTTATTTTTTCTTACTTTGGACTGATTACTCTTTAGTCTATGAGCTTCGTCTACTACCAACACTGCCCATTCTATAGAGCCCAAACAGGCAGAATCGATGCAAATTAACTCGTAGCTGGTGAGTAAGACGTTGAATTTTATAGAACCGGCTCGAATTCTTGAAGCCCTTCCACCTCTAACAGCGCCTTCTTCAAAGCTTATTTCGTTTTCACGGATTACAGCGCGACAATCCTTGTCACCTTAAAAAAAAAATTGTCGGTTATTCCCCTAATCGGTCTGATAATTGAGTGAAATTTTAAAAAATTTTTGAGATACTCTGTATAACATAAATTTTTAGAACTATTTTGAACGTAGGAACCCAAATTTGAAACAACTGCAGTAGTGCAGTAATCGCAAATTACTTAGATTTAATAAAATGAGCCTAGACAGTGGCGTCGGTTCAAGTTGTTCATTAATTATTGTACCAAAAAATAAATAAAATAAAAATTATATGTACCACGTTTTTTAATCGAACTAAAAAGTAAAAATAAAAAATAATAATAAACGTGGTACTTCCTACGTTTTTATAGAACTGTCCCACGTTTAATATTATTATTTACTTTTTAGTTCGATTTAAAAACGTGATAAATTAACATCATCATTGGCTATATCTAATAAAATACTCTGTATAACATATTTAAACCATATATTTTTGAAAAGAAGCCAAATTTGAAATGTACATCATTTTTTTCATCAAATTTAGAAAACTGTATCAATTACCATAAGGGGCCGTTTATAAAATACGTCACACTAAAATCAGCTTTTTTTGACCCCCTCCCCCATTGTCACGCTGTGTCACACTTTTTGTGACCCCCCCTAGAAATATTTCGTCACAAAAACTAAGACCCCCCCCTGCTGAGTATGATAAATTCTAAATGATAGTAGACAAATTCTGAAAATTAAAAATATGTATTTAGTTATTATAATAAAATTTAGCTAGCGCTCATGTCAAAAAATAATAAACGGCGAACGTCACGTTGCCGTATACCCCCCGCCACCCCTTGTCACACTCAGCCAGACCCCTCCCCGCCCCTTGTATGCGAACGTATTTTATGAACCCTAACTTGACATCTATTTTTACGTTATTGGCTTTATCTAATAAAATACTCTGTATAACATATTTAAACCATATATTTTTGAGAAGATCATGAGCTCAGCAAGCCAAATTTGAAGTGTACATCATTTTTTTCATCAAATTTTGAAAACTGTATTAATTACCATAACTTGACAATCTATTTTTACATTATTGGCTTTATCTAATAAAATACTCTGTATAACATATTTAAACCATATTTTTTTGAAAAGATCTTGAGCTCAGGAAGCCAAATTTGAAATGTACATCATTTTTTTCATCAAATTTGGAAAACTGTATCAATTACCATAACTTGACAATCTATTTCTACGTTATTGGCTTTATCTAATAAAATACTCTGTATAACATATTTAAACCATATATTTTTGAAAAGATCTTGAACTCAGGAAGCCAAATTTGAAATGTACATCATTTTTTTCATCAAATTTTGAAAACTGTATCAATTACCATAACTTTACAATCTATTTTTACATTATTGGCTTTATCTAATAAAATACTCTGTATAACATATTTAAACCATATATTTTTGAAAAGATCTTGAGCTCAGGAAGCCAAATTTGAAATGTACATCATTTTTTTCATCAAATTTGGAAAACTGTATCAATTACCATAACTTGACAATCTATTTCTACGTTATTGGCTTTATCTAATAAAATACTCTGTATAACATATTTAAACCATATATTTTTGAGAAGATCATGAGCTCAGCAAGCCAAATTTGAAGTGTACATCATTTTTTTCATCAAATTTTGAAAACTGTATTAATTACCATAACTTGACAATCTATTTTTACATTATTGGCTTTATCTAATAAAATACTCTGTATAACATATTTAAACCATATTTTTTTGAAAAGATCTTGAGCTCAGGAAGCCAAATTTGAAATGTACATCATTTTTTTCATCAAATTTTGAAAACTGTATCAATTACCATAACTTGACAATCTATTTCTACGTTATTGGCTTTATCTAATAAAATACTCTGTATAACATATTTAAACCATATTTTTTTGAAAAGATCTTGAGCTCAGGAAGCCAAATTTGAAATGTACATCATTTTTTTCATCAAATTTTGAAAACTGTATCAATTACCATAACTTGACAATCTATTTCTACGTTATTGGCTTTATCTAATAAAATACTCTGTATAACATATTTAAACCATGTATTTTTGAAAAGATCTTGAACTCAGGAAGCCAAATTTGAAATGTACATCATTTTTTTCATCAAATTTTGAAAACTGTATCAATTACCATAACTTTACAATCTATTTTTACATTATTGGCTTTATCTAATAAAATACTCTGTATAACATATTTAAACCATATATTTTTGAAAAGATCTTGAGCTCAGGAAGCCAAATTTGAAATGTACATCATTTTTTTCATCAAATTTGGAAAACTGTATCAATTACCATAACTTGACAATCTATTTCTACGTTATTGGCTTTATCTAATAAAATACTCTGTATAACAAATTTAAACCATATATTTTTGAAAAGATCTTGAACTCAGGAAGCCAAATTTGAAGTGTACATCATTTTTTTCATCAAATTTTGAAAACTGTATCAATTACCATAACTTGACAATCTATTTTTACGTTATTGGCTTTATCTAATAAAATACTCTGTATAACATATTTAAACCATATATTTTTGAAAAGATCTTGAACTCAGGAAGCCAAATTTGAAGTGTACATCATTTTTTTCATCAAATTTGGAAAACTGTATCAATTACCACAACTTGACAATCTATTTTTACGTTATTGGCTTTATCTAATAAAATACTCTGTATAACATATTTAAACCATATATTTTTGAAAAGATCTTGAACTCAGGAAGCCAAATTTGAAATGTACATCATTTTTTTCATCAAATTTTGAAAACTGTATCAATTACCATAACTTTACAATCTATTTTTACATTATTGGCTTTATCTAATAAAATACTCTGTATAACATATTTAAACCATATATTTTTGAAAAGATCTTGAGCTCAGGAAGCCAAATTTGAAATGTACATCATTTTTTTCATCAAATTTGGAAAACTGTATCAATTACCATAACTTGACAATCTATTTCTACGTTATTGGCTTTATCTAATAAAATACTCTGTATAACAAATTTAAACCATATATTTTTGAAAAGATCTTGAACTCAGGAAGCCAAATTTGAAGTGTACATCATTTTTTTCATCAAATTTTGAAAACTGTATCAATTACCATAACTTGACAATCTATTTTTACGTTATTGGCTTTATCTAATAAAATACTCTGTATAACATATTTAAACCATATATTTTTGAAAAGATCTTGAACTCAGGAAGCCAAATTTGAAGTGTACATCATTTTTTTCATCAAATTTGGAAAACTGTATCAATTACCACAACTTGACAATCTATTTTTACGTTATTGGCTTTATCTAATAAAATACTCTGTATAACATATTTAAACCATATATTTTTGAAAAGATCTTGAACTCAGGAAGCCAAATTTGAAGTGTACATCATTTTTTTCATCAAATTTGGAAAACTGTATCAATTACCACAACTTGACAATCTATTTTTACGTTATTGGCTTTATCTAATAAAATACTCTGTATAACATATTTAAACCATATATTTTTGAAAAGATCTTGAACTCAGGAAGCCAAATTTGAAATGTACATCATTTTTTTCATCAAATTTTGAAAACTGTATCAATTACCATAACTTGACAATCTATTTTTACGTTATTGGCTTTATCTAATAAAATACTCTGTATAACATATTTAAACCATATATTTTTGAAAAGATCTTGAACTCAGGAAGCCAAATTTGAAGTGTACATCATTTTTTTCATCAAATTTGGAAAACTGTATCAATTACCACAACTTGACAATCTATTTTTACGTTATTGGCTTTATCTAATAAAATACTCTGTATAACATATTTAAACCATATATTTTTGAAAAGATCTTGAACTCAGGAAGCCAAATTTGAAATGTACATCATTTTTTTCATCAAATTTTGAAAACTGTATCAATTACCATAACTTGACAATCTATTTTTACGTTATTGGCTTTATCTAATAAAATACTCTGTATAACATATTTAAACCATATATTTTTGAAAAGATCTTGAACTCAGGAAGCCAAATTTGAAGTGTACATCATTTTTTTCATCAAATTTTGAAAACTGTATCAATTACCATAACTTGACAATCTATTTTTACGTTATTGGCTTTATCTAATAAAATACTCTGTATAACATATTTAAACCATATATTTTTGAAAAGATCTTGAACTCAGGAAGCCAAATTTGAAGTGTACATCATTTTTTTCATCAAATTTTGAAAACTGTATCAATTACCATAACTTGACAATCTATTTTTACGTTATTGGCTTTATCTAATAAAATACTCTGTATAACATATTTAAACCATATATTTTTGAAAAGATCTTGAACTCAGGAAGCCAAATTTGAAGTGTACATCATTTTTTTCATCAAATTTGGAAAACTGTATCAATTACCACAACTTGACAATCTATTTTTACGTTATTGGCTTTATCTAATAAAATACTCTGTATAACATATTTAAACCATATATTTTTGAAAAGATCTTGAACTCAGGAAGCCAAATTTGAAATGTACATCATTTTTTTCATCAAATTTTGAAAACTGTATCAATTACCATAACTTTACAATCTATTTTTACATTATTGGCTTTATCTAATAAAATACTCTGTATAACATATTTAAACCATATATTTTTGAAAAGATCTTGAGCTCAGGAAGCCAAATTTGAAATGTACATCATTTTTTTCATCAAATTTGGAAAACTGTATCAATTACCATAACTTGACAATCTATTTCTACGTTATTGGCTTTATCTAATAAAATACTCTGTATAACAAATTTAAACCATATATTTTTGAAAAGATCTTGAACTCAGGAAGCCAAATTTGAAGTGTACATCATTTTTTTCATCAAATTTTGAAAACTGTATCAATTACCATAACTTGACAATCTATTTTTACGTTATTGGCTTTATCTAATAAAATACTCTGTATAACATATTTAAACCATATATTTTTGAAAAGATCTTGAACTCAGGAAGCCAAATTTGAAGTGTACATCATTTTTTTCATCAAATTTGGAAAACTGTATCAATTACCACAACTTGACAATCTATTTTTACGTTATTGGCTTTATCTAATAAAATACTCTGTATAACATATTTAAACCATATATTTTTGAAAAGATCTTGAACTCAGGAAGCCAAATTTGAAGTGTACATCATTTTTTTCATCAAATTTGGAAAACTGTATCAATTACCACAACTTGACAATCTATTTTTACGTTATTGGCTTTATCTAATAAAATACTCTGTATAACATATTTAAACCATATATTTTTGAAAAGATCTTGAACTTAGGAAGCCAAATTTGAAGTGTACATCATTTTTTTCATCAAATTTTGAAAACTGTATCAATTACCATAACTTGACAATCTATTTTTACGTTATTGGCTTTATATAATAAAATACTCTGTATAACATATTTAAACCATATATTTTTGAAAAGATCTTGAACTCAGGAAGACAAATTTGAAGTGTACATTATTTTTTTCATCAAATTTTGAAAACTGTATCAATTACCATAACTTGACAATCTATTTTTACGTTATTGGCTTTATCTAATAAAATACTCTGTATAACATATTTAAACCATATATTTTTGAAAAGATCTTGAGCTCAGGAAGCCAAATTTCAAGTGTATATCATTTTTTTCATCAAATTTGGAAAACTGTATCAATTACCATAACTTTACAACTGTCCCGATACCAAAAATTGCAAGACCTTTCATAAACTAATATCAACCAATTTTCAATCACAATCAGCAGATAAACGAGATTTATTTAAACAGTTTTAATGAAATAATAAAGGAAAAATCCACTTACCAACATACGTAATACAATAAAAATCCGGTGCCCAAGTTTCGAATTCTCTCTCCCAATTGATGATCGTCGATAACGGTACGCTGATTAAAAACGGACCTCTACAATGCCCTTCCTTGTAAAGAGAATACAAAAATACGATTGTCTGGATCGTTTTCCCCAAACCCATCTCATCAGCTAAAATAGTATCGATTCCATTAGCCCAAGAATATCGAAGCCAATTAAGACCTTCCAATTGATATTCGTGAAGACCGCCACTTTCGTCTAAATAAGAAGGTTGTTTGTCCATTTTTTTCTTCAAATCACTACAAGGTTTGTCCGGAGGTGGAGTATATCTTCGACTGAATAAAAAAAAAAATTTTAAACTCATTTTTTAATTGAAAATAAAATAAACTTACGGTCCATTACGATCTTCATCGTCCATCAATTCCTTCGTCTTGGGTTTCTTCGCTTTCCCCTTTCTACCAACTTTACTACCCCCAGATCCAGTTAAACAAGCGGCTCTTAAATCGTGGTAGTACTCAACGGCCGGCTTAAGACCAGGTACGTCATCAGATTCATCTTCCCAAGTCGCTTGATCGTAAGTTAATTCACGCCATTTTACAAGGTATAAAGTTCTTCCGTCTCGCATTGTTCTGTGATTTATAACACGATGAACTACCAGCCATTCGGGTTTTACTCCGTATTTGTAGTACTTTTCTTCCAGTTCTTCGTCGTTGTTTTTACCACCCATTTTTAGGAGTCTCGTACATCTACTGTCAGCTTCATCGATTGGTTCTTCAATTTTCGGAGGTTCCTCCATGTCCCATTTACGGGAATAACTGCGAAACATTAGAGGATGATACACATCCAACTGTAGTTCAGTTATCCAACTGCAATGCCAATACGATTGCTGAAAAATAATTATTTGAAATGAAAATACACGTTCCGGGGGTTGAATTTTATACCTCTTGCCATTTTACGAAGAATTCCCTGTGTCTGGTGGGCGAATCATCGTCTGGAGCGTCTTTCTTTTTAGGAGGTTCATCTACCCACTTCCAAGTTAGGATTTTTGCTACTTTTCCCACTAGTGGTGGACAACCGCATCTGGGACATTTCCAATCTCCATCTGGAATGTCTGTTAGTGGGGGGTTGAGACAGTGGGTGTGGTAAGCAGACGTACAAGAATCGCAGCATAACAATTCTCCACCGTCTTTGCAAACTCTGCAGAATTCTTGATGTTCGTCGTCGTCTTGTTCAGCTGGACCTGTTTTAGATAAAAAAAATTAACAAAAACTTATTAATAATAATTTGGATTTATAATAAATACCTTCATTTTCGCAATGAGGACAGCTCCATTTTCCTTCGGGTGCCTCTTCTAGCTCCGGTTCTAAGCATACCAAATGGTAGGCTCTTGGACAAGTATCACAAAGAATAATCTCACCGCCTTGCTGGCAAACCTCACAATAATCTTGGTGTTCGTAGTTTTCATCTTCGGGTTTGCCACCTTTGACTTTCTTCTTCCTTTTTGTCTTGCAACCTATTTTTGTTTTGGCTTTGCGTTTCGGCAGAGGTGCTTCTTCTACGTTAGCTTCTGGTGGTTGTGGTGTTTCATCGCCATTAGTTGATTTATTTGATTTCGGTTCTTCTGCTTCTTGTAGCATTTGTTCAAATTCTGCATCCGAATCGCGATCTGTACCTCCGGCACTATTACCTTCTTCTTCGTCCGAACTTCCTCGCTTTCTTTTGCCTAATTTAATCTTCAAAGTAGGAACTTTTGTAGCAGCTTTCTTCTTACTTGGTCTACCTCTAGAATTTCGTTTTTTCTTTGTCTTATCTTCGTCTTCTTCATCCTCAAATTCATCATCGTATGGTTCAGAGTCAGCCTAAAACGAATTAAAAAAGAATCTCAAGAAATCCACACGAAATTGTATCTACTACCTCTACTATTTTTTGTGCAGCTTCTTTGGATGCTCTAGAACGATTTATTTTGGGGTAAGTTTCGTCAGATACTGTAGGAGTAGATGATTCGGCTTCACTTTGTAAACTAGGATTAGCATTGGAAAATTCACGCCATTTCGCTGCTACCAACATCATCAGCTTAGACATAGGGACCTTAAATAAACCAGAAATAATAAAAAGAAATCCTTTAAAAGTTTTCGAAATTTACCTTTGGATTTTCCTTTGTAAGAAGAGGTCTAACATGCTGCTGGAACAGCTTGTATGTTGTCAAATTTTGCATATCAGCATCTGAATAGTCTAGTTCTACATCAGTTAAGCCAAATGTCGAGCAAACTTGTTCTATTGTTGGCATACCTGGAAAAAATATATTTTGGATAAATTGAAATCAAACACTTAGAAGTAATTTTATTACCCCCAGCACTGTGATCACTAGCTGGAGTTGGTGTAGAAGATGCCGATGAATGCTTGGTGGAACCTTTTTTCCTTCCCCTTTTGCTACTACTTCCGTAGTCTGAATCGACACCACCATTATCTTCTTCAGGAAAATCACTTTCCTAAAAAGTATAGAAAATTTTTGTTATTTAATAAATTTACAAATTTTATGAAATCTTACATCTCCACTATCATTCTTGCGTTTTTTCTTCTTTTTCTTGCCTTTCTTTTCCTCCCCTTTGGCTTTTCTCTTTTTTCCTTTCTTTTTCTTTCTACCATCTTCAGGCTCATAATCATCATCTTCTTCCTGCTTTTTTTTAAATATAATTTTCTTGTAAATAATGCACAAAAATGTAGAGTGAAAATCAACAAGAATATCCTTTCTTCACTAAAATACAACGGAATTTCATTTTTTTTAATACAAAAATTTCAGTAAAAGCTACAAAATGATTAAAGACATTTAAATCCCTCATTAAATCCATTGTATTGTTTATTGATACAATTTGAAACTATTTCATATTGTTTATACTAGGTACTTCATAGTTGTCAATAATAAACAAATAAACAGTTTATATAAGTAAAAAAAATAAGTGTTTTACCCCTCCTTTAGGTATGGCATCTTCTGAATCGGGATCATTTTCTACTTGTTCACTTGTATCTTCAGGGGCATCTTCTTCCCCTAAAAGAAAAACGCTTTAAAACGTGCGTGGTGACCATGTGGACGTTGGTCAGTGTCATAATGAAAATATTTTGGAGGGAAAATATGAAATTTCTAACCCCAAATATTATTAATAATTATTACCAAAATTATATAATTTGCAATCTGCCAATCTCTTTGTTTGATATCCTCCATTTTGTTAAGGGTCAGGATATGCCCGCGCGCTGTCACAAAAATAATGAAAATCTACCTCCCCCTGCCCCCGCTAAACTAATGGAACTGATTATCGGCAGTAATTATGAATTTTTACTGTATTTCAAGTAATACTTTGGAAAAATAATATGTAAATACTGAATAGTAGTATTAAGGGATGATCTGAAGCTTTGATTTGTTTACAAAATACTTTTTTTAAAGATAAACGAAGGTTTAAAGTCGGCTTACGTTTACACCTATGCATACTAGACAAAACAAACTTACCGGCGAAAGATTCATCCACCTCATCGTCGGATGCCATTCTTTATTAAATATTTGAACACGAATTATTAATTTTAAACAAATTTTATCACGTTATTAATTAATACAGAACACTAACCAAATAAAAAGAAGCACGACAATCAGACGATCGACGACACACACTCAACCGTGTTCTTTGGAACTCTTTTTCCTATCCCCACTTTGGCTAGACGAACTCTAGAGTAGCAGCGGATTGACATGCGCCAGCCCTACTATCTTTGTTTTGTTTATTTATTTTTAGATATTACATCTCTGTTTAGTTTTAAATTTCTAATACTTATGCTGGCTTGTTGAATTTTGAACGCACCATTTTTTTTTAAATGGTCCCTAATTATACATGGGTAATTATTATACTTACCTACCATCATCAACCAAGCACAGTTATAGGTATATCGTTAATTAGTTTTGTTCTAGGAATTTCTATTTTCATTCACATATACATCTACAAATTTAACTTCTTAGTTTCGAGCGTAGAATAAATGTCGAATGTTGTGAAAAAATAATATTCACTAGTAAATACCTAGGTATAGGTACCTACTTATCCCATATACCTACCTATCTTCCTGCATTTTAAACAACATAATTATACATAAATTGCAGTCTCATGAAAATACCTTTTATGATTAAAGTACCTAAATAGTTAATTAAGTCTCCAGTTTTTTATTTCATTTAAATTTTTGATTAGTTTTACTTTTAATTCAGTTATTCACAACAAAAAGAAGGGATGTAGAATCATTTGAAGGAAGTGGAAAAAATTAAGGATTCTATTTTGATATTACTTTCGAATTGTTTGTTTTTACCATGTTTTTACTCTCATCTTATATTATTGATTGGTGTCAAATATTATACAGGGTGTGCCTGTAGTTTATTGTAGCAGAAACTTGGAAGATCTGCACCAAAGTTGAAGCACGTGTTCATCTCCCTTCCCGATTTTTTTCTTTGATCGGCATATGTTGATATATTTAGTATTTACTTTATTCTAAGGTCCTAGATCACCTTCCTAGTTTTGGGTACGAGCTTCTGGGACACCCTGTATATACGATTGTTTTTATGTGACAGATTACTGAATTATAAATATTTTTCTATTTTATCATTTGGGTTTTTATGTATAAGCTTCACTAATTCGCTGGTAGAGGGTACTATAAATTATATGCTCAGTAGGTATGACGATCTGAAAAGTTTTCAGTAACTTGTTGGTAGATGGAGCAAACATTTAGTTCAATAACTTTATTCACCGGATTTAAACTGATAATCTGGAACATTTCGTAAGCTTTAGTATTCCTTTGGTAAATTGAGTTAAAATCACAGACTTATAAATATTATTATATTATGTCCGTGATTAAAATGTACACGCAATGGATATTAAATCTTTGAATTCTTAAGTTTGAGTATTATGCTGATAGATGGGGCTATGCGCAAAGGATATTAAATTAAATAATATACAGAAAAACTTTCATATCTGATGCATTTATCTACAAATTTTCTCTAAAAAGTTTTTCTGTAAATTAAAAAGTTTACGAGATAAAATTAATTTCAGTGGTATTCAATTCGTGGTTACGCGCGAACGGCCCGTGAGCCAAATTTATTAACCGCTCGACTTAAGTTAGTAATTTTGGGATTATAACATTCTGAAAAAATAAATAAACTCATGTAAAATGTAAAGAAAGATCTCAACTTTTAGATAGAAATACTTTCAAATTTGAAAAAGTAGATTTTCTGACTGTTATATCACTTTATTATAATTCCTATTTAATTAATACTTATCCCAGCGAAAATTCCTTTTGGATTTAGCATTGCAAATGAGCATAAAACATTATTATTATAAAA
Organism: Lochmaea capreae; assembly: GCA_949126875.1. Lineage (NCBI taxonomy): Eukaryota > Metazoa > Arthropoda > Insecta > Coleoptera > Chrysomelidae > Lochmaea > Lochmaea capreae. Next base: position 6,184,841 of record OX421411.1, read on the forward strand.
GCAAAGCCATCAATATTTAGAATTTTAAACGAATGCTTCTTAAAAATCTGTTTTTTTGCATGCTTAATTTTACTTGTTTTTTTTAGACTTCATTCAATTATATCTTTTTTCGAAATTAATATAATTCAATGAAACTTTACTACTAAACACTTTGAAGCATCTACTTTCGAAACTACTATACAGTTTTTCTATAAATATTAAATTTTTTAAATAATAGACAATTATTTAAAATAAATACTTAAATCTGAGGTCTGTCAGCGAACCATTTATAACTTTTTATACAGTTTATGATATTATCTAAAAATTTGTGAACTTTATAATGAACCTATTGAGAAGTGATCGCGATACAAAAGAACACACCTATGGCTCAGGTAAGAAAGAGAAGGGAGCACAAATAAAGGTGAAAAAGTAGGTGAGAGAGCGTGGAAAATCGATGATAATACATTAAAAAATTAAACGGATATTTTGTGTACTTTGACTACACTATTTAAACAAAAATAAAAAAAAGGCAATTGTAAAAAACCGTTGTAAATTCAATTCAATTGTTGTAAATTCAATAAGAACAACATTATTATATAATAGATACTTTATTTTATAATATTTTAATGTACATAATACAAAATATAATTACAAAAATATGTAAATATTTTCAATGAAATAAATGCTTCTTTTGTACCTATATAATATATTTCTTTTTGGTGCTTCAATACCGGATACAACTTTTCAATTCAATTCAAAGTTTGCTGGTAAGATGTGTACGATTCGAAGGATCGTAAGATATATCCTGCCACCACGTCGGCCTCATCATACTTTGAGGATTTCCCATCAACAATTTCTGAAGGTTTTCATACAACTAAAAAAAATTAATTGTTATAATATAATATATAACCAGTAGCTGATTTTATTTTCACCTTTCCGTCGGAGCTTCCCAGTACAGAATGGACAACATAATCAGGAGGTGCTAGACCGTCAATAACAGTCAAAGCGTCCGGTTTTAAGCGTTTACATGTATCCAATACAGCGTCCTTGAACACCTGCGAAAAATCTGACCCTTGCGAGTATCCTCCTTGATAAAAGAACACCAAATTCTTATCCAAGCACGAAAGTCCATACAAAACGCCTAAATTATGCAGGGTCGTTTGAAGACTTGTATCTGCCGACGTGGTTTTATTCCAGAAATATCTAAGGGCGGTGTATTCACCGTAGGATTTTGATAGCACCGCCGCTCTATAAACTTGAGATTCATTACGAGCCGTGAATTTATCCAAGCCACTGTTAATTACTTCGTCCTGTTTTAGATGCATTTCGTGAACCATGTATAGAATAAGCCATTCGTAGGAAGCCATAACGACTGGAATAAAGAATTATGTTAAAAAAAAATGAAAACAAGCAAATAAATAAGTTATTTATAGTCAATGACACATGTAGGATTCATTATTTCGAATGGATGCAGTTTTTACCATCGAGTTTCATGTGAAAAACAAGTAGAATAAAAATACTATTCCCCAAAGTCCAAGCTGGATAATTGTCGCCATAATGAAAATTGAAAGAATTTTCAAGAAACTAGAACAATCAACTTATGTATGTCGTGTACTTGTGTGCTAATTTATCATAAAAAACAACATGGCATACAAATCTGAGTGATACTAGGAGAATAGAACAGAACACAGAGTCAGATGCTGCAAATGCAATATGCATATATACAGACGGCTCAAAAACCAAAGAAGGCTCAGGATGTGGAGTTTACTCCAGATCATTAAGCCTAAGGATTAAGTAGGGAATGGGAAAAAGCACCAGCATGGTTAAAAAACAACTGGCTCAATTGCCACAAAGGAACTAACCAGAAAAGGAATTTCTGTCAAAAACACTGATAGCAGACAAGCTCCACTAGCCTTGAACAGACAACGTGTTACATCAGGGCTAGTAGTAGAGTGCCATCGCCTCGGTAAATAACAATATTCTCCTGAGGAGGGTTAAGGGGCACGACAGGAGCAAAAGTAACCGCATATTGCTGATTCTTTAGCCAGGGAAGCGGCCGGACTAAGAATTTTTGGACCCGGCGACACCTACGGCCTAACGAATTCGACAATTGCTACTAATTAGCTAAACGTTACACCCATACTCAATCTCCAAAAAGATGGGATGAAATCAAGGCATGCAGTCTTACCAGGATCACCCTGAGCGACCCTGGGAAGCTGGAGTCGAAAAAATATTCGGCGATGACCAGGAAAAACCTACGTTTAACAGTAGGATTTCTGACGGGCCACTGTCAATTAAGGAAACACCTCCATACAATGAGGCTAGTGGACACACCTCTATGAAGGATGTGTGAACAGGAAGATGAATCTGTCAGGCATGTCTTATGCGAGTGCCCGGAGTTATCGTCAATAAGAGAGTGTGTGTTCGGTGAGTGTCGGCCTACACCTGTCCACCTTCCTGGAAGGGATAGGATGGACGATGATCTAGGAAGACAACTCCTCGGGAGGATATACAATGGGTCACATGTGGCCTAAGTGCTGTGGGCCAGACTGATAAAAAGATGAAAAAAAAAACAATTCTGTATGCCAGAGTTTAGTTATTTTAGTATATATTAAACAAATTAGTGGCATTGGTATATATTTTCCGGAGATACTTTCATTTGTAACATGTCTATCGACCTGTTTCGATTTTACGAAATAATTTCGATTTTACCGCTCGCCGTCATATTAACCACTTCCAATATAGTTCTGTGATCTACATTTCTCCTACTCTCGTTGACCGTTAAGACAATTGGCATATGATGTCAACGGTCGATTCCATGGGGTGGTTTCATTCCTTTCCGATACCGACCCTTGCGTAGCAAGGACGTACCTTTTATCGTCTCTTAAATTTAACTCAAATTGCTGTGGTAAGCACAGCTTCCAGGATACCGTTACATTCCAAGGTACCGTTACATGCCAGGATACCGTTACATGCCAGCTTACCACTAGGATACCTCTAGGCATCTAATTTCACTTTCAAGACATTTCTACTTCAACTTCAAGACATCTTTCGTTTCTCTGTTTCCACAAGACCTCTCCATCAGTTTCATCTTCTCGAATAAGCTAAGTACCTAGATAAAGTACAGGTTTCTTTCCTTTTTGTTTTATCCTCTATGGCAGAATAAAGTTAATATTTTGAATTTACTTTTTTAATTTCTTATCTACCCGGCTGTAAGAGCTGTAGGGGATCGTGTCCGGGTTCATGTAAGTTTGTAACTCTTTTATTTTTAACTTTTAATTAAATTCTATAAGGTGTTTCTACCTTTCTCACCTTAGTTTCTTTTCTTAAATTTAAATTATTTTTTTCGTCGATGTCTAAAAAGGCAGTGGCGCCCTAAGCTTTTATAGTCTGTCAACCCTCTGGCATACCTAGTGTAACACTAACATGGAGTCGATCCACCCTTGAGAGAGTCTCTAGCCGGTATCTGTCTCTTGAGGAGAGAACAGTGTTACACATTTCAACTCTGAAGACGTGTATAAGCATATTTCGTCGACCCTTACAAAAAATTACATTTTACAAACTAATTTCCAGATGTAAAAACGTAATATGCACCTCGGCGAAGAAATGTCTAGGGTCTCGCTAGCCTCGGCTAAAAATTTGCAGGCTCGACTAGAACGGACAGTTCTTCGTCGTTGGTACTGTAACGTGCTTTGTTCCTATCAGTGGTTCTTACCACACCAGCTCTTGATGCAAAATTCGGTTCAAATCTCGGGCACAAGATTTTTAACCTGATTTCTCCACGGTCCTTTGACCCTCAGCAGTTCCAGATAGCCTCAGATGGAGGTTACAGAAAATTCCAGAGGTCTTGCTGAATTCACTTCAACTACTTAATTACAACACAGACGAGGTAAATATGGATCCTCCAATTGATAAGTTACGGGTTAATAAAGAAGGAAATATAGTTTCAATCGAGTGGTATATTAAGTTGGTATACAACAAAATAAACACAAAAAAACCTTTAGTCTATTAATACTCTGTAGTCTACTTTATTAATAAGCCTACAGAGACACAGGGAAAAGAAAATAGGGTTTTTATAACATGCACTTGGCACTTTAACAAGCGTAACTGTCAGGGCCGGTCAGCTTATCAAATACGGTTCAAATCGGACGGGCAATCGAACAAGTTGTGGCTCAGCCTCTTCCAAATTCGAAAACCCTTCGGATTAAAATGAAAGTGGAATACTACAACAAACCAATATTGCGAAATTAAAGGAAATATGGTTTAACGGGGCTGGAAATGAACGTTTTAAATCGAACAAGTTGTGGCTCAGCCTCTTTTAAGTTCGAGAAACCCTTCGGATTCAAATGAAATCGGAATACTACAACGAACCAATATTGAAAAATTAAAAGAAATATGGCTAGAAATAAACGTTTTAAATCTGCCGGATAATCGAACAAGATGTGGCTTAGCCTCTTCCAAGTTCGAGAAACCCTTTGTAACTAAAGGAAACACGGAAAGCTACTATTTCGACAACAATAAAAAATATATTGTTCTTCGAGACGGAGCAGAAGGAAGGATTTTTGGGGAATAGACTTATTCTACTTGGCAATGAAGACGCCGATGAATTAGCCAAGCAGGGAGCGACAGAGGTTATGATAAGGCCAGAACCTTCCTGTGGAATTGCAAAAAAACCTCACTAAGGAGAGCATCCAGCAATGGATAGACAACCAGGCGTTGTGCTGGGGGCATAAAACCCCAGGACAAAGGCACGCTAAACTATTCCTTAAAAGCCCTTCGACCAAACTGTCACGCGACCTACTATGTTAAAGTCGAGAAACGACGAGGATGATAGTGGGAATGCTGAGGCTGAGGAAGCATATTCACATAATTGGCCTAGCAAATGACAGCCTATGTAGATTTTGCCAGGAAGAAGACGAAACCGCGGAGCACATACTTTGTGAGTGCGAATGCCTAGGAAGGGTGCGGTTTCACCTATTCGGAGAAGAAAAACCGAGGACAGAGAGCTACGCAAGGGAGGCGGTATCCAGGCTAATAGGTTTAACAAAAATAATAAAGCTAGATATTGAGCTCTAAAAATAGGGAGAACCACAATAGATCTGCAAAGGTCGCAGTGGGATAAGACAAAGAGCCACTCCATATCTAATCTAATCTTTTTCACATGAAAACCACATCCATTGGAAATAAAGAAGCCTACATGTATCATTGGCTACCGTACCGGTCTTTTATATTATCGGTGAAACAAATACTCACATTCTTTATTTTGTACTTCGGATACTTTCCGAACTGTACATTTTCTACTCCTAATTCTGTTGTGATCTTCGAAGAATGTACAACTACCTAGAGGAGTAGATAACTTGTCACCGGACAGTACGGCCTGCCACTGTCTCAGTAACCAATTGCTGGTTTGTTGCACCAGAACATTGTTATCTCCTTCGTATGTGACACAAGGGTCGTTTGTGTTGCGTAGATCACCCAAACGAGCGGCTTTCAAGAAGCCATGTCCGCCACAAGCTTCTCGGCATTCTTGCGCAGCATCTCGACACGACCAGGACAAAAGAGGTTTTGCTATCGATACCAAAGCGTGCGTTTCTGATACTAATTCGCTCTAAAATTAAAAAAAAAATAATCTAAGCACTTTTTATGGAATACCTTTTAATTTTATGAACAAAGAAAAATACGAATAGACCACATACTACGTAGTATATAATATACTCACTAAATTTTGTAGTTCATCGGACGTTGCAGATTTTTCTACAGCAGACAAATAAGTCTCCGTAAATCCGTTTACGAATATCCGCAACACTGCCGCCGCAGCCATATGTGGAAATAATCTCCATTGCTGTAAAACAAGACAAAACTTGAATTTACCGCGCTATACATCATCATCTTGTCGACTAACATAATTTTTAACGAATTCTGATGACATTTTTCTAAAGTAGTTTTAATTTTTTATGAATCTACAGATAGTGTTTTTACTGGTGTTATTGAAGTTTATCAAAATGCTCCTCCTAGTTTAAAAATAAGGTATATGATTAAATATACAAAGGTAAAAATAAACTATACTTACATGTAGAGGATACTCAATAATAGGCAGTTCATTCATGTTATTATTACCTTCTCCGTTAGGAGCGAATTGCTTCCTCACCGCTGCATATCTCACGGCTATCGTAACCGCGCAAATGAGATTATTAGAACTTTCCTGCATTATCCCCACCCGACCCATCGATAGATTTTCCAACGCTGCTCCCAACATTTTTCCCGGATCTTTAAACGAACTTTCGTAGTCTCCTTCGGGCGTAACGTCGGCAGTTCGATTTAATAAATTATCTCTAGGTATCCTGTAGTTGTTGAACATTATAAACCTAGCGGCGAAAATTATAATTAGCTTCTGTTAAAAGTTGCGCAGATGATTCTTACCCGTTGTCTATTCCGTTTAAGCCGATTTTTTCGCCCATATCGCCTACTGTAATACCTGGATACGGCAGCATTGTTATCGGATCTCTCACCGGTACCACGAAGGCGTGCAAGCCGTGGCATTCTTCTTTGGTATAAAGTTGGGCAAAAAGTAGTGCGTGCGTGCATTGTTTACCTAAAAACAAACAGAAATAACAGGACTGAACATACAAAACATTCGTAGAAAAAAGAAAAATTATAGTAAAGACTCTAACTAGTGACATAAAAACATTGAAAAGACTGGGATCATCATAAACAGTAAGCAAAAACTACTGCGAAGACCAAGAGAGATGGTACCGACTATTAGGGTAAACTCAAAACGAAGACCACCGCATCACTGACATTCTAGAAAGGTGCTAGCCCTTCCATGTGATTAGAATGATGAACTACTAGGTCTACAATAGATTTAAATGGATATAAAGGGATCTAGGCTTGCCTAGGATTGTAAACAATAAAAAACCTCTGAAGGAGATGCTTGTGCAGAAGTATACACACTGAAGTTTATATCTGTCTTAAGAACACATGGTGGGTACATTTGCACTAGATAAACGAAAATGGGATTACAAAAAGTTGAGTCCATATCGACATTGACGGACCAAAAGGTATGAAACGTCAAAGACAACCGGCATCACTGACATTTTAGGCAGGTCCTGGTTCTTCAATATTGTTAGCAGGATCTACAGCTTTGTTGAAAGAACATCGTGGCAAATGACTTTGAAAAAAGGTAAAGGGATGTTTAGGAATTGTAAACAATCAAAGATGCTCGTTCTTGAGAGTCAGAGTGAATGCTGCAATTTTAAGAAGAAGATTAAGTAATGCATCCAATGGGGAAGTACCAAGCCACCTTAAAAATGCATGGTGGGTACATTTACACAGGATAAACGCAAATGGGACTACAAAAAGCATGTTGAGTCCATATAGACATTAAGATTGACCAAAAAGGTATGCAACATCAAAGACAACCGCATCACTGATATTTTAGGCAGGTTCTGGTCCTTCAATATGGTTAGCAGAATCGACTGCTAGGTCAACAATGAAAGAACATCGTGGAAATGACTTTGAAAATAGGTAAAGGGAAGTTTAGGAATTGTAAACAATCAAAGATGCACGTTTTTGAGAGTCAGTGTGAATGCTGCAATCTTAAGAAGAAGATTAAGTACCTAATACATCCAATGGGGAAATGCCAATCCATTTTAAGAACACATGGTGGAAACATTTACACAGGATAAACGAAGATGGGAAGTTTGAAATGATTTTAAAAAGCCTAGTTTAATAAAAAGATTAAAAAGTTACACATTTTACCTAAATTTCCTACCCAGCACTTAGCAGCTTCGAAGTCTGGAGTGTTTATAACGAACTCTTGTGTATTTGGATCGTAAGTCGCTGAGGTCCTCATTTGTTTGGTGTTACTTCCATGTGAAATTTCAGTTAGTGCTAGACATGATAACATCTGAAAAAAAAGATATATACATACAGAACGGGACAATGTTCTTTTCTCAATCTTAAGTCACAGCCAAAGTTGGCACATACTCGGAGAGCAATAAACAATTTTAACGCAAATCTTATATACCACTAAAACACAATTTATAAAAACATTTTTATTTTACAGTGAAATATCCCAATATTAACAAAGTATGTGAAAAAAATCCGCTTGTCCATATATTGACAAGTTTCTCTTTGTTTGTCTTGTACCTTTCTCTAATGATTTTTGTCAAACAGAGTACATGTTTCTTCTCACTTAACCCCTTTAATTTTCCCCCCAGACGAACAGTGTTAACTTCCAACAGCAAGCATTTCTTCAGGTTTCAAATTCTGTACATACAGTAGTGAGAGTGACCCAATCAATCTGGAGACAATTTTCCACTTTTTCATAATGCGAAAGATATAAATTTGAGCCAAATATTTCAATCAAGAAATTTAATGGAATATTACAAGATTGGAAAAAGAAGAAACTTTTGGGTGGAAGCATATCTTGGCGCGATCTAGCGGTGACTGTCGGAAGTAGGTCTGAAGTAGAAAAGTAGGCATTACAATATAGAAAATCTAAAATGTTGTTTCGTCATAATTTTGATTGGTTTTTAGTATTAATTCCTTCTGTTCCTGAATTATGAAACTGGCAAACTTTGATATTGATTGGGATCATTAGAATTAAAACCAGTATGAAAATTTTAGAGTATCCTACAATCAGTTCGGGTGGGTAATACTACTTTGGAGACTCGCCGCTAGATCTCGTTACGATATGTTTATTTTCAGTGTTCCATGAAATTAAAGTTTATACGTTTCTAAATTTCCTATTAATTCAATTGTACCGCTCGATAATGACAACGGGAAAATTAGCAATCAGATTATCGTTTTTAGATTGACAGTTTTTCGAGCAAAGTGGGGTGTTACCGGTTTTTGGTATTTTATTAGGAAAAATTAATTTAAACCAAATATTTCAGGAGAAAACTGGAAATTAAGAATTCCTAAATGTTTGCAACTTTCACTACAGATACGTCACACACCTGAAGGAGAAGTTAGCTACTTTCTGATATGTTTTATGAACTATACCTCATTTAAAAACCAGGAGGAGTAATTTGAATTTAAGTTGGCAATTCTGTAGATCTCTGATTGGTCAGATTCCGCCCAGTTCCACACAACACTTCGTAGCATTGACATCAGCTGATAATTTATTAATTTCCATTTTTGACAATTCTGACAGATCAATATGCTTATTTTTGTCATTGCATCCGATGTTGTTATTTTATTATTTTTACTTAGTTTTCACACTATTTTGTTAAAACCTTCAGTAAGCAATTGCATTGAATATCTGCAATTATGGATCCTTCTACTTCAAGTACAGCTCTTCGCTTATTAGGCCGGCAAAACCATGTAAACGCTGAACATAGGTTATTTAGGACTCTCAGAAAAACAATGTACAATAAATGTGTGTAAACAAATATAATATATTGGATGAAAAACCAAAAATATTCATGTTAAATCCAAAATGTCTCAAACAGTTGGTGGCGTGGCTGATTTCTTCGTCCATCAAGACATATTTAATAGATTTGGAACACGACTGTTGACTACTTTCTCGGAACACACCCTTTAGCAACTAATCTGGTAACTTTTAGTGGTGTGAGGAAGGCTTTTCAAATTACTCCTTCTGGTTTTTGAATGAACTATCATAGCCAGTTACAAAAAGGCCATTCAAATTTGAAGTTTGAAGAACCATCAAAGTCTAAAATATACATGAGTGTTCTGTTTGTTTTTATTTACGAGTTTGACGTTTCAATATTATGAAAAAATAAAAGCATTGTGTTCATATTTTTTAGTTAAGCTTATAGTTAGTTTTTCTCTACAATGTTTCAAGTTAGAATAAGGTCAATATTATATGAATCTTGTTTTGTATCATACTGTACGAACACAACAGTTACGTCACAGCATAAATAGCGAACTATTTAAATCATGCAAATGTTGAATTTTCAAATCGACTTAAAAACCTTGTGAGAATAAAAACATCAAGAATATAATTGATTCCCCATTATGTCGACCACTATAAACTATCAACATTGAGAAAACATAATATTTTCCTCAACATTTTGTGTAGGTAATAAATATATTACAAGTGGTAAAAACCACCGGAAAAAATAACGGAACATCCGGTAGAGTATAAATTTCTCTATTGGTTTACTTGTTTCATTTCCATAGTCAACCTGTTACAAATAAAATTAGACTGAATCCAACACAAAATCACCAAACTGAGTTATACATATTTTGAAAACAAAAATAATCATTCACAAAAAAGTAACAACAAACGCGTTTTTATTAACAAAATTTCCAAAATAAGCGAAAAAAAGCACTATCCCAATAAAAAACCGTTCCTGGAACGTGCACTTCACTGGATTCCATTTCTACTGGACTACATATCGTTAGAATGTCATAAAATAAAATATTTTATTTCACATTTTACCAGAGGTGTGATTTACTATGAATGGACCTTACTAAAATTTGACAACAAAGTTTTGTAGTCTTAAACTTCAAAATATTATTGATTGTCTAGATGTCAAATTTTTTCGTTGTGTCAGATAGGGACCAAAAAATTATTATTTTTATACTAGTTAATCTTGACAACGGTAGCTGGAACGCTACCGAAACGTCGAAATAAAAAATAAAAAAACATTATTGTGGTTTAATTCCCAAAAAAATAAGAGAAAAAAGAATGCCACGAGGAACTAACAGAAGATAAAAATTGTATTTTAAAATGTACGTCATTTCCGGATATGGTGTTTTTTTATCACCAAGTTGTAAAGGAAACCTGTAAACTATTGATATATTTACTGATACGAAAAAGTCATGTATTTGTGACCTTCAATTTTCTGTCGGTAAAAGAAGAACCCCATTTAATATTATTAAATACTCACCTTATTACCTTGGTAAGCGTACTGCAAATGCCTTTCTGTTCCTAATGTGACTATAGTGTTACTGAATAGACCTTGTCCTAAAGCCAATTTTATTGAAACGTCTGGAAATGTCATAGCTATAGCTTGGTTGCAGGCTAGTTGTAATTTGGTCTGAAAAAGAAATTTTTTAAATACAATTTCATCTTTATATACCGCAGTATAGGTACTCACCCTTTGTTTGTAGGCTATTTTATTCAAGTCTCCCCATATGAAGTCGTAGGATAGATATTTTTTTAATTGTAAAGCTGTCTGTCTTTGTTTTTCTTCTGTGTTGACTTCTAGTTGGAATCTTTTGAATAATGGGTCGTTTTCTAATGTTTTCCATACTAATAACTAAAAATTTTTATAAATAACATTTTTACGCACAAAGTATCTCGAATTAATGTTTTTTTCTACGCCCATGTAAACGTCAAAAATCGCACTGACAACATTCCTTGTAAGTGACATTTAACCATAACATGCACGTAATGAAAATTTGAATGCCTAAGCCCTACTGGATTTTTCCTATGGTCTTTGCTTTGCCTATTTCTTCCAGTATTACATTGGGGCTGATACTGTAAATAGGTCTTTCAGTCCTCTTTGCTAGTCCATCTGCTATTTCATTTCCTGATTACATCTATAATTGAGTCTACAAGTTCAGCTTTTTCTGTGTAATAAGCTTTGGTCCAATTATTGCTACCTCCGTTTTTACAACAGACCAAAATTATCGGGTCTGATCATTTGACCAAAAGGTCCAGATCTAACTGAGTCCATGGTAGCAGGTTCCAAGTTCCAAGTCTACCACCTCTGCTCTGGGCACATACTTTGTCTACCACAGCTTCATTGCAATATACATTGTAGATCAGAATCACCTTGATAAGTTCCGAGATTAACTGAATTTATTTTCCAAAATTTTTGGTCCATAATAAAAGTATTTTACTATTGGATAAAATTCATGTTTTCTGATATACCTCGTATATGACTGAGACATTTCTATACCTGACCATGCAAGTTAATAATAAAAACCTTCTGGGACACCCTGTATTTAAAATGACTTACTTGCATTTTCAACATTTCCGCATCTTCAAAAAATAATTTCAGTTTTCTCCAATCGATTTTTGCTTGTTTTCTATAATGAGTTAAAGGACCATCGGGCAAATTTTTGAATACTAATTTATTGTCTTTATTAAGATCCATTTTTTATAAAGTTATCTGAAAATAAAATGAAATAAAGATAAATAACATACAAACTATAGAATTATAAATTTTTGATCAATTTACGCATGGGATTTTAAAAGAACATAATTTGTTTGCAAAAAGTGCATTTTTTATTTCTAGCGTTTGAAGATCGTAGAAAAACTTTAGTGTGTAACTCAAGGGTAAATTTAATTTTTGCTTTTAACATAATATTACCTTCCTATCTCAAGTTCTACGTTATTATCCAACTTATTAGTGCTTTTTTTATAAATAAATACATTTTTTGATTTCGAAAAACTCACCTAAAACACTATATTTCGTTTTTTGTATTGAAAATATTCAAAATATGGTTAAAAAATAATATTTTTAAACATTCCCACTACAGTTACAGTAAAATAAACATAGGTTTGCAAGATTGGAACCAACAACGAACCAAAAAAGAGAAACTCGACGACTGATAATGTCAAATTTTTATAGTACGAGAGATTGTAACCGTTATTAATCTAATCAACAAGTTTAAAACGGTGAAAAATAGAGATTATGCACCTAAAAATATGTGTGATAGCTTATTGGATTAGGAATTACGTTTAGAAAAATGTATCGGGAGCAAAAGCAAACAGGTCACATTAAATAATTAATTGTTAATTTAAAATATTGAAAAAATTATGATGTATTCAGAACACTTTAAAGAATTCATTGCCATTGGAAAAAATTCTTAAAGTAGTTTTGTAAAATAAAAAAAAATGTTTAAATTATTGTTTTAAAAATATTTCGCTTTGTAGTTCCCTTCCGTAAAGTATGGAACAAATTCATTTTTAGCTAAACAGGCCATTTTAAGAAATAATCCTGAAACACGTCGATTTTTTATTTTAATTTACCGTATTTAAAAATTATATTCTAGTATACAGGGTGAATTACTTTCGAGTAATGACGTCACCATCATTATTTTTAAATGGAACACCCCCATTTTGTCTCAATTTTCGTATTACTCCAGCTGAGCTGATTCCAAAAATGTATCACATGTTGATTCCAATTGGTACAGGATGGACAAAAATACAATAGCTTTGTGTGTGCTCATAAAGTAACGCGTAACATTCTTTATTAGTTAAATTAACAATATTATCAAAAATACTTATTGTCTAGCGGCCAGAATATGATGAAATACATGACTTTATAAATGTTCGAACTGCAGCCCTTGCTGTATTTGACAGTAACCCAAACGGTGTACAAATTCTTGTTGAACCTTGTTTATTGTGTCTTGAGAAATATTGTTTATTGCTGTCCGAATTCTCTCGAGTTTAGAATTTACAAAGGTAAGGGTAACAGTAACATTATAAATTGAACATGTTTATGGTTTTTAAAAAACTCAAGGAATCGTTAATTTGGTCTCTTAGAGCTAACTGTAAGGTATTGGGAATTCTATGTTGTCTTCGCTGGTTTGCAAACTGGTGAAATTCTAAAATGACGTGTTTGATGGACATATTCTCATTACATTGGGCACATTGAGGAGGGTCTTCTTTACTTATTAGAAATTTGTGCGTTAGCGCTGTGTGTCCAATCCTTAAACGGGTAGCTTTAATTTGTTCCGTTCTTGAAATCGGTAGTGAAGGGGTTTCTCTCACATTGGCCATTATTTCATGCATTTTGTTATGAATCTCGAGGTTCCATTTATGTTGCCACTTATCCATAACAAAATTCTTGACAGTTACCTTGTGGTCTTGGTGCATTCTCTCTTTTAATTCTTGAATATTTGCTGGTTTCGTTTGACACACAACATTCTTCAGATGGCCCCACATAAAATAATCCAAAGGATTGAAATCTGGTGACCTCGCTGGCCATTCAATAGGTCCACGTCTACCAATCCACCTGTTCGGAAAAATTTCATCTAGGTACCTTCTAACATCTACAGCATAATGTGGAGGTGCACCATCCTGTTGAAACCATAAACTTTCATCAAAACCTCCAGGATTAGTTTATGAGCACACACAAAACTATTGTATTTTTGTCCACCCTGTACCAATTGGAATCAACATGTGATACATTTTTGGAATCAGCTCAGCTAGAGTAATCCGAAAATTGAGACAAAATGGGGGTGTTCCATTTAAAAAAAATGACGGTGACGTCATTACTCGAAAATAATTCACCCTGTATATTAGATTATTATTTTAAAATACGGTAAATTAAAATTAAAAATCGACGTGTTTCAGGATTATTTCTTAAAATGGTCTGTTTAGTTAAAAATGAATTTGTTCCATACTTTACGGACACAGTGTATACTAAATCTTTGTTACAAGCCACTATACTATCTCATTTTGATGTATGTGAGGTGTACTGATATCATTTCAAATACAATCAAAATGATTAACGTATTCACTAAAAAATGTTCAGAAAGTACAATCAAGTCCAGGTATGTTTTTTTTTGTCTTAAGTGGTAAACATATATTATTAAATTGGATATTATCATAGATATATGGGGTAATTCCAGTTTTAATATCAGTAGACAACCTTAAGTAGATACGTACAAAAACGAGTACATACTTGACAATTAAAAAAAAACTTTGGAAAAACCGTTATATACCAAAAGATCGCCAGTTCTACATACAGTTGTTGAAGTTTTTAAGAAAATTTTGTTGGAAAATTGGTTTAAAAAAATCACGATTCAACTGTTTTCCTTGAAACTTTAAGGAAATTTTTACCTACTGTAGGCACCTGTATATTTCAATACATTTGTGTGCTTACTAATATCACTTTTGTTATTTGTACAACTTTTACAAAACAGTTTTTCTGAAATAAAAAAAAGTTGGGCCAAAAGATTTTACTGAAAAACACTGAAACAAGTCTACAAGAACCAAGAATAAAATATCTTTATCATTGACAAAAAACAAGCCAACGATAAGTTTTTAGGGTAAATCTAAATATTTTCACATTGGTTTCGCTTTTTCTCTCAGTCATCACCAAAAGAATAAAATTCCTCTAGGGAGTGATAATTTACCTAATTTTTCGATAGAAATTTTTCAAGAATACGGCATTTAAAAATTTGAGGGAACCACGTCCACTTTTGATCAATTCCCCTCTGAATTTCGATTTGCTCAAATTCAAGAATATAGCGGCCCTGACTGCATTGGTTGTGAGCAGAACAAGCTTTACGCGAGTTTGCTATTATATGCATGCTATTTTCACACATTCTTCTCGAGATGCATCAGCAAGACCAGTTGCCAGTTCAAAGCACAAACACCATTAATTAAATCATGAAATACTTCACTTTTACAGAGAGCAAAATATCAAGAAAATATCATTCTCTTTAATTCAGGAAAACTTGTATTTGAAAATATTTATTTATGGAAAATTTCGGGGGGGTTTCAACCCCTCTGACCCCCCAACCTAAGGGTACTGCCTTGCTGTCAACAAATTTTCTATTAATTCGCCATTATTTTTGTGACCCATATACACCAATTTTCATAAAAATCGAGTGGGTAGTTTCGAATATACACTGTGTCCGTAAAGTATGGAACAAATTCATTTTTAGCTAAACAGATCATTTTAAGAAATAATCCTGAAGAAACACGTCAATTTTTAAATTTAATTTACCGTATTTTAAAATAATATTCTAATATACAGGATGAATTACTTTCGAGTAATGACGTAACCTTCTTTTTTTTTAAGTGGAACACCCCCATTCTGTCTCAATTTTCGTATTACTCTAGCTGAGCTGATTCCAAAAATGTATCACATGTTGATTCCAATTGGTACAGGAAGAACAAAAATACAATAGTTTTGTGTGTGCTCATAAAGTAATCCTGGAGGTTTTGATGAAAGTTTATGGTTTAAACAGGATGGTGCACCTCCACATTATGCTGTAGATGTTAAAAGGTATCTAGATGAAATTTTTCCGAACAGGTGGATTGGTAGATGTGGACCTGTTGAAAGGCCAGCGAGGTCACCAGATTTCAATCCTTTGGATTATTTTATGTGAGGCCATCTGAAGAATGTGTGTCAAACGATACCAACAAATATTCAAGAATTAAAAGAGAGAATTCGGACAGCAATAAACAATATTTCTCAAGACACAATAAACAAGATTCAACAAGAATTTATACACCGTTTGGGTTACTGTCAAATACAGCAAGGGCTGCAGTTCGAACATTTATAAAGTCATGTATTTCATCATATTCTGTCCGCTAGACAATAAGTATTTTTGATAATATTGTTAATTTAACTAATAAAGAATGTTGCGTTACTTTATAAGCACACACAAAACTATTGTATTTTTGTCCACCCTGTACCAACTGGAATCAACATGTGACACATTTTTGGAATCAGCTCAGCTAGAGTAATCCGAAAATTGAGACAAAATGGGGGTGTTCCATTTAAAAAAAATGACGGTGACTTCATTACTCGAAAGTAATTCACCCTGTATATTAGATTATTATTTTAAAATATGGTAAATTAAAATAAAAAATCGACGTGTTTCAGGATTATTTCTTAAAATGACCTGTTTAGCTAAAAATGAATTTGTTCCATACTTTACAGACACAGTGTAAGCTAGTCGTGACACAACCTGTATATCTAGTGAATTATAGAAGAGTGACTTTGACATATGGAAAATCCAATATTTCTGATAATCATAAAAATGCCCACCTGTCATTTACGAATAAAGCGGGTTGTAAAGATATAAATTATCTCAATTTTTGTTAATCATTTAATTTTTTTGTAAGCAACCAGCATACAATATACATACACTATGACTAACGGTAACAAGGAAACCAAATAAAATATATACCTACTTATCAGATCACGTTACCCATGAATTTTTAATTTTAGCCCAACTGATACTAGGCTAAATAAATATAATAAATATCGAATTGCTTGTCCTTGCTACGTTATCGATAAATGATAATTAGTGTAGTAAAAAGTTAATTGAAATTATTGCTGAGCAGTTTAAAACAAATCAGGCCAAGTACAACGCACAGTAGCGTATATTTCGAAAAAGGGTTCATATGAACTATTTTAGAAAAAATAATTTTTAGATTAAGTGATGTACGTTATTAATTGTTTCGTTTGAATAAGTTTAAATTATATCGAAGATCGTAGATTATAGACAAGTTATTTTTTTAATAGATACCTTCAAAGGATTTTGAAGTTTAAACAAGTTTTGCACTACAGATTATAAACATGTTTATACAAACTACAATCACCTTCTAAAAGTATAGAACACTGTTTGCAATGAATTTTTTTGTTAAAGATTTTTACTACAAATTCAAAAGTATAAGCAACTACATCCTTAGTATATTCACTCAAAAAATTAACCGAAAGATAATCATGATCACGAAGATCTTTTGACAATTCTTCAGAAACCTGATAATAAAAAAAATAAACAATATTATTATGAAAACAAATGTTGAATCCCTCGTCTTATACCTATACTACGCTCATGCTACTATAACCTTACCTGTGAAATGAAGGAATATCATTCTTATTACATGTATTTTCACACTACACATTTTCTCACTATAATAAATGTCTTAAAAGCTCGCTTAAAAGCACTTAAATATACAAATATCAATCAGAAACCAAATAAAAACAAAATTATAATGAAAATCTTATTGACAAATTTCACCAAAATGACAGAAGTAGTTCGAGGTTGCCAAGCTAAACATTTATAAACTATTTTACTTATGGCATTAATAGAACATAAAAAATTGTAAACGAAAAAAACATAGTGAGCTGGACCGTGGGTTGGTTATTTTATTTTAAATGCTTTCCACTTTTTTCTAGTTTTAAACAGAAAATACTGCTAAAATATAAAATATATTCATCAATTACGATTTTTGTTATACGAGATTTGGCATCATGTAAGAAGAGTCTCGTCTTAAATATGTTAGGGACAACCAAAATGTAAACAAGGCTTGTCTATCTTTAATACGTCATTGTTTAAAACAATGTACCTATTATAATTTAAGAATGTGCATACAGGGTTCGGCAAAGTTTTGTCGTGGCTCTATAGCTTTTATAGTGTATACGAAGCTCAACAAATCCGGATATTTTGGAGGGCTATGTTAAGGAATCTTGTTTATCAAATCCCTCTTAAATAACTTGAAGAGATATTGAGATATTGAACCGACCTTGATGACTAAACAAGTTCAAGTCCGTTCAATATTTTCAATAACGAATATAGTTTGAAAAATGAACTTTTATTGAGATTATTTAGAAAATTTTTGATTGCCAAAAGGGTTTTACCACAAGGAAAAGCTAAGAAACGTTTCGGCATCAGTTAACTAAGGGGCTGTCCATAAATCCCGTAGCCAATTTTGGGGGGCAATTTAAGACTACGCTGGGTCACGTTGGGGGTCATAAACCGCGGTACGTAGCTTTTTTAATTTTAAATTAATCAATAAGAAATTAAAAGTAAAAAGAGTATTTAAAAAACGAGACAGTGAATTTTTGCGAGCTTGATACGATGGAGCAGAGAGTGATGAGAATGCTGAGTCAAACTTGACTGTAATTGATAACTTACTTGAATATAAAATTCTTTTCAGACTTTTAGCCTAATCAAAGTATACATAAAACCTGTTAGGCATGTAATTTTTCGGAAAATCGTCGAGTGAAAATTTTTGTTTTTGTTTTTTCGCTCTAATTGTTTAAATAATAAATATACAGAAAAACTTCCAAATCAAAATTTGTAGCTGATGCATTTATCTACAAATTTTGTCTAAAAAGTTTTCCTGTAAATTAAAAAGTTTACGAGATAAAATTAATTTCAGTGGTATTCAATTCGTGGTTACGCGCGAACGGCCCGTGAGCCAAATTTATTAACCGCTCGACTTAAAAGTTAATAATTTTGGGCTTAAAACATTCTGAAAAAATTAATAAACTCATGTAAAATGTAAAGAAAGATCTCAACTTTTAGATAGAAATACTTTCAAAAATGAAAAAGTAGATTTTCTGACTGTAATATCAGTTTATTATAATTCCTATTTAATTAATACTTATCCCAGCGAAAATTGCTTTTGGATTTAGCATTGCAAATGAGCATAAAACATTATTATTATAAAAGCAAAGCCATCAATATTTAGAATTTTAAACGAATGCTTCTTAAAAATCTGTTTTTTTGCATGCTTAATTTTACTTGTTTTTATTAGACTTCATTCAATTATATCTTTTTTCGAAATTAATATAATTCAATGAAACTTTACTACTAAACACTTTGAAGCATCTACTTTCGAAACTTTTGTATAAATATCAAATTTTTTAAATAATAGACAATTATTTAAAATAAATACTTAAATCAGCAAACCTTCTATAACTTTTTATATCGTTTATGATATTATCTAAAAATTTGTGAACTTTATAATGAACCTATTAAGAAGTGATCGCGATACAAAAGAACACACCTATGGCTCAGGTAAGAAAGAGAAGGGAGCACAAATAAAGGTGAAAAAGTAGGTGAGATAGCGTGGAAAATCGATGATAATACATTAAAAAAATTTTTTTTTCAATGTATTTGTAGATACCCCATTTTAGAACACATTTCATATGACAAATTTTTTTCTAAATGTCATTGTTTATTTACTATCAAAATTAAAAACATGAAAATTGATGATGTTCAAAAATACTACTATGGAAATTTCGTACATATTTTAAAAACTAATGCAGATACAAAAAAAAATGTTCAGACAAATTTTGTAGATAAATGTATTAGCTACAATTTTTGATTTGAACATTTTTCTGTGTTTTTATTATTTAAACAATTAGTGCGAAAAAACAAAAACAAAAATTTTCACTCGACGATTTTCCGGAAAATCGCATGCCTAGCATCGTAAAGTTTTTCTCATGTTAATCACAACCCTTTTAAATACTCAATTTTGAATTTTCAATTTTTTTGTGTTTTTTGCGGCATTTTACGGATATTTTGTGTACTTTGACTACGCTATTTCACAAAATAAAAATTCCAAATTGAGTCCAAAAGAACCTTTGGACTTTTGTCTTAGTACTTTGGTAATTTCGAAGGTTTAGTGAGACTTGCGATTTTTACTGACTATGTCGATTGAAAATTTGTCATTTGCCTAGTTTACTAGTATTCGCGATGGTGAGTTTGACATGTAGGGGTTGTTTTTTGGAATCTCCGATGAAGCTACCTTAAAGCAATAACAAAATATGCCACCAGGCTCGTATAGCTTCCTCCGTTATCGAAATATTGCACTTGGTTACCCTAAGTTAATATCAAGGTAGAGGACCACGCGTTTCTCGGGAACGGCTGAAGCAAAAAAATCAATTATTAGTTAACTAATTAGCAACAAATTATGAACCGGGTTCGAAACGTGCCTCGTTATTGTTCTAAAGGAAATACTATGGAATTTTTATTTCATCGGAAAGCTAGGTAGGTAATTAATAATGATTTAAACAATTCTTAAAATGTTAAACTATATTATTATACAGGATGAATCACGAAGCGGTTAAAAGTTTTGTCACCATTGGAAACAAGACATTTTTTTATTTATTTAAGTATATCATATTTTTCACGGACTATCATATAATTCAATAAAATACAAGACGTCTAATAAGAGAATGTAGATTAGATTATTCGTTTACCAGGTTGTCTCAGGAGGGGCAGGGGGCTGCAGCCCCCCCCCCCGAGATTTATAATAGTTACAAAAAAGTAATAATCCCAATGGTCATTAATTATGATTTAAAGTAAGTGACAATCAAACTGTAACTACAATTACATTTCAAGAAGCAATTTTTGCGACCCCCAGTACATCACATTTGTCAGAAAATCGAGATAACAATTTTTATCCTGAGCTCGAAATGCCTGAAAACGATATTTCACGTTTTGCAAAATCTCAAGAATCCTCCAGTAATTTATTGAGCAAACTTGAAAATATTAAGGAACCAGAAAAAACTTTTAATTTTCCAGGCACGTCTTTCGGAAAATTTGAAAGACATTTTCATTTAGCCCCCCCCCCGAAATTTAATCCTGGGTGCGCCCTTGCAGTCTTCCTTACCGTTTCGCTATAATTCTCCGTCCGATTGGTCGTGCGATTCACCCTGTATACTAGGTATGAATCATTTTGACAAATTTCTTTAAAGATGGAGTTTTCCTAATTGCATTCATATTATTTATTGGAAAAGTTTTAAAAGAATCTATTTTTAGTTATTACTTCCGGCAAACAAATCGATTATGTACCAATCAGCAGTAAGTTTTTTGATCTTACATAGGAAAAAACTAAAATTTAAGTTACGAAAAGTAAGGTATAAAATTAATATATAAATATCTATAAATTTAATAAATATATAAACTTTATTAAGGAATAAACAGGGACCCTACTGTCTTAAAATAAAGTAAATTTGTGATATTGTGTACCTATCTACTACAATTTTATAACAAAAATGAAATAATCTATAAAAATGTCCTTATAAGCCGTAGAATAAATGTAATGTGCAATAAATCATTTCCCGCTTATTTAAATTAATAACCTGCGATAACTACATATTAATATAATATCACACCTGTTACCGTTAATCCCACCCATTCACGATTTTAATATTCGATTCAGAGATTTTATACACATCAATTAGCAAAATCATTTAAATACTTTAGCCGGAATGATGACAAAAAATGATGACACTAAACTAACCTCACCTGATCATTCACACGTGGGAGGTATTAAAAATAAAGTAACTTGTTGCTTTGGAAAAACACTTTACATTCAATTTACTCCACCCCAATTGACTCGATTCACTAATAAGTAGGTACACACTACACGACGCACTATTTGTTACATACTGAATAAAAAACGACGGAATTTGAGCCATACCATCAATGATAGAGCTTTGCCGGCTTCCAGTCTGATTCAGAAGACAGATTATTTAACGCTTGAAACAGTACCGGTTTCAGGAGATTTCGTAATGTGTTTGCAAAACAATTTTAAATGACAAAGGACATTTTAAATACACTGACAAGCAAAAAACTTTATAAGTTGTTCCATTCGTTTATTTCGTAAGACCATTTAGCAGGAGAGAGGAATCAACGATGTCTTACAAGAGGTTGGGGAGTCTTGATCATTCTTATGTAAGATGTGCAAAGTTAATATTTTAATTTGAAAAAGCGAGTGCGATTATGTAAACGATTTCAGATATTGAAAAATAAAATCCCGTTTAATAACATTGATGATTTATAGTAATATTTTTAAAACCGGTTCTGTGTATCGCCAAATTTGCACGTGTTTAGTTTTGGTCACGTGCTTTCCCCAGAATGCGGGGCTATTGCTATCTTTCTTTACCTTTCTGTCATTCTTTGTTTCTATTACATCATAAAATGTGTGTAGCGTTGCCAGAGTTTACACATTTTCGGATTTTTTAAAATAATAAAGTTTTTTTATATTATGAAGTGAAAAAATATGAAAAATAAAAAAGTATGCCATGTCTGAAGCAACGTATAATATTTATAAGCAGAATTTTCTTATTATATGAAGAGGTGGGAGTAACGAAAATAAAACGTTACTTTCAGTTACGCGTTACTATATAGTGATTTCGTTTCTTTGATTTTCTCTTTCTTTTTTTTATTAAATCGAAAGGAGTAATGTGTACTTACTACTAACTTTTTATTAGTTTATTGCCAAAAGAAAAGCTACGCACTTTTAGAAATTTGTTACTTTTTAAAGTAACGCTGAACTAATTCGTTACGTTTTCAAAAAAGTGATGGTAACGAATATGACGTGAGGCATTACTTAGAACGATCCCAGCTCTGTTATAGGTTTGTATTCTTTATACTTCATATTTTTCAGCATTTCCTCAAATTTTCATCGTTAAGCAGGCAACAGCGCTTTTCGGGTTTAGTTTCAGCAATGGAGAATTGAGGTTACAGTTTGTTTCTTTCAGGCTGTGAATGTATCTCTGGACTGTGCATAAGTGCATTCAGGTTTTAGCTTTCAGTAATCTGCCCTGAATATGGTTGTTTGACTTCTTAACTAAACCAAATGTGGAATGTGCAGAGTTTCAAAGATAAAGTTAATTATTACTTCGACTTACCTTTTATAGCATAAAATAACATCGTTTACTTTAATTAAATGAAAAAATGTTTCCGTTAACTGACTAAATGAAGACATTCTGAAAGATCACATAAATATTTCGGTATATTTCTGTTATTTATAACACCGCAATGTATCATCTCACTAACTTCATTAGTCTAAATTAGGTCAACCTAACCCTGTGGAATTTAGGGAGTGGTGGGGTGGTAGGAGCTGGTGGTAGTTTTGTCACGAAATATCAAACGATCATTGTATCGTTTTGCAGTAAGTGGTTTTGTTTTTACAGAGTCGTACTTGCTAAAGTTATACTACATTTTAAACTTTGTATCTGGACGCGATCTTCGTTACTTTTTAAATTAGGTAACAAAAATAATTAATTATTTTCAATAAAAAATATTCTATATTCTACTTAGGTATCATCCGATAATACTGAAGGTTGTATTAAATATTAAAGTATTCAATAAAAATTTTCTATGATGCGTGTGTAGAAGATAAAACATTTTTTGTGGAAAATTGCAGCTCCGCAATTCAAAAAGGTAACGACGATTCCGTCCGGCTGCAAGTTTCAGTGTCGTACAGATGCGTAGGTACCTCTAATACTTTCCATAAAAACTAATGAATGAAGTAATATATAGAGGTGGCCCCAAATAGTCTATTCTTTTTTCCATTAGCTGAGATTTTGGGTTTTTAGCAAAAGTAATAAATTTAGGTACCTATATAATAAGATGTAAGATTGTAAGAATATTATGTCATATAGTATAATAGAAGTGAGTATATATTATTTTCTGAGTACACTATAAAAGATATAATACAATATAATATTATATTCTCTGATGTAGATCTCAATTGAGCGCTTAGTCTCATAATACCTATATACTAGAAAATTAATAATAGTAATTTAACCAGCAAAAGTATTAATAATTAGGACTATTAACATTAACAATCCTTGTATTTTTCACTCAACGTCAGTTTTAGGTCTTTTTTAAATATTATTGTATGTTTGGTTGCCTATACCACTTGACCACATTTGTAAAAATCAGCGACTGCATAAAAATGCACCAGTTTTTTTGCTCTTGAAAACCGTCATGTCAGTTGTCACTGCTGTTAGTTTTTAATGTTCAACCATTTTCATGACTATTTTGTTAAATATAGATAGAGTAAAAATTGCAAATCGAATTTAATAATTGTTGTCCATATTTCATGTTATCAACATTATATCTGATAAAATTGGGGTTTTTATTCCATTAAATTAGTTATCTAAGACTTTTAAACATTTCTGCATGGTGTGGTGACGAAATACCGCTTAAATTTGAAGGATGTAAGGCCTTTTTCATAGCAAGCTATACAGTTACTATATTTTGGTCTTGGCTAAATGAAGTTTACAGCTACAACGATGTAGTTCGGTCACCAAACCAAAAGAGGGCTTGAAGAACATGGTTTGCGATTTGTACGTTGAATGCATTTCTTATTTTATTTTAGTAACCTATGGTTAATGGGTTAACGTTCAAATTTTACTGGCCATTTTTTATAACCTACTTTTTTATAAACAATATTTATTCTTGTAGATATAGAAAAATCTAATAAAAGTGTTTTGGAGATTTATGTAATTACAATGAGTACACATCAACAGACATTCGAATCGATAAGAAAATTGGGGTACGATGGCGAATTTCCTGAAAGTTTTGATAAAATTTGCAATAACTCAACTTCGTTTATATGGGACCAACTTACTCAAAATGTCAGATCTAAAATTGAAGTCGATAATATAAAAAGCAATATTTTAGTAAATAGTTTAAAACAAACAGGTTTAAATTCCAATAAATCATACAAACCGCAATGTTCTTCCGAAGATGTCAGTACGTATTTGAAAAAAATAGATTTAGAACAAACTATTGCAAAAGTTAATTATTCCATAACAGAAAAACAAGCCATGAATCGGAGCTTAATCCAACAAAATAGTATCAAACAGTTCACCATAGAAAAAATAAAATTGAAGATCAAAGAAAATGAAGAACGAGAATTCCTTCTTAGAGAAAAAATGAAAGTGCTGGATATACATATGCTAGAAGCAGAAAATATTTATAATTTTTCTATGACTTGTGCTCCTGCCGAAGTAAATGAAACACATAATCCCAATGATATTACACATACAATAAACAAATGCAAAGGATTGTTGGAAGAAAAGATTAAACAGCTCCCTCTATCAGGAAGGAATATATCTTATAGACCACTGCTATCCGCACAAAAATCAAGTAAGAAAAACAACACGTTTGAGCATTACTTCTGTTTAACTGAAAAACGGACTGCTAAAAAAATTAAGAAAGTTGTTCCAAAAACTGAATCTTCTAGTACACATAAAGTAAATAAACGACTATTCTCTGAAGATTGTAATACAATCAAGACAAAACCCAACAGGTTTATAGATCTGTCTAGTAAACGAGAGTCTTTAGAAATGCATATTGAAGACAATGATGATGAAAACTTTTTAGTGGATCTGAGTAAAGTTTCATTTTTAACAACTTTACCTAGTTTCAAACACTCATTTTCTCCCATGACAGGTATGAATAGAATTACCACAAGTGGTCAAATAAACAATGAAACTTTGTTAAAAATGGTTTATAAAGATGCAGTATCAAGTGAGATTACAGACTTATTACATAAATATAGCCGACCTAGTATCTGGAATATTTTTAGAAACCTTGATGATGATATACACTTCCACATTTCTAAGAAAATGAACTTCCGAGATATTAAAATATCAAACGATGGTAGACAGAAATCAGTGGAGTTAGCAAAACTACAAGCTTTGCACATTAAAACAGAATTTAAATTACTGAAAAATAACATTGTGTTGAAACAGTTGATAGAAAACGTTAATAAAAAAAATGAGAGTTTAAATTCTTCACTGCTTAATTATGGTTATCCATCAAACCTGGTGGATAGTTTGCAAAAAAAGCTTCAATTACAAGTAGAAGATGCTGGATTGGATTGCTTACTTTTAGTTATGAAAAGAGAAATTAACAATACTCAAAATTCTTCAAAAATGACAGACATTCATGAATTAAATAAAACATTGAAGGAAATTAAAGAAGAAGTTACCTCTAAAATTAACGATCTATACCATTACCTCACGTTGATTCAAGAAATATTCACAGCTGTTCATCGTATTAGAAATACATCATCTGCTTGTGTCCGAGAAGTAGCTCCATTTACCAGTGATTTAACGTGGTGTTATCTTCTTCAAGAAAGTATTAATTCCAACGAAATAAAAATATTTGAACAATTTCCTCTTGAGTACAACAAAAAGTTTATAAAAACAGACCCGTGTTTGTACTATCGAGATTTCCATACTGATAAGTATTTATTGAACCAAGAAGTTGATAACGAAAATCTTAGTATGTTAAGTAGTATACTAGGCAATCCTTTTAGCCCTCCGGAAACTGTTATGTTCAATATTTTATGTTCAAAGTTGAAATTGGATGCTCTAAAGAAACTCAAACCAGTGGAAAATAGAATACCATTCAAAAAACATTCTCTTAAAGCACTACAAAGTAAAGAGTGCACAGTGGAAGCCGTGGAACAGCTTAATAAGTTAATTTGTTCATCTACTTCTAAAAAGACATTATCTGCTGCTGATGTTTCGTCAAAAGTGATGAATATGTGGAGTGAAATGAATTTCAGTCAGTTTATTTCACCAAAAATAAAGGTCGATGGGAAGGATTATCAACATTTTGAGATAATGTATGATAGATTTTTTAGTGGACTGTAGATATAGGTGTTCATTGCGTTATGTTAGGGTTTATCTTTAATTAAATAGTTTTGATAAAAGTGTCTTGTTTTATTACCTTGTTGGTACTTTATTTAATAAGAATTTTGTATACTTATATCACAAATTTTATAACAAAGTTTCAATATATGAATCTTCAGGATTTGTACAATAATAAAAATTTGTAGTAATAAAATCAAATTCTTTCAAAATCCATACAACTGGATAAGTAAGCTAAATTCTTTATATTTTTATCAGCAATACTTCCTAATTTAAAATATATTCAAGTAACAAGTGAAAATTGAGAAAAAAATTTTTGCCGAAACCAGGGATCGAACCAGGGACCTTTAGATCTTCAGTCTAACGCTCTCCCAACTGAGCTATTTCGGCTTGTAAATACTCTTACCAAAAAGCAATACAAAACTACTCGTCATTTAATCACTTTATACAGTATCAGTGGCGGATAATAATAAAAGACACGCAAGATAAGCAGATAAAAATTCGTATATAATTCAGTGTATTATTTTTCAGTCGACCATGCATTTTTGAGTTATGTTTATGTACACAATGATTCCTATAAAAGAATATCATTGGTATAGGCAACCAAACATACATGTACTCTTTCATTAATAGACGATTTTGGTATAGACAACCAAACATACACTAAACCTTTTTTCTAATTTTTTTATTTCGTTTAATTATAATTGATGTTTAGACTGTGACATATTGATTTATTTATTATCATTAATTACATCAGTTATAATTAAACCGAGTTTAGGTGTCCGATACAACGCAAAAGATGAAGTAATACCAAACTGGTTGTCCATTTCTTTCTAATGGGTGGATGAATACGCTTACACGAGCCCCTATGACATGCCTACTCTATGTATATTATCTCTATGATAATAAGAGCTCGTTGTATCAAACACCAAAGCCATATTTTTGCGATCTAGCGTCTTAAAGCGGATTAAAGCGATTCATTTTCGCGAATAAGTAATGACGTCACGCTTAAAAACGCTTGAAGCGGAAACTGGCGTGGTCGGGAGTGCGCCAGAAAACTTTGAAGCGGTAATTGACAGCATTGAGAGAATAAATTGATAGAGAGTGGACCAATGGTGTAGCTATTTTTTTTTGGCAATAATATCATGAATTTATCAACAAACTCATAGATAACAAAAAATTTTATTTGAAATTTTTTTTCCAAACATTTATATCTCTGCGGGGTCGTTGCGAGGTATCAAAGAACGATTTTGGATTGTCTGAAGGAATGTATAAAGTTGACCTTAATGGTATAATGTTAGAAGTAGACCAGGAAACCTTTTTATTATTAAAAAGGAAGTACTGCTTAAACTCCAATATTTTATTTGATAGTTGATGGAAAGTTTTATTTAGGTATAATATTATTTTGCTTATTAGAGATTAAGAATTTCAGAAGGAAAAAAATAAACAAGTACAGTATATGTGTCATGAGAGAAATTTCAATCCTCGAACACATAAATGAATAGGTACTATATACAATAAAATATTTCTCCTGTATAAGCCGGGTAAATTATTCCCTGTTAAAGAAAAAGAAGAAGTTAACAGATATTCCATCTATTGCTAGGTTATCAATAATGTTGTCAAAATCATCTTCATTTTCATTCAAACCAATATTATACAGTACAGCTGTCGCACATATAATTGCTACAGATGTATTTAATTTGGTTTGAAGACCTCGTTGAAGACATGGAAACCGTCTTTTCCATGATCCGAATAACCTTTCGACAACATTTCTTGTTCTTATATGTGCGGTGTTGTATCGGATTTCTGGGTCATTACCTACAATTTACACCAACAAATAACCAATTGACTCCTATGTAGTTCAAAAAAATAAATACCTGGTTGTAATACAGGGGTCAGTAGGTAGTGCCTACATGCATATCCACTGTCTCCGATAAGCAAACCTGGAATTTCACCCCTTTCCATTCTAACTCTAACAGAGCTGCGGTCAAATATTAGACTATCATGGCTTGAACCTGGATGACGAACAACAATATCCATGATTTCTCTTCTTGGACCTGAAACCACCTGTACATTTAATGAAAAAAAACCCTTCCTATTTCGAAATACTTCCCCATTATTTCCACCAGGGTTTGAGATTTTGATGTGAGTACAATCAATACATCCAGAAACATTTGGAAAATTAGCTACCCCCTAAAAATCGGCAATATTTCTCCGAAAGCCGTGTGCAGTATTGGGAAATCTTACAAAATCACCCAAACGTTCGGCTATCAATATGGATACCTTTTTAATCATTACGCTAATTGTGGGTTGGCTAATACCACGCAAATCACCAGATACAACCTGAAAATTACAAGTAGCATAAAATCGTAAACAAGTTAATACTTGCAAGATTGGAGGTATGGGTAAACCTCGATTGTCTTCCTTCTGTAGGCCTGTAATAACGAGAGGTAGAATCCTATCTGCAACTGTATCTTTATAAAATCTATAGCGCTTTCTAAAATCACTTTCGTTAAAAAATTCAATTGGATTTTCCATATCACGTATATAGCGCTTTCGTATGCGTTCCTGACGATTTTCTTCTTCAATAATATCAATGTGTTCCAAATATTCCTCAATTTCCTCGCACATTTTTATTTAAATCTCAAAATTTTAACAAAAATATTACAACAAAAAAAATGGGTCTTCAAACGTCAATATAAAAATCAAAGTTAGGTTATGAACCCGTGCTCAAGGTAAGTCGAGACCAACCTTGAGGCAGAGTAGCTGTTTTCACGATCTCAAGCACGGACTCGTACTCAAGGTTGGTTTATAAATGACGAATATGGCGCGAACTCGACCTTAAGCATCGAGGGTGACTTGAGCACGAACTATAAATACGGGCATAAAGTCTCTTCTTCTTTCCGTGAATCGCAGAAATATATAAAGGTAAAATATCCCTTCTAATACATGTTAATTGTGTCGATATATACACTGCTCGCCAAAACGATACTGAAAATAGAATTCACAATAACAATTTTCTTGTAAATTCTTAGAATATCCTAACAAATTGAATTTATGAATATTTTCTAGAGCTTTTCTACTTTCCCTGTGTACAGAAAATATCAAAAAGAATAGAAAAACGTTTCTTAAAATAATCTATACTTATATTTTTAAATAGGGCGGACAGTGTATATTGAATTCACATAGATGTGTATATTATCTCTGGATGACAAACACTTGTTTATGACGAACGGTGTGACTAATGAATAAATTTTAAATCGCTCGCTTTCAGTAACGAATTAATTGTTGAATCGCACGGTCGTGTCGGGAGTGTATATTCGTAATTTACGGGAATTTAACTGTGTTTTCGAATTTTCGGGAGTGTACCTTTATTCGAAATTATTTTCGGTAGTGAAACTGTGTGTGTCTTCGGAATTTTCGATAGTGTACCTATAAGTGTATAGTTCGAATTTTTGGTGGTGATTTCCAAGGATTATAATAATTCTATATATAAGGTAAGTCTTTATTTTATTAAATGGTATTTACTTATTATATACTAGCACTAAATAAATACTGTATTTCTTCATTTTCAATATATTTTTTTCAAAATAAGACATAGGTAAACTATGTTGATTTCTTTACTTTACCAATATATTATCCTTTCTCTAGTAGCAAAATAAATGAAAACAGTTTATTTAACAAGTTTTTATAATATTTTGGATCTTTTATGAATAATTTTTATACCGATTCATAATTTATCAACAAATTGAATACCTATTACTTTTGAAATAGTTTAGAACATTATTCATATCAATAGAGTAAGTTATATACTTTTCGAATCATTTTAGTTATTGTACAGTTGAGCATATATATCGAGGCATATATTTCATAAAATTTTTTCTTTATTTATCTATTTTCCAAAAACTTATAGGGTATAGCTTTTGTTGTTTCTTATATTTTCCCAATATATTATCCTCTCTTTATTTTTCATTTCTACTATTACTAGCAATAAATAACTACACTGTATTTAAAATATTTTGGATCTTTTACGAATAATTTTTATACAAAAAGTTTAACCGATTAAAAATTTATCAACAAATTTAGTAAGTAAGTACTTATTTCATTTTAAAATAGTTAAAAACATTCATCAATAGAATAAGTTATATACTTTTTAAATCTATTTAGTTACTGTTCCGTCAGGTATTGATATTATAAAAAATTTTCTGTATTTATTTATTTCCCGAAAGAAATAGGGTAGCTATGCTTTTAACTATATTTTCACAATATCCTCTCTTTATTTCCCACTATACAACTACTAGCAATAAATAAATATACAGTGTTCCTCCAATATATTTTGGATTTAAAAAAAATAGTTTAACCGATTCATAATTTATCTGAGTACTTATTATTATATACTGCATGCAAATAATTGCTTACTGCTAATTATTGACATATATAAACTTGGAATATTTTTACAAATGATGTATTAGAAATTAAAACAGTTTATACACTTAATTTTCAAAAGATATGAGTATAAGCTCTATATTGTTTTCTATATTTTCCCAATTATTGAGTACTTTCTTATTTGATTTTGAAATAGTTTAGAATACTCTTTGATACAGTAAATTATATACTTTTCAAATCTTTTCAGTTATTGTACAGTTGGTTACTCGGTTGGTTACATATTTTATAAAATCCATTCTGTATTGATTTATTTCCCAAATATTTTTAAGATGTTGTTTCCTAAAAATATTATCCTCTCTTTATTTCTCACTACTACTAGCAATAAATAAATACACCGTATTTAAAATATTATGGATCTTTTAGAAATAATTTTCATATAATAAGTTTAACCGATTTATAATTTATCAACAAACTGATATATGAGTACTTATTTGATTTTGCAATAGTTTAGAACACTCTTCGATAGAGTAAGTTATATACTGCATGTAAATAATTGCCTACTGCTGATTATTAACATACAGGGTGTACCAATCTTACAACAAACTTCAATATGTGGGTTATTTTAAGAGATTTCAAAAAATGTTATCAACAAAAATAGTAGTTTTCTTTAAGGTCCATATTTTGACATTATATCGAACTATACAGAGTGCTGCATAACTCCGTTACAAATCAAACATGATTTTTTAAATGAGAACCCCCGTTTATTATACCGAATTCGGATTGCTCACATTTTTTGAAGCTTTTGATATAAGGTTTTGCTACGTTATACAAAGTCCTTCAAAAGCTATGAACACGTTTAGGTGAAAATCGTAGGTAAATCATCAACGCTCTGTAGCTTGTTGAACGTTGGAGGAAAAAATTTTATTTAGTTTCGTAATATATGCAATATCTCCGTATTTTATTAAATTTTGATTATTTTCTTTTTTGTATACAGGGTGGACGGAATGTTAGTTTATATTATCACATTCTTGGCATTCCCTTCACTGGGTTTAATATATTAATTTGATTTCAGCGTTGTCTTCAGTCCAGGATTATGCTCTTAGAGCTTCTGGACGAATAATATCCACCTTGTACTGATGAGAGGCGCAAATACGCCGCAAGTGATATTATTCCTTCTAATTTATAAACCAGAATGGTTGGTTCTATATTTTCATATACCAACCCCGTTTATCTTGAAAGTGTAATTCATTATTGTCTGGCGGGGCATATTGCCCGAGAAGTAGATGTTGCTTCCTGGTGAACGCTATATCCTTTGGAAATTAATTTTCTAATTTGTAAAACGTTTTAATAGTATTACACTATTATTTTGGCGTCTATTTGATATTCCGTTTTTATAATTCCTGACTTGGAATGAAAATGTACAAACATGAACAAATGAATTCAAACACTTTGCCATTAAAGACAAACTTCTGGTAGGGTGCAGCTGATAGAAAACATCCTGAGCCGGTGGGGAATATTTTCTGTCGGTTGTAGATTTTTTTGACCGATTGATTATATTTTCTACTGGCTGGGGTCATCTTCCAGCCATGGGGGACAATTTTCCATCTACGCAAGGTAACTTTCAGCCTTAATTCCTTGACTTTTCAAAAGTAATCGATGTCTTACCTCAGTTTTCTAAATATTGTCCCCCATTTCTTTCACAAGTTGGCTATTTTTCAAAAGACATAGGTAAGCTATGTCGTTCCTCATTTTCCTAAATATTGTCATGCCTTTCTTTTTTTAACAGACATCGGTAAGCTTTTTATTTTACCTGTCAAGGACGCCACATGTAACACATGGTTGCCTACGATTGACTTTTTCCTTCACGGATGCACGCAGTACCACACTGTGGGAAAGTGCTCGTTCCTAGGATGTCGGTCAGTCTCGTTTGCAAAGCGGGCGGTCATCCAGATGGGGCGAGTGCGCTTGAGTGTTTTCCGTTTGTTGAATGGGTATGGATTAACAAGTTGGGGAAATTGTTGTCCAGTATGGGCTATCAAAATATCGTAGAAGCCAAAGGTGATACATGGCTATTTGACAGTTTTTTAAAAATATTTTTAAATATTGTACTACCTTTCTTCTACAAGCTGCTTATTTTTTCAAAACACATAGGTAAGCTATGTCGTTCCTCATATTCCTAAGTACCTATTGTCCTCTCTTTCTTCTACAAGCTGGTTATTTTTTCAAAACACATAGGTAAGCTATGTCGTTTCTTATTTTTCTAAATATTGTCCTGCCTTTCTTTCACAAGTTGGTTCTTTTCTAAGCAGATATTGCTAAGCATTTTATTTTACTTGTCAAGGACGCCACATGTAACCGCTTGTGTGCTTACGATTGACTTTTTCCTTCACGGATGCACGCAGTACCACACTGTGGGAAAGTGCTCGTTCACTAGGTTGTCGGTCAGTCTCGTTTGCAAAGCGGGCGGTCATCCCGATGGGGCGAGTGCGCTTAAGTGTTTTCCGTTTGTTGAATGGGTATGGATTAACAAGTTGGGGAAATTGTTGCCCAGTATGGGCTATCAAAATATCGTAGAAGCCAAAGCAGTTACATGCAAAATGGCGATTGGAAGGATTCTGACTAACTACTAACAATTTTTTTCAGCGCTTCCTTTTCAGCACACTAACACTCTCTTACAGGCTTCAAGATTCCATCGGATTTTTGTTGAATTTTTTAATTCTGTTTGATTTTCTGTTCTAGATATTTTACCAGGGATGATGGATACGCTCTTCAGAATTTATTTGGAATACTTGCTGATAGGCCTATCTCAGAAATAATCAAAAATTTTTAGATAATTTTTCATTCATTAATATAAATTAATTTAATTTTTTTTCAGCGCTTCCTTTTCAGCATACTAACACTCTGTTACAGGCTTCAAGATTCCATCGGATTTTTGTTGAATTTTTTAATTTTGTTTGATTTTCTGTTCTAGATATTTTACCAGCGATGGATATATACTCTTCAGAATTTATTTGGAATATATCGATATTTTTAAACTTGCTGATAGGCCTATCTTATAAATAATTAAAATTTTGTATACTTTTTTTTTTATCAATTTAATTTTTTTTTCCAGAATTTTTTTTCAGGAAACGATTTTTTAGGTTACAAAAGTTAATACTTATTTTTGACTTTTTCAATTTGGAGCTACCGATTTTTTTTCCAGCACTATTAATAATTCAAAATTTCTATTCTGATTCATTATATTATATTTGGTAAAGTATTCTTTGCATGTTTATTTTCTTAACTGCATGGGTTCAATATTTGCATGCTCAAGCTTGAGTGTAGTAGGGGTTGGTGATGTTAATTTTAAAATATCTTTTTACTGTGTAATTTACGTTTGATATTTTTGGTTAAAATATTGTAACAAATGTATTTTATAGATGTTAATATTTTGTTGATATTCGATTTTTTATAATTGTTGATTTAGAATGTATTTGTTCCTGATTGTATATTTTTATTACTGCACTTTGTCAGTAAAGACAAACTTCTGGCAGGGTGCAGCCGGTAGAAAACATCCTGTAAGCCGGTGGGGAATATTTTCCGTCGGTTGTAGATTTTTTGACCGATTGATTATATTTTCTACTGGCTAGTGATATCTTCCAACCATGGAGGACAAGCGTTCATCTACTAGGAGCAGCTCCAGCCACAATTTTAGTTATATTTGTTTATAAATATAATGCTTTGTGTATTTTGTTAGGTTAGGTTTAAATATTGACGGTTGCATTTCTACCCCTTCGACGGCACCGAAGCGATTTTCCCTTTGTGTGTAGTATCCTTATTAGTACGTACACCTTTTGTATAAATTTCAACCAGTCTTCCTGTTTATTTCATTATCATATGTCAGAATATCGCTAGATATTTCCATTTTTGCGAGGTTAAGCGTGACGTCACAATTATGACGTCACGCTTAAGCTACACTGTTAATCCGCTTAAAGGCGCTAGATCGCAAAAATATGGCTCTAAACTCAATCAATCATTTACATCAGTCTAAACATCAAGTTATCATTAAACCGAGTTTAGGTGTTTGTTACAACGCGGCTATAGCACTATAGCACGGCTATAGCACTTATTGATATAGGTAATTGTTGGTTGAATAACTATTATTTTAACGTTTTTTTAACAGTATTGCCAAAGTTTCCTTTCGCAATGCTTACGTTCAAAACTATGTGCGGAGAACCATCTGAAGTGTAGCTATTCTTTCAATTCTTCGGGATAAATATAAATTAAAGTGGTCCTATTACAGAGTTTTATGAAAATCAAATAAAACACCAAAATATGTAGGAAGGTATACAATGTTTACTTAACGTTACAGCTTACAGAATTTACCTATTATAATTTCAACAATACTTCATTTTTCTCAACAAGGACAACCTCCACACGGTCCACAAGGCATACAGCAAGGAGCAGCTGCGCAACCAGTAGGTCCACAGGGTTCGCAAGGACCTCCACTG
The DNA here is from genome assembly GCA_949126875.1 of Lochmaea capreae. Classification (NCBI taxonomy): domain Eukaryota; kingdom Metazoa; phylum Arthropoda; class Insecta; order Coleoptera; family Chrysomelidae; genus Lochmaea; species Lochmaea capreae. The sequence continues at coordinate 6,220,563 of OX421411.1, forward strand.
CATGGTCCATAACAGGCATCAGGTGGACAACAAGGGGAGCAAGGGGGAATAGGGCAAGGACACGGACATGGTAGCTGGGGATAAACTGGTACAGGCCTTAAAATTTGTGTCGGGCAGGAAGGTTGTCCTAAAGGAACGCATGGTACAGGCATTAACGGAGCGCAAGGACAACTCGCGATGCATGGAATTGGACAACAGCAATCAGCCATTTTTTATGGAGTTTAAAGTTTTTGATACTTTCACTGACAATTTAGAGATTTTGGTTTTGTTTCGACAGTTTCTATAGATATTTAGAGCAATATAATCAAGGCTATGTTTGATACAAATGTTTTGTAGGATTTAAGGGCAGATCCCAACGCTTGCAGTCATCTCTAACTCAAAGTTAGTTCTAAATTCATTCCAATTGGCAGCAAAATGACACCTTTTTCTTATATTTTATCGTTTCCATTCGTAAGCCACAAAAGTAGATCGACAGCTAGGCAACCAGAATAGCATATTTGAATTTTGTGTTGCGTTCAATTACATTGTTAATTTTATACTTTTTCCAGCTGGCGTGGGCTTTTGTAAAAAAGTAGATTTCTGTCAATACTTGCACTTCTTCAACTCAGAAAACTCTTTTCTTTTTTAAACCCTACGTTTATTACTGAAACAGTAATATGAGCGTTCTTCAAACCGTCAGTGTCATTGATTTTTCGACGTCATACAAATGTCATTCATTTGACATTATATTTTATAGTATTTTTGACAAGCAGAGGCGGAACTCGACTACTTGCAAAAACCACAGATCTATAATCGAGTGTTCAGATTGGAGCAGCTAGGAGAAGTAAAAATAAAAAAACAACACTTTTAATATTTAATTAATTTTTATTTTAAAACTTCACAATCGTAAAATCACAGTTCAACTTATTACTATTCAGTAACTTAGATTACATAAATGTAAATGTATTTTCGAGTCGGAAAATTTCACTTTATATACCTAATATAAAAAAATTAATTGATAAAAAATTTTGTTTTAAAAATATCAATAATTTAATTGAGTACACGTTAAATAAACAAGAAATATCACCGAATAAATGGTTTTAATCAAAGCCACTGAGAAATGGAAGAAAATTTTAAATGCGGTGAAAGAATAAGTGGACGCATTGTTGCCAGTTAGTATTGTTTTCTTTAGATTCCCGAAAAAATGTGATTTTTGAAAAACAAAACGAATTTTTCAGTCAATAAGAGAGTACGAAAACACTCGGAGCGTTAATTTCTCTAATTTTTTAAAACTGTAAAGAAACAAATGCTAAATTGATATTATATAGTGACACTAAACTATAGATCAACTAAATACATCTAAATTCAAACTGTGGACACAATATAACCCGATTTTGCTCATAGGAACTATATTTCCCACAATTTGAATATAAAACGACTGAGAAAGTGTGCTGGTGATGAAATGCCGTCAACAATAAAAAAGATTGGTTTTTAAAGATCCACAATATTGTCCCGACTTTGTTCAAAGTGATTTTCCATAGCAAAAAAGACGTTATGAACGTGAAGACACGTTTAAAAAAAGAATGACATTTTAAAGATCCACAATATTGTCCCAACTTTGAACGAAGTGATTTTTTTCCACTGCCGGAAAATATGGTCCGAGGGTCGAATTACGTTAATAAAGGAAATACTGTAATTTTAAAGATACACAATAATGTCCGAACTTTACTTAAGTTGACATTATTATACACAGTCCCAAAAAATTGTTTTAATGGTGAAATTCCACGATATTGTCCGGACTTTGCCCGAAGTGATATTATTTTTATATTCAGAAACAAAGTTGGTTTGAGGGTGAAATTACGACAATACACAGAAAGATCCACAATATTGTCAGGACTTTGGTCAAAGTGATATTAATTTTCACAGTTAAAAAAAAAAGATATTTAAGGGCGAAATTGCGTTGATATACAAAAAGAATGTCATTTTAAAGACCCACAATATTGTCTGGACTTTGCTAAAAGTGATTTTATTTTTCGCATTTCCAAAAAAATTGGTTTCAGGGCGAGATTACGTTGATAAACAAAAATAATTGGATTTTAAGGATCCACAATAGTGACCCGACTTTTCATTAAGTGATTTTATTTTCCAAAGTTCGAAAAAATATGTTTTGAGGGCGGAAATCATGTCAAAATGCTGCAAGTCATGTCATTTAAATAACTATTTCTCGTCGAATCCCAAAATTAGTTGCTTCCTCAGATTGATACATTAAAAAGATACATTTGTTTACATTTAAGAGTGAACCCAATATTACATCATATTCTAAGGTAACTTGCCGACCCTTTGCCAGATGTCTTACTTTTCCTTTGAATTGCGACAACTGAATTATAGGACACGATAGAAACGTACGAAATAAAAATGTACAAATGCGTGTTAATAATTTTGCCTGTCTAAAATATGGCAACATCGAGCATTTTACTATTAATTTTACCTGATTTTACTACGAAGTTTCAACGTTCCTAGTTTATTGAAGCTCTTGTTTTCGTGTTTTCAACTGATATTTGTGTCTATGCGTACAGATATAATTAAAAACAATATTTTTTTGTGAAAATCATGGTTCGTCAGTGCCAAATTTGAAAAAAAAAACAGTCGGAATTTTTTCACCTGTAAGTAAATAGTTCTATATGCCAATGGCGTTGTAAGAGTTTCTCCCCACTCCTTGAAAGTCATTGATGAAAACAAAATGTATGGCGATAGAATGTTAGCCGTCTTTTCGGACTTCTCACCGCACCGTTGCAAAATTTCCAATTTGTAGCAAGATTAACAAAATTTCGAGGTGGGCCAAACTTTTTTTTTCGGTGATATTTCTTTGTATAACTGAGATTGGTTTGGTAAAACAGGCTGGAGAGAGAATGAACCATATTCGATATTCTTTATACCTAAATTTTATTTTAATATAATTTTTTAAATATTTTAAATAAAAACGAATGTTAAAAGCCGAATTGCATACATTTTCAAACATAACGATCTAATCGGCAACATAAGAAAGAAGATTACACCGGATAACATTATAAAAAATATATTTTTATTGGCTTCACTTTGAAAGAGAAGTCAGGGTTAATTCTTTTAATACAATTCCGGAGAAAATACGAACGCATTTAATGGTCCTTCTAGCCGGATCGCTTTAAAACTGGAACCAAAGCTTTTATTATTAATTTTGATGAATCATTTTAGACAAGCCATGTAAACAGCGGCGGATTAACGTAGGGGCTAGCCCTGGCTTAAGCACCGGGCCCCGCGTGCCTTCGGGGGCCCCGTGACACAGAAAAATGTTATTTGAGGTTTTTCTCCGCCCTTAAGTGGTAGGAGTTAAATCCCCCACTGCATGTAAGTAACAAAATAGGACCAATAGAAATGTTATCTTTTTCCGGAATGGTATATTTTCGAATTAAACGTGTTTTTTGTTTTGTCCAGACTGTTTTACCGGTAAAAATTCAATCGCTATCACTCGAATAACCTTGCGTCACAAAAGCGTGTGATCTTATGGCAATATTAGTCGATCCTAAACATATTTCGTAATAATTATTAAAATCCCTGAGACTCGTCTTCGAGGCAGCATAACAATAATCCATCACGAGCACTTCTTTGTATCTAAGAAAATATATAATTTTTTTAGCAAAGTCTAACTAAAGTCAGTGTGATGACCATAAAATAAAGCAATGTTGTCAGATATATTTTCTAAAATTGTTGGGCTCGCTACACAAATGTTTCCCATTACTTCAGTAAACTGTTAGTTCGTGATGTTCTCAGAAAGCTAGTTTGGAAATATTTTAAAAAAAATGCATAATATAAATTTATTAGTAAGCATTAAAAAAAGTCGCTCGAAATTGCTGTAAAAAGAGAAATTAATTAAAACAACTTTTTGTATGCCTACTATATTTAAGAAAATTTTGTATATCTGGCAACGCATTGCAGGTGTTCAGCGTTATACAATCATCAAGTACATTATTGTTTATATTATAATGGAGTAACGGGTCACTTACTAAGGCGGACTAACTGTAACTAAAAAAAATTAAACTACGAGGGTGGCCTGCGATATTAGAGAGATATTAGTATTGTGTGTCGATTCAGGGGCGTGTGAGTTTAGTGAATTGATATCAATATAATATTTATTTGTTCGTAGACGTTAGGGTGAGTTTTATGATTATAGTTTATTTGTAATTAATTAGAATAGCATTTTGGAGAAACGACAGTCCAAGATGATGCGCGGGAATCTAATAATTTGGCGCCACAAACAAATGCAAATGACTTAGCAATAAATGATACCGATGATAAGGCCGAATTTAAGAACAAAGATTTACATGTCCAGTGTCAACGCGTTGTTTTAAATATGTACGCGTGTTTGAAAAAAGAAAATTCTGAAATTTCTGATAATGCGGTTATCGCGAGAATTCACGAATTAACGTTAATCTGGTTTACAACGATTTATAAAGTAATAGTACCAACTTTAGAACTGATTCGTGATAAATTGCGGGATATTCCTGAATATACTTATCAATGTTTTATTGAATTGTGGATTCAAATATAAGAAGTTCGATAATCGAATGGTGATAATGGAATCTCGACGTATCGTTAAACTAAGACAGGAGTATTTGCGCAAAATAAAAGGGTATCGTGATTCAAATAGAACTAGGTATAATTTATTTAGACGAAACTTGGTTTGATAATTTTTCCTGAAATAAAACCTAAGAACAGTCGAGTGACAAGGCAAGGGCGGGCCATCAGGTATAAATGAGTTTTGTATCGGGTGTATGATGGCTGCATTGAATTAATTTGGCAGTATTAAATATTCCGTTTTAGCGTGCGTCTTAAAAGAGCTTTCTATACGAGTATTACAAGTTATCATTAATTTATTTCGCAACTTTGGCTTGCTTGTTAATCGCTTAAAGTAAGAGTTCAGTGTGAGTCCGATAGCAGCTCCACCTAGCTGGACCAATTGTGAATCTAAACCATCCATCCATCCCAAAGGCAAAAAAATTCATAACGAAACGATTTTTGAAGTCTTTCACTATCTGTCACTCGATTACTTTGACATTTTACGTCAATTTTTTAATGAAACGTCAGTGAATGTCAAATTTTTCCGTTATATTTTCCTATTTTTTGGTTTATTCGGTAGGCGAAAAATAGTTGTGTGTCACACATGCAGGAAACGCTTTTCTTATATCGTGAACAAAATAACAAACTCTATTTCTTTTTTCTGTATAACAACTGTCAATAAAATAGCTAATCAAACAACAAATAGAATGTTGGAGTGGGAGAAATATCACACGCTGTATATGTATATTTCAAAATTTCAGATTTTTTAATTTTAAAATATGATTAATTGATAAGATTTGTTCAACTGATATCTAATACCGAATAGTGACAGTTGACATTACAATTAAAATAGCACCATTTAACAACAAAAAAAACTACTTACTTGGGTATGCCATAATCCGGAGTGTCTATCAACACGTCCGCCGGTAATAATTTAGTGGGTTCTTTATGATGTATAATATCGAATGAGTCACTTTCTATACTCCATGTAAAAAGAAAGTTGGCAGAAAAGTGTTCTAGTTTACCTGACGGGTTTTTTACAGCACCTATTTTTATTATGGCATGGCAAATTATATGGCCATTAATTGGACAAATCTGCAACAAATCGATTTCAAAAAAAATACACAATTTAAAAAAATTTTTGAACACACTATCAAAATCCACCAAAAATAGTCTCTAAATAAGTTTGGAGCAGCTTTATCTCAGTAATTGTGACGTTTACGTTTGTTTTGATATTGACCAAATATTTTCTTGGACCAGGGTCGATAATTTTTTAAACCAAAAAAATAATAGTAGGATGAAACCCATTGAGGTCGGAAAAGGGAAGGGGGTGGGTTTTTAAGGGTAAAAAACGGTTTATCTGGATTTCCGGCAAAACTACGAGTCCTATGGAAAAAAGTCAAACGGCAGTGTTGTAGGTAATAAAAAGATCTACAACTTTTGTATTTACACTTTTTTCACATAATCTTAAAGTTTATGTGGAAAATTCAAAAAACCAAGTTTTTGGTTTTATATTTTTATCTTTTTAAAAAATAAATTTTTTTTTAACGAAATTTGGTGAAAACTTAGCTTTTTATGTCCCAAATACACTGTAATTTATTTGATTTTTTCACCTTTTTTTGACTTGATATCGAAAAAGCACCCTAATTTTCAATCGAAAACTCACCCGTCAAAATATCAGATTTTTTCAAAAAGTTGGTGTGCTTTCTGTTAGTTGAAATCTTTACTTTCCGATGGTGTAAAAAAATATTTATTACAGTAGTAAATCTCAGAAAATGCAAGAAATCGAAAAAAACTCGAAAATATTTTTTAATGCCATTTTTTTACAATTTCATCTAAAAAATGTGAATGCTGTAATTTTTTTTAATCAAAAATTTGATTCATTAAATTCTAATTACATTTATGTCATAGAAAATACTATAATATATAAAAATAAATGTAAATCTATTGAATTTAGATTACGTTATTCATTACAATATTTTTTGCATTTTCTGAGAAGATTTACTATAGTAATATCTTTTTTTTACACCATCAGAAAGTAGAGATTTCAACGAACAGTAAACACACCAACTTTTTGAAAAAAACGGATATTTTGACGCATGAATTTTCTATTGAAAACTAGGGTACTTTTTTTCGATATTAAGTCAAAATAAGGTGAAAAAATAAATATTTCAAATCAAATAAATTACAGTGTATTTGGGACATAAAAAGATACGTTTTCACCAAATTTCGTGGAAAAAAATTTCTTTTGTAGAAGATAAAAATAAAAAAACCAAAAACTTGTTATTTTTAAATTTTCCACATAAATTCCACATAAATGAAAAAAGTGTAACCACAAAAGTTGTAGACCTTTTTATTACCTACAACTTTACCATTTGACTTTGTTCCACAGGACTTGTAGTTTTGCCGGAAATCGAGATAAACCGTTTTTTACCCCTAAAAACTCACCCCCTTCCCCTTCCCCACCCCAGATCACCCGTAAATTATTTTTCCTTTCATTTTTATAATATTCTCCTCCTTTTCCAATAGGTTATTTTTTTTCACTTTTTATTATTTTTAAAGGCTTCTACCCTGGTCTAACTGTGGTACATATCATAGAGAAATTTGATTATAAATCAGTTAAAAATACTTTATTTATTTGTTAAATTTTATTTACAAAATGGTGAATTGTTGTGTAGTATTCAAAAAATATATATACCTATATACAGTATTCGCCAACTAACTTGATGTTCCAGAAATTACCAACTAAGAGAGACAGAGTAATAGTGCCTGCCTACTCGTCTCCTATCGGTGGTAAAATTTTGACAAACGCCAATTGCATCGAACCTTATCAGGTGTTAAGATTTTCAGTAGCGTAGCGTCACACAGTTATTGTTTCTGCTTTGTACAATAAAGTGTTTGTAAAAATGTCAGCCGTTAATGAAGAAAATCGTAAATGTACTGAAGGACAAACTTGTCAAGTGATATATAGAGTGTTTGATTATTTTAAGACATTAAAAAGTGATGGAGATACCTTAATAAACGTGAAAATTAAAACATCCCAGGCAACAGGTAAACCATCACAAACAAGTTAGCACAGCTTATTTTATTTACTCATAATTCAGGTATAAAGCAGATCCGTTTCTATTAAAATCAATATACCAATAATTATAACAAAGAATTAAATATTATTTATAAAGTTAGGATCATATATTTCCGAACGGACTTTTACTTTATTAATTGTACAAGTTGTGTTAATTTGTAACAGAAAGCGTATCCCCGGCACTGTTTACAGTTATCGGATGGGCGGCGTCAATATAGTCCCTAGAAAGCATTTAGGACATCAAGTTGGTTGGCGAATACTGTATAAGGTGTTTATAATACATCATTTAACAGGTAAGCACCAAGGTCTACAGTTGTGAATCTACCAGTGGAAGCTACACTATGTTCTAGCCATTTCATTTCAAGTGATGTAATGGTTAGGACAGGAGCAGGAGTAGAGCCTGAACCTAATCTGGTCATCGGCAACAAAAATTTATTCCTCAAGTAATGAATAAATTTAAAATAAGCATATCTATTTTTACTCTTAAATTTTAAAATGATTATTCAGTGAATTTAAACAGCACAGTTGATGGAAGCTGCATCCTTTGCTATCCTTGTTTTGGAATGAGAGAATCGATTTAGATGTTGGTTATAAAGTGTGTGTAATCAGTATAGCGGGTTATTTATCTACTCTGTTTAATAATCGAAGGCATCTTGTATTAAAAAAAACATCACATAGTAAAATAAAAGTTTGAATTCAGTTACTTACATGTATAATTTTAATATCGTAGTCTTCACAATGCATAAAATCCAGCTGCGCTTCTGAACACAGCTTCTGAGCTCTTCGTTGAACGAACTGTTCGCAATCGAAAGACCTCTGTGTTACAATTAACTGTATTTCAGTCACGTGATCCGTAAAATCTGGCACTAAATCTAAATGTTGTTCGGTAAGATTTTGCACTAACAGTGGTATTTCTATTGGAATATTATAGTCGTCTGAAAAATATATTTGTCATGTATCAACTTACGGTACAATACACTAACAATTTACACTATCTTAAGAGCGTTTTGATTAACAATTTATTTTATTTAGGGATGGTATAAAGTATAGGGTGATCCATTTAAAATTAGTGAGAAAATAGTTTACTTGAGTTTTGATTCTCCATGTATTTTTTAATTTAATAAATATTTGCAAAATAATTAGCGTTTATAAATTTTGATAATTATTAAAAAGCCTTGGTCCCAATAGATTATTATTTTTTTACTAATTATACAGGGCGTTGAACTAGTTAAATTTTTTATGGCAATTTGCTTATAACTTTTCAAATATTACAGATCACAACCTTATATTCTTTTGTTCAGATTTCAATTTCAAAGTAAATTATTTTTTTTAAATACAACTTTGATCTGACACTGGTTTTTAGGAAACCCTGTAACATTGTAACTAATTTTGGAATATGAAGGTATGCAGCTGTCTACAATTCTTATAATTTTCTTTTTTAGTATATTTCATAATAACAGACCTACTTTATCACAAATCGATCACCCTGTATAGTTTTTAAGTGTTTTATTTTTGTATCACTGGTTTTTAAACAATTAGTACGTCCTATAATTTCAAAAAATATTAGGCCTGTCAGAATTATCTTTCTTAAAAAAAAATAAGTTTTTTCAGGAATTTGGTTATTTTTTTGAAAAAAAAAAAAGAAAATCTCTCAAAACTGTTGCAGTTTTTGACAAAAACATCTGATTTTTTGGAAATAAAAATGCTACAATCATAACCAATTAAGAGTTCCTAAAATAATGAAAATCTGAAAAATAGGGTTTTTGTATTTTACTAAACAATTTTGAGGTTATGTGAAAAACTTGTTCACACAAAAGTTGTAGATTTTTCAATTATCTACAACTTTCACCTAAAACTTTTTCGACGAAAATCAGTATTTACGCCGCAAATTGTAAAAAACAATTTCTCATCCCCTCCCACCTTGACTGAAATTTCTTTTGGTCATAACTTTTAGATGGTATGAAATATTTTTCTCGTATTTTGGTAAAATGTTCTACTACTACCACTTAATTGACTGATAAATTGAAACTACAGAAAAATCAGATGCAAATTTTGAAAATTAGTTCATATACAAAATTTCTCCCTGTATAAGGTTTTTTTGAGTATTTCATTCATGTGCTCTAGTTTTTAAGTTCTATAATTAAGAAAAAAAATAAGAATTTATTAATAAACATTGTATGGGAAAAAATCCTCGTATAACTCCACCATTCAATTTTTTATGCATTAAAATAATTGACTCACCCTTGCTTTGGCCCGACACTAAAGACCCGTTTTCAAAATCCCCATTGGAGTACCTCCTCACAACTTTCTTAATCCACTTGGGTGTCTCTAATTTGGGGTCAACGATTAGGAGTCCAGTGTTACTAAATCTACTATCACCTGAGGTAGAAACGTTGCCGGACATTCTCATAATCAGCCTCGAGTCCGAATCCGAACAGTCACTGTCCAAACTCGGTGAATAAACGTAAAATTTCCTAGCGGACTCCTTGGGGCTGATGGGAGATTTGGAATGGTGAGGGGAGTTACGTAAGGAGGGACAGTAAAGATTACGCGCACCACTCGGGGAAAATTGACCGTTCCTCGACTTCGGCGATTGCATGGGGGATCTTAGACCGCTAGATCTAGGACTTAAAAATAAAGAGTTAAAATCTGGCGATCGGATGCATTTATTCTGCGATCTATAAAGGTACCTGCGTTCTCTCCTTAAAGAGTTAAAAGGAACTATGTTTTCACTATTATCCTCGGAAAATTCGTACTTTTTTTCAGCCAAACGTTTCTTTCTAAACGAACTGATTTTTTCGTACTTCTCGTTTTCTTCTATAAATTCATAAGCTTTTTCAGCTATTTTCTTATCTATCTTAGATTTTTCCGTGCTCTTTTGAGAATTGGAGGTTTGCGGTATAGAAAATAAATAATCTTTGCTGTTTGTCTGCAACCTTTTCACTCTAGGATCTACAATATTTTGGACTAATGTATTATGATAACTTTTTCCAGTAACGTTCAATGGTTCACAGCTAATGTTCAGCTCGTGAAAAGGTTTATTGCATTCGTTGGATTCTAAATCATACTCACTAAAGTCTTCTAATATGGCATCTACTAAGCTACTTGTGCCAAAATGTTCACTAGGAGTTTCAGAAACTTCGCTTAGAGTATCATTAAAAGTGTGGGTAGGGGTATTTGTGATTTTATCATCATCTTTTGGTAGATTCAATAAAGAAATTGTAAGCTGAGGTGGTTCTGAAGTCAATACATTAAGTATGTGGATGTGATGACCAGTGTTTATTACTAAATGATTTGGATAAGCCAAGGAAATGTTTGGATCAAAAGGAGGAGTCGGCTGAGACATTGCAATCATATAATGAACTATGAATCCATGTTTTGTACACCAACCCTGATTAATGGATTCTGTAAATTCATATTTTATAATATAAAACTTATTGAAGAATTTCTGTACTTACCATCTGAGGGAGAAAATATTTTAGTACAATGCTTGCAGTTTTTTGGTGAAGGTAAAGTTAATATTGTAATATGAACTAAATCAGGATTGGTAGCTCTAAAATAAACTTCAATAAGTGAAAATTGGAATAGACAATAAAAATATTACTTACGTGAGTCCATAACAAACTATTTTATATAAATCTCTGGGAAATTGCATGAACATTATCTTGTCAACGGCGTCTGAGCCTTTTAGATGTTTGAATATTTTGTGTTTTGAAATAAATTGAAGTTTCTGTCCAGGAACAAACCTCCACAAAAACAATTCATATTCATATGAAGTGACAAAATGTAGAGGACCTAATTCTTCACATACTTTTTCTGTATAACTTATAAAATACTGTCCACACATGGTAAATCCCATGAATATGTGATTACTAAAACAAACAACTGTAGCCAGGAAAGCTATATAATATATTAATACAAACTTACAAAGAATCTGGGTCTTTTATTAATGAACTTAATGCATATCTACATTTCTGATGAATATTATTAAATATCCTTTCAGTCTTTGCTCTAGGATTCTTGGTAAACCTACCGTACAACTGGAAAATATACAATATGTATTTGGTTTAGTAAATTGGAGGTTATCCTGTGTTTTTACCTGTCTATTTAATACATTATTAACTACATTGTCAGTGTTTTCTACTTTTATTGAAGGAATATCAATATTATCACTTTTTTCACTAAGGTTTTCATCCCAAACTATTGAAAATTGGGAATAATCTGAAAAATTGTCAACAGAATCCTCAGACAACACCGACGCCATGTTGTTTACTTTTCCATCTTTGCTTCAAATTTCAAATCAACACAAGAGCAGACAAGAGTCAAATATTGACAGCCAATTTTGGTAATTTATTAAGAAATAAAATAAATTTGAAAACATATTTTTTTTAATTTAAATTAATTCCAAATTTAAAACTGGATACTCTTAATAATCAAATAGATATTTCTTTCATTATACCTATAGATATAATTACCTAAATGCATATAAACATAAATTGAATACAAATCATTTCAAGTAAAAATGTACCAAACGTATTCATAATCTCAAGATTTTTAAAATAAAAAAATGTATTAAATATGACTAGTCAATGAAAAGGACAAAAAACCAATTTTGAACGCCAACGCATATTTTAATGGACTCCACAGTGACCACAGTCCACAGGGAGTTTGTGGAAAAGTGGTGTCAAATTGGCTGAAATTTTGATATGATGTTATCGACGTTCCAATATTAAAAATTATCATTTAACTAATAACATAGTTCAAGCAGTTTTTGACTAATTTGGCTGTTATAAATGCAGTTTTTGGATAAATATATTGGACAGGCAATAAAAAGGAAAAAAAGTAAGCCGTTAGACTGTCAGTTATAGTTAGGACAAAACATTACGCACTACCATCTTCAGGTACTTATTTATTATTTTTTTATACAGCCCAGAATCTGAAAGTTTTTATTTTCTATTTTGCGATAACAGTAGTTTGCCTCGGTATAAAGGCAATGAATGATCTCTTTAATACAATACCATTCATTTTATTATGAAATATTATTTTTTTTTATTCCCTATGTCCCACAACGTTTTAATAGTCCCATATCCTGTATGGACGATAAGCATAAATTAATATGCAACAGTACAGTATTAAGTGTTGCCTAAATCTCTGCCAATATTTCATTTCTTTGAACGTCGTTCATAATCGAAGCAATATTTATTATCCTCTTGTATACTTTAATTTTTTGGATACAAGATATTTACCATTCTCCATGCATATTATAGTCTCCATGCATATTATATTGATCATTTAAATGAAAATGCATCAACCATAGAGAAAGAATTGTCTATGACATCTACTTTGCAGGATTTAAAACTCTTCTTTTTCTCAGATGGAAATAACAAAGCAAGTAGAAACACTGAACTCTATACTACGTAGCATAGAGTTCAGTGAGTAGAGGAGTCAACTAAAGATGGCCTTTTTTATTCAGTAGTGTAGCTCGAGACCATTTTAGAGGGTATTGTCCATAGAAAATTATTTATTATTTTATACTTTTGAAAAGTCTTAACGCATTTTCTTTCTTTAAATCATCATTACAATCTGGTTCTGTCATTAAAATCGAAGTCTTACAACTAGATGCGTTTATCTTCTCTATCTATTATTTCTTTAAGAATTTGAGATATTTCTACATATTTTAGTTTTTGACTAGAATATAAATTTCCGGGTAGGTTTAAATTAGGTAGTTAGATAGTCACGCAATTCAGGTAAACAAACTACGTAATTACGAAATTTTTACCGCCTATTTCAACGTCACTCGATAAGATAATAGTGATGGGTCGATATTTCAATAACGTTGCTAAATCACGGTTTAGGTTGAGCGTTTTAAAAACTTTAATTAGTAGTATTGTGTGTTTATTTTTCAGTTTATTGTTAATTAGAAAGTTGGAAATCATAGTTTTGAATCAGTTCCTAAAAAAAACATATAATGGGACAATAATCAGGATAATAAATATTGAAATCGCCTCGTATGCGTTTGTAGTTTCTCTACGCCTCCGCTGGAAATCTAAATACATTTTCTCTCTTTCTCCCACCTGTTTGAAACTGTCATATACCATGGCTTTATTATATTTTTCCATTCGTAGACACTTGACAATTCCCTAGGGATCTGGAGGGAAAATATTTTTTGATATATATGCCACTCACAGGAACACATCTTTGCAATATCCGAAGTTTTATAAGATTATTCGCTCACTTTTTAATAATTATTTTTATCTGACAAAAATATTCTCGTTTTCATTGGAAGATATAAATTAATAAAAGAAAATGTTGGCTGTTGGTGAATTTTATTTTTTATACGAGGGTTGTCGTTAATATTTTGCATACAGATATAGAAAAATAACTTTTAAACACTTTGGACAATACTAGATGAACCAATATTTCACATGAGTTTTGATAGCATGACAGCGGAGAATATATTCACTGAAAGAGTGAACATCATCATCCCATCTAGGGAACAGGTAATTCTGGAGAAATCATCTGGTTCACCGATGGTTCCGAAATTAAACATGGCACTGGGGTTGGTATAAGAGGACCTAGAAAGCTATAGCTTGTATTGATGAAAACATCAGAAGAGGATATACCGGACAAAAAATAAAAATATTCACTGACAGCCAGGCTCTGCTTAAAGCAACCCAACAACTAGGTCTAGACTGGTAAAAAACTGTAAAGAATCCCTCAACAAGCTGGCAAGAGACAACAAAGTGTCTCTAATATGGGTGCCGGCCCATGAGGGGATTGCAGGTAATGAAATGGCTGACCAGTTAGCTAAAGAAGGTTCTAAAGGAGACTTCATAGGTCCGGAACCGTTTTGTGAAATCACAAAAGATTGCATAAAAGTGGAAATCGGGACATGGCTAGACTCAAATGAAGGTCAACACAAGGGCACTTCCATACAAAGAGTTTACTGAACAAAGTGGACCAGGAACTCTCAACCCAAGGATGTTAGATGAGAATAGGATGGATTAATCCCATAAGAGCAACGCTTGCCATTTGGGTAACCAGTGACATCACAGCAACGTTCTTTTGTCGATATTGGTGTTCCATCAATTATATGTTTATCTTCTCTTGCTATGTGTATTAAACAAAGACATATTTTGAACTGTATTGTAATAAGTGTAACTATTGATAATTGCAACAGCTGTTTCTAAGACGAAACTCGTAGCCGTTACTTGTTGCTCGTTGTTGTTGATAAAGTTGTGTATTTCCTTATTTTTTGCGTTGATTGATTATTATTATTATTTAGTTAGTAATTAGTGAGTTATTTAGTCCATATTTAGTGTGTTTAAAGAGACTTAAAAGCCTGTTACTATTCAAGAGAATACTATCCCCTGAACTTGCTTTTAAATCGACCAATTAATTATTATTATTTAAAGTAAAAGAAAAAATTTCCCTGTATGAATAAAAAAAATTTGCTAATCACTAATTTAAACTGTTTTTCCAACAAGTAGAACCGATCGGTAAAACGTAAAAACCCGACGTGGTAAAAACCTTAAAAAGAATCCACCCTATAGAGTCGCTGATAAGAAATAGCAAAGTAGACGTCTCTTCCAGTCGACCTCCGATGCTCCCCTAAAGAAAAACCACCTCGGTAGAGCAGCGCTCAAGCTTCAAACCCTCCTTTGACCTGCACTTATTACGCAAGCGTTAGCGTATTTCCTCGATTTTCCCCGGACGCCTCGGCACCTTCCGTCAGAACTCGTGTAGGGAGGGGGCCGAACAGTCAAGCCATCGGGGCTGCTCCAAATTTAAACGAGAAACGTTTTAAATGTATTTCACTTAATTATTAACTAATTAGATGGTGATTGGAAAATCATGTGTGTTTGTGAGCTTCGTTAAACCCGTCCAAGATTGATATGAAAAGATTGGTAATGCCGATAAAACAACTTCGTGGAATTTAAAAACGCCATTTTTCATCTCGGGAAAATTTAGAGATAAATTCTTGTGAAGTGAAGACAATAACTCGGAAATTACTTTTAGATGGAAAACGCTGTTTAATAATCGTACCAGTAACCAGTTTGATTTTGTATTCGTAGTAGGTTTATTTTTGAAAAAGGTCTTGACTGGAAAATATTGATTGGTTGATGGTGTGTACAATCTACAACATACTATATCACGATATCGTTGATAAATTTTCGGCGAAATGCAGCGTAACCGGTTCAACGTGAGGTATGAAAAATTTCTGAGAAGAATTTTTAAAAATAGGTGATTATGAATGATTATAGGTGAGTATTTTGTTAGAATATTCCAGTTTATTTATCTTGATGCTGTTTAAAAATGTTTTATCATCTCGAAAAGTTCATATTGATTAATGCTTATCGTAATACAGGGTGAAATATTGCTGTGGGCGATAAGTTTTTCTTCAGTTTCATATAATTATTATAATTGCTCTATTTTTTTATTTATTTCGTTTCAATTGTTAATTTACTTCAAAAATTCTTATCTCATGGTGGGGTTCGATAATAAATTATTTTTTAATTGAATTCTGTTCGAAATATTTAATTAAATTTTTTATTAATATCAAAATAATATCTATTATATTATATTAATTTTAATTTGTTCAATATTTTTAGTTGTATGTGAGATACATTGAATTATATTGTTATATTTGAGATTTATCTATTTAAATCTTAATATGAAGAATTAGTAGGTATTGTTTTATAATTGTTATTTATTATCATTATGTTACACCTACCCATTTTAAATTCAACACAATTTTTTTTATCCAAAATAATATAAATTTTGTTTTATGTAATTTAATTTTTTTTTCGCATTTAAATAGCTTTAAAATTGTTTCTAATTTTAATGAAATTAAAAGTTACTCTTTCCTCGATACAGTTCTAACCCTTAATTATTTTTATTTTTCCCATTATTCTATTGAAAATTTATAAATCCAACGGTGATTCTAACATTTTCTGTTTTGCATCAATCCCATCTCATTATTTCTAATCTCAGTTTATTTTATTTTATTTTTACTTTTATTATAAATTTTTCTCATTTTTAAAATAATCTTTATTAATCTCGTAACGCTTCTTTATTTGTTTTAGAGGACACATTTTTCATTTATTTATTTAAATAAAATAAAAAGTCATATTTTACAATAAATTTCAAATACACTTTTACTACAACTGAATAAAATCAATATTATAAAAAAGCATTATCCATCAATAGCTCGAAACATAAAATTCAAGATTAGATGAATCAAAAAATAAAACTAAAGCTATTCTCAATTGGACTGTCTATCTTGCAGAAACCTGTATTGACCTAAATATTTTTTAAATAAGTATATGAGTTTGTTTTTATTTCATCCCATTTTACCAATAACTCTATGGAGCTTATATTTACATTGGTGACATCTTAGCTTCCTTTTTAGATTGTCCAAAGTAAGAACAATCTGGCTTTCATAGAGGGAATATATTTTTTTCTTCCACTTAATGTTTCACTGTTAATAATATCATTTATAGAGGATATTGGTGTCTTTGTAAATAAGCAGGTTTCTTTTAACAATCATACACATTTTTCACAATTTGCTTTGCATCTAATGACAAGTGTTTTCGACGCAACATTGCGAAAAAAATTAATAACTTATAATACTCGTATAGAAATCTCTTTGAAAACGCACGCTTAAACGGAATATTTAATACTGCCAAATGAATTCAATGCAGCCATCATACACCCGATACAAACCTGATGGCCCGTCTTTGCCTTGTCACTCGACTGTTCTTGGGTTTCATTTCAGGTAAAATTCTTTTAAGAAAATCGTAAATGGTCTTAATTAGATGATTGCCGGGAAAAGCTAAGACGATATACTAGGCTTGTTCAACTGAAACCCATCTTTGGTCAGGTTAGCCTTGGAAACAATTGTAATCATTCAACTGACGTTTTCCAACATTAGTAGTGTATGCAAACGTCACACTGATCTGTTTATTTCGTTTATATTTGACAGCGATTTTAAGTATTGTGACTTTGAAATGGCGTTTGTTGTTAACAATCCGTCCAAAGGTGATAAGCGTGCGGTCATTCAATTTTTGTGTGCTGAAGGTGTGCAACCGTTGCAAATTTATACGCGAATGCAAGCAGTGTATGGAAACGCATGTTTTGCATATCCAACTGGGAAGGAATGGTGTCGAAAATTTAAGACTGGAGAAGAGAGGACGAATGATAAGCCACGACCAGGTGCATTGATTACTGCATCAATAGACAGGAATGTGGCATGTGTGGAAGGCCTGTTTAGAGAAAATCGTCGAATTTCAATCAGAGCAATTTCAGAAAATGTTGGTGTGAGTATAGGATCTGTCCATAGTATCGTACACAAACTAGGTTACCTACAGCAAAGTTTGTGCGCAATGGGTTCCTCGTCTTTTGTCTGAGGACCAAAAAATCTTGCGAATGGGCTTGTCTTTGCAACACCTCACGGAATACAGTCAAAATGGTAATGACTTTCTCTCGTCAATAGTTGCTGGCGATGAATCTTGGTGTCATTATTTTGAACCATCCAGTAAGCTGTCATCGATGCAATGGAAACACGCAAATTCTCCGCCACCAAAGAAGTTTACAGTTCAACCTTCTGCAGGCAAGGTGATGTTGACATTTTTTTTCGACCATGAAGGACCCTTGCTGATAGAGTTTACAGAACCTAGAGTGCATATCAACGCAAACCTGTATAATGAAACTTTGAACAAGCTCCATCAAGCAATAAGAAGAAAACGTCCAGGGAAGCTTTCACGTGGTGTTATTCTGCTTCACGATAATGCTCGGCCTCATGTTGCCAACGTAGTGAAAGAAAATCTGCAACGAAAGAAATGGAGGATATAGTCCCGATTTATCGCCTTGCGATTTTCACTAAAAAAGGCGTTAAAAGGTAACCGTTTTCAGTCGGACGCAGAAGTACAAAACGCTGTGAAAGAATTCTTCCAGCAGCAGCCACAAGAATTCTATAAGCAGGGTATACATCGGTTGGTGAAACAGTGGGATATGTGCCTCAATTGTAGTGGTAGTTATTTGTAACTGTACTTGTCAATAAATTTTTCCTGGGCCAAAGATGGGATTCAATTGAACTATCTTGTACTTTGAGACAAACTATAACCATTCAACATTTCCTACTATACCTTTTTTATAACGTTTACCAAATCACTTTCACGATCATTTTGCCGATCCCGCCCGAAATGCGTACCCGATACGCCCTTGTCTATTTCGGCGGGTATCAATCATCCAGATAGGACTGTATATATATCACATGTAGCAATAAATTAAAATCCAGACCCAGTAATTATTTATCGCTTTGTGTAACATTGTAATGTTATGAAGTCAAATTGCATGGTATAACATTTGTGCATTAAATTGACTGAAACAGCTGAACACCAAATGCAACGATCTGTCAACGATTAAATTATTATTATACATTAGAGTACTTGGAGAAGAATAGAGTGTATGTGATTTACCCAGAAAGTATGAAGAAAACTGGAAAGCTGAGGGTCGTTCTTTAATATTTCTTCAGACTTTGAAGTTTCTTTACGTCATTTTTAGTATTTTACTGTCTAAGATGGTACCTTAACTCTTCCTTAAGGATAAAGTATATCGAAACCTTCCTTGGCAACGCCTGGAAATTGGTGTAATAATCCTAGATGTACCGTTTTCCAGTACAAAGAAAACTGGAAAGCTGAGGTCTGTTCTTTGATATTTCTTCAGACTTTAAAGTGTATAAACGTTACTTTTTGTATTTCATCGTTAATAGTGGTACCTGAACTCTAACTTTAGGTTAAGTAAGTTAAAAACCTTCCCCAAAAAGGTCTGATGTAATTATCCTGTAAAGTACGATTATTCAGTACAAAGGAAACTGGGAAGCGGATGGCTGTTTGATACTTCTTCAGATTTTAAGGTTTTCTAATGTGGTTTTTTTGTGATTGTCGTTAGTGGTACTCTTCTTTAAGGTTAAAGTAGTTCGAATTGTTCCTTATAGACTCCAAGGAATCGATGTAATCATTCTAAAGAGCATGCTGCTTTAGTCATAAGAACATTCGATTTACAAGGATTTATATAGTACTGGGAGTTGAAGGCTGTTCCTCAAGATTTCTTCAGATTTTGAGGCTTCTTTAGATGGTTTTTTGTATGTTATAATTTGCCCACAATTGCCCACCCCGGCGTGCAATAATGCGCATGGGTTGGGCAATGATGTGCACGATTTGGGTGATGGTGCCCAATAAATCTTTGTTATAGAAAATATTTATTGTTCAAGATTAACATCAAAACTCGTTACAACTAAAATATAGTACGGTACCATAATAATTCTTCATTTTTGCCAATTTCTCCACAAATCATACATACCTCGTTGGGTTTGGAGGGTGTTTCTGAAGAAAGTGGATAAAGCTGAAGTCAATACCATCTAAGTAGGTCGTCATCGTCTCATATGTCGGACAGATCATCGTCTATATATGTATGTATAATGGAGTGACATTCACTGAGACCTAAAAGATCTATTGTACCACCTTATTTCTACTTATTTCCTGAGGAAGGTCTCAGAGATACTCGGATATTATCCTTTTTTCCACTTTAATTTAACCTCCCGTATATATTACTCCCTCTATATTTCAAGCTTACAAACAATCTCATTTTTCTCCCAAATTTATGAATCACTCTCACTTTACGACGAATAGAATCCTAATTTTACTTGGGTATTGTTCTACACCCCTTTCTTACTTTTCTCCTTTCTACAAACCTTTTTCCTTTTTTTGTTTTCGAACGGTGTAATAGGTGTTACTCGGGGGGATTTTCGTGTCTCATATATTTTGTTGCATTTTATGATAACAGACCTAATTAGATAGGTATAAGGAAAATTATATTTTTTTGCTGTAAGAATTAATTAATTAAAAAATCATCTATTATTAGGAACTGTCTTAGTCCGCTCAGGAACTTTCCACATATGAACTGTGTTGGTTAGTCCAGGAACTGTTTTTTATATCATACCAGTAATTCAAGTAAAATTGAGATATTTCAGCAACTAATATATTCAAATAACAAAATTCAACTGTAATGAACACCTGCACAGTTCCTAACTGTTAATAACTTGAAAGGCAATCATCAAAAGAAAGCCGAAAACCTCTCCGTTCGTATATACACTGTGTCCGTAAAGTATGGAACAAATTCAGTTTTAACTAAACAGACCATTTTAAGAAATAATCCTGAAACACGTCGATTTTTTATTTTAATTTACCGTATTTTAAAGAATAATCTAATATACAGGGTGAATTACTTTCGAGTAATGACGTCACCGTAATTTTTTTTAAATGGAACACCTCCATTTTGTCTCAATTTTCGTATTACTCCAGCTGAGCTGATTCCAAAAATGTATCACATGTTGATTGCAATTGGTACAGGGTGGACAAAAATACAATAGTTTTGAGTGTGCTCATAAAGTAATCCTGGAGGTTTTGATGAAAGTTTATGGTTTCAACAGGATGGTGCACCTCCAAATTATGCTGTAGATGCTAGAAGGTACCTAGATGAAATTTTTCCGAACAGGTGGATTGGTAGAAGTGGACCTATTGAATGGCCAACGGGGTCACCAGATTTCAATCATTTGGATTATTTTATGTAGGGCCATTTGAGGAATGTTGTGTATTAAAAGAAACCAGCAAATATTCAAGAATTAAAAGAGAATTCGGACAGCAATAAACAATATTTCTCAATAAACAAGGTTCAACAAGAATTTGTAAACCGTTTGGGTTACTGTCAAATACAGCAAGGGCTGCAGTTCGACCATTTATAAAGTCATGTATTTCATCATATTTTGTCCACTAGACAATAAGTATTTTTGATAATATTGTTAATTTCACGAATAAAGAATGTTACGCGTTACTTTATGAGCACACACAAAACTATCGTATTTTTGTCCACCCTGTACCAATTGGAATCAACATGTGATACATTTTTGGAATCAGCTCAGCTAGAGTAATCCGAAAATTGAGACAAAACAGGGGTGTTCCATTTAAAAAAAAATGACAGTGACGTCATTACTCGAAAGTAATTCACCCTGTATATTAGATTATTATTTTAAAATACGGTAAATTAAAATCAAAAATCGACGTGTTTCAGGATTATTTCTTAAAATGGTCTGTTTAGCTAAAAGTGAATTTGTTCCATACTTTATGTGAAGATAGAAACCGGGGATTATAAGTATTTCACCAAAAATCAATTTTTGAGAAATTAATAATTAATTTTATTTTTGAAATGTTGACTGCAAAGTTAACGTTTCACTTGGAACACCCAAACAGCTGACTGAGTGTGTTTTGAGGTTATGTTATTACTAAAACTTTTCACTTTGACACTTTCAATTTTCGCCAGAGTTCGTTTAATATCATGTTTCACCCCCTTTTACCCATACCCACTCTTGCGACGTCACTGTTCAAGCGTTTATTATTTTTTTCATCCATTATATGTCACTTTATTTCCACTTGACCAGGTCCAGTTTACATTTTTTTATGTAAATTTGATTATATTGTGGATTTTTAATGTTTACTATTATAAAAAAATATTCTACTGTATTTAATTGGGTCAAGTTCAATTTGTTTATAACAAATATTAAAATATGTTTACTAATGTCGAGTTTAAAATTGTTATTGCAAATTTTACCATTGATATATTTAAGTTATAGTAGTAGACAGGTATTTGTGAAATTGCATGAATTTTAATTTTTTAAATTTAGTGAATTTATTTGAACGTTTCGACGCATGGAAGTGGTGTAAGTTATCCATTTTCTTAGTGTAGAAAAATAGCCTATCTACTTAAGCCCCATTGTATAACCCCGGTACTTATTAGAAAGGGATTGAACTAAATAAAATGAATAATATTTGAAATCAATATTTTTAAGGTTAGAATTTGGGTAGTAAAATTATCTGTGCAAAAATTTTTTGTTTTGTTTTGACCAGGTTATTTTATTATAATTATTAATATACTAATCACAGAACTGGCTGGTATCTCAATTGCCACAAAAGAACTAACCAGAAGAGGAATTTCTGGCAAAAACATAATAATCTGCACTGATAGTAGACAAGCCCTATTAGCCTTAAACAGACAACGTGTTATATCGAGGCTAGTACTAGAGTGCCACCAAGATTTAGCTGACGCCTCGGCAGATAACAATATTATCCTGAGGTGGGTTAAAGGGCACGACAGGAGTAAAGGAAATCGCATTGCTGATTCTTTAGCCAGGGAAGCCGCTGGACTAAAAATTCTAGGACCCAGTGACACCTACGGCCTAACGACTTCGACAATTGCGGAACTAGCCAAACGCTACACCCATACTCAATCCCTTAAGAGATGGGATGGAATCAAAGGATGCAGTCTTGCCAGGATCACCCTGGGCGACCCTGGGAAGCTGGAGCCGAAGAAATATTTGGCGATGACCAGGAGAAACCTACGTTTAACAGTAGGATTTCTGACTGGTCACTGTCAACTAGGGAAACACCTCCATACTATGGGGCTAGTGGACACACCTCTATGCAGGATGTGTGAACAGGAAGATGAAACTGTCAGACATGTCTTATGCGAGTGTCCGGAGTTATCGTCAATAAGAGAGTGTGTGTTCGGTGAGTCTTGGCCTACACCTGCCGATATAAAGGAGATGTCTCCTAGTGACCTGTCCACCTTCCTGAGAAGGACAGGATGGACAATGACCTAGGAAGACAACTCCTCGGGAGGATGTACAATGGGTCACATGTGGCCTAAGTGCTGTGAGCCTACACTCACCCTCCCTACTCTACAGATACAGAATATACTAATCACCCTATCTTTCATGCATACATCCATAAACTACCAAAATTTGAAAAACTGTGAATGTAGTGGCTTAAAAATCTTATCCGCTAAAAAAACATACTTAAATTGAACAAAAAAGTCTAAACATTTGATTTTATTTGATTTAAGGTACATTATTTGTGACGCCAAGTTTGAAAACGTTTTTTTTTTTCAGAGAGACAACCCAGCGCTGATCTGGTATGCAGTGGCGGAAATTGGCGCGCTCGAAGATCACATCCGGTCGGTCACGCACGCGCAACATGCTCTGCTGTGGCCGCAGGAAGGTAATAAAAATTAACAAAAATAATAATGTAAACGGTTTAATTTTTACTAATTTCCAATAAGCCATTTAATAATTATAATTTTTAATTCCCAACTTTGGTGCTCTATAGCTCGTTAACGAATGGCCTGAGATAAAAATTGTATAGCAAGTACTATAATCTCTATCACTTTAATTTGGACACCCTGTCGGTTGCTTTAATTGATTGTTTTTCATGAAAATCTTAGTATTTTAGGATATCTTCATATAGGTATAGGTATGGTATGAAATTTTGAAGGGTCTTTCCTATGACAAAATGTCCTCACCCGAGATATTATTCATTTAAATACAAATATGTACCTATTATAGAAAAAATATTAATAAGAGGAGGGCAGTAAAAAAAAGATCCCAGGGCAATCACTTTGGCCTTAATGCAGACCTGATTCGTTAAGATATTTTAAAAAAACAAGGTTTTTCTTAAAATAGTATATTACACTCCAAGGGCCGAAAGTTGAATTTTCGGCCCTGCGCGTCATGATGCTCCGAAGCGAATTTCGGCCCTGCGCGTCATGATGCTCCGAGGCGAAGCCAAGGGCATCATGACGCGCAGGGCCGAAATTCGCCGAGGGCATCATGACGCGCAGGACCGAGATTTCAACTTTCGGCCCGTGGAGTGTATACTATTTTTCTTCATAGCCGGTCGGAAGCGAGTGCCGCTGGTCGTAGTTACGAGTATAAATACGCATGAGAAACTCTTTCCTCCCGCTGTTATAGAGGAAACGCGTGTACTTTTCACAGGGAGTAAATGTTGAACTTTCGTCCCTGCTATGAGGGACGAAAGTGCGTACTTTCGACCGAGGTATGAAGAAAATGATTATTTTTATGGTTATGCGCACTAGACTTATACATTTTATGGAGGTAATAAAGGGTAAAGTGTATAATATTTTCCAAGAATTATATAAAAATTATGAAATATTTCTAGCTCTTCCTTCTCTGTTAAAAAATGTTATCGTTTTCAAATTTATTGCATAAACTTACACATACAAAAATAAAATCAAAATTCACTCATCGTGTCTATGGATATCCAGACTTTGCTCTCCTGTATTAAAAGGTGTAAGTACTGATGAACGAAACAAGAATCAAAACAGTCTTGGTATCGGTCTCGGCCATGCTTGTCCGCTCTTGGTCTTGGACTTGCTCAAATACTTGTTGTCTTAGTCTTGCATATTCAGACTTGGTGTTCCTCAAATACTTGTAATCCTGGTCTTGCGTACTCAGTCTTGTTTTTCGTCTTGCTCAAATAATTTGTTACGAATTTGTTCGAGTCTTTTGATTGGTATACATTATAAATAATTAACAAAATATATATTGAAGTTAAGACGAAAATTCTCATATGTATATCCAATTTGAAATGAAAACTGTAATTTTCAGTTTATGAAAATAATGCGAAATCTTCGATTTACATTACAAATAAAATTATTGTTATATTGTAATAAAAAATAACAACTCGGTGTTGAAGTGATGATAATAATTATCAAATGTCTTCCTTCATTTCTTTTCTCCAAACAAAAATCTTTGTATATTGTTATTTATCATTATTATTTTATTGAATGTATATGAGTTGAACAGCAAAGAGTATCAAAATTGAGGTTAGCCCACAACGTCAACTACACTCACAGAACTGTCAAATTATTCCGTGTTCCCTGAGCCGCTTTCGGGTGCATCATGTAGAGCACTCCGGAGCTACTCCGTAGCACTTCGGTTCTACTCTTGCACGTTCGGGTAAACTAAAAACATGCCGTGATATTTGACATTTCAAAAGCTGGCGGTGCTGGAGCGTTCGGGTGCACGAAAATCAAGAGTACTATTCAAAACACCGGTGCATAGTGCTCCCGGAGCGTGATGCACTACACCCGAAAGCGGCTCTGGCTGATCCCTTCAATTTACCTAAAGGTCATTTTAGATTAGACAATTTCTTGTGCAATATTTAGTTCAAGTGTTTGGAATAATGCAGATTGCTTAGTCTAAAATTTAAAATTGTATTAAAGATTGACTACCCTGTCAAAATGTAAAAAAAATAGAACAGGTTCTATTTTCTTAACAAATTGCTTGTATTGTTTGTGTTTCATGATGAAAATGTTTTATGAAAATGTCATTAAACTGGATAATTTGTGGTTATGTATTAAAATGGTTGAAGAATATTATCATGGAGACTATATAAGGAGAACTAACTCATACGGAGAAATTGACAAAACCTGACCTTAAAATCGACTATCTAAGCAGTTTGTTTTTTCACCGCTACGCTGCGCATTGCAACACGAGCACCATCCAAATAAGTAACCTTAGTTTTTATAAATGACAGTAATCAAATTGTAAACATACTTATGACAATAATAAAAACTAAAAGTAGGAGCTAGAAACTATTAAAATTATTGTTAAAAATTGACAGGGTGTGCGTTGTTAAAAATTATTGCAATAGTGGTTGATAGTGCATCTGATTTAAAACGATAAGACGTGAATTGAAGTTAAGAAAGCCAGAGTGTTTTCAGTTACCCAAGATGATTGAAAATATTCAAAGATAAATAAAGTAGGAAAGAATATTTATTATGTTAGGATTCAAATTATATACATTACTCGTGAGAAATCTAGAAAAAGCACAATGGCACACAAAATACTTACTTTTGCTGATGGTACCATTCTGGTATATACCTACAAGTGAAATTCAAGAGAACTGGAAGAAAAAAGGTGAACAATGATATGATAGTTGATATAAGGAATAAGCTGTGACAGTAATTTGAAAAAACTACTAATAGGTATGCCCTTTATACAGAAAAATATAAATTAAATTCAGTGAGTATTTATATAGAAATAGGAAATCAAATTATTAATGTTGGAGCAAACATATACAACAAATGGAAAAAATATTGGTACACTTTACCTCTATAGGGGTTACTAAAACCATTCGACATTGAAAGTGATCTTTAACACTTCTTTCTTACCAATCTTCAGCTAAGTACCTAATTTCAGTCTGTGGCACTTGTGGGATAACATCTACAGATAAAACTCAGAGGATTTAAAATAGTGTAGTGAAGGTTTTGTGCAAGTTCAGTCATAGAATGTCAACAGATGTAATTTTCAAAGAAACTGGTCTTCGGATTACAAGAATATTGGAAATTGTAGTTTCAGTATATCCTTGAGTATAGGTATATCTGAATAGTGAGTGGTCCAAAGAACCAATTAAAGTGGCCCATACCTCCCCAGGAGAATTTTTATACAAAGTGATTAAATAATAACTTGAAATCTGGCAATAAGGGATGGTGAATAATGTAGGTACATTCTCAAACCAGGAGACAAAACACTTCATATACATGTAGCTCTGAACAGCCCAGTGAACATAATATGTATAAAGTGATTCAACAGTCTGCCACAGTACTAACAATCTGTTGCAAATATAAAAATAAAATTGTATGTTGAAATTGGTCAGAGTATGAGTATATCTATATTCTGTGTACTTTGCACTGTGTTTGTGTTATTAGGAAACTGTGAATTGTAATTTTTGTATTAGATTAAAGTAATAATTTTCTTGTATGATATGTGTACTATTTACAGATACCTATGTACTTTACCTATATGGAAAACCTTTGCATGAACTAATATCATTAGTAAGTTGTTTCTGTTAATAGTGTTGATTAAACATAATATATTGTACCTATTTTTTATTGTAATTAAACAGATTGAAGATTGTGCATAGATGAATTTGAAGCAATGGGATTCATCCTACACCTTTAAAACCATTTCACTATTCTGTTGTAAGTTATTGTAGCTCATTCACTGTTATTTTGAGATTATTATGGCTGATCATACTGCAATATGTATATTTGCAAATTTGAATGTGTTCGTGTGAAATCAAATCTGGAGGACTTCATGTTGGGGTATACATTTTTGGAGAAAAACTGTAATTCACTTTTACTTGCAGTTTTTTATAACTAAGGTAGCTTTCAGTATTCTGGATACATCATTTAATATAGTTTATAGAAAATACCAGTGTTTCACACCATCAAAGGCTCTAGTAATTCCTAGAAAAAAAGCAGCACATGTTTTCTTGGTAGTCTAGATGTTTGTATATACAATTTTGGGTTCGATAGTGGGATATATAATTGACCATTTTCCTTAAAGCCAATCTCATATGAAGATATCTATGTATTTTTCAATATTTTGTAATATTTTTTTTGTTTTAAAAATTATTTGCCAGTACAGACAGAATTCAATCATAATGCTATAAAGCCTTGAGTAGAGAATATTAAACAACCTAATTATCTCATTTCAACTTCAATAGTAAACTGATAACTCATAGTAAGCTAGAAACATATAGCAGACCATAGGGTAGGTAGGTATAAAGTTAGAGACAATATAGGTACTGATTGTACACTTTATATTTAGGTGAAAGTTACAAAATGTGTAGTAAATTACAAGTCTCCTGCAATTCTGTATATTTATCATTTTCATAATTTCTTCTTGTAAAGGCTTTGCCAGTTCAGGAGCAATCGGCTTTCATTCATTTTATAGAAAATAACCTAAAATATTAGATATTACTTATTAACAAATTTGTAATTAATCGATCCTGTTATTAGAGCATTGACTATACATACCTTTTATTGTTTCATCAAACTGTATTTTTTTACTTGCAAGATATAATTCTTCAAATCTAAATTATTCATAGGCATTTAAATTGATTTTCATATTCCATATTTTACTGTGTAGAAAACCAAATTCTGAAAAACTTAAACACATTATTCATATATAATGAACAAATTAGTTCTAGAATATACTTACTTGCACTAAAGGGTGTCTTTTTCACATTTTTCGTTCAAATACTTGTTATACTAATTATGACTGTGCCGAACCTTCAAGTCCTCTAAAATTCCAAGCGAAGAGAAATGTTTTTGGCAAGATGTATCATATTTTACTACCAAACGATCACAATTTAAGATATTTTCCAAGACGAGGACGAAAACGGATTTCTTAGTCATAAAATTTTTCATCCCTAACCTCACTTACCTAACATACTGTCAAATGAGCTAGTAACCAATAAAAAACCATGAACTGAAAGTGTATGCAAGACTCATGATTGGCTGTTATTGTTCTGCAGTCAGATGTTTCTGGTACTCGTTTAAGACTGGCGCCCTCTACCATTACCAAAAATTGAATTACATGGAGTTCGATCTCCTTATATAGTCTCCATGAATATTATTATGAGAGGGATCTAAACTAATGATTGGAACTGAATTATTTCCGTCTTTTAGAAAATAGACATTTATTACTTTTTATATTTATTGACATTATGTTATTTCATGATTAATATCAACAAGTCTAATAAAAGGTCACAACAATTCTCCCCTTCTTATGACAAACTGTTTTACAACATAAAGAGACAATCACTGGGGTACCTGAGCTTTCTATTCCCATAATCATAGGTTTGTAGCTTTCTGGTAGGCCTGCCAACATATGATACCTATCCATTCGTCGCTTACTTTTAGACCAATGTTTGATAGCTTGTGAGCGCAGTGGTAATAATCGTGTTAACGTAATCTTCTGCCGAATCACTGTTCTCTAGCGAAGTTGTAATTAAGATACGCAAAAGTCCGACACGTCTGGTTAAACCACTGTCCTGGAAAGCACTAGCAAGGTTTTCCCATGCTTCCTTTGCAGCTTTGGTAGACTGAACATGAACGTAGTTCAACGGATCAACCAAAATAATAACTTTGGATCGTACCTTTACGTCTTTCTTTGCATCTACTACAGTACCTGTTACAGAATCCCATAACTCTTGATGCTCCAGGTATGTTTGAACTGCGAACTTCCAAGTAGGTATCTTAGTTTTCTCTTCCTCGAAGCTTTTCTATATTCGGCAGCTGATATCCTGACATCGTGCAGTGAAGAAAAAATTAAAGTTCGTTCAAACCGGTACCTCTGGCACTACTTAAAATACCCAAAATTATTCTCAGAGACTTCAGATGTGTTTGGAACGTCTGGGCCCATAACGTATTGTAAAACTATGGAAAAAAGACGAAAATTAAGGCAAAAAACTGTGTGACATTTATTATCCAATAATGACACTTGCACACACTAACTTTACTTCTATCAACTAACTCATTGGGTCAAAGCTTATAAAATTATTTCAAATTAATTTCAACAATGTCAGGTTATGTTTATTTTATCATCAGATTAAATCACTGCGCAGAATCTTGAACTAAATATTGTTTAATAAATTGGAAGAGTCTAAAATAGCTTAAAACAGTTGGCCAATATTTCACACAAGAAATCTATTTCCAATATTGTTCCAAAACTTGAACTAAATATTGCGAAAGAAATTGTCTAATCTAAAATGGCCTTAATAGAACCAAAGAATACACCAACTAACCAGAAGCGAAGCCCGACGCAATCTCTTTGATAGATAACTAAATACACTGAGAAAATGATCGAATTTTTAAACATCGGCGATATAATTATTGTGAAGTATGACAAGCATCTTATAAAAATGACATGCGCATACAAAAAAAGGATAGGAAGCTTCGCTTGTTATGTTATTGACTAGACGGGTTCTTACGATATGTATGGACATACATGACATGAGACGTTTACATGCTGACGACTGACTTACGAGTCACTATCTCATGTTTCCAACGAAACTACTACAAAGAAAAGATAAAAGATAAAGGAAAGAACTTAACACTAACGACAAATAAAAAAAATAAAAGTAAACAGTTTACCAGAATAACCTCAGTCATTTTCTGAAAATGTAAACCGTCTGGGTCTAACTATTGTTCTACCACTTCTAGTTTGAACAGAACTTTGTACAATTTCGGGTTGGACATCAAGCTCTGAAGTAAGTAATTCTGAATCAAAAAGACTACTTGAAGTTTCGTTATTTTCTAAAACAGTACTATGTGTTGCGGAGGTCGGTTTTAGAATATGTTTTTTGTTGCGACGATACTGAACACCATCAGGAGTTCTGACGGTATAAGATCTAGGAAAAGGACCAACCTCAACTACTGTTGCTGGAAAAGAAACAGGCGAATATACAAAAAGATTATAATAACAAACCAGTCAAAGATTTGTTAACATTAGAATGTGGAGATGAGGTTTATTATAAGAAATGTCCGCCGTCCCCGTGGTTTCCAGCAACAGTAGTTGAGGTTGGTCCTTTTAGCGACAAAGCCCAACTCCAGAATTTCTCATTTTTACAACTTGTCGAGTAGGTAACTTCTCTGGATTCTTCTGCATCACTTTCAATATCAGACATTATAATAATTATTAATATAAATAGACATCACACCATTGACAATAGAAATGTCCACGAACTGATAGTTTTTTCTGAGTTATGTGACTCGCTACATTGAAACATCCTTTTCATACCAAAAATTAACTAGACACTTCTGACACCATGTTATGTTATTGACTAGACGGGTTCTTACGATATGTATGGACATAGGTTGTTCTTAGATTTATTGAAACGACTGATTCTCTTGAACATTTATTTTGGATCGACATGAGACGTTCACAAGCTGACGACTGACTTACGAGTCACTCTCTCATGTTTCCAACGAAACTACTACAAAGAACATTAAGGAGACTTTACATAACAGAACTATAAAGGAGTCATTCTTTTATTGGTCATTTTAATCCATAATTGAAAACCTTTGTCCTTTATGCAAGGCCAACTCTATGGACATGGAAAATCTCCTTGTTGACATGACGTATACACAGTACAGATGTTGAGAAGAAAAAAAACATGGACCAAACGTTTTCAACTTTATAGTAGAGGACCTCGTTTCCCGGAAAACGGCACTATACGAAAATTAAATTTGCCCGATTGAACACTTTGATCGGCTCTATATTAATTTTTCAGCAAAGATCAAAGCACGCAGTATAAAAATTCAAAATATATCAAGAGCAAATTAACTTCATTAGATCTGAATTATTTTTACTCAAAAGTTAAAGTTAACGTTGAGATTTCGATTCGGTGAGCCTAAAATTAAACACTCTAAGAACAAAGAAAGGCGGAGAAAATGGCGCGTTAAAGTCATCAATTTTTATGCTATAAATTTATACGAGTCGAAGACTTTTAAGAGGGTGGAAGTTGAGAAAAAGTTTTTTTTTTAAAGGCGCAGGATTTGGTATGGGGTAATAAAAAAAGCATTTAACTAATGGCAATACACCTGTCCACCTGATGCATCTTAATGGTAGGTGAATAAATTATGTTCTCACAGTTTTTAATATGCTAAAAACTGGACTAATTTTAAAAATTTCTTGAGCTCAAATATTTTAGACGCATTTCAGCACAGTGGAGCAAATCTTTATGCTACAGGAAATACAGGCTGAAAGTGATCAGTTTGGGAAGCAGACGATGATGTTATTCGTCAACTTTACAAAAGCATATTTGATAAGGTAAAAAGAACCGAACTGTACAAAGCTCTGGAAGACCTAGGAATAATTAGAAAAATGATTCGATTAACACTACAGTAGATACTATATGACAGAGGAATTCACCGCAACTGAAGGGGCAAGACACTGTCATCCATTTTCTTTAGTCCAGTATTGGAAAAAGTAATTCGGGAAGCAAGTATAAATAGGTCTGGACTGATATATCATAAGAGATATCAATGTCCAGCATTTGCAGATGACATAGCAATATGTATGCCTTAAATAGATTATTAAAAAGCAAGAATATATCAAGGATCGCGAAAATCAAGATTTACAAAACTGTGATTAGGCCTATAAATAGTTACATATGACACTAAACCAAAAAGAACAAGAAATGCTACAAATATGGGAAAGAAAAGTACTGAGGGAAAATATTTGGAGAAAAATTACTAAATGGAATTTGGATGAGAAGGACGAACAATGAGCTCGAAGAACTATATAAAGATCCGAGTATTATTGGAATGATAAAAGCTCAAAGACTAAGATAGGACATATAGAAAGAACAGGAAGGCTACCGAATGGATTGATTTACAGGGTTGGGATAAAGTATGGAACCAAGTAAATATCTTTTAAACGAAATGAACGATATTTATGAAAATTTGCAGTTAAGTGCAATGGAACAAAATGCATCTGATGTACATTTTTTTGTTTATAATATACTTCCGGTTTAACCGGAAATGCCATCAACTTCTTTAATTTAAATGGGACACCCTTTACAGATTTTGAAAGAGCTTATTATTTTGAATTCATACATACTGAGTTTCGTGTAAAAAAAATTGTAAAAACGAGGAATAACTCACTGTTAGTTGTACAATAGGTGTACATTTCATTATTTTGGAATAATGAGAAACAAAATTACTTGAAAAGTTCAAAATGCTCGCCGTTTACTTGCTGACAATATGCCATCCTATTCAAAAATTCTTGAGTCACTCTTTTCAAGACTTCTCCACGTATTAGTTCACATTCATTAAAAATTCTTTGTCTCAATTCCTGTAAGTTTGTTGGTCGTCTAACGTAAACACGTGATTTTAGATAACCCAAAAGAAAAAAATCTAACTGGCTAAGATCCGGAGAACGAGCAGGCCACTCTATGAATCCTCTACGTCCAATCCATCTTGTTGAAACCAAACATTTTGTGGTAATTGCTCATTCCGTTGAAGTGCAGGAATAATTTCGTTATTCAGTAGATCCAAATACTTGTCACCATTCAAGTTTCCGTCGATAAAAAATTGGCATATAAGCCCATTTTCGACAATTCCCATCCAAACATTTAACTTCTGTGGATGCTGGGTATGTGCTTCATGAATCCAATGAGGATTCTCATTTGACCAATACCTTGAGTTATGGCGATTAACTGTTCCATTTAAACAAAAAGTTGCCTCATCGGAAAAAACTATGTTAGAAGCAAAATTGTCGTCGACATTACAGATGTCCATTAGCCGTTTGCAAAATTCCAGCCGTCGGTCAAAATCATCGTCTGACAATTCTTGAACCAACTGTACCTTATACGGATGATACTTTTCACTTTTTAATATCTTTACTACAGAACGTCGACTGATACCATGGCTTAGTGCCAAATTTGTGGTGGAAGTTTGAGGTGATTCTTCTAAATCGATTGCAATATTTTGTTTAACAGTTTCGTTCGTTGCAGTCCGCGGTCTTCCAGGTTTTAGCAAATTTTTTAACATCCCAGTTGTATTAAAACGTTGTAATGTTTTAGTTACTGTTGAGCATGATATAGGATTTCTCTCCGGATGCAAATTATTAAAAATATGACACACTTCTTCATGAGTTCTAACACGATCACCATAACCGATCATCATTAAAATTTCAATACGCTCTTTTTCACTTAATTGAACCATTCTAAATTGTAAAATTTATTTCCGCCAATTATAATTTGACACTTGGAGAACAAAAGACGTACTAAACAGTACTCGTTTATTTATTACTATGCATACAAACAACATCAATTAGTTTATCTAAATAGTTTTTTGCTCTAATGAAAAAAACTCAAAGGAGGTTGATTAAAGTGCTATATTCCTCGTTTTTACAAATTTTTTTACACTAAACTCAGTATGTATGAATTCAAAATCTGTAAAAATATATAGGATGTCCCATTTAAATTAAACAAGTTGATGTCATTTCCGGTTAAACCGGAAGTATATTATTAACAAAAAAATGTACATCAGATGCATTTTGTTCCATTGCACTTACCTGCAAATTTTCATAAATATCGTTTAAAAGATATTTACTTGGTTCCATACTTTATCTTAACCCCGTATAGCTCAATAGGAGGAAGACGAAGAAGAGGTAGACTCAGAACAAGATGGAAAACGGAGGTTGAAGAGGATCTACAAAGACTTAATATCAGAAATTGGAATGGTAAGACAAAGGACCAAGCCATGGAAAAGTTAAGTTGTTAACAAAAAAGTCCAATCCAGCTTCAGTTTTCCCTTGGTAAAAAGGTTCTGCAAAACATACAATTCCATTTTAATGTCTGCTCTGTTTATATTCTGGAATTAAAAGAGACTAAGTGAAAACTAAAATCTCTCTTTCGATTTTAAACTGTAAATTAGCATATTTGGCGCCAGTTTTCAAAAAAAAGGTATGTTCACTTATGAATTGTTTGAAAATTTTAACAAAAACCTTTAAACAGTAACAAGATACGAATTTTTTTTTTTTTCTTAGTTTGATTGTTTGTAAATAAACTGTAACCATACTTTAAACACTTTTGGTCAACGAGTATTTCTCTAAACAAAGGGCTAACTCTAACCGTCCCGTTTGATTCAACATACAGTTATATCCGTGAGCGTGGCTTCTCGATCATTCGAGGGTGATCTAGTAGGATCGGTCCGAATACCTGTACCTTCGCTACGACCTTCTATCCATCGCTAGTAGCGTCAAACGTTATTTGATTCTTAATGTATAGTTGTGATTAAAAATAATTTGCACCGTTTCACAATTTGTCGGCGAGATAAAGAAATCTGTCAAAGAGACCTTGCCTAATACTGTTATTTTATTGTGGAATAGCGCAAACTAACTTTAGCCACAACTATAAGAATTATGAGTGTTTCGTATTTGAGGATGATTTATACATTTAAACAACCACTCCCCTGTCCATTTGTTGAACTAGATTATTGTTGAAAATCTATAACATTAATCAACATTTTCGCCATTTTATATAAAATCAGTAACCTTCAGTATTCTTTACGACTTCTCAATTATTAACTAGTGTACTTCCTCACCAAACGCTAATCTAATTTTCTTATCATTTGCAATGCATAAGCGTAACTCATCCGTTTCACGATCAGACATATTCTATGATATATTTCATAGGGTGTAGCGTCGTGTAAAAAGTGCAGACGTCTACAGAAATAAATCTTTAGACCCTCCGATGAAGAACACTTTCAATCAGGTCCTTTTTGGAAAGATGAAGTACTCCACTCGTTGATCCCAGTCTTGAGATTGCTTAGACGTAATTAAGGAACGGCGAGGCTAACCGTAATGTTCTATCACCAGTGACAGCAGTAATGATCATTAATTGATATACGTTTCGATACCGACAGACCGTTTTGTGATACGAATCCATGATAAATAAGACTCGATTGGTTGTTATCGGAGACTTTGTAAGGTTAGGGTTACGGCTGGCTCTATTTTAGGCATTTCTTGCAACTATCGACAAAACCATGGAGACTATCCATGGACAAAACACACGAATTGGTGGCGGCCATCTTTTTTTGAACGATATTGAAGGTTTGGAAAGTGTCAGGGCAAATATTAAATTAGTAAAAAAGTTGAGATTGTGGGCTGAATTAGTTGTGAGTAGAATTAAATAAATTAATGGCAAAGAAAACTTTTTAAAACCCATATTTTTATTCAATTGCCCTAAAAAGAAGAAAATAAACCACCCAAATTACTCTACGATTCACAGGATTGATCCGTTTTAGACGTGCGTCACCTTAAAATGTTCGTCTTGAGTTTGCCTATCGACTCTTGTTCCAGGATTTTTGATTTCGAATTTTATTTTTCTGTAATTTGTGTCCAAAAATTTACTTTCATGGAAAAATGGAGATTTTAGGTGCAAAAGTCATCCTAGCGAACGCAACATTGAGTTTTTACAAAACTTTTTTGAAGGAAACTCTTCCTCTTGACAACCCCTACAACCACTGTCGGAAATGACGACCTTTATGAGAAACTTGTATTGAACGAAAAGTGTTCAGTATCACCTAAGGAATATGTCCGAATTTTTACAGAATTTTTGGAAATTTTCAGAGATTCTGGAATTTGGCGATTTCCTGTCCAAATTAAATGGCCAAAAATATCCTCAAACATTCTGAGAAAATTTGTACGTATTGCTGGATTGATTACAAACACTTTTTATTGAAACAAATTTAGATTTTTGTTCCAATAGATTTTTGAGGAACAATTTCCTTTCGCATCAATAGTTTTGGATCACTATGGTCGTTTTTAGGCATGACGGCCAATTTCTCTCGCAATTTGACGTACACAGGGTTGTCTAGAGGAAGAGTTTCCTTCAAAAAAGTTTTGTAAAAACTCAATGTTGCGTTCGCTAGGATGACTTTTGCACCCAAAATCGCCATTTTTCCATGAAACTAAATTTTTGGACACAAATTACAGAAAAATAAAATTCGAAATCAAAAATCCCGGAACAAGGGTCGATAGGCAAACTCAAGACGAACATTTTAAGGTGACGCATGTCTAAAACGGATCAATCCTGTGAGTCGTAGAGTAATTTGGGTGGCACAGTGGCGCTCCGCGCCACTGTGTCGCTTCAAAGTCATGTATTAATCGTAATAAATCCATACTGGCACACCTACACAGATTTCACTTTATTACCTCTTTCTTTAACTCAGCTTTTCGCTTGCGTTATCCAAAAATGTTAGGTTAAGTGTCACTTAAATTCCTTTGAGGGCCGGTCTAACTACCAGCTTTAATATTAAAGCTCAGCTTAAACCTCAATGCATTGCACCAACCAACATTAAACCAATAAGCTTAGCTAAGCGCAAAGAAAGTCTGGCAACGATGTAAAAATTCGCTCTGTCACCCGTGAAAGAGGGGAGTACTCGAAAATCTAACCTTAAATTTTGTTAATGCTTGAAATATTTCCGTTGGCATTTTCTTATTTGATATTTTGTGAATAATTTTTGAGATGGAAAACGAGAGCTGCAAAAGGGCTCCCAACTTTACGCTTTCTGAGAAAACTCAGCTTTTGCAAATTGTATCGAGGTATAAATAATTATTGAAGATAAAAAAGCCGATAGAAGTAGCATAGAGGCAAAAAATAAAACTTGGATCCAAATTGGGGAAGAATTCAATGCTTCAAGCTCTAGTAATGTGTATCGCAGTAAAATTTCTTTAAGAAAAGCATATGAGAACAAGAAAAAAGAGGTTCGTAAACGCTTTGCAGAGGATAGAAGAAGAATAATGGTCACAGGTGGGGGCCCACATAACAGAAACAAAGTCACAAGATATATATGATATATATGACAAATCACAACATGAGCAGTCTAACCTCAATTATAATTAAGCCTAGCTTAAGCCGTCAAGATCGGTGGCTCAACATTAAGCTAAGTTTAATACATTATTCGTATCGGTGCAATCGAATTTCCAAAATAAGCCAAGCTTAAAATTAAGCAAGGTTTAAAAGCTTGCGGTGCAAACGGGCACTTAAGTTTTAACTGAAGGTTGTGCAAATGGCCCTTAATGATATAAAATCTTGTAGATTTAACTAGTCTTGCTCGATTACTTATTATAAGTAATTATATGAAAGAATATGTATACTATAAAGCTTTTATATCATTCAATAAATTGTGTAATACATGTAATAAATTGATTGGTTTGATTTGATTTAAAGTTTGTTTTCTTCTTTTTAGAGCAATTAAATGAAAGCTTGTTTTTAAAAAGTTTTGGAAACTTGATGGTTTGATTCCACGAATGTATACACATCAAACATTTGATTTAGAGTCAGCCGCCCTGGCACTTGAACTGAATCTTTGTAGCATTTCCCATATTATCTGCTTCCATTCCAGAAACTTTGTGACTTCTATGTAGACCACTAGTTTGACTGGAGAGATTTCAGTAGTTGTAATGGTTGTATTATTTCCTCTCCAAAGTGCTTCCGTCTGAGTCCATGTAAGTTCTCGCAGAGTAGGTGTTTCAACATAGAGTCCACATTTCCTGCACACAGGTTCACTAACTTTGCCCATTTTGTACAGATGTTTCCTCATGGTGCAGTGTTTAGTCACCAGGTCGGTAACTGCCTTCAAATGTCTCTTACCCAGTTTCAATAGCCTGGTTGAGAGTTCCTTGTCTACCTTGTTCAGTAAACTCTTTGTATGGAGGTGCCCTTGTGCCGACCTCCATTTGAGTTGGTGTTCCCTATCTAGCCAGTTCCCGATTTCCTCTCTTATGCAATTTTCGTGATTCCACAAAACGGTTCAAAACCTATAAAGTCTCCTTTAGAGCCTTCTTAGTCAGCCATTTCATTACCTGCAATCCCCTCAAGTGCCCGCACCCACATTAGAGACACTTTATTGTCTCTTGCCAGCCTGCAGAGGAATTCTTTACAGTTTTAGAGTGTCCCAAAACATGCTCAGTTACTAGCTAATAAAATTCAGACAAATTTGGGACTTCGTTCCAAGTTGCCAAACACTCATGTCGTAGGACGTGGAGTGACGTGGTGTGGCATGTAAATGCGTGCTGCTAGTGAATTTCGGCCTTAACTATTTATTTTGATATGCTTTGTTCATTTGGCTTCAATTTGGTTTTCCCACAGCTCATTTCTCGAGTGGGTCAAATTAGTTTCA
This sequence comes from Lochmaea capreae, assembly GCA_949126875.1. Lineage (NCBI taxonomy): Eukaryota > Metazoa > Arthropoda > Insecta > Coleoptera > Chrysomelidae > Lochmaea > Lochmaea capreae. Next base: position 6,259,615 of record OX421411.1, read on the forward strand.
ATCGAATGACATTGATTTTGGGGTATCCTTTGACGTTGTAATGTCAAAAGGTTGAATTGACGGATTAGTTTCACGGTTTACTCGACGATGATATTATATTCCCCTTTGTAGAATTTGTCGATACGCTGACGTAAACAACAATTATCATAGACTGGACTGTCAAACACAGACATTTGTTTGTGATGGATTGATGTTTTGTAACGTTAAATCAACCCGCGTGCGACCACCTGGAAAAATATCTGGAGGATATAACTATAAACTTCAACAGCTACCTGTGTACCGCGTATTTCAAATATTAATCACATTTGAGCTTCCTGACAGACTCAGGTATTTGTTCTGATTAAAAATGGCTCATACAGGCATATTATTCGACTAACTACCTGTATCGCTATCAATCACGATCAAGTGAGAATATAAATACTACACGGTCAGCTGATGCGAGCCATTTTAGCTGCTTTGTCACCGTACGTGAGCAATTAATACTAGGTTCACTCTAATAGCGAATTCCATTGGCAAAAATAGTGCCGAACTAGAATGGCACCCACACTCACACAGAGCAAATTAAAACGTGCACCAGTGCAACTTCAATGGTGTTCACATTTGACCTTAATGTTAACAATTGGGGTTATGTTGATGGTATCTTTTCAAATTTATGTTTGGATTTTTAAAGAAAAAATTGTCTCAAAATGGGTGATTCAACTGAATCCAATATCCAGATACAATTCCAAATTAATTAACAGATATTTACTCTGCTCGAACCAGTCGATGAATCTGAACATTTATTTAAGTTAACCAGTAAGTACATTATCCAAGTCTAGAGAAAATTACCGAATCAGTCTTCCTTGGAAAATAATCTGGCTAGAATAAAAGTTAATCTTTTTAGTATAGAAAGGTTTGTAGATTGAAATTTAAGAAAGATCACCAAGCCTGAAAACAATCAAAATGGCCATAAATTGCAAAACAACACTTATGTCAAATTGCACTAGTGCCACACGACCTCAAGAAGCTCGTGCGGAACTGATTGCACTCAGGGCAAAAAGTATCGCATCTGTTTCCCAATGGGATTCAAAAACCCGCACTAAAATGGCCAATGGTTGACAAATATTGCACTAGTGCCGCACCAGTTCGTCCAATGGAATTCGCTATATGCTTCTCCCAGCGCATTGTCTATCTCACTTGGTCTCCGATGCTACTTTTTTTCGGGATCTTGGAAGTTCCAATCGAGTGATAGACAGATACCGTGTGTCTTTTGTAGTTTGAAGGTACGGGCGGAGTTAATAGTATACAGGCTGTAATGTTGTTGCTGTTGTTATTATTGAGGGATATTTATTAAAAAGCCATGCCGCGAATGTGTTGTGTGCATGTAAGAATTGTATCGAATTGACATTAATAGATCTTTTTAAAAACGTATCATTTACGCATCCTTGTAAAAATGTTCCGAAAAGTTATCTCTTATTTTATACAATAAAATGGAATAGTTTTCTAACAACGTAAATTTTTATCAGCCCCCGTACTCCATCTAGAAATTTGAACAAGCTATGAAGTAGTAATTCGAGCGACCCTTGTATATACGATACACGTGTGTTTTAACGACCGTTTTTCGGTAAGTCTTTATCAGCGCTACATGAAAATGCCGATGACGAGTGAACCTACTAAACATTGTCTGTGTATGGTGGCACTTTACCCCCGCTCCGCGAACGGCTGTACTGCAAAATGCTATAGATGGACAAAAAAAAATTAGACCATAGAGTAAAAGTTTCACTTTAATAATCAAATAATGACTTGTCTAGTTTTCAACCATTTAGAATAAAAATTTCGTAAAATTTAGGAGTTTAGTGAAAATTGACAACGTTGTAAACAGCTGTAGTAAGTAGCTAGAAATTTGTTCACATGCAATCAACCAAATGAACATGAATACACCGGAGGTGCGAGATATGACGCGATTCATTGACATACTTTTTACCAGCTTTATCATGAATGTATAAGCCACGTGCACACGACAACGTACAAATGTCACATTAATTAAAATAAAATTCTACAACTGTTAAATCCGACGTTGCCGGCAAATTTACTATTCACTTAGAATTCGATACGGTGCTTTGAAACTCTAATATTTATTAGTTTTTAATGTAAGTAGTTTGAAATTATATTTAATCTGGTAATAGTTTACTAGACCGGGGAAATTATATGGTGTAAAAGTGTTACCAAAATTGATCGTTAAGGAAATAAAGGTAGAAAACAAGGTACATTATATTCAGTGGCGGATTTACCAGCAGGCCGAGTAGGCTGGAGCTTAGAGCGGCAAATTGAGTTTTAACATTTTTACATATTTTTTTCACTAATAACTGCTATAATTTTTTCGATGATTGTACCGAAAAGCCTGTAACGCAACAGGAAGCGGCGGGAATTCTTTTGAATTTAGAAAAACTGGAAACGGCGGTAATGGTTGTCGTATGGAATGTTTTTTTGGAGAGGATAAACAAAGTGAATGTTCAAATTCAGACTTCTAACATAGATTTAATTACCGTTGTTGATCTTTACGAAGAATTTCAAGTACATCGAAGAAAAGGCGATCGAGTTAAGTGTATAGAAAGAATATACAAGAGAGATGGAAAAAAGACAACCAAAAAGAAAAAAAAGATTTGATGAGACACCAGATGAAGTAGATAGACTCATATCCGAGTTAGCAAAACGGCAAGAGGGTTATCAAGGATTTAACGACAAATTTTCATTTCTTACCAAAATGAGTGAGTTGTTACTATCAGTTCTGACGGAAAAAGCAAGTTTTAAAAAAAATGTATCCTAATGATTTAGAAACGGAGTTTGTTCAGGAATTCCTACACTTTCAATGCTACCTTTCGTCTGAAAGAATTTAAATAAAACCAATGTCTGGATCATTAATAAGTCTGTCTTCATTCCTGCGAGAACATAGTACTTCGTATGGCTCTTTCTACATCAGCGACAAATTGTTCAGGTGAAAGAAGCTTCTCTTGCTTGAAGAGAGTAAAGAACTACCTTCAATCGACTTTAAGTCAAAAAAAGCTAAACGCTTTAGCTCTCTTGTGCAAATGATTTTGCGAATTCGAAGTTTCGCAAAAAGGTATTATAGTTTAACTTAAATTATAATTCTAACAAATAATTCAGCAAAGATATATTTATTGTATTGTTTTGATGTAACGAGGATGATGGAGCATCAAATCGTAAAGTTGGAATTTTGTTGATAGAAAATTGATATTTGTGGACTAAGATATCAAAATTTAGAGGCGGCAAGAACTGAATAGCCTACGAGCGGCAAATCTGTAAATCCGCCACTGATTATATTATATAATAAAGAAAACAGGTAACCGAAACGTTCAAGTTCAAGTATTACAATCAATAATTGAGCGCATGTCAAAAAAATACTGGTTTATGATCTTCAGTTGTAGGCCAAGCAGTAGAAAAATATTTTTGACAAAAAAAACTAGTAGAAAACGGATGGTGATATTACGTAGTGTAATTTTGATATGTTTTGAAAACGTAAATGTTTTTCAGTAATTTGTTATAGACATTTAATAAAAAAAAGGATTGTTTTTTTAGTTTTTTCATATAATGTAAAAAGTACTGGATCAATGGTCGCGTTCATCCTAACGTAGCGCTACCGGAGCGATATTGAATTTCCTGCTAAATACGTGTATTGTGAACTGATTAATGTGAGCGCTACGCTATTCAGGGTATATTCTCAGCACAATTTATGGATGTACACTGCCATGGTAAGACCAATTATCACTTATGGAGCCATTGCGTGGAGTAGCAGAGCTATTCTCCAAAATTCAAAGACTAGCCTGTGTATGCATTACAGGAGCAATGAGAACATGCCCAACGGCAGCCATGGAAGTGATTCTTAACCTCACACCACTACATATGGTGGTGAAAAGTGTTGCAGAAAGAACGAGATACAGACTAAGTAAAGAGGGAATCATTAAAAAAAACCACCTTTATACTTCTTAGAAATCAAAAACCTGGGACATGCCACAAGATAGTATGATGAAAAGGTATAACTTTTCAAAGAAATTCGTTACGGAATTAAGCAACAAGAAGGAATGGGATCCAAATACCATTACCAGACTTGGAAAGAATGCTATTCAATGGTACACAGACGGCTAAAAAGCAATAGAAGGAACTGGGATAGGAGTGTACGGGCCAGCAACCAAACACTCTGAAAGCTTGGGAAAAACCCCAAGTATATTTCAAGCGGAAATTCATGCCATACGAAAGTGTGCCCAGTTCAATATTGACAAATGATGTAGAAGGCAAGAGATTATCATAATGTCGGATAGTAAAGCAGCCATTAAAGCACTGCGTTCTTGTGTAATCAGTTCCAAAATGGTGTGGTAATGACTAGGCAAACTCAATGAACTAGGCGAGAACAATATAGTAACCTTACTGTGGATTCCAGGACACACTGGAATAGAAGGAAATGAAATAGCAGATGGACTAGCAAAGAGGGGGACTGAAAGACCCTTTTGGGAGCCGGAACCCTTTTCCGGTATCAGCCCCAATGTTATATTGGAAGAAATAGGCAAAGCCCAAGAAAAGAGAAGATCTGACCATTGGAAAGATCTAGTAGGACTTAGATAATCAAAGATTCTGATGGATGACTACAACCCATTGAGTCAAAGTAAAACTGAAGAATGTAGAAGATTCTGTGGAATGGGAGAAGAAACCTCCAACCACATACTTCAGAATCCTAGGGCACAGCACCTAGCAAATTATTGGATAGAAGAGAGACATTTACTTAAGTTGAAGCCTGCAGTTATCCTAAAATTCCTCAGGGAAATAGAACTAAAGGAGCTACTAGCCTCATGAACTAAGTAGAAGTAAGGGGGCACAATAGATCTTTTAGGTCTCAGTGAATGTCACCCCATCACACACACATACATACAAGCCCAATTTATAACTTCCCAAATGTATAATATACGAAAACTGAAAAAAATGAACATAAATATCCAACATTTTTACAAACTGTCCTGGTCACAGTAGCTGTTTACCGATTACAGCTATCCAGACATGTATGCTAAATCGTGTCCCAGATGACGGCTGGAGGTTTTCAATTCTGGATTTTAACAGCGTATAGTAAATTAATATAAAAACTATAAGCAATTGTCGTAAAATACAAAAATGTCGTTTGAAGTTAATTACATTCGTTTCAATTTTAATGTTTTCAATTTTGTATGAAAATTAAATTAACTACATGAATGTATTTCACGTATTCTACTATCTCTGTACGAATACGAGGGAGGTTCATTAGATATCACTAATGCAGTGCGACATTGCTAGTATACAAAATCTGAATCACAGCAACATCTAAGAACATAATATCTCGTAAATAACGGAGATGAACTAAACCCAGCCTGGGAAGTTAACACTCCATGTGGACTAACAGTTCGAGTACATTTTTCATAGAATAATCGGAAGCTACGTTGCACCAATGAGAATCAATTGTTCGCTTGTGGGTTAGGTCAAGACTACAAATGATTTATGGCTTTTTTATCTTTTCGGCTTTTTAATCCTCAAAGAGACCTTGCAGCATACTGTTATTTTATTGTGAATCGGTACAAACTAATTCTACTCAGAACTATACCTGAGTTCACACGTGTGGTGTAGCTTGTTTATGACGCCGAAAATTTTTCAGTTATGGTGTTTATGATCGGTTAAAATGTTACTTATTTCCAATAGAAAGCTATTTAATAATAGTAATTAAAAAAACATATTTAATTCCCAACTTTAGAGCCCTATAAATCGAAATGTATGAAAAAAATATTACAGGGCTGGGATAAAGTATGGAACCAAGTAAATATCTTTTAAACGAAAAGAACGATATTTATGAAAATTTGCAGGTAAGTGCAATGGAACAACATGCATCTGATGTACATTTTTTTGTTGATAATATACTTTCGGTTTAACCGGAAATGCCATCAACTTCTTTAATTTAAATGGGACACCCTATATATTTTTACAGATTTTGAAAGAGCTTGTTATTTTTAATTCTCATACATACTGAGTTTACTGTAAAAAAAATTGTAAAAACGAGGAATAACTCACTGTTAGTTGTACAATAGGTGTACATTTCATTATTTTAGAATAATGAGAAACAAAATTACTTCAAATGTTCAAAATGCTCGCCGTTTACTTGCTGACAATGTGTCACAATATGTCACTCTTTCCAAGACAACTCCACGTATTAGTTCACATTCATCAATAATTCTTTGTCTCAATTCCTGTAAGTTTGTTGGTCGTCTAACGTAAACACGTGATTTTAGATAACCCCAAAGAAAAATATCTAATGGGCTAGGATCCGGAGAACGAGCAGGCCACTCTATTAATCCTCTACGTCCAATCCATCGATTTGGAAAATTTTGATCCATAAAATCCCTAACCCGTCTATCATAGTGGGGAGGTGCTCCATCTTGTTGAAACCAAACATTTTGTGGTAATTGCCCATTCTGTTGAAGTGCAGGAATAATTTCGTTATTCAGTAGATCCAAATACTTTTCACCATTCAAATTTCCGTCGATAAAAAATGGACCTATAAGCCTATTTTCGACAATTCCCATCTAAACATTTAACTTCTGTGGATGCTGGGTATGTGCTTCATGAATCCAATGAGGATTCTCATTTGACCAATACCTTGAGTTATGGCGATTAACTGTTTCATTTAAACAAAAAGTTGCCTCATCGGAAAAAACTATGTTAGATGCAAAATTGTCGTCGACATTACAGATGTCCATTAGCCGTTCGCAAAATTCCAGCCGTCGGTCAAAATCATCGTCTGACAATTCTTGAACCAACTGTACCTTATACCGATGATACTTTTCACTTTTTAATATCTTTCCTACAGAACGTCGACTGATACCATGGTTTAGTGCCAAATTTGTGGTGGAAGTTTGAGGTGATTCTTCTAAATCGATTGCAATATTTTGTTTAACAGTTTCGTTCGTAGCAGTCCGCGGTCTTCCAGGTTTTAGCTAATTTTTTACCATCCCAGTTGTATTAAAACGTTGTAGTGTTTTAGTTACTGTTGAGCGTGATATAGGATTTCTCTCCGGATGCAAATTATTAAAAATATGACACACTTCTTCATGAGTTCTAACACGATCACCACAACCGATCATCATTAAAATTTCAATACGCTCTTTTTCACTTAATTGAACCATTCTAAATTGTAAAATATATTTCCGTCAATTAGAATTTGACACTTGGAGAACAAAAGACGCACTAAACAGTATTCGTTTATTGGTTCCATACTTTATCCCAACCCCGTATAAAGTACTATAAATATTTTTACTCTGTATACCGCAGGTGTTTAGTTAACTGCAAAATAAATCGGAAGAATTAAGTTTCAACAACTTCATTCCTGAGAAAATGGTGAACACTCTCAAAGGGACTACGTTACGAAAGAAATTTTAATTTGTTTGTATTTTCTATCGCCCAAAGATGAGTAATGTAAATTTTCCCCCAGCAAATTTTGATTCGTCAACCAAATCGATTGAAAATTCCGAGATAACACACAAAGGAGCAATTTTGTTAAATTTCCCCGTCATGTATTGTCTGCTTTGTATGAATTACACCGATGCGCTTGTTTTTATTTTGTATTTTCAATTTTTCATTTTTGCGTATGGTCCGTATTGTTCCATCATCAATCACGTCTACCACTTGAAGTTTGTATATCGAGTGTGCGTATAATTCATTTGTTTCCAGGCAAAAGTACATGAAACGATTCATTCAGATTTTTTTTTTTAAATTAATGGAGTGTGTTTGAAGCTGTATTACGTAAAATTTCAATTTCCGAAAAAAATTTCCAGCATTGTTAGATCTCCTTACTAAAAACATCACAAAACTTTTATTTTTGTTTTTATATATTTTTTGAAAAAAGATCTTATAGTTTTTTAATTTAATGTAAAATAGTCAAAAAATTATGATACACCAAAAATTTAACCGAATTCGCCCGTTGCCACTCCCACGTTGAACGTTTGTGATCGGGGTCGTGCGGTGATATTTTTCAGGGTGATGCCTTCCAACTGCCGCCCCTTATTTTTAATATTTTAAAATTGAAATAAAAAACATAAAAAATCCGAATATCTTTATTTTGACCCAGTTAGATTTGTATTGATGATATAGCTATTCTTTAAAAATTAGGTTTCCTATTATAATAACATACATTCTTTTCTGATATAATAACTTTGTTTGCGCTTACACATATCGGAAAAAGTTAAAGTTAAAGTTTTAAATAAAAAGCAGACGCATAAATATCTTTTTGCCACAGATAAACTACTAAACGTCTTAAAATATTGATTCAAACACAACCTCAAATGTCAATAATAAAATAGCTGTCGGCATGAAACATCTTTTGTAACGCCAACGTTCTTTACGAGGCGAGAAGACCAATTTTGGTTTCTGCGCAAGACAGTTGGCAAACTTCACGTGGCTTCTTCTTATCTGAAGCGGAGTCTACAATATACAATGTTTGATTAGATGAGATTAGATCACAAGAAATTCTTTGAGTTCATTAATAGTTTATGGTATATTCATGTATACTTTACTTCTCAAGAATTCCAATAAAAATAAATCGAGAGGAGTTAAATCAGAGGACCTCGGTGGCCACTCGATTGCTCCTCTTGGACCTATTCACCGATTTGGGAAGATGTTTCCAAGTAGTTTCTCGCATAGTGCGGTGGAAAAACATTTTGTTGCAGCATTTCTGTTTGGAAACAACCGGTTTAATTGCAGAAATTATAAGTATATAGAAACTGTTAAGGTTTCTTCGAAAATGTTTGGCAGTATAATCCTGTTAACTATTATTCAAAACCAAATATTGTATTTACTTTCTCTGGGATTGAGTATGCATTTAGTGTGGATTTTCTGTAGCTCAATACAGGAAAGTCTGACGATTCACATCATGGAGGCTATATAGGGAGATCGATCTCCATGTATTTCAATTTTTGGTAATGGTAGAGGGCGCCACTGTCAATACCATACCAAAAACATCTGACTGCAGAACAATAACAGTCAATCAATCATGAGCCTTGCATACACTTTCAGTTCATGGTATTTCATTGGTTGCTAGCTCATTTGACAGTATGTTAAGTAAGTGAGGTTAGGGAACAGAAATGAAAAATGTTATACTTGTATACATATACCAGAATGGTGTCATCAGCAAAAGTAAAGTACTTTGTTTGCAATTGTGCTTTTTCTAGACTTCTCACGAGTAATGTATCTAATTTGAATCCTATCATAACAAATATTCTTTCCTATTTTATTTATTTTTGAATATTTTTAATCACCTTTGGTAACTGAAAACACTAGGGTTTTCTTAAATTCAATTAACGTCTTCGTTTTAAATCAGATGCACTATACCTTGTTTTTAAACTAAGAGGAGCGATTTGAATTTAAGTTGGCATTTCTGCTGCCTAGTGATTGGTCAGATTGCCACCAGTTTCACACAGCTCTTTTGATACCACTGACACTGACATTTGTCAGTTGTGTGTTCATTTATATGAAAGTAGTCATTAGTTCAATCATTACTACCACGTTTGTTGTTTATTGTTTATTTTTAACAAAGTATTATATTTTACCCAAGGTATTTACTATTTTTATTATTTATACCCTTTCATGAAAAAAATCCATCCATTCTTTTTTCTTGTTAATAATATAATTTCTTAAAACATTTTACATAAACTACTTATTATAACCTTACATCTTTGCACAATAATGTGAGGTTTGGTTATTACTTTCGCAATGACCTGTGGCCAATCATCATTCGATATTTAGACATGCCTTGATCCCTCACTGGCCACGACAACAGCGAGCAGTACAATATAAATATTTCACGTAATTTTCATTTGTTCAAAAAGTCTGAACACGACCCTTTCGGAACACACTCCCAATCTAGTAACTTTTAGTGGTATACCAACCACTATTGTATTGCAATAATTTTTAACAGCGCACACCTGCCCTTTCTTGATTTTAAAAAATTTTAATCTTTCTAGTTCCTACTTTGAGTTATTATTATTATTATGTCATAAGTAATGTTTACAATATGACCACTGTCATTTATAAAAACTAAGGTTACTTATTTTGGATGGTTTCGCATTTGCAATGCGCGACGTTGCGGTGAAAAAACAAACTGCTTAGATATACAATTTTGACTGTAATTAAGTAAATATTTTTTAAATTCTCAATAAATACTTTTAATTTGATCTAATGCAGTTTCTTATAGAGTCTCGAATACGAAATACCAATAGAAGTAATGAATATCTCTTTCAGCTCTAAAACAACCGCAAAACTTGCAAATAACTTGCGGTATTAAATTCGTAACCCGAGAAAGTCTTGAAACGTCGGCAGTATTAACTAGATGACCCTTTTGTGGTAGCTACTATTAAACAGAGATTCAAAGTTCTGAGTCTTTGAAAGGGTGGCTTAAGTATATTTATTTTACAGACATTAGTTTGGAGAATTCAAAGAAGTTTGATATACAACTTGTTTGGAACTGCTTGGATTATGTATTTATACGGTCGTTAACACATCGATATTTCGTTTTGTCATAGAAACAATCATGGAGACTATAGAAGGAGAACTAACTCATACGGGAAAATTAACAAAACCTGTCGTCAAAATCGTTTATCTAAGATCTAAGCAGTTTGTTTTTTCAGCATCCAAATAAGTAACCTTGGTTTTTATAAATGACAGTAGCCAAATTGTAAACAATACCTGACATTACTTAGTGTTATACCTCATTTAAAAACCAGGAGGAGTAATTTGAATTTAAGTTGGCAATTCTATAGACCTCTGATTGGTCAGATTCCGCCCAGTTTCACACAACACTTCGTATCATTGACATCAGCTGATAATTTATTAATTTCCATTTTTGACAATTCTGACAGATGAATATACTCATTTCCTTATTTCCTTTAAAACCTTCAGTAAGCAATTGTATTGGATATCTGCAATTATGGATCCTTCTACTTCGAGTACTGCTCTTCGCTTATTAGGCCGGCAAAACAATGTAAACGCTGAACATAGGTTATTTAGGACTCTCAGAAAAACAATGTACAATAAATGTGTGTAAACAAATATAATATATTGGAAGAAAAACCAAAAATATTCATGTTAAATCCAAAATGTCTCAAACAGTTGGTGGCGTGGCTGATTTCTTCGTCCATCAAGGCATATTTAATAGATTTGGAACACGACTGTTGACTACTTTCTCGGAACACACCTTTTAGTAACTAACCTGGTAACTTTTAGTGGTGTGAGTAATGCTTTTCAAATTATTCCTCCTGGTTTTTAAATGAACTATAGTGAATGATGAAAAATTAAGAGTACGGACCAAAAATTCTTACTTACTTGCACAAAGGATGTCTTCTTAATTCTCCAAATTTTTCTTTGCAACACTTATTATACTCATTATAAGTGTGCTGTGCCTTTAAATGTCTTAAAAAATTCCATACAGAAGAGAAGACACGACAATAGATATTCGTATTTTTCATCACGTAAAGGGATAAACACATTCAGCAGCAAGGAAAGGAACTAATTATCTCACCACCGAACGATAGCAGTTTTCGATATTTTTTAAGACGGGGACAAAAACGGATTTCTTACTCATTTCTGTTCCCTAACCTCACTTACCTAACATACTGTCAAATGAGCCAGCAACCAATAAAATACCATGAACTGAAAGTGTATGCAAGGCCCATGATTGGCTGTTATTGTTCTGCAGTCAGATGTTTTTGGTATGGTGTTGACTCTCGCGCCCTCTACTATTACCAAAAATTGAAATACATCGAGTTCGATCTCCTTATACAGTCTCCTTGGAAACAATGTTGCTGCATATGCAGACAAGAGACAGCGAATAAATTCGTCTTTGTCGTTATTATAAAGACAAAACTTTCGCGTTAGCCACATAAAGTGCCTCATTTATACACTAGTGAGGACTGAACATTTTGGAATTTTACGGTAAATGCGCGATTGTATAAAAAACCGCTTGCACAAAATAAGCTGGGAAAGATGTGCATAAAAAATAGACTAAAACACCACACAAACCTTTACAATACATTTTGAACCGAACTATACATTCTACAGTGTGAACATAAAGTAACGTAACGGAAAACCTGGAATTTCGGCGGGAAACTTAAAGCTTTTGGCGGAACACCTAAAATTTTGTGCGGGAAACTTGAAATTCTTAACGGAAAACCTGAAATTTTTAGGGGGAAACCTGAAATTTTGGCGCGAAACTTGGAATTTTTGGCGAGAACCTAAAACTTTATTAATTAATGTTAATGACAGAAACACCTACAACTTTTTTGACATAAACACTTTTTTTATAACTTTATTTTCAAACCAATGTAACTTTGGAATTATTAAAGCTAGAATTATGCGGTCTTGATGGTTGTATTTTGTAATTTAATAGATTATGAAAAACTGAAAATATATACATGGTGTACTATTTAAAAAAATATTTTAATAAGTTATTTTGGAGCAACGGTGCACCCTGTATACTTCTAATCGACTTATGCAGATGGTCTGGATTATTTGAAAAAACTTTTATTCAACATTTTTTTTGTAAACCTGACGGAAATCGAAACATTAGCCAGTTACGTTACTTTATGTACACACTGTATCATTATTTTTCGCTCAAGTTTTTACTATTATTTAAATTTATACATTTGCAATAATTATTTTTGTTTGTTTATTTAAAACACCCTCAGCATATTTAAATATATACGAGCCACTGTATACGACAATGTTTCCCGGTTTTCCAGCTCGCCCGGAAAACTTTTAATTATTTTCGTTTTGCACGGATTCAACTCGCTTTTGCGGTTACTCGTACCGCGAGCTGACTTCATTAAATTATTGGAAAAAAAGATCAGAACTTCTGAATAGAAAAATGGACAGAAACAGGAAATATATAGAAGAACAAAGCTGACAGGTGTAGAAACGTATTTCCATCTAAACAGTAATAAAAGTTCGGTACATTCAAAATAGAGTTTTTGAAGGCTGCAGAAGATGTAGTCAACAATCTCGATTTCTTCTTAATTTTTATTATATGGTGGTAAAAGAAGGAGCTGATATTTCAAAATATCAAAAACTGACGGCTTTCTTAAAAAGGCAAGCAGCAAACAAATCAATAGTTCTGACAAGAGAAGAAGTAAATAGATTCATGAAGGAAGTCCCAGAAGGGTATCTTTTGATTGAGTTAAACAAGTTTAACCTTTTCATTCGTTTTTAATTAAACAATGTGAATCTTGAATGATATAACTGAATGTCAATTAATTACAAAAAATACATTTAAAAATGTGGATATTGTGTTTTTTTAAGGGCCGGTTCTACAATGGGGTGTTAAACTTAACAATAATATGATGTTTTCTCTATGTTAATAGTTAGTGGTGGACAAAATCATAATGGGAATCGATTATTTTTAATATTTTTATTCTCACAAGGTTTTCATGCCGATTTGAAAATTCAACTTTTGGACGATTTAAATAATCCGCCATTCATAATGTGACGTATGCTCACTAGAACAGAAGTTAGCTACATAAGGGTTGACATAGGACCACAATTCTGATGTGATGAAGTACTTATAGGTTATACTTATGTCATATTGCTGTTATAGTGACTTAGAAATTGTTTTTTTTTCCTCCCATCATCGAGTGTTGGGTATAATTTGTCCATGTCACTTTCTAACTAAAAATCAAACATACACACACGTATACAATTACTTACATAAAAATGATCTTCACAGAAATAGTAATTAGTTTTAGTCTGTTTATATTTGCTTCTAGCAGCCTCAAGCCAAATTTTCTTTAAACTGTTACTGCAGGCACAGTTACAAACTTTTTATCAGGCGTTGTAACTGTTGTGCTCGTGCAGTATGATACAAAACAAGATTTATACGATATTGACATTATTCCAACATAAAAAATTGTGGAGAAAAACTAACTAAACTCAACCAAAAAAGTATAGACACAATTTTTTTATAATACTGAAACGTCAAGCTTGAATAAAATGTAAACAAAACCAAAACACTCAAATATATTATAGACTTTGACAGTTCTTCAAACTTCAAATTCGAATGGCCTTTTTGTAACTGGTTATTAATTCATAAAACATCTAAATTAGAAATATTTAGTGAAGTGACGTATCTGTAGTGAAAGTTGCAAACATTTAGGAAGTCTTAATTTCCAGTTTTCTCCTAAAATATTCGGTTTAAAAAATTTGTAAATTAATTTTTGCAAAGTAGTACCAACATACTTTAATAAAATACCAAAAGCCGGATATCGGTTTAACACCCCATTTGAGTATTAACCTGACATACGCTATACGTAGGATAACGGGTCACTATTGCGTTCTACAATAGAGGTATATCTGTATTCCAAGTATAAACCAGAGTATAAGTTATCTATACCAGTTTGAGGGTATAACCGAGGGATAAACTTATTCTGCATTTCTAATGGTTGGTTTTGACATATAAATATTATTACATAACCCTACTTTTTTGTTTTGACTAAAATTAGTGGCGTTTTTTGTTAAATATTAATTATCTACATTGAACACATTTGAGATGGATCCTTTCAATCTACCTAACATTTTTGAATCAGATGATGAAGATATTGAGATCAGATTATACCGAAATCCTAAAGTATTTAAAGTTAGGTAAAATATAGGTATTCATTTGATGTGAAATTATTACAACGTTTTTTATCCATGATTGAAAATACTACAATGCTAATAATTTGCAAAACCAAACTATCAAGCAATAAGCAAGAAATGTCAGAAATTTCCACTTTTCAAAGCGTCAAATGTCAAAACGTTGGTTGATTGGAACTACTAGCGAGATATTCTCGGAATAACTGTGCCTGTCATAGAAATCGATTGTAGAACCGACAACAAGTTATTCTCGGTATAAATCTAGGTATAAAATATCGAAGGAATAACTATACCGACTTTTATACTCCAATTGTAGAATCGGCCCTAAA
This sequence comes from Lochmaea capreae, assembly GCA_949126875.1. Taxonomy (NCBI): domain Eukaryota; kingdom Metazoa; phylum Arthropoda; class Insecta; order Coleoptera; family Chrysomelidae; genus Lochmaea; species Lochmaea capreae. The sequence continues at coordinate 6,274,626 of OX421411.1, forward strand.
GCAGTCCGGGAAGTAAGAATTTCCCGGACTCAGTACTGTAATGAGTTATTTCCCGTACTTAAATGAGTCCGGGAAATTAGCTTATTACAGCACAGTATGAAATAGAAAAGTTTATCGGACCTTCGACGCGTACTTCCCTGGGATTATCTCGATTTGGCTTCGCCAAAGCCTTATCTTTACGGCAGTCACGCGTTTTCCTACTTTATTTTCTCAATTCAAAGGATATTTGATGGTCGTTTTCGATTTGATGGGGTACAAAAAAAACTTATATTCGATTTATCCAGGAATTCCGTTGAATTACGTAGAGATTTCAATTTAAATAATTACCATTTTATTATTGTAAATACGTTTAACCGAAGCCAAAATTCAAGAAATGTTCTTCATACGTAAAAAAATATTAAATGTCAAAATTAACCATCATGTTTAGTTAACCAGATCGCTTCGTTTAAAGCTGTATCAAAATTCAAAACTAGTATTATTTGATGTAACGAATATGTTCTCAAATATTCGTCCTAGAGAATGTTTACAACTTATGAATGAATTCCTAATAAATAAAAATGTGCACCACTGTAAAATAACAGATATTTTAAATTTGTTTCAGTTGTGCATAGAACAGAATTATTTCTATTTTGATAACAAATTCTTTTTACAAAATAATGGATTACCAATGGGCAGCCCTTATCTCCTTTCATGGACAATATTGAACAAAAAATTTTAAATTCCCAATTTTTAAGAGATATTATCTTTTGGTATAGATATGTTGACGATGTAATTGCTAACTTCTTAGGAACCAACAGACAACTAGATATGCTGCTTACATTTATTAATAGTATTCATCCTAAAATTGAATTTACACTTGAAATCGAACAAAACTCTTGCATAAACTTTTTAGATCTACCAATAAAACGTGTAAATAACAAACTAAATTATAACATATACAGAAAACCAACACATACTGATATGACTATACCATCAAGCTCCCATCACCCTTTTTCACATAAAATTTCAGCTTATAGCTCTATGGTACACAGAGCTCTTTCGGTTCCAATGCATCAAGCAGACTTCATACAAGAAATAAATATTATTAAACAAATAGCAATATCTAATGGATATACATACCAAATGATAGATTCAATAATAAAAAGAAAACGTTACAAAATGGCAATAGATTTGATCTATCCAAAACAACTCGCAGACAATTCAAATTATTTCTGTTTAACTAATTTAGGAGAAATTATTTCAAATGCTATTCCAACATCTAATGCAGCGTTTAAAACATATAAGAACGTTGGTTCAATTTTAAGTAATGTTAAAGAGAAATCTGGTGTCTATAAAATCAACTGCTCTGAATGTGATGCAGTATATATTGGTCAAACAAGAAGAAATCTTAATATAAGGTATAGTGAGCATCTTGGAGCCTACAGAAACAAGCACCCTGACAAATCAAATTACGCAAAACATTTGTTAGAACAAAACCACAAACCAAATTTGAACAATCAAATACAGTTACTACATGACTGTCAGAATTATACTATACTTTTCTAAATTCTGCTCATCGCGAAAATATGTACATATATACACCTTTTAACTTAGCTAATAATACACTTGTTTACTTTGTTTAATTTCACTATCTATATGATACCTATTACTATCCTACCCTAAAAGTATTTCTTCCATTTTCTTAGTAACATAATAAACAATGTTTTCATTCCACTCCTTGAAAATGATGTATAAACATAGAAACCGGTCGGGTCTAAGTTTTTTGTAAAAATATTGTGAAATAAAAATAATGAGTATTTTTAAACATTGATATGTATGAATTTCACAGTGTAAGGGTTGAAACTATCAATTTATTAAACATTGATCAGAACTGACTTTTTAAAGTTGATGAGTCAGTCAGAAAATGGATTTGAACCGAGCAAATTTTGGCTCAACAATGTTTAAGGCAATTGTGACAAGAAGAATGTCTTATCAAGATGGTTTCTGTTTTCGGCAATGAAGCACTACATCAGTTGATAATTTCTCGTTGGTATGGAGAAACAAATTAATCTTAGCAAACAGGTCCACCAACAACGGAAGTCACACAGGAAAACTCTGAACCAATTCAAGGCACTGGCCTGGGTATCAGGGCACAAAGGACACAAGGGCAATGAAGGAGTTGACGAACTGGCTCCCTGCATTGGCCCCGAACCCTTCTGCGGTGTAGCTAACACATACAAAAAAAATGGAAGCAAACTAAGTTTCTGGAATGGTGGAGAACAACCTCTGAACAGAGGCAGGCCAAAGAGTTCATCTAACGACCATCGACCAAAGTATCAGAGGACCTACTGCTAAAAATGCGTTTAGAATCATTATTATTATTATTACATATTGATGAGGGCATAGGTGCTGGCTCCTATTGTGCCCAGAAAAAAATACATTTCAAGTAGTAAACAAACAAATAAAAAAGAAAAAACAAATAGAAATTACGATTAAGCTCTAAATGTTATTAAATAAGTTACACTGATCTAGTTTATTTTTGAATATATTGACACTTGTTGCTGAGACAATTTCACTGTCTAAATCATTCCAAATATTGAAAATTCCGTTAAGTAAAAAGTTTTGTCTCGATCTAACCCTAAAATTTTCCTTTTTTAACTTGAGCTGGTGTCCTCTAAGTCTCGTGTCTGTATTTAGGGTGAAAACTGTATTCAGATCACCAAAATTATATTTAAGAATTCGAAAGGCTACAATAAGATCGCCTCGTAACCGACGTAGCTCAAACGTAGTAAGATTTCCCATGGATAATCTTTTTTCGTATGAAGGTCTTACAGGTCCTAAAGCAACTCTGGTAGCTTTCCGTTGTACACTTTCCAGTAACGTTCTATACCAGACTGGACCGGCGTATTCAAGGATAGGTCTCACGTAAGTAGCATACAATTTGCAGAAACTCTGAAAGGATACTTTTGAGAAACATTTACTAATAAGAAAAAGTCTAGTATTTGCACGTTTGGATACTGAGAGCACATGATCGGACCACGATAGTTCACTATTCACGATAACACAAAGAACATTATGAGAGGTCACTGTGATTAAAATTTGACCATCAATAAAATATTCAAAATGTGGGTTATTTTTACCGACGTGAAGCACTACACATTTTTCAGTGTTTAATGGAAGTAACCATTCCGAAGACCATTGATGTATTGACATTAGGTCATTTTGGATAGATTGATGTCTTGTGATGGGATTGTCATATATTTTTGAGTCGTCGGCATATTGTGATATTTTGCTGAAAACGTGAAACAGTGTACACTACACTGTAAACAAAAGTGGGCCCAAAACTGAACCCTGTGGAACTCCACTTTTAACTGGTCTTTCATGAGAAAAGGAATCACCAACTCGAACCATGTAGAAACGATCCGTCAAAAAGTCCATAGTTTTAAGTTTCCTCTAATACCGAAATGTTCTAACTTGTACAGGAGTCTTTGCTTGGGAACACGGTCGAAAGCCTTGGAGAAATCTAAATACACTATATCGATAGGTTCTCGATTATTCAAGAATGATGTCCAGTCATTAACACAATGAAGTAAGTTGGTAAGTGTTGTAGGTTTACTGACAGGACACTGCAGACTCAACAGTCGTATGAGTGTTATGAAATTGGCAGAAACAGACTTTTGCAGGTTCTGTCAAGAGGAAGAGGAAACGGCAGAACATGTGTTGTGCCAATGTGAAGACCTCGCAAGACTGAATTTTCTAGAACTTGGCAAGGAAAAACCAATGGCTAGAAGCTACCTCGAAAGGCCTTTGTCTAGGCTATGGAGCCTCGTTAGGAGTACTTTCATTAAATCACATTAAATCATCATATTTCAGTGACAGAAAGCTAACGCCAGCTCTACCCACCACTTAACCTAACCTAATTCAAGGCAGAAAACTCAAAAAATATAAACGGCGGTAATGAATCCTGAATTTACTCTTATGAACCCAAAAATTAAAGTCACTCGGCAGTTTGGTTGTTCCAAGATGAACCAAAACCAACGAAAGCTTTCCGTTAAACTGTTTTCAAATAATTTCATGAAAATTATTGGAAAATAAATTACTCTGTATCTATTCAAAGTAAAAGTAATGCATCCCTCATAATATAATAGAGTACTAGCCTATTACCCTCTCCTACCGCCCCCGCACCTTTAGATTACAAACACACATAGACCCGCATAAAATTTTCCCATCAATTAAATTTTCCACGGTGATCTATCAAGCTCGCATGTCCACGTTACAGTCGTGCCGCGACCTAACTTGAATTGACACAAGAGATTTGGCGCGTACGTTCATCTACCAATCGAGGAGCGTATAGTAAGGGCGCGCGCACCTTTACTCGCATCCTACGTCACTCGAGATCAATAACCGGGTAGCAAATCCAAGTTGGCGCCGACAAAATTCACGATTTTAGTTTTATGTGTGATAAAAATGGAAAAGGCTGTTTTTTCACGAGAAAGGTAAATTAAAAGCATGTTTAATTGTCAGTTAGATTGCTCCTTTATGGAAAATTGTAGTTTTGGAATTCGGGGATAAGTGAGATGTTGCCAAGTAGTTAATTTGTGTTTAGTGGTATTTAGGGGGGAATTTATTGAGTCACGGTTTGTTTGGACAACGTTTTTCACACACTTTGGATGATCACTTTTCGCTAAAATATATTTTGCGATGTTAACTTTCTTAGGTTAGGTATGGTTTTCAGAAGTTGAACTGTCACTAGTGAATGGAAGATGTTATGAGTGAAAAAAACCTGTTAACACAGTGACAAAATAAAGATTTATTTTAAACTAGTGAATGAAATTTTTTTATGAAAATACATGAGATGTAAAAACTGACATTTGACAAAATATCTCGACAAAAATAAATGTAAGTCTATTGGTTTTTGGCAATATAAATAAGTGACCGAATATATGAATGAACAAAAACAATAATTATCTTTACTTATTTCAATTTCAATGATCAGTTATTAAATACACAATTGTTTCGATTGGTGTACATATTTCCAAATTTTCTTCTCTGGTATTCAACCATGTGGAATATTCATTTTGGTTTTTCTTGTTCGATGCTTGTGAGTAACTAATCATCTCCACCATTATAGGCCAAATTCTTCAATTTATCTTGTAACAGACTTATTTCCTACAGTTTGTAATTTCGTACTTGATAAAACTCCATCATATTGCGTCCTTAGTTTTTTTTGTAGTTTGCGGAATTAATTTTTCTATATTTTTTGTTATTTTGTAGTTTCAGTATCAAGTATCAACAATACTTAATAATTATAGCTGAGAGGTCAGACATTAAAGTAGAGTAAGTGAACTAGATAGTATGGTTATGAGGAACAGGCGTTACATCGGGGATAAAAAAGGATGACCACACGTTGGGCGCCAATTTTTAATTTTATTAATAAAAATAATGAACAACTTACAATAAATATAGAACCTAAAATATAAGTAACACTAAAACACGAAACAAATATACTTATTGTAGAATCACTCCTAAGCAAAGTATGGACCTGTTCGGTTATATTTAAAATTAACAGTTTGCACCTAAAAGACACCACGTTGGGCGCCAATTTTTAATTTTATTAATAGGTAAAAATAATTAATAATATACAATCAATATAGAACCTAAAATATAAATAACACTAAAACACAAAACAAATATACTTATTGTAGAATCACTTCTATGCAAAGTATGTACCTGTTCGGTTATATTTGCACCGGTCTTTTTTAACTAGGATCTAATTAGTCATTTTTCCTTCTAGTGAATTTTATGTGTAATCTTCAGAGGATTATTTAAAAAGGGATAATTAATTAATATTCATTGATAAAATCTTACAACTAACAACCAAACTTTTTATTTCCAAACCTTAAAATTATATTTGTTTGAACTTAGTGTTTACCATTTCACAGCTGAATAAATTCAAACTTTTTGCTGAACATTTTCTAGATTTCAGCGAAAGTTTCACAAACTCCATTTTTTAAACGAAAACTTTGGCAATTTTCCAAATTACCCAAGACCGAAAACTGATAGACAAGACATTATTTAGGGGTTTAATCAAAACTGGAAGAAAGAAAGCAGTATTAGAATTGAAGGACATACAAAATTTAAAGGATTGGCAATAAAAGATCAAAGGTTTTTGATGTTACTCTATCGGGAAATTGTCGAGTTAATTTTATCAATCCTATACTAGTAATTATCTACATATTGCCTTATTACCATTCGTATCGAAGATAACAAATAACCATTTCTCTTCACTTGTACTACAACTACTCAGTAAGACATAGAAATGTCAAACTTTCACGTGGAATATCACACTTTTATGTCAAATGTCACACTTTCACGTCAAATATCACACTTTCACCTCGAATATCACACTTTTATGTAAAATGTCACACTTTCACGTCAAATGTCATGTTAAATGATATTCTGTCACATCAAATGTTATATCAAACATTGAAACAGTGGGCGCGTTCAGCCACGCTAGCGCAAAGTTAGCGCTAGCAGCGGCACTCTGTGAAAGCGCTTGAAGGTGGCTGAACGTCTATGCTTTGATGCTCAGCTCTGTGACAAACATTTGATCCATATTCGTTGGTATATTTCCACGCAATATTTTTCCATCAATATTAAATTATACGGTTCAATATTCTCCGCCATAATTAAACCTTATTAAACACTCATAAAAACTAAATAACAGAAATTTTATCTTAGAGGTTAGAATTTATAATTGTTGTTTGTTTTTTTTGACATCATAGGTTGACATAACGAACCGCTGACCAACTTAGCGGAGAATAAATTCGCTGGAAAAAATGGCGACCGCTAGAGCTAGCGCTGTCACTTTTGCGGTCAAATTCGCCCCCTGCTTATTCAGCGGTTACCTAGCGCTAGCGTGGCTGAACGAGCCCAGAGAATAGAAGCAAAAGAATTCTAAATTTACAGATTAAAAACAATAAATTAAGTTAGTTTATAAATTTAAAGCTTCGAGTAAACGAGCGAATTCAACAAATGTACAAGTCGGGTGGTAGACAGAAAACTTTTCGTCAATTAAATCTCATTTCTTGTCTTCGTTCGGAACAGAATATCAAAAACAGATGTTCCATCATTAATTATGTAGCAGCTTATCTCTAGGACTCGGGGAAGATAAAGGAGGTATGCGAAATTAGAAAGTCGGTGGATATCAGACGAAGCTGTTGCCATATTATATAGATTTTGATGTTAGAAAGTAGTTTTTTTTGGAGATAAAAATGTATTAACATCAATTTATAATTGTGTTTAGAGCTTTTGTCGAAAAATCGATCTTTTATATAAGTTAGCGACCGAACTAACGGCAAAGGCGTTGGGGATATCACCAAAATATTTAAGGAGAACAAAATAGTTTACGTGATTCGATATTTAGACATGCCTTGATCTCTCTTTTGCCACGATATCTGCTAGCAGTACTATACATATTTCACATAAGTGTCAATTAGTTCAAAAAGTCTGAACACCATCCTTTCGGATCACACTTCCAATCTAGTAACTGAGTAAACAGATGAACATACATACATGTCAAAATCATAACCCCTTCTTTTTGCTTTGCCGTAGAATTTTGGTTATTAAACTCGTGATATTCGCAAAATAATTTTCTTTCTTTCATAACTTCCTTTCAGATCTTGAATAAATTTTTTTGATCTCAAATGAATTCCCAAGGATGCCACAACTACATGGAATTTCTATTCTCGTTCGGTCCTTTTCTTTCTCTTAAATTATCCTTGAAAGTCAAGCGAGTGGTATTAATTCCAGACGTATAAATTCAGTGAGAAGGAGGATTGAATATTCCTATCGACTTTTGTGAAATTACAAGAAAATTAATTATCTTTTGGAATGGTAATAATTTTCTTCTATGTCAGGTGGATTTAGTTTGGGAGTTTATGGAAGTACAAGTGTGGTTTCTATAGAATTATATTAAAATACGGACCGGGAATTAGTCAAACTAACTCAAAATATGTATTAGTCATAAAAATGTATCGTATCGCTTTCAAAGTGGTTCAATCATAAAATCGCCTTCAGTACTTGTCGCGAATTCTCTTTATTGTCTTTTATCGACTGAAAACGGTTGCCTTGAGCTGGTAATTTGATTTTGGAAAATTGTAAGGTTGGGGAAATGGTTATTGGGATGTCATATCCACCTGTCTGAAGGTTTGTGTCGCTACACATACTTCGTGGGACCTTTTGAGAATCGTTCTCATGCCGGCAGTACTGCAGCCTCATTGTACTCCACTCCCACATTTAGTCCACCCACCCAGTTATACTCGTACCATACGATTCAGCTGGCATTTTGTTTGTCTTCTGGAGTCCAGTGCCTCACAGTCAGATAAGATGTGGGCTATGGTCTCGGTTTCCAATTCACAATGTCTGCAGCTGAGATCTCTGTTACATAGCCCTATTTTGTGCAGGTGATCTTTTACCGGGGCTTGATCCGTTAGATTACCTGTAATGATTCTTAGTTGATTCCTACTGATATTCAGTAGTTCTTCGGTCCGCTTTGGAATGTTCCTCCACTGTAGTCTATGTTAGATTTGTACCCATTTTTGTATTTGTCCTCGGAACACGTTCTTTGTGGTCCCAAGAGCTGGTTCTAGTCCAATATATGTCGTTGCTGATACCCTTCTCGCGAGTTCATCAACTTGTTAATTTCCAGAAATATCGTTATTTTCCGGCCTCACATTAATCTCTGCCAGTTCATTTAGTTCTTTCTGGCATACCTCTACCAACCCGCAAGGGCTGTCAGTGAATATGTTTATCCTTTTAGTGTCAGTCCTACTGCCTTTAACGGCCCGGGCCCGACCTTGGGCCTCACAAAACAAACAATCCGTAAGGAGACGAGGAACTGGTTGAGAAACCAGCACCTTGCTCACTGGAGAGCTCTACAGGGTCTCGGGCAGTCCAAGCTCCTATTGAGGGGATGGACTGATGGACATGTTAGAGCTGCTCGAGAACTACCAAGGAGTAGGTTAAAAAAGATAGCAGGACTCCTATCAGGGCACTGCTGTCTGAGGAAACACCTCTGTAACCTAGGCTTAGAGGAAAGCCCCCTATGCAGGGGTTGCGGCATGGCTGACGAAACGTCGGACCATGTTCTCCTCGTATGTCCACATTGGGCTGTGCTACGCAGGCGAATCTTCGGAGTCCCTGTTATGACCTCTGGGGTCATAAGCAGGCATCAACTGAAGAGGATTGAGTCCTTCATCGAGGGACTCGGCTTCATGGATGCATAAGTAGCAGGAATGGCACAATGGGTCCGCCAGTGGGAAAGAATATCTTGTGTTCCTCATTTCACTATACATCCCTACTCCTGTCTCTTCCCCAGTCTTTCTTTTTCTTCTGTATACCACCTCTCTCCTCGAGGAAGCTTCAGTCTGCTTGGGTCTTGTAAGCCCTTTCTTTGAGGTACCTCTACCTCATATATAGACCCTGGTGGCCATATAGTCTGGTTTCATATGCAAGTCGTCCTAGTTCTGCCCAAGGTGGACTTAGGAAATGTCATCATAGAAAAGACTCTTGATAATTTTATACAGGCAATCATTTCCTGTTTTTTTTTCGCATGAATCTGGAAATCCTTGTATATCCGCACACCCAGTACATCAAATAAGGTTAAACTTTCAAGTAGCTCTCCAAATTAATTCGTCTCCCTCAAAAATTTCCATAAATAAAATATCTCTAATCGATTGAGCCATAGCATGATACGTTCAAGCGTATAACGCCCAATGGAATTCCGAAAAAAAACTCTGTACTTCCTTCCCTGAATAATAATTAAATAGAGCGTGGTGCAGGAGTCGCAGCTTTCATATAGTTTTATCGATTGCCGTAAAATTGTCCCGAAGAATTTGTTTTATGGAGATGATTCCGAAAGCCGTATTCGCTCTTTATAAAAATTCCTGAAATCGGAAACAACGACAAGGAAATTGTTGAGTTGGGAATTTTGGAACCGTTGGCGATACTCAACACTTAACTTCACTACACCAACACTAATACTTCACACTATCTTACGCGCGTTTCGATATCAATGCTATCTTCTTCAGAAAATGAAGGTAAACTCGGAAAGTTAGTGTCATCTTCAAAGGGCGCCAGCTCTCTTGTAAGGAACTTTTGGATAAAGGAAGTATCTGCTCAAATAGCATTATTCTGACTTCCGATATAATGTTTACTTGAACCAAAGTTGGTTTTGAGTATTAATTAATTGTTTACACTAACGTTCGCCGGAAGCATCAATTCATAACTTAATTTAACATTGGAACTTCCAAGTCGACGTTGGTTTTTTACTTTTTGATGTCCTTGGACTAATCTGGAACAAGACGACGTTCAAAGAACGTTTAGAACCGCATGCTACAGTTTTGGTCATATTAACACACATTTTTTGTTCCTATGGGTGGACAGAATGCTGGTGGGGTCTTGCTGGAGATGTAGCTTGTTCAGTTTTTGCGGTTACCAAATTGCCCCTTCTCCTCCCAACTATAGGGCACAGGTTCAATTTAATTTAATTCTCTTATAAATACTACTTTGAAAAAATGATCCATTTTTCAAGTTAGGATAGAGTTAGTGGGTTATAACATTGAAAATGACTGGTCGCCTTTTCGTAAGGCATCCATAAGATTGGCCTTGAGGTAGTTGGACTATTTAGTCAACGGGTTGTCGTGGCTACTTTCAACAGACCTTCTATACGCCTTTAAATATAAAACAAAACGACTATTAGAATCTCACTTATGTTCTTATAAATATGTCTACGAGATCTGCGATTCTTTGTTCTCTTTGTTGGTCTTTTTAGCGAATTGGGACAAATTTTGTTTCAAATTCCGGTAGTCTATTGGCTTTGAGCTGCGATAGATTTGGTTTTCTGATTTTTGAGGAACTCCAAACACAAATACTTCCACACAATGACAAACCCAGTATTGTAAGTTCGGTTTTCAGTCAATCGTTATAACGAAAAATCCTACTGACTGCGCCAAATAACTCATCGAGAATTCCGAAGTCGTGTTCAATAATATTTATTTTCACAAAGTATTGAATTTAATTAAAATAATGATGTTAACTGCATGAGAGACAAAAAGAATCTAACGAGATTGTTAACAGCTGAGACAATTGTTCATAGATAAGGAAATATATTATTTTGTCGTTGCGATCAGCACTTTTTTTTAAAATACACCAGTGAAGGCTTGAGGTAATTTATATTTGTTTTTTGCCATAATAATGGCCCTGGTTTATCAGATAATTGAATTTCGTTAAAGATTTTTGTTTTGCTTGTAATAAAAATCTGTATTATATTATACTGTTCATAATTTGTAAGACTCAAACTGGTCCAGTTTCAAAGACTTCCACATAACTTCCAAAATAAATTACTTGATTTATTCTATTATTGTTTGTTGGCAAAGTTACAATTTCAATACTTAAAACGTTGGATTTGGTCGAGTACATAAGACATACAAAGTCAGGGCCGGTATTCTCAGGCCCTCGCTTGGAGCGATATCGATGTCGTTGAATGCGAGGGGATCGAAATTCATTGCTGTCTCGATTCGCATGCACTCTCCTCGCAGTTGGAACGCTCCCGCGAAAAGGAGTGCTTTATTTCACTCGCAATCGCATGTAAATAGACAATTCTAACCTTGAATTTTTATTGAGGCAGTGTTTTGAAAATTATAATTGTATACAAATAATTTATAATTGTAGTCATATATAAGGGATTGTAGTAATTGATGATCTTATGTATATTGGACTACTAGAAGACCTAGAAGAAGCAGAAGAAAATGTTGCAGAGCCCCATAGAGTTGTTTTAAGAGACCCTCTGATACAACTCAGTGATGACCAATTTAAAAAAATATTTCGGCTAACCAAACAAACTTTCAGATATGTCTTGGACATGATAAGAATATATCTGGACGAACCTGAACTTGAATCCCGAACTAGTAGTAAGAACTGTTTTACTTTTTATTCGTTTTATTACAAATATGTAGCTGCTAGGTATTGAATAAAAAAATGATATACTATTAAAAGTTGTTAATGTTCTCATAAACTGAAACTACTACACAACATTTTAGGCTAGAGAATTATTTGCTTTTAATTGACAGCACAGAACGCACAGAATTAGAAACTATTCTGAAATCGATGACAAATACCGGTGTTGCCGTAACTTGTCGCTCGTGTCACAAATTTGCGAGCGGAGGGGTACATGTGAATGAAGAAAAGCCATATCGCTGCCAATCAAATTACTCCATTTGGTGATCGTTCGCTTGTGAGAGGAGTGAGTTAAGAATACCGGCCTTGGTCGACGTCCTAACGACTCGAATTTCTATTTCCCATGACATGGTCACTACAACGTTGTTGGTTGCCAAAGTTGGATTGTCTATATCTATCTCGCTTGGGTGCGATTTGTGTTTGTCATACACCCTGTATACCTATGTTATATTTCTGTGGTTCAATAATAATCCTACTTTTTTTTAAATTTTCCCAGTTTTTCTATGTATTATTTATATATATTCCATCTTGTTGATATCAGTTGCATCTATATATCTATGCCCTACTTCTGTCACTAATCAAACAAATCTGCTTATACATTTTTGGAAACCGTTGAAACTATTTTTCAAAAAAAAAAACATCCCAGCAGGTTATCAAATATTTAAGTTAACCACTTTCAAACACGACATTCTGAAATGTTCACTTTCTTTAATCAATTTTCCAAGAAAACACTTTTAATGTCGACGCTCGTTAATGTTGTATTTGTGTGAGGAAACGAATATTTGCTTTGCAACGGAATTTTTACAACTTTCATCATCATTATACAGTATGGTCCCAGTAAAAGAAAATGTCAACGACAAACGACATGTAACATGACAACTTGTGATGACAATTGAGATTAACAATTTTAATATCTTTTTTCTACTATCACTATCGAAAGTCGTCTTTTGTGCCTTGATTAGCAACTGCAAAGTTGATGTTTTCCGCGAGCTGTCATAATTTGACATTATTGGCGCTCTAGGGCAGAAAGTAACTTTGGCGTACGCCTAATTTTATTTATAGATAAAAGAGAGGTAGTGGTTGATTTTGGTGTGATAGTAGAAACAATCTTGTGTGTATTTAGAGCAGAAAGTCTTTTGGTAGTTTCGACAGATTGCAACTTTCTGTCTTTACTACCAAAGTACTACTTTCTGCTCTTGATACACAAATAGCTATTCTTCTTTTCGGGTTAAATGCTTTAGCTCCCACTCCTATTTCGAAGACTTGATTGCAACTAGCGCGTCCGGTGGATGTGTTTGAGACCTCATTTTTGTATTCAAGGTCATCCTATTAAAGGTTCACTTCTATAGGTTTGACAGTTTTGTGTCAATATGTTTAAGTTTTTGATTTGTTTATATTGTCAAAAGTAGTATTAATGACATCCGAACAGATTATTTATGTTATTAGATATATAGTTGCATAGGTATATGTACCTATGTATGTATGATGGGGTGACATTCACTGAGACCTAAAAGATCTATTGTGCCCCCCTACTTCTACTTAGTGCATGAGGACGTCTCAGACACTAGTAGCTCCTTTAGTCGTATTTCCCTGAGGAATTTTAGGATATCTGCAGGCTTCAACTTAGGTTAATGTCCCTCTTCTGTCCAATAATTTCCTAGTGCTGTGCCCTAGGATTCTGCGCAAGTATGTGGATGGAGGTTTTTTCTTCCATGTCCCAGAATCTACATTCTTCTTCCTCCACTATTTTGAACTTTTTCAGGTGCCCGTTCAGGCGGCAGTGCCCCGTTAAGATCCCTGTTAAAACTCTTAGTGCAGTTTTACTTTGACTAATGCATTAATTTGATCTCAGCGGTTTGTAGTCATCCATCAGGATGTTTGATTGTCTAAGCCCTACTAGATCTTTCCAATGATCACATCTTTTCTTTTCTTCGGCTTTGCCTATTTCTTCCAATATTACATTGGGGCTGAAACTGCAGAAGGGTTCCGGACCCCAAAATGGTATTTCAGTCCCCCTCTTTGCTAGTCCATTTGCTATTATATTATATAGTTCAACGAAAATAGAATTAACACATTTTTTTTTGTTACAGGATAATGGACGCGAGGCTTTGGATCTCACCGCGTCTCCACTGCGAGCCCCAGCGGCAGCTCCCAATTCCAGAACATCACATCCTCCGCCTATGGTCATACAAGGAGATTTCAGAAAGGTAAATAGATACCAATAATAACCTTCCACTATTGAAAAAAACCCAATTAACTTCCGTATGACCAGTCAAACATTCTTTACAATATTATAATATTATGCTCTAACAATTTAAGTCAACATTACCTAATGATAACGCTTTCGACAACGTTTCGAGAGCTGAAAGTTCGTTAGTGATTTATAATTGCTTTCAGTCGAGTTACGGTTTCGGTCGATAATGAAATTATATTAATTGAGGGTTGTAAATTGGTCAATGTAAAGCCTAATCTCGAGAACTTCTTTCTAACAATCACCCCTCGAGCATTGTGGGAGAAAAATAAAGAGTTGTTCAGTGCTTAATGAAATAAATCGGAAACGACACGTAGAAGAGTTGCAATTTGAAGTGATATTATTAGTTTTTGGAGTGTTATTGTAGAAACGGTGGAGCTTTACCATCACTTGACTGTTAAACGTTCATCCCAACAATGTTGATCAGGTAGCGAGTTTTAGAGTGATCCATCGTTTCTTCATTCTTCTGAACGTGCTTTTCTTGATAGAACACCATAATCTATTTTTATTTGATGCATGACTTCGATAATTATTCATTCATTTTCGATTTCAATTCAGTTTAATAGATACTACTGGTGTTCATTCATTTTTAAGATGCAAATATCTTCAAACCAAAATATGTTAAGTTATTTTATATGTTTATTAACGTAATATTTGTCATAAATGACAGTTAATGCATCATTGATCGGTAGCGTAGCGTATTTCAATTCTTATGGAAAAAATCGCGTCTGCTACCACAGCGCTCACACCTGATCAGTTGACAAAGCACGCGTTCAGCAGGAAATTGCTGATCGCTCTAGTAGCGCTACGTTGGGATGAGCGCGACCATATGAATCAAATCAAAACTTCTGTCAACTCAATAGAAATAATGGTTATGACTAGTATTCCAAAGGTCGGCCTTTTACGAATAGGTAATTAAACAAGAAATTCAACTTTTTGAATTGTATTTATTTTATTTATATGGTTAACATCGACATATTTATTAGAACTATCGATATACTGGGTGAATAAGTTACAAAGTCCAAAATTAATAAGTAGTAAAATAAGCATTGTAATATTCCCGTCTCACGGCATTTTAGGTGTTATGGAATGTCGAAAGTTAACAAGTTGTTAATGTATTATATTCGTACTTATAAATGTCAAATGGAATAAAAGGTCAAATTAATTCTTACAAGAACGTATTTTAACAATACTACTACTACTACTAATTTACTCAGGCGAACCGTGGCCAAGACAAACTCAAGCCAAGGTTCCAGACTATATGGCCACCAGGGTCTATATATGAGGTAGAGGTACCTCAAAGAACCCATTGTGCAATTCCTGCTACTTATGCATCCATGAAGCCGAGTCCCTCGATGAAGGACTCAAACCTCTTCAGTGGATGCCTGCTTATGACCCCAGAGGTCATAACAGGGACTCCGAAGATTCACATGCGTAGCACAACCCAATGTGGACATACGAGGAGAACATGGTCCGACGTTTCGTCAGCCATGCCGCAACCCCTGCATAGGGGACTTTCCTCTAAACCTAGGTTACAGAGGTGTTTCCTCAGACTTCAGTGCCCTGCTAGGAGTCCTGCTATCTTTTTTATCCTACTCCTTGGTAGTTCTCGAGCAGCTCTAGCATGTCCATAAGTCCTTCCCCTCAATAGGAGCTTGGACTGCCTGAGACCCTGTAGAGCCATCCAGTGAGCAAGGTGCTGGCTTCTCAACCAGTTCCTCGTCTTCTTACGGATTGTTTGTTTTGTGAGGCCCAAGGTCGGGCCCGGGCCGTTAAAAGGAGTAGCCGCCCCTTCCACAGCCAGCGCGTCCGCCTCTTCATTGCCTTTTAACAATAAATACACTTTCAATCCAAAAATTTGCTAAAAACAAGACAATAAACTAAACTCGCATAACCTCAAATGCTGTAGTGTCAAATTCAACTTTTAGTACGATCAGCTGCTATACTCGTTACGTCAATTATATCGTTGTGTCTTTTTACAATTACAACGACAAATTTAAAGAAACTATTACGTATGTCTTGTAGTTGGTCTTGTGAAGAAGACAATCGATCGTACCTTATTATGTTTGATTTATATTGATAGAAGAAGATAGTATGAAGAAAATATGTGTTGCATAAATCGTAGATTGGGTCACGTGATGGTAAAGCTCCACCGTTTCTACTGTAGTAACATTTGAAATTGTTGTGATTTTAAGCTTTTAATACATTTCTTTCGTTTGTTACAGGTGTCGGGTATTAGCAGTGAAATTTTCAAGCAGATAGAAACTGTAGAAAATGATCACGATGCATCAACGGCTGCTGCTTTGGACGTAAGTAACTGAGTCAATTTATGTATAATAAATCGCATGTCAAAAAGCACTTCTTACCCAAAAGCAAATGGCAAGACTTATGTATGCCCTCCAATCGAAATAGATTGGAAAGGAGAATTCAAGGAAACACCCAAACAAGAGAGAGTTTGGTTCACTGACGGTTCCAAAACGGACACTGGTACTGGCGCTGGAATATACGGTCAATCCCTCAGATATGACATTAAGTCATTCACTGGGAGTAAATACCACTGTATTCCAAGCAGAAATCTACGCAATTGACTCATGTCATAAGGAAGGGATACAGCGGTAAAAACATTCTTATCTGCTCAGACAGTCAAGCGTCAATCAAAGCACTTAATAGTAGAACAATAAAAACCAAACTTGCCTGGGAGTGCTTAGAAAATCTCAAAAAACTCAGTGCCACACATAAGGTAACCCTGAAATGGGTGCCAGGTTACAGGGGTATTGAAGGGAATGAAAAAGCAGACGCCCTAGCACGAGAAGGATCGGCAACCGGCTACACCGGCCCTGAGCCGGCAACCGGTGTAGCAAAGGCTTCGGTAAGAACCACATTAAACCAGTGGGTGCACAAACAACACCTCAAATACTGGCAAACAATTCCGAAGCTCAAACACAGTAAACTGATGGTTAAACAACCCATACCAAAACTTACTGAAGAAATCCTAAAGTTAAATAGGAGAGATATCAGGCTGGTAACCGGCCTTATGACCGGACACTGCGGCCTGAGAAAACACCTTCACACAATGGGGATCTTCCAAGAAGAACCTATATGTAGATTATGTGGTGAGGAGGACGAAACAACCACCCATATAATTTTCGAATGTGAGACTCTACGTTGGTGGAGGTATAGACAGATAGGGCCGGATGACCCTGTATCCAACCTTACCAAAAGATATACTGTGAAGAGACTTCTAGATCTCATCAAGGTCACAAATCTTCTCACGGACTAGCAGACAGACAGGACAATACAATAAGCCGACGGCTGCAGTGTTGGGGCCCACTAACCCGGCCGGTTTCGTATGTTTACCAACCAACCATGCCCTGCAATATCCAAAAAACCGCTTACCATGTTTTGAAGCGTTTACCAAATGACCTACAACGTTGTTATTTCAGCTTTGTAACATTAAACGATGTATAAAAGCCTTTGAATTGATCAATTTTGCAAGTTTAAGACTCTTTTTACAATCCAAGTGCTTTTTTGTTTGTGGGATGCCACCTGAGATACTCTCCGTTGTAAGGGATGGCAATTTTGAAGATAATCGTTAGAAATAAGGAAAATTGAATTTTCCTCTTCGATGTATATGCCGATTAAAGCGTTATTTTTACGAGTATTCGAAAAATTCCAACTTCAGAAAGTTGAAACACATGGGAAAACTTGTTATTATGAGTTGAGAAATCTTTTATGAGATATTTTAACGTCGGGTGTTATGTTTGTGTCTATAACTATAAAAATGTTTATGATCGGTCAATTCCATAGTTTACAATTTTTACAATCTTTTCAAGGAATAATAAACGATTCAAGATTGGAGTTTCAAAGCAAAAACCAAGACCAATACCAAGACAGTCTTGGTAAAGGTGTAGGTCTTACTTGTCCGCTCTTGGTTTTGGCCTTGCTCAAATTAGTTACTACGTACGTTGTTTTGGAAAATTTTCGGTTCCTTAGATAGGTATAAATTATAAATGATCAATAACATATTATTTGGATCCCATTCCTTCTTGTTGCTTAATTCCGCAACGAATTTCTTTGAAAAGCTTTTCATCATACCATCTTGTGGCATGTCCCAGGTTATACAATATGGTACATACAGTTATGTGGTAGATAGCTTACACTTTAAAACAGATATTAGTTTGGTTGAGTAACCCTAATACATCTTCTAAGTTGCAATTTTCATTCAGTATGTTCTCTAACGGTTGTTTAATACCGTGTTGTTCTCGTTGACATATGTCACATATGGGTGGATTGTCTTTGGAGAGTAAATGTTGGTGGGCGAGTACATCTCGACCTCATTTCAACTCTGAGATGCGCAAACAAAGAAACGAGAGGGAGAGATGTCAGTCCCGCGGAATAAACGCATGTACACTCGGCGGAAAAAGTTTTTACTTAGTTAAATATTTCCTAAATAAAATCCTGAGAATTTGGCAATAAATTCCATTTTAGTTATTAACTGTGCACTATTTGCACTATTTCACAACTTTGTGCACACAAAATTTTGTGTTTTAGCGACTTAAATTCCATATTAAAATTCCTACGCAAACTATACCCAGGGCCCCCTGTCACAAGGGGGCCCCCGACGGCCTCTGTCTTCATCCCTCATTCACAGGTTTCAAATGAAATAATATTCAAATAATAATTATTTCAATATAAACCACTGTCCTACCATCTATTATTTATTTGCGGAAGCTAATTTGCCTTTGTAACATGACGCAGATATTGCTAAATAGTTTATCACTTATAAGCATAGAAAACGACATACTATATGAAATAGATTTTGAAGACGTAATAAACGATTTTGCATATAAAAAATCGAGGAAGAAGCCATTTGCATCTATGTAAATAATCATTTTGGATTATTTTGTAAACGTTCTTTTAAAATAAGACTTATACCTATTAAATATTATTATAACCTATGAATAAAGGTAACTTATTTGTGCAGGATTGTGTGTTTCATTTTGTTATTTTTTATATAAATAAATTTTGTTCCAAATGATTGTTGTCTTTTTTGTCATTTTCAAAAATCGGGATAGGGGCCCCAAATTCAAAAGTGCTAAGGGCCCCGAGATAGCTAAAGACGGCCCTGACTATACCACTATCAGTTCAAATGGATCTTTACAGTGCAACGTTCTGCCTAGGTCTGGTAGCTGCCGACATTGTCGTACGCGTGATCTACGCGCATCCGAATCTCACGGCACGGTTGAAATGAATTTGGTCGAGTTGTAAAGTATGACCTATTCTAAGGCGTGTGAGGTTCGTCTCATTACTTCTAGCTCTCGGCAGAATAGTCCATGGTAAAGTGAATTTCTTGATTTCTCTGTTTGGTTGGATGGCCCTATTGAATTGATCATACGGCGTACTTGAAAAGCGCTAGAAGCTAAAAACTACGCGAAAAAATGACATTTTGTGTTTGCAAGGTTGTATCTCTGGAATGAAAAAAGTTGGCATATTGCGGTTTGGCCCAAAATATAGCTTATATATTCGAGAATAACATATCGAAAATTCGCGTTAATCGAAATGGACGTTTTTGAGAAATCGCGTTTTGAAAAAAAGCACTTTTTTTAGATTTTCCGATTTTCTGGAAAAACTTTCTTAGGTATTGGAAATCCGGATAAAGCTGATTAAATTATGCACATTTTGAAAAAAAATGGTTTCTTTGAGCCGAAATGCCGACCATTTTAAGCAAAAGGTAGTTTTTAGTTTTCAAAATAACGGCTTTACGATGTATACTTTGACAAGCGCTACAGGGCTCCAAAAACGTTTTTTGGAAAAAGAAAAAACGCGTGTCTCATGAAATAGCAAATGAAATATGGTCTCGAAGTTTCTGAAAAATCAAAGACATCGATTTTTTTTGCTCGTTGAATATATTGATTTGAAATATTGTTGTTGACTAGATTTAGTAACTCTCTTGAATTTCCACTACCAAATTTTTATACTTTCTCCACATCTTTTTAATTTTTATTTGATTAAGGATGAAGTTACGTAAAAACCACATCCCCAAATCCCTCCGTTGTATTGGTAGACCGAAGTTGTAGATTCATTTACATAAATCAATATAATATACATTAAAATCGTGAATATAGCATGGTGGCTACGAACAAAATACCAATAAAACTACCATTTATGTTTAGAAGACGGTTAATAGTAATTTTTTTAATGGTACGGAAATTTAATTATACCAGAACCATTTATGTCGTAGTCGTGAATAAAAAAATTGACGGAATACATTTAAATAGATTAAATTAACGAATATTTACTAGTGGACTTAAATATGTAAATTTTAAGTTGCTTTTAAGCAAAAAAAATTATATTAAACTAATTATTTAATTCATGATATTAGTAGCCAATGGAAATTACGAACAGGGCCGTCTTTAGCTATCTCGGGGCCCTTAGCACTTTTGAATTTGGGGCCCCTATCCCGATTTTTGAAAATGGCAAAAAAGACAACAATCATTTGGAACAAAATTTATTTATATAAAAAATAACAAAATGAAGCACACAAGTCTGCACAAATAAGTTACCTTTATTTATAGGTTATAATAATATTTAATAGGTTGGTATAAGTCTTATTTTAAAAGAACATTTACAAAATAAACCAAAATGATTATTTACATAGATGCAAATGGCTACTTCCTCGTTTTTTTATGTGCAAAATCGTTTATTACGTCTTCAAAATCTATTTCATATAGTATGTCGTTTTCTATGCTCATAAGTGACAAACTATTTAGCCTGTCTTGAAGCATGATACGTCTAAGTTCATTTTTAATTCTGGCCAACTTGGAAAATGAACGTTCCCACTACCGTTGGTTACCATTAAGCATAAGAAAATTCTTACCGATATTTGGGAATGTATCTGCGATAACTTCTTTGCGTAAATTATTAGCCAATTCTACAACAGTTATATCTTGCATTTTATTGATTCCATCTTTGTGATCCTTTAGATATTGCCTCAGATGAAGGCATTCACATTGCAATTCATCTCCGTCAATATCCTCATGGTATATTTCAGCGAAATGTTTGCATTTATTATTTAGCTCGCTTAATTCAATTGTTTGTAGTTCAAACAGAAAGCCAAACCGCTCATAAATCTCTTTATATGACTTAGATCTTTGTTTTAAGTAAGTTGCTAAGGTGTCAAATATTTTAAATTGTTCGCTGCCAGATAAATTTACGGGCGTTGCAGAAACATGTGAGTGAGGGATGAAGACAGAAGCCGTCGGGGGCCCCCTTGTGACAGGGGGCCCATGCGTAAAGACGGCCCTGACTACGAATTGTGTGTTGCGATAGTAACCAGCTTTTGAAGTTTCTCAAAAAGTCTTAAAATAGGAATAAATCGATTCGGAATAGCTCAAGTTTAGAAATAAGCCAAGTCAATTTTGGGGAATTTCTTGAGGAGACTTCGAACAAACACTTGGCAGGTATTCTTAATGACTGGCCTTTGAGGAGCTAATGACACCGATTATAACCGGAGGGGTTCTGGTAGACTTCGCGACCCTCGTAATTTCATGTTGATTTTAAATTTTTTTGATAGCTCACCTTAAATCATCAGTAATTACAATAAAAATCACGAAATTAGTTCAAATGGTATTTTTCCAACACTATTTAATACTATTTTACGATTAATATTTTCACTTTAAGCTGTGAAGGTTATTGTACAGTGTGGAAGCCATTTAAGGAATAAAAGTCTTTATGTCATTATTTTAGAAAATTATAAAAAATGCCGAGACACGTCAACTTTTGAATTGAGTTGTGCGTTATGTGAACATAAATTTAAATGTACAGGGTGATTCACGCTAGTATGCCATAGTCGGTGTTTTTTTTTTTTAATGAAACAACCTGTATATTTGCATATTTTTGAAATCCTCTTAATGAACCGATTTCAACAAACTAAATAATGTATGGTCAATAAACATACATAAAATACCTGATGTATTTGATTTTAATACATTAAAATAAATGCTCAAAATGTTCTCCACCTAGTTGTTGGCAATAGCACAGTTTCCTATAGACCTCCTCCCTAACTTTGTTTTAAAGTTTGAGGTGAAATATTCCGTATTTCTGTAGTTATCCTGTCTTTGAGGTCTACAATGCTAGTTGGTTGTGTTGCATATACTTTGTTCTTGAGATAACCCCACAGAAAAAAATTTAACGGCGTAAGGTCTGGCGATCTAGCTGGCCACTCAATAGTACCTCTTCGTCCAATCCATTTATTGGGGAAGAATTCATCTAAATAAGTTCTTACCATTAAAGCATAATGGGGTGTTGCCCCGTCCTGCTGGAACCAAACATTTTCATTTGGTAAGCTAGGATCTATTGCGTTGGGATATGAGTTTGCAACGCAGGAATAACTTCATTTCTAAGCATATTTAAATATTTTTCAGCTGCCAAATTTCCATCTATAAATATAGCCCAAACGTTCACCATTTAAGGGGTATACTGAGTATGTGTCTCAAGCATCCAATTAGGATTCTCTGCTGACCAATATCTACAGTTCTGTCGGTTTACCTCTCCATTCAATGTGAATGTTGATTCGTCAGAAAAAAGAATGGTATCAAGAGCAATCTCATTTCTGTTCAGCTTATTCATCAATCTTTCGCAGAAATCCATTCTACGATCTGGATCGTCTTCTGTTAACTCCTGCACAAAAGTTAATTTGTAGGGATGAAGCTTTTCTTTATGAAGACATCTTAGAACAGTTGTATGACTAACATTATTTTCACGGGCAATTTGACGTGTACTTGAAGTTGGATTCTCTACGACACTTTCACATCATCTTCAACGAAGTATGGTTTTCTTTTCAATGGTTTGACATGTCCAAGTTCTCTGAATTGTGCATGAATTTTAGACACAGTACTTTGTGAAATATTAGGCAATTCGGGATACCTGTGATTAAATAAGTTTGCCACTTCAACTTGACTTCTGCAGTTATCCCCATACCCGATCATCATTAAAATCTCAATTCGGTGAGTCTCAGTTAAATATTTCATTGTTATGTCGACAAGGAAAGAGTGTTTGACAAAGATTTTACTTTTTCAGTATAAACTATCAACACATCAACAACTGACAGAATAGAAAACAATCCACATTATTTACCGATTTTGTCTAATTATTGGCGTTTTTAGGCAATTTTTAGGTATTTATGATAAAATTCATGGGAGTAGCAGGTTTTGTTTAATAAACAAATACGTCTAATAATTAGTTAGTTTAGATTTTTGATAAATCCATATTTAGCTAATTTAAAAAAGTACCAATATTTCAAGTGTAATAAATTATTAATTTTAAAATTTCACCCTGTATAATTCATAATTGACCATACATTATTCAATTTGTTGGAATCGGTTCATTAAGAGGATTTCAAAAATATGCAAATATACAGGGTGTTTCATTAAAAAAAAACAACACCGACTATGGCATACTTGCGTGAATCACCCTGTACATTTAAATTTATGTTTACATAACGCACAACTCAATTCAAAAGTTGACGTGTCTCGGCATTTTTTATAATTTTCTAAAATAATGACATAAAGAATTTTATTCCATAAGTGGTTTCCACACTGAATTAAATTAAATGTCTGTTTCATAAAAAAACCAGGAAAAAATATTTAAATTTTTCCAATTTTTAGAAATATTTTTTGCATAATTATTTTTACTTGGCACTTTTACGTTATAAAATTGCACACTTAAATAAACATCATTAGAATGTAATGTTTATCTTAGATTTGTTCTATAGCTTACATTAAATAAAAGAGATTGAAGCCAACTTACTGCTGGACCACAGAGTCTTTTTCTTGTATCACGAATTTTAGTTCAAAATAATATAGGTTATTTTTTCAAAACTAAAAAATGCAAATAACCCTTTATACTTTAGACCAGGGGTCTCCAAACTACGGCCCGGGGGCCATATACGGCCCCCAAAGGTTTTGCACCGGCCCGGTCTTGATGTTGTAAAGAAAGAAAATTTATAATTTTGTTTAAGTAAAATTCCATTTTGCTATATTTGAATAAATAAATTTTTTTCACAACGCTTGTTCCATATAAATTTGTAACACTGAAGAAGTTGATAACAATAGAAAATATGAAGATAAAAAATAAATATAGACAAAATTTAATCTTGAGAACCCCGTCTTTGTCGAGGAAGGGGCGGTATTTTAAGTAGATTATTGGCCCGATTGGTCTTCAGATATTTACTACCTGGCTCTTAGGTGAAATAGTTTGGAGACCCCTGCTTTAGAGGGTATTTGGAATAAAGTACAGAAATAAAATACTTGAAATGTTTGTAAACTACATGTGGAATACAAATTATTTCATATTTATGTCTATCTATATACATACATATTTATTCCCTTCCCCTTCTCCGAAAAATATCAAATAATTTGTATTCCACATGAATTTTTCCAAAAAGGGGGAAGGGTCTATAATTTTTTTGTGCTAGCAAAACTGGAAAAGATATCAGCGTAAAAGACTTCGAATGCTCTACTACGCTGTGCTTACTAGTTTGGTAGCAAGATCCAGGACATAATATTCCATCTTGGAAAATTTCGATGTTTGTGTCCCAATTTCCCCGGATTATAATTTTGATTCAATACATATGACCATCAGCGTATATTTATTTTTGTTTCAATTTTCAGCACGTGGAAAGACGTGGGGAGATGATAGTTCGCATCCTGGAGGCTCGTCACCTCAGCAGAACAGCCAACGATGCGGTTAAGCGGTTTACGGCCATGCAAGATGCCAAACATACGGTCCAGTTTGTGGAGATCGTTAAAAGGCCCGGTCAAACGCTGGGATTATATATTCGAGAAGGTAATGGAATTGACAGAAACGATGGAGTGTTCATATCAAGGATAGCTTTGGAATCGGCGGTGTATAATAGTGGATGTCTGAAGGTAAGCAACTACAGTAAAAGTCACGAGTGTTTCTCGTTACGTCATACTTCCCTGAATGTACCAAATACACTCTAATTCTATGTAGATATCACTGACCGGGTATGTCCAATTAAAACAAATAACATCACGAACTAACAGTTTACTGAAGTAAGAGGAACATTTGTGTAGCGAGCCTAACAATTTTAGAAAATATATCTGACAACATTGCTTTATTTTATGGTCATCACACTGACAATAGTTAGAGTCTAATTTTTAATTGAAAGTTGACAATAGGAAATGTCATAAAACTTTTTTGGTTTCTTACAGTCTTGTATAACTTACTTTTCTGTAATTTTCAAAAAATTTTAAACCGTTTAGCCTTAAACCTTCGTCGATTGGTCGTGATTCATTATTACATATAAGTACATGATGTCATTTTGTCATAGCAAAGACCAATGATAATTTTATACAGGCAATCACCTCCTTAATTTTTTCGCACGAACTTAGAATTACCCTGTATGTATGTCCCAAATGGTATTAAAAAAAACTTCTTAATGGAATTTAACAAAATTAACAGAAAATAAACGCTATTGCTCCTAATGATTTGTAATGATAATCATAATGTGTGTCCGGTCACGAACAATATCGTGTGGTTCTTTTTCTTTTGTGATTTATTTTCCATACGAGTCCCTTCATTGTAGATTTCGTAGGATAAGATTTTTGTTTTTCAAATATAACGTTAAAATGACTTGCTCCAACGATTTATAGACATTAATGTGATTATAATGTCTAGACAAGATTTTATCACAAGATTATATTTTTCAAATCCATATTTGAGATACAATTCACATTCCAGCTTTTTTAAAATAATTAAATATACATTAGGACACTATTCAAGCTCCCCTTTCGCTTCATTTTCCAGTACGTTATTCCACCTCGAAGCTTTGCTAAAAATCCAGTAGATGATATTGGAATAAATAACTATCATAACCTAAACAATTATGAAAATTCACAAATTGTATATACGAGGATGTATTGATATCTAGTTAGCCTAGACTAGTTCCATGCATAAACAAAATATTGCGTTACCATAGCAACAAACAATAACTTATTAGAAGTGTCAGTGTGAAGATTGACGTCAAAAAAGTAAACCAGAGTTACGCAATAAATTAAAAGAAAAAAGATGTCCACCGAAATTGTGAAAATCGAAAAATTGGAGTATCGAGCCATCATCAAGTACCTACCTGTATTTCAAAGGGTTAAGAGGTAAGCAGATTTACGAAGATATGCTTAATACCCTTGGTGATCAATGTCCTTCGTATGCGACCGTGAAAAATTGGACTGCAAGCTTCAAAAAAGGTAAATTTTCCATTGAAGATAATGACCGGTCGGGAAGGCCAGTTTCTGTGTCAGTCCCCGAAAATATCGATGCAGTTCATGACATGATTTTATCAGACCGTCGGTCGAATTGGGCTAAAACGGATATCTGAAGCACTGAATATTTCATACGAACGCGTTCATCATATAGTTCACGTCAATTTGGACATGAGAAAAATTGCTGCAAAATAGATACCCAAATGTTTGAATGTTGACCAAAAGTGTGCAGGGGTAGAAACATCGCGTTCAATCTGTGCTCGATTTGAAAACGATGTAGACTTAAACCGAATTGTTACTATGGATGAGACTTGGGTACATTTCTACGATCCAGAAACAATGCAACAATCGATGGAATGGCGACATTCTGGTTTTCCAAGACCTAAGAAGTTTCGTGTCCAAAAATCTGCTGGAAAAATTCTTGCTTCAGTTTTTTGGAGTTGCCATGGAGTAATCATGATTGATTTTTTGGATAAGGGTAGAACAATAACTGGAGACATTACTGACCACTCTACGGGAAAAAATTGAAGAGAAAAGACGCGGAAAGCTATCCAAAGGTGTTTTGTTTTTGCAGGACAACGCCCCTGCACACAAACCTCATGTTGCCATGCAAAAAATTCGTGATTTAGGGTTTGAATTACTAGAAAACCCCCCTTATTCACCAGATTTGGCTCCGTCCGACTATCATCTCTTTCCTCAACTAAAAAAAAGTTTAATAAAAAGTCTTAAATTTTCTTCCAACGAGGAGGTAATAAAAGCTGTGGAGGTCTGGTTTGCAGAGCAAGAAGAAACATTTTTTTGAAAGGTCTAGAGACGTTGCAGGTTCGCTGTAATAAATGTATTCAATTAAGAGGAGAATATGTTGGGTAATAAAATATTTTGACATTGAAATTTTGTTTGGTTCTATAGTAGGCTAAGAATTTTTCAATATATCCTCGTTAAGTCCTTAAAATGATTTAAAGCATTTATTAGTTATTCCCGCCAGTGGCGTCGTTTGTTTTTATTATAACTACTTGCTGAACGACCACCAAGTTTTATAAATATAATTTATTAATAATGAATCAGTCTGGCATTTTGAAGACCATTTAAAACGACAGTTCGAGATCTATCTCGGTAAACTATTAATTTATAAAATATATACGTACGCCATTGGATGATAGCGTTTGCCATCAATCAAATTAAACTTAGTCTTATGTTTTTGTTTCAGGTTGGGGATGAAATTTTAGCGGTAAACTTGGTGGACGTGACACGGATGAGCTTGGACGATGTTGTCATCATAATGTCAATACCTCGACGACTGGTATTGGCGACGAGACAGAGAAAAGCCAGCAAAGGAGGACAAAGTTCGCCGAATGTGCAGCCCCGAGTAGAACACAAACCCCCTCCCGTGGTAGTTATCAAAAGGGAATTGAGGGAAGACGAGACTGATGATGGAGAGCTTGATCATAGGTATATTCATGTTATATATAAATAGTTATGAGGGGTTCAAAAGTGGCTCCAAATGGCTCGTGTAATATTACATATGGTACTGCTACCACGTGACTATATTTCCATGTATTTTTTCAATTTCATGTTCTGATAATAAAATCAAAAAGTATTCGATCATGTTTACTTATATATCAAACGACATCCATAAGTTAATTGCTCTTAATTATAACTTCATCATATTTGGAAAAGTATCAACAAATGTGTAGATACCTTTAACGTTTTCAACATCTACTAGGATATCTAAATCTTAACTCTCTTCGGCTAACATAAGTTGATTGTTTTTTTACCTATTTATCAATTTTGAACCGTCGCTTATCAACCCTTAGTATCACTTGGATTTGCATGCCATGTTGTTTTCGGGTGTATCCAAATACGCGGCATCCATACGTTAATTGTTCTAGTTTCGTGAAAACTTTAAGAGAAGAGAAATTTCTTAGATTATCCAGCTTGGGATTTCACTTGTTTTTCACAAGGAACTTGATGGTAAAAATGGCATCCATTCGAAATAATGAAGCATAAATGTGTTAGAGGGTACTGGTCTATACTAGTTCTATGCTAAGATTATAAAATATGAATATAAAGATTGCGAAAATTACATCGGAACCCTCGGATTACACAAGTACGACAGAAAAACAGCTGAAAGAGAGAGAAAGAATAATTATGCGCGGTCATTAAGGCGTGTACTTTGTTTCACCTTAGGGGTGTATACTTATTTCCCGAGACTGGCCGAATGCTCATTGCCCCCCTATTTTAACCGCTGTTGCCAGAAGCGCAGATTAATTTGTACAAATGATATTTTTGTCTCGTTATCGTTGACTTTTTTTCGAAGTCATGCACAATAGGTAAAACAAAACACTTTCAACCGGCAACATTGTCTTTTACAGAGAGAATTCACATTTAAACTGCTATTCCTAGGTCTTTTCGCTACAAACGTTGATCACGCTGGAAGCGCATGCCATTGTATTTTATGTTTAGAATAGGTGTAGGTACCTACCGACTTATTTTATTTTTTCAATTCAATTTATTAATGGAAGGGATTTTTAGTTTATTAATTATGGTTCTCCCAAGAAATGCTGTTTTATTTTCAAGTTACAATGGCTAAAATAATATCCTATTGTAGTTAGAAATTGTCAACTTGGTCTGAAATGATCATGTTGACAAAAATGAATTTTAAGATGTACAGGTTACGTAATAACGATTGTATTTTTTCATTTCTTCAACACCCTAACTCTTTCCATGTTGGGAGCATACTGAATACCACCAACTAGTGAATTCACTCTGTAAAGGAGCATTCGGCCAGTCTCGGGAAATAAGTATACACCCCTAAGATGAAACAAAGTGATGACCGCGCACAATTATTCTTTCTCTCTCTTTCATATATCCTTGTCGTACTTGTGTAATCCGAGGCGAGGGTTCCGATGTAATTTTCGCAATATATCAAATGTATATTATTTTTTACAGAGATTCTATCAGACAGAGACACACAGGTGATGGTAGAGAAATGTCCGAATCGAGATCTCGACTTGGATTGGGTCTATCGTCGTTGGATTCCCGACATTCAGCACACCAGTCTGTAGACTCGAACGGTTTAGATTTGTACTATAACAGTCGACCGCCCGATACAAATTGGGGTTATCAGCCGCCTCCTCCAGTAATTACCGAACAACCCAAGTCGAATATGCAGCATTTTCAACCGTACGAAAGAAACTACCCGAATACACTAGAAAGTTTGGCCGAAAAAGTTCATTCTTTCGGTATGAGCAGGAGGATGTCGGCGGGAGGACAGCCTGTCGGTCCCAGGTAATTTTTAACTTTTTTTATTTGTTATTTTTCAAGTTTATAGTTTTTTTTGTCCGTGCCCCATTTAGCCACGAAACTTTATATTTTATTATAATTAATATCTTAATTCTAGAGAAAATGAAAGAAACACAAGAAACAAGTAATATAAACAGGGACTCTCTCTTAAGTCTATAGTTGTCTTTGAGGTTTTTTGACGAAAAAAATAATTTTAGGCGTCCCATTCTAGATGGTTTTGCAAGGTGGTAGTAAAAATATAATTAGTATTTTTATTGTAAAATATGCCACGGTTCAACCAGTTTTTCAGCTGTCGCATCTACCAAAATTTGATTTCCAAATAAAATGAATATTAATTTGTTTGTAAATATGTTTCATCATGGCAATTAAAACAAAGAATACTAATTTTTATAAAGAAATTGGTTTTCTTTGAAATATTTACTTTGTCACTTATTTTCTATAAAATGTCTGAAGAATTCATAATTGCCGATCTTGTTTTCCAAAAAACAACCCTCCTAAAAGTCGCCCCCAAGTAATTGGAGTAAATAAATGTCTGAAACAAAACAAATGCTAACGAGCTCTACCTAAATGGAAGCATTCAATTCCAAATCACTTGCTGTAATTTATCGATTCAACGACTTTGTTTCAGAGAACAAACGAAATATTTTGGACAACGGGGTAGGAACATTTCACGCAAACAATCATATTGGCGGGATTTGGGAAAACAATAGCTTTTCATCAACATAGGCGTAACTAGGGGCGTGTGGAAAGCGCATTAGTTTTATTTTACATCCGATAGAGTGTGTCTAAACTCTTCTAAGAAACAGATACTATAACATACTAATAATATACTATTGAAGTTTTGCTTTAAGATGTGGTATAAATTAGAAATTAGAACCGGTTGGTTGAGCGGGTATCCAAAGCTGAAATCTCTCAAAGATTCCAGAATGAAAACATCTCACTCAGAACCATTTAGAGAGCGAGCAGAGAATACCGTGTCTGAATCTCCAAAAAAGTGGAAGACCACGTGCATTTTCTGCACAGAGGTCAGAGATATTGCTGAGAAGAGCAAAAAAACAGGATTTCATTTTTTTTTGTCTGATCAATTCCCTAGATTGATGAGGAGAGTTGAGTTAACTGGCACCTATCGAAATATTTTTTAGCCACACATTATTATCTGTATTTTCAATAAAACCGTTCAACTTGAAATTTTTTTTACTTATTTTATATAATCTATGATGAAGATGAAAAATGAAATTTCGTTTCATCACATTTATAACCTCAAACTACGTTACAAAGTAAGTAAGGTGTTTTGTTGTTTTACCACCGAAAACAAATGGGTTGGAAACAATGGTCAACTTAGTTCCTTTTCAAGTTTAATAAAACAATGCTAAACAGCCAAAAGAAAAATTAAAATTTAATTCACACTCTGTTTTATTACATTTATTTTATGTTAACATAAATATTAACGCCCGACAAGGCATAATATGAAAATATTACTTCACATTAGAACTAAGACAGTGGCGTCTCGTTATAAAATTAAGTTATATCTAGCTGCTCCCTTTTAAGGGGCCATTACACTGAGTGCGTAGTAAGACGCTGAAAGTGTAAACTGCCACGACACACGCCGAGTGAATGGGTTGGAACGACAAGTTTAAAAAGGCGTACAGGATCCCGTCAATTAGTGGTGTAATTTGTCCACTTTAGTGTATCCGGCTCTTTGGCCGTAAATGTTTACATTTCTAATTTTTATTGTCGCACAGTAGTAGCCAATTACTTAGATGTACTATACAAATGGAGATAGTGATATCGACGGCGATTGGTTAAACTTATTCGAACAAACGCCCAATCAGTGTAAAATACTGAGTAGCGTGCAAGCGGAAAGAAAAATAGCGGTACTAGTATGTATAGTTTGGCAAGTTTATCTGAAGCTACGCGGCATCGGTAAGGGGCGAGGAAACATTGTGGATAT
The DNA here is from genome assembly GCA_949126875.1 of Lochmaea capreae. Lineage (NCBI taxonomy): Eukaryota > Metazoa > Arthropoda > Insecta > Coleoptera > Chrysomelidae > Lochmaea > Lochmaea capreae. The sequence continues at coordinate 6,306,409 of OX421411.1, forward strand.
CTGTCAAAAACGTACCAATGGCGTACGGTACCTATTTTTATAAAAGTATTGAAAATAATAATAATTATTATTATACAGATTGCGTAAATTACTTTGGAACCCTGGCCTCGGATTACACAAGTACGACAAGGATATATGAAAGAGAGAGAAAGAATAATTGTGCGCGGTCATCACTTTGTTTCATCTTAGGGGTGTATATTTATTTCCCAAGACTGGTCGAATGGTCCTTTACAGAGAGAATTCACTAGTTGGTGGTATTCAGTATGCTCCTAACATGGAAGGAGTGAGGGTGTTAAAGAAATAAAAAAATACAATCGTTATTACGTAACCTGTACATCTTAAAATACATTTTTATCAACATTATCATTTCAGACCAAGTTGACAATTTCTAACTACAATAGGATGTTATTTTAGCCATTGTAACTTGAAAATAAAACAGCTTTTCTTGAGAGAGCCATAATTAATAAACTAAAAACCCCTTCCATTAATAAATTAAATTGAAAAAATAAAATAAGTAGGTAGGTACCTACACCTGTTTCTAAATATAAAATATAAACTTCCTGAAAAAATAAAAATAAAAATCCATTCTAAAGGTAAACATAATTTTAATGATTTAAGTGCTCAAATAAACCACCTTCCTGTGCCAGACAATAACCAAATCTGTGATAAAGATTTGATCTCATATCTCTAAGATTATTTGGCGTAATGCTGGCACAAACGTGCTGTATTTTCACCATCGAAAAAAAGTCAACGATAACGAGACAAAAATATCATTTGTACAAATTAATCTGCGCTTCTGGCAACAGCGGTTAAAATAGGGGGGCAATGAGCATTCGGCCAGTCTCGGGAAATAAGTATACACCCCTAAGGTGAAACAAAGTACACGCCTTAATGACTGCGCATAATTATTCTTTCTCTCTCTTTCAGCTGTTTTTCTGTCGTACTTGTGTAATCCGGACGGTTCGGATGTAACTTACGCAATCTGTATACTTGAATTCAATATGGATACGAAATAGTTCAAAATCTGACACTGACAATACCAACGCCACTGGATAATCAATGTCAGTCAATTGACAAAGTGAGAGGGAAGAACACACGCACGCGCTTGCCAATAGGAAGTTAGTCGCTGAGCAACGAAGGCCTTTCGATAAATTTCACCAATAGAGTTAGTTCGGAGGGCGTGAAATTATGGTTTTCGTACAACGCTGCCAGAGTTTGAAGAAGCCCATAACAAATTTGGAAAAGTGTTCATCTTTTAATATCCATAAATTGAAAAAATAATGTTAATAGACAAAATCCAAGGAACAAGCACATTGAAGAATTAACGTTTAATCATATTGTTAATAATAAAAAGTCTAATTAATATCAGTACATACTTAGCACTTTATCTTTTTCATAGTTAAACATGGCAATATCGAATGTTTTCGACTGCATTCCTTTCACGGCTTCAGATAAACTTGCCAAATTATACTCACCTGTACCACTCAAAAGTGACGGCATAGGGCGCATAGTTATTTTCTGATACAGTATCAGCCTTCTAAACGCCTTCATGGTGGAGAGTAACAAAGCAAAATAAAGACACATTTTCTATTATTAGTTTGTTTGATGTTAAAACCAATTTTATGTATCCAGGAAATAAGGGTTCTTTTGGTACATTCCTTAGAAAAGCTCACGAATATCTTCTGTCGTATAGTACTATGTACTACTACTAGTTCGTGTCCAAATCACAGTTGATACGAGCCACTCAAGTGCGAACGTGAAACTATAAAACAGGCCCTATATAACAATTTTTGATGAAAACATAATTTGTGTATTTCAAATTTTATTCATCTTTTCACATGTATACACCCTCTTCCAAACCCACCATCTCTTCCAGTTAAATTTAAAAAACAACATTAACTACACAATGCAAATTTATTACCGCTTGTTACATAATACATCTTTGTATGCTCGTTTGTACGCGTGTGACAAATGTTGCCGTGTTTTATATTCCTGTAGAGTTTCGGGTAAAAGAAAAATAGTGTGAAACTCGAAAGCAATTTGGACGAATAATTTCAAATCCCTTTCTTTTCTCGAACACCAAATTCATTAGATTGATACGAGTAGTAGATCTTATTTTATTGCCTGAAACAAAGAATATTTGTTGTTACAGGATATCTTCCCAGCAAAGTCCTTCCTCTCACTATTACGTGCAGCATACAGGTACAGGATCTAGGCGTATCATGCCCAGATCCGGTTCCGATCAGCATCTTCCACAGACTGAGTATTCAGATTACACCAGCATAACTCCAGCTGGAAGGCACAGTCTGCTCAGAAGCAGCCTCAAGTCAGGGTCAACCCTCAGCAGGTGAGAAAAAATTGACTCAATCAATAACGTCAAAGTTATAGTTAAAGTAGAAGAATTATTTATTTCTCGCGTGTGAACTACACAATTTTTTTCTTCAGGTATAACCAACGTTTTGTTGACCAAGCAGCTGTGGCAGCTCAAATCGCCCAAGCCAAATACGGCACGACGGGGTCTCAATATGCAACAGCAGGTACTATGCGTCGAACCAGAGGTAGTTTAGACTATTCGAGTGACACTGAAGCTACTTCTGGATCCAGAGCTGGGTATTATTATTACAGGTGAGTTGTATTTTTGTATAAAAATGCGTCACCAAATAAATCCAGGGCGGGTTCCTAGTATCTACGAGGATTGTCTTTCATATTCTGCAGAAAAAAAAACCAGTTGATAACTTTTAAACACTATTCAAAGTATTTCAAGGAATTCTCCATGAAGAGAGATGAATTTTTGTCAAATTTTCTCACCAATTTTGGAAGCAGTATGGTCATCTCTCCCAATTTTGTAAATGGAACACCCTATGCATTATTGCTACAAGAGGATTACAAAAATATATAATACATAAGTGAAAAGTTAATCAGATGGAGATACAGATAATTCCAATTTACTAATTTTAGTTCGTAACAAATCAGCAAAACAACATTATTTTTCTGCCTACCTCTACCCAAAGTATACATTTCCTGGCCTCACTGTAGGGAGCAAAGTTGTACTTTTCCTTCCTAGGGAAGAAAAGTATTTTTCCTCCCTAGTACTTACACGTAGTACTACCACAAATTAAAAATATGTAGGATGCAAGAGGTTTAAGTATTTTTTGGGGAGGTTTAAGCATTTTTTGGGGAGGTTTAAGCATTTTTTGGGGAGGTTTAAGCATTTTTGGGGGAGGTTAATTAGCATTTTTGGGGAGGTTAAGAAGCATTTTTTGGGGAGGCTATAAATGTTCATGTTCGAATGGGAACTAAGCTACCTACTTGAAACTTTATTTAAAAAACACCAGTTTTTCGTTAGCTATGTTTTTGCCCCCAAGCAAAACATAGTTTACTTAATTGAGTAGAGTTAGTGGGGCAGTAAAGGTAGTCATAACTCCTAATTGATTGACTTTCCACTTATGTATTACAGAGGAATAATGTATAGGGTGTTCCATTTAAAAAATTGGAGGTGGCGACCATAGGGTAAAGTTATAACGTCTGCATAAGCAAAGAGACGTCGCCCTTTAAATGATTTTTGACGTGTGTTTCCATTTTTCCATAAAAATGACGCCTTCAGAATTATTTGGGGTGGATAGTTATCATTGAAATGCACTGCATAGTTAAGTACTTTCAACTGTAGATTGTCGACAAGTTACTTTATCCAACTTTCCTCATTAATTTCAGGAAAATTTTCAAATTTAAGTGAAGCATCTTGTTGTTTATTCGACACCGTTTAAAAACAAAGCTCGTAGACGACGTAGATTAATTACTTTTTTTTTGGTTTTCGCGCTCACAATTTTATATGAAACGTTCACGACTTTCATTAAGATAAACGTGCTCACCGAAGAAAAATATGTGACAGGGCGTTAGCTTTCATTATTCCAGCGGAATTTATGAAAATTACATCCTATCGACTTGAATTGCGGCGATAATTGCCCACCACACGAGCGTATCTACAGAGGAAAACGTGTCGTTTTTGTATCAGTTGGAAAAGTTCACTGCATAAACGATGAATTAACTTTCTGGGTATTTAACTAACTTTTAACGACGTTACATATTCCTTTATTTTAAAATAGGACCGTATAAATGTTGGAAGTGAACGCCCAAAATCGTGGTGTACATAGATAGAAACTTTGAAGTGTTTTCAACCGTAACCTTGTTCTCACTTTAAATTAATTTGCGTCAAAGATGTAATAACCGTCAAACAAGCTTTAAGTGCACTTTCTTGTTTTCAGCCGTAATCAGGGAGCTGCAGGAGGAGTTCCGCATAGCACCATACCAACTTTGGGACGTCAAAACTCCTTAACGTCTCAAGATATCACTACTAAATTTAACTCGCTACCGCGGGACACCAGGGCGGCGACCAGGTTCGACTTCACTTTTTATCTTATATAGAATTTATAGGAATTTTATTTTCACTAAATGATTTGCTCTTTCCAGTATTTATGTTACCGTAAATACCCGAAATCTGTTAATACGCGTAATAACTAGTGAGAACCCGAAATAACTAGGAGTATCGGTAAATTCGCGTTCTTACTATTACTACGAGGTTTAGGAAAATACCGAATTAAAACTTTTATTCGGCTATTTACTGAAATTTTCAGTTAGAACGCGTTCTTTCTAAGCGTAAGTTAGTAACCACTGAGTGTTACTCGATCTTTGCAGGGATTCGCTACATTTCATCTCGCGATGTCTCGAAAGACAGAGGAAGGTTCCGCCGCACCTTGCGCGGCTCCATAATACGATATTTTATCTGAAGTTGTTACAGTGTGTACCACGCCGTTTGCCGTTTGTTACTTTGATAAACGTTGTTCTTCGAAAAATGAATTCTTCGCTGATTGCTTGGAAATAAAAATTTACGAATGATTTATTAAGTACGTGCAGTAAAGAAATATACTATTATGAATAAAGAAACTTACGAAAATCTACTTCAAGAAATAAAAGAAGCTAAACTGACAAAAAAGAAAACTACCCTACAGTATCGTCGTTTAAACCGTTTTGACATCATGGAATTAAGTGGCGTTCAGCATATTATAGCAAAATCCAAGAATGACGAAATATTATATTACCTCCCAATTGAAGAAATCTTTGATGTTATCGAAGCTGCTCACGTAGCAATTGGGCATGGGGGTCGGGTCATCTTTAGAACGGGAAGAGGATTTAGAAAAAGTCGTTAATGATGTTACCACGATGAGAGAAGAAACTCAAAGAGAAGATTCAAATTCAGAAGACGACATTGCTGAAAAAGATCCAGAAGAAGATCAAGTAAGCTAAGTTATATTGTTCACTTTTGTTTGAATTTCGCTAGTTCTATGTTTCATTTGTTCTGTAAATTTTTTTTGTGCAATAAATTAACTGAAACCAACCGCACTTTATTCACTAACAGATACTTACCTACAATATTAATTTTAGGCATCCATAAATTTTAAAATTCGGTTATTTACTGTTGTGTGCTTAGAAAGAACGCGTTCTAACTGAAAATTTCAGTAAATAGCCGAATAAAAGTTTTAATTCGGTATTTTCCTGAACCTCGTAGTACTTACGCGTTCTTACTAGTATACTCCTAGTTATTTCGGGTTCTCACTAGTTATTACGGGTATTAACGGATTTCGGGTATTTACGGTAACATTTACAGTATACTAAACTATTGAGATGCCACGAATATTCGGCAACTACTCGGTATTCGGCCACATTTTTTCACTATTCGGCCGAATACCGAATAGCAAATCATGTAAAAAATAACTCAAAGTATTAGGTACTGTTAAAGACGTTTATTTAACAAACAAATTAACATATTAATATTCAAAATCTACCAATGGTAAGTTATGATGGATGAAATAGCTATTTGTGTATCAAGAGCAGAAAGTAGTACTTTGGTAGTCGAGACAAAAAGTTGGAATCTGTCGAAACTTCCAAAAGACTTTCTGCTCTAAATACACACAAGATTTTTTCTACTATCACAACAAAATTAACAACTACCTCTCTTTTATCTATAAATAATGGCGTGCACCAAAGTTACTTTCTGCTTAAGAGCGCCAATAATATCAAATTATGACAGCTCGCGGAAAATTAGGCGTGCTTCAAAGTTACTTTCTGCTTAAGAGCGCCAATAATGTCAAATTATGACAGCTCGCGGAAAACATCAACTTTACAGTTGCTTTTCAAGGCACAAAAGACGACTTTCGATAGTGATAGTAGAAAAATAATTTATTAAGTAGTCGATTACTATATACACTGCTACCGGGAGATAATAAATAAATCTTAGAAAATTGTGAAAGGGTTGGATATTGTTTTACGTTTGCTGACCACTACTTGTAAGGGTCTGCTGTCAGATCTAGGCAAACAGATGCCATGTAAAAATCAAGTTCATTTGCAACTGAACCTTCATCTTAACAATTCCCGAAACTATCATGTATCTCAATGTATCGCTTCTGACAGCACGTCGTTGAAACATCAAAATAATTATATAATTTTAATTTTTCGTATATATAGAAAACAAAATGGACAACAGTAGCGATAGTAAAGATTTAATATGTTTAATTACGTATATTTATGTTATCTCTCTTATTATTTCTAATAATGTGATAATTTGATTAAAAATTCTAAATGTTTCATCAAAAATATAAGTTACCTATATTTACGTTCCATTTAATTAATGTGGTTGATGACTCAGTGTTAGAGACTCTTACGAAGGCGATCGAGGTTCGATTCCCGATGGAAACTTTTTTTTAAACATGGTCGTAGAGAAAGTATAGTCTTTTACTTGCGTAGAATGACTATTATTCATTTGGATGATTCCAAAACTCACTCGCTCGTTTTGGAAACTTCATCCGCGTGAATAATAGCCATCATTCTACACTCGTTGAAGAAAAGTGTCAAGCAGATATTTATTATTATCATTGAAGTTGAATCATGCTTCAAGTTCAGAGTTTAAACTCGTAACTTACGAGTTGTAACTTGTCACCCGCGGAAAGTACGCCGAATATTCGTCGGTATTCGGCCAAATAACTATTCGTGGCATCTCCACTAAACTGGGCTAAAAAAATCGAATATATTTTTTTCAATGGTGAAAATTAGAACCTTTAATATTAGTAAATCTATCATAACAACTGAAGGTTTTTTTACAATAGTCACGAACTCGTAAATTATGAATCTGAAACATTTTCCTCATAAAGGAGATTACATTTCCTACAAAAAAGCTTTCTTTATAAATTGTCGCCAAATGAACCATTTGCGTGGTAGTTGCAAATGTTCATGGCACGATTACATGAAAACGGTTAGTTGGGTATCAAATTTATAAATTTGCAGGTCGCATAAAATTGGGTTGACGACTGTAAATTTATAATGATAGTTTTTAAAAATATTCTATCCACACACCTTTGTGGTTTAGCGGAACAAAACAACGCAAAAAAGGGAAATGCTAGAACATTCCCAATTTCATCTTTTTTCGACGATTGTAAGAAATAAAGGTTCTCATACCTTTTGGTTATCTCTTGTAATTCTTTACCCTTCTTTAGATTGGCGATGAATAAGAGGTTCGGAGATAGAAGTGTGTCCCTTATACAAGACGAGGCGGACGGGGCCCTTTCGGCACCTGAAATGCCCTCCACCATACGAAGGGATCGAGGTAAGTGAAACCCAACCCGAATAGAATTCACTTTTGTTGAAATTTAAAAAATGTTTAGCCAGTTTGTTGATAATTTGTCGAAAATTGGCAACGTTGTTGTTTTTGAAAGCCTACCGATTAAAACTGAAATTCAATTGGGAAAATTCACTTAGTAAACAGTGTATACGACGTTTTTTCCGAATAATATACCGACTGCCCTATTCGAAAAACAAAATAAATTGCGTCCCAGAAATCAGAGGTGATACGGAAGTAATTTTATAATAAATATGAGAATTAATTTCAAGCGTTTATAGCTGCCAAATTTTATACTTGTCATTTAAACAGTTTTAGAGATATTGAACTGTCAAAACGTCATCGCGCACCCTGCATATAAAGTTCATTCGACATTTGACGGTTGGTATTATGAAAAAACCTATTAATGTTAAAAGAACTATTGTCTTTATTTTTTTTCAAAATTTGTAGCTTAATAGGTTCGGAAATAAAGATGGGGGTTTGTAAAGTTTTATCCCTAATAGCTATTTATTTTAAAATTGAAAAAATAGTATATTACACTCCAAGGGCCGAAAGCCGAGGGCATCATGACGCGCAGGGCCGAAATTCGCCGAGGGCATCATGACGCGCAGGACCGAGATTTCAACTTTCGGCCCGTGGAGTGTATACTATTTTTCTTCATAGCCGGTCGGAAGCGAGTGCCGCTGGTCGTAGTTACGAGTATAAATACGCATGAGAAACTCTTTCCTCCCGCTGTTATAGAGGAAACGCGTGTACTTTTCACAGGGAGTAAATGTTGAACTTTCGTCCCTGCTATGAGGGACGAAAGTGCGTACTTTCGACCGAGGTATGAAGAAAAAAATATTTATTGGATATGCCATACGGTGATGTTAACAATACTTTTTTCCTAATTTCACCCCCCTCCCCCCAAAAACTATATCTAAAATTCATTCATTTACCTCTCGCGTCGTTTTAAAGCGAAAACAAAAATAAAATATATAAATTAGGGTTGTATCCTCAAAACAGTCCCCCCAAAAATTTTGGTGTTGGTTTTCGCAGAAATATATATAAAATAGCGGTCTTACCTTTTTGATAACTTTTGTAACAGCAAAGATAGAAGGCATCCCCAAAAAACACAGATTTCAAAATCTTTTAAACCGAAATAGCTTAAAAAAATCTTTTGTCTTCATTTAATTATTCACAAAAAAGTAGCAACGCTTCGCGAAAGCCGCAAGGCTCTATATTTATTAATGGCCGAAAAAACCTGCAGTCTCACCCAAATTGGTAGACACTGTACCGAGTGTCTGATTGAAACTATCTTTCGATTAAGAAATTTTTAGATATTATTTTTACTTTATTTTAAAAGAAATCGTTTACATCCGAATCTTCATCAAGGATTAGGATAAAAGACTGGAATTGTAATTGGCTTGAGGGTATGCTGACTCAAAATCCAAATTTTTTATCAAATATAAGGTGATCGGATGAATCTACATTTTCCAGTAATGGATCTGTAAATAGACATAATTGTTCTGATCATAATTCTCACTGGATACTCCCGTGGCTCCAAGATCTCCCGACCTTGCTGTGTTGGATTTTTATCTAAGGGGTCGAATTAAAGATTTAGTTTTCCAAAAAAGGCTTGCAAATAGAGCAGATCTTATTCAACGAAAACAAAACGCAATAGACCTGAGCTCAGATAGAAGCTGCCACCCAGAGATTAAATAGATGGAAAGCATCACTGTACATTTTTTTGCTGTATTATTTGTTACGTAACTAATTGTTGGATATTGTTACAATATTTGCTTAGAAAATAGATATGGAGATTTACCATTTTTCCTTAAAATTCTATCCTCTTTCCAGTAAATGATTAAAAAATATATGATCGCATTTGAAGATTCCCAAAAAAAGTTCAAAACAAAACAATTTTTCAATCATGCCACCTAGCGACCATTAAAACCACTCGAATTAAACAACGATATACTATTTCATTAGGCATTGAATTTCCTTTCAAATGATACTAAGTTTGTCAAAATCCATGAAGCGAAACAAAAGTTACAACAGTTTAAATAAATATGAAAAACATTACAATTTCTAATAACACAATGTCATAAATCCTTCTTCTATAATTTTAGCTGAAACCTCTATTAAAGACAGGAGCTGATTGTAGTTGAAAACAGAGGGGTTCTTTTTATAAAAACGCTTTCCAAAACTTTCCCCTTTATGTTTTTTGCGGTAATTGGAACTCCGGCCTTCCATGGTGCCTTCCTTTCTCTCTGACAGTTTTGATATAATTAGTCTATAGGGGAAGGAAAAAATCGTTTTTCCTTCTTATTCACTCTGAGAGTTTATTAAAATAATGTTGTGAGTGCAGTTAGTCGTTAAAAATTTTAAAAAACTTTAGCACACGTCAACTTTTGAATTAAATTGTACGTTTTTTACAAATATACAGGGTGATTTCCTTAATATTGTACAAGTACTACTTTTTATTGTTAATAGAAAACCATGTTTATTTATATACACTGCCGAACAAGATAACCCCTAGGATATTAATTTAAATTATGTGGTGTAAAAGAGTAAAATAATGTGTATGAAATGCTTGAAGCCTCTAACTTATTTAAAATGCATAGTACGTTATCCTTAAGAGATGCCATCGTGGACTATGGATTGATCCTAACTAATCTGACGTTTTCTAATAAGAAATGGTAACAAAATTTGCCTTGAAAAAATAAAAATTTGACCGCTGTAAAAATCACAATGAATTTTGTCAAGGTAATTGCTGGTAACGGTTTGTTTCCATTTTATTATCGATATCCAAATAGTCGACTGAAATTGTTCCACACAAATCGAATCGTTTCGTATGTATCGATAGGCGTCAATTGGAAAGAAAAAAAGTTATTTAGAAACATGGGATTTCAAACGAAATTTCGTATATTCCTCGAGGGAATACACTATTATCAAGGGGGATTATATGTTGCTCTGATGAATACAAACATTCGCGACGTGCTATTCTCTCTTTGGTGATAAAACTGGAAAAAATAATATTAATAAATTGTTCATCATATTCAAAAACATCGAAAAAAAGTTTCCACAATAAAATATTCTATAGCAAGTGGGATTTTCCTCCCCAGGACCCTCATTCTTCAGTATCTGGGAAGAGAGCGTTACCGGAAACCTTCCCATGAAAGCTAGTTCACTTTCACTTCCGGATACAGCTTCTTGAAAGCTCGAGAGTACCAAAGAGCAGTGTTGCCGCATATTCAAGTGTCATTGAAAGTACCAAATCGTGTATTGAAGTTCAGGAATCGAAATAGGAGTTATTCAAAATTTAACCTCACATTTAAATTTTGTGCCTCATATTTTCATTAATTTTCCATCTAGACTCAGGTGTTATAGGTTAGGTTAGGATACCAGAAAGAAAGGACTGGTAGAGTGGGAGGCACAATCCATCTGGTATACAGACGGCTCAAAAACCATTAATGGAGCTGGAGCCGGTGTCTACAGAGCAAAGCTAAGGACTAAAATCCACATAAGCTTATGAATCTATGCCACAGTGTTCCAGGCGGAAGTAACTGCCATTGAACACTGCTCAAGAGAAATAGCAAGGAAGGGAGTGAATAACAAAACAATAATTGTTATTTACTCGGACAGCCAGGCTGCACTAAAGACAGTAGATTCTTGCCAGGTCAATTCACTATCTGAGCTAGCATAATAGAATATTTTTGGCCTGGGTACCAGGCACAAAGGACACAAGGGCAATGAAGAAGCTGACGAACTGGCTCGAGAAGGAGTAAATGCTCCCTACATTGGCATCGGACCCTTCTGCGGTGAAGGCCTCGCAAGACTGCGTTTTCTAGATCTTGGCAAGGAAAAACCAAGGGCTTACAAGCGACCTCGAAAAGCCTTTGTCTAGGCTATCGAGCCTCGTTAGGAGATTAAAGCTAGACGAAGTTATAATGAAGATTTAAACAAAGTTTTATTGTTTTATTTCATAGTTAAGTATGGATCTTCATCAAGTAAAAGCCTCATCTTTAAAATTCTAGACGAAGTACTTTAAATAAATCAAAGTGTCACAATAAATCATCAGATTTCAGTGACAGAAGGCTGACTCCAGCTCTACCAACCACCTAACCTAACCACAAAAAATGAAATGATTTCGTTAAGGCAGAACATCACTTCTTATTTCTATTCTATTATAACGTTGAAATTATCATCAGTAATTTAATAATTTTAACTTATAAGATTAAAAACCCTGGCGGTAGTTCGTACGATCACCAACAATTCAATAATAGGGCTCCTCTCCTTTTTCCCGTATCATCTCCACCCTTTAGATACATCATTAAACGCACTTCCAAAACAATTATTAATTTTCATAACTAAAGGAAGAATACCATCGTCAACTAGTGTGTTCTCTTCAGATGAATACAGACAATGGTTGAGTCGAACTCCATCTACTTCTGCAATCTATGAACAAATTCGTGCTTCGAGAGATGTCTTGAATCAACAACGTGCCGCCAGATTCACCTACAGCGCTGAAAATATTCATGACGCTTTGAAAAACGTAAGTAATTATTATAGTTTCCTGTAAATTGTCGTACTTAGTGAAGCGTGTTACCAATAGATATCTAAGTATAGTATATTTAATACTATTATAATGCCTCACAAAGTTTTTGAACAATATTTTTCAAAAAACAATGACCATTAAACTAAGTCCGGGCATATAGCCCGAGAAGTAGTTGTTTCTTTTTAGTGGAACGATCATTGTTATTTGAAAAATGTTTTTCTAAAACTTTGTAAGGCGCGTATTAAATATTTTATACTTTGATATCTATTCTTAGTTGGAACATATTTAAGAGAAAGGAAAACACTTTTTTATTTTTCGAGCTAAATTTATAAAGGGGGGGGGGACATTAAAAAATATTTTTCCTGAAATTACTGTAGGCTCGATACACAGCCTCGTTGATAGACGTTAAATTCATAGCGATGCGGATGATGCAAACTGACTGTCGAAAAATATGGATATGCAAACTGTTGGAGTAGAAACATAACTTACCTAAAACTTTGGTCGTTTCTTGAGGCTTCCTTGTGTGTGTGAGGTTGTGATATTGACTGCAGATACTCACGGTTTCATTAGCCTAACCAATTTGAGGCTTCCTTAGACCCTGATTGATTGATCGAGGGAGGATTTCTCCAAGAAGAACCTAGTGAAAATACTGTGGAGCCTGATAAGGGCTACTGGCACAACCAAGAGCAAAAAAGCCCAAGGGCTGATGTGCCGAGGACTCTAACTCTCTGACTGGTGGTGCTGAACCAATCAATCAATCAATTAAACCTTAACTGCAAGGCAGGTCTCTAGTACTTTGAGGCTTTTGCTGATTTTTTAGCTTAGTTTTGCCGTTAAAAATGGACACATAGTGAAAAGTAGCGAGATGGATTGGGTCTTAATTTATTTAGCTTTGTCGATACATGATTAGGATTGTGTAGATTCAATCTAGAGAGTAAAGTTAGCTTAGAATTTATGTCGTTTTAGATGGAAAGTGGACTGTATAGTGGTTATGGTCGACCAGGAGCAACTTCGACGCTCGATCGTCATTTTACAAGGTCACAAACGTCAAATATTCCTGCGAGATCCTTATCAATTCAACATATCACATCATCAGGTAAGAATTCAAAAAATGTTACTTTTCCGAAAATCCTTCGTGATCTTTGACATTTCTGACAAAATCTCACCGTTTTGCACGTAAGTTATTTGTACTACCAACATAAAAAGTTGGTTATTTAAGAACACAGCGACATCTTTGGTAAAAATAATGACTATTTTTTCAATCACGACACTCCTGACAACTACAACAGATGCCTTTGGATATTCTGGCATTATCTGGCATTTTTACTCTTGCTAATGAGGTACTATTTACTGCCTCTACCAGTTTCGAAGGATTGAAAATGTCATCCTTACTTGTTAATATACATATTTTTAATATCTACTTGTTTAAAATTTAGCATTTTTAATAGACAAATGAAGAAATTGCTCCTTTATGGTATATAAATATCATATAAATCGTGGGCTTAGAACCTAATCTCAAGTCCAATTTTATTGAAACTGTACTGTAAGTCCTCGGTTTGAATTTACCGCCTAAAATGTTGAAAAACAGTTGATATTCTAAATATAAATCGTTTTAAATATTGAGAGCAGAACTATCGTATGTAGCATAATTTTGAAATATGTTGGTGCAGAAGTATCCAATATCTCTTAGGTAGTGAGACTTAGGTTACTTCTGCAGGCAGTATTTAATTTCGTTTCTATTGTATTCAACAAAATTAAAGATATCTTTAGTTTAATAGCTAAAAAGCTAATGGGCAGGTTTAATACTACACGGAATAATATGATTGACAACTTTAAAATAGCTCTACGGATTATTTCACTATTTAGACTTGAGATAGTTATGCTCCAATTCTACGAAATAACACATCGTTCAGTATTTTCAATCTCTGTAACTGCATGAACAGCTTCCATCAATATTCACACGGAGAATTATGGAATCAATGCAAAATTAGATATTCAGATTTTCTCACAATCCTCATTGAAAACGGTGCAAATATAATTTTCCTCAAGGATTTTTGATACTTTTATTCATTATATATCTTAAACCTTCAGGAATGTAATAAAAATTGTTTAAAAAAATTCCAGCTCTAAGTAATTCGAGATCTCCATCGATGCGGCGTATGAGACAGCTCCTCGACCTCGATTCCGTAAGAACTGGAGCTCCCAGTCCGGTGCCGACTCCTAGTGGCACACTTCCACGAGGTCAAAGACAACTTGACATCAACCCCGCTGAATTCTTGAAATACAAACTCGACAAGCCGGCTGGAATGGTAGGAGGAACCTCGATAACAGGTTGGTATTGTTACATGGAATATTTACTATTTAGGTCAAGAATTTCTGTTTGATCTTATATTGTCTTTTTCAAAAGAAAACCAAATTAAACGAAGAAAGGTGAAAAAGAAGTTTATCGATTTGTGAAGGAAAACGTCTAATTGGCAGTGAAAATGGATCATTTTTCCATAAAATTATTTTACAAGACTTAGGACAACCAGTTTATTAGATTTGGATAGTGGCTTCGCAAATTTCACTCAAACTATAAGTCAACCAGTGTCTAAGACTTCGTCAATTTGCTGCGTAGTTTTTACTCAAAATTAAAGACAGCTAGCGTCTTAGACTCCATCAGTTTGCTACGCAGATTTTGTCCTGATTTTAAACCAGATCCTCAGAATTCGTCAATTTGCCACGGAGCTTTTTATCTACATTAAAGGACAACCAGTATCTTTGACTTCGTCAATTTGCTGCGCAGTTTTTACGAAAACTATAAGACAACTAAATTTTTATTTGTCGTCAATTTGCTGCGCAGCTTTTACCCAAACTTAAAGACAGCTAGCGTCTTGGACTCCCCTAATTTGCTACGCAGTATTTGTCCTGATTTTAAGAAAACCAGATTCTCAGAATTCTTCAATATGCCAAGGAGCTTTTGTCTTCATTATAGGACAATCGGTATCTGTGACTTCGTCAATTTCCTGCGCAGTTTTTACTCAAACTATAAGTCAACTAAATTTTCATACGTTGTCAATTTGCTGCGCAGCTTTTACTACTTTTTTTGCTTTGATTTTAAGTAAACCAGATTGTCAGAATTCTTCAATTTGCCTCTGAACTTTTGTCTTCAATATAAGACAACCAGTATCTTTGACTTCGTCAATTTGCTCCGCAGTTTTTACGAAAATTATAAGACAAATAAACTTTTATACGTCAATTTGCTGCGCAGCTTTTACCTAAAATTAAAGGCAACTAGCGTCTTAGACTCCATTAATTTGCTACGCAGCTTTTTCCCTGGGCCTTTGTCTTCATTATAGGATAACAAGTATCTTTGACTTCGTCAATTTGCTGCGCAGTTTTTGCGAAAGCTGTGACAACATTTAATTTAACCAGATTCTGAGAATTCTTCAATTTGCCACGGAGCTTTTGTCTTTATTATAGTGCAACAAGTATCTTTGATTTCGTCAATTTGTTGCGCAATTTATATCCAAATTTGAACTAATTCAACTTCTCAGACTTGGTCAATCTACTGAGACAACTTTCACCCAAATTTTAGATTAATCAGTTCCTTAGAATTCCTATATTTGCTACTGCTTTTACCCAAATCCAAGATCAGCAAATAGTTTGAACTTCGTCAATTTGCTCCGCAACCCTTCCCAAATTTTAAGAAAACCAATTTCTTCTTAGACTTAGTCAATTTGCTGGAAAAGCGTTCACCCATATTTCACAGGTCATCCAGTTTCATATACTTCGTTGATTTTTTAAGAAACTTTTCACTTATAATATCACAAGAGCTTAAAATATTCGTGCCCGAAAGAAAATTTCCGGAAATAATTTAAGCGTGCGTGGTATTCAAAATTTCACACCTTAATTTGGGAAAAAATTATTAATATTTCACTGCTTGTCAAGATGTGAAAGGTATTGTTGTTTTTGACATAGGTTGATTTGTCATTTTTGTTTAACCGGTTTAATTTAAAACGTCTGTATGTTGAGTTTAATGTCGCTATTTGGAAAGAAAATCAACAAGTAATTGGACAAGAAATTTTGCATTGTTTACAGGTATATCTATATTATATAATGGTTGTAGATCATCTGTTTACCTTTTCAACTGTCAAAAAGTTCCACCTAAATATCGTGGCCCCTCGAAAAAATTCCGGAAATGTTTTTAGTTGCCATGGTAACTAGTCAAGATTAAGGCATCTTATTAGTTGAAAAGTAGTGGTGTGAAATTTTCAAATAAATTTGTGAAGAACACTTTTTAGACTTCGTCAATTTGCCTAGCAATTTACACCCAAATTTAGAAATCTTAGACTTCGTCAATTAGCTGCAAAGCTTCTAGACAAACTCACAGATATAGCCAGTAAAGTAGACTTCGTCAGTTTAATGCGCAATTTTTTCAAAGATTCATCTACATTATTGTAAATTGATAAAATGTTTGTAGGTCTGTCGCAACTAGCAGCAGGATCAGTAGGTTTACCTTCCGACGAACCCATCAGCGGAATGCTTTGGGTCCATTTGCTTGCAGGGAGAGGATTGCGTCCTTCTACGGGCACATCTACAGCAACCACTCCCGTCACACCCAGCGGAGGTCAACCAGCAGCTATTACAGGTTAATTTTGTTTTAAACAGATTCTATCTAGTTAATATTTTTATTGTTTTTAATTGTTTAAATAAATTTCAGGACCAACGGCTGTACGAGACCTCTACTGTGTTTTAGAATGTGATCGTGTTCATAAAGCTAGAACAGTGGTGAGTGGAAAATGTTTAAAACAATTTGGTTATTTATTGTTAACATTTGCTCTTGAATGTTAGTTCTTTGTAACTCTGGTTTGCATCGGAAAATGGCCTTGTACTTATATAACAATTTGAGAGCTTTTGAAGTATGTAAAAATGTTTAATTTGTAGGTACGAACTGGCGATCTAGTTTTCGATTGGGACGAAAGTTTCGAGCTCGATTTAGTGAACAACAGGGAATTGGATTTATTAATATATTCCTGGGATCCTCAATATAGGCACAAATTGTGCTATAAAGGCTCCGTTTATTTGCCCACTCTGCTCAAGTCCGGTCCTATACACCAGTTAGCGCTTAAAATTGAACCGAGAGGTAAAAATCGTTATTTCTATCAAATATTTTTTTTGCTGCTATGGTTAAACTGTATTCGCTTTTAGGCACACTATATTTGAGACTGAGACACACCGACTCCCAAACTTTATACCGACGAAGACCTCTTTCCACTTTAACTCTTTCTAGGACCACGCCGCTTTTTGGTGTGGATCTAGAGACTGTGGTAAGTTTTTTACTTTAATTAACATAAAAAGTATAAATTAATGCAAAAATACTTTGAATTTGTACAATATCCTTATAAAATTCCATATTTTCCCTTCATTCCACAAGAAAATCAGTTTTAAGATATTGGCTCCTTGTACGTATGTATGTGTGATGGATGATGTGGTGACATTCATTGAGACCTAAAAGATCTATTGTGCCCCCTTAAGTTAGGTTTATGGTTAGTGGGTCTATAAGGCCCTCCACTGCGACTCGCAAGTGTCTATTGTAGCTCTTGTGCCCCCTAACTTCTACTAAGTTCCCGAGGAACGTCTCAGAGGCTAGTAGCTCCTTCAGTTCTATTTCCCTGAGGAAATTTAGGATATCTGCAGACTTCAACTTAGGTGAATGTCCCTCTTCTATCCAATAATCCTATAGGCACTAAGCCCTAGGATTCTGAATTGCGCAGCAATTCGCAAGTATGTGGATTGAGGTTTCTTCTTCCATGCCACAGAATCTACATTCTTTTCCCTCCTCTATTTTGAGCTTTTTCAGGTGTCCGTTCAGGCGGCAATGTCCGATAGGATCCCTGTTAACTCTGGTGCAGTTTTTCTTTTACTTATGCATTCATTTGATCTCAACGGGTTGTAGCCATCCAATGGTCAGATCTTCTCTTTCCTTCGGCTTTGCCTATTTCTTCCAATATTACATTGGGGCTGATATCGTAAAAGAGTTCCGCCCTCCAAAAGGGTCTTTCAGTCCCCCTCTTTGCTATTTCATTTCCTTCTATTCCAGTGTGTCCTGGAATCCACAGTAAGGTTACTATATTGTTCTCGCCTAGGTCATTGAGTATACCTAGGCATTCCCACACCATTTTAGAACTGGTTACACAAGAGCTCAGTGCTTTAATGGCTGCTTGACTAATCCAATCTTTTTCCTTCTATATCCTTTGTCAATTTTGAACTGGTCACACTTTCTTATGGCGTGAATTTCCGCTTGAAAAATACTTGGGGTTTTTCCCAAGCTTTCAGAGTATTTGGTTCCTGGCCCGTACACTCCTATCCCAGTTCCTTCTATTGCTTTTGAGCCGTCTGTGTACCATTGAATGGCATTCTTTCCAAGTGTGGTATTTGGATCCCATTCCGTCCTGTTTTGCTTAATTCCGTAACGAATTCCTTTGAAGTTATACCTTTTCATCATACCATCTTGTGGCATGTCCCAGGTTTTTTTGCTCGTTAACGATCAACATAATTTTATTGATACTCTTTCAAGGTAAACCGAGAAAGTAAGACTGGTGGCGTACCTGGAGGAGTACCCACAGGTTTAGTATCCAGTAGTCAACATAATATTCCCATTATAATACGAAGATGCGTTGAAGAAGTTGAAAGGCGTGGACTTGACATTATAGGTAAGTGTATCGAGGGTGGAAAATAACAAAAATTACGATTACTCTTTTTTTTTGGTAGGTCTTTATAGATTGTGCGGTTCTGCCACCAAGAAACGCATTCTCCGAGAAGCCTTTGAAAGGAACAGCAGATCAGTGGACTTAAGTCCGGACAATGTACCGGACATAAACGTCATTACTGGTGTGCTGAAAGATTTTCTTAGGGAATTGCCGGAACCTCTTTTCACCAAATGCCTCTACCAAATGATGGTGGATGCACTAAGTGTTTGCCTACCCGACGACCCGGAGGGTAACGCCAAACTTATGTTCTCCATATTGGATTGTTTACCTAGAATTAATAGGGTGAGTACTTCGAAATTACCCGATTTTAACCCATCGGATTTTTATTCTATATCAGGGGCGTACATAAAATCTTTCTTTTTTGTCGAAAATTTCCATGTACCTATCATGGGCGTACAATAGAAATTTTTATTGGGGGTAAATTTATTTGTGAAAATTTCCTACTATCATAGATGTTTTATGGGGGGTTTAATTTATTTGCGAAAATTCTCATTTATCATGGGCGTACGGTTGAATTCTTATGAGGGATTAATCTAGTACTGAAGATTTCTATATCATGAACGTACTAAAAAATTTGTATTAGGGATTGATTTATTTGAGAAAACTTCTCATCATGAGCGAACGATAAAACATTTTTAAAAGGGGTTCATGTGTTTGTAAAAATTCTCTTCTACCATGGGCGTATGATACAATTTTTCAAAGGGGTTAATAAATTTGTAAAAATTTCCCTCCATCATAAGGGAACGATTAAATTCTTATATGGGATTAATTCATTTGTAGAAACTTCTTATCATTGACGTACGAAAAATGTTTTAAAAGGGGCTAATTTATTCGCAAACATTCCGACTAAATTTTCATTACTAATCAATTTATTTGTAAAGGTTTCCAATTATTCGCGAAAAATTTTCATTTACCATAGGCGTACAATAAAATTTTTGAAAGGGGTTCATTTATTTCTGTTTCCACCTTTATCGGCCTATTATCAATTTCATTTTCACACACAATTTTTTATTTTCGCAGGCTACA
This sequence comes from Lochmaea capreae, assembly GCA_949126875.1. NCBI lineage: Eukaryota > Metazoa > Arthropoda > Insecta > Coleoptera > Chrysomelidae > Lochmaea > Lochmaea capreae. The sequence goes on from OX421411.1 coordinate 6,326,393, forward strand.
TTAATATTTTTAATGGATCATCTCGCTTTAGTCGTATCGTCCTCGGATCGTAATAAAATGTCTGCCCAAAATTTAGCGACTGCCCTAGCTCCCCCGTTAATATTACAAACTAGTGATTCCATAACCCCTACGTCGACAACTAAACCCCATGAAATCGAATATCAGCAACCCATTAGCGTCCTCAAATATCTCCTGCAAATTTGGCCGACGCCGAAACATCATCACTCAGGTAATGTTTAGTTGTTCTTTGGTGAACTTTTAGTGCTACATTAGTTCAAAACTGGGTACGTTGAGATACTTTTCTTATACCCACGGATTTGTTCATAACCACAAAGAAGCTATTAAATTGTGTTGGACTTCACCAAATCTTATTTAATCACAGATATATGTAAACTTCGATGGAAAAAAAGTATTTCAATGTAACTTACATGTGTTATAGTCTCATCTCAGCCATGATATTCATCAAATTTTTTTTGGTACAGTACATAAAATTCAATAGAAATTTTTTTAGATGGCTTTGTATGTACATTTTATGTATAAACGCTTTTAATTACAACACCCACATATATTATCAACTACAAAATATATCAAAACCATGTACCAATTCCATCCATGTCCACAATTTTTTTTTTGTACATTATACCACAAAATATTCACCATAACCTAACCAATCCATCAAAAACACCCATCGTCATCCACCGCCCAAACTTTTGGTCATGGTAGATGTGTTTTAGCCATAGTAGATGAAAAAAATTAGAATCAAGGCCACATGAAAATAGGTCCAGGTTTGAATTATCGAAAAAAAATTATTGCACAGGACGAGTTTTGGACACTAATATCTTCTTCTCCCGATTATTTTCCTTGAGACTTCCCTTGCCTGTATCACTGCACCTACTTCGTCTTCTTTTTCTGATCTCTTCATGCCATGCTCCAACTTCTATACTCCATATTATTGGTGGTCTGCGTATTGGAATCCACGTGTTCTGCTTCTTAAGTAGTGAAGAGCAAAATCTGTCTGTCTTGCAAAATGAACAAGTCTAAGACCGGACAAGCAAGTCCGAAACCGTTATCAAGACTGAGATCTAGCTCTCTACTCCCATCTCTCTTCTTACATTCTTTCACCATGTTCTTGCCAAAAATCGCTAGCGTGTTCCAACCACTCCTAATTATTCTCTAATATTTTGATAGAACTATTCTAGTAACCCCAATATCCATATTTTGTTGTCTCACATGCAGTACTTCGCATGATTTCTGTCAACTAACTCCTTCTTAGACCCATCCCAGGTCTTCAGGAAGCGACTTCTTATGATACAAACAACCATTACTTCGTTAGTTAATTGGAAAAAATATAATAATTTATTAAGAGAGATATTTGAACCTGTGATCGACTATCAAGTAGCCTGCGTAGTTTGTATATCGATGTGTGGGGGTGTTGTTGGTATTTAGAGGGGGCCTTTCCAGACAGGTCGGCGCGGCAGGCCATCCGGGCCGCGTGGAGACAGTCGCAGTGCGTGTCCTCCTCAGGGAGCGGCGGTAGCGGCTCTACAATCATCGGTGGGACCAGTGGGGGGCAGAGAGCCATCTCGGCTCTCAGCGGCTCCGTTTCCTCCTCCTCCTCGCTCAGCAGTCTCGGGCCCGCGCGGCCCACAGCCACAGGTCCCATTACACCAGATACTAGTAAGTATTTTTTAGTCATTAATTATGATTGATTTTTTATACTTATAACAAAACACTGTCACGTCAAGTGTCACACAAAACGTGATTTTGTAGTACCTAATGTGGCATTTATTTTAAAAAATTTCTAGGGCCCATCATCAGCAAGCAAAGGTCCTTACCGTCCACTATCTCCTCGGGTAGGACCTCAAGCCACCTCCTCGGCAGGAGTGCTTCGGCCGCGGCAAGTGATAGTCTCTTCGCCAGGCTCTCCAAGCAGCAGTAGTGACTCACAATCAGGATCTGAATCAGTTAAACACTGCCTGCCCAGCCGTGTCAGTTCTCCTGTCATCCGAGCAGCTCCGACTTCTCAAACAATTCTACGATCGTCTCCATCAGTAACCATCAACTCCCCGGGGCTGAGACACTCCCCGTCGATTACTAGCGCTGTATCTGGAACATCACCAGGACCTAGGAACTCTCCTTCTTTATCGAGTTTGAGCAGAGCTTCGCCTTCTATATTGAGTCAGGTGTCGAGATCTAGTTCGCCTGCCATGCAAGCTAGTTCCGCTGGACTTAACGTTACGCTAGGAACGACAACTCCCTCTTTCACTTCTACTTATACGAATTTGCAGTTAGCTGTTACTTCTACAGGGGGTTACGGTTGGAATCACTCCCAGTCTTCTACTTACACACAACCTACCACTTATGCTAGTACCAATCCGTTTTTAACTGGATCTTATATGAGCTATACTCCTGGAGATCCTTCTTTTTCTGAAAAATTCAATACCATCGGACCTTCGAAAGAGGTTAAATCATTTTTCGATTCCTATACTAGCGACACGAATAAATATTCAACTTTGAACACTAAAAGCTCTTACGATTCCGATTATTTATTCTCATCTGACAAAACTAACGGCATCAGTAGTCGTTACTTGGACAAAAGTTATCTAAATAGTACTTATTCGAATGAAATGAACAAGTACAGTCCTGGGAAGAACGTAACATATGACACAAGTCAAAACGTAACACAGTCTAGTAGTTCAACTTCCGGTTTACTGAACGTGGAAGAAACTCCTACGCCAACGAGCAGCATAGAAACGGAAGACAGTAATACTAGGGAAGTGGGAGAGAAAGATGTAGAAGGTGATGGAGAACAAAGTGACTGAATTCGACGCGGAAAGGGCCCAATCACTTTTTTCATTGTGGCAGCACAAATAAGTATTAGATTTAAGGATTCCTAATTAGAAAAAAGGAAAAAAATCATTCATCTTCGATGTATCTATCATTATAATGTCTTCATTGTCGAACGTTAAGGAATCGTACGAAAAAAAAGTATTATGTATGTAAGGTGTGTTTCAATTTGAGTCGACAAGTCTTCCATATTAATTTAAACGTTTTAAAATTGCTACATCAAAGGAAAAATACTAGAATTAATCTGAGGCTAGGTCCTTTTCTTCAGTCTTAATGATCCTAGACTTGTTTCTAGCTCTATGGAAGCTGCTGTAGAGCTACCATCATCTCTATCAGTAACTGTGGACATTCTCCGTTCTCAGGCTCTAGCTTTTCTTCCTTCCTACTGCTTCTAGACTTCTTCCTAGCTCTATCGTAGCTGCTGTAAAGCAGGGAGAAGTTTCTACCATCATCTTCATCAGTAACAGTCTAAATGATGCTAGACTTGTTTCCAGCTCTATCGTAGCTGCTAGAGTGTAGGGAAAAGGGTGTTTGGCAAGGAAAGGTGGGGACAGAAAGTGATAGCATCTTTATTTACTGTTTCAAGTGATAGTCTCTTCGTCAGAATCTCCAAGCAGCAATAGTGTCTTGCAATCACGACTGTCCAACCGAGTCAGCTCTCACGACGTTCCTGCATCTCCTTCTTTTTATTGAGACATTCTCCGTCGATAAGTAGCGCTGAATCTGAAACCTCATCAGCCTCTAGATCTTTTTCTATTATCCAAATGCTGCTAGACTTGTTACTGACTCTATTGCAGCTACTGTAGAGCAGGGAAAAGTATTGTTCACTTCAAAAAGAAGTAGGATTTAAGAAAAGCTTTGATGATTGTAGAGGCTTCCTGTTAAGGGGGAATGGGGATAGCATAACTATTTGCTTTTTTGGGAGTGGATCGTACGTTATTTTTGAAAAAAAATTATATGAATTTATTGAATTAAACTAGTTTTGATGAATGTGTCGACTCAAATGGAATGGAACGCTAATAATAATATTTGCTTACTAGAAATCAAACTAAATCAATAGAATCATTGTTATCTAATATTTAAATTTATATAATTTTAGTTAATAGATAAATCAATATTTATTAAAAAAATGATAGAAAGTATTATCTAAATGGAATAGAAATTATAACTGTTGCGTGTAGCACAACTTTGAATTTATTTTTTTTTCTGAATGGTTTTTGAATTTTTGTTTTCAAATGTGTGATATTCACTAGATGTTATTACTATCCGTGTAAATGCATTTACGTTCCATATTACCAACATGCCGGACAAACTCTACTTAGTAAAAAATAAACAGGGTAAAAGGGATCGTATAGAAACAATTATTCTCAAAATTTCAAACCATAAAAGATTTCACTTGTTATTGTTCCCCATGGAAATAAAAATTGAAAAAAGGGTAGGGGGGGGGGGATAAATAAGGTGAAATTGTCAAAGAGGAATATTTTAGAATTTTACAATTACCCGCTTTTGGAAATATTAAAAAATAGATCAAACTTTTTCACTCGTGAATGGTTGGATTGATTTTGATAAAATTTTTAAATGTCTCGATACTAATAGTAATAGTCTCATTACCAATATCAATCTCCACGTCCCTGTGGTGGTCATTGTTTCAGCAACATCAAACAGGACTGCCAACAGGGGGTGGTAGCAACTTGCTCCCCCAAACGTGAAAAAAATTAAATGGACTAATATAATCGTACCATAAGTGGGGTACCCCATTAAATGTAGGGGGGCATCGACTAGGGCACCCAAGTATCTGGGGGGCGAGCTGGGACCTAGTGGCCTTAACAATGCACCTCACCACTTTGTTTTGATACCGATGGATTATATCTAAGCTGGGAGCCATATATTATGTACATACGGGATAGATAATTTGTTTGCACAGGAATAATTTGACAGAGGGGAATATCTTCCAATGTTTAGCTGTTCTTTTTAACGTGAGGTGTCTAATTTAGCTTGGAGTCTAGTGCCATACCCAAATATCTTTGCCTTCAGCCATTTTTTAAGTGCGATAGCTCACTGCGTCTGACCACAACATGTCTCACGCTCACTAGGTGAAACGCAGGACATTAGTAGGATCCTTTTCATCCGACCAGAGTTTCGTGACTTTGACCAAGGTACGATTACCCAAGTTTGCTGCTAAAAATAGTATTTATTGTTATGGCGCAACAGGCAGTTCCTCCGACCCCATTCTGACCGACACTAACATAAATAGAGAGTACGACAGTGTTTTCAACCCCCCCCCCCCCCAAATCTTAAGTCAAAAACCCGGAAATCATAACATTTACATGAAAATCCCTCTAAAAAATAATATTATTAAAAAATTATGAAACTGAAACCAGCACACAACTGAACATTTTTAGAATTATTTCCAGCAAATTCATTGTTATTAAGAAATTTGAAAAAATTGCATCTAAAAATACCCCTTAAAAAATCCCGTATCACTAAATTTGGGAGGGGGTTGATTGATTGGTTCATCACACCAGTCAAAGGCTTATAGTCCTCAGCATCTCAGCCTTTATGCTCTATGTGCTCTTGGTTGTGCCGTTTATGTGAAGAGACCAGTAGCCCTTATCAGGCTCAACAGTATTTTCACTAGGTCCTTCTTGGAGAAATCCTCCCTTGGATGTTCTAGTCCTAGGAGTATATATCTCCAATGAGATAATGCTTCACAATCGAAGACAATGTGAGAGGCTGTTTCCCCCTCTTCCCGACAGATAGGTTCCTCCCTATATATGCCGATTGTATGCATGTGCTTCCTTAGGGTACAGTGACCGGTGAGTAAACCCGTCACTATCCTTATCTTGCCAATTTGGGTGGGAAACCCTTAAGTTGAGAATACTGGAGTATGATTCAGTGAGCCGGTGATGTCACAACGGTGCGCTCGTTGTATTATATAAGGCCGAACTTTCTTAATATTATCAGAAAATTATAAAATTTGATGTGCTTTATCAGAAATTGCAATAAAAAGACTTGTTAAGTGGACCAATTATTTTAGAAACTCTTAAATATCCCTCAGACGCAAGTTGACTTTTACAGACAGTCACTACTCAAAATTTTTTTATCTTGATTTTAATTGTTTCTTATACAATACCCCCCAAACAACATTTGCATTAAATAGTAAGAAAATCTCAACCTAATTGCCAAAAAAATTAATAAACAGCCTGGAATATTCAATAGTATATTTTTTCGTAATACATAATATGTTGGTTTAAATCTGGAATGAAGTTTTTTGCTTAATTTCTTAATAATCCATCCATTCTTGATAATATCGATTAAACAAAAAATTTATTTTTAATCTAAAGACAATAATAATAATAATTATAATGTACAATGTAATAGTAATAATTTGAGTAATAACAGTAAAAAAATATGGATAGATAAACTACTCCACAAAAGTTGTGAAGTTCATATTCATTAGCCTATACACAGTCTTCTGCGGGGGGTGGTAACCCTTGGTCGTCCACTTCTAGGCCTTTCTCTTTTGTTTATAGCTGCTGCGAAAATACACTTTCACTCACTTGGAAAATGTCGGCAACTTCTCTCTGACCTCTCTCTAACCTAACCTCAATGATACCAATAGCCCTACTAACTTCATCCGCACTAAGTTTACGTCTAGGCATTGTTCGAAACAAAATTCTAAATTTCAAATCACAGTTCACAAAACTTCCCTAATTTCTGTGGATTGGTTTATTTCTTTATAATCAGTTTATAAACCCAATAAATACTATTTATAAATCGCTCACAATGGACCTTCGAGCCGGATTTTTTGTAAAAGTTTGTATTTTTCGCATTTTATTCGATATTATCATTAAAGGCGGTGATATAAGCAAATTTTTTGATAATTTGAAATCGTGCACAAATAAATACTAATGTATAAAAAAAACGTCACTGCCATATAACGTATTGTAGGCAGATTTCCATCTTAGTATCTATAGCGAAAAGTTTATACGCGATATTTGTAGAGTTTGTGATTCATTCTTTTTCTAGAATTTGTAATTTTTCATAATATCTTAACAGCTTAAGATGGTCTGATATCTGTACATTTTAAGATAATAATATAAACCATGTATATATTAAAAACAACTGATAGACAAAAAAAATAAAAGGTAAACGTGAATCTTTTCGATTGATTTTCACTTAATTGTTGGTATTTAAAATATATGTACAGTATTTATTTTATTTTTGTTGGTTGCCATGCAAAAATTTTGCGTTTAAGTGAAAATAAAAACATACAAAATAATTGTAGGTACTACTCGTGTGGCGTATTATATGAATATATCGTTTTTGTTACAAATAAAATGTTTATTATAAATATAATTGAATGTTTCTGTGTATATATATTATTGACATTTGATCGAAAGGTAAGTTTTTGCTATCTAAATATTTGTATGGCAATAAAAATATCTTCGAATTGTATCTAAAGGTGCGTTTTCACTGAAAAAGCGAGCACGAGCGAACTTTCGTGTATGCGAGCGCGGTAAATATGGTTGACCATGAAAAATTATTGTTAGCTAGCGCTGATTTCGTTGTATTCACTTTATCCTCGAAGCGGTTTTCAGTTTCTGTTTATCCCTTCTTTTTTATTTTTATTTTTGTTAAATGGGTCCAAAGAATTCCACAAAAGCAGCCGAATGCAATAGCCGTCTATCAATTGCAACACGCTATCATTAGACCATTCCATTTTAAATTTGGGTCACTAAAGATACCTACAAATAACCAAATTAATATTTAATTTAAAATATAAATACTTACACTCATCGACAGAAAAACTCGGCCACCTAAAATTTTCTTGAAGTTCGTCGTCCAAGAAGTTGTTTCAACGCCAAATTCTAGATAAATTCTTTGGTATTAAAACAAATTCCTGAAAAGTTTTCCAAAAATGTTGATAGCTTATTTATACAGGGTGAAAAAAACATGTTTTTCTAGTCCAATTTCTTAACATCCTGTGTAACAGTTCGGGAAATTTGTAGAGTTTACACTTAGTTAATAACAAAGACCATCCTTTTTGCTATCTTTCAGTTTTGGGTACGGTCAAGTTCATAAACCAGCCCGATAATAATAATTAATTTTAAAATATATATAACAATTTTCCACGTGGTGGCCCGGCAAAGTTGCATGCACCAAAGCGCAAGTGATCGATGTGCGAGCACTTTTGAAGATTAAAATCCCGTCCACACTGAACGAGCACGAACAAGTATTTACTTTGATGTACCGCCTTCCTCTCGATCTTTTTCGAACGCGAACAAGCAAACGTTCGCTCGCTCGCTAGCCCGTACTCACCAGAAGATTATTTAAGCAGAATGCTCGCTCGCTCTTGTTCGCTCGTGTTCGCTTTTTTAGTGAATGCGCACCTTAACGAGATAGACGTTCCATACACACTCACACACAAACGCTTCTTCCATATACTTACCTCTAGGCCCTCGTTCAAAACAAAAAATGTTCTTTTATAGAATTTTGCACGAAATACATACCAATATTAATTTGAAAAGAGATGTTCGCCTGGCTGTTATTTTGAAACAAATTTTTCAAGAGAAAGAATCTTGTCGGCAAATTTTTTTAAAGGTTTGTTGGTTGACGATTTCGCAAATGACATTTTTGACAAAATCTCGAGTGATTTGTTTAAAAATTTCATGAGCGAAGTTGCCGAAAAGCGGCAAACTTGAAAAAAACCTTGAGGAAAATTTTGCCCACACAATTTTTTCTCGAGGGGTATTCGACATGACTTTTATTTATTTATATAAAAGTTTGTTATGATAATTAAACGTTAGTGCATTATTGTTATGATGTGACTGTAGAACATTCGTTCATTCATACGTTTGGGTTGTGCTCAACAGCCCAGGCACTTGAACTGAAACTTTGTACCTTTGACATGCTGATAATTCCAATAGGCATTTTTTTTACAAAATTCCTTTTTTCCCATTTAGATGGACCGTCAAAAAAAGCCTATCACTTAGGACTTTCTTGAATGAATATCAGAACCATTGTAACAAAATTTACTATGATCAACGAACAAAAAAATTAAAATTTTATGGCTATAAAAAGCACATGTGAATTTTGCAGGTAACTTTTTTGTCTAGATCTATTAGGTCTAGATGAAAATCACCCCAATTTACATACATGCATACATACAGCTCCTGAAAACTTCTAAAATCGATTTTCTCAAATAATTTAATCTTCCTAAAATATCATCACGCAAAATATAGTGATGCGAAGCGAAGTCGACAAGATCTTCCACCTGAGTAGATATACTATGTATGCACGACTACAAATATAGGGAAAGCAATGTGTTAGAGAGAGAGAGTCATGACGGCAACGCGTGTGAGAGAGATATACCCGCCATTGTTCGTCCGCCGCTCTCTCTAACACAATGTTTTCCCTATATCTGTAGTCGTGCATATACAGATTGCGAAAGGGCTTTTCGAACCGTACGATTTACACAAGCACGACAAGGAAAATATGAGAAAAACAGCTTGAAAGAGAGAGAAAGAACAACTGTGCGTGGCCAGCGAAGACGTGTATTTAGTTCCAGAGGCCGGCCGAATGTCCACTGCCTCCCCATTTCAACCGCTGTTGCCAGAAGCGCAGACTAATTTGTACCAATGATATTTTTGTCTCGTCATTGTTGACTCCTTTTCGAGCTCATGTACTATTAGGCAAAACCAAACACCTCCATCCTGCAACAGTGTCATTTTCAAATACAATGGCATGCGCTTCCAACGTGATCAACGTTTGTAGCGAAAAGACCTAGGAATAGCAATTTAAATGTGAATTCTCTCTGTAAAGGACACTGTTGCCGGATGAAGGTGTTTGGTTTTGCCTAATAGTGCATGAGTTCGAAAAGGAGTCAACGATGACGAGACAAAAATATAATTTGTACAAATTAGTCTGCGCTTCTGGAAACAGCGGTTGAAATGGGGGGCAGTGGACATTCTGCTGGCCTCTGGAACTAAATACACGCCCTCGGTGGCCACGCACAGTTGTTCTTTCTCTCTCTTTCAAGCTGTTTTTCTCACATTTTCCTTGTCGTTCGATACATTCAGGGAAGTATGACGTAACGAGAAACGTTCGTGACTTTTACTGTAGCTTCTACTGACAACTATATACCTCTTGTCATTGCTATGTACTAAAATTTCCTTCAAATTTATACCTTTACATATCTTATTTTGAATTTACCGTCATCCAGACCTCAGGCCCTCCATATTTTGAAACGGTCTTAGAAAAACTTTCCTTAGTCAGTCCTTCACGATAGCACAGTGTGAGTGCTGAGTTTTCCACATATTTTTGGCATCATTTTCGAGATTGCTTTTTCAACCAAGCACTGTTATTTGTTTCAGTTTGCTAAATTATACCATAATTTTCTACTTACTGTTATTTTCAATAGTTTAAATTATTATTTTTTTTAGTTTTGTCAGTATTGTTAAAGAAAAATGTTTCGAAATAATGTCAGCGCTATAGTGTTACAAATTTGGTTGAAACATTTTAAGGCGGTATTTATTTCGAACAATTCTAATGTGTATATATAAATTATTAAAATATCGGAACGTCTGCTTAACTCTATAAGGAAATTTGCATAATTAATATCTACAAAGCAGAACGTTTAAATCAAAATAAATTAATAACTGGAAAGTAAATTTTTAACAATCTTCTAATAAAAAAAAATGTATAAAAAAACAACTCGAGTTTCCCTGCCCCGATGGAATCGCAAACATTTGGCGCCCAACGTGATATTTTCAAAAACTGTAACCGTACACAGCATTGCCACTTCCTCGGCAAATTTATTCAAATTAACTGAAGTTGAAGAACAATAATTCTAATATATACATTATATCTTGCTCATATACAGAGTGTTGTATATAAAAATAATTAAGTATTTGACGTAAAGTAGTGTTTTAAATGTCAAATAAAAGTTATCATAGGCGTACCAAGGAAGAGGTTCTATTATTTACGGTACTTAAACGTTTCAATAATTGTATTAAATAGAGCAGGGCGAAATTAAATTTTAAAATTATTTAAATAGTCCACTAATCGTTTACTACTTTGGGTTGTTGGGTTCAACGTTTATAAAATATACTAGTTGTCCCAGGACTTCGTACAAAAAACTTGGGAAATGATAGAGACTTAAAATAATTATAGTACTTTATAAAACAAAAATTTCTTACTCTCTTCGTTAATGAACTGTAGGGATCTAAAGTTGAAAATGGAATTTAGTTAAACTGTACACTTTTTGGCCTCATAGCTAAGTCTACACTACACTTGTGAACTCAGGTACGGACTGAAAAAATTATGTGAAGTAATATAATTATTTTCAGTATGTTAATTTAAAAATAATCTATTTTTCTTTTATATAAAGTAATTTTATTCGTTTGGCTTTGTAGATGGTGTTATGCAAATATTAAATGTGAATCCCGAATTCCAAAATTTTTTGCATTTTTGTACTTACTTTGCGGTGCTAGGGAGCAGTCATTAGGTTTTGGTGTTGAATGCATACACACATAAGAAAAAGGTACCAAGGTCTTATCAATGTGGTGAATAAAGGAAAAATAATTTAAACAATTATCTAAAAAAAAATTGTATGTACCTACATAATTTTCTATCTAAACTTTTAACCACTTTTTTGAAAAATTATTAATTTGGAAACAGTGCACTGTGAAAGACCGACTGGATATTTTCACGAGTAGGTTGAAGAGTTGTTTTTGTTTGGCTATTTTTTCTTCATTCACGAAATTCAACTTGGTCTGTACCTTCTCGCCTAAGTAGTAAATGTGGCTAAATAAATTTTAAAAAAAATGTATATTTATTATGTTAGAGACAGTGTGCTGTGGAGAGAGATACTCTAGTCAATTTTAAGTTTAGTCAATTTTAGAGATGAGTAGTTGAATTTATTATTATTAGATTATGCAAGCACTGGGAAAAACAATGAATTTTTAAACAATCAAGAACGAATAGGACGTCCCACAAAGTTTTGAAAAATTATAGTTATGTGGAAAAAATGATAATAAATTGATCAAAACGTTTTCGGCTTTTTGGTATCGTCTGAAAGACAGAATTATAATAATTGTAGAACTTGAAAATATTTTGATGAAAAGAGTGGCAACTACGCCTTTTTGGTGACCCACGTTGGGCGCATTTAACTATACTATAATATTTACACGTAAAGTTGAGTGTTCAGTGACGTTCAGTAATTTAGAACTAAAAATGTAATTTGAATTAAATAAGAGGCAGGAAAAAGGCCATAATTTTTGTAGTTTAAATATATGAAGTTTAAAAATTATATAAATAATTTAAATATTATAAACAAACTTTTATTTATAACTCTTTTCCATCACAGTTTTAACAAAAGTCACTACATTTTCAACAAACTAAAAAATAAAACAAACTCTAACCCTACAAAATCAGATAACCAGCGTTGTTCGTTGACAGAGTAATTCCTGCTTTTAACCGTGGTAATGTCTACGTGACCATCGAACCGATAAATTGTGAATATCAATAAACAAAATTAATAAATCTTGTATTGTTTACGTCAATTTTAGACAAACCTTTCCTCGAGTATTTCATTTAAATTGTTGTTTAATAAAAAAAATAAAAAACGACAAGATGATCGTAATTAATTAACAATTTACAATTTTCTAACAGTTTCGACACAAATTAAGTAAAATTATTTCCTTTGTTAAAAATTAATTATAAAATACTAAATTATATTCGAATACCGACATTTCGTTTACACAATTCTTCCTTTAGACGCTTGCCGATGCAAAAAGATAACAATGAAAATTACTATAATTTTTGATTTATAGTCTAATCATTCAAATAACACGTTACGAAGGAAATAAACAAAAATAACTTATTATTAAACTGAAACAGTTGAATGAGCGTGACTTAAATAATCGAGGAGAATTAATAATCATATCGTGGTCAGCTGTTTAAATACTTTTAAGTCAGATTTCACCAACCTGATTTTAGGTACTTCCTAAGCTGGAAAATTCGATAAGTACTGTCCTTAATCGGATTTCACCAGCCTATAAAATCCTAGCTAAACGTCTGATTTGGAATTATTTTTGCGTATAGTTGGTACCACTGCTTAACTTTAAGGCTACATTCGTAATCAATGGACGAGTTCTATACAAGAGAAATGCTGCCAACATAACGAACAAAAAAATACTGAAAAAGGTTAGTCGCATAAGGAAGTGGTTTTTCCAATCAATTTTTGGTTTTTCTTATATGTTTTGAGTCCCTTTACCACCAATCTTGTACCCCAAAAGTTTGGAGGTCTTTTTAGTTTGGGGTATTTTGCATCTTACAGTTGACGAAAAACTAATGTCAGCTGTCAACACATCAAATGTACCCATGTTTGAACTTAAGATTTGAAGAATATTTCTCTTCATATCATACCATTTTCCTTGGTCTATGCCTAGAAACATCTTGTTTATTCCTCCATTATTAATGCAGTTGTTAATTCTGAAAAATTCAAATATAAGAACAATGAAGTAGTTTCAGCCTTTCAACACACATCTTAATGAGTTCATCCTTAGACCCAGTTTGTTTAAGGAACCTGCACTCCAACCACCTTTTCAATTCCTTTACAGAATGGTCCTCTAAACGTACATTTTCTTGCAACATTGCCCCAGGTACATCCGTCGGTGAAAACACTACTGAATCCATGTCTAATTGTAAACTAATACTACACTAAAGATAGGCTGTAGAATGTCTAATAACTCTTCTCGAAGATATTTGCAACAATAAAAGCAGATCAGAGTCACACAAATCATAAACAAAGGTTAAATAGAAATTAGTATACAATAAACCAGAAACACAAACAAAGCCAAACAAATAATGCTGAACAACCTAATAGTCCTAATACCTTAAAGATACGTATATGTGTTGACAGCTGTCATTAGTTTTCGTCAACTGTAAGATGTAAAATACCCCAAACTAAATAGACCTGCAAACTTTTCGGGTACAACTCCAAACTTTTCTGGTAGAACATGGGTGGTAAAGGGACTCAAAATATATAAGAAAAAACAAAAAATTATGGAAAAAACCTCTTCTTTATGCGACTAACCTTTTTCAGTATATTTTTGTTCGTTATGTTGGCAGCATTTCCCTTGTATAGAACTCCATTCGCTGGTCAAGTGGCACTTTGACACGCAAACTAAGCAAATCTATTTCAGTGTGATCGTTCACAACGCAATTTGGCGTCAGAGTTGAAATTGAAGTCGTCGAAATTTCTTGCAAGCTGCAAACTTTCACTTGGTGCCAGCTATGGGACATGCTCATTAATTTTTGTTATTTGTTTTTTGATATATCTGACATCTGTCTGATAGTTTGACATTTTCATCGAATTGATCATCATTTCATTATTGAATTGATATTCCGCGTTATCCATCACTACTAAACTCCAGTAAGTATATATTTCTATAAAAAATAAACCCAAATTATATATTATAATTTCTAACCTCAAACTGAACTAAATATATACCCCACTCCACCTAGTCTACTTACGGCATGGTGGAACACAAATTGCACTTAGAAATTCCCAAATCCTATTCAGGTATTACCCAACTTTAGGAAATAGTTGGTAAAATCGGAGTTAAGGTAATAGCCAATAATTATTATACCAATTAGAATTAAAGGAATCCAAAGAAGCCCATTGGCAGACGTTTTAGACACGAAAATTTAGTGATGCTAGAATTGTCCGCTTCTCTCTTTAGCTTTAATGGCCTTCACTGTTACAGGGTTCGGTAAAGAATTCGACTTGTGATTTTCGTGAGATTTCCGTGTATCAAAAAAAAATAATTCGTTCTTGGTTGTTTATGTTTATTAGAATTTAATCATATAAAAATGGCGTATGTAAGAATGTTGTATGCACATATCATAATAGAATTTTTACTTTCCTATACATGACGGCTGAAGTGTGTACAATAATAGTGTAAAACCTCGACCATTTATAACCTTATCTAGCTGAAAATGCTTTGTAAAATATTGGAACAAATGAGAAATAATTTATGTACCTTAATTTAAAAAGTCATAGATGTATTTTACGACTCCCTTTTTTGGGGAAAATTGTAGCGTAATAGAAATCATGGTATTATCCCTTCCCCTTCTTGAAAAACTAAAGGCGTAGTAAAAAATATGAGAAAGAAGAATAATGAATAGGAATCTATAATTTGGAATTGGCTATTTATCACCTTCCATTAATTTGATTCCCTTATTTTTATCCATATCATTCCCTTTTTTCATTCCCTCAATGGAGACAAATCTAATGACACCTCATTGAGATACATACAGCCAGACAGAGATCAATGGAATTCGAACAAGGCCAAAGCTACATAGGAGATGAACATAGCAATAAGACTAAAAGGAAGTAAACTGGCAGGAGAAAGACCAAGCTACATATACGAGGATATATTGAAAAATTCTTAGCCGACTATAGAACCAAACAAAATTTCAATGTCAAAATATTTTATTACACAACATATTCTCCTCTTAATTGGATACATTTAATAAGGCGAACCTGCAACGTCTCTAGACCTTTCAAAAAAAATGTTTCTTCTTGCTTTGCAAACCAGACCTCCACAGCTTTTATTACCTCCTCGTTGGAAGAAAATTTACGACCTTCTAAACTTTTTGTCAATTGAGGTTAGAGATGATAGTCGGACGGAGCCAAATCTGGTGAGATATTTTCGGGGACTGACACAGAAACTGGCCTTCCCGATCGGTCATCATCTTTAATGGAAAATTTACCTCTTTTGAAGCTTGCAGTCCAATTTTTCACGATCGCATACGAAGGACATTGATCACCAAGGGTATTAAGCACATCTTCGTAAATCTGCCTACCTCTTAACCCTTTTAAATACAGGTACTTGATGATGGCTCGATACTCCAATTTTTCGATTTTCACAATTTCGGTGGACATCTTTTTTCTTTTAATTTATTGCGTAGCTCTGGTTCACTTTTTTGACGTCAAACTTCACACTGACACTTCTAATAAGTTATTGTTCGCAATATTTTGTTTATGCATGGAACTGGTGTAATCTAACTAGATATCAATACATCCTCGTATACAAAACAGTTATTAGACCTACGGCACTATACGGAAGTAAAACAAGGATATTAAACAAAAAAGAAGAAAATAAAGTGAACATATGGTACCGAAAAATACTCAGAAGGATATTAGGTGGGAAAAAAGAATAAGTGGGAAGGAAAAGGAGAACAAACCAATAAATAAGAGATTTGTAGGGAGAACAAGAAATCAACAGTGTAATAAGAGCAAAAAAACTTGGATGGCGAGGCCATATTTATATACCAGAATGGAAGGAAAACCTGAAAAAAAGGTGATTTATAATGAAGAGGCTGAAAGCCTAAAAGAGGGAGGACTGGAAGGCGAATGCAAAAGGCAGGAAACGATAGAAGAAAATAATCACAAAGCTATGTGCCTAAAAGGCCTCTGTGTAGCATTACATATACATACAGCCGGCCAAAATTTCGGTGTCATGCTATCCAAACTCATTTTAAATATGGATTCATTTGGTATTGTCCCAGATGTATCAGCGTGTCCCGACTAACTCGCGGGGACAGTAGTAGTCTTATGCAAGTACCAGACGAGCAGGAATGCTAATCGTCTAGGTCAAGCAATAAGTTTTTTTGGAGGACAAAAATATTTGTTAATTAACTTCTTATACATTTTCCGAGTATCCCATTATAACAAAACTACAGTTACTATTCGATCCTTATTGAGTAATATAAAAGCGGAATATGATAAATTAAAAATTTAACCAGAAAATGTTTATATATATACAGCCGGTTGCATCTAGTGTGAACTCTATCTTAGCCACGCCTACTAATGCGCACTGGTTACGAAATTCATAACAGCGTTTAATCACACTAAGCTAGTATCGCCATGGCTACATTTGGAAGGTTGTACATTTTATACTCTGAATACGAATAAATGTAGATGTCCGCAATGATAAAAAAACATGCAAAGACCTTATGTTTCGAATGATATACATTAATTGTCATTATTGTCAGAAAAACCACTTTTTGTTGGCCACACTAGCCTTAAACTGAACTCCTCTATTGGGAATTCAATATAAGGGATACTCTATCTGGTGGCATAAAACGGAACCATTTCTGTGTACATCATTTTATAACTTGCCATATATGCTGACATATATTTGTATAATAAATACAATTAACAATAGAAATACGAATATAATAAATAAACGAAAAGAAACCAAAGGCAACGTCTAAACTACAAGTAGTCAATAATCTTATGTAAGAGATAATTGAGGTTATACAACAATGTACAAAGAAGTAGTTCAGTTATCGCCGCTACGGCGCTACGATCTTAATTTGAATCCCCAATTAGTTTAATAGATTTCTTAGTTTAATAGATTTCTGTTTAAATTCAAGTTGACGTTGATTGGTTATTTATTTGACAACAATTTTATTAGGAAGCTCAAAAATATATTTTTGATTCGAATGCTAATCAAATTTACATATTCCAATATTTTACAAGGTATTTAATATCAATTCCTTTCCCTATATAGACTATTAAATTGTTATGTATACATACATTTTTTTTTCTCTAATATTGTCACAAAATTTTATCGATATCATAACGCAATTGAGCTTTTTCGTGCTTTTTTTGAACAAGTGTTTTTAAAAATCGTTGTATAAGTAGCTTGATGGTAAAAGTACTGAAAATTATGCAAAAAAAGTCGAAGGAGAAGACAATATATTTTATTGAATAGAGATGTGATTTCATGCTAGAAGTATAAATATAAAAAACAATCGTAATACCAAAAAAAATTATCGGGTTAATTAATGGGAGGGTTAAGATAATTAGTGACATGCCAAAAACTACTTTATCGTATACAGGGTTCGTGAAAAAGTGATGAAAAATTCAACTTCACAAATATATCAATTTTTTTTAAACATAATCTACATTCTTCTTCCTCCACTATTTCGAGCTTTTTCAGGTTCCCGTTCAGGCTGCAATGTCCCGTTAGGATCCCTGTTTTACTTTGACTTACGCATTCATCTGATCTCAACGAGTTGTAGTCACCCATCAGAATCTTTGTTTGTCTAAGCCCTACTAGATCTTTCCAATGGTCAGATCTTCTATTTTCTTCGGCTTTTCCTATTTCTTCCAATATTACATTGGGGCTGATGCCGCAAAATTGTTCCGACCACTAAAGGGTCTGTCATCTTCTATACCCCTTTCCAATATTGAACTGGGCACATTTTCTTATGGCGTGAATTTCCGCTTGAAAGATACTTGTGGTTTTTCCCAAGTTTTCAGAGTGGCCCGTACACTCCTATCCCAGTTCCTTCTATTGCTTTTGAGCCGTCTGTGTACCATTGAACGGAATTCTTCCCAAGTCTGGTAATGATATTTGGATCCCATTCCTACTTGCTGCTTAATTTCGTAACGAATATCTTTGAAAAGTTATACCTTTTTATCATACCATCTTGTGGCATGTCCCAGGTTTTTTGATTTCTAAGAAGTAAGAAGGTGTTTTTTTTTTAATGATTCCCTCTCTACTTAGTCTGTATCTCGTTCGTTCCACCAACATATGTAGTGGTGTGAGGTTGAGAATCACTTCCTTGGCTGTAGTTGGTAGTGTATGTAGCTGTCATTATTTGTGGAATTTGGTACTACTACAAAGTGACAGAAATGGTTCATTTGGAATTAAATAAATTGAGTGAAAGTATTCTTTTCACGGTATCACGAGTAGGTCGTGGTCTATCTGGATATTTTGTAACAAATAAAACACATGTTCTAGTAATAACTGTTACATTAACCATGTATTAAATGTAAATTTAGATAATCTTTATTGTTTAATTCCAAACGAGCCATTTCTATCACTTTTTAATAGTGTTAATTGATAACTACTAGTTTCATTTAAAAACATTGAAATATATGACATTTGTGAAGTAACATTTTTCATCACTTTCTCACGAACCCTGTATACAATAAAATAGTTTTTGGGCATGTCACCGATTACCTTGATCTCTTTACTAATTAATTGGGGGTATTGGGGTTGTTCCTCTAGAATTTTTCATAAAAAGGTCTGCACCTGTCATTTTTTCATTAAAAAAAGTAATATCTCGAAAAGTATACATTTTAAGTAAGGGGTATTTTACACAAATTATTATTAAAATTGGTTGATAATATACAGGGTGTTTCATTCAAAATAACAAAGTTGCTGCTCACTTCCAGACTTGTCATGCCTGTCTATGAATTTGGCATAACTTATGACACATCATACCAATTTTCATGAAAATTGTGTCAGTAGTTTCCAATACATAGACAGTGTAAGCCGTTCGTAAAATGTGTATTGTCAAGAAGCTGTTTTTAGTCGCCATTTTTCCAGTATGTCGACGCGAGCGGCAAGTATAAGAAGTGGGGAATTAAAAAGTTTGAAAGAAGTACGTCAAAAAAAGCTTCCAAAAACTTTCCACGTAAACCATTTTTCTCGCACCAAATTACAGTACGTCAATAGATTTGAAAAATTAAGGGAATTTTAGCAGAATTTTCAGTATTTTTAGTTTGCGCTTTTAAATATTTACTTTACAAGCAAAATAATATACATTATATAATATAATATAATAAAAAATAGATCCCATATTTTCATGTGCGTCCAAACAAATATTTCTACTTATAAAAACCCCTCAAAACATGTTTTAAAAATTACCACAACTCTTCTTCGACTGTACAACTTAGACTGAAACTTTGAATCCCTTTTTCAATTACGTTTGGACGCCCGTGAATATCTTAATTGTCGATTCGAATTCTTCAGCAATTTTTAAAAGACAATAACCACCTTACATGTGATGTTAACTGTAGTCGAGGATGTGTTATTTTTTTTTAGTTTTTTTCCCAGTAAAATTTTGTGAGAATATTTTTAAAAAATATGAAAGGATATAGATGTTAAAAATAAACTATAAATTATCAGTATTTAAGATAGCTTTTCAAATGGCTAGACCCTCCTAATATGTACTTAAAGTAACGAATAAATCATTCAGTTAAGCAAAATGGTCTTTATATTTATTTCAATCCCTGTTTCCATAGCAAGTCCCACTCTGGCTGTTTAAAAATGAATGTTGGCAATAACGAGAATCTTTTTAAAGGCGCGTCTACACTATGCCGCGATTTGCCGTTGGCAAAGCCAGCGAATGTAGCAACGTCTTCATTTAGTTTAGTCGCACAATGCTCAGGACGATTCCGGTATAGATTTATCAACATGCCTAGCCATTACCGGAGCAATGTCATCCACACTATTCCACACCAACGGCAGCTATGGAAGCCCTCCTGCAACTAACTCCTCACCATATTCATTTGGAGAATGAAGCCAGGAGAGCAGCTCATAGAATGCTATCAGTGGAGAGGCAAATAAATAAGGGATCACTCGGGAATGCTGAGGGAAATACAAGATCACTACATTCTTGGGATGCCCTTGGATCTCACGTGGACAAGCCCTTTAAGGTCTTCATTCCCACGAGAGACCAATGGGATAGCGAAGAAATCTCCTTCCTAGAAACGGACTACGTGATTTACACTGACGGATCCAAAACCGGAAACGGGGCTGGAGCGGCGGTCTTCAGCAGGAAACCCAGAGTTGAAATTACAGCCAACCTGGGTAGGTACGCTACCGTCTTTCAGGCTGAAGTATACGCCATTGAATTGGCTGCAAGAGAGCTGATGAATCAACCTGTTGTAAAAAAGAACATACACATCCTGTCAGATAGCCAGGCTGCTCCTGAGCTCGAACAGGATGAAATCTAAGCTGGTACATAATTGTCTACAATCCCTTGAAATACTAGGCAAGGAAAACAGAGTCATTTTGACCTGGGTGCCGGGACATCGACGAGTGGAGGGCAAAAGGGGATCAGAGTCTATTTATCGGACCTGTACCATTTTTTGGCATTGCGGAAAGCACTGCTAGATCAGCCATAGCTACCTGGGTGGAGAGGAAAACCTTCACGTACTGGGCAGACATACCGGGGCTCTCTCACTCAAAGGCGTTCATATAAAACCCTTCGAGTACAAAAAATAAGCAGATCCTGGAATGGAGTAGAACAAACCTACGCATTTTGTCGGGACTGTTTACAGATCATTGTCGACTAAATTACCACCTAAAGAAGAAGAGTCTGGTTCAGACAGCGGACTGTCGGTTCTGCAATTTGTAGGACGAAACTGCGGAGCACATATTATGCTCATGCCCAGCTTTGACCAGGGTAAGGTATAACATTTCCGGTTTTAGTACCTTAGTGCCGAAGGACTTCAAAAAAGTATCACCAAATACAACCATGGACTTCGTCAGAAGCACAGGCTTGCGGGGTGAATTGTAATCCCTAGGGGTGAGCTACAATAGACCCAACGAGGGTCGCAGTGGAGGTGGCGAGAAGGCCCCACTCACCTTTTTTTTTATATTGAGTGTGGGAATCTTCAAAAAGACACCTGGGAAGATGACCCAGGGGGTGGGGTTCCATCCCGACACCAGCCCGACAGGAGGTGACAGCTCCGAAGAGTTATCCCCTCCCGCCGCACCGAGCTCGGTGGCGTCCGCACTAAACCTACCATTCCTGTAGCCAACATAACCTTGGAACCACCGGTTGGGTATAACATCAAGATTACGCGGATTGGCCTTTCTCCTGCCTGGTTTACATATCTCATTTTCATTTCATTTTTTTTCATGCACGCCTACGTTCCTCTTTCTGGAAATTCCTCTCCTCAGACTTCTTCTGCCGAATCACTGTACGTATGAAAGTTGCAGCCTTTCCCCACGCCTCCGCAGAACTAAGCATGTACTCTAATATTACTTCCGGAGTCGCATCGGTCCCTGAGCCAACCTAGTAATCTCTTCTTTCCCTGAGCCATCTGTAACAGTTCGTGACAGTATGTTCCGGGTCATCTACTAGCCGACAGTATATACATAGATTGTCCGTGGATTTACCTATTCTTTTTGTATAAGACCTAAAGCAGCCATGTCAGTTAGGAAATAGTCAGTATGACTGTGTCTGCATTTCATCCATACTTCTAGGCTGGGGATCAGTTTTTTCGTCCATTGCGCGGTTTGCATGTTATTGCTTCACTGGGCCTGCCATTCCCCTAATGTTCTGGTCCTCTCTATATCCTTTTCCACATCTGAGACTTCAGTCAGCTCGTCCAAGCGCCCTTTTTCGCTAACTAGCAAGTCTATTGGCGGCACCCCAGCAATCACACAGATGGCCTTGGCCGAGACAGTCCGATACGACTCTTAAGACCATTTTCCTTTGTGAGGACCTGACCATGCCTCTATACTTCTTCTTATTCATCACCCTCCTCCACACTGGGGCAGCGTATAGTAGCACAGATTGAACCACCCCATATAACAATCGGCTCTTCTGCGTGCTGGGACCCCTCATGTTTGGAAGCAGTTTGGATAGAGCTGTTGTCTGCCTATCTGCCTTCTTACAAGACCTGCGGATGTGCTCGTTAAATATGAGCTTGTCGTCCAGCCACACTCCCAGATATTTGACGAATTTCTTTGGGGTTATCTGAGTTCCATTCAATGCAAACTTGATGTCTTCCCTTTTTCTCGGACCCCTTATGATAATAGCCTCCGTTTTAGAAGGCGCAATCTCCAAGCCGTTTAGGCTAATCCATTCTCCTATCTGGATGAGAGCTATATCTGCGTTCCTCACATAGAACCTAACCTAAGCTAGATTTATCAAATTAAAAACTTTCTCTTTCGTCAACTCCATTTGTGCTAACTGGAAGACTCAATCACAAATGAAACCGCGAGAGGCCAGTGGTTGGCACGTCCCCACTGCTCCAATTGGCAAACAGCGGTATAGTGTGGACGCGCCTTAAAGCTGCAACAACACTATTCGCTCGAAGAGCCCACATACATTATTATTCTACAGGTGCACTTTTAATAGTCAAGTCAGTTTAGTCCACGTCTCATCGAACGTCGAACTCTCAAATATTTTCGGGGTATTTCCTACAGTATTACACGTAAGGAAATAACGTTTTACGGTAATACCGGCTGCGCTTACGATATCTATTATTTTTATTCCATGCCGAAAGTAACGGTCCCAACTCTAAAATGAAAGTGGTCGTTTCGTTTGTGATATAAATTCAGTTTTATTTAATAAGGGAGTATTAATACATTACTTTTTGCAATGTAATATAAATTGATTATAAAATTACCAATATTAAGACTTTCTCTACAATATCTGTAATCTTTATAAATATAATTTAATTATTTTAAAAGTTTTCAACTGTATCCAGACTTCGTTTCTAATTAATTCACTCTGAGTTAATTTTTCTGATTTCGATCATCCAAAAAGCGACGTAAAAAAAATAAATTGCTCCACAAAGGTTAAGAAACTTCAAAAATTCGTAGATTGTACTTTAACCATAGAGATACTACAGATAGAGGGAACAAGCCAGCTGGGAACCCGACAACACGTAAGACGCTCTATTGCAGACAAAACCATTTTCTTCACGCGGTATTAACCAACACAGATATATTTGAAAGTGAAAGTGGTAGGAGTACACAGTTTTTACCGGCATTCAGCCACTAATAGCTCACAGATGTACACGGGAAATTCAACTAACATGTAAACAAATAAAGAAAAAACAACAATGTGGTTTCTGAAGTGTTTTGTGACTATAGTTATGCTAGTGACAATAAGTGAGGCGCAAATGTGGCAAAATATGAGATTGAGAAGGCAGCAACAACAAATGATTAACTTAAAAACAGCTCTAAATTTAAAAAATAGGATTAAAGAGAGAATTGATCGGTATAGAGAGAGAAACACTCAGTCTGTTTGTTATGGTGAGTTTGAAAATATAATTTTATGGATTAGAAGAATTTATTTTAACTCGTAACAAATGTTAAATAGAGTATATAAAAATGCTCAGTCCGTGTAAAAACTTGTATACAAGGTGGAACAATAAAAATAAACGCGCTGGGGTGATAAGTAAATAATAGTATTATAATTTTGGACGATTATCTAAACTCAAATAATTGTTGTAGATGTTGTAGGATGTTTTTCACTTCCTCACAAAAATTCGCCGCTACAAAAACATCCAGAAGATCCTCTAGTATTAAATACGAGATTTTATTTATTCACAAGATTAAGTGATCTCGCTAAACCAGAAATTTTAAACTACGACGATGGAGGTAAATCTTTAAATGCATCAACTTTTAATATTTCGAATCCTTTAAAAGTGATCGTGCATGGATACATGAGCAAGTGGAACGAAAAAGGATCTATTATTATAATGAATTCATATTTGAAGATGGTAAGGTTTCTTTTTAATAATATATATAAATAAATATATCTATGTTACAGGCCAAAACCGTTTTTTAGGCAAATACTCTCCTTGAATTTCAGTTCAGTATTCATAATTTTGTGGTATTTACAAGACTTTTATGTTGAAAACATGTTTTTTCGAAAATTTCAGGTACACTATTTGAATGCAAAAGAATGATTTTATCAAAAAACTGACTGTGGCATATAGGTATAAACCCAGTTACGGATTTGAAGCAAAATTTTTTTTTGTAGGAAATTTTGGAACAAAACGCGATTTTAATTGCTGTCTTCCTTTAATGCTTGTAAATATGGACTTAAAATTCAAATCTATATGTCAAAATATTCCCCTGATTCCAGTGGAGCAGACTAGAAATGTTCTATCTCTCCAATTAGTTGAGTTATAAATACATGAAGTTTCAGAAAGTGGATTTTCGAAAATGTTTACTACTTTCACATTTATTATTGATAAGTCGGGAACCCTTCAAGTTATGTTTTTGAAATTTTTTTTCCCAGTTAATTATTCGATTGGGAATACTCTTCTGAAGTTTCAGTTAAAACTTCATGATTTTGTAGTATTTACAAGACTTTTTATGTTAAAAATGTGTTTTTTCGAAAATTTCAATAAGCACACTATTTGGATGCAAAAAAATTATTTTATTGAAAAACAGACTATGCCAGTCGATTTTTCGTTCCAAAAAAACCCCGGATACCAAATTATAGCCAGTTTCATGCCGCACAAATTTTTTTTTGTAGGAAATATTTTGCAATTTTAATTGCTCTCTGCTATCTCCCTTAATGCTTAGAAATATCGACTCAAAATTCAAATCTATATGTAAAATGCTCCCCTGAATCCAGTGGAGGAGACTAGACCACACTTTCTCGGCCGTTTTCTTCTTCGTTTTCCTATTAAGTACCATTCTTTCTACGTGTCCCAGCCACCTTCATCTCTGTTTTTATTCTTGATGTTACTTTTGGCTCACTGTACAACATGTTTACTTTTTCATTTGTTCTTCATCGACACCCTTCGGGTGTTTTTATGCCGCAAAAAATTTGCTCTAAGCATTGACTGACCCTGGTTACTATTGATTGTACCAACTGTTTTTACTTTGGATCTTATAGCGCTAAGTTGAATGAAACAAGGGATAGTGGTCACCTTGCCTTACACCCTTTCCAATCTTGAAGCAGAGTTGACTTGTGACCATACCAGATTATTTGTTTTCTTGTATTCAGAAGGTTCATTCTTGTCACCCTTATTAATTTGTATGGTATTCCTAGCCATTTCTTAGCTAACCTCCATATCAGACAAAATATTTATCTGTATTCAGGACCGGGGTAAGTTTAGTGGTCATATAATATATTTTCATATTCAAAATGGCTTTTCTTATGATGTCCTTAATGGATATGTGTCCTAATCTGCCTTGTTGCTAAAATTGTTTTGCAAAATAGCCCCATTCTTGCTTATCCGATTATCACGAAGTGTATAGTGGGGCCGTTGCGTGCTACTCTTGCACCCTCTCTAATGTGTATGTCTACCAGTTTACCGAATGTCTTCAATATAAATGACATTAGATTTGCTTTATTGTCACCTGATGTCTTAAGTTTAGGAATAAAGACCACCTTCACTTTTCTCTGATTCTTTGGTATGTACTCAAGTCTAAGGATCTTCCACAGTCTTCCGACCATATGGTGCTGTTGGGTTTTCGCAACATACTTGAAAAAATTCCGTCCGGTCCCGGGATTTATACAGTTCAAATGAATCTATGGCCCATTTTATTTCAATTTGATTTATTACTGCTCTAGATGCTCTCCAGCTCTCCTCATTATATGGAGTCTTTGAGACCATTTATTGTTATGTATCCAGTGGTCCATCACTTATTTTGCATTGCCCGTTTTGTGTACATCTTCCATCTATTGTCTCCAATGGGTTAATTGTCCTTTGAGGATCGAGAATATCCTATGGAACCTACCACATCCGAAGGTCTGTTCTACCTCTTGGGAATCATCAATGTAAATTTTATGTAATTATTGCTTGTTATACCTTTTATTAACCATGTAAGTTTAGGAGAATATATGACCCCTTGTTCATAAACTCTGTATAAAAGAACAATAAACAAATAATAAACACATCCGAAGGTATGCTCTACCTCTTCACAGTGTTTCCTGCATGATTATCTCTTAGCGATTCTCAGAGCTTTGTTATATTAGGTCAACTCTTCGTCTTTGATTCCTGTTAGTTTCTCGTGAAGTTTCGATGCAATTACGATTGAATGTAGATACAATAGCTTCTTGGAATTGCTCCACAGCTAGGTGCATTTACCACGCTATATCCTACCGTCTCTCTCACCCTTTGGATTTTGAAGCCTATATACGGCAACTACCTTAATGCCCAAAAAAAAACTCTTAAGGGAGGAAGAGTTTTTTTCCCGAGCCCGTCTGACAAATCTACTACTCTGCAGCCTAATGGCTTATTGTATTCTTTCTCGTGCTTTCTCATATTACCCAGTCCAGCACCTTTGTCCCCTGCACCAGTTTGTACAAGTTATTAGCTAGGTGTTTGCTATATACCTCAGCGTTTCCTTGCTGTTGGCCAAGTAATAACTGTCTTTTGCGATCCCCCATTTTTTCCCAAAGAAACGTCTGGCCACTACTAACGTGGTCTCCGCTTTCCTCACTACTTCTTCCAAATGTTGGTTCCAGGTAAGTTTTGAGTCAATTAACACCCCAACATACTTAAAGGGAGTACTAAACGGACATTCTGTAAAGATAGTGTAAACTAATTTCTAATGTATAAATAAATACATGAAGATGATAGTGAAATTGACTACAGCTACACTAAGTTCTAATGCTGAACACGTCCCTGAGTGACCCCATAATATATACTTGTTCTGCAGTTTCATTAACAATTTTTAGAATATTGTTGCGTGAAGTGAAAGTTTTGTTTGTCATTTTTATTGAAATATTCAACAACCTTAAACTTATCAATTCGAAATAGGCTTACATAATGTTCTGTGCGCTTCTGGTCTAGGTCAAATTTGGATAAACTAGTGAATTCATATTTTGAACGCTTCGAGATAAAACATGCGTTATACAATTGACCTAAAATGAGTTATGAAATAAACGTTACTTTCCATAGAGTTGATTTACATAGTTGCAGTACTAATTTTAATAATTTCTGTTAAAAAAAGTATTTTAACACGCGATGAATAGTTTTCCTACTAGTCTAAGATCCGAACTAAGGTCGTCCTTGAACGACGTGTCAACCAGATGAGACTAGTTTTAAAATAAAGATAATTTAATAACAAATAGCGTAGTATAAGGTTGATTGAGAAAAATTTGGTCATACCTGCTGGTAAAGGACGGAGACTCATACTTACACATATGTAGCGATTTGGGCTTTCTAGAAAACGACTTGCTACTTTCCGCATTGAAGAAAACTAGTGATTACCGTGAGGAAATGGATTCCGAAAAATTCGAAACTTGGTGTAAGATTTTACCGAGAATAGAATCAAATTCTATCGTTATGGACAACGCGTCTTATCACAGTTGACGATTGGATCCATCACCAACAACCGCTTGGCCAAATTGGCGACACCATTAAGTGGCTATCTGAAAGAAACATACTTTTCTATCACATGTTAAAAGAAATGACGAAATGGCTCGGGAAAGAAATTGTGTATTATGTATGATGGAGTGACATTCACTGAAACCTAAAAGATCTATTGTGCCCCCTTACTTCTACTTAGTTCCTGAGGACTAGTATAGCTCCTTTAGTCCTTAGCGACCAACTCGAAACCTCCGACAAAATTTATGACCCCTTGACGCGTACCCAGGCCCTGCACGAGGTATTCAAAGACGTAGCAGCTAGAATTAAGAAAGCTACCGCTTCAACCTGAGAAGGTGGGATGAGAAGTTTTCTCTCAATCAGCGAGTCTAGAAACGTGCGTACTTTCTGTCCGATAAGTCAAAAGGCTAAATTAGCCCACACGTTTGACGGGCCACTTATTATTAATCGAGTTCTCTCCCCATGGTCATATGAGCTAATAGATCTGAATGGTCGTATTAGAGGAGTGTGGCATGCTAAAGACCTGAAAAATCACCCTTCAGGCAGAGATGATTCTGATTCAGAGGTGGAAAATTAAGGACGACTATCGTTCAAATGTTATTGTTAGTTGTATATATTTATATTCATGCTGTTGTTAAGTTAGGTTAAGTTTTGGAAATAAATAACGGTTATCGAAAAAACCTTTTTCTGGTAAGGGGAGAGTTGTAACGGTTTCAATTCAACATTGAGTATTGAATATAGCTTTTAACGTTAACCATTCAATTTTATTAGGATGAATAGTTTTTACGAATCTAAACCCCCAAAAGGGTGGGAAAGGAACATAGTAGTGCATCGTCTCCCTCCTTATCATTGTGAGCTCAACCCTATTGAGCTTATATGGGCCCAAATCAAAAACTTAGTCCCGGGCCCCACAGGTGTTAAATCCACCACTGGACATTGCTCACTAAGATACCATATCCGCAAGATAAACAAATTGTTGAACTACAGTGGCCCACGGCAAAAAAAATCCCAAAAATATGAATCGTGGAAATTTCCAAAATGTTCTATAATTGTTTTTTTCATCTGCATAGTTTGACTACAACGTGATATTAATGGATTGGCATGTGGGGGCAAGGGGACCTCAATATCCTATAGCTGCGGCCAACACTGAAGTGGTAGGACGCCAGTTGGGGATTTTATTGACAAACATGGTGAAAAACGGTTTAGATCCGAGAAAAATCCATTTAATTGGTTTTTCATTAGGGGCGCATGTTAGTGGTACGGCGTCGGAGAGTTTAAAAAATAAAGGATATTTAATTGGAAGGATAACTGGTAAGTAGAACACTTTAGTTAAATTTCATTTAAAAATATGATTTAACTTTTATTTAAGGTCTTGACCCAGCCAGTCCTCTTTTCAGAAACAATTATTTGAGAGAAAATTATAAAAAATTGGATAGAAGTGATGCGAAATTTGTAGATGTCATTCATACTGACGGCAGTCCTGTAAGTTCCTGAAATTTTACTTAAAAAAAAGCGATTTTTGGTGACGTCACCGTTGCCGCGTTACCGACATGTTAATGTGAGATGCTGCGCCTCGATAGTATTGAACTTGTGGCGGATTCAGGCCTCCTGCCTCCCTGGGCCCGGCTTGATGCGCCGCCCTTTTATTGGAAGCTTCTTACTAGCAGTATCGAAACGATCTAAAGATGCGTCCAGACCGGGCGCGCCAAACCGCGCTGAGCATTTGTGAACGTTGCAGCAACGTAATTTGGCCTTTGCGGTACTTGCAAAGTAGAAAATATAGTCGACTGCTTCTGTTACAGATTCAACTAAAGGAGATTTTACTAAATTTAAAGAATGGGCATTGAATTTATTCTATAGACATTTTTTTTTATAAAAACTAATCTGAACCAATTTTTAAAATGCCGCCCCTCAAATTATGCCACCATCACTGGATGAGCAACGATAAATTTTGTATAATTAATTTATTTGTGTCCCCATGACTGCCCGTTTTTAATTTTTATTTCTTTTTTTCCGTAGTTTGTAACTGACGGATTTGGATTATGGGATCCAATAGGACACGTAGATTTTTTCCCGAACGGCGGACAAGATCAACCGGGATGTAATGACGTTAAAGATTCAATTGTTGTGTCACATTTTGGTAAATATATATTATGTTGATAATAATTAAAGGTTATGCTTATGCATGTTAAAAATAAATATAAACGCCAGGCCCGCGGTTTACAAGTAATGCGCGATAGGCCCGATCTCCGCCGCTCACCTTTCCATCAACGGGGGTTCACGGGGGCATTGCCGATGTATTTTATTCTTAGTCACGTGCAAAGACAAGGACAAGTTTTTAAAAGTAAAATGGGTTTATATCTGAAAAAACAAATTCGATCCGTTGGCGCGTGATTTTAAAATATGGCGCGCGATCTATTGGCGCGTGATTTTAAAATATTTTCTCTTGCTTGCGCTCCCCTCAATCTTGCGCCCTGGGCCGGGCCCATTTACAAAAGAGGTCCTGATAAACGTTTTCTGAATGAAATTAAATGTACGTACAGTTCATAATGGAGTTCATAGGTATTGTTTCCAGTAAGTATAGGTATCTTAATGACGATTATTATCTACCTACATTCTGAAAAATGGTTTCGCGTTTGCGTTTGGTGGGGGAGTCCAAACTCCCAAAAAAATTATATTTCTGCATTATATTTAGTGGAGAGAGTGGAAACGAATTTTGGATAGAATATTGTTTATGATTATCAGTCAGAATGAAATTCAATGTTAATTTTGATATAATCCTCGGTAGTATAGTGGTCAGTATCCCCGCCTGTCACGCGGGAGACCGGGGTTCGATTCCCCGCCGTGGAGAAGTTTTTTACAATTTCTTCATGGAATTATTTTTTTTATAAATCAACTAGATTCACAGTTAAATACAATTTTAATAGTTTTATCAATAATGGCTACTTTTAACATAAATCAGCAGGTGAATGACAACCAAACTCGTTTCCGTAGCGAACGAGTGGAAACAAATAAAAGTGCTTCAATTTACAACAGCAAAGGTTTTTTGGTAAAATTTATTTAACTAAATTCCAATAACCAGTTGGATAAATATAAATAAAAAACCATTTTTAATTTCCACTTTAGAGTCCTGTAGTTCGTTAACGAAAGGCGTAAGGAAGAAATTTGATATAAAGTACTATCACTATTTTTAGTCTCTCTATCATCTCCCAAGTTTTTGGTACGAAATTCTGAGACACCCTGTACTTACTGAAAATTTTTGTTGGCAAACAGTATTTTTTCTAGTTATTCAATGAACGTTAGCTACTCCAGGAAAAAATATGCCTTGAAGAAACAAATACAACTGAACCATAGCAACGCGTGATCGGGTTTCAGCTAAATTTGTTTTAAAATCATTCAAATAAAAAAATTCTCCACGGCGGGGAATCGAACCCCGGTCTCCCGCGTGACAGGCGGGGATACTGACCACTATACTACCGAGGACTACATAAGATTGAATCTTAAACTAAGTTATAACCGATCATTGACTACAAGGAAGGAATTATCTAGGAAACATGGTTTTGAAATTTGACTTTGTTGATTGAAAACACTAAAAAATTCATTAATATTTTTAGATAGAGAATTAAATATCATTCAAATTCATGTATTCAATTGTGTACAGTAACTATGGTACAGTTAATGAAGCTTTCATGTTAGTTATAATTATTCCAACTTTTCAGTTTTTATATAAAATTATATAAAATTTAAAACCCGAGTTCAATTCTTTATTCAATACCTAATTGTGATGAGTGAAGAATTTTCTCAGTTGATTTTGTATTTTAAAGAAATAAGAAAAAATTAAAAAATATATCCTCCACGGCGGGGAATCGAACCCCGGTCTCCCGCGTGACAGGCGGGGATACTGACCACTATACTACCGAGGATTACACTGTTTGGAACATTTTTACAATTCGAGTCATAGAGACAACTATGAATAACATTTTAATAGCCCTCTTCCGCCTGCTCTAAGTGGCAATTAAAATGGTTTTGAAGCAAAATTCGTTTTTACTCTCTCCAAGTACCTACAATCCCAATTAGCATTACATTACCTTCATCTGACTTATTGAACAGAATCTTATGATATTACCATCCTTACTTTCACTATCACTTTCGGTCACTTTGGGTCAGTTTTGAGATGATGTAGCACTTCTGCTTATTAGGTATTTACCTCAATTTGAGTCAATTTATTCAATAATTCCTCTTTCAACTAATAAGATGAGCCTTCTACAAAATTTCCATACAAGATAAAAAAACTCGGAGGTCACAGTTGACTTTCAGCTTCACTTACTGTATTTAGGTACCTACTACTAGTTTCGATTTTCTACTCATGAAAAAGTATTAAAGAAATGATTAAATTACTAGACCTGATTAAAAAAGACGAAAAATATATTATAATGCTTCATGTATTCTGTGCTTCAATTTTTGGACTGAAAAAAATTTCTCCACGGCGGGGAATCGAACCCCGGTCTCCCGCGTGACAGGCGGGGATACTTACCACTATACTACCGAGGATATGGGTTAAAATACATAAACATGGTACTTAATTTTAACAACTCATCTAAAATTATCTTAAAAAAACAAACATCCTATTTTAGAAAGAGGTCTTTCCAAAGAATTAGTTTGTAGTCATATACGAGCTTTCCATCTATTCAGAGAATCTATTCAAAACATGGTAGATAGAAACCAGGGGAATAACAATTCTTGTGAAATGATTGCTTACAATTGCCCCAGAGGAAGAACAGCCTTTGAAGAAGGAAGTTGCTTTCCGCAGATTACTCACAATAATAATTCCATCACTCTAAATCCCGCTTACAGAACTGACATTGGAACAATCGGTGAAGATGTAAAAGGAGAAGGAGTCATGTTTTTGTCTACAAGAAGTCAGAGCCAGTATTGTGGTATGTTGAAATGTTTGAAAATATATAAATTTGAATTGTTTCTCTCTGTAGGTACTCAGCTTCAAGCTCAAATAGAGTTGTCGAGTAAAAACGGACCGTTGAAGGGAATGATTCAGCTACAGCTCAGTTACAAAAACAGTTCCATGGTATTTCAATTAAATTGCGAGTAAGAACTAAATTAATATCGAGCTCATCAATATTGTAAGATCATTTTTTTCAGGTACAAAACAACAGATAATTTCGAAAAAATTTTATACGGTCTTGGTGTAGCTGATCATGATACGTTGAATGAAAATATTATGGATATGCAAGCTAGATTTAGTTATTTGAATATCGAACAAGATAACAAATCGTCTGATCAGCACAAAAGTGATCCAATCATATACTTTAATAGTGTAATGGTACGGGATATGTTTGGTAATAGGTAAGTCGACGCAGGAGCCTCACCAGATGGAGCAGTTGGGACATTTTGCTCCAAGACCCAAAATCTTAAGAGCCTCCAAGCTTCAATAAGCTAAGAAACATTAAATTGTTTTGAAATTGGCTATTGGGGACTCGTTTAAAAATCAACTGTGGATTATAAATTACGGAATAATTCTTTAATACTTTTGGAAGAAAGTAATGATTTAATAAATACGAAGGAGATCACCTAGTCCGAGCTCTAAGGCATCCAAATATCAGATTAGATTATTGAAAAAAAAATTCCGGTACCGGGAATCGAACCCGAGCCTCCTGGGTGAGAGCCAGGTATCCTAGCCACTAGACCATACCGGATTGAAAGCTTGAGTGATATTTGTAATATGAGTTCAGAGG
The DNA here is from genome assembly GCA_949126875.1 of Lochmaea capreae. Classification (NCBI taxonomy): domain Eukaryota; kingdom Metazoa; phylum Arthropoda; class Insecta; order Coleoptera; family Chrysomelidae; genus Lochmaea; species Lochmaea capreae. The sequence continues at coordinate 6,359,903 of OX421411.1, forward strand.
TTAGAGTAAAATTTTCTTTTTTATTTTTTATGTCACTGGCTGTCAACTCTACAAATCTAGTTTTTGTTTCAACTAAAACCGCGATGAATTGATATGGTTTTTTGAATTGAATTTTTAAAACACAAATAAAAAAAAATTCCGATACCGGGAATCGAACCCGAGCCTCCTGGGTGAAAGCCAGGTATCCTAGCCACTAGACCATATCGGATGACGAAGAATACTGCTGGAGCTCATTTTAGCGGCATGGACTATGTACATTTTAAAAAATAAATTATGAAAATTTCAAAAATTTTCCGATACCGGGAATCGAACCCGAGCCTCCTGGGTGAAAGCCAGGTATCCTAGCCACTAGACCATATCGGATGACGAAGAATACTGCTGGAACTCATTTTAGCGGCATGGACTATGTACATTTTAAAAAATAAATTATGAAAATTTCAAAAATTTTCCGATACCGGGAATCGAACCCGAGCCTCCTGGGTGAAAGCCAGGTATCCTAGCCACTAGACCATATCGGATGATATGATGATCAATACTGCTGTAACTCATTTTAGCGGCATGGAATACATTTCAAAAAATAAAAAATTTCCGATACCGGGAATCGAACCCGAGCCTCCTGGGTGAAAGCCAGGTATCCTAGCCACTAGACCATATCGGATAGATCTATTTACCGCTGGAACTCATTTTAGCGGATACTCACTATCTGCTTAAAAATACCTAACAGTTGCGATCTCGCCTAACAAAAGTAGATGCAATTGGATAACATAGGAAAGAAAGAAGATTTGCTGAAAATAATAATTATCAACGTTCATTTCATGTAGAAATTTTAAAAAAGAATGGCCCATGGGGGGATCGAACCCGCGACCTTCGCGTTATTAGCACGACGCTCTAACCAACTGAGCTAATGGGCCGACGCTATATAGGATCTCTTAACATATAGACTACCAAATAATCTATATCCATCATACTATCATTACAATATTTCCTATTAATTTTAGAATTTTTTTAGTTGGGACTATAAACATCCAAATAAAAAAATACAAGATATTCATGGTCAAATTTATGGACTACTATCAGTCACTATGAGGAGGAAACCGTCAAAGTAAACAAAGTATACTATTAAATAAAAAGAATTGTACAAAGTAAATTTATTAAAAATTCCTACCTATTAACCAAATTTCGAATTCAGGTCACCATAAAATTTTGAAAATAATAATTGTAGCGACAAAATGCTAAAAATTCAGTCGTTTTACTATAACTGAAAAATTTTTAACAGATGTTTGTTCAAAATTATTGTGCTTTTTGTGAGTAATAGTTGTGTTATCACTGATGTTTATTGAGGTTAATTAAATAGGTACTTATCAGTAAATTCATTATCAAAAATATATTCTGTGGAGTAATCATTCTGTACTATATACCTGATACAACATAAATCCCAATATACGTCATAGTCGAATTTTGTCGTCACAACTAGATGTTGCCAAGCCATTGAAAGTGTTCTTTGCTAGTTCATATGCTGTACCAGTACAGTGTCCGTAAATCGTCCAGTTTGGTAAGCATACCGATGAGGGTGGAGAGGTAGTCTCTCTTCAATTTCCTTTTTGATGTAGTTAACAACTTTCTCCATCGTTTTAAGCATAAGCAATTTTAGACTAATTGGATTGAGGGTTTGTTTTGTCCCTTTTTCCTGCTATAGGAATAAAGGTGGCTACTTCCCTTCTCCATATGCTTCTGGTACACATCCCAGTTCTAGTCTTCTTTGACAAATTGCAACCAAAATCACATTTTCATCTCGTGTTGTAATATCAATAAGACATTGGGCAGGTCAAGGAGAGAGTAATACAAAAACTATGCAGACGTTATATATTTATTATTGTTAACTAAGTACTTTTTGGAAATTGTTAGCTATTTACACCAGATAATAAACCCTTGAAGTCAATTTTTAATCAAACTGTTATCAAAACTTATCACTTGTTATTTATTAACATGTTTTTGCCAAGAAAAACACAAAAAATCGTCTCATACATCTGTTGCATGAAATATGGAGAGCTTGAGAGTATTTTGTACAAAACAAGCTGTCAGATCAAAGTATAATGAATGAAGTAAGTTTTGCAAAATATAATTGCACAGTTTTATTATTGAAAATGTTGTTTTCTTGTGAAAAATTAAATATTTGTTCCAATGAGTGCTGGTAGAAACTTATTTTGACAACTGAAGTAATGTCAAAAAAACAACAATTTGTAACTATAACATAGGAAACTCAAAAAATGAACCCGAAATTAAACATAAGTCTGCTGTTTGGGTGACAACCATTGTATTATGATTAAAAAAGGTAAAAGTATAATTCAATTGTAAGAGAAAATCAAAAATTGATGCATACCATTCTTTAAACGTAATAAAAATGAACTAAAAAGACGATAAAAGCTTCTATTAAAAATGATGTTTGTGCATGAGAAAAATTTAAAAAAAAAACGTTATTATGCAGTTTTTCTGAAATAAACTAATCAATTTTGATAATAAATAGTTTAAACAAATATTTATATACCTGTAGAAAAAAATAAAGAAAAAAGAAAAACTAATCGCTTCTCAACCTGGGTTTATAATTCTTTTTTATTTCATCACCTCCATGTGTACAATGTTCTTATCAGTTAAATCAAAGTTATAAATTTATAATTAAAATTAAGTCTTTAGATCCTAAAAAAATACTTTACCAAAGAGAAAATGAGTAGGTACTTATTCAAAATCCATTGATGTTATTCCATTTTGTTGGCCTGAAAATGTATAAGAAAAACCGTGATAAAAATATGAATAGATATTGAAATAAAATATAATTTAGCATAAATTATTGTCTTACGTGGATTAAATACACTTCCAGGTATTTGGCCAGACTGTAGTATTTTTTGCAGCCTTTCAACTTCCTGTAAAGAACTTGCTTTATTGATTGCCTCTCGTATCATTTTGATTTCTTCGTCATTTAATCCTAAATTCAAACAAAATTTGTAAAGCTGATATCTTGACAATAGAATCACTTACCTCTACTCCTTGCTACATTATTAGGAGTACCTCCAGGTACAAATGTCTTTGCTTTCTTAGCAATCTCTTTCTGGATATCCTTTCCTTTTTTACTTTTAAACAATGTTTTGGCTTCTTCTCTTTCTTTCAACTTGATTTTTCGAAAGTCGAGTAATTTTAATTGAGGAAGTTTGTATATGACATATAATCTGTAGTGTTGTTTAGCTGTAATAGGGTTGAACATTAAACTTAAAGTGGTGAGTTTTTCTAAGGTAACTAATGGTTCAATGTCTCCCAATTCGTCGATTTGGTTTCCTGTTAATACAATACTTTCCATATTTGGAATGTACTCTTCAAGATGTTCTCCAATACGACTACAATAACAAAGTATTAAATTAAAATTGATATATCGCTAGGAAATAATGACTTACACAATGCGGTTATTATTCATAAGAAGACACTTGAGTCTTGGTAAGAAAGGAAAACCATCTAACTTCCTAATGTCATTATCAGAAAAATCTATTGTATCAAACTGATCTCCTGTTGCTCCTAAATTTTCAATTTCGGGTATTCTATATCCTAAAAACAAGCAAACTGTAAAATATAACCTTCAAAGAAGGTTTCAACAGTTAATCCTACCTCTTAAATCCAGTTCTCGGTCTTTCACTGGATTTATGTATTGCATAGAGTTTTGAATAATTTCTGCGGTAAGTTTCACCATTTTTATAGTACAATATAAGTTGTATTTTGATGCCTTACAAAAAGTACAGATTATAACGTTTTTCTTGCAAGTTTAGTTTTTATGGCTGCTTTTTCTTCTTCTTTTTTTAAACAAATTTGATTTCGCACACTGTTACTATTTTCATAGAACTAGAACGAATTCTATAGATACTGTGATGTTAGACAATTAATATATCAAATATGTATTACGGTTGCATATACTCTAGATAGTTGATTTTAAACAATAGCTCAATTTGTTTATTGAATGTATGTGGTTAATAATCTAATAGATATTTACGTTACTAGTCCGGTAAGTACACTTTTACAGTACGAGTGAGATGTTTACGGAACAAGGGGACAGCCGAGTCCGGAATAGGGCATGTTCACGTGACGTCATGCCCTGAGGAATCTGACATGGAACATACAACATCTGATAATAAACAAGCGTTCTTTGCTCAACACGTGGTTCTTAATAGCTATTTGATTTTGATTTGGTGCTGTTTTAGTTGCTTAGGTATTTTAAAAGTTATATATAACTGTTTATAATAAAAAGGATCATTGAATCAATACAAAACAACCAAATTACAAATCTGAAATCTAACCAAATAATTGTTTTTTCTCAGGGGTATTGTCAACTGTCAATTGATGGACATGCCCTATTGCGAAACGAGTACTGTAAAAGTTTACCGGACGTGTGACGTACATTTTATTTCATACTGCTATTAAACAGCAAGTAGCAACTCTTTGATAAATAATTAATTTAATGAAATTCCTGAAATCCATATTCATGGAAAGGAAAATTATAACAGTTAATATTAATATAGGCAATAAGGTAGTTCTGTTTGTTGTTTTGCTGTTGAATGTCAATAAATGTATATTCATACTTGTGAAGCATAACTGACTTTTTATTAATTTTTAATATGTAAAAGCCTGTAATAGAGTATATTACGTAACAAGAGTATCTAAGTAACCTATTCACTAGTGAGTAATGGGATTACAACCTTTGTAACGTACTATACTTTTTTACGCCCATCTGTTTTCTTGTGATTGCTCATAATTTCATAATTTGCACTACTAACAGACATATTCGTAGGTAAAGTTGAGAAAATGTTCGGATACTACAATTTTTGTTACAAAAATTGACAGAATAAATGAGATGACGTTTATTTCCATATCAAGAAAAAGCGAATTATTTTTTTTTGAAATTATATAATGTGTTGCCGACATTTAGGGGCATCACTTTTTTAATCTAAAATGTATTTCACTAATGCTAAGAGCTTTTATGCTTTTCAATTGATTAAAAGTATGTAAATAAACCAAATAAAGTATAAAAATTTGATTGCAATTTCTTTCAACAAAGAAATTTAAGTTTTTTTATCTAAACGCACATGTATGTTATGAGATTTTCATCACGTGCATGTTATTATTAAATGTCACTTACAAGGAATGTTGTCAGTGCGATTTTTGACGTTTACGGACATGGGCGTACAAAAAAATTATTTTTCTATAGTGGAATTCATATCCAGCGCCGTAGTTTTTTGGTTTTGTCCCCCATCAAACAAAAAAATATTCATTATATTGTACTTTGAATATTCTTGATAAAATATTTGTGTCAAAACTATTAAACAACCGAATAATCTTTCATAATAGTTTTAGAATTTTGAGAAAAACCAAAACAGTTTTTATATCTAATTAATATAAATTATTGGGGTCAGCGTTTCGTTCTTAGAATCGTCGTGCATAAAAAGTGACAAATTATAATATAGGTAAATAGCTTTTATAGCATGGAGGCGTCATGCAATTTTTTGTATTTGAAGGCAGTAGCCTCGAAAAATAAACGAAGATTATTATTGACTTCAACCCAGAAATTAATTGTTTATTGTAAGTATTTGTTGACATTTCTTTAAAAATCAACAATTTTCGAGTTTCTTCAAAACTTTCCCGTTAAAATGGTCGTAAATAGAAACGAATCGCCCTTACTAAAACTACAATGAGATGCAAATTATAATATCAAATATTTTTTTTGTTTTGTCTAAGAAAGCCTTCAAGTTGTTGTCTTTTCACTCCGAAAAAAATTATATCACATATTTTCTTCTTTATTGATAGGTACATTTCTTCGTATTACAACGTATATTCATTTTTTTATGTTTCAGTTATAGTTTCTATTCATTTGATGAATGCCAGACAACATAATTAATCAAATTGAAAATAAAAAATATTCTTTTTCACCCGTGCACCATTTTATCTAATCATAGTACGCCTCTGCGTGTTTAAATCGAACTTACGCCTGTTATTAAAAGAAATTTTTACAAATAAATTAACCCATCATGAAAATTTTATACAGCAGAGGCTCAACGCATCACATTAGTGATTAGCATGTCGGTGATGCGACCCATATAAGTTTTATCCCTTCCATAAATCGCTCAATGCGCCTTAAAAGTTGCCACTAGAGGTCTCCACCAACTTTCTACCATCCCTTGGGAAGCCCTCGTATTTAAACATCAATTATTATGGAAAAATAATGTGTATTATTAATAAATGTATCTGCAGTTATTATTAAAAAACAATTTTCCACCTGAAACCACGTGGTGTGCCTTAGGTTAGGTCAAGTAAATCATTGAAACGGACACACAGTGGGGGCGCTTTATAAGACTAAGTTTGCTTCTATAATTTAAAGCTGGTTCTTAGCGGTACACTACTTGGTTGCATCGTTAGCTTGGTTTTATATATTTGGAAGGATAAAATAGGAAACTAGTCGAAGCAGTTTCGGATTTACTTTCATTTTCGCGTTATACAAGGTAAACATTGTAACAGTGGATGAAGTTTTGTGGTTTGTGGTGATTGTGATAAATTTCTTGAAGAAGATTATTAAGGTAAGTTGTTTTTTAATTTTTTTTTTGGTGCTGGAGAAGTTTTTTTTAAAAAAAAAGATAAAATTGAACGAAAATTTTGAATATTTTTAAATCTGGAATTCTCTTGAAGTTTCAGTTCTCTAATGCATCATACTGTGAATGTCAAGAATAAAAGAGTTGTGGAAAGTATGATTGATTAATCTGAAAAAGCTCAGTAGGTCTGCACTTTTCCTTTTTTCTTGTCTCCTAGTACCTATTTCCAATTTACGAAGAATTTTCAAATATAGGAACAGAATTTGGAAATATTGAAGAGAGAAAGTGTAGAAAACTGTAGGAACGTAACATTTTGCATACCAATGAAATTTTTTGACCAAAGTCTTAAGAACTGGCTTAAGCTTATGATACAACAGGGTGAAGTGTTATTATGACTTTAGCCCTAGGACTATGACGTATTTGTTAAGTTGTCTAAATGACGTTTAGTATTTTGAATATTCTTATTTAACGCCAGTTTTGTGATTAATAAAGCCTAGTTATTTAAGAGGTTTACATTACAATTTATCATAGTCCTAGGGCTAAAGTCATAATAACACTACACAGGGTGAAAATAGTTTTTAAAATATTTAGGGAGCTTTTTTCACTTAACCAATGGGGTGTTAAACTTAACAAAAATATGATGTTTTCTCTATGTTAATAGTTAGTGGTGGACAAAATCATATTGGAAATCGATTATTTTTAATATTTTTATTCTCACAAGGTTTTTATGCCGATTTGAAAATTCAACTTTTGGACGATTTAAATAATCCGCCATTCATAATGTGACGTATGCTCACTAGAACAGAAGTTAGCTACATAAGGGTTGACATAGGACCACAATTCTGATGTGATAAAGTACTTATAGGTTATACTTATGTCATATTGCTGTTATAGTGACTTAGGAATTGTTTTTTTTCCTCCCATCATCGAGTGTTGAGTATAATTGTCCATGTCACTTTCAAACTAAAAATCAAACATACACACACGTATACAATTACTTACATAAAAATGATCTTCACAGAAACAATAATTAGTTTTAGTCTGTTTATATTTGCTTCTATCAGCCTCAAACCAAATTTTCTTTTAACTGGTACTGCAGGCACAGTTACAAACTTTTTATCAGGCGTTGTAACTGTTGTGTTCGTGCAGTATAATACAAAACAAGATTTATATGATATTGACATTATTGTGGAGAGAAATAACTAAACTCAACCAAAAAAGTATTGACACAATTTTTTTATAATATTGAAACGTCAAGCTTGAATAAACTGTAAACAAAACCGAAACACTCAAATATATTACACTTTGACAGTTCTTCAAACTTCAAATTCGAATGGCCTTTTTGTAACTGGCTATTAGTTCATAAAACATCTAAATCAGAAATATTTAGTGAAGTGACGTATCTGTAGTGAAAGTTGCAAACATTTAGGAATTCCTAATTTCCAGTTTTCTCGTAAAATATTCGGTATATAAAATTTGTAAACTAATTTTTGCAAAGTAGTACCAACATACTTTAATAAAATACCAAAAGCCGAATATCGGTTTAACACCCCATTACTGAATACATCGGTACTTTTCTCTGGAACTATTCAAGATAAATTGACGGTTTGTAATTCCATTGTTTTTCAAGTAATCTTGACGATTGTTCTTCAAAGCTCTATCAATATATACGTAATAATATATTGCGAAAGTCATTAGATTAGACCAGAGGCTCCCAAACTTTTTTGTGCCATGTTTTTTTCGGTTTTTGATAGACCCCCTATTTATTACCTGATATTGATTTCTTGTAATGAAGTTTAGTGTTAAAAACTTAAAGTAAAAACACATGTTGAGTTTTATACATTTATTAATTGAATTTAAATTAAAACTACTCAAAATAAAAGTTCGTATCTGTTATATAAAATAAAATAAAATAAACTGAGCAATACTTAAATGTTTTTAGTTTAATAATAAATTATCAACACTTGGCGTGAATTTTGTAAGGTTTTTATCTTTTTATTCGTTAGGATATTGGTAACAGCGTTGAACCCCCTTTCCACTAGGTATGACGATGGAAAGGAAATTAAAAATGTCCTCGCTATATTACATAATATGGTATAAGTAACGGGTTTGTTTTTTTGCAGTCAAAAGTGCTGATATCCGTACTTAAACAGAACCTTAAGTTCTTCGTTTGTACTTAGTTCAGTCAGTTCCTCTTGTATTATAACATCCGTTTCTTCTATGTCATCATATGGGTTAATTATTATCCACGATGGTATTACCATAGTCAAAACATCCTCAAACCCAGTTTCAAAATCCGAATAGAGGGCATTTAAATGTTGAACGTAGGCTGAAACGTCGTCTTCCTGGCAGTTTGTCTGTGACAAATTGGGAATATTCGGAACCCCAATTTTTTTTTCGCTGGCGTTGACCCCTTGCAGGTTGTCATAGACCACTTTGGGAATCACTGGATCAGACATACGGTATATTGCATTTTACAACTAAGGTCGTTTTAAATCTTCATTTCCACGATTTAGGAATTGCATATTTCTGAAAAATAAAAACGACTTATAACAACCAACAAAACAAACAGCAAAAACGTCAAAAATTAATATAACCGTTATATCTTTAACCAATTCCCCCTTCCAATTTGTTAAATGGAACACCTTAATATAACCGTTATATCTTTAACCAATTCCCCCTTCCAATTTGTTAAATGGAACACCCTATACATTTTTGTCCTCGACATTTTTTCCGTCAAATTTAAGAGAAAAAAATATAAACGAAAAACTTTATTTTCACTGGTTTCGACCTCGGTTTCGACACCCTCTTAAAAAATTTTCCGCAACGACTTCAGTGGTCGAGGAGAGTTCATATTTTTCTGCATCACTTTTGCCGCCTTTACATTCAAAATCACCCACTACAAGGGAAAGAATGTAAAATTGTAATTCTTAGGAAATATTTCCTGGACTATTTCCTTTAAATTTTTTTTTTATACAAGTAAAGTTAAATCTTGAAACTAAAATACATACGAACACTTTGTGCGTGCAGCTGAGGTATTTTTGCCATTTTAAATTGTTTCTATTATTATTGCTAACGTTTACTGGAATATTCCTTACAATTTTTTGCATTATGCGTTTTATATAAAACTGTTTGACCTTTGACGTATATGGTTGTATGTTTATTGTGCTTTTGTTCATATTGATGATAAAACAAATTGATCTATGTATATTGCATTCACAATAGAATTCATTCTACATGATTTTTTTAAAAGTACTTCAACGAAATATACTAAATTTTGATACAATTTGTATGTCAAAGTACGTTTTTCACGTCTTTATTTAGCGTGGGAGTTAAAAAAATTAATAAAAGAATGACTGTCAAACAACTTTGGGTTACGTAATAAAAATTTGAGATTCTAATATTTTTTTTTAATCAGACAGAATAGAACATATAATAAAATTATGTAAATTACTTCTAGAATTGAAAAAATCTCCATTTCTAAGTGGACTTCCTAGCCATATCTCACCAAAAATAGTTTGGTATGTTAATATATTCGACAAATATTTTTTTTCTTAGAATTCCCTATGAAATTTCAAGAAATATCTAATAACATAAGTAAACATTTAGTTACTAATCTGGTACTATTTTTAATATTTTTTGTTGGTCAATTAATATGTGTTAATATTGATTCAGTAAGGTTTGTATAATCCGCTTTCGGGTATGAATCAATAATTGAATTATGTACATATCGGTTAAAAGCTTTGATTTAGTTTAAAGACGTTTTTACGCTCTAATTAGCATCTTTGAATCACCCTGTATACATTTTCCCGAAGCAATAATATGATATAATACACTGTAAAGAATGGAACAAATTCATTTTTAGCTAAACAGACCATTTTAAGAAATAATCCTGAAACACGTCGATTTTTGATTTTAATTTACCTTATTTTAAAATAATAATCTAATATACAGGGTAAATTACTTTCGAGTAATGACGTCACCGTAATTTTTTTTAAATAAAACACTCCCATTTTGTCTCAATTGTCGCATTACTCTAACTGAGCTGATTCCAAAAATTATTCACATGTTGCTACAAATTGGTACAGGGTGTACAAAAATACAATACTTTTGTGTGTGCTCATAAAGTAATCCTGGAGGTTTTGATGAAAGTTTATGGTTTCAACAAAATGCTGCACCTCCACATTATGCTGTAGATGTTAGATGAAATTTTTCCGAACAGGTGGATTGGTAGACGTGGACCAATTGAATGGCCAGCGAGGTAACCAGATTTCAATCCTTTGGATTATTTTATGTGAGGCCATCTGAAGAATGTTGATTATCAAACAAACCAGCAAATATTCAAGAATTAAAAGAAAGAATTCGGACAACAATAAACAATATTTCTCAAGACACAATAAACAAGGTTCAACAAGAATTTGTACACCGTTGGGTTACTGTCAAATACAGCAAGGGCTGCAGTTCGAACATTTATAAAGTCATGTATTTCACCATATTCTGTCCGCTAGACAATAATTATTTTTGATAATATTGTTAATTTAACTAATAAAGAATGTTACGCGTTACTTTATGAGCACACACAAAACTCGAGGTAGAATTGATAAAGGAAGCTTTGAAAACTGAACACTCAGTGTGTATTTGCTTTATTTTTACAACTTTTAAAGTTCTGCTCTATTTAAAATCATTTAAAATTACCTCCAAAGCGCGACAAGCCGTCTGACTTTATGAATTTCCTACTATTTTAATCAGCTGTAGGTTGATGGTATTGTTTACAAAAGAAACAACAAATGGAGCATAGGGAACTACAGCTTCCTGAAGAACGTCTTTGTAGGTATGAAACGTTGAGCATTTAGAGCTCCGGCTTCAATAAATAATAATTCGGTACGTGCTGCTCTTATCTCGGCAATTGCGTGCAATGATTTCCACTAGAAGTGGGAATACGAAATATTGAAAAATGGCAATTATGTTTTTCTTTTTGTTTCAAATTACTGTTGAATATTAAAACATTACGAATTAAAAAACTGAAAGATGGCGAAAAGGATGGTCTTTGTACTAAACAGAGCGTAAACTCTACAAATTTCCCGAACTGTTCTAGAGGTTGTTCAGAAATTGGACCACAAATACATGTTTTTTTTTCACCCTGTAAAAATAAGCTATCAGCATTTTTTGGAAAACTTTCTGGAGTTTGTTTTGATACCAAAGAATTTATCTACAATTTGGCCTAGAAATAATTGAAATCGGTGAAAAATTACGAAAGTTCTTGGACAAAGAACTTGAGCAAAATTTTAGGTGGCCGAGTTTTTTTGCCGGTGGGTGTATTAGGGACTCTCGGAAAAAGTTCTATTATTTGATATGTCACATGGTACAGTTTATAAAACTTTTTTCTATTTTTCAATTCCGAAATCCATTTATTTACGTTCCACGGCCGTATTTGGGACACAGACATAAATATTCTCACCCAATTTCAACTTGTCAGTCCACTAGATTTTTATTAATCAATTGATTTTATATCTTTCTCTTATGATGGATGTGAGTCAATCGAAAATTCGTTTAAACTAAAATCAATTTCGATAAAACTCGTATATCGAGTTCCATACCTTTTTAAATCGATAAGTTATCGAAATTCCCACAAATTCCATTTCGCAGTAACTCGCCTTGACCACCACCGTAAGGCAGCAATCTCATTTTTTTAACCTTTATAAATTTAATTTGGCGCGGTCAACGAACATCTTATATTTGAGACATTGAAAAGTATTTTTAAGGTTGTTGTCCTTATGAACAGGTAACTTGTTAAGCTTTTGGAACTGATATTCGGACGAATTTTATTTGTTATAAAAATTTGAAATTGCGTTACCCTAAAATCTCTTCCTGGTTTCTTAATTTGACGTTACCCTTTGCAAAAGTAGTTCTATTTATATAGTCCGGTGTGGTATTTATCAATATTCACACTTTTTCATCAATCTTCGCCTAAAGAAAAGCATTTTCAATAATTTATTCTCAAATTGATTTATACTAAAACTGTGATTTGATAAAATTATTTGTTATAATAAATTGAAATTTCGTTACCATTATATTTTTCCTACGTATTTCAATTGGACGCTACCCTTATCTGCACATTTTTCAATCATTTTCTTTTTCAAAAAATCACTTTTATAATTTATTGTAAAACTTATTGAAAAAATTATTTATTTGGTAAAATTTATTTGCAATTTGAAATTGCAAAAAAGTATTGTTGAAAATAACAAAAAGAATAAATTTTATTTGTTTCAAAAACTTAAAACTTCGTTACCCTAAAATATCTCCTTAGTATTTTATTTTGACGCTTTTATATTTATAAAATCCCCATATTTGTCAATATTCACTCTTTCCTAGCATTAAAACTTTAATTTATTCACAAGCTAATTTATTATTAAACTGTTATTTACTAAAATTAATTTGTTATAATAATTTGAAATTGCGTTGCCTTAAAATGGCTCCATTTTACCGCTACCTTTTAAAAAATAATTCTAATTATAAATTTCCATACTTTTCTATGACTTTTTATTTGCAATGGAAGATATCTATAATGTATTCAGAAACTAATTTATCAGAAAATCGTTATTTAGTAAAATTTTATTATAAATGTTTGACATTGCGTTACCCTAAAATATCTCCTTGATGCTTCAATTTGACGCTACCCTTTCAATGAGAGATTTTTTATTTGTAAAGTCCCTGCATTTAACAATCTTCAATCTTCTTCCATCTTATATTTCCTGGAAAAGAAACAAAACTCCTTCAATTTATTCTCAAACTGATTCGTTATTAAAATTTCATGTTATAAAAATATGGAATTGCGTTACCCTTATATCTCACTTCGGTATTTCAATTGGACAAAAGACTTTTCAAATGAGATTTCCACTAATAAAATACACGTATTTATTAATCTTCACACTTTTCTTTTGAATAAAATACAGCTAATCTCATTGAAAATGTATCGCATTTTTCTTTGGAGATTTACGTTTGAAAAAAATTATGTTCAAGTAAAAAAGGATGGGCAAGTTATGTTGTAAGATACCCGTTAGCGAAAACGAAAGAATGATTAGAATTTCAGTGAAGATTTATTGGTTATTATTAAAATAATTTGTAGTGTTTATTATATTGTGTAAGTGCATTTTAATAATTTCATAAGAAATGTTTATAAATGTGGTGTTTGTAATTACATTCCTCAAAACCAGTACTTGTTTTAAAATTATTTTAATTTTTATTTCAACACCATTACATCGGATAATCTTTAGATTTATTTTTTGCAAAATCTGCATAAATAAATAAGATTTTAAATATTATGGTGTTTTCATTTATTTACATATACAGCGTTGCTGGGACGATTAATGAAACGTTATTTATCTGCGTATTTTAGAGCAGATGTCAAATGTTTAGACGTCAAATTTAGCGTACGGCCGCTATCTTGAATTTTTTGAAATGGCAACCTAGGTCGAATGACGTATCTCAAAGAAGCTCATAATTTTCTCTTTCCAAAAATAATAGCAATGTATCACTTCAAACAAAACTGGATGTTACAGAAATTTATAAACTAAACATTCATTTAAGCTGCGAATACTTCATCAAAATAAGTGTTTAAAATGATGGGTACTTGTTTGATGACAATTATACAATCTTTCTTCGAAGCTATGAATAGAATCGTTGATCATTTGTGGAGTAATTCCCTGCTTTTCGAGACATATGCGATCCTTTAAATCGTTCAAGTTAGTTGGTCTGTTAACATAAACGCGGTGTTTCAGTCAGCACCAGAAAAAAAATTAAGTGGTGTAAAGTCGGGAGATCTTGCCAGCTACTTAATTTGCACCTCTTCAACCAATCCATCTGAGGGAAAATTGTATTTAAATATTGTCTATGTATGTATGTATGATGGGGTGACATTCACTGAGACCTAAAAGATCTATTGTGCCTTCTTACTTCTACTTAGTTCATGAGGAACGTCTTAGAGACTAGTAGGTCCTATTTCCATGAGGAATTTTAGGATATCTGCAGGCTTCAACTTAGGTAAATCTACATTCTTCTTTCTCCACTATTTTCAGCTTTTTCAGGTGCTCGTTCAGGCAGTAATGTCCCGTTAGGATTCCTTGTTAAAACGGGTTGTAGTCACTTATCAGAATCTTTGATTGTCTAAGCCCTATTTGCCTATTTCTTCTAATATTATTACATTGGGGCAGACACCGCAAAAGGGTTCCGGCCCCTAAAAGGGTCTTTCAGCTCCCCTTTTTGCTAGTCCATCTGCTATTTCATTTCCCTCTATTCCTGGAATCCACAGTAAGGTTACTATATTGTTCTCGCGTAGTTCACTAAGTATGCCTAGGCGTTAAAATATTGCCTAACGTCTCTTTGATAAAGTGGAGGAGCGCCATCTTGTTGAAATATACGTTAATTTTAGGATATAATCGATTTATTTCAGGTATAACTTCATTTTGGAGTGAATCAAGATATTCAGTACCGATCAAATGGTTTTTTACCAAACCCGCCAACACATTAACTTTAGTGAACGTTGTGTACAAACCTCCTTAAACCTGTGCGGGTTACAATATGACAAGTAGGTACCGGCCTTTATGTCTGTTAACAGAACCATTCAAGTAAAATGTGGCTTCATCACTGAATACCAAAAAATATAAGAAATTGTTTGGCATCCTAATTTTCTATGGAATTGTTTCACAAAATTGTTTCACCATATTATACAAATAGCATAATCCAAGGCCCCCGTAAGGGCTACTGACGCCTGTGTGCAAAAAAATATTTTGGCGCCCCTTAAGATATTTTGGATCATGTTGTTTTATTCAGCAAATCAAAATACACTTGAATACTAAATCGCACATAACTAACAAATAATGGAAGAAGAAGAGGCGGGGTTTCTTACAGTAGTTCTGAATCCAGCTGTCCAGCTAAATACTTGATATTTATTGAAGTAAATTTATAGAAATTTTATGTTGGTGGACTGAAATACCCTTTTGGGGGCCGGAACCTTTTTGCGGAATTAGCTTGAATGTAATATTGGAAGAAATAGGTAAAGCCGAAGAAAAGAGAAGATCTGACAATTGGAAAGATCTAGTAGGGCTTAGGCAATCAAAGATTCTTCTGGGTGACTACAACCTGTTGAGATCAAAACTACACTAAGAGTTTTAACAGGAATCCTAACGGGACATTGTCGCCTGAATGGGTATCTTAAAAAGCTCAAAATAGTGGAGGAAGAAGATTGTAGGTTTTGTGGAATGGAAGAAGAATCCTTCACCACATACTTGCGAACTGCACAGCAATTCAGAATCCTAGGGCACAGCACCTGGGAGACTACTGGATAGAAGAGGGACAGTTACCTAAGTTGAATCCTGCAGATATCCTAAAATTCCTCGGGGAAATAGGACTAAAGGAGCTACTAGTCTCTGAGACTTTCCTCAGGAACTAAGTAGAAGTAAGGGGGCACAATAGATCTTTTAGGTCTCAGTGAATGTTACCCCAAAATACATGTTCTACTTATACTTAGATATTTTGAAAAATATGCAGATCCTTCTAATAAGAAATACCTAACCTAACTTCGTTATAAAATAAAAAATGTTAGCTAGGTACAATAGAAAAAAAATGAAAAATAGCTATATTGTAGTAGCGATATTTTCCATTGCTATTGCAAATTTATACCATCAAAAATGTCTTGTTCAATTGCAAATTTTGCTAGCCCAGACAATCTTTCTTGAAGCATTGTCGATCTTAAATAATTTTTAACTTTGAAAAAGTCAGAAGCTACAGATACAGGCGATGTCAGATTATGGCATAATCTCTTGCCAATACGTTTGTTCTGTATGCTTTAGGGTTTCCTTGAACATTTAATAGAACATCTAAAGTTTTATCTTCATTAGTAGCACTTTTCGGTCTACCTCGTCACTGTATATCTACTTAAATAGGAAGACATTCAGGATTTAAATCGTTAAAAATATAGGTTTCTTCGTCATGGGAACGTTTGCGATCATCATATTCAACTAATATTAAGATTTCTATACATTGTTTTTCCAATGTGCCATTTTTCCGAATCCACCTTTAAACTGTGTGCTAATTTGAAATTAGTATCTGTTTTGAATATTTTTACATAAATAATGATGAGGTTGACGTGTTTATTGTTACTATTTGTTTATTGTTTCATTTTAAAAACGTGCAAGGTCGTATCATATATCATATATACTTTGTAATGATGAAGAGCAAATTCGCCGAAGACGGTCTACAAGTGATACTGTCCCTTCTAACTACAAACCAGAATGTTTGGTTATATCGTGCAGATATCCGAACCTCGTTTAAGTTAGAAGTGTAATCCAATGTGTGTAGTGGCATACAGCTAGAGAAGTAGTTGTTGCGTCTTGGTGAACGCTCTTATTTTTAAAAAGTATTATAATAATATTATCTTTGACATATTTTGATAACACGCTTTACTTAAATGACAATTTTTTACAGGAAACTGTAATTAAGTAAATAATTACAAAACCGAGATGGTTTTTTTTTTGTCTATATCATTATTACAGTATTTAATTCAGAAAAATAAAACTGATATTTTATAAGATAATGGTTATGTTCCGATATTCCTGAACAGTACTGCCCAGTAAATTTTGTCATTCCGATTTTACTGAAATTCACTGGTAATGATTTGGCGCCACTTTTCAAGAGACCCTGTTAGAGGCTGAACATATACTGTTACAGAAGTGGTCATGCACTCCCAGTATCCCTTCCCAAATTAGAATAAGTTAGGTTATGTATTTGTTGAGAGTATGTGATCTGTGGTTGAGAGCGTTGAGACAGATTTTTTTATTAGTAATCTATGCAGATCTGATTTTTCTGAATCAGTATTGCTATCGCTTAATATTTCATCCAATACGATTTGATTAATTTCGACCATCATTTCACTTCACTATGATAAATAAATGGGTTATGTTTTGTTTGTTCCTTTTCAAAACATTGTTACTGACCAATACGTTCCGAAAATCTTCAGCAGTTTAAGATTACTGCTACTGTAAAGCGTTCCGAAATTGCTTGCTGTAACCAGTAATACCAGCAATATCGGAACATAGCCATTTTCTATTAAAGATGGTGGTTAGGCTAAACGCTGACGTTGAAAACAATTGCTCTAAAATATACAGAATAACGTCTCATCCATTGTCCTAAAATTTTATAACTTTCCTTTTATCCGTTTCAAAGATAAAACCCTTAGTGCCAGACTTTTCAGTAACCCTGTATAACTAACCGACTCAGTGCAAATGCAAAATACTGTAAATGGGTCAATTTATTTCTTCTTTGGTTTTATCAGTCATGTAGTCATGTTGGTGGACTGTCAAAATTTTCTTAACGATTTATGTTTTAATTATGCCTTATTTTAATTCTAACTAAAAAGTATTCTGACATATTCTCAGTTTGTATAGCAATATGAATAAGATTCGACTATGAATTAAGTAAAACATTTTTCACTCAACGGTAAAACACAATTCCAGCTCTAAACAAGACTAGCTAATTTTATAAATATCATAGGAACTTCCTATATCTCAATTAAAGTTATCTTGACCTTTATTCATCAAAACAAGAACATTTTTATTTGTTTATAATGCAAATCCTTGAGGTATCTTATTTGTTTATCAACGTAGGCACGTGGACTTATTTGTAGGACATTTTTTTCATTTTTGGAGATTAAGTAGGTACTAATTTATTCTAATAGTCATAGAATTATCGAAATAAAATATATAATCATAGAAAAATATCCAATAAAAGTAAGGTTGGAATGGAACAAGGATATATTTTGTGAATAATATATAAAATACGAAAACTGGTTGGAAAGATAAACTGGCTGATATAATAGTTATTTATGTACCAAGGACAAAAAACTGTCTAGTATAGTCGAGGCGTAGCTCAGACTAGCAAGCAGGCGAGATAATAGACAGTTATTCGCCGAGGTGCATATTACATTTTTTTATCAACCTTTACAAAAAATTTCCAAATGAAAAATCGACTCCGATCAATTAAAATGCTCCTCCTAGTTTAAAAACAAGGTGTAGGGGTATAGTGTAGTGTAGTGTAGTATAAAATGCTGTAGAGGCAACACTGAATTAAACTCTGAAATCGTCTACAAATATTACAAAATAAGTAACTTTGTCGTCGATACGTATATTATTTAATTTCATGTATAAGTATTTACAAAATAAATATTATGGTGAACAGTCACGAAATGTTATTAATTTCGATATCCTCAGCTAATAATATTATTTAATAAAAAATTACACTACCGACAAACTGGTGAATGTATGTGTACGTGTTTATTGAAATCAGTTCGATATTCTTACCAATTTGTCCGTAAGATTTGTATATAAATAAACAAAATAAACGATAGTACCTTGACAACAGAAAAATTTTCGTATAGGTCATATACAAGAAGACCTTCGAATGTAATTTTTTTTCTTTCAATGGACAGAGTTAAATTAAGATATTAAGATGCAATTTCAAGGGCGTGGTAAGTGGGTACATTACCCGTGATCATTTTTCTAATTAAACCCTTGGAGTTTCGCAAAAAAGCGTATTTATTAGAAAGCCTTATTGCTTTTGAGAAAAATTCTTGGAGATGTACTTTTGAAAGGATAGGTTTAGGTTCTATGAGAGTGGGGCCTTCTTGCCACCTCCATTGCGACCCACGTTGGGTCTATTGTGGCTCACCCCTAGGGATTACAACTCACTCCACAAGCCTGTGCTTCTGATGAAGTCCATGGTTGTATTTGGTGATACTTTTTTGAAGTCGTTCGGCTCTAAGGTACTAAAACCGAATATGTTGTACCTTACACTGGGTATGAGCATAATATGTGCTTCGCAGTTTCGTCCTCCAAATTACAGAACCGACAATCCGAGGTCTGAACCAGTCTCATCTTCTTTAGATGGTAATTTAGTCGACAATGTCCTGTAAGCAGTCCCGACAGAATGTGTAGGTTTGTTCTACTCTATTCCAGGATCTGCTTATTTTTTGTACTCGAAGGGTTGTTATGAACGCTTTCGAGTGAGAGTATGTCTGTCCAGTACGTGAAGGTTTTCCTCTTCGCCCAGGTAGATATGGATGATCTAGCAGTGCTTTCCGCAATGCCAAAAATGGTTCAGACTCTGATACCTTTTTTGCCAGAGTGTCGGCCTTCTCGTTGCCCTCCACTCCTCGATTCCCCGGCACCCAGGTCAAAATGACTCTGTTTTCTTGCCTAGTATTTCAAGGGGTAAATCGCAATTTAAAGTACCGAAAAAATTCCACTTTTTCCAAATTTCCTACAACAAAGTCACTTAATTCAGGACAAGTTACATTATAAAAACAACAGTCAATAACACAAATTTCTAGTGCAGTGGGTGTTTCTCGCAGCA
Organism: Lochmaea capreae; assembly: GCA_949126875.1. NCBI lineage: Eukaryota > Metazoa > Arthropoda > Insecta > Coleoptera > Chrysomelidae > Lochmaea > Lochmaea capreae. Next base: position 6,379,924 of record OX421411.1, read on the forward strand.
GTGTTTTCAGTATTTAACATAAACACAAATTCCATCCTTACAAAATTAAATTGGTCCAAGAGCTACATGAAGACGATTTTGACCGGCGTTTACAATTTGGTGTATTGTATTGTGGATATTGGGCAGAAAATGGCCCACAGGTTTAATAGTCAAACACCACAAAAATTGAACAACTTGTGTGGCATTTTTGGTGACCATACGGTTGGACCATATTTTATTGAGGGAAACTTAAATGTTGAGTCTTATCTACAGTTACTCAGAAAAGGTATTGATCCCGAAATTACACGAATACTAGAAAACGATGATACCCTGTCGGAAGCTTTGCTAGCGTTTCAACAACCCCCACATTACGTTCTCGATGTAAGACGGTTTTTAAAAGAATCATGTTGCAAATTATAGCATAAAATATTAGAATTGCAATTGCGACATTAGTAACCATTTCCTAGCGTCTTCTCATCTTCGCACATACAGATTGCGTAAATTACTTTGGAACCCAGGCCTCGGATTACACAAGTACGACAAGGATATATGAAAGAGAGAGAAAGAATAATTGTGCGCGGTCATCACTTTGTTTCATCTTAGGGGTGTATACTTATTTCCCGAGACTGGCCGAATGGTCCTTTACAGAGAGAATTCACTAGTTGGGGGTATAACGGTGGTAGGTATTCAGTATGCTCCCAACATGGAAGGAGTGAGGGTGTTGAAGAAATAAAAAAATACAATCGTTATTACGTAACCTGTACATGTTAAAATTCATTTTTGTCAACATGATCATTTCAGACCAAGTTGACAATTTCTAACTACAATAGATTATTATTTTAGCCATTGTAACTTGAAAATAAAACAGCATTTCTTGAGAGAACCATAATTAATAAACTAAAAATCCCTTCCATTAATAAATTAAATTGAAAAAATAAAATAAGTAGGTAGATACCTACACCTATTCTAAACATAAAATATAAACATCCTGGAAAAATAAAAATCCATTCTAAAGGTAAACATAATTTTAATGAATTAAGTGCTCAAATAAACCACCTGCCTGTGCCAGACAATAACCAAATCTGTGATAAAGATTTGATCTCATATCTCTAAGATAATGAGCATTCGGCCAGCCTCGGGAAATAAGTATACACCCCTAAGGTGAAACAATGTACACGCCTTAATGACCACGCATAATTATTCTTTCTCTCTCTTTCAGCTGTTTTTCTGTCGTACTTGTGTAATCTGGACGGTTCGGATGTACTTTACGCAATGTGCATGTGCAAAACTTCTTTTGTATAAAGTTTTGGCTCTTAAAACTGGAAAGTAAGGAAGACAAAAAACTGCTCATTTCAAGGGTGTCGATATGTGGGGGGGGGGGGGTGATGGGGGTAATAACCCCCCCAAGAATAATAAATAAATTATTATATTTCTTACTTATATTTAATAATTCACATGCACAAGGCAGATATAGCTGCATTACACAATACAATATTGTTTCCAAAACGATCCATAGTGGTAGCTGGGAGTCTCTTACCTCTTTCCATCCTTGATTTTGTAAATTTAATAAAGATTATTTTTCCTTTTTCTCTTGTAAGTACTTGTACTTTATTTGTTTGTCCAAAGAAGTTTAGTATTGTTTCTAATTCTACCATAATATGTTGTTTATGGCTCTCTACAATATGATTTTTTTTTATTACCTAAACTAAAAAGGCTCTAAACCCCCCCCCCCAGGAAAAATATTATCGACGACGCCCCTGGCTCATTTTCCTATTTTTCCAAATTATCCGATCACGTCGCTCTACAACAACAAATTACTGAACAAGATTTGCGTGTCCAAAATATATCAAAATTATACTTATATATATGATGGCACTACCTATCCGTTTTTAACTAGGAGTTTATAGTCCTGTATAAAAAATTACCGATAATTTATTAATAATAGAAGACTCATTAGAATGTAAAGACTAATTGGTTGAAGGTATTAAAATATAGATTCGGTTAATGTTTTAATAAAGATTATAAATTGCTATATTATAAATAGTTATTTAATTAAATTGACAATTATTTAAGCATTTAAAATAGATCTAGATGGTTCAAAACATTAAATACAATGAAAAGAATGTGTAAATTAAAAATAAAATAATTTCAACCGAGTGGAATTTTTGAGTATTCCCACCAATCTATAGATTTCTGATAGTTGACAAACTAGAAGTCACGTGCATGATTAGTTTCCACATCCTACTCAATATTGGACAAAACATGTGTTTGATGCCCGATGGTTCTCCTCATGGACACTATATAAGGAGATTGAACTCTGTATCTGTAGAATAGGGAGGGTGGGTTAGGCCCACAGCACTTAGGCCACATGTGACCCATTGTACATCCTCCCGAGGAGTTGTCTTCCTAGGTCATCGTCCATCCTGTCCTTTCCAGGAAGGTGGACAGGTCACTAGGAGACTTCTCCTTTATATCGGCAGGTGGTGTAGGCCAAGACTCACCGAACACACACTCTCTTATTGACGATAACTCCGGACACTCGCATAAGACATGCCTGACAGATTCATCTTCCTGTTCACACATCCTGCGTCGAGGTGTGTCCACTAGCCCCTTGTATGGTGGTGTTTTCTTAATCGACAGTGGCCAGTCAGAAATCCTGACTCTGTGTTCTGTTTTATTTGTATTTTGTAGGGTTTATTAAACACAAACCTGGGTTCAATTGCATCACTGGCCGCCTGCAGAAAAGGTAGAGCAGTAAGCACTTCCCGCCACAGTCGCGGCCGCATTGAACTCATACGGAAAAATTGACAAAACCTGTCCTCAAAATCGTTTGTTTTTTGAATTGAATTGGATTTAAAAAAACAATTTAACACCCTGTATCTCATTAACGACAAGACTGATCACACATGTTTATATGAACTTTTCGTCTTAAAATGAGTTTTACGACCCATAAGTTTTTGTAGCTCGTACACTATTATCTTGTGATGTGTGATCTTGTGCAATATGTATGTTTACAAATTTAAATGTTCTGGTGCTAAACCATAGTTGTAACAGCAGCACAGGTGGAATTGTAGAGCAAATGGGACAGTGGGGAGCCCTGGAGGAATCCTTGTTGAGGTATAAAGATTTGGCGAAAAACTGTAATTCAGTTTTACTTGAGGTTTTCTATCAAATCATTTATGTTTCCTAACCTCACATACTGTCAAATGAGCTAGCAGCCAATGAGATACCATGAACTATAAGTGTATGCAAGGCTTATGATTGGCTGTTATTGTTCTGCAATCAGATGTTTTTGGTATTGGATTTAAACTTTACTATGACCAGAAATTGGAATACATGGAATCTCCATGGTGCTCCATTACATTTTAGTCAGATTTCTAGGCAATACTTACTCGTAGATGCAGCTTATCGAGAAGAGCCGTAACACTGGCCTTCTCGATCTCCAGAATTGAACCCAAGTGATCTCTGGTTATGTGGTTATCTTGAGACATTTGTTTACAACACAACGACACTTGACATCAACGATTTGAAGGATCGTAATCGAATAGCGTGTGATAATATAAAAAATTCGCTTCAAATATACCGTTTTCTTCGACCGATGAAGACGATCTTCATTTATTATGAATCTTATTTTTTTCTTGTATTTTCAATCGTTATTTTTTCCACTCTCAATAGTAAGTTTATTATTGAAAAAATCTATTTATTGGTTTTCGACTAGACTAGACGAAACTTTCTGGTCAGACTTTTAAACTTAAATATATATTTGTAAGAAAAAAACAACTAGCTACCATATCCTGATTTTTGTTAAAACTGGTTTTTTAGAAACTTTTATAAACTTGAAATTTCAAGGTTAAATAGGTATGGGTAGAAAGGTTGGTACGTAGTATTTTTTTGCCTTTTTTTACTAATATCTTTCGATTTCGTATACCAATTTTGTAAAAGAAGAAAAGAAATCTGGACTAATAAAGAAATAATTCTGGTGGCTATTTCTGCTATTTATTTCAATCACAAAGACCAAACAAAGAAGTCACTCCTACGTAAACTTCCACAGCATACTAACATAGTTCATTGCATGAACAACAACAAGGCAATTGACATGTCGCTTGTTCACCTAACAACTTTATTGTGTTGTGAGTGGTTTTTTCTTTATTTTGTACGTGAGTTTTTATATTTTTGTAAAGTTTTTCTGTATTTCAAGTAAAATGAATGAATGAATAAAAACAAACAATGAAATGACACGTGAGGTAAATCGTTTATATTCGAGTGTTCCGGAGTGCCTAGCTCGGCTCTACGTTTACGGTTTACGAGAAATACTTACAGCCTTAAGTGTCTAATATTTCGACATAACGTAACGTTATAATGTAAGATGTGTTTGGGTTCGTGCTTGTTACACTGTTTGATAATACTAAATGAGTTGTTTGTTGTTGATCCATAAAAATCTGTCAACGTTAATTTGTAACGAGCGAGGGGCCTAATGTAATGTGATTATGTTCGTCAAAAAGTCGAAAACCCATGTGGCGAACCGAGCACGACCAAATGATACAGTAATAGCATACACGTTTGATCATCACAACGTAACTCCGTTTCATGCAGAAATTTCGTGAAGGTCGTTCAAAATCGGTATAACATTGGGTATATCAAAATAGTCCGTGTTGTTCAACATTAAAATGTAGATTAATTAATTCAATATTAAGACAGAGCTTCAAAAACTGGGCCAGACCAGCGGCACAAGCGACCTTGCCACCGGTATAAAATTCCCTACACAAAATACAGTTCGCTGCTCACTGGGTTCATCGAGATTGTTTAACGACGATGACGTTATATTAAGATGTATGTGTCAATTTGTTTGCTACCCGCTACGCAGCGGAGATTCATTGGAACATTATTTGGCCAAAAATAGGCCAGCCGGCAGGTTGATTGCCGAATTTTATGCTATAGCGTCTATACTGCTTGTGCCGCCTGCCTAGCTCAGTTTGGTAGATCAAATGAAAGCGCCATGTAATTTCTAGCATACTTTGTATAAGCTTACGCTGTTTAGAACTATTTCAATTGATATATTATACACCTTGCCCCCGTAATTACGAAAATAATAAACAACTACAACTAAATGACACAATAAGTTCACTGAAATATCCGCGAGCAAGAGCTGTGTATCAAATAGTAATATTTCCGTTCAAGTAATATCCAAATTAAACGGAGCGTGACAGCGACCAGCCTTATTATTTCTTCATTGTTTTCTTTTATACTTGAACAATTATACAAACTCAATAGTGCTAGATGTTATTATTAAGAAGACATAAGGTACAATTTGCTGCCAAAAAATTGAATTGGTAATTCGGATTTTCCCAAATTTACGTTGCACTATGCTCTTTTATGTCAATTCGTGAAGTTTCTTTCGTTTACATTCTTCTATTTCGATGGTTTCAACCACAGAACTATTGTTTCTTTCGTTTACATTCTTCTATTTCGATGGTTTCAACCACAGAACTATTGTTTAACAAGAATCTATGTCTTTGGCTCTAACTGGCGTTTAGTTTCGTGGTTCTAGCAAAAACGAACAATTGTTATGACTTATGACAACTGTCATTATCTTCTGTATAGGCGATTTCGGCACGCTTTGGTTGGTAGGGACTTTGGTTAACCAATTGGTAGGTCCAACGTCACAGGTATGACGTAAAGTACCAATTACAGGCGAAATCGTTTGGTTCTCAATTAGAACAAAATACAATTCGTTCCAACGACTTACAAATAAAAATTGAATTAAAAACTACTTTAGACAAGGATAGAAAGCTACCAATTTCAGTAACCGTGCTGCAGATCTCGGTCTGTGATTTGACAGACCAAAAAGGGTACCAAAGTTAGATTGACGTCATCGTTTTTCGAAACGAAATCGATTGGTATGTATTTGCCAGACCAAAGTGGGATACCAAAGCGTGCCGAAATCGCCTTATGTTTCTTAGCTGAGTTCGGAATGGTAAAAAGTGTCAACACTTTTGGCACTATTGACACTGTTGCGTTGACACTGTTAATTGATCAGAGAAAATATAGTGCACACTATTATTGCGTTCGATAATACTTTGGGGTATGAATGGTGTAAACATGGTGGGACACCGTTTACTCTGTACAAAATGGTGGTGTATTAGGTGTTACACCATCGATTACTCCATCCTTACACCATCAGCACGTGACTAAACTCTGCACTACACGAACACTACACTATAACCGCACCAAAAATCCATTCCGAACTCACCTCTAGTATTCTGACTCTGTAGCAGAATTAATAGCGCTGGTCAAAAATAGCGCTGGACAAAATAGCGCTGGACATAAATAGCGCTGGACAAAATAGCGCTGGTCAAAATAGCGCTGGACAAAAGCAGCGCAGGACAAAATAGCGCTGGTCAAAAACAGCGCTCCATAAAATAGCGCCGCCAAAAGATAATTATGCTTCTTTATTTTACTACTATCTTATACATAAAAATAAACTATAGTACCGAATTAGCATAATTAGGAATAACATATTTTTCATAAATTACAGTCATATAATAATAGTTTTCCTAATTCAATTCGTCAATTCAACATCGCTTCCCGACCAGCTGACAGTGATCAAAGTGTTGGTAACTGTCTATAACAATATCAGAATATAAGGAACGGAAAACAAGTAAGAACAACAATCAATATTTTTCATCATACTTCAACACATATCGCTTCCCGACCAACTGACACAGATCAAAGTGTAAACAACTACTTGTCAGTGTCATATTTATTTAAAGTCTAAAAAAATGCAATTTGGCAAGTCTCAGAAAGGAGATGATACATTATTCTACGAAGGATATAATTACCGAAATGACAAGCAACGTGAAATTGCATTTTTTTAGACTTAAAATAGATATGACACTGACAAGTAGTTGTTTACACTTTGATCTGTGTCAGTTGGTCGGGAAGCGATATGTGTTGAAGTATGATGAAAAATATTGATTGTTGTCCTTACTTGTTTCCCGTTCCTTATATTCTGATATTGTTTGTTGTAAAGGAAGGTTGATGCTTAGCGGTGAAACTTGATTTTTCAATCACATCCTACTGTAATAGTTGATTTTGTAAGGATATTTCAACCGGAGGCAATTGCTACTGGAATGTCTTTCGACAGAGGCGTACGCGATTGTATTTTTTGTTAGGGTAATCAATCCGATAGATAAACAAGGTGGGTTATATAAGTTGTACATATTCCTACCTTGTATTGAGGTTCTTATGGGGACTATCATTAAAATGTATCTGTTTTTTAATATACAGGGAGTAAAATGTTACACTACTACCACCTTATTAAATAATAAATCCCCTTCTTAACATTTTTCCAGACAAATCGAACCACAGTTAAAAATTGTTGAAAATATAAAAGAAATAAACAACTTGCCTTAAACTTAAGAACTTATCAGCTTGGAAAGAAAAACATAAATTCAATATTTGTGAGCTTTTGTGGAGCAATACTATTTATCTAACTCTGCTGTTTTTTTTATGACACCCAAACTATGTTAATTAGAACAATTCAATGTTACTAAACCAAAATTTTATTCATGGAATGTTACAGCTAATAAATTTCACGCATCTCTTTCAATATTTGAGTAAAGGAATTACGTTAATATAGTACCAATACAATATATAAATATATTATAAGTTTTCTCAAATTACCTTCAGAAACGTCCTTGCTTGCAAACATTTTTATTGAATTCAGCAACTATTATTTTCTTATTGGAACTAGAAATTTAAGAATATTGCATTATTTTTTATTACACTTTTGATAGAACCTCCCTGTTCATACAATAAAGTTACATGGTGGTTTAGTTGAAAATTTAAATGATTTTTTTTAACGCTGCTCTAAAACGGAGTAACGGAAATATATGAAAATGTATGTGAGCTACTTTCCTTTTCATATATACAGATTGCGAAAAGTCTATTCGCGCCATACGACAAGGAAAATATGAGCAAAACTACTTGAAAGAGACAGAAGAATAATTGTGTGATGGGCGTGGCTACCAAAAACAGTTGGGGGTGTGTTCACTACCCCCTTATTTTAACCACTGTTGCCAGAAGCGCAGATTATTGTGTACAAATGATATTTTTGTCTCGTTATCATTAACTGTTTTCGAACTCATGCACTATTAGGTAAAACTAAACACTTTCATCCGGCAACAGTGTCCTTTACAGTGAGAATTCACGTTTAAACTTTTACACGCCCATCGCTGAGCGCACAATTATTCTTCTCTCTCTTTCAAGTAGTTTTGCTCATATTTTCCTTGTCGTACTTGTGTAAATCGTATGGCGCGAATAGACTTTTCGCAATCTGTATAATCTTAAAGCCCTTCTACCACTTAGTGGTGTAGGGTGTGTTGCAGTTACTCTTCCGTCACGAATTTTTTCAATTATTTCCTATTTTGAGGTAAGTCCTTCGCTTCTTTCCAGCTTCTTTCTCTTTTATCCAGTAATCCAGCTATTAACTTATCCCAAATTTTTCACACATCTCAAGATCGATCGACAATAGAACCCAAATGTCAATTTTGTTACCATTATTTTTCCATACCATCTACCAAACATCACAAAATCCATTACTTTGCCACCAATAAAGACAATACAACAAGGAAAAATTGGCCTTGTCCAAAAGAAGGTTTTACATAACCGGAAACTATTATAGTTATATAATGATGTGCTAATTTCAAAATAAACAGGACTTTTGAATTGACTCTGATGATTCATTATTAAAATTATTTATATATCGAATGGTGCGAAAACGACACTGGTAGTTTCAGAACTGTAGAAATGTTCAGAATTTGTTCTTATCTGAGAAAAGATGTATTGCTAGCACCACTATTTATACATTTTTTTGCAGAATAAATATCGCATTTTCAATTGGTTTACACACAATATCGATCATAGTTGAACACAACAGTCGTAGAAAAATTGGCCAACGCAAAGATCTGTCAACAAACGTAAACATTCAATATAAGCGGTGTTGTCACATTGAATATTCATTGCTCGGAGACATACTCTATTCAAATTTCACTTACGCTCTGTCTAGCGGAAGAGATTTTGAGTTTATTTTAGTGGATTGGTAAATATTAATCTCTACAATCATCACAGAATTATTTTTCGCGTTTGTTGCATCGTTTGGGACAAATTAAAATCGGTGTTATATCGAAATGTTAATAAAATACAGCCGTTTAGAGCTACCGACAAAAATCTCATCATTACCAAATATCAGATACGAAACGTTAGATCTAAACGCAACATTCTACCTTATAGCACTTTCCATTTTGTTTATGTATACCACAATGTAAACTGGATTATTGACACACTTTTCAACGCACTTGCAGTTCTTATATAACAGGTTATTATTAAATCTGTTAACATGCTTAGCTTAAGAGACTCGGTCACGACACAAAAATGCCTATGGCTAACAATGATTTCGTTCGATTGATATTGTTTGACAACCTTGAGGAATCGTCTTCATAATTTGTTGTTGAAGATATCATTAATTTTATTTTTGATGGTAACACGTGGGTAAATATTGAAATTTTAATTTAAATAATTTAATAGAGGAATTATATTTTCTTTTTAATAATTTGTAATGAAGTATTTTGTTGTGAGTCACTGCGTATGATGTAAGGTGAAATAACATCACAAAAGAATCATTAGATTGCACTGTGTCACAATAAAATAACAGTATTGAGGGTTTGAGGATTAAAAAGCCGAAAAGATAAAAAAGCCATAAATCCTTTCTAGTCTTGACCTACCCACAAGCGAACAATTGATTCTCATTGGTAAAATGTAGCTTCCGATTGGTCTATGAAAAATTTACTTGAATTATTAGTCCACATGGACAGTTAACGTCCCAGGGTGGGTTTATTCCATTTCTGTTATTTACAAAATATTGTGTTCTTAGATGTTACTTTGATTGAGATTTTGTTTTATTGACTGAAACTGTTTTGTTGGTAATAAACAAAATTATTGCATTTCATGTTATAATTAAAGCCTTGGCCCTCTATTGGATCTACTGAGGGGTCGACTGTTATGTTCATTACTCTTGGGAACGAAACGGTAACAATTAATAATGAAACAAAAACTGAAACACAAAGAAAGAGAAAAAGAAGGCTTGAAAAGCGGAAGAAAAGTATAGAGAAATGGAGAAAAGTGCAAACGAGAGTGATAGTAATGAAAATAATTATAATAAGTTTTACAACATTTTCTTAGAGAATTCATATCCGGAAAAACTATTAAAAAACTTGATATTTAATACTAGAAGACAGGAGCCACGAACATCCATAGAAGATATTCAACAACTAAATGAAAATATATTAGTAGAAATGATTAAATATGTCACAATTCCATTTATCAAAGATATTTCGATAAAAATCATTAATGTTTTTTAAAATGAGAGTAACATAAAAATAACTCACAAATTGGTAAACATTTTTTTTCAAAACTAAAAGCTAAAGATGACATTTTAAACAAATCAGGTGTTGTATATAAGATACCTTGTAAAGACGTATACTATGGTCAGACATCGAGAGTACTTAAAGTCGTGTTACTCAACATCAAAGTGATATTAGGTTAGGAAAACAAAGTTGTTCCTTGGCCGAACATAACATTTTATTAAAACATAATGCCAACTTTGAAGACATTTCAATTGTATATAGTGAATCACATAACTTTAAGAGAAATTGTTTAGAGATGTTTCAAACAGTATCAGATATTAATTCCTTAAATAAAAAGAGAGACACACATCATCATATATATACTTATTCCTTTTTACTTACAATGAATAAAAATACTATTGTCCACGACCACTTAATAATATTTTACCTCCCAACAAAAGGTATATGGTACCCATATATCTACTAGGGTGAATTATGAGTTCATAATTCACTCTAGTGAATTATGAACCTATAATTCACGCTTCACATGCCATGACAACTCAACACACAAAATTTCGGTACATAGGTGACTAGAGATGCGGGTACAATATGAAATAAACTATTAAATTTGTTTCTGAAATATATCGTAACGGTATTTTTTCATATTGATATTTTTAAAACAATATACATTTATAACGGTACGGTGTATCGATACTTTACACAGTATCGCCCATCTTTATATGTCACATTTGACCTGAAATTTATTAATTTTGACGTTAGAATTGTCAATAATACCAAATTATAACTTTCCGCTCTACACTCGCCTTATTTAATAAAGAAATCAAGGGCCGTGGACAAAGTATAGTATTCTACTAGCAATTTATGGCCATTATTCACTCGGGTGACTTGCGCCCCTCGCCTACGGCTGCGTGAATAATGGCTATCATAAATTGCTCGTTTAATAAGATACTATTATCCACAATTAAGAAGCAAATTAAGTACCACTTCAATTACTAGTGCAATAATACAAAAAAAAAACAATTCAAATAGCAGCAACACTTCCAAAAAAGTTATTTCAATAATTTTTGACGTTACAGCTGTTGTCAGAGCGAAATGTCAAATCAGTTTTTGATGAATTCTTATTCTAAATGACTGTGATTTTGGATAAAACGGAGTATGTCATATTGATCTTTACTGGAAGATTTTTATGATTAGATTTTGTTTTAACAACAAATGTCGTAGAAAAATCATTGCTGGGTCCAACTGAAAACAATTGAACCAAAGCCTGATAATTAAAAAAAAGAAGTTTTAAAAAGAACTATATACTTTTATCTTTATAATTAATCTTTCTTATAGTTAATTTTTGTTAGAAATATGAAAACAAGAAATTTTTCGTAATGACAAACACGATTCTAGCGAAATATAATGACATCTATTTAAATTGTGTTGTTTGTTAGAAAAATTAAAAATAAAATAGACAATAAAAATGGAATTAAACGTTTGGTGACACAAATCTGTTACACAGTTAACATCCTAATACGAAGAAAAGTGGACAAGGTCTACAACATAATACTATATAAGGATTTAGAGATATTTTATGAAAATCATTTACAAACATCACAATAATGAAATAAAACTCTAGATACGAGGGTAGATTAAAAAACTTAGAGAAAACTAATACTTTTATTAGATTATACTGTTTCGCCATTTTGTTCATCATTTTAATATGTTCTTCCTATCCCATTCACTGGTTCATTTTGGGTTGCGGTCAACAGCCCAGGTTTTCCTTTTTCTTTTCTTTTTGATCCTTTACATATTCACCAGTACAGGTTCGACATAACAATACCATGACATTTGAATGGTGAAATGTATCTCGATATGATGAAGACCACTAGTAGGCCCTTAGTTGTTCATTATCTGGAGAATTAAGAGGACGGTGATGGCAATCTAAATCCAGAAAAAAATTTGGTTGACTTCATCACAATTGTGCAGTAGCAGTAAGAAATAATTAACCAAAAATATTGGAAGGAGAAGTCCTATTGAGTGGCCACTTGGGTCACCAGATTTATAAAACTCAATCGACGATTTATGACAAAGAATAACTCAGTCCTGTCATACTATTAGTGAAGCAATAAAAACCATTTTTAACATTTCGTCGTGGTAAATGCAATAGGTCGTATGTCAAAAAAAGCACTTTTTCGTTTATTGCACTAACCTGACCAATTTAGTCAAATACACAACCTGCAATAGATCCTATGTCGGTGGACCAATAGGAAATCGACTTTGTCCCTCTCCTGCAAAAAAATTGTCAAACGAATCGGACGCAAAATGTTAAGATGGGAAAGTTTTTTGACCCTTCTGAAAAGTTCGATATTTTTGACATACGACCTACTACATTTACCACGACGATTTGTTTAGATACTTAATGAATATTTTTGTACTTAGACCTTAATTTACTTTCTCGTAACACAAATAGTAGCACACTGTATGATGATCACAAGTACAAAGTTGACGTTTGAATTTTTGTAGATGGGTCATTCATTCATTCGATCGGGTTGTGAATCTTTGTACCATTTCCCATGTTATCTACTTCCATTCCAGAAGCTTTGTGTCTTCTATGTTTACTGGAGGATTTTCAGTAGTTGTAATGGTTCTATTATTTCCTCTCCAAAGTGCTTCCATCTGAGTTAATGTAAGTTCTCGCAGAAGCAGAATATGGGATTAGGTGTTTCATCATAGAGTTCACATTTCCTGCACATAGGTTCACTAACTTTGCCCACTTTGTGCAGCTGCTTCCTCAGGGTGCAGTGCAGTGCAGTCACCAGGTCGGTAACTGTCGTCAAATGTCTCTTACTCAGTTTCAATAGCCTGGTCTACCTTGTTCAGTAAACTGTTTGTATGGAGTCCATGTAAGTTCTCGCAGAGTTCCCTTATGTCGACCTCCATTTGAGTTGGTGTTCCCTATCTAGCCAGTTTCCGATTTCCCGTCTTAAGCCATCTTTTGTGATTACAAAAAGCTCCAAAGGATGAAGTCCAATGAGGACACTATTGATGCCGTCCCCGTGCTGTTCATTGCCCCGGTAATACCAAGAAGGCTTGTCTTTGGATTGCAGTTAATACATTGACTGCAGAGGACGCTTCTGTCCTCCTCCACCAGACTATTGATCCATAGGTTGGCCTTATCACAGTTGTGTAAAGTCACTGAACCACCTCAGTTCGAATTCCCCAGGTTTTGCCCATAACTCTTCTGCATTGCCAGAAAAAATTAGTCGCCCTAGAAGTAATTTTTTCCAGGTGTGTCTTCCAATTCAATTTGGTGAAAGTACTTCACCTTGAGGACATCATTTTGTTGTTCTAACGGTGTAGATTGTATCATGCATATGTGCTGTTATTCCCCTACGCTCGAGCATGGATCCTATCCATTTGCATGTGGTGCTGTTAATCCCTCTTTTTTAAGGGATCTATTTATTTACGGCTATTAAATTTATATTTATTCTGATAGGCAGGAAAGTAACTAAGAATGATGTCATCGTCTTTTTATCGTAAATAAACCATATAATTATTTTGTGACAGTTTTTTTTATAAATTTTCACTTCCACTTCATACAAAAATGGATTTTATGTAAAAATACACAAATATAACTAAATTTATCAGACTCTTATTTTTATTTGGGACACGCCGTATCTGCATATAACGAAATCATAGTTTTCATATGGTTGACATTTATTATAAAAGCATCAAAAGTATTTCCTTTTCATTCGCTGACCTTGCAAAAAGCATAATAATCGATTCTGCTTATTATTATATCGACATAAATAATTGCTAAGTAAACTTTTTGGCACTGACACCTGTGTGCCTTAAATGCCAGGTCACAAAGTTCGTCATATGAAGAAATTATCTTCAATTAATTGTAAAAGGTTAAAATGTATTAACTATTATTACAATAAATTCACAATAATAATAAATTATGTATAATGAAGACACATACATTTTTAAAATTGAAAAATAATGAAAGTAATCTTAAACCAAATGGTGTGTATACAAGTTGAAAAAAAATCGAGTTTAAAGGTTGCGTTATAAATGGAACACCCTATATTTTACTATTATGTTAGGTTTGTTCCAGTTGGCATTTATGAACAGTTCTGGAATCGTTTTAAGTAAGGTATAGTGCGCAAACTCGAATTTAAGATGGATACGTCGACTTTATCACCCCTTCCAGAAGGTACAGTTTGTATTCCGTCCCAAGAACGATACTATAGACAGTTGGAATGCGAAAGAAATACATTACTTGCGCGAACGATACCAAGAACGGTTCTATCGCCAGCTGGAACAAATCTATCGAGTCATAGGTCCTTGACAAGTGTGAAAAACATTTTTGAAATAATCTGAGCGTCTAAAATGGGTGAAAATCGAGTTTAAGATATGCGTTATAAATGGAACACCCTATATTTTACTATTATATTATTAGGTTTGTTCTAGTTGGCATTTACGAACCGTTCTGGAATCGTTTTGAGTACTGTATAGTGTGCAAACTCGAATTTAAGAGGTACAGTTTGGATACCGTCCCAAGCAGTCCCAAGAACGATACTATAAACAGTTGGTTTGCGAAAGAAATACAACTCTTGCGCGAACGATACCAAGAACGGTTCTATCGCCAGCTGGGACAAACGTAGCGTGTCATACGTCCTTGTCAAGGATGCAAAAAAAACTTTTGAAATAATCTGAGCGTCTAAAATGGATGAAAATCGAGTTTAAAGGTTGCGTTATAAATGGAACACCCCTTTATTTTACTATTATATTCGGTTTGTTCCAGTTGGCATTTACGAACCGTTCTGGAATCGTTTTGAGTACTGTATAGTGTGCAAACTCGAATTTAAGAGGTACAGTTTGGATACCGTCCCAAGGAGTCCCAAGAACGATACTATAAACAGTTGGAATGCGAAAGAAATACAACACTTGCGCGAACGATACCAAGAACGGTTCTATCGCCAGCTGGGACAAACGTAGCGTGTCATACGTCCTTGTCAAGGATGCAAAAAAAACTTTTGAAATAATCTGAGCGTCTAAAATGGATGAAAATCGAGTTTAAAGGTTGCGTTATAAATGGAACACCCCTTTATTTTACTATTATATTCGGTTTGTTCCAGTTGGCATTTACGAACCGTTCTGGAATCGTTTTGAGTACTGTATAGTGTGCAAACTCGAATTTAAGAGGTACAGTTTGGATACCGTCCCAAGCAGTCCCAAGAACGATACTATAAACAGTTGGAATGCGAAAGAAATACAACACTTGCGCGAACGATACCAAGAACGGTTCTATCGCCAGCTGGGACAAACGTAGCGTGTCATACGTCCTTGTCAAGGATGCAAAAAAAACTTTTGAAATAATCTGAGCGTCTAAAATGGATGAAAATCGAGTTTAAAGGTTGCGTTATAAATGGAACACCCCTTTATTTTACTATTATATTCGGTTTGTTCCAGTTGGCATTTACGAACCGTTCTGGAATCGTTTTGAGTACTGTATAGTGTGCAAACTCGAATTTAAGAGGTACAGTTTGGATACCGTCCCAAGCAGTCCCAAGAACGATACTATAAACAGTTGGAATGCGAAAGAAATACAACACTTGCGCGAACGATACCAAGAACGGTTCTATCGCCAGCTGGGACAAACGTAGCGTGTCATACGTCCTTGTCAAGGGTGCAAAAAAAAATTTTAAAATAATCTGAGCGTCTAAAATGGGTGAAAATCGAGTTTAAAGGTTGAGTTATAAATGGAACACCCTATATTTTACTATTATATTCGGTTTGTTCCAGTTGGCATTTACGAACCGTTCTGGAATCGTTTTGAGTACTGTATAGTGTGCAAACACGAATTTAAGAGGTACAGTTTGGATACCGTCCCAAGCAGTCCCAAGAACGATACTATAAACAGTTGGAATGCGAAAGAAATACAACACTTGCGCGAACGATACCAAGAACGGTTCTATCGCCAGCTGGGACAAACGTATCGTGTCATACGTCCTTATCAAGGGTGCAAAAAAAAATTTTGAAACAATCTGAGCGTCTAAAGTGGGTGAAAATTGAGTTTAAAATATGCGTTATAAATGGAACACCCCATATTTTACTACTATTTGGTATTGCCATCGATCCTTGACAAGTGTGCAACAAAATTTTTAATTAATCTGAGCGTTTGAAGTGGGTAAAAATCGAGTTTGAAGGTTGCGTTATAAATGGAACACCCTATATTTTATTACTATATTGTATTGTCAGCGGTCCTTGATTTGAACATTTTTATTTTCAATTAAGTTAAATCATAGGCTGTAAAAATATATTATTATTTCTCATTACTGTATAATTATGATTATTATTTCACAAGAGTAAATGATTTTTTTTAATTTCACCATAATTTTTTTGAATATTATTTTTTATGATTCTATTAGGTACCCATTTCGTATTTAATCGTTATGAGAAAATTTTCGTAAGAGCTTGCAAAAATAAACTTTTATAAAAAATCTAACTGAAACGTAAATAGCTATACAAGGGAGGATTGGTCGCCGATTGATTGTTAAAGCTGTCAAAAAATGTTCAGCTCAATCACGACCGAGTGCTGATTTTCACTAAGAATCAATTGAAAAGCGTATTGTAGGTTTACGATGCGTCTTTCCTTTTTTTTTGTAATCAAATGAAAAAGTCTGAGCACTGGTTTTGTGTCGTAAAAATTGTTATATAGTATGTAATCATTATTCAAAAACATTTTAAGTAATAGTTCAATTATATATTTAACGATAACTATCAATTTTCACACGTTTTCTGTAATGATTGAATGGTATTGCATTAAAAATATCTAATGGATGTTGCGGTATGAGAAAATTTACGTTACCAATTTCACACGAAGAAAATATCTACTCCCATATTTTCTTTTAATTTGTATACTTTTTATTAAATTAATTAAAAATATTATTACGAGATGAAGTTGTTAGTTATAAAGATACATTTTTCTACTATCACTATCGAAAGTCGTCTTTTGTGCCTTGAAAAGCAACTGCAAAGTTGATGTTTTCCGCGAGCTGTCATAATTTGACATTACTGGCGCTCTTAAGCAGAAAGTAACTTTGGCGCACGCCTAATTTTATTTATAGATAAAAGAGAGCTAGTAGTTAATTTTGCTGTGATAGTAGAAAAAATCTTGTGTGTATTTAGAGCAGAAAGTCTTTTGGAAGTTTAGACAGATTGCCGCGCTCCGGTAACGCGTCGCGCGGAAACTTTCTGTCTCGACTACCAAAGTACTACTTTCTGATTTTGATACACAAATAGCTATTTGTTATTAAATAAATTCAATTCACAAAGAAATTGGTGGTAAATTATAGAAATTTGAATAATTCCAGTTATAGACCTGTTCTCCTCTAAGTCCATTTTCAGTAGGTAATATTTCTTGTTGTGTATGCAATAATAATAGATTCCAGTTATATTAGATGCTATAATTATTCTTGAACAAAACTTAATATAACTACAAAACCTAATTGACATAATATATATAATAATTATATGACACTGACAACCCGGGATGTTTTCCCGCGAGTTCACTAATGGTGTTCACTATGTATCTCCGTAACACTTCCCCTTGTTGTATAAATAAAGTTATAGGTCTAAACGTTTTGGAGGCTTCCTGTTTCTAGTACTGCGGCGAACCACCACATCTTCCTTATGTTTCGGTTCGTTTATTTGAGGAACATTCTCGGCTGAACATCCTACCTCTCCCTTAGCCAGTTGCTGCTCCGATCTCTCTGGTGTCTGTTCTTCTTTCTCAATAGTTTTCTCCTTAACAGGTTCATTCTCAGAGTGAACGCCCTTGTCCGTCTGTGGTTCCGCTTGCGAATCAGGCACAGGATACTCCCTAACATATTGATCATTGTGGTCCTTAACACATGATTTTAATATCTGATCCACATGCCTTTTATGAATTCTTCCATCTGTATTTATCTCATAATGTAGTTTTCCTTTTCTACCCAGGATTACTCCGAATTTCCACTTATTGTCATCATACGATCGTATTTGTACTGTTTCTCCCACATTGAATTGTTTATTTATTTTGATTTCTTCCCTTTTGTTATTCATTTCAGTTGTGAATTGCCTTTGTACTAAATCAATCCTTGTTCTATATAATCTTTTAAACATCATTTCACCAGGACTCAATCCAGTGGAATTATTTGGTGTTTTTCTGTGCATCATTAACATTTTTGCTATTTTGTCCTGGAGAGTACCTTCCTCATGTATCATTGCCTTTAATTTATTTTTAAATGTTTGTACATATCTTTCCGCTTGTCCATTGGTCGATGGATGGAAAGGAGCTGTGAATTTTGATTGAATCCCATTTTGCTTTAAAAATCTTTGCATTTCTTCTGATCGAAATTGTTTGCCATTGTCTGATACTACTATCAAGGGTAATCCGAATGTAGTGAACATCTTCTTCAGAATATTAATAGTTGCTGATGCTGTAATTGATGATGTAGGTATCACTTCAAGCCATTTCGTATAGGCATCCACAACTATCAAGAAATAATTGTTCATGAAAGGCCCTGCATAGTCTATGTGTATTCTAGTCCATGGTTCCTTTGGATATTCCCAACTGTGTACGGGTACTTTGATAGGATTTCTTTGAAGCATGCAACATGCTTTACACTCCTTCACCATTTTTTCAATGTCAGAATCAATATTTTTCCACCATACATAGCTTCGTGCCAGTGCTTTCATTTTCACAATTCCAGTATGAGCTGTATGTAATTCTTGCAATATAGTGGCTTGCAATTTTTTTGGTACTACGATTCTAATTCCATAGAAAATGCAATTCTCTTGTAATGAAAATTCATGTATGTTGTTCATGTTTCCTTTTCCTGATTGAATATTTTTATATAACTGATGTAGCTCCGGATCTTTAGCTGTAGCTTCTTTGATTTCCTCTTTAGTAATTGGCATCGTTGCAATTTGATTTAGATAAAATATATCGTCATTTGTCATATTTTCCTCATTTTTTGTATTATGCTCTAGTCTTGAGAAATAGTCCGCATTTGCATGCTCTGTTGTTTTCCTCAGCTTAATTTCGTAGTCAAATCCAGCCAAGAAATTCGCGTAATGTATAAGTCTAATTGCTGTAGTTGACGGCATCACTTTTGTTGGATGTAAGATTCTTGCAAGGGGTTGATTATCAATGATGATTACAATTCTTCGTCCATAACAGTACTGAAAAAACTTTTTGAGTCCCCAAATTAGTGCTGCTGCTTCTTTGTCAAGCTGGCTATAATTTCTCTCGGCTTGGGTCAAAGATCGAGACGCAAAGGCAATGGGTCTTTCGGTCTTATCAGGCATAATATGTGATAATACTGCGCCGAATCCCATTGGTGATGCATCTGTAGCTAGCGTCACAAGTAAGTTAGGATAGAATGGGGTAAGTACTTTTTCACTGCATATCTCTGTTTTTAAGCTTTGGAAAACATTTTCACACTCTTTGGTCCAATCAAATTTGGTATTCTTTTGTAAAAGTTTATACAGCGGATTAAGTTTTGAAGCCAGGTTCGGTATGAATTGTTGATAATAGTTAATCATTCCGAGGAATGTTCGAAGTGACGAAACGTCTGTTGGCCGGTAACTATTTTTTATATCATCTATTTTCTCGTCAGTTGGATGTAGTCCCTCTTCATTAATTCTGTGACCAAGATATGTAATCGATTTTTGGAAAAATTGACATTTCTTCCTATTTAGATGCAGTCCACACTCTTTTAATTTGCTGAATACTATTTCCAGTCGTTGCAGTAATTCTGTATATGTACGTCCTTGTAAAGCAATGTCATCAAAGAAACACGCTGTACCTAGTAGCCCTTGTAATGTCTGATCCATATATCTTTGCCATATATTTGGAGCTATTTTTACACCAAACATTAGGCGATTTACTTTATAAGTTCCTTTACAAGTGCTGACCGCTTGCATTTTTGCTGAGGTTTCATCGGTTTTCATGTGTAGGTATGCTTGGTTAATGTCTAATGTACAAAAATATTTTCCTCCACTTAATTTGCTAAATATCTCTTCTACTCTTGGAATAGGATAGTTGTCATTTTCTAGATTTTTATTTAATGTTGCACTGTAGTCGGCACACAAGCGTATTTTTCCTGAAGGTTTTATTACGGGAACCAAAGGTGTGCCCCATTGTGAGTAGTTAACTTTCTCAAAAATCCCAACTCCTTCCAATCTATCTATTTCTTTTTCGACTTGTTCCCTGAGCGCAAACGGTACTGGTCTAGGTCTCAAGAAAATTGGTGTAGTGTTTTCCTTTAATTTGAATGATGCTTGGTAATTATTAATTTCTCCAATTTGTTCTAGAAATAAGTCTTCATTTTCTTTTAGTAATTTGTTTAATTTTTCTTTGAATTCTTGTTCTGTGATGTCGTTGTTTTCTTCTGAATTTATTGCATTCACTTCAAAATGTATGTTAAGTTTCCTTATCCATTCTCTTCCAACTACAGGGTCTACTTTTCTATCAATCACGATTATTCTGCCCCAACTTTCCTTGTTTTTGTATCTTATCATCATATTGCAGGTACCCAGAGGTTGTATTATTTCCCCCGTATAAGTTCTGAGTTTAATTCTACTGCTTTTCAGTTTCAGGTTTTTGAAATGTTCGTTATAATAATCTGCAGAGCATGTAGTTACTGCTGCGCCGGTATCTAACTCCCAAGTGTGGTCTGATCCATTTAATTTTAATGTAATATTGAATTTATCATTTGATGTAACTGTCTTCGCTGTAGGTATTTTATGTATTTCGAAAATTTCTTCATATTCTGTATCATCTGAGTATTCCTTTTCAATTTCTAATTGCTTTTGTTCTCTGAAACATACAGTCTCGACATGCCCTTGTTTGTGACATTTAAGACAAAAAAGTTTGTCTTTAACCTTACATTCAAATGCTTTATGATCTGGCTTTCCGCATCTGTAACAAACTGTTTTTTTTTCCTCTCTGGTATTATAATTCTCTGTATTTTTCTTGTATGTATTCCTCCTGAAACTATTCTTGTTGTATGTACTATTCTTGGCTGTAATTTTATTTATTGGAGAACTTTCATAATTTCCCATTTCTTTGCTTTCTGATTTTGATGTTTCAATTGCCATTGCAATCTTTATGATGTCATCGACTTTTGTAGTGGGTGGTTCTTGTAGTAATCGTTCTTTAATCTCACTGTTACGTAGGCCACGAATAAATTGTACTCTCAGATGAGTTTCAAATGTACTATTTTTACATCCATTGCAATTAAAATTGCATTTTCCACCTATTTCTTTTAATCCTGCCACGTAATTGGCTATAGATTCATGTTCATGCTGTACTCTAAGACAAAACTTATGCTGTTGAGCAACTTCCCCCGGTTCTGGAGCGATGTGATTTCTCAGGATTTGTATGAGGTTCTCGTAGGTTTTTGATTCTGGTGCATTTGGTGATGTAATGTTTTTTAGTATTTGATAATACTTTGGTCCAATGCAATTTAGAAAAATGTGCACTTTTGTATTTGCATTTGTTACTCCCTTCAATGTAATGTAATTTTGTAATCGTTGTAGGTAACTATCGAATGATTCATTTATTTCGTCGTATGGTACAAGTGAAATGCCTCCGACTTTAGACGTAGACGCATTTTCATGTATTAACAGCGTTTGTTGTAATCTATTTTGCTGTTCTTGCATATCTGTCATTGTATCCATCATCTTTGCTAACACTCTTGCTAATTGTTCCTCCATTATTGCACTGTGGTTCGAAATATCCTCGTCGCCAATCTGTTGTGTATGCAATAATAATAGATTCCAGTTATATTAGATGCTATAATTATTCTTGAACAAAACTTAATATAACTACAAAACCTAATTGACATAATATATATAATAATTATATGACACTGACAACCCGGGATGTTTTCCCGCGAGTTCACTAATGGTGTTCACTATGTATCTCCGTAACATTTCTGTTTTGAGTTTTGAAGGTCGCTTAATTCTCTGAAAAAGATCTTGGCTTGCCGTGAGCTTTGTGGTCCATCTGGTCCAAGATAGTTCTATTCAACATGTTCACAGGGATTTCCAGTCTGTGGGCTATGAATTAGGTCTGACCTTCTTTCCTGGTATCCTATACTTCGTCACACAGAAGTTAGGTGTGACTAATTCATGTAAGCCACAACCTGGGTGAACTGTTGCCTTTTTCATTCTTTTCCAGGTTGAAGAGAATATACTTGAAGGTTAGTTGTGAACTTTTTGCGAACAAAGGCATGGCCGAGAGCTCAGTGGTGTCCAGCTCACATAGTAAGGTCCTTTGTCCCTCACAATCCATAATCCATGTTGTATATTCTGTCAGTGGTGATTCTCGCCACCCTCTAAAGGTGGAGATGAAGGAGTGTTATGGTGGACTAACTGCGCTCATAATCGCCAGGCATGCTTGTTTCTGCAGTCTGGTGAGTCTAACACGCGTTAAATTTTGCTGGCACTTGCTCCACCAGACCATGAAGCCATAGTATGTGATCAAAGGCTTGACTACCGTCACACACATACAGTAGATCTGTCCGGGTCTCATACCTCAGCTGTTTCCACAAAGTTTTTTGCAAGTATGAGACTGCCTTTGCTCACCACTTTTTCCAAAAGGTCTGAACGTTTCATCCACCGTAATGCCTAGATATTTTGCCTCCTCCACAAATGGAATGCTATGACCGTATAGTGAAGGTTCCTGAAGATCTAGTTTGCTTTTCCTCGTGAAAGTTACAATTACAGCGGGATTGGTAGAGTGCTGTTCCCTGTTCCCTATTTTCACACAACGTCTAGAGCTTCCTGTTACCAAACTGCACTGAAGGTACTTGATTCCATAGAGGTTAAAATTCTAAAGTAGTTTGGGATTCAATAAATGCCTTAAACGCACTTGGAGACCATTGCAATTTCATGGAAACCTGGGTACCAGAGCACGAGGATCATAAGGGCAACGAATTGGCGGATAAAACGGCCGGACAAGCCTCATCAATGCCATTCATTGGACCGGAACCTTTTTGACGTGTGGCAAAGTCGACAATAAAAAATATAATCACAAGGAAAGCTGTCAAAGCCATAGTAGGTGTGTTAATTGAATGGCTGCTTAAAAAGAGAAGTCTACCTATCTACTACTCCTTTGTATTAGCTATCCAGCTCAATGGGAAGTGGTTATCTTTAAAAACTTCGGTCCTTAACTATTTTACCAGCCAACAAGTGTATTTCGGTATATAACTTGATTAGTAGTTGTTTCTATTTCGAAAAGAGTTAACTACTTGAAAATATTTTATTTTTTCTTCCATTAACCTTGCAGGTAATTAGTTACAATTAAGATAAACATTATAATGAAAAAATATATAAAATTTATGTAAGTTAGTGTTAAGTAATTAAATGAGAGTTTTTTAACTTCCTGTTCTAATTGTTATTTTTATTTCGACTGGTACATTTACGAAGAATTTAAATTGTCTTTTATTTGTATTTTGCGTTAGAAGGTACAGAACAATCAGAGTCGAGAGCGTGTCGTAATATATCGACAAATATGAAGATTTCTTAATCTAGCTAAAAATTGCATTCATTAACCTTCAAATATTTATTAATGAAAAAAAAATTTTTGAAGCGTTTTATAAGTTGGTCACGTGTCAAGGATAGGCCGCAAAAGAGATGATTTTTTTATATATATTAAGGCGCAGTTTTTTCGCAATTATACACTATTTAGCGATCGATAGAGTTCGTATATTATAACATTGCCATAAATTTACATTATTTTTTAATAATTATTGATTTATTTGCTACACAAACCTTCACACACTTTTTATTTTTTCTTAAGATTTGTTTTGAATTATTTAACTTCATTCATTCGATTGAGTTGTGGTCAACAGACCAGGCACTTGAACTGTTCTTTGTACCATTTCCCGTGTTATCTAATTCCATTCCAGAAGCTTTGTGTCTTCTATGTGGGCCACTAGTTTGACTTGGAGGGATTGTCAGTAGTTGTAACGGTTGTATAGTTTCCTCTCCAAGGTGCTTTCGTCTGAGTCCATGTAAGTTCTCGCAGAAGCAGAGTATGTGAGTAGGTGTTTCATCATAGAGTTCACATTTCCTGCACATAGATTCACTAACTTTGCACATTTTGTGCAGATGTTTCCTCAGGGTGCAGTGTCCAGTCACCAGGTCGGTAACTGTCTTCAAATGTCTCTTACTCAGTTTCAATAGCATGGTTGAGAGTTCCTTGTCTACCTTGTTCAGTACTCTTTGTATGAAGGTGCCCTTGTGTCGACCTCCATTTGAGTTGGTGTTCCCTATCTAGTCAGTTCTCGATTTCTCCTCTTTTGTGGTTCCGCAAAACGGTCCCAGACCTATGAAGTCTCCTTTAGAGCCTTTTTTAGCTAACTGGTCAGCCATTTCTTTACCTGCAATCCCCTCATATGCCGGCACCCATGTTAGAGACCTTTTGTTGTCTCTTGCCTCTTCTGATGTTTCCATCAATACAAGCTATAGCGGCAATCGTCTCTACTTGAAACACAGTTGTATATCGGCCAAGTCTAAGGATCATTCTCCTTTTATACCAGCCCCAGTGCCATTGTTACACAAAGTCTCTAAACAACAAAAAAAAGTTCGAAGGAACCTTTTGTCGGCCATTTAAAGCATTGTTTCATAGAATTATGTAAGTATTTATAAGTCTATTGGTTGTTTCAACTGACTTTGTACAAACTATAACACTTTTTGATTAGTAGATCTACAAACAAATTAAATTGCTCCACAAAGCTTAGAAAAGTTGACAAATATTAAATTTGTTATAAAAATAATTAACTGTTTTATTCGCCAGTTTGAATATGAAGTTGCCGATAATCTTCCTTTGCTGTTCCATGTTTCAGCTTCTTCTTTCTCATTTATTCGGATGTTTGAACTGGTTCAGGGCCCGTTTTACTAAGGGACTAGTGAGAATCTCACAATCATGGAGACTAGATATAAGGAGCACAAATTTGTATAGGAAAAATCTCGAAAAAGTGTCCAGCGGTTAGGTACAAATAGTAGTCGGCGCGAGAGTAGCTAGCGATTAAAATTACAGAGAGAAGTTTGCTGAACAAGTTAACCTAACAAAAAATGAACAACCTTTAAAGGTCTTTCACATATAATTTACATCACCTTCCTTTGTGTACACTTTTTGTTGACACCCTTTTTTGATGCATCGCCATCTAACTTTTCCATCTTTAGCGACATGTGCCTTTGAATATTCATATTCATTAATTATTAATAAAAGTGCTCCCCTTTGACTAGACATCGTTGTTGGATACGCCGTAATAATCGCAATAACTGAAAATATTCATCTTCTTTTAAATGTATCCCTACTCTTTTAACTATAATCAAATTTAGTTTTCCTAAATATCGACCAATAAGAAATATTTAAATATATTTGTTTTCGAATTTCCGGTCATTAAAACTTTATCCCCAAATTTCTTGCAGGTGGGGCAGTAAGTTCTTGGGATTAACGTGTCCAGGTGGGGCAGTTAGTATTGAGTTTTATTTTCATCCGTGTTTCTTTCATCATCAACATTTTCATTAAGCTAATTTTTCAGAGAACGACTACATTTCTTTGGCCATAAAGGACCCCGCGCTTTTCTTAAGACAAAGTGGCGTTCCGTCAAATGTTATAAAATTTGGATATGATTTTGTACTCGACTTCTTGACCAAAAGTGTCCATGGGACCAATTCAATGCAATGACTACTTTCCGATATACAGGGTATTAAAGTTGAAAAATCCACGTTAATAATATCTAGGTAACCAATACGTTTTCAACGTCAAAAACTAATTTTGAAATACATAGTGTAACTTATTTATTTCATATAGAAAAAAACTAATTTCAGGTTGCATTAAGAATCACCCTGTATGGAATACCACTAGAATAAGTATATTTGATGCCAGAACATTAAATATGAAGTAACTTTTTATGTCTGACCTTGTTTTCATTCACTATAAGAATTTCCTAAAATTCCAAAAATTCGTCCTTATATAATTGAGTCCCACCCTGTATATGTTGACATTTTCAACTATTTATATGTACATTTACGATAAACTAGAACTTATCAATGTTACTATCAACTAAAAATGCATATTTATTTGTTAATAATAAAATTACGTGGTCACGAAAAACAAGCATTTTTCAACATTAATACCCTGTATATCGGAAGCTGGTCATAGGGTTCAATTGGTCCAATGGACAATTTTGGTCAAGAAGTCGAGTACAACATCATATCCAAAATTTATATCATTTGACGGAACGCCACTTTGTCATAAGAAGAGCGCGGGGTTCTTTATTGAAATTTGTTTCAAAAAAACAATTTTATCACTTCATCTGTATGTATCTACACTTTTTTCTCAATTTTCCCAAAATCCCATCACAACTACGTGATCATCATCATCATCAATTTTTACTGGAATTAATCCATCCAAGCGTACTTAACCCACCTTCTTGTGTCTGATCTGTTTTTTCTTCCATTTAAATATAAAATACCTTTTGATTTTCACCCTGTATATGCTACGATGTAGGTAACCTATAAGAACAAAGAACATATCGACGTGTGGATGCGTCTAGAATTAATTGAATTACTATCTTACTAAACAATTTGTTGGGCATTGCCTATTTGAATAAATTGACAATAATTTCCAATATCTAATCTATTACGAGGTAATCAGTGGTGTAGATCCCGGGAAAATGCAAATTTAAGCGCGATTGAATTTATAACACAAAACTGTTAATTAATATCAAGACATTCTTGCATGCTCCAAGGTTCTTTTACTAGTAAACTTCGTTCCAACATATTTGGTTTTGACATGCCAACATGATTGATTTAAGACCAAAACACACAGCAGGTAGTAGAAACATGTGAGTTGACCAAAACCCCAATATATATAAAGTGGCAAGACACCCCTTGTGGGGTTGAACCGCATAAATGCTTTCTAGATCCGCTTTCTGGGGTGGATCAATCCCGATCATTTCATTATTTTCTCACTTATTTTTTTTCATCCATCTAACGATTACTATCCTTCCCAAATCCTCCTCCACTTCCTTCTGCCACTTAGATCTCGGTCTTCCTTGCCTTTCTCCTACCACCTGGTTCTCACTGTAGCATTGAGCAAGCGAATGCGCGCTCTCCTTCTCTCCATACATGTCCAAGCCATTTTATTCTTTGCCTTTTTATTCTCTTTACTATATCTTCCCCGTTCATTTCTCTCAATATTTCATGATTCATACGTTGTCTCATTGTCTCCAATTTTTATTGGTCTCAGAATTGTTCTCATTATTTTTGGTTCTACTATCCTCCATTCCTCTTCATCTCTTTCCGGGTGAGAAATTTGTTAGTCCAAAAAATTGAAAGAAAATTCAGGAGAGTCGAATTTTCAAGAAATATAGCCGTAGGTGCAAGAGACCAAAAAAGTTTAAGAGAAACGCTGCAAGCGATTATAACAGAAGCCAGAAAAAGGGGACTAGAAATTAATGAGAGGAAAACAAAATACATGGAAGTACAAACAGATAGGGATAACAAAGGCAATCAATTAATATCTATTGGGGAATTTGAAATAGTTAAAAACTTCAAAAATAGAAATGACGAAAAAGATAAAATTGCAGAACGCATTCAGGCAGGATATCGAGCATACTATCAATACAAACCCCTCATGCAGAACGAAACAATCAAGAGAACCACAAAAATGAGAATATACAAGAGAGCAATCAGAACAGCAGTCACAATGACAACCGGAGATGAAGAACAGTTAAAAATATTCTAATGAAAAATGATTAGGAAAATTTTTGGAACAAAGAAATTAAATAAGGGACAGTAAAACTTGGAAATATACGAGAAACTGAAAACATAAGAAGAATAATTAAAGCTTCCAGAATAAGAAGGTTTGGACATATCAAAAGGATGGAAGGTGGTAGTTATCTAAAGAGAATAGCACAGTGGACACCAGCTACAAACAGACTAAAAGCTAGATGGATGGACAAAATAGAGACTTGGAAAAAATGGAAATGAAAGACTGGAGGAAAAAGACCCAGGACAGGAAGGAATGGAGGAAAATTGTTGAAATATGAATGAAACATGAAAAACTTTAAACACAAGTAGGGAATCATAGTGGACTGACTCTCCACAAAAACACAAGAGTCTAATGCCCGTATTTATAGTCGAGACTTGAGCCCGAGTTCGAACTTGAGGAGGCCTTGAGACGAGAACGTATTTCATAGTTGAATCTCGAGACCCACAGCTTCAGAAAAGCTGCAACTGCGCATGTGCGAGTGGAGTCTTGTTCAAGACAGCCTGCGACCTGTCTTGAGCTGAGTTTTTCCGAGGATTTTGAGCAAGTGAGGGTTAAAAAAAAATAAAACATTCATCAAAAATTCTTAGTTTAAAGCCATTCATTGGCGACTCTGGCTTTTTAAGGGTTGGTGGGAGATTGTCGAATCCGAGATTTAGCTTCGAAAAGAAACACCCTCTAATTTTATCAGGGTGTCACCATCTTACTAAACTAGTCTTTATCTATGGTAAACCTTTTATTTATAAATAAACACCTTCAATTTATGCCTTACGAGGTACAGGCGAATAAAAAATAACTGTCACATTGACTGTTCCAGCTTCCTTTGAATAAAGAAAAAATCTACGTGCTGGAAACATCAGAAAATTTTGTTTTGTAGCGTCATCGTCTTTTTATCACTTATAATTGCGCAAGTGGTTTGTATTTTATCGGGTAAATTTGGGTTGTTTAATGAGAAACTGTTGACAGTTATTCGAGTCAAATTGCTAAAGGAAACAGTTTAGAATTTGAACAACACAAATATACCCAATATCAATACAAACCTCGAGTGTAATTCGGCAGGAAAATTTAATGAATGAAAAATTTGGAAACATATCAATGCAAACTTTATTTATGAAACATTAAAAATAAACACATTTTTATTTTAATGTACAATTATTAAAAACGTAGTTATTGAAATTCATACTAGGAACAGTGATATCGCTGCGGGTGCCACAGCTAATCGTTTCTGTAGCAGATGTTGAAGTTTTTTCATTTTCCAAACGAATTGATTGAATAATGCTTGAATGATACTCTTTGTCAACTTGTAAGTATGGTTGTATTGATGATGAATTGCTGTGTCCTGTTATTTTTATTAGAGCTTGTTCTTCAATTCCGCTTTTACTTAATTCGCTAACTGCTGCCGCTCGATTTGAGTGATTTGTAATTTTGACACGTTTGACATCTAAACCAATGCGTTGTGCTGAGCGTTTAGTCCATTTGGAAATTTCATTAATTCCAATCGGCAAATTCTTGTACCAACCTTTAGAATTTTTCTTTTTCCAAAAGGGATTTGGTGTAAGAAATACTCTGTCCGAAGTTATAAAAGTGTTTCGTTTTTTCATTAACTTTTTGAATAAACGTATTGGACAAATATCTTCGTCGAAAATATTAGGCGTGATCCATTTGCTGTCACATAATTTAAGGTTGCCGCCTTGTCTCGTTTTCGAAAATAGAGGATTATACTCGATACGTCCAGTTTCTTTTCCATTATTTTCAATTTCAGATACGAAATAAGTGGTTTTGCAGTAAGCTGCTTCTCCTCCGCGCAAAGCTAGTTCAAACGCCAAAATGTGATTTCTTTTGAAGTCCTTCCGGTTCATTTTCGTTATATAATCTGGCCATTGCAAATACTTCAGATTTATTAAGAGCTGATGCACTACATTTTCTCTTTTCGGGTTGTGCTTGTAGGATTTTACGTTTAGCATTACGTGCAGCTCGTGATGAATTAAACTGAACATCGGTGAAAGGGTTGAATACAATATTAAATTCGTTATAATATTTACTTTGTAGCATTTTAGCGGTGGTGTTCCAAATTGTTTTAACTACCGCTTCTTTGTAGTCTTCTCCGTTACTTTTTCGCATATCAAATGCCCAATCTTGCAATATTACATTCAATTTCTCGATGGAAGTATCTGGCTCAAATGTGTATCTTTTTGCATCGCAAAACGTAGAAAATTGTCGCCAGATTGATGATTGCGTCGCAACTGTATTAGTAGGCACACAGGTATTAACAATTTGACTAGGTAATTTCGGCGTTCGTAGACACACCGAATCGACTCATTGTTAGTTCTTGAAAATTCAATAAGTTGTTGACAAACATGCCAAACTATTTATTCTGGTAACCAACACCGCGATAATTGATGAACAAATGAATAAGTGAAAAAACCACTAGTGTATTTGTCGCTGTAAAAGTGACAATTGCACTGTGGCATATGCGATTTTTTATACATGAATTAAATTGTCGTAAATAAACCATACGAATATTTGAACACTAATAACAAAATATTTTTCTAACCTCACTTTTCTCACTTGTCAGACTTATTAGTGGAAAAGTAGAGTCGAATTACACTATAAAAGTGACTAATCATTCTTGTTAACCACTAGTACTCACCAGAATAGCAATTTTATTGAAAGTGGTTAAAAAGTTACTATCTTGAGTTGCTTGTCAGTCAGTTGCTATAAAGTTGCTTAACTGCCACTTAGACACAGAATACTGTAAGTTGAAAAAGAATTAAACATACGATGTATTCTACTCGTGCTAGTTATACATAATTTTACAAATTTTAAAACATGCAGACAATCTAACAAGTCGAAGGTAAAATCTTGAAAATTCAAAAATCCTTTTTATATTTTGATAGTATTTTCAAAATTACTTTTATTTCTGAAACAATTTGATACGAAAATGTATAAAAATGACTTAAAATTCTCTATTCCACATCATATTATCATAAATATAAAATTCGAAACGGGCTACTTTTAATTAAAAAAAAAACAATAAAAAGTTCAATCGTTCTATTGTCGTTAGTGGATTTTTAATGGTCAGAAAATCAATATAATAGTGACGTATTCGAACAATTAATAATTACCGTATGCGGAAAAACAGAATTATTGTTTATTATAAGGAATTTCTAAAATATATGATAGAGTAACTTACGTACGATTCAACGGTTTTTAATTATTAGTAGTGGGGTTTTAGTAGTTAGTGTTTTGTGGCTCGGTCTCTACCTACTATATCCATACAGTACTATATTATTTAGTGCGAACTGTGATTATATTATTTTTTTGTTTAATTTTTTGATTGTTTTTAAAAGCGCAGTAAGTAGTTTTAATTTTTTTCTTTACGTATATTATGAATAATATTTTTTTAAATTTGCCGTCTGACAAAATATTATCCGAAAATTCCAAAAAATTAACTTTCACCAACACGCGCTCTGATTAAAATTTCCTTTTTAAATTTAATAATTCCGCAGTTTAGGTTTTCCTTTTCCTCCATTTTTAATAATTTCATTCTTATGAGAGTTTTTATAGTCTCTCGTTGTTCACTATCTTTTATCTCCCTTCAAGCTTCTTTACTATGTCCACACTATTTAAATTTCCCAAAATAAATATTTTTTTGTACAGCTCTTGTGCCTCATCGCTCGTATTTTATCTGATACTTTCATCCTATCTCTTCAAGACTCTCTGTGCCTTTATGTCTATCTCCATGTCTTTCTGCCTCTTCGTGCTTCTCTATATTTCTTGGCTCACCTCTATCTTTGTGTGGCAGCAGGTGTCCTTCACTGCCTTTACATTTACCTTTGTCTCTCTGCGCCTTCATGTATTTTTCTGTGACTCTCCCCATGTCTATATGTGTCTATCTGCTTCGCCTCCATATCTCTTTGCTTTTTTCTGTCTTTCTGTGCCTGTAGAAGTCCCTCACTGCCTCTTAGTGACTTTTTCTATATCTGCTTCACTTTCTATGCTTTCCGTGTCTCTCTGTTTCACTCTAAGTCTCAGTGATAATCTGTGTCTTTACGTGTCTAGTATATCTGCATTTATCTATAAGTACATACCTATATATTTTTGTGCTCTCAAGCGTGTTTTTTTATCTTCATCTGTTTTTTTCTGAGTCATTCTGCTGTTGTTCTTTCTATATGTCTCCTTTCTGTGTTTATTTCCTTCTTATTAGGTTTGTAGGTTTTCTGTTACTACCTCTTGGTGAATATCTTTACATCCGCGTCTCCCTCTCTCTCTTTCTGTGGTCACATGTGTCGTTTTATGCCTCCATGTATCATTCATGTATCTCGGCTCTGGGCAGGGTGATGGGCTTGGTGGAAAAGGCTAGGGAGGGCAATTGGAGGAACAAGAGATTGGCCCTTCTCGTATTCTTTGACGTTGGGAACGCGTTCAACAGTGTCAGCAAACGGGCGGTGTTGGGTGCGTTGCTGAGGCTTGGAGTAGGGGAAGGGCTAGTTAACTTAGTGGAGGACTACCTGACGGGGCGGGTGATAGTGGACTCTAGAGGGAGGAGATATGAGACCGGAGCTGGAGTGCCACAGGGCTCGGTTCTGGGACCGACGCTATGGAAATGTGTTTTTGATGAGGTTTGTGGGATAGTATGTGAAGAGGGATGTGAGATTACGGTGTATGCGGATGATGTATGTCTGGTATGTACGGCAAAGGGAGAGGCGAGCTTTGAGGTGGGTTTGGTTGGTAGGCATCCCTTGGGATGAGTCCAACACTGTCTGGGTCATGGAACATGGCCCATTCGAACATGAGTTTCCCATCTCGGCCCGAAAAAAAAAATGTATCATTATGTGTCTCTCTCCGTGTTTTCATGTCTCTCCGTGCTTATATTTGTCTGTTCATGTAAAAGTCACTCATTGCCTCTTCGTGACTCTTTCCATATGTGAATCTCTTTCTCTATACTTACCTGTCTCCATATATCATTATGGATCTTTCACCATGTCTTTGTGTATCTCTATCTTTCTGTGCTTACCTTTGTCGTTCTGTGTCTCCATTATATCACTCTGGGTGTCTATCCATGTCTTTATGTGTCTGTGCTTATCTTTGTCTTTCGGTACATGTAATTCTTCCTCACCGCCTCATGTTGACTATATCTGCGTCTTTCCCTATGTGCTTTTCTTTGTCTTTATGTGCTTCAATGTGTCTCTGTATCTCTCTCCGTGTTATTCTCTCTCTCTGTTTTTACTCTCTTTTTCTTTATTACATACTTTCCCTCTGTGTTATGATTTATTGTTTATAATAAAAAAAAGTTCTTTGAAAAAACATAGAACACTAAAATATTGAAAGTCTGTCATGTGAAGTAATTGTCATTGATGATCCTGTAAAATTAAAATTCTTTCACATCCTAGTTACATAATTGTTTACTTATATCAGTGATTCGTTTTGAATTATAAAATAATTTTTTATTTGGTGATACGCCACTGTTTATATTAGAAATGAATTCGATTGCAAGTCGTTACTCGTTGTCAACTATTTTCAGTCATTTGTAAACTGAATTACGGT
Organism: Lochmaea capreae; assembly: GCA_949126875.1. Lineage (NCBI taxonomy): Eukaryota > Metazoa > Arthropoda > Insecta > Coleoptera > Chrysomelidae > Lochmaea > Lochmaea capreae. Next base: position 6,413,701 of record OX421411.1, read on the forward strand.
TTATGTGCAACACCTCAACTCATTAAAATCAAAGGCCAAGTGGTCCGTTAACGGCGACAATGAAATTTTTAAATATTTTCTTTGCAAAAGTTTAACCTTAGGTTTGTGGAATTTGATTGATATAAATAAACTTAAAATTCCACAGCTGACAGGGTTATTAAATGGCAGATGACAGGTTAAACTTGAGAAAATTATTGAATCTTAACGAATTTGCTCCTTTAAGCGACCTCTTTATTCACCCGACCTGAGACGCACTATCTGCATTTCACTTCTTAAAATATATCACTGTATACAGGGTGTTTAAATAGAAGCAAAATCGAAAAAACCAGGAGTATTGCGAACGACATTACAGCCTCGTTAGATGCAATTTTGAAGATCTTCATTAATTCATGCATTCGATTGGGTTGTGCTCAACTACAGTGGCGGTCATAGGGGGGGGGGCACGGGGGCCATGGCCCCCCCCCTAGCTGAACCGTAGTTGTTCAAAAATTTAAAATAATAACATTCTCGTGTAATTATCTTCATGTGTAATTAATAATTTCCTAAAAAACACTTTAAAATAAAATAAGTCGAAAATACTTTTCTGATCTTTGGCACTTGGACAAAGCAGGTAGAAGACCATATATTATACAATTCACATCTTTCGCAATTAATGACGACAAACACTTATCCAGTGCTTCGTCAAGTCTTCATTTTTTTGTAAATCCATAGTATTTTATACCGTCTCTTTCGTATTGCGATTGGTATTTTTGCATGTAGCCACCGCTCAGCCCGGCATTATGGTCTTATAATTAAAGTAAAATAAAGTTAAACGTTTTAAAACAAAAAAAAAAACACTTAGATCAACTCTATAATAATTTTAAACACTGGCTTAGCATAAAACAATATCAATTAACGCAGAAGAATAGCAAAACCTCAGGAAAAACGAACTAAACACGTACAACTCTATCCAACAATTTCTGATTCTGATTCCAAGGTCATGACGTCATGCTCAGAGCGTGCACAATTTGAGTCAACCAGTCAGCATACCGTGTATTTTTACCGTGGTTCAGTCGTATCACACAATCGCCCATGGCCCCCCCCTCTCAAAGTGTATATGACCGCCACTGGCTCAACAGCACATGCACTTGAACTGAATCTTTGTACCATTTCCCACATTATCTACTTCCATTCCAGAAGCTTTGTGTCTTCTATGTAGGCCACTAGTTTGACTGGAGGGATTTTCAGTAGTTGCAGTGGTTGTATTATTTCCTCTCCAAAGTACTTCCGTCTGAGTCCATGTAAGTTCTCGCAGAAGCAGAGTATGTGTTTCATCATAGAGTTCACATTTCCTGCACATAGGTTCACTAACTTTGCCCAATTTGTGCAGATGTTTCCTCGGGGTGCAGTGTCCAGTTACCAGGTCGGTAACTGTCTTCAAATGTCTCTTACCAAGTTTCAATAGCCTGGTTGAGAGTTCCTTGTCTACTTTGTTCAGTAAACTCTTTGTATGGAGGTGCCCTTGTGTTGACCTCCATTTGAGTCTAGCCATGTCCCGATTTCCACTTTTATGCAATCTTTTGTGATTTCACAAAACGGTTCCGGACCTATGAAGTCTCCTTTAGAACCTTCTTTAGCTAACTGGTCAGCCATTTCAGTACCTGACATCCCCTCATGTGCCGGCACCCATATTTAAGACACTTTGTAGTCTCTTGCCAGCCTGTTGATGGATTCCTTACACGGAGTCTAAACGAATGATGATTTCCTTGGAGATTACGGTTATGGAGATCCAATGGTCTGGAAATCGATCATTTAAATAACCGTTTTCCATACCGTTAGATAGAACGAGGATCTCCACACCCATGGCCCCCAAGGTCACTTGTTCTGGAAATACCCAGTATAATTAATCTTGGTTTTTGTAACTCTTTTCAAGATTTATTTTGTTTACATATTCGAAGGATTTGTTATTTTCCTTATTTTTCATCAGTTTAAATTCTTTTATTTATAATGTTTTTATCACTGACTATGTGTTTATTAATATTTTAAATTTTTTTCTTTTCCTTATTAGTACAACGTTTTGTAATTTGTTGGCAAAAGCAGTTGTTAAAGTACACAAAAAACCGGTTTTAATGATTTCAATCAATAAACATATGATATTGGTTGAAAATCTTCAGTTAGTCATCTGTTAAGCATCGTACCTCATCACTATAACATTCTTATACATTGACAAAGAGAAATAAAGTCAATTTTATAGAATTGACTTATTTATATACCGGTAATTATTGAGATGTGTCACTTAAAAATAAGTGATTTCTTTAAAAACCCATAAAAAAGAGGCAATTAAACAAATTTATTACCGGATTTTTTGCCTCATCACATCGACATAAAATCCGCGATCAAGGTTGCCTAAATGATCGAAGAGAACAATAAATAAGAGATTAATAAAAAAATATTTATTTACTATTTATATTCTAAATAATTCCTAACTACCTAACTTTTATAAAAATGTGAATATCTTAGGAAGAATTTTAAACAGAATGTTCAGAAACTCTCCTGCCAAACACTAACTACAGTTTTATGTACCGGGTGGCCCACTAAGAATGGACGCCGGCCATATTTCAGGAACCGATAACCGTACAATTTCTGTAAAAAACATTTTTAGGGTAAATCGACCAAGGGAAATTGCTGGAAATAATTTTCAAGTTCGTAAGATGACCGCTAGGGGGCGCAATTGCTATGGCTAATCATAAAACGGGCATTTTCTCGAAAAATATGCAAGTAAACATTTATTTTAAATAGTGCCCTCGTAAACACCGGAAATTTTGTCACATTTTTTGTTTGAGGTATTTTACTCTATTTTATAAAATATTGTGGAGGGGGAACGTCAAATATGTTTTTATTTGAATGACAATAACTCCAGTATGGGTTGACGGATTTAAACAAACTAGGTCTTGTTTAAAACCGCTCTTTTTACTTAATAATCTGCTGTATAAATTGTTTCCGAATATACTTTGGTGTGGTACGTAGAGGGCGCTGTTTGACATTACAACAGTTATTGCGTATTATCATGAAAATTTTAAATAGTAGGCTACGTCTCTTTTTGCATAGTTGTGTAGAGGGAAAAATTCCTAAAAAGTCAGCGCAAACCGCAACTTCCTATCTTTTTTCTAACCGGAGGTATCAATAGAAGAAGCAAGATTAGGCCACTGGCTATGAAATATCTCTGGAACCTATGGTGGTATTATTCTATTAATAATAATCGGCGTACAAACTATATTTATAAATTACTTAAATTCTAGTGCAAGAAAAAAGCTAATTTATCTTGTTCGAAAGCTACATCAACAAAAATATTTTCTGTTATTGTTCGAGTTTTTCGTGTTGTTTGTGTTTTTTTCTTGTCAGTGCCAGTGGCCTAATGCTGCTTCTTTTATTGATATCTCCGGTTAGAAAAAAGATAGGAAGTTGCGGTTTGCGCTGACTTTTTAAGAATTTTTCCCTCTATACAACTATGTAAAAAGAGACAAAGCCTAGTATTAAAAATTTTCATTATAATGCTCAATAAATGTTGTAATGTCACAACGTACCACACCAAAATATATACGGGAACAATTTATACAGCAGATTACTAAGTGAAAAGAGCGGTTTTAAACGAAACCTAGTTTGTTTAAATTCGTCAACCCATACTGGAGTTATTGCCATTTAAATATAAGCATATTTGACGTTCCCCCACTACTACATTTTATAAAATAGAGTAAAATACCTCAAACAAAAAATGTGACAAAATTTCCGGTGTTTACGAGGGCACTATTTAAAATAAATGTTCACTTGCATATTTTTTGAGAAAATGCCCGTTTTATGATTAGCCATAGCAATTGCGCCCCCTAGCTGTCATCTTACGAACTTGAAAATAATTTCCAGCGATTTCCCTTTGCCGATTTACCCTATACATTTTTTTTACAGAAATTGTACGGTTGTCGGTTCCTGAGATATGGCCGGCGTCCAATCTTAGTGGGCCACCCGGTACATCCAACCTAATTTACCTTTATCCAAAAGCTACTCCTAGAATCGCAAGACAAAGACAAATTTTGCTCATCACTGCAGTTGACATCGATTTCCATATTGAAAGATATTGCGATGTACAGTGTTATTTAAATTTGAACAAAATACTATTTCAATGAAATTTAAATAAGAGTACCGTCCTCTATTTAGATTTAATATACTTATAATAATATTTTGACAAGAAATATACCACAACACAACCAATTATTTTAAGAGGACAAAAAAGTAGCTTTCTAATGTTTTAATGTTGAAATCTAATCAAATGGTATTTAGCGTAGCGGTTTCTGATATTTACCTCAGAACGATTTACATCCTCAAGTTCACGAGTTTTGAATAACATTTCGTTCGATAGATTTGTAAATTATATTTATCAAAGTTCAATACCGTCGCAAAGATGTTTCGTAATAACCTAGTGGTATTTCAAAGTAAGTACATTTTCAAACAAATTAGAAGTGTCGAGCGTGGTTAGTACTTGGATGGGTGACGACTGGGTACGACACTGTCGCATATATAGCCCGTAGGGCCTGCAGCGGAGGAGCATAACACTGCTCGCTGGCATTATACCAACAAGCAACAAGCAACACTAGTGGGTTCGGCAAAATTTCCGGTTGGGTGCTCCCGGCATCGGTGATTAACTTCGTATCCTCCAAGATTTATTTTCGTACTAATAAATTCATATTTGAATATTTTCCAATGTCAAACCACCTTCTACGAAGTCTTCCTAGAAGTGTTAATCGTATTCAACTCTAGCACGTTCTGCTTCATCTGTTTTTACAACGGAACCTTCTCATTGGAGTTTGATCTTCTTCAGTCTTCATTCCCATCTATCTCTGTTTCAGTTTTTTATGTCAAAGTATACACTTTTTTCGGCAGACCCACGATCCTTGTACTTTCTACGTCATCTATTCCTACAATGTTTCTTGCTCTTCTGAGTTTCAGCTTAAAGTCCACAGCACGTAAACCAAATTCACAGTGATTACTATTGAAAGTTTATCAAGGAGCTAAAAGCGGATGACTTGATGGGGTAACCCATTGCTATAACAACCACAAGGTGTTAGTTTCATGATAAGTTTCAAATAACTTTAGCAAAGAGAGGGAAACTTAAAAGACTAATGAAGCCATGTGGAGGTTATGTCACCTGGAGGAGGTTACTGCAGAGTTTCTTATGACAGTGGGACTACCTGGAGAAGGTGCGGTTTCTTGTACAAGGTGTCAGTATTCATTCCCATCTATGTTTGGGTTCCTTTTACTAGTTTTTATGTCACATGGCATCTTCTAGCCTATTAATTTCCATACAGTTTTTGAGTTTCATCCTAAATTATCGAGTCTAGGATAGTTTTATGGTGGTACCAATCAAGTTTATTGATAATAAGATGCCTTATTATGTTTTTTTTGCAAATTTAATCACACAGCCTTTATAATTAAAATATTATTACTGCTCACCAATAAATTAATATTACAAAAAATATTAAGAACCATTATTTCTGTCATAATATCTATTACGATCCATCGACGCAATCCAAAAGTGAAAAACTATGTAATAATTATAAGGTTTCACTTGTTTCTTCGTAAGATGTATATTTATTTCATTATTACAAGTTTATAATGAAAAAATAATTGTTTGTTATGGACTAACATTACATATTTAATAATTGTTAGATGTAATCGAATATTTTATATACGTTAGGGGGTGTCATTTTAACACGATATGGTCTGCTTCCTATGATTTATTTCCGTTATATCTAATAAACCAGGAAAAAATAGATTAATAACAGATGAGTTAGATAATTCCAGGCTTTCTTGGGTATATGTCGTTACTCCAACTTGAAGAGCTATGCTATGCATTGGCTTAGTACCTACATAACGCTTACTATATTTTGAAACGTTTACTAAATTTGATCAACGCTGCAAAGTCGGGGAATGTAGTTTATTGGTCGACCTAAAGCTGCAAGTTGTCCACAACTCAAGGAACCAGAAACGAGTACCAGAAAAATTGCTCAACAAGTAAATACAAGTCATGTCCAACGTGTTCAACATTTGCTACCTAATAACTATCCACTACGTATGTATCTAGTATTGTCAATGGATTTTAAGAAACATTGTAAACGATCCCAATTTCGCTACCACTATTTTGTTTACAGATGAAGCCAACTTCTCAAAACATAGCATTATGAATTTTAATGTTTAGCACAAATGGGCTGCTGATGTGAATTCACATGCCACAGTTTAAACACACCTTTTCGGTTAATTGTTGGATTGGTATATTGATTGATTGGTTTGGCATCACCAGTCAGAGGCTTCGAGACCTCGGCATTTCAGTCTTTAGGCTTTTTGTGTTTTTGGTTGTACCGTTTATGGGAAGAGACTAGAAGCTTAAGGTTCAATAGCCTTTTCACGAGGTTCTTCTTGGAGAAATGCTTTGTTGGGTACTCTAGTCCTCCAATGAGACAGTTTTCATCTTTTATGCTCATGCGACAGATATATTACGGCCTATACACTGTGTCCGTGAAGTATGGAACAAATTCATTTTTAGCTAAACAGGCCATTTTAAGAAATAATCCTGAAACACGTCGATTTTTGATGTTAATTTACCGTATTTTAAAATAATAATCTAATATACAGGGTGAATTACTTTCGAGTAATGACGTCACCGTCATTTTGTCTCAATTTTCGGATTACTCTCGGATTTTGTGTGTGCTCATAAAGTAACGCGTAACATTCTTTATTAGTTAAATTAAAAATAATATCAAAAATATTAATTGTCTAGCGGACAGAATATGATGAAATACATGAATTTATAAATGTTCGAACTGCAGCCCTTGCTGTATTTGACAGTAACCCAAACGGTGTACAAATTCTTGTTGAACCTTGTTTATTGTGTCTTGAGAAATATTGTTTATTGCTGTCCGAATTCTCTCTTTTAATTCTTGAATATTTGCTGGTTTCGTTTGATACACAACATTCTTCAGATGGCCTCACATAAAATAATCCAAAGGATTGAAATCTGGTTACCTCGCTGGCCATTCAATAGGTCCACGTCTACCAATCCACCTGTTCGGAAAAATTTCATCTGGGTACCTTCTAACATCTACAGCATAATGTGGAGGTGCACCATCCTGTTGAAACCATAAACTTTCATCGATACCTCCAGGATTACTTTATGAGCACACACAGAACTATTGTCCACCCTGTACCAATTGGAATCAGCATGTGATACATTTTGGAATCAGCTCAGCTAGAGTAATCCGAAAATTGAACCCTGTATACTAGATTATTATATTAATATCAAAAATCGACGTGTTTCAGCATTATTTCTTAAAATGGTCTGTTTAGCTAAAAATGAATTTGTTCCATACTTTACGGACAGTTAAAAACCATCAACAAATATCTGTAGTAGAGTTTTCCCTATGTAATATCTCAGCACCCTGTATATATACAATTTTAATCTATTAATAAATATTTTTTTGTTGCAGATTTAAAAATGGCTCAAATAATTAGGAGTATAATAAATAGTTACTATGACCTCATGGATAATAAAAGTGGTAAGTACCTACTTTCTTGCAATTTTGTCTTATACTTCCAAAGAACTCAAGTTTTAAATTTTTCTTGGGTTTTATTTTAGATTCCGTCAAATTTAATTTATAATTTGGAAAAATAATAAATTAGGACTTGTTTAATAATGAGTATTTCCACCTCCAGAATCTATACAGACTACTCATACTATTAACCAGATTTCTGATATGCTTTTGAACACTCCGGGGTGGATTTCTGCGTGCTACCACTGCCCTGAAAACCAAGCATGTTCTGTTGGAGTCATGTCTGGCGAAAAGGCAGTCCAGTACAAACGATTGATGCCTTCGGTGCGATGGGGACGGGCGCTATCGTTCATAAGAACGAAAACAACATAGTATCACGTGAGGATGTAGAATCTTCTTGAAGTATCTATCACCAGTCATTGTTCGCTAAACATGGATTAAAACTTTGCGCCTTTGGACTTAATCCCAGCCAAAAGCATAGCACTTCCTCTTCTAAAGAGAAGCACAAGGCGGGCATGGGCAAGCTGGGCTGATCTCGTTGACTCTCACCACTTACTTATTTGATGGCTTTCATGTACCAAACAATCACGTGAGGATGTAGAATCTCCTTGAGGTATCTGTCACCAATCATTGTTCGCTAAACATGGATTAAAACTTTGCTGCCTTTGGACTTAATCCCAGCCCGAAACGTAGCACTTCTTCTAAAGCGAAGCACAAGGCGGGCATGGACAAGCGGCAGGCGATGGCTTTCATGTACCAAACAAATTCTAGTCTCTTCAGAAAAAAGCACAAATTTCCCAAATTCTTCGGGCAATGATTGTTGCTGTTGGGTTCATTGTATCGGCGAAGAAAAATTTTTGAATCTGTGTGTAGTTCCACTATAGGAACACTCACGAACATTATGCACCACCCTAGATCCGCCACTGCACCGAACTACTCAAAATTATGAACCAAGAAGTTTTTTGTGGGTAGAGGTAGTAAAAGTGATATAAAATCTCTATTGCATGGTTCTAAAGCAGACTTCATAGGTCCGGAACCGTTTTGAGGATTCACAAAAGATTGCATGAGAGGGGAAATCGGGAACTGGCTAAATAGGGAGCACCAACTCAAATGCAGGTCGACACAAGGGCACCTTCCTACAAAGAGTTTACTGATCATGGTAGACAAGGAACCCTCAACCAGGCTATTGAAACTAAGTGAGCAAAGTCTAGTCTATGTCTGTATTGCTTGGATATTGATGTTATTTTTATTCATTAGAGTTTCAAAAAAAAATAATTAACGTTCTTATATCCTCTTGGACGTTTTATTTTGTAAAAACGGATTCATAAAATATCAACACAATTAAGATTAAAGATTTGTTTCCTTGAACTCGTTTGTCAGTGTGTTATTTTGTGAAAAAATTTTACCTGGGACTTGAGTCGAACCAAACATTTTCAGTTGGAAATAAAAATGTCTTAAACATACTTAATTTTCTCAGTATTCGACCTTTCCAGACTATTAATATAATTTACTATTGAAGTGATGAATTCATTGATGATCTTGAAATATTCAAAAAAATATACATATTCCATACAGTTAAATTAATTGAAAGGACTGTTCAAAAAATACTTGTGTGTATATTAATTAACAATAAATATATTATAATGTTCAGCGTAACTGTGGGAGTTTCCTAATTAAATATTAATAGTTTTATTCAAATAAAACAATATTTAAATTGAAAACGCCCAGTGAATTGGGAATTCATTGGTATTTTAGTTAGAATAAATTATAAAAATTTAGTAAATGTTTTGGAAAACGCAGGGCGTACATACATCTTACCTCTATTAGCGTTGAGTGATGAATCACTCAAAGATATTAGTCATTTCAGTATTAGTTAACAACTGAACACAAACGAAAGCAGAACTGGAGAGAATGTTCAAAATTTCTTGTTTGTATTTACGTTGAATTTCAGGTTTGACACAGTAATTATTGTCAACATTCCAAGGATCACTGAGAATAAACATATTCTTTTTCATCAGTTTTGTAAACCAGTAGCGTCACTGAGGAAAAAGTGTGATAACTCATTCATTCATTCGATTGGGTTGTTCTCAACAGCCCAGGCACTTAAGCTGAACTTTTGTACCATTTTTCATGTTATCTACTTCCATTCCAGAAGCTTTGTGTCTTCTATATAGGCCACTAGTTTGACTGGAAGGATTTTCAGTAGTAATCGTTGTATTATTTCCTTTCCAATATGCTCTCGTCTGAGTCGTTGAGAGTTTTCACAGAAACAGAGTATCATAGAGTTCATACTTTCTGCACGTAGGTTCACTAACTCTGCCCATTTTATGCAGGGTGCAGTCTCCAGTCACCAGGTCAGTAACTGTCTTCAAATGTCTCTTACTCAGTTTCAAAAGCCTGGATGAGTGTTCCTTGTCTACCTTGTTCAGTAACATCTTTGTATGGAGGTGCCCTTTCCATTATGATAGCTTGTTTATTACAAAAAAGTCAACATCCTGTATCTAATTAACGTCAAAACTTTTTCACACACAAGTTTATGGGAACTTTCAGTCTTAAAATTTAGTTTAAATCTCACCGTGAACTTGCATGTAAATGTAATGTTTTTGAAATCCTCTGTAGCACCAAAATTGTTAAACATGAAAAATTGCGCCAACCTTTTGCTTATAGAAAGAATTATTTTAATTTAAATTGAGTTTTCATCTGAAATAGCGGCTCAAAATTCTTATATTGAGCAACAAAATAATCAGAAAATATATATTGATTAGTGTGATAAAGTTCAGTGCCTCCTTTGTCCTTTGAGATATCAATTTGAAAATTTGAGGGTTTATAGCCATCATCAGACTCCACATTTTAAAATTATTTACAATCTCACAGGGTGTTCCAAAATGCTGTGCCATATCAAAGTTACATTTTTTTAAATGAAACACACTTGTGTGTGGGTTTTCAGTAACTGCCAGCAATACATTAATTTAATTTTCTTTTGTCATAGAAGTTTTTGTTTTGTAGGCTGCCGCCTTTCAGGAAAACGTTCATGGTATTCTCTTGCTGATAGTAAGGCGTTTTTATTGCATTCTCCCAATATCCAGATCATAATCATTTCATCACTAGTGAAATTCATTTTTGCCCTAGTTCAAATTGTTCAAAACACCAAAAAATGTACCAAACCGCTAAATGAAAAAACGCTAATGTACCTACTGCCATGTCATGTTATTGTCAAATATCAGTTTTTGACAAATCAATCACACCCAACTCAATTAATTATTAAATAATTAGATATAATCAATGTTTTGCGTAGAAAAATCAAAATATCTCAAGAACTAACAATTTAAGGTATAGGGAATGCTTTATAAAAAAATAAGTAAGTTAATAGTACTTTTTGATACTCTCATAAAATACAGGGTGATCCATTTGAAAAAACGGAGAAAATAATGTATTCGTATTTTGATTCACCCTGTATCAGATTCAATGAATATTAACGAAATAAATAATTTTCCAGAATTTTTACTACTATTCGAACACTTTGGCCACAACAGATTTTCATTCTTGAATTTCTCTTACAATGTACAGGGTATTGAACTTGTTACGATTTTTTTGGAAAATTGGTTATAACTTTTTAAATACCCCGTAGAACACATCACAACCCAATATTATTGTGATGGGGAAGTCAAGCTGATTCCAAATATGCGATCAAATATAGGGTGTTTCATTTTAAAAAATGTAACTTTGATATGGCGCAGCATTCTGTAAGATTGTAAATAATTTTAAAATGTGAAGACTGATGATGGCCATAAACCCTCAAATTTTCAAATTGATATCTAAAAGGACAAAGGAGGCACTGAACTTTATCACACTAATCGATCAACCTGTATAGTTTGCATTTAGGTATGTAAAAAATCATCAGTATATTAACAAACAAACAAATTCCTTTTTGACATAGTCTCTTTCTCCATAGCGTCCTGGATTAATTGTAGTGACATCCCACAGGCATTTTAAATTTATCAAGTATGTCAAATTCTGGTTCAAGTAAATTTTTTCAAAGTATTTTTAAAAGAATAATGTAGCAGTCCAAAAACTCATTTTGCTGTTGCTGCTTTACCAACGTTGCTTTTTTGCATCTTAAAAAAGAAAAATTGTTACTTCTTCTGTTTTAGATCCCAGAGTCAACGATTGGCTGCTCATGAGTTCACCTTTTTACACGTTGAGTATTTGCCTAGGATATGTATATATAGTCAAAGTATTAGGACCAAAATTTATGGAAAATAGAAAACCGTTCGAATTGAAGAAATTGTTAATTGTATATAATTTATTTCAAGTGATATTTAGCACGTGGCTATTTTATGAAGTAAGTAGTAAGCTTTAATGCCAATTAATATTAGGTTTGTTCGTAGAAAAGAATTTCCAATCGATGGAAATTTCTCAAACTTTGACAATCCGTTTGTGATTCGTTGTAAATCGATTGACAGTTTTTGTTCTACGAACGGGTGGAAAATTTTGACAGTAGAGAGCATGACGCATGGCATTTAATCATTAGTATCTACTCCTACTAATGCACTAAAGAGATGAGTATTCTCATCCGCCATTTTGGTGCCTGAATTTTATTGTTTTGTGATGTGTCGAGTTGACATATTGTGTTGAAAATTTTTTTGATATTGAACCAACGTCAATGTAGAACAAGGCACTAAAATGGTAGACGAGAATACCTATGTCTACAGCGCTCTACTCCTACTCACCTGATTGAATAATTTGAAATGGAATGTTTCTACGCCCATGTCCGTAAACGTCAAAAATCGCACTGTAGACATTCCTTGTAAGTGACATTTAACAATAACATGCACGTAATGAAAATCTCATAACATACACGTGCGTTTAGATAAGAAAACTTAAATTTCTTTGTTGAATCAAATTGAAATCAAATTTTTATTCACGTACTACTTTATTTGGTTTATTTACATACTTTTAATCAATTGAAAAACATAAAAGCTCTTAGCATTAGTGAAATACATTTGAGATTGAAAGAGTCGGCAACACATTATACAATTTCACAAAAAAAATAATTCGTTTTTTATTGATATGGAAATAAACGTCAACTTTACCTACCAATATGTCTGTTAGTAATGAAAAAGATGAAATTATGAGCACTCGGAAGAGAATAGATGGGCGTAGAAAAAGTATAGTACGTTACACGAGTTGCAATCCCATTGGGTTACTTACAACTCTTGTTACGTAATATACTATTATGGTCGATATTCAAAATACGTTTGTACCTTTCAAACCTAAACTATATTTTAGAAAGTAAGTGGTTTGCTATTTCGTTGTTTTTTTCACAATAAAAGAAAAGTATCAAAAACCAAAAGATCTGTGTTCAAAACCAAATACCAAAAATAGGTCACTACACTTGTCACTTTAAAAAGCATCACAATGCGCATGCTTCTATCTGAAATTTTGATCCCGGCCAGCGAATTATTCTGATAGTTGGCAACTGGTCCGAAATCCGAACCTGCCGAAAGCCACCTCATTAAATCCAACCTAATCTACATATTGTGAAATTGGAGCATTTCAAAGACCACAATTCAAAAAATTTTACATGAAGAATTATCTGTAAAAAAATTTGTTTCTCGTTGGCATCTGTTGACGGAAGAACAGAAAGCAATTAGAGTCAATTGGTGCAAAACAAATTCTAAACCAGTTTAAGGCAGGAAACTCCAAAAATATATTCAGTATTGTTGGTGGTGATGAATCCTGGATTTGTTGGACCATCCTCCATACCTAAGTCCCAACGACCTTCTCAATTTACCAAAAATTAGTTCCCAGAAGATGCAGTCAACGACTTCAAAAACTCTATTTTGAATGTACCACCAAGGGAGTGTGGAATACATAACTGCTTCCAGAACTGATTGCAAAGGATCCAAAAATGCATTTCTCTTCGTAGAGAATATTTTGAAAAACAATAATTTATCTACTGTTTTTTTCTAGCTCTGTATATAGTTGTGAGTAAAATTAATTTGCAACGTTTCACAATTTGTCGGTGAGATAAAGAAATCTATAAGTAGAAGTAGAACCGCTTTTGGACAAATTTTTCATTATTGCATGATTACAGATAACTGTGATAATGGATCTTTTTGGAACTTGTACCAGAGCGGGTATATACAGCAAGTCGAGCAAATATGAAGGAATCGTCTCGCTTGGTAAATACGCCTCGGTATTTCAAGCAGAGGTCTATGCAATACTTTCATGTGCAAGGGCAAATAACATGAGAGCCTACAGATCAGGATCTATAGTTATAGTCAAGCTGCCCTTAAAGCACTTCAAAGCTCTAAGGTAACATCTCGGCTGGTATGGGAAGAACTTAGAAGACTGGCGACTCGGAACAGTGTAACACTGGAGTGGGACCCAGGTCACAAAGGAATCGCTGGCCCACAAAGGAGCACCTGAACAAAATAGGGCTGTATAACGGAGACCTTACATGCAGAAGATGCAAAAAGGACACCGAAACAGCTCTGCACATGTTATGCAACTGTGATACGCTGGACCACAGGAGGCAGAAACTTTATGGAAGACCCCAAATGACTCCAGAAGACTTCAACAACCAACCAGTAAAGAACCTGTATGAGCTAATACAGGGAACAGGGATAGGCTGTACTCAGAACACTAGGAGGATCCACAATAAGCCCAAGAAGCTGAGGTGATGCCGGCGAAGGGACGGCTCCTTTAAAAAAAACTTGTAGTAGGTATATCTGATAAGCTGGTTATTTACAATTTAGCGTGTTAAGGGTTCTTGTGAATTTTAATATTTGTCGCTAATTTTTTTTACTTGACATAATAATATTCTGCATTGTCAATAATTATCTTGAATTATGTCGAATAAAGTTCATGTATTGAGAGTTTAGTTATTTCTGTTCAGAACAGTTTATTCGACATAATTTTCAACTATGGAAATTAGAAGTGGATCCTTCGTCTCCAACTGCTGCTAAGGAATGGATTTATTGGTTGAGAACATTTGAAAAGTTTATTGGAACGGTAAATGAGATCACTCCAGAGATAAACTTTTATCAATTACGTATTTTTTCAGCAGATCCATGCTTTGACCCATTATTTTCAAGTCAAAACAACAAAATCTCAATCACAGCAACATCTAAGAACACAATATCTCGATAATAACAGAAATGAATTAACTATGAAATAAAACAATGAATTTTTGTTTAAATCTTCATTACAAAAGTATGAATCTTCATCAAGTAAAAGCCTCATCTATTCAATTTTCGAAATGAATTAAGCCCACCCTGGGACGTTCACAGTCAATGTGGACTAACAATTCAAGTACATTTTTCATAGACCAATCGGAAGCTACATTGCACCAATGAAAATCAATTGTCCGCTTGTGGGTAGGTCCAGATTAGAAATAATTTACGGCTTTTTAATCCTCAAAGAGACCTTGCCGCAAACTGTTATTTTATTGTGAAACAGTGCAAACTAATTTTACTCACAACTATACAAAATATAAAACACATCCCTTGTACATGGCCGACATCCATTCTTATTTTCACCCACCTATTCCTGTAAATAATTTTTGTTTTCCATTTGTAGAGTTGTATGACGGGATGGATGACACATTACAGCATCAGATGTCAACCTGTAGATTATTCACCGTCGCCGTCTGCTTTGAGGGTAAGTTTACAGTAAAGATTTATTTGAATTTGAAACTTTCTAAAAATATTTTTGTAAAATGAAAATAGTTGAAAATAATTTTTTCTTATTAATAATATTAAAAATTAAACTTACAATCATAATTTTATAGGTTAATGATACTTGAATATTTGAAGGAATTTATTTCGTTATGAAATTCAATAACTTTCTTCGATCAGCACTTTTGTTTTCGCGTTAAAAAAATAACGGACCGTCAATTTTTTGTCCTTGAAAATGGTCGTTTGCCTATCTTGACAATTTTTATAATTCAACGACCTTCTAATAGGTTGATAACAAGCGTTGATAACCGATTATTCGCTTCGGTTTTTATTTGGGTGTTGCGATAATAACCCCCTTTTGAAGTTTCTCAAAAAGTCAAAAAAACGTCTTAAAATTGCAATAAATCGCTTCGGAATAGCTTCAAGTTTAGAAATAAGCGAGTCAATTGGATATTCAATGCCTCTGAACACGCTGAAAACGCATAAATGCGTTTGGAAGCAGAAGAGTGAAAATATAAATATAAAATTCCTTGTGGAGACTTCGAACAAACACTTGGTAGGTATTCTTAAAGACTCACCTTTCAATATAAAACGAACTAATGGCACCGATTATAGGAAGGTAGTTGTAAAAAGGATTTGGAATATTTCCGCGAAGCTTCTACAGAAAAAGTATATTCAAAGTTTTAATCGGAAAATAGACTTATTTAAAAACGTGAAAACTACGCTGTTACCATCTGATGTTTCACCGCGATGCACGTTCTAAGACCAGTGGCGTAGCTATCATAGGGCCAGGTGGTGCAGTGTACCAGGGGCCCTCTAACCAAAGCTTTGAAAAAATATTCGCGAAAGATACGACGCATTGTCCATAACAATTACCGAATTTGGTGGAGTATTAGGCAAAAGCTGTTCGTCAAACCATCTTTCAAATAAATCGGCTGTCCCTTAATTAATCTCATCTGTACAATAAATATTCTATATTGTCATGTGCGTCGTTGTTTATTTATTCCCTTTTTCTTCTATTAAACACATGGAGATTATAATAGAGACGACGTATGGATTTAGCCTACTAGGGATAAGTTCAGCTCACTGTTTCCTATTCTTATTCCTATCAATAATTTTGAAGGCCAATATAAGTTCAAACTACGCGCAAAGAGGAGAGGAGGGCCCGATTATTTCCCCATGCACCAGGGCCCTTGTCCGCTTAGCTACGACACTGTCTAAGACGCGCTAACGCCCCACGTCAAAATATCACTATCATTTCGCAAATTTTGTCTACTTTCTGAATTCCCAGGTAGATTTTTTTATAAAATACACAAATGGTTTATTTATAGACCCGAATTTATAGACCCGAATTAGATAAAATTTGCTTGTAGGTGGAAATTATCTATTTCACGTGTATATTGTCAACGAAAAGTGCAGAAATAGCGACTGCCCCACTCCTGGTATTTGAATCCCGGCCCTTCCGTATGCAAGACCTTTTTTATTTTTTTAACTTTTCAAAAATTATACATTTTTTACGTAAATATTGGAAGAATTTTGTTTTTTCTTAGTTGAGTCTTCTGTCAATATACAAGATCTCAATTATTAACTATTCGTTTGAAAAAATTGGTTTGAAATTGGGGGAATAAGTAGGTAGTGGCCAAGGCCGTACCCGGGGGACCAGAGAGGTTGAACCCCCTCGAAATTTTCCATAAATAAGTTTTCCTGAATTAAAAAGAATATTTTCTCGATATTTTGCCATCTGTAAGTAAAATATTTCATTATTTAATTAATAGTCAGGTTAAAATGCCTTAACCCCCCCCGAAAAATTTTCCTGGGTTCGGCCTTGGTAGTGGCTACTGAAATACGAATCGTGACGTAGATATTCACTATTTTTTTCTGTGTAAGTTTGTCAGTGAATAAGAAATTTACTCAACTTAAAAGATATTGTAACACTGATCATTGTCGTTTAAAAATGATTTATCCTCCATAAGGTTGCAAAACGATTTTTAATGGTATTTGTACATGTCGATTGCCGTTTTTACAGTTACCGACCGTAAACCACTAAGACCATTTATTACCCAAAAAAAAAATAACATTCCCGTTTTTTTAATCCGAAGACGTTTTAAAATAAAAAAAATTCACTCCGTACAATAACCCGTAATTTAATAATTTTGAATTGTGATTTATTATAGTAGAAACTATTGAATATTCATAAGGATTTTTAATTCGTTACGGTACTTTCAGCAAATTTCCTTCATATTAAATTATTTATTTTAATTTCCGACATATTATAAGGATTAAGACGACAGCAACCTTTTAGACAGCATAAGTCATCGCTGCTACAATCTAACATTTGTTTAATAACATTCTTCGAAGGATATATAAAGGGTAACGATTGAACCAATCCTGGTAAATGTTTCCAGAAGTCTAAAACCTTTTTTGCAGTCCAGGTCATTAATGTATGCAGATGGTACAATATAGTCATCTACGGTACCTTTCTTTGCATTTTCATTCCAAGGTTCAGTGGGGGATTTAACTCCTACGGGGACCCGGGGCTTAAGCCCCCGCTAGCCCCTACGTGAGTCTTTCTATGGAGAATTTTTTCCAAATAGGAGTTTTTGACTAGAATACTTCTAAAATTGAGTAGCCTCACCGAAGGAGAATGGAGTTTCTTTTCCTACTAATACTAATTTTTATTTTTTATTTTCAGACAGCTAGGGGCTGCTGGTGGTACTATATATCAAAGTTTACGGAATTTTTCGATACAGTAAGTTAATCTTTTCATTGAAATCTTAATTTCTTTTTTCCCCATCATATAAAAAGATTCAAGAAAATGGCTGCAAGTTTATTACACTCATTAGGATCCAATTCCTTGAATTAATCGGCAATACGTCATCTGTCAGATTTTGAAATGTAGAGCTGGAAAGGTGAATGTTAATAAGTCAGTGATGCAAAATTTTCTTTAGATTTAAATGTTTTGATGCTACATTAAATATTATTTACAATAAACCCTACAAAGTTATTAAATTGTTAATTTCAGACCCTAGCTTCGTTAGGGTGTTTGCTACGTCATTGCCTACAATACCCTTGTGCCCCGAGACACACTCAAGAGTAACTCTATTACGGTTTGCCAGAGTAAATAGTTTTTGTAGGCAGTCCCAGACCAGTCTACATCTGAACTAGGGACATGCTAAAGATTTTAGTACTGCCAGACCAACTAAGAATATAAGAATCTTTTGGCCTCTATACTTTCTTTCGATGTTGATTTGCAAACTGGTTAGTTTTGCATCCAGAAATTTATTGCAATACAGAATAAACTGAAGCCTACAGATTTCCCAAGATTGCTCTGAGAAATAGTACTGAAGAAACTAATCTATGGGGCGGGAGTATACTTCAAAAAACCAGGTGGCTACAGCTACGCAGTGGGAAACTACACCTCTGTATTTCAAGCAGAGGTATATGCAATCTTGCAATGTGCGAGAGAAAGGCCGAAGACAAGCATCCATATCATGTCAGATAGTCAGGTGGCACTTAAGGCAATCTCAAGCCAGAAAATGACCTCTAGACTAGTATGGGATTGCATCGAAGAACTGAAGACGTTAGTCAAACGGAATAACGTCAAGCTGACCTGGGTACCAGGTCACCAGGGTATCGAGGGCAATGAAAGAGCTGACGAACTTGCAGAAAGAGGGTCAGATGACACGCAGCCTGAACCAGGGCAGATTCTCGGAATATCGAAAACTATAGTACGAGGATTCTGGATCATAGAACAACATAAAAATTTCTAGGTAAACGTCCCAAGGCAAATGCATGGGAAAACCTTTATAAAAGAACCATGCCTGAAAGGTACAGCGGAACTGCTAACACTGTGCAGAAATCAGATGAGAATCATAACAGGTTTCATGACTGGTCATGCACCAGTAAAGGAACACATGTACAAATTAAAACAATATAACGGAGACCTTACATACAGATTATACGGTAGGGAAGCGGAGACAGTGAAACATATACTCTTTCCATGCGAGTCTCTTGATCGCAAAAGACAGTTATTACTTGTTCAAACTCTGAGCTATATAGCAAACACCCAGCTAGGAACCTGTACAAACTGGTACAGGGGACAAAGGTGCTGGACTGGGTGCTATGAGAAAGCACGAGCAAAAACACAATAAGCCATTAGGCTGCAGTGTTATCAGAGACTTGTCAGACGGGCTCGGGAAAAAAACTATGAGACATACGTCAGGAACTGTATAGAAAAAAAGAGATGCAATAGATCTTCTAGGCTCAGTGAATGTCACCACAAGGAGCATCAACGAATGCATACGTTACGCGGAGGCTCTTTGTTCCAAGTATCTGGTTTAATATTAAATAATTGTTTCAATACATTAAGAAAATTTAAGAATTTTTCCTTTTCAGTTTTTCTTCGTCCTCCGTAAAAAATACGACCATGTATCTACCCTTCACGTAATCCATCATGGAGTCATGCCGATGTCAGTATGGTTCGGTGTCAAATTCACCCCCGGCGGTCACTCCACGTTTTTCGGATTTTTAAATACTTTCGTCCATATTATAATGTACAGTTACTACCTACTTGCCGCTCTCGGTCCTAAATACCAAAAATTCCTATGGTGGAAGAAATATTTGACAACGATCCAAATGGTAAAGTAGTATTATTACTCATCCCATAGATTTTTATTTGTTAATAAAACATTTATTTCCAGGTTCAATTTGTTTTGGTGATGGTGCACGCATTCCAATTATTGTTTATCGATTGTAACTATCCTAAAGCTTTCGTTTGGTGGATCGGAATGCACGCCGTGATGTTCTACTTCTTATTTTCAAACTTCTACAAGGAAACTTACAACAAGAAAAAGGCCAAAGCTGAGGTAAGCTTGGTGATAAAGTGTAACGGTGGGGCTCGGGGGATTTTGATTTGTGATGTCAAAAAGTTGAAGTATTACAGTTTCCTGTAAAATTGACATATTTAGTAAAGCGTGTTACCGATAGATATCTAAGAATAAATTAGTTTTGAAAAATATTTTTCAAAAACAGTGATCATTCCAACAAAAAGAAGCAACTACTTCCCGGCTATAGGATGGAGATTGAATAACACTTTTTAGTCAAACAGGGTCGGTAATAAACTGGGATGCAGTCAGGAAGGAACGTTGGTATGGTACACAGACGGATCTGAGACTGACATTGGAACAGGAGCTGGAGTCCATGGTGCTAGACCCAGGTGCAATATCCACGAATCGTTGGGGAATCTTGCTTCTGTATTCCATGCAGAAACCTACGCTATCGACATGTGTTTGCCATTGAATATCGAAAGGGGGTATAGATGCCAAAAGATCCTTATACTCTCTGATAGTCAGGCAGCACTGAAATCTTTAGCATGTCTTCAGATCAGATCTAGACTGGTCTGGGACTGTCTACAAAAACTATTAACCCTGGCTAACTATAATAGAGTTACTCTTAAGTGGATCCCGGGGAACAAGGGCGTAGGAAATGAAAAGGCAAACAAAGCTAGGGTCTGAGACGGCGTTCACTGGTCCTGAACCAGTATTTGGGATATCCACAACTGCTGCACGTGGTTGTACATCTCGGTGGACTCAAACTAAACATCAGTCGTACTGGAGACACGTGCCAAAACAGGAACACAGCAAACTCCTGGTCAAAAAACCCTTGGAGAAGCTGACTAACGGAATACTAAACCTTAGCAAGGGCAAGATAAGGATAGTGACGGGTTTACTCACCGTTCACTGTACGATAAGGAAGCACATGCATACAATTGGCATATATAGGGAGGAATCTATATGTCGGTTGTGCATGGAAGAGGAGGAAACACCCTCTCACACTATCTTCGATTGTGAAGCATTAACTCATTGGAGATATAGACTCCTAGGACTAGAACATCCAAGAGAGGATTTCTCCAAGAAGGACCTAGTAAAAAGACTGTTGAGCCTGATAAGGGCTACTGGTCTCTTCACATGAACGGCACAACCAAGAGCACAAAAAGCCTAAAGGCTGAGGTGTCGAGGACTCTAAGCCTATGACTGGTGGTGCTGAACCAATCCATCAATCAATCAGGGTCGGTATGATCTACAAGATTTAACCAAACATTCTGGCTTGCAATTAGAAGGGATAACATAACTTGCAGACCGGTTTCGGCGTATTTACTGCTAATTATTGAATTACAGAACTGAAGTGTCATAGTGTGGAGAGACTTAGCAAAGGCGTAGGTACCTACCATCTGTATCTGTATCTGTAGAGTAGGGAGGGTGAGTGTAGGCTCACAGCACCTAGGCCACATGTTACCCATTGTACATCCTCCCGAGGAGTTGTCTTCCTAGGTCATTGTCCATCCTGTCCTTCTCAGGAAGGTGGACAGGTCACTAGGAGACATCTCCTTTATATCGGCAGGTGTAGGCCAAGACTCACCGAACACACACTCTCTTATTGACGACAACTCCGGACATTCGCACAAGACATGCCTGACAGGTAGGTACCTACCATAAAAATGTGACAAAAAGTGACATAGGGGAAAGGGGGGTCGATAAATCTTAAGAATCGTGTGACGGGGTCTATGGATGGGCCTAATGAACTCAGCATTTCCTACCGAGAATTCTTTATTGGTTAAACGAACTTGGGGGAACGGTAGAAAAAGGCCCAACTAATACGGGGGGGCAAAATCAACACATAAACGCATGTATAGTCGTTGAGGGGCGTTGAAAGGAGTGAGAAATGGTTTGTGGTGTGAATAATGTTTTTTGGAAAAACTTTTGCATGAACAACTTTTTTACATAACCTCAAAATGATCCAAAAACCATTTCTCATTTAGAATTTTTGTCCCTGTATTAGTTATGCCTCTCAATACCCTCTCCAAGTTCTTTTACCTTACTAAGAAGTATTCAGGGTTTTTTGAGTGTTAAAGCAGGAAATATGAAAAATATTGGTGGACTGTATCTATATTGGTTTCATAAATTTAATGAAATGTAACACATCATCAACGCAAAAGTAAAGATTCCTACCTGGTGAAGCTATATTTGCTGTCCGTATCCAGGCGCCTGGGATGGTTGAGGATATGTTCTGGTACACTTTATTCACTCGGTTTTTGTGATATTTCATCGGTTTTCTCTCGAAAGCGTTCGTTTACCGTTCGAAGCTTCTTGATATACTGGCCATTGGGCATGTAGACCTTTTCCTCAAACATGCGCTAATGATGTGTGTTAGGCGGCAAAAATTTAAATCTTAAGTTTCCTTAACATTGAGCTAATTTGATTTCAACATCTTTTTCCAGGCACTTGCTAAGAAACTAAATGGCGAGACAAAGAACGGTGGGTTAAAGGTAGGAATTTGTTTCACCAGACAAGAAGCACTTTTCGAACAAACCAATGGAGTTAATGGGGTAAAACCTACGACGAATGGGTATTCGACAAACAAAAATGGTGTTTTAAGAAGTCGACCGGTTTTACAGAAAAATGGCATT
Source organism: Lochmaea capreae (assembly GCA_949126875.1). NCBI lineage: Eukaryota > Metazoa > Arthropoda > Insecta > Coleoptera > Chrysomelidae > Lochmaea > Lochmaea capreae. The sequence goes on from OX421411.1 coordinate 6,436,422, forward strand.
ACACTATAATATCATATTAGTAAATAAAGAGCTTGGTTATAATAAAGAACTTGGTTATCATTGTCATCATCATCACAAGGTGTACTGGGTGTTTGAAGAGTGCGAGGCATTTAGTTTAATAAGATCTGTAGTAATTATTAACACCTATTGCTGTTATTTTATTTTGTTTTAAATATATTTATTAACGGCAGACTTTTTATACTATTTTATTTATTGACATGGATTTAAACCAATTGCTTTTTAAAATATCTGTTAGTTTAAAAAAAGAAGATCCACATTTAACGGAAAATTATCTAAAGGCAAGAAAATATTAAGTAGGTATTTGTGCTAATCTATACACTGTCAAGCTATTTGTATATAGCTATTCTGACAGTTAACAGCTCTGTGTTTTTCTAGTTACTTGCCATCGATTTTATGTAACGTCAAGCTAGTGTTATATTATCAATAATATATTTCGTTGAACTATTCCATTGCGATTTCTTTATTTAGCAATACTGTAAAGAAGATGACGTAACTAACCTACAAATTGAATTTGAATTTGACCATTATTTTCACAATTATCCGTTGGACAGAAACAATGTTTGAACAATAAGCATATATTTTCCATTTACACGGTCGTAACGTGTCAAACTCTTCTTCAAATGAACTATTAAAAATTCAAAATGCGATGTCAATGCCACAATTTTATACCAAATTACCAAAAGAAAAGTATACGTTGAGTATGGACTCGCCCTGTACCTATACAAATATTCCAAAATCGTATATAAGATTATCACTTCCCGTATATGGGTATTTGAGTTGTGCTGTAATAATGCTACGCCTTGTATGTATAATTGCGCCGTACCGTGTTGGTAATGAACGTTTTGAAACATATCTGTGTAAATAGTTGTATAGTTTAATAGTAATAATCGTTATATATATTTAAATTTTTTTATATCTCGGTAAAAGTCTTGATAGAACTTGAAAACCGGCAATAATTTTTGAACGTGTATTATTTGTAAAACTATTTTGTAGCTGTATGTTTATGTTTTGAATAAACTTTATTTTAATACAATTGGTTGTCTTTATTTATTCATCATCAAAAGCTACGATAAGAATCCATCTCGGTTTTGTAGTTACTTACTTAATTACAGTTTCCTGTAACAATTGTCATATTTAGGTTAAGCGTGTTATCAACGGAAAGACATTTTTGCAGGAAAATGGTGTACCTCAAGGCTCAGTGCTGCGCCCATTACTATTCATCCTTTCCATCCATGACATAAGCAAAATAATTCAACCACCGGTAGTTTCTGCTTTATACGCCGACGATCTATTTATCTTCTGCCACGGGAGCAACACAGATACTACAACCAATATACTGCAAAAAAACATTTAACGATCTCTGCGAACTATCAAGTTCTCCAGAAGAAGAAATATTCAAAACACTCCAAATATCACACTGAAAAATATCGTAATTCCCACTTTTGACCAAGTTATGATTCTAGGAATGCTATTTGATAAGAGACTTAGCTGGAAAGGGCACATCGAACAACTCAAAGACAACTGTCTGGGTAGACTCTACATCCTAAGAAGCCTATCGCATCATCACTGGGGAGCTGAAGACGAGATACTATTAAGGATCTACAGATCACTCATACGCTCTAGAATAGATTACGGCAGTATTCTCTACATGTCAGCTTCTAAAACAAATTTAAGACTTCTAAACAGTATACAAAATTCACCTCTAAGAACTTGTTTAGGAGCTTTCCGATCAAGCCCAATTGAAAGTCTTTGCTGTGAAGCCAACGAACCTCCTCTTTGGCTAAGAAGACAACAGCTCATCCTGTCACACTGCTCCAGGGTGGCTGCATGCCCAGAAAATCCAGCCTATGAAATTTACACAAAAAGAATATAAACCATGCTACACCAATTAGCTATATATCTTGCCATCACTACTTTCAGATGTAGACCTTAAACACACAACATACATTACTCATTCCTTCACTCCTCACTGGAACAAAACTTTACCCAAAATTAACCTACCTTTAAACTATCACTCAAAGCATGACACAAAGCTTCCTGAATATTATGCATAACACCAAATTCGATAAAGTACTGTACACTGATGCTTCTAAACACCACAATGGCGTAGGATGCTCAGTAACTCTGTCCCAAACAACTGTCTCTACAAATTTACTTCCTCCAAAATCCAGTGTTCACACTGGAGAACTATTTGCTTTACTTCAAGCCTTCCATTCTATAACCCAAACTACAGCAAAAGTCGCTATATGCACCGACTCCCTTTCCTCAATTAAATCTATCCAGGACATCTACAGCTCTCACCCCCTCGTGCAAGCAATACATGAACGATACCAATAACTTTACCATGAAGGAGTAATCGTCACACTACTTTGGGTACCCTCTCATGTCGGAATTGTCGGCAACGAATTGGCAGACCGCTCAGCAAAAGACGCAGCAACATCTAATCTTCCGGTAGAATAAGTTCACCTGTACCAAGACGTAAAAAACTTCTTTAAAAATAGCACCTACTGACTATGGCAAGAGCACTGGAACAGAACCCATTCAAAATTATGTGAGATCCGTCAAGCCATTCTACCTCCCTTCATTACCAAGAAGAGATAAAATAATTATCAGAAGACTACGAATTGGACATACCAACGTCACACATTGCCATCTAATGACAATCAGAACTTTTGAACACCCTAACAGAAATTCTGAACTCTCCGGACCAAATACGCAATGTTTTAAATTACTTAAAAGACACTAACTTCAAAATGTGATTCTAGATAAGTCAACAATGTAATTATTTATTTTATCTAAAAATTGACTCTACTCTGTCATATTTAAACTGTAACTGTGTCAATGGCCTCTGAAGCTGAGACACATTAATTTAAATTAAAAAAAAATAGATGTAAGGTAATAGTTAAAACTGTTATAACGGCTTACAATTTTGAAAATTACTTTTCAAAGTGCTGAGCGTTCTCTAAGAAGCAGCAACTACTTCTCTGGCTATATGCCACGAAGGATATTGAATAATACTTCTAAGTTAAACGTTAATTACAAACCAGAATGGTTGGTTATACAGTGAGGTCGTTTAGGTTGGAATAAATTCAATATTTTTTTGTCTAAAGCTATTATAACAAAACGCTAGCACAGGTCAATTTTTATTTTCAATTGCGCATCATTGGATGCTCGAATGACATAGACGATTACAAAAATGTATAATACTTATGTCCAAAGCATTGGTTTGTGAATTAGTGATAAATGTTGTATAAGATATTTTTAATTATAATGCAGATTGAATAGTTACACATCTCCATCTTACAAATATAAAGGCAACTACTTCCAATTTCAAATCATTCAGCGACAGTAGGGATTCATTTTTAAGCAAAATATAATACGTTCTGCTACTGTCACATAGATGGCTGAAAAATTTAAAAGTACAGATTTCTTATCTACATTTTATTTAGTTCCATTCTTATCTTCTAGGTGGCATAGGAGTCATGAAATTCGAAAATTATAAATTTTAAATATTATTGTAATACTGATAATAACATGAAAAAGAACGAGAACTAAAAGTGTTGCACAATCATTCGTATGATTCCAGCTAATATAAATAATATACAGTGCGTCCAAGGAATAACGCATAACTTTATAAACAGTAATATGGAAACAGGTTGATTTTTTTATTTTAATTAAGACTTCGGTCCTTCTTAAATGCGTTTGCTACTCTTAGGAATAAATTAGACCCAGGACTATTTCTATCCTTTTTTAATATAATATAAGAAGATGCTTGTCTTGAATATTTTACGTTGGTGAGGAAATTAAGGTATCAGAGGCTAGTTGTAGTAGAGGTGGAAACATACCATCCTCTCCAGGGGATTTGTTTTAATTCTATTTTTTTTGTGAAGATATTTCCTGCTTGTTGGAATGTGTGTGACGCACAATTGGCTATTGTACATTGTGTATGTATATATGTATACTGAGACCTATTGTATGTTAAAATTTGGTGTTGTTTTCGAAAAATTCGCCAGCAATTACGTTTGTTATTTTGAATTCATACATACTGAGTTTAGTTTAAAAAGATTTGTAAAAACGAGGAATATAGCACTTTAATCAACCTCCTTCGAGTTTTTTTTGCATTAGAGTGAAAAACTATTTAGATAAACCAATTGATATCTTCTGTAAGTTCCTTTGTGGCATTACTTATTCTTTTTTCTTTTATTTTTTTGGGAATCAAACCACAAAAATAAATAAAAAAATAAAAAAAAAACATTATTGTGGTTTGATTCCCAAAAAAATAAGAGAAAAAAACAAACTAATTGATGTTGTTTGTATGCATAGTAATAAATAAACGAGTACTGTTTAGTACGTATTTTGTTCTCCAAGTGTCAAATTCTAATTGACGGATATAAATTTTACAATTTAGAATGGTTCAATTAAGTGAAAAAGAACGTATTGAAATTTTAATGATGATCGGTTATGGTGATCGTGCTAGAGCTCATGAAGAAGTGTGTCATATTTTTAATAATTTGCATCCGGAGAGAAATCCTATATCACACTCAACAGTAACTAAAACATTACAATGTTTTAATACAACTGGGATGGTAAAAAATTTGCTAAAACCTGGAAGACCGCGGACTGCAACGAACGAAACTGTTAAACAAAATATTGCAATCGATTTAGAAGAATCACCTCAAACTTCCACCACAAATTTGGCACTAAACCATGGTATTAGTCGACGTTCTGTAGGAAAGATATTAAAAAGTGAAAAGTATCATCCGTATAAGGTACAGTTGGTTCAAGAATTGTCAGACGATGATTTTGGCCGATGGCTGGAATTTTGCGAACGGCTAATGGACATCTGTAATGTCGACGACAATTTTGCTTCTAACATAGTTTTTTCCGATGAGGCAACTTTTTGTTTAAATGAAACAGTTAATCGCCATAACTCGAGGTATTGGCCAAATGAGAATCCTCATTGGATTCATGAAGCACATACCCAGCATCCACAGAAGTTAAATGTTTGGATGGGAATTGTCGAAAATAGGCTTATAGGCCCTTTTTATCGACGGAAACTTGAATGGTGACAAGTATTTGGATCTACTAAATAACGAAATTATTCCTGTACTTTAACAGAATGAGCAATTACCACAAAATGTTTGGTTTTAACAAGATGGAGCACCTCCCCACTATGATGGACGGGTTAGGGATTTTCCAAATCGATGGATTTTACGTAGAGGATTCATAGAGTGGCCTGCTCGTTCTCCGGATCTTAGCCCGTTAGATTTTTTTCTTTGTGGTTATCTAAAATCACGTGTTTACGTTAGACGACCAACAAAGTTACAGGAATTGAGACAAATAATTGTTGATGAATGTGAACTAATACGTGGAGAAGCCTTAAAAAGAGTGACTCAAGAATTTGTTAATAGGATGGCATATTATTGTCAGCAAGTAAACGGCGAGCATTTTTAACATTTGAAGTAATTTTGTTGAAAGATATTTACTTGGTTACATACTTTATCCCAACCCCGTATAATTATGAATGCGTTAGATACAGTGATAGATTTATGCCTAGGCCCGTGAGGCCGGGCCTAGGACGGCATAATTTGAGGGACGGCATTTTAAAAATTGGTTCAGATTAGTTTTTATAAAAACAAATGCCTACAGAATAAATTATTCATAATTCAATGCAAATTGTTTAAATCTAGTAAAATCACGTGTAGTTGAATCTGTAACAGAAGCAGTCGACTATTTTCTACTTTGCAAGTACTAATTTCTTCTCACATCGTTGGAAGTTCTCGGTGCAGCGTACAAATTTGAGAGTTACGATTCTTTCTGAAACTCGTTGGTCTGTTCATGTCTGTGCATGTAACGCATTAGAAAAGTAGTAGTCTGGAATAATTTATGCACTGGAATTCATTGCTGAGAGCAGAAATGAGAAACCGACTATGCGATCTGAAGCTACAGGATTGCAGCAAAAATTACAGCATTTAGAAACAGCAATTCTAGTAATAGTTTGGAATATGTAATTTTAGATCGTTTCGATTAGCTTCCCCTAAAAGGGCGGCACATCAAACCGGGCCTAGGGCGGAAGGAAACACCTAAATCCGCCACTGGTTAGATAAGCGTAAACGGATAGATCTCATTAGAACAATGATATTGTTATGATTTACTACCGTTACCCATTTGTAAGTAGCTTGTGAAAGTGTTGTAAAAGATTAGAGTGATTATTTAACAATTGATAGTGAAAGTGAAAAAATTCGCGATTTTGTCTACTCAATTTCAAATCAAATGCAATTAAATTTCATAATATTACTTACTTAGATGGTAACTTATAATGAAAGATATTGCGTTAATTGTATCAAAATCGGAAGATAATTTTTAATCTAAAAAAAATCAAAAGTATGCTTTAAATTTAAGAATTTAAAATAAATGATTATTAATATACAGGGTGCGGCACCGAAGACGAAATAGATTGAATATAATTTTTTTTTGGGAATGCAGAAACAAATCCATTTTTATTTCAAGGGAGACATCTTTCTATCAAATCCCCATCTTTTAAGTTTCAGTGAATGCCACCCCATCATACATATATACAGATTGCGTAAATTACATCCGAACCGTCCGGATTACACAAGTACGACAGAAAAACAGCTGAAAGAGAGAGAAAGAATAATTATGCGCGGTCATTAAGGCGTGTACTTTATTTCACCTTAGGGGTGTATACGTATTTCCCGAGACTGGCCGAATGCTCATTGCCCCCCTATTTTAACCGCTGTTGCCAGAAGCGCAGATTAATTTGTACAAATGATATTTTTGTTTCGTTATCGTTGACTTTTTTTCGAGGGTGAAAATACAGCACGTTTGTGCCAGCATTACGCCAAATAATCTTAGAGATATGAGATCAAATCTTTATCACAGATTTGGTTATTGTCTGGCACAGGCAGGTGGTTTATTTGAGCACTCAATTCATTAAAATTATATTTACCTTTAGAATGGATTTTTATTTTTTCAGGAAGTTTATATTTTATGTTTAGAATAGGTGTAGAGTGGGTGCCGCGTTTGCTCACTGTTGCCAACACCAAATTTCATAATAACTCGACTCTAATTTTCAAATTAAGGTGCCTTTAGATCATAGGATTTTTCATTTGATTTTACATTTGATTTTAACAAATCGAATGTAACCGTACTTTGTATTCGTTTACACTGTTCGATTTTCAATTTGATTTGGTCCGTCTGATTTTGCATTTGACAAATCATTCGAGTTCTGCAAAATAGAACCGTATCTATTTCGGTTCGATTTTTCATCTGATTTTTGCGATTAATCAAGCTCATTGTGCATTATTTGCTGTTGACTACATTCTATTATAGGATGCGGGCAAAAAAAGAAGATTAAAAATGTTGGTTAGTGGTTTTTGTTGACATTGTGACGTACATTATTATCATATAGAAGTTGCAACTGCAGCAATTTCTCTGTTTCTCAAAGGCATTTTAATTATGTCCACACTTAAAGCAAACAATTAAAATTTGTGAAAATAAAATCATAACCTTACATTTGTCATTTTCCAAGTCGAATCGAAAATCAGACAAATGTAAACGGTAATATTTAGAAAGGTCCAAGTTCGACTCTGATGTAAAATCAGATGTTTAATCAGGATCTAGGTAAATTGTTCGAAATCAATTATTCGAAAATCAATTCTTCTAAAGTCAATTCTTCGAAAGTCAATTATTCGAAAATCAATTGTTCGAAAATCTATTGTTCGAAATTCAATATTCTGAATAGAATATACAAAAATAGATAGATAGAAGTTTTTATTACTTTGTTTACCTTATTAAATGTTTGTTAAGCGTTTATCTCTTAGAAATCTTTTGCGATAACGGGAAATCCTAATGACAACGGTAGGTCTAAATTATACATAGGTGAATAATAACCCAACCGAACCTACCCCTACCAAACCACCTTCGTATTTTTAGTCAATTTTTGAAGAATAAATTATAATAATTTCCAATAATAACCCAACCAAACCTACCTCTACCAAACCACCTTCGTATTTTTAGTCAATTTTTGAAGAATAAATTATAATAATTTCCAATAATAACCCAACCAAACCTACCCCTACCAAACCACCTTCGTATTTTTAGTCAATTTTTGAAGAATAAATTATAATAATTTCCAATAATAACCCAACCAAACCTACCCCTACCAAACCACCTTCGTATTTTTAGTCAATTTTTGAAGAATAAATTATAATAATTTCCAATAATAACCCAACCAAACCTACCCCTACCAAACCACCTTCGTATTTTTAGTCAATTTTTGAAGAATAAATTATAATAATTTCCAATAATAACCCAACCAAACCTACCCCTACCAAACCACCTTCGTATTTTTAGTCAATTTTTGAAGAATAAATTATAATAATTTCCAATAATAACCTAACCAAACCTACCCCTACCAAACCACCTTCGTATTTTTAGTCAATTTTTGAAGAATAAATTATAATAATTTCCAATAATAACCCAACCAAACCCACCCCTACCAAACCACCTTCGTATTTTTAGTCAATTTTTGAAGAATAAATTATAATAATTTTCAATAATAACCCAACCAAACCCACCCCTACCAAACCACCTTCGTATTTTTAGTCAATTTTTGAAGAATAAATTATAATAATTTCCAATAATAACCCAACCAAACCTACCCCTACCAAACTACCTTCGTATTTTTAGTCAATTTTTGAAGAATAAATTATAATAATTGCCAATAATAACCCAACCAAACCTACCCCTACCAAACCACCTTCGTATTTTATCACCATTAGGAACCTGCCACCTATTCGATAAATTGATTTCGAACAATTGAATTTCGAATAATTGATTTTCGAATAATCGGTCATTCGAAAAATTGATTTTCGAACAATTGATTTCGAACAATTGATTTCGAACAATTGATTTCGAATAATTTATTGGTAACCATAACCTTCGTATTTTTAGTCAATTTTTGAAGAATAAATTATAATAATTTCCAATAATAACCTAACCAAACCTACCCCTACCAAACCACCTTCGTATTTTTAGTCAATTTTTGAAGAATAAATTATAATAATTTCCAATAATAACCCAACCAAACCCACCCCTACCAAACCACCTTCGTATTTTATCACCATTAGGAACCTGCCACCTATTCGATAAATTGATTTCGAACAATTGAGTTTCGAATAATTGATTTTCGAACAATTGATTTCGAACAATTGATTTCGAATAATTTACCGGTACCCATAACATTAAAAGGCTTAGGGATGAATTAAAATACTATTTGTTGAAATTTTGAAACTTCCCTTGTATATACAACGAATAGTAAGGTGATGACTAATAAAAATACTTCCTGTGAAATTAATCGAAAACTGTGGAATCAGTCCAATTAACAATTTTCTAATTACCGATATTTTCAAATTCTTCCATTACACCATAGTATTATTCCAAAATTCTGACATACATTATGCATTTTGTATAGGAATATTTTAAAACCGATAAGAAATTGTCTAGTTGAAGTACTTACTACAGATGGAAATTATTTAAAAAAAAACCATTTATTTATAAGAAAAAATCGAAAATTTTACAACAGAAAAATGCAGTTTTATTTTTAATCAGCTCAGTATATATCTACAGAGTGATTCATAACTATTGGGACAAAGGTTTAAAGCGGATTATTTGGACGAAAGTATGGCAATAGGACCAAATAAATATGCTGTGGGAAAAGATACAGAGCGTTGAAGTTGAAAACATTTTTTTTTTAACTTTTTGCCAGCAATTTTACTGTATATTTATCAATTGTTATTAAAAAAGGCACGAAGGCTAAACTTAAAACAAGGAATATTATTTTAAGTATTATATTATATTTTGTTACAGGGAGCGCCACGTGAATGATTCCTGAGAATTAGATCAACAGGTAACTTTTTTGAAAAAATAATGAAAACGATGTCTATTTACCAACCCAGTATTGTGGAAAGTAGATTCGTCAGTAAACAATACATAATTTAAAAAATAAATATCTTCTCCAACTTCATAAAAAGTCCATAAACATTTTTTAAACGTTTATCATAATCCTGTTGTGTCAACTGCTGGTGTAGTTGAATATGATACGGAATCTATTGAGCAGTGTTTTGAAAACTTCCTTCTTTGGGTGAATTCTATCTGGGTACTTTCGAGCATAAACTCTAGATGCTAGGAGACTATTTTCTAAACATTCCCCAATGCAAACTATCATGTCGACTCTTTCGTCTGCTTCATTTTTAGTAGCAATCAAATTTGAAACCAACGAAAGATTGTTCAGAGAATTAACACAGAAATGTCATAAAATGACATTAAGTTAGGTACCGACTAGATTACGTAGGTATGCATATTTTGTTTTAAAATCGATTTACCATTGCACCAATTGCACGAAAAGTATATCTATACCTAGGTATAGGACACCCGTATACCATTCGAAAGAGGACATTTTTTCGAACATGGTAAATTATTAAAATACAGGGTGTTTCACTCAAAATAAGCCCAATATTACACATTGAATGATCTAATAATGAAACTGAAAATTCTGAACATCCTGTAAAGAGATGTTTAGTACTCAATCATGGAATACATTCAACGAATGGCCAACTATTTAGATGTAAGAGAATATTTGCCAGAATTTATTATATCAATCAGTTATTAATTTTTTTTCGAAATGTTCACATTTTAAAAAATGTCAGCATAACTCGGAACCCTCTGTATTTAGGTATGGGGAACCATTATGAAGGAGTATTTTATTATTTAGCAAACGACTATCAACATGAAATATGTTCAGGTAGCTTACTTTTGATGCATTTTGACGTGTCTTTGTGAAATAATTCCTTACTTTCGATGTTTCAGTAAAATAATTTCTTGCTCTAGGGGATAGCAGGGTGGTATTACGCAAAATTGGGAATTCAAAAAATATCATTTTTCATTCATTTAGCAAACGATTATCAAGATGAAATATGTTCAGGCAGCTTACTTCCGGAAAATTTTGACGTGTTTTTGTGAAATAATTCCCAGCTCTAGAGGATGGCAGGGTCCCATAAGAAAAAATCTAACTTTGATACGCCACACTTTATTGGAACATCCTGTATATTTCAAAATATTTTAAAATGTAGCCTATACGAATGTACAAACTACTAAAGTGACAAATATTTTAAAACTTCCTCCATCCCGTTGGTCGTGATTCACCCTGTATATTGTAATTAGCTTGTCTTCCTGGTCTAAAAGCTTCTACTTTTGCATCTATATATCGCCTTAGGTCCGGTTTTTTCATGTACTAATAAAGTACAAAATAGTTGTTATATAGCCACATCACTTTTGTGGTTTATTAGTGGTTATTCGGTAAATAATAACTAGTAGCAGTGGCGTAGCGGCAAATTATGGGCCCCCTCGCGAAAGTTAAGTTAGAGTCCCCTTGCTATATTAAGAATATACTACATACTATACTTTCAATACATGTGAGCTGTTATTATAACATTTGTTTTATTTCCAGATCGACACCAACCCAGCCGTTATACAGTGAAGGGAATATTTAAAAATGTATTATCATTTGGTGATTTTCAAGCAAAAGTAAAGAAAGTAAAGCCTATGGTTATGTATGGTGGTCAGGTGTACGTGTGCCAACATGATTATCTCAAGACCAAAAACCCACAGCAGGTAGTCGTTAATCTGACAACAATAACATAGTATGATTATTTTACAATTGAAATATTTGGCTGGTGAAATAATATTTGAGACTAATTTTTTCATTTATTTGATTATTCTATTATTTAGTTGTGTTTTGGAAAATCTATTTCCAAATTTTTATTTTTCAAATAGTATTTTCACGATTTAATTTAGGATTTAGTATCTATACAATGAGGGATTTATAAACTTTTATTTCTAAATCCTTAAAACCAGATGCCGAGTCAACGAAATATTGTGAAACGTTCTTCAGCTTATAAGAATAGTTTCGCTTTTTAAATATTTAAATCTCTATACACACTTATACAAGTTTTATTTGGCAAAAACTTACAACAACGCAAAAAATATTTATGAAGTTTTCGAAGGTCATTGAACGATGTCTTTGTCCTAATATAATAAGGTAGACATTGTTTATTAATTTTGAATTTCAACAATGAGCTGCAACCAGTGGCGTAGCTAGATTTCACAGCTCCGGTTGGCAACAGTTACTTTGGCGCCTTAAGTCTAGAGAAAACGTCAATAAGGTACAAGCAAAGATTATAAATAAATTATAATCTGTGGTACAAGGGACAATATAATATCAGTATAGTTTAGCAGCACAAGGGCGGAACATTGTTAAACTATATCTACTTATTTTGAATTTATTTTTTCGTAAAAACGTAAAAATCAAACTGCTCTCTGTTATCTGCCTTAGTGCTGGGAAATATCGACTCAAAATCCATATCTACTTGGGATAAAGTATAGAACCAAGTAAATATCTTTTAAACGAACAGAACGATATTTATGAAAATTTGCAGGTAAGTGCAATGGAACAAAATACATCTGATGTACATTTTTTTGATAATAATTAACTTCTGGTTTAACCGGAAATGCTATCAACTTCTTTAATTTAAATGGGACACCCTATATATTTTTACAGATTTTGAAAGGGCTTGTTATTTTGAATTCATACATACTGAGTTTAGTGTAAAAAAATTTGTAAAAACGAGGAATATAGCACTTTAATCAACCTCCTTTGAGTTTTTTGCATTAGAGCAAAAAACTATTTAGAATATAAACTAATTGATGTTGTTTGTATGCATAGTAATAAATGAACGAGTACTGTTTAGTACGTCTTTTGTTCTAAAAGTGTCAAATTCTAATTGACGGATATAAATTTTACAATTTAGAATGGTTCAATTAAGTGAAAAAGAGCGTATTGAAATTTTAATGATGATCGCTTATGGCGATCGTGCTAGAACTCATGAAGAAATGTGTCATATTTTTAATAATTTGCATCCGGAGAGAAATCCTATATCACGCTCAACAGTAACTAAAACATTACAACGTTTTAATACAACTGGGATGGTAAAAAAATTGCTAAAACCTCGAAGACCGCGGACTGCATCGAACGAAACTGTTAAACAAAATATTGCAATCGATTTAGAAGAATCACCTCAATTTTCCACCACAAATTTGGCACTAAATCATGGTATCAGTCGACGTTCTGTAGGAAAGATATTAATAAGTGAAAAGTATCATCCGTATAAGGTACAGTTGGTTCAAGAATTGTTAGACGATGATTTTGACCGACGGCTGGAATTTTGGGAACTGCTAATGGACATCTGTTATGTCGACGACAATTTTGCTTCTAACATAGTTTTTTCCGATGAGGCAACTTTTTGTTTAAATGGAACAGTTAATCGTCATAACTCAAGGTATTGGTCAAATGAGACTACTCATTGGATTCATGAAGCATATACCCAGCATCCACAGAAGTTAAATGTTTAGATGGGAATTGTCGAAAATAGTCTTATAGGCCCATTTTTTATCGACGGAAACTTGAATGGTGATAAGTATTTGGATCTACTAAATAACGAAATTATTCCTGCACTTCAACAGAATGAGCAATTACCACAAAATGTTTGGTTTCAACAAGATGGAGCACCTCCTCACTATGATAGACGGGTTAGGGATTTTCTGGATGCGAATTTTCCAAATCGATGGATTTTACGTAGAGGATTAGTGGAGTGGCCTGCTCGCTCTCCGGATCTTAGCCCGTTAGATTTTTTTCTTTGAGGTTATCTAAAATCACGTGTTTACGTTAGACGACCAACAAACTTACAGGAACTGAGACAAAGAATTATTGATGAATGTGAACTAATACGTGGAGAAGTCTTGGAAAGAGTGACTCAAGAATTTGTTAATATGATGGCATATTGTCAGCAAGTAAACGGAGAGCATTTTTAACATTTGAAGTAATTTTGTTTCTCATTATTCTAAAATAATGAAATGTACACCTATTGTACATCTAACAGTGAATTATTCCTCGTTTCTACAAATTTTTTTACACTAAACTCAGTATGTATGTATTCAAAATAACAAGCTCTTTCAAAATCTGTAGAAATATATAGGGTGTCCCATTTAAATTAAAGAAGTTGATGGTATTTCCGGTTAAACCGGAAGTATATTTTTAACAAAAAAATGTACGTCAGATGCATTTTGTTCCATTGCACTTACCTGCTAATTTTTATAAATATCGTTCTTTTCGTTTAAAAGATATTTACTTGGTTCCATACTTTATCCCAACCCTAGTATGTAAAATGTTCCCCTGAATCCAATGGGGGAGACTGGAACATTCTATCTCTTCAATTAGTCGAGTTATGAATATCTATATTAAGTTTCAGGAAGGTGATTTTCGAATATTTTCATTACTTTCACATTTATTATTCATACGACGGAAACCCTTCAAGCTCTACTCTTGCAAATTTTTTTTCCCAGTTGATTATTCTTTTGAAAATACTCTCCTAGAATAAGAAAAACTGACTGAGGAGGGAGGCGTTTATTTTCTCGTATCAAAAAACTTCCGGTTACCAATTCATAGCCAATTTCATGTCGCAACAATTTTTTTTGTAGGAAATTTTGAAGCAAGGGGTATGTATGGAAATATTTCGCGATTTAAATTGCTCTCTGCTATCTCCCTTATTTCTTGGCACGGGCGCGGCAGGTCGGTTTGGTTTAAATTTATTTATTTGTTTCTGTTTCTGGTTCGATAAGTTAATTTTCTATTGAATTATATAGGTGTTTTTATTGTTAATTAATGATATTTGTTATTGGTACCTGAAAATATAGTTCAATTATTAAATAGAATGACTGCGACGCCTATTATTCCTCAGCTCCGGGACGCATTGCCACCCCGGTAGCTACGCCACTGGCTGTTACGTTGGGGGCGAACGTTTTTGTTGAAAACATTTTCAAAATTATACAGTAGATACTATAAAACTATACACTTTATATTATAGAAAGTGATTTACTACTGATAATAAAAAAAATATATAAAATACTACTTCCATCGGCAGGTTAATAATAATAATTATTTGAGCAATTTGATAACTCTTAAAATATGATGTTAATTTTCTCCTCTCTTCTTTGCTTTATACAGGGGGAACGAAAATAATTCGGGGGTTGAATGGAAAAGAATACCGGAGTTCATTTGAAAACGTTGTGTATTAATTAAGGTGTATGTCGGTCATAAGAAATTTGTATAAATTAGGAAAATGCAGTAATTTATTTATTATGATTTGATACTTATCAGTTAACGTCATACGGTATATTCCATTAATAGTGTAAATTCCTATTAAATTAAAATAAATTTCCACTTAATAAAAAATATACCCACATAAGAGTAGCGGGTTTCCATCGTAGGGTTAGACTTTACCCTAATTTTAACATTAAGGTCAACATTTTACCAGTTTTCTTCCACATGTTTCTACCTTTACAAGTATTTCCTATTGGTCATATGTTATATTTTCAAGTTTTCAATCCATCTTTTATATTTTCCATATAAAGCTGGAAAAAAACAGTAGACAACTTTTAAATACCAGAATGGTTGGTGTTAAATATCTTGTAGAGATACAACCAACCCCGTTTGACTTTGAAATGTAATTCAATATCCGTCGGTGCCTATATAGCCCGGGAAGTAGTTGTTTCTTCTTAATTGAACAGTCACTGTTTTTTAAAAATATTTTTCAAAACTTTATAAAATGTTAGAATGATTATAATTATTCCTCGATGTTTATTGGTTATAGGCTTTATTAAGTACGAACATATTACAGGAACACTTTATTATATTATAAAATGTCTGCTATAACGAAGAACTAGTCGAAGGAAACTGAAATAAGGACATTAAGGTGTATAACGAGATATACAAAGAGTTGTAAATCGATCTCTTAATGGGAATGTCATCGGACGAAATGATTCCCAAGTATAGCTTCGGGAAAAACTTCAAAATAATCAGACGACTCAAAAACCGAGGAAGGTGTAGGAGCAGGAATATATATAGCCAAGCCAAAGATAAGTCTCACTGAGGTTAAGTAAACATGTGACGATATTCCAGGTAGAAGCTGCAGCAATGCAACAATGTGCAGGAAAGCTACCATGCAGATGAATTTCAAACTTGTTTGGGATTGCTTGGAGACGCTACAAGAGATGGGCAGTGATAATTGACTTTCCTTAGCCTGGGTACCAGGCCACTCAGATCACGAGGGCCATTGGCCCAGAACCTTTCCGTGGAATGGCAAAAAACAAATAACAGTACTTGGAGAAAAAAGCAGTCTCGAGAATGGAAGAAGAAGGCGTCAGGAATGAGGCAGGCGAAAGAGTTCATCAATGAACCCTCGCCAAAATTCACGGATTATTTACTGAGCTAGAAAAGGAAAAAAATCAGGATGCTGGTTGGGCTCCTGACAGGGCATTGTAGACTTAACAAACACATGAATAACATCGGATTGGTAGACAAAACCATATGCAGGTTTTGCCAAGATGAGGAAACTTCAGTACACATACTGTGCTACTGCGAAGGCCTGACTATGCTGACGTTTTCAATGATGGGGAGAAAAAAGCACAACTCTTCTGAGGTTTGCCATCAAAAGTCTAGTAATAAGGACGGGCCTAGACAATGAACTCTAGAATAACAGGAGGGTATCTTAGGACCATAGATCACCTTTTAGAACCTAAGCAAGAATATTAATAAAAAACCAAGATAGATGAAAAAATAGATGATTTAAATTTACCTTGCACTACTTACACACGAAGTGGGAAGCAAAGTTTGAGTTTAATATTTGCGTTAAATACCAAACTAGAAACAAGTGGAACAACCATAGGTGACTAAAATAAGAAATCAACTGACGTATCGATCAATTGCGCATGAGCAGCCGAACTGAACATTCAGTCTTTACCAAACTCAGAGAACCGCTAGAACTGATTCCGAATCGATAACGAACCAATCCAATTTGACTCGCGAACACCGAACTATTAATAAAAAATTCAGAATTGTATTAACCGTGAACGCTCCTTACATAACGCGCATGCGAATAGTCCTTGAACTGGTTCGGAATTACATCCACGAACAAACCTAATTATTGAATAGAACACAGTTGAAGCAGATTTTCCACTCGCTTGTTTGTACATTAAGAATAGAGTTTTTGAAGGCGTTGACTGCATTTTGTTCGGTCACTGGAATCCTTGACCACTCTTAATTTTTGTAAATGTGATTAGGACTTAGGTCGGGACTATATGGAGGATTGTCCAGCAAATCGATGTTTTCGTGTTTTAAAAACTCAATTATTGTTGTTTTTTTCGCGTAGCACTGGTATGATTAGTATTTCGTAGGTTACACCTTCTTAGATTAGATTAGAGTAGAAATGGAGTAGCTCTTTGTCCTATCCCACTGCGACCTTTGTAGATCTATTGTGGTTCTCCCTATTTTTAGAGCTCGATATCTAGCTTTATTCTTTTTGTTAGACCTATTAGCCTGGATATATACCGCCTCCCTTTCGTAGCCCTCGGTTTTTCTTCTCCGAATAGGTGAAACCGCACCCTTACTAGGCCTTCGCACTCACACTTTGACATAGTAGGTCGCGTGACAGTTTGGCCGAAGGGCTTTTAAGGAATAGTTTAGCGAGCCTTAATCCTGGTGTTTTGTCACCAGCGCAACGCCTGGTTGTTTATCCATGGGTGGATGCTCTCCTTTGTGAGGTTTTTTGCAATTCAACAGGAAGCTTCTGGCCCCACCGACTCTCTAGTCTAGAAGTTAAAGTTCTAGTAAAGGCTCTGTAAAACCTCTATTCCGGCAATTCTTGGACCCTGTATAAATATGTGTTTATTGTATTCAACATTATTTGTAAAAATTCTTGGAAAACATAATTATATACCACAACAAAGTACCTAATTGAAAAAAAATAATATCCAAAAGCAGTTAAAAACAGTTTTTTTTAAGATATAAAATTTTGTTTTCAATATGTAATTTCCTGAAATAATAGGTAGGTTTTTAACTTAATTTAATAACAATTAAAACCAAAATCAATAATCATAAATTTCTATTTAAGAAACCGATTAACGAATATATTTTTTTTAATTGAGGTACTTAAATGAAACAAAGTAAAAACCATATTTTATCGAAGCAAAAACAACGAATGACGAAAACATATTTATTTTCAGCTGGCAACGACATAACGTAATGTCCAATTAGGTACTTTTATAGGTTAACTAACAACAATACAACTCCATAGTCCTGTTGATGATTTTTTATTTATGTTAAACTATATAAATTAATATTTCACCTTCAATTCAATAATACCAGAGACGGTCAAGTACCTACATGTGAAGTTTTTGTTCTACAATAATGAATTGGTCCACTGGACTATGCAGTGAGTGGAGATGGCGCTCGCGCTTCTCAGACGGATGAAGCACGTCACTTTTACGTCTGTTACCGCTTAGAACATAAAAAAAACTTTGTTTTCTAAGGTTTGACGTTGTGTCAAAAATTCCATGCTCCTACTGCCATCTGCGCTTACTTAGCGAAAATAAGACAAAGATGCGACACGCCCTAAACTTATGAGCTAAACAAGAATAAAGCTAGCAGGACTGTTTTATTTGCTAATCAAACAATAATTCTCATGTACTTGGCCGTCTCTTGGTTGTCTCTGATAATACTAGAATATATTATGATACTTAACGATACAGATTATTACAGTTTCCTGTAATATTGTAGTATTTAATAAAGGGTTTTACCAACAGATGTCGAAGAATAATTATTTTTATTCCAACGCTTCGTACAGTAGTTTACCTAACAAGTGCGGAAAGTGATACGCGTCGTTCTGCAATCGCGTGCGGAATAGTCACTTTACGCACGTGTTAGGTACACTATTTTTTCTACTAGCGTGCGGAAAAAAACCCGAAAGTTAACATAAAGAAACATTTATTATTAAATAGATATCAACAAATTGATTATTATTAATATTAATATTGAACGTGCAATTTGTAGCATTCTGCAAATTAACGTTTTCCAATGAAGTCAGATTTCGGCTTCCCACTGCTTTGTTAGCACTAATTGTTGCAACCGTAGCGATGGGAACTTGGCTGGAAGAGGTCATTTTGGAAGGCTTGACTGGCGACGGCTGCTGACTTCCCAAAAACTTAACAAACCCACTTTTCCACACTGAGTGACTAGTGCAGCAAAGTATCACTTTCCGCACATGCTAGGTAAACTACTGTACGAAGCGTTGTATGTCAAAGTTTTTTGTTATATTATTTGGTTTAATCGGTAGGCGAAAAACAGTTGTGCGTCACACTTGCAGGAAAATCTTTACGCTTAACTATCAGCTGCCTTAGCTACGCTCGCTCGTGCATTTAATAGTCTGAGACCACTAAAGCACCAAAGAGATGAGTATTCTTATCCGCCATTTTGGTGCCTGAATTTTATTGTTTTGTGATGTGTTGAGTTGACATATTGTGTTGAAAAATTTTTTATATTGAACAGAACATTTTATTTTACCAACTTTCCTTCAGACTATTAACACCAGAAAATTGAGAAAGTGCAACGAATGGATGCTGGCCACGTCTCTGAGTAGAAATACCGAATCTCATGCCAAATACTTGACCAACACAACAACAACGTCAATGTACAACAAGGCACCAAAATGGCGGACGAGAATACCTATGTCTACAGTGCTCTAATAATCGATATGAGAATTCAAATAAACTTTTAAGTTATAAATAGATTTCAACTATAAGTAAGAAGCTGTGGTGGAGTAACCGATCAAATGATTTATAACCGATTACATACATAATTGAAATGTACTTACATTTTTTATACAGTGATAATGATATTGAATAAACTCACCATTAACCAAACATATCACCAGCTACGCGAAATACTTATTTTTTCCTTTAAATTTGTTAAAGCCAAGCATAAAAGGTAACCTAGTGCAACTAAACAAACCTTCCATTTAAATACTTAATCTAAAATAAATCACCTAATCGTCCCTACTCTAAAAACTTTTGATCCGTTAGCTATACTAGCGCCACCAATTTAACACAATTCGATACACTTTTTATATATTATGTATTATATACTTCAAACCCTTCAATATTTGATATTCATGCTGCGAAATATGACGATTTATCGTGAACACAGCAAAAAGTATTTTTTTCTAAATTAGACCCATTATTCCAAACTCCTTCTTATGAGTCCGTTTTACGAAACTCAATTGTTAAAAATGACCCCTGTCTACGCCACTGGCCCAATTGACCATACCTGAATGACGTCACTGACAGGTCGGCCATATTCCTGTGAGCCCTCATGTCATATTCTATTTAGTTTTCATTGTTTCCTGGTGAACAATTAGTATAAACTTCTTGAAATTATCTAAAATGCTATCGTTTTGTAGTGTTGTTAAGTGTGGAAAGCGTTTTATATTTCCTTTGTCATATATTAATTTTTTTGTTACAAACTTAAACCACATTCGTTATTTATATTTTCATTTCAACATTTCGATAGCATAAATAATAGCGAAATATAAATAATTTTAATAAAATAATTATCTCGAAAACCATCTGTAAGTAAAAGTACCCTGTATAGGTATAGGTTGTTGGTAATTAACTCAGCAGTTCAACCGGAAGTAACCGAATGTCAATGGTTTTTTTATTCGATAGACCCCTGTCAGAATAAACCCCTTATTACAAATGTACATTCCAGCAAATGATTCCAGCAAATGATTTCATTGCACCGAACCTATTAGGTAGGTAAGGTAAGAAAAACGGATCTGTTTATAAAATTTTACCACTTTGATTTTACTCATAAGAAAGAGAATTCTTATTTTAAAGATACATTGTTATATAGATACTGTGGTGTACATATTCCTTCACTTGAAACTAATTAGTTTAAATACCCCAATTTTCATATTTTATCAATTCGTTGATATACCATCCTCTAACCAATAGAAATCCGTTCGTGTAAACTACCTACTACCTGGGACAACAAAACGCCGATCGCGTATCGCGTATTCTCAAGTCTGAGTCAAGCTTTAGTGATTAGTGTTCGGGAATACTCGTCGTGATACGATAGCTTATATATAACTGCTTTTCCCGATTCGCCCAAAAGAACGCAACGAAACCCTAGATATTGAATTCGAGTGAGCTGTCACATTCAAAGGCGTCTAGACCGATTTTGTACCTAAAGTGAGGCACGCCTATATTAATTTAAAATTAAAACAATGTGTTCAATTCAGTGATAGAATTCGTAAAATTGTTCAAGCATATTATCAGATTATCACTTAATTTAGTTATTTTATTTTCGGTTGGCGTTCAGTTGAACATTGAATACTGCCGGGTGATTATTTTCAGTGGTGATAACTTTTTTGTGAGTGGTCAAAATACAAACTTGCTGTGATCAATTGGATTTGTTGCATCTATTTTAACCGGTTCGATTATTAAAAGGTTTGTACCCATTACTTAAATCAAAAAAACCTCATGTGACAGTTATACATTACACACTTTTCTATGATTCATAATTATATTGATATTGATACTATTTTTATAGTAGCTCTGTCTATTCTTCCAATCACGTGTGTTTAAATTAACAATATATTATTCCAGTTTGCAGCTTTTAAACTGAATTTCATCAGTCGAATGCTATTTTATAATAAATGAAACATTCATTTTCATGTAAACAATCTACCCATGGATTTAATTTCGTTTTTACTACTACTCGAGTCCAAACATTTTCATTTAAGTAAACATTTTTGGTATTTTTCCAAACATGATTTTAAAGTGACGAAATAGGTTTCATAAAATCTCGTTTTTTGTATACTATTAATCTGTAGTAAACTACAGGTACTTAGGTATATCAAACTTTAGGGCCTATTTTTATAACCTTATATTTTCCATTGCTTATTTAAGTACAGTTCTATTTATTTATATAGGCAGACAGTTATTTAATATTGAACATTTTACTTCATATTTGGAAAGTACCTACAAACCATTAATGGTATATTTATACAAATACAATTGTGTTGGGTATTGAATGTTAAGCAATGTTACCTAACCCTACTTTTACTCCATAAAATATATAAATCGATGCAACATACTACTACTTTCTACTGTTTAGTTTGGGAGTGATAGGGGCTAAATTTGACATTTGGTATTCACAAGTACATTTTTTTCAATTCACTTACTTTATACATTCCATAAAATCTTTAATTACCTAAGTAGGAATTATTTACCAACATATTGTTGGGATAGGTTATGAATCAGCTCTGTCATAAGCACTATATGAATTATAGATGAACATAATTTGAAATAGGTAACAGTGTTATCTCTGATAGGTAGGTAATACGAGCTAGGAATAAAAATTAACAAAAATGAATGTAACTGAAGATTTTTTGTTGAAGAAACTTGATATTAAAACTATTTTATACTTTTTATTCAGTTAGCAGTTAAAAGTTCCGCAATTCGAATATACTGAACAAGGATCTATTAATTTATGCAAAATGTGTGTAACGAGGGGTGAACTAGAAGTTTTAATAACTCCTTGTAAAAAGTTTTGTTTGACGGAAAAACCTCCTCCTCCAACAACAAACAATTTAACATTTTGCTGGCATATCCTTTAAGCGAAACAAATAAAAATATAAAAATCGATTGACAGTGATCAATAAATGGTATTTTGCTTTTATCGGCTTAATATCACTATTACGATATTTAATTTAAAAAATTAACGTTTTAAAATGCAACAAGCTTATATTAATTAATATTATTATCATTATTTGTGGAGAAGATGCAATTTTTGTCCAC
Source organism: Lochmaea capreae (assembly GCA_949126875.1). Lineage (NCBI taxonomy): Eukaryota > Metazoa > Arthropoda > Insecta > Coleoptera > Chrysomelidae > Lochmaea > Lochmaea capreae. The sequence continues at coordinate 6,459,273 of OX421411.1, forward strand.
AAAAAATGTTTTATTTTCTACACGCATTGTGGAAATTTGGTACATAAACTTTTTGTTTTATCCGCAGCAGAAGCCTTCGCCATCTACACTGTTAAAAAAATAATGAAATATTATACAATGTTAAAAAAATATCTAGAATATTAAATTTTAATCCAAAACAGATATGGAAGAAAATCTTCCAATGAAAATGTACAGTTTATGCAAAAGACAACCGTATACATAAGTTCTGAGTAATAGATCAGTAGAAAATATGTATTATCTTGTTAGCCTGCGTTTCTGTAAGGGTGTTTGAATGAATCTTCAGTCATCATTAAATTTTTTATCAAATTTCTGTGATTCGTATAGAATCCACGACATAAGTTTAGTTCTTGTAGTTTCCTAATTCAAAAAATAACGACGATCGCCTCCGGCTGCCAGTTATGCGTAATCTGAACGAAAATTGTCACTAAAAATTAGTATGTTAATAAAATTTTAAGAGATTTTACCAATATTTTTTTAAAAATGACTTATTTTGATGAATTAAATTATTGAACTTGAAATTCTTAAAAATATATTCCGCATTTTTTTTTCAAATTAAGTCGGAACTAACCGGAAATACAACATTTAATACTTTCTGTCTCGCATGCCAGTCGAAACCTTTATACTAATAACCTTGTAATATCCTTTTGCGAATTTAATGAACACGAAACTATACATATAAAAAACAAGGAAACCAGAAAAAACCCCTGTAAAAACAAAATATCCGAACTGAATGCAAATTAATCAAAACTACCGACATCACTGTCTTTTTATTTATTTATTTTTTATGTTAATATAAAATACGTGCCGATTTTTGTCAATTTATCTTTTATGGTGGCCAACGTAATCTATAAATTTATACTTTTTTCTCATGTTAGTTTTTTTTGTCAATTTTAATTTTTAACATTGTAGTTGTACGGTTAGTATATTTGTCTAGTAGTTTTTTTTCATATAAGGTGCTCAGAACAATAATGATAATAATTCGGCTAACATATTATTAAAATGTCATACAATAGTAGTAGGCGGGGGGCGCAAGTTACCCGAGTGAATAATGGCCATAAATTTCGAGTTGAATAGTATACTTTGTCCACGACCTTTGATTTCTTTATTAAATAAGGCGATTGTAGAACTTAATGTAATCATTTGGTATTGTTGACAATTCACTCTAGTGAATTATGAACCATAATTCACTCTAGTAGATACATAGGTACCATATATTATACCTTTTGTTAGGATTATACCTTTTGTTGGGAGGTAAAATATTGATTTATTATTAAGTGATCGTGGACAAAATATTTTATTTCACATTTTCATTTTACCAAGGATGTGATCTTCTGTAAATAGACCTTGAAAACAAATTTGACAACAAGCACTGAGCTCAATGGTTGATGCAGCAATTTTTTGTTAAATACAACTTTTTTCAGTTAAAAATCCTACAAGATTTTTAATTGTTGGTTATAATAATTATTTTAAGTATCTCTATATTCTTCTAGTTTTTGGTACAAAGCTCTGTGACACCATGTATATTCAATTCCGATTCTGATTTACTAGCCTTTTATTATAGTTTTTTTCTCATAGTAATAATAATTATTTATTTTAATTTCAATGTTCCTTTTATTATTTCTTATTGTTAAAAAAGTCATCAATAATTATTATATATTATGATAAGAGTTTACAGTCTGGTTATTTACTACCTCGCGTTCGTTTTCGTTTTACAGAATAAAATCCATCAGTTTGAATATAAAAATTAAAATTTTTCTAAAACTTCTCAATAACGTTTCGAACGACAATCGTATATATTGTATCTATCTATTTGTATTGTGTCTGTTTGCATTTATAGAACATCCAGCTAAGAGTAAAATTATTTGTTTTTATGACCTAGTTTCGTTTATTCAAGACTTGTTTTCATTTCTGCAAGGTTCATATTACCCAGTTTAATATTAATTAAGTTTTATTTTTTTAAAGCCAAACTAGCAAAAACCAGTAGGTACACATAACTATTTATTTTGAAAGTTGTAAGTTGACTTTTCGTATTAATTATGTTAAAGTATTAGCAATAATTATTGTAATTCTAAACTATTAATTTATTTATAAGTAAGAAACTAGTCTAGCTATTTTGGCGAAAATCTCATCAAGGTCAACGAAAATTACAATCTAGAAAATTCGGAAAGGACCCCACGCTTTTCTTACGTTTCGTCAAATGTTATAAATTTTGGATATGATGTTGTACTCCACTTCTTGACCAAAAGTGACCATGGGATAAACAGGGTATTAAAGTTGAAAAATCCTTGTTTTTCGTGACCACGTAATTTTATTATTAACAAATAAATATGCATTTTTAGTTGATAGTATCATTGATATGTTCTAGTTTATCGTAAACTTACACATAAATAGTTCAAAATGTCATCATATACAGGGTGGGACACAATTATATAAGGACGAGTTTTTGGAATTCTAGGAAATTTTTATATTGAATGAAAACAAGGTCAGAAATAAAAAGTTACTTCATATTTAATGTTCTGGCATCAAATATAGTAATTCTAGAGGTATTCCATACAGGGTGATTCTTAATGCAACCTGAAATTAGTTTTTTTCTATATGAAATAAATAAGTTACACCATGTATTTCAAAATTAGTTTTTGATGTTGAAAACGTTACCTAGATATTAGTACTTTTATTATAATACAGGGTGATTTGCCACAGCGCCTGATAGTGCATTTGCTCTAGTATAACGTTTCAAGCAAAAACCTCATGAATTTTTTTATACAATAAGTTCAAGATTTAATAACACCCTTTATTTTATTACCTACTATACTGTATTTTCATTGGTCCTTGACAGGTATACAAAGTTTGAATTAAATCTGTTCTGTTCAAAATCCAGTTCAAAGGAGTCGGTTACAAAAGTAGAGCTAATATAAGCATTTTAAAAAAGGATGATTATTGTAGCTGAATTTCATAATATTTTAGAATAAAATAAAAAATAAGAGCCTTTAAAAATTTGCGGTGTTTCCGATGTCCGTCCGGCGGACAGGGTAAAACGCAGGTACGTCCGAGGTCCGTCCCGCGGTTAAAAGGGTCAAGACGTTTGTTCGAAGTCCGTCCCGTGGATCCGTATGATTTATATTGCAGATTTTATATATTATTATATATACATATAAGATATAATATGGGTTATTATTGAAAATTATTATAATTTATTCTACAAAAATTGACTAAAAATACGAAGGTGGTTTGGTAGGAGTAGGTTTGGTTGGGTTATTATTCAAAATTATTATAATTTATTCTTCAAAAATTGACTAAAAATACGAAGGTAGTTTGGTAGGGGTAGGTTTGGTTGGGTTATTATTGAAAAGTGTATCCACCTGACCGCGGGACGGACATCGGTCGGGGATTAAAAACCCTTTTCCTAAACCCTCAATTTTCTGACCGCGGGACGGACATCGGTATTGCCCAAAATTTCAATTTATATATTTTCTGACTCGGCCTGTAACCATCAATAATTTGGTAAATAAATCAGTGCAAAATTAACGCCTAATGGGTACTCATGAACACTAATGGAAAATATTTATATAAAAAAAAACGTTACGTGAAATATTACTTTTGAAAAACCAGTACTTTCCAACTTCAACGTCCCGTAACTCAAAAACTAGTCATAGAATTTGCCTATGCACATCATTGTTCAGGAAATCAAATTCTACAGAGCATCCCAAATTCAGAATCCAATTTGCATAAGAGAACAAAAAAGTCGAAAACGTCGTTACCCGAGTTATTATTCTATGAACGAGTTTCGCGAAGGTTGCTCGTTTTTTTGGAATAAATGTATATAATTGGTCGATTAATAGGTCAACTCCCTATAGACCTCCCAAAGAATTTTTTTCTTACAAATTAACATTTTTCGAAGCTACTTGAGCATTCTGAATGCATATTTGCTCGCTACTACAACCGAAATAAAAGTAACAATCTTAATATATTAAAAGATACCTGCTATAAATAACCTCGCTTAGATTTTGATTAAGACCGTTATACAGGGTGCGTCAGATAAACCGTCAATCAGAAAGAAATAAGAAATCTTTTAAGAAATAAAAGTATCAATCTTAAAATATTAAAAGATACCTGCTATTAATAACCTCGCTTAGATTTTGATTAGGACCGTTATACAGGGTGCGTCAGATAAACCGTCAATTAGAAAGAAATAAGAAATCTTTTAAAAGTAAACATTTTTATGGTGGAATTTTTGAGGATGATCTATTCAACTACTTATGTACCGGGTGTCCTAATAAGAATTCTGCGTATTTTTGATATTACAATTTTTAGTGTATCTACTTATTTGAGTAGGATGGGAGAGAGTTAGAACTTTGTTATGAAAAAACTTGTATTTACTTAACCTAATAAGTAACATGTACGGTAGGGAGCGCTATTAATTTTTTTAAATCTAGTTTTCTTTGAAAATTTTGAATAAAAGTATCTATACAGTTTTAATTAGGGATTATAAAAGTAAACACATTTATGAGAATATCCCTTCGGTTAAAGCTTTTTCGGATCAGTTTAGAATAAAAATGCATTCACACGTTAAATAATCCCAAAATATACAGGCTGTCCCATTTAAAAATACCCAAGTTCAAGTCATATCTACTAACCTGAATCTGAATTTATGTTAAAATTGCGTATGTTCAACTTAAACTTGTGACGCGTTTTGCTGTAGCTTTATCAAACGAGTGGAGGTATAATGAAATTTTTTTAATTTATACAGTGCATTAATACGGAATTTTAAGTATTTGCTAAGGTTTACCTGGAAATTCATTCACAATAATCCCTCCTGAACTATCTTCTTGGTAAATAAGAATATTTGCTTTTATTTATCTTGAGGGTTTCTAAAACTTTTAATTTAAAGGATGGATTTAGGCTCTACATGTTAAATTTCATAATTTGAATAGTTAGAATTAGATTTTTGTTGTCATAGCTACGTTTGTGTTTTTAAATTCCCCAAAGTTTTTTTTTTGGCCTTTGGTCCTAATCAAATCACCCTATCTTTCATGCTATCATGCTCACATCCCTAAACTACCAAAATTCTGGAGAAAATGGAAAAAACACAAGAAGCAATTTCTAAAAGTTCTACAGATATAAATTTTGTGACAGATGTCACTTCCACATGTTAATTTATATTATACTCCTAATTTGTTAAATTTAGATTTGTTATTTTTAATGAATTTGGATAAATTGTAATCGGTTTTAAAGCAAACAAGAGAATATATTGAAAAACTCTTCGCCTAATATAGAACAAAACAAAATTTCAATGTCAAAATATTTTATTACCCAACATATTCTCCTCTTAATTCGATACATTTATTACAGCAAACCTGCAACGTCTCTAGACCTTTCAAAAAAAATGTTTCTTCTTGCTCTGCAAATCACACCTCCACAGCTTTTATTACCTCTTCGTTGGAAGAAAATTTACGACCTTTTAAACTTTTTTTCCGTTGGGTAAAGAGATGATAGTCGGACGGAGCCAAATCTGATGAATAAGGGGGGTGTTCTAGTAATTCAAACCCTAAATTACGAATTTTTTGCAAGGCAACATGAGATTTGTGTGCAGGGGCGTTGTCCTGCAATAACAAAACACCTTTGGATAGCTTTCCGCGTCTTTTCTCTTTAATTTTTTCCCGTAGAGTGGTCAGTAATGTCGAATAGTAATCTCCAGTTATTGTTCTACCCTTATCTAAAAAATCAATCCATGGTAATCTCAAAAAACTGAAGCAAGAACTTTTCCAGCAGATTTTTGGACACGAAACTTAGGTCTTGGAGAACCAGAGTGTCGCCATTCCATCGATTGTTTCTGAAGGATCGTAGAAATGTACCCAAGTCTCATCCATAGTAACAATTCTGTTTAAGAAGTCTACATCGTTTTCAAATCGAGCACAGATCAAACGCGATGCTTCTACCCTTGCACGCTTTTGGTCAACATTCAAACATTTGGGGATCCATTTTGCAGCAATTTTTCTCATGTCCAAATTGACGTGAACTATATGATGAACGCGTTCGTATGAAATATTCAGTGCTTCAGATATCCGTTTTAGCCCAAATCGACGGTCTGATAAAATCATGTCATGAACTGCATCGATATTTTCGGGGACTGACACAGAAACTGGCCTTCCCGATCGGTCATCATCTTCAATGGAAAATTTACCTCTTTTGAAGCTTGCAGTCCAATTTTTCACGGTCGCATACGAAGGACATTGATCACCAAGGGTATTAAGCATATCTTCGCAAATCTGCTTACCTTTTAACCCTTTTAAATACAGGTACTAAACAGTACTCGTTTATTTATTACTATGCATACAAACAACATCAATTAGTTTATCTAAATAGTTTTTTCGCTCTAATGCAAAAAACTCAAAGGAGGTTGATTAAAGTGCTATATTCCTCGTTTTTACAAAATTTTTTACACTAAACTCAGTGTGTATGAATTCAAAATAACAAGCTCTTTCAAAATCTGTAAAAATATATAGGGAGTCCCATTTAAATTGAAGAAGTTGATGGCATTTCCGGTTAAACCGGACGTATATTATTAACAAAAAAATGTACATTAGATGCACTTTGTACCATTGCACTTACCTGCAAATTTTCATAAATATCGTTCTTTTCGTTTAAAATAAATTTACTTGGTTCCATACTTTATCCCAACCCCGTATAAAAACATATTCCAGAATTTTTCTAGTTTCCATTTTGAATTCCGTTCCGTATGTATAAAAAAACCGAAGAACGGTTAAGGATAGGTACCTATACTTAGAGGACAATTAACAAAAACATTTGAAATAACGTAAAAGTTCCTAAAATAAAAAAATATACAGTGTCCCATTAAAAAAAATTAAATAACTAGGTACTTTCGGTATAACCGGAAGTAGAGGAAATACTGCAATGCTTCCATAAAATATTACATCCTTAGGAACCTCACCAAATCAATAATTATCACTTTTAAAACACCTTCCAATCGATTTTTCTACCCCACCCTGTATACTTGAACCGCACTCTTGACACGAGATATTTTTAGTTTTTGTGCTTGATTCTAGTTAGACCTAAGTACTGATTGAACCAAACTACAAATAATAGACTGACATTTATTTGTTTGTTTGAAAAAGTTGTCAAACAAACAAATTAAATTGATAAGAACCTGCGTAAATCTAATTTTCCTAACCTGTAATATGAGGTAAAAGATATACATTACAAGACAAACATATTAACTGTTGTGTTCACAATGACATTAATGTTATAAATTATTTGACTGCATTCGAAATTGCTTAGTATAAATACAATTTCTTTTTTCAGAATTATCCAGTAGCTTTAGTTCGTTTCTTACTTGATCATACACGTAAGTAACTTTTTATTAAAAAAAAATTAATATTTCTTAATTGCATAAATTTAATAGAGCTACCCAAAAAATCGCCTGTTAAATAAATAATCAGTGACGGATACAACGGAGAGGAAAGTGTTTTTGGAGAAGGGGGACACGATTTGATTGCCCCTTTAGAGCTCTTGATAAACTTAATTAATTAACTAATTAATTAACTACATTTTTAATTAATTCTATAACGTACACTGGGACCCAAAGTAGGAGTAACATTTTCTGCTCTCAACTTTGATTTTACTGGATGCCACAAATGCTCTATGGAGTTGAATATATACAATGGTATGGAGCAAGACGTAGCACCTGTTCCTCAGGAAAACTGTCACATGCATTTATGGTTTTTAATAGCATATGATTTTAATACCTCCAAAAGTTGCTCCTTCTTGTAATCAGGCCCAAAATAAATATCATTTTCTAACAAATATTCTTGAATTTCAGTCTTTCTACTTGATGAGTTTGGTGCTTTTTGTAGTAGGCGGCTGTAGTTCTGCATTTGTATCTTCAAGATAATCCAAGCTTAAATCCTTAATATTCTTCGCAGACAGCAGCAGATAGTTTGGAACAAATCCGTTTTCTGATCCAGCGTGAATAATAGTTATGCGCTTTCTTTTGTTTGAAGGTGCCTTAGTCTTAGTTTTTACTGGCATCAACCCATCATTGGATACTGTATCGTGTGTATCAAACCATGTTTCGTCCAGGTAGATTGTACATCTGAAGGAAATTGAATCTCCAAGTGCCCAATCTTTGCGATTCCATTACCACTTGTTTTGTGGCAATTTTACGATATGTGAATACCATTTTACCAATAACTCTATGGATGGTAGCCAGGCTAATATTTAGTTTGGTTGATGAACCCTAATACATTTTCTATGTTGCAATTAATACTGTTTTGTTCACGTTGCGTTTTAAATTTAGGGCACTGCACTAATATGTGTGATACACTCATTTGCACATTACACATGTCACATATGGGCGGATTGTCTTTGGACAGTAAATGTTGCTCTGTTCTTCTAGTTCTCGGCAGGTAAGTCCATGGTAAAGTGGATTTCTTGATTTCTCTCAGTTTCGTTGAAGAATGTGTCCAAAGGTCTTTCCAGTGTTCGCCGATTTTTCTTCTGGAGATTGTTTTCAAATCTGAACTGAGAATTGAAGATTCTGCGAGTGGTAAGGTGTTATTAGTGGATGTCTCTATGGCGACTGCATCGGCACGTTCATTCCCATCGATTCCAATATGTGAGGGGACCCAAAGTATTTCTATCATTTTATTTGAACTAAAAATGTGGTATATTTGCTCTTTAGTTCGCATCACTAAGTAATACATTTGTTTGATGCTTTCGATAGTGCTTAGTGAGTCAGTGATTATGAGGAAGTGTTTTGAAATATGATCGATGTCTTATAAACAGCGTATACACTATACAAAACTCATTTATATCTGATGGCCCGCCCTTGCCTTGTCACTCGACTGTTGTTGGGTTTCATTTCAGCTAAAATTATTTTAAGAAGGTCATAAATGGTCGTATTGAGACAAACTATACCACTCTGCTTCTCATCGCTCATTATAAATATCAGTATTGTAAAATTGGATTGAGTTTTCAAACGTGTCAAAAAAAAATGTCATTTAAATCAAAAGCATTAAGGAGTGTTGATATCAACTTCGATGCAAATCACCCCCAAAATAACTTTCTACCCCTTTTTAACCCCGTTAGGCGATGAGTATCAGTAGAATACAAAAAATGCCTTCCATCAATTCTGTTGAAAAATATTTTATGCAAAATTTGAAGTAGATTCGATCAAGGAATCACGTTATTCCGTTTTTCACCCCCTTAGGGGTAGAATTTCGGAAAATCATTTTTTATCGGACGTCTACGTCATATACAGAACACACCCTCCAAGTTTCAGGTCTTTACGATTAGCGGTTTAGGCTGTGCGTTGATCCGTCAGTCAAAGCATAACTTTTATAGATATAGTGGCCAAGTAACCTTGACAGACAATTTTTCGCCGAACTAATAACATACTTTATGAAAGAAAGTGAAAGTTGATGGGAATTTACATTATTGCTTACGTTAAATAGTGACTATTATCTCGATTATTGAAAAATGCAATATTTCGACTGGGAAAGAGTCATCTCATTTTTGAATTACGCAATAATGCACAAAGTTATTCGGTGACCTACATCTTTAATAACTAAAATACCATCGATATATGGAGGTTTTTGATGGCGTTTCATCCTCAAACGTCGACTTGAGTTTACCGATGCACAATTTAATAATTGTTAAATATCTTCTGTATGTTCCTTGTGGTTTATTCATTTTTCTTTTTGACATGGCCAAGGCTGGGTTATCCAGCGTTGGTCTATACGTGGGTAATAATTGGCAAGGCCAAGGCTGGGTCAACCAGTCTTGGCACAAGCTCGGATAATCATTGGCATGGCCAAGGCTGGGTTACCCAGTCTTGGCCCAAGCTTGGATAATCATAGGCTTGGCCGAAGTTGGGTTAAACAGCCTGGCCCATGCATGGGCCAATACAGGTACGCCGAAGCTAGGTTTCCCAGTACTAGCCCAGGCTTGGCCCTTTGTCAACTCTGGAGATTTCCTACATGGGTGTCTCCGAAGACTGGAAGGTAGCTTTTTGTTAAGGTCGAGTTGTCTCCCGTTATTGATAGGTAGATAGTAAAACTAAATCTTAAAGTAATAACAAATTCTAGCATTATAATATTATTGTAATTGATTATTAAATCTGGTTCCTGCCCTTCTGATCCAAATGGGTTGAAATAATCCGATGTTTCAAATCATGTGTTCGACAAAGCTTAAATAATTCTAATTTTGAAAGAAACGGGTTGAACAAATGATAAAATAAACAGGAATAGAGCCAATTTATTAAAAAATTATTGAAAAAATATAATAATAATAAAGGTTTAAGTATATACAATAAAATGATACATATATTTACAAGTTTATTGGGTCTCTTTATCATATTCACTTTATTTAAATGCGGAGCAATCGCCAACGTCTTTTGGATCTGAAAATGGTAATCCAAAAAGTATACGAGGATGTATTGATATCTAGTTAGCCTAGACCAGTTCCATGCATTGACAAAATATTGCGTTACCGTAGCAACGAACAATAACTTATTAGAAGTGTCAGTGTGAAGTTTGACGTCAAAAACGTAAACCACAGTTACGCAATAAATTAAAAGGAAAAAGATGTCCACCGAAATTGTGAAAATCGAAAAATTGGAGTATCGAGCCATCATCAAGTACTTGTATTTAAAAGGGTTAAGAGGTAAGCAGATTTACGAAAATATGCTTAATACCCTTGGTGGTCAATGTCCTTCGTATGCAACCGTGAAAGATTGGACTGCAAGCTTCAAAAGAGGTAAATTTTCTATTGAAGATGATGACCTATCGGGAAGGCCAGTTTTTGTGTCAGTCCCCGAAAATATCGATGCAATGATTTTATCAGAACGTCGAATTGGGCTAAAACGGATATCTGAAGCACTGAATATTTCATACGAACGCGTTCATCATATAGTTCACGTCTATTTGGACATGAGAAAAATTGCTGCAAAATGGATCCCCAAATATTTGAATGTTGACCAAAAGCATGCAAGGGTAGAAGCATCGCGTTCGATCAGTGCTCGATTTGAAAACGATGTAGACTTCTTAAACCGAATTGTTACTATGGATGAGACTTGGGTACATTTCTACGATCCAGAAACAATGCAACAATCGATGGAATGGCGACACTCTGGTTCTCCAAGACCTAAGAAGTTTCGTGTCCAAAAATCTGCTGGAAAAGTTCTTGCTTCAGTTTTTTGGGATTGCCTTGGAGTAATCATGATTGAGTTTTTGGATAAGGGTAGAACAATAACTGGAGATTCCTATTCGACATTACAGACCACTCTACGGGAAAAAATTAAAGAGAAAAGACGCGGAAAGCTATCCAAAGGTTTCTTGTTTTTGCAGGACAACCCCCCTGCACACAAATCTCATGCTGCCATGCAACAAATTCGTGATTTAGGGTTTGAATCACTAGAACACCCCCCTTCTTCACCAGGTTTGGCTCCGTCCGACTATCATCTCTTTCCTCAACTGAAAAAACGTTTAAAAGGTCGTAAATTTCCTTCCAACGAGGAGGTAATAAAAGCTGTGGTGGTCTGAACGTGAACTCTGCAACAGAGTAGAAAGGAAATTTCTTTCTATGTTAGTAACACAAAACAGTCTAACCCACAAAACAGTCCAACCTTTATTCTGTTTTGTGGGTTAGACTGTTTTGTGTTCCTAGCATAGAAAGAAATTTCCTTTCTATTCTGTTACAGAGTTCACCTTCTGGTTTGCAGAGCAAGAAGAAACATTTTTTTTGAAAGGTCTAGAGATGTTGCAGGTTCGCTGTAATAAATGTATCCAATTGCTGCTAAACAATACCTTCCGCCCTATTTTTGGTGTTCATAAGATGGGTTTTCCGGTAAGGTAATCAAAAAATACCTAATTTTCGCTTATAATTGAAATAAATTAATAACCTTGGCAAACCAGTTCGGGTATTTTTAATTTGAAAGTATGAAGAGAGATTTTTAAAATTATTTTTTAATAAGGAAGTGTATTATGATATCTAGAAAATTATTATTCCATTTAGAAAAAGTAATTATGAATAAGAAAAGATTTTTAATGTATATATTTATTGCACAAATATATATATTAGGACCATATTTTTTAATTCGTCATCATAAAAAAGCAAGTTTTTATTGTAATATAAAATTATTTAATTAGATGGTTAATGGTTAATAAACTGGAAAAAAGAGGACAGACATATTTTAGACGTAACAACTTCAATTTAAATCCTGATGTATACAAGGTTTGTAGAAAATTTGCAAAAAAAAATTATCTCCGCGATATGACCCCTCAAATTTTTCATGCTTTCCACGCTTTCTCACCTGTTTTTTCACCTTTATTTGTGTTCCCTTCTCTTTCTTACCTGAGCCATAGGTATGTTCTTTTGTATCGCGATCACAAATTTTTGGATAATATCATAAACGGTATAAAAAGTTATAGAAGGTTTGCTGATAGACCTCTGATTTAAATATTTATTTTCAATTATTGTCTATTATTTAAAAAATTTGATATTTATAGAAAAACTGTATAGTAGTTTCGAAAGTAGATGCTTCAAAGTGTTTAGTAGTAAAGTTTCATTGAATTATATTAATTTCGAAAAAAGATATAATTGAATGAAGTCTAAAAAAAACAAGTAAAATTGAGCATGCAAAAAACAGATTTTTAATAAGCATTCGTTTAAAATTCTAAATATTGATGGCTTTGCTTTTATAATAATAGTGTTTTATGCTAATTTGCAATGCTAAATCCAAAAGGAGTTTTCGCTGGGATAAGTATTAATTAAATAGGAAATATAATAAACTGATATTACAGTCAGAAAATCTACTTTTTCAAATTTGAAAGTATTTCTATCTAAAAGTTGAGATCTTTCTTTACATTTTATATTAGTTTATTTATTTTTTCAGAATGTTATAAGCCCAAAATTATTAACTTTTAAATTTGTTTCGCGCGTAACCACGAATTGAATACACTTTTTAGACAAAATTTGCAGATAAATGCATCAGCTACAAATTTTGATTTGGAAGTTCTACTGTATATTTATTATTTGAACAATTGGAGCGAAAAAACAAAAATTTTCACTCGACGATTTTCCGGAAAATTGCATGCCTAACATCGTAAACTTTTTCTCACGTTAATCACCACCCTTTCAAATACACAATTTTGAATTTTCAAGTTTTTTGTATTTTTTGTGAGGTTTTATGTGTACTTTGATTAGGCTATAACAGAGGCCAAGTAAAACTTTTTATTTTATTTTTAATTTCGTTAACCTTTTCCACTGGGTGTTGATCAATTACTGAAAATAAACTATTTATTACAAAAAATTACAGAATTATTACTACATTTAATAATAATTACGTTTTATAAACATACGTAGGTATGTTACACTAATGTTTTGTAAAAGTGAAAGCTACCTCGCAGAAATCCAATCACCTTTTTGGGGTTAAAAAAATCTTTGAATTGATTTGGTTGTGCAAATACATTACGAATTTTTTACGCTACTTCATCATTAATAATGTTTCTTTATACAGGTTGAGTTTTGAGTATGGTACGCCTCAAGTTTCTCGGAAACGGTTCACCACTATTTTTATAGATTTTGGTATGCAAGGATATTGTGGTACGGCCGATATCTTCGTGGTATTTAAATTGTCGACATATTTTTCCTTTTTCCGGAATTATAATGAACTTTGTTATTTGAAATTGGTCACCTCGTATACTTTTTTCTTTTGAAATCGTTAAGAAATAGTTTCCATGTAATAACTCGGAGTTACAGTCGATTCCATGTCGAGCTCCAAGAAGCGGTTTTTGGAGCCCGGTATCGTCATGTCAAAGTATACATCGTAAAGCAGTTTTTTCGAAAACTAAAAACTATCTTTCGTTTAAAATGGTTGCCATTTCGGCCTAAAAAATCGTATCGGAATTATTTTTTTTTCAAATCAGCTTTATCATGCTTTTTCCGGATTTCCAATATCTTGGAAAATGTTTTCGGAAAAACTAAAAAAAGTGCTTTTTTTTGAAAATGCGATTTCTCAAAAACGTCCGTGGGGTGTTGGCCGGTGCCATATTTGATTCGAGCCAAAAAAAACCCTTAACGATTTTTGGATGGTTTTTCAATTATGCCTGGAAAACTCTCGGGGATGACGTTCAGGGCCCAGTTAGGGCGCACCAGGTGTTTGGGTGGTCGGTTTCAACATAAAATTCAGATTCAGCGCACATAAAAAGCCCCCATAACGATTTTCGGTTGGTTATTGTCCATATTTCCAGAAAAATTCTCGAAGATGACGTCCGCGTCCAGGTTGGGGCCCACCAGGTGTCCGTGTGGTGTTCGCAGATGGTATATTCGAACTCCGCGACCCAAAAAACCCCCTGGTGCCCAGTTTCTCTCCTCTCTCGCATAAAGTTCGGCATAGTCCCCGGAGATGACGTTCGTTGGTGTTCCTGAGCTCCAGGTGTTTGGGGGGTAAATTTGAACATCATAATCGTGATCAGCGACCTCGGAAATCCCCGAGGACCCGACTTGAGCCAATTCTGACTCTTATTTACGAAGTTTGTAATAGGTACAAAGTAGGTACAAATGATATAAATAATTTTTGCAAGCGAATGCAAAAAACCGCTTTCCGATACATCCTATCCTAAAAGATTTCCTAACATAATGCTTCATTGCCTCGACTATATGTTATGACCGTAAATATGCTGAATTAGGCTAGATAAATAGTGCAGAGAGAGAGATAGAAACGACTCGCGATTCTGGGATTCCTCTATTCATTGTGCTTAATTAGAATAATAGATGGCATTACACAAAGCAATTGCCAATTACATTGAAATATTTCCATGTAAATCCCGATTCGGCTTGAACTCCGGCGGTCCGGTCCGGCTGCCGGCCGGACTGGCTAAATACTCGATCCGGTACATCCCTCTGCTATTTGATCTATCATAGAATCAACCTGTAAAGCACCAGAAGTTAAAAACTACGTGAAAAAAGCGAAAACATGACATTTTGTGTTTGCAACGTTGTATCTCTGGAAAGAAAAAAATTTGCACATTGCGGTTTGGCCCAAAAGATAGCTTATATATTCGAGAATAACATATCGAAAATTCGCGTTAATCAAAGTGGACGTTTTTGAGAAATCGCATTTTGAAAAAAAAGCACTTTTTTTAGTTCTTACGATTTTCCGGAAAAATTTTCCAAAATATTGGAAATCCGGAAAAAACATGATAAAGCTGATTAAATCACGAACATTTTGAAAAAAAAACAGTTTCGATAAGATTATTTGGGCCGAAATGGCGACCATTTTAAGCAAAAGGTAGTTTTTAGTTTTCGAAATAATGGCTTTACGATGTACCTATACGTTGACATGGCGCTACAGGGCTCCAAACATCACTTCTATGATTGTATTTGTAAAAATTTAGTAAAAATAACAAAAATCGCCCATTAATACATCTCACAAAGGAGGGGGGTCAAAAATACATCACGTAATTAATGAACGCCCCCCCCCCCCCTAAAGATTCATCCATTCAGCATTTATATATTTATTTACAAGTTATAATTAACAATATAGTGATTCATATAAAAAATATCAAATGGAAATATATACCTACCTTCATTCATAGTAAGACAATTATTTGTGTTAACGATTACATATTATATGGTATTATTTTTTTTTAAATGCACACCTTGACCCAATTTCAATGCAGTAATGCTTTTATTACAACGTACGTGACCTATTCCAAAACTAACAATTCTTTCAATGTAAATTGAATAACTTATGTTTTATTTGAAGCCGTTAATTATCCAAATATGGATAATCCAAATGTATACAAATACCGTCGACGTCGATAGGTTAAGAGCACGATAGATGAGAAGTATAGTTGACGTAAAACATATAGTGCAGCTATCTAATCGTATATCTCCTTTAAGTTATGTTGCTTAGCTAAACTCTGAAAGGTACTAATATTATTTTCGTCTACTTACCAAACATAATTCTATATTGTATTTGTATTTTCACCCATCAGTCCATCCTTTCTTAACCGTATCGTGTGTATCATACCGAGTTTCGTCCAAATAGATAATTGGCCGGTTTTCTTCTCTATACTTAGTTACTTGTTCCAAGTATGTATACCGCATATCCACTATTCTTTTGCTTTCCATGACTGTTTGACGTTTATTAATCGTTTTGAATTTGAATCCCAATTTTTTAATCCAGTTTTCAATGGTTTTCTTACAGCAATTTACGTTACGGCCAGCATTTGTCAATTCATTTCTTATTATATAAATCGTATTACTTATGTTCAACAGTCATATATGGTGGTTTTTAATAATTTTATCAAAGACACATCTAAAGGTTTGACCAACTCCTCATCACATCGCTTCTTGCGTTCATAAGGCCCATTCTTGGCTGTTTTACGTATAGTTGACAGGGGAACTTCTGTTAAATCAGATACTGCTTGCATTAATTTTGTTTTTTTTGTAAATTCTTATACACATTGAAACATATTTTCTTTGCTTCCAAATTTAAATGTCGTCGAATCCTGTTTTCATTACTCTCACTATTACTAAAATCATCACTCTTATCGCCATTATTTAAATTTTCGTCGCTGTTGCACAATACTTTGAACCGAACTCGATATTTCCCAAGGACGCCACATAGTAAATATATAATTTTTAAATAAAAATATAATTGCTAATAAATATATGTATACTTACTTACAATTTCTACACTAAAACATACACACTTTCTTGATGTCAGACCACGGACTAAAGAGAACACCTGCAACCCTCTCTCAAAAATAGTTATAGTTCAGTTAACAATTTCTACACTAAAACATACATACTTTCTTGATGTCAGACCACGGACTAAAGAGAACATCCGCAACCCTCTCTCAACAATAGTTATAGTTCGGTTAACAATTTTTACACTAAAACATACACACTTTCTTTATGTCAGACCACCGACTAAAGAGAACAACTGCAACCCACTCTCAAAAATAGTTATAGTTCAGTTAACAATTTCTACACTAAAACATACACACTTTCTTGATGTCAGACCACCGACTAAAGAGAACACCTGCAACCCTCTCTCAAAAGTAGTTGTAATTCAGTTAAACTATTAAAGGCACTTACTCTCTACCAATCGTTCGTGCTTTAAACAGTTTCGTTTATTAATCGCCTTCATTAACTAACTAGTTTATCAATTCACTATTAACGATTATTAGTTGAAATTATAACTTTGAATAAATTTATCGTCAGCGAAGTAAGCATTTTTAAATAATTATAATATTTACTGGGCTATGACGGTATACTGTTAGTCTTGTGTCGAACAAAAAGCCGACAACCGCAAGTTCGCACTATATCTTTTACGTCAACTACACATAACCAAACTTATATGGAATCACTCAGTATTTGTGACTAAAATATTTTATAGGAAAAAAACTTGGTATGCTAGTCGAAGATAAGGTTTTTTGCTTTACATGATAACAAAAAATAAACGACTGCACATTAATTATATTATTTTAAATTTTGTGTTCAATAGTAAAATCACGTTACTCCTGTAATTTTATTTCGGTCCAAAGAAGATAATAATGCCTTATGTTGGACTAACATTTGTGCAGAGGGGAAAAATTATTGCTTTCATTGAACAAGGAATGCCCCAAAGAGACGTAGCAGAGGTAGTAGGCGTTACCCTGGGTATTGCATCAAAAACGAGGAACCCTCAAGAATGTAGGCCTAGACAAAGACGTCAAAGAGTTACAACTGAACAACGGGACCGCTTTGTGCGCCAAGCTGCTAGAGGAAATCCGAACGTTTCTCATCCAGAGTTGAAACGACAACTTCTAGAAGCTACAGGTGTAAATGTTTCAGTTGAAACTATACGAAAAAGACTTTGTGCTCGAGGGTTGTACAGCAGGAGATAGTTACGGGTTCCAGAGTTGTCCAGGCAAAACAAAACTGACCGGCTAAATTGGTGCCTTCAACACCAAAACTGAATATTGGAAAAATGTTCTCTTTTCAGATGAGACCAGAATTGGCGTCGAATTCGGGTTCTCAGAGCTCCAAGAAGACAAGCTAGACTCCGGGCTTTCAGATCTATCCCAAAATAAAAAGGAGGAACTGTAATGTTTTGGGGAGGTATTTGGGTATATACAGGCTTGAGTAAAAATGTTGAAATTAAATGAAACAATATTTCAGATTACTCTCGAAACACTCCTTATGTTTATGATATTTTTATTCAAAAATGTTTCTGCTGTGCTGTGCTGGATGTGGCAAAAGTCATTAACCACAAATGTAGTGGAAATTATTTATATTTAACAATAATGAATATGTTTTTTCAATAAAGATAACGATTGATAAGAAAACTTGATTAATGTGTCATTAATTATTGTTAAACATTTGAATAACAAACACTTTAAACGACAATTTCTCATTTTGAGAACTATCAATTACCGATACTGCAATTTAAATGTTTATATTTTACAAACATGACAATAAATAATTTTCCTGGTTTTTATACTTTTATACAGGATGTTTCTAAATTCGGTAGCTAAAAGCAATAATGAGTAGCGTTGACAACACTGCACTACGGTGTCAAGAGAAATAAGAAGCAGTCAGAGACAGATGATGTTAGGGGTTATTACGTCATAGCATCGCTCACTCGTTTCGGACATTTTTCAGTTTCTAATATATATGTTGATTTCAAAACGACAGGAAATCTGTTTGATACGATTTTGACACATTATATTGCCTGTACAGTGAGCCAACATCATTATTCATTGATACAAACATATTTTTGAAGCATTTCATCTCGTAGTGGTCTTTCCTATTCTATGCGCCCATTGAAACAAATGCCTACCCAAACATCAACTGTAACACCTCTGAACGGATGAACTCTCTGCACTGCTATCGTTTTTTTGCAAAAAAATTAGCCCTTTATAAAAATTTTATCGTACACCCATGGTGGATGGATATTTTTACAATAAAATCAACCCCTTATAAAAGTTTTATTGTACACTCATGATAGAGGGAAAATTTTGCAAATAAATGATCCCCTTTTAAACAATATATCGTACGCCTATTATAGGAGGATATATTTCCAAATAAATCGGTACTTTATAACAATTTTATCGTACACCCATGGTGGATGGATATTTTTGCAATAAAATCAACCCCTTTTGAAAATTCCATCATATGCAGATGGTAGTTGGAAATTTTTGCAAATAAATTAACCCCTTATAACATTTTTATTGTACACTCATGATAGAAGGAAAATTTTGCAAATAAATGATCCCCTTTTAAACAATTTATCGTACGCCTTTTATAGGATATATATCCAAATAAATTGGAACTTTATAAACATTTTATCGGACAATCATGGTGGATGGATATTTTTACAAGAAAATCAACCCCTTTTGAAAATTCTATCATACGCAGATGGTAGATGGAAATTTTTGCAAATAAATTAACCCCTTATAAAAGTTTTATTGTACAGTCATGATAGAAGGAAAATTTTGCAAATAAATTATCCCCTTTTAAACATTTTAACGTACGCCTATTATAGAAGGATAGGAATATTTCCAAATAAATCTACACTTGATAAAAATTTCATCGTACACCCACGGTGGATGGATATTTTTACAATAAAATCAACCCCTTTTGAAAATTCTATCATACGCGTAAGGTAATCTCCAGTTGTTCTACCCTTATCCAAAAAATCAATCATGGCAATCCCAAAAAACTGAAGCAAGAACTTTTCCAGCAGATTTTTGGACACGAAACTTCTTACGTCTTGGAGAACTAGAGTGTCGCCATTCCATCGATTGTTGCTTTGTTTCTGGATCGTAGAAATGTATCCAAGTCTCATCCATAGTAACAATTCGGTTTAAGAAGTCTACATCGTTTTCAAATCGAACGCGATGCTTCTACCCTTGCAGGCTTTTGGTCAACATTCAAACATTTGGGGATCCATTTTGCAGCAATTTTTCTCATGTCCAAATTGACGTGAACTATATGATGAACGCGTTCGTATGAAATATTCAGTGCTTCAGATATCCGTTTTAGCATAATACGACGTTCTGATAAAATCATGTCATGAACTGCATCGATATTTTCGGGAACTGACACAGAAACTGGCCTTCCCGATCGGTCATCATCTTCAATGGAAAATTTACCTCTTTTGAAGCCTGTAGTCCAATTTTTCACGGTCGCATACGAAGGACATTGATCACCAAGGGTGTTAAGCGTATCTTCGTAAATCTGCTTACCCCTTAACCCTTTTAAATACAGGTACAGTCTCAATTAGTATTAAAGAAATTGAGCAGGTAACGCGAAAATGGGCACCCAAGCTCGAGCACAGCGAGCGTGCGTATTTAAACCGCTCACGGGGTTACAAAATAAATTTCGCACATAGGCGGGTACACAAATAAAAATATTAAATAAAATCAAACAGTTTAGAGGTCTAAACACAGACTGAATAAAGTGGAAAATAAAATTCTTGAAAATACATATGAAAACAACTTGCCTTAAACTTAAAATCCTATCAACTTAGAAACAAAAAAAACTAGCAAATAAAGATGCAATATATTATTTTAGACAAAACCTTGGTGAGTGAAAGTGTTAAAAAAAAATTCCTAGAAAATTCTTGAATATCCCTCTGTCCCTAAGGAACCCAAAAAATACCTTATTTATCTCTCGAACTAATACATCTGGTCAGGTTGATAATATTGTGGAAGCAAATGGATCGCTTTAAATTTTCACAACGCTCACTGCAGAGTTTCTGTCTTTTTCAAGTAGTATCCCTTATATTATCTCGGTGTTATTTGCAAAAATCCTATGGTCGATTACATTTTCTCGCAATTTGTATGATAATCGAGTTACTTTTAGTAGACAGTAAACTGAATAATTCATATTTTACCAAACAATCTTAACAAGATAACTTGACATTAATGTGTTTTCTGGTATTTTATCTAATAATATTAAATAAAAAAAGACCAAAAACAACCAATTAGTTAAACAAAAAGGCTAATTACAACGCTTTTAGGCATAACGTTAATTGAAGGACATTTCTAATTTACGATTAAAAATCTCTAAATCTAAACTTGATGTTTATAATTAGTAGACAATAAAATACCCCCAAACAGCATTCCAGTTTTTTTTTTATCAAAATATTTAATATTTACCCAACGCATTTTTATTGTTGTTGTTCAGTATTGAATGTTTGTTTCAGATACAAAAATGTCTCATCTAGTTACCAGTGTGGTAGATCAATACCAGGATATATTAGAAAATAAAAGTGGTAAGTTTTTCATTTAATTTTCTGAATAAAATTATAATTTGTTAATATTTGGATTTCCTTTGGGTTTACAAAAAGAAAGTTGGATAAGAGTTTTTTTCAAATAATCCAGACCAACTGCCACTGGTATTAATTAATAAAGTTTTAGGTCTATCGGCGAAAAAAATTCCAAGTTTCCCGCCAAAATTTCAGGTTTCCCGTTAAAAATTTCAGGTTTCCCGTTAATAATTTCAAGTTTCCCGATCAAATTTCAAGCTTTCCGCTAAAATTTCAGGTTTCCTGCTAAAAATGTCAGGTTTCCCATTAAGAATTTCAAGTTTTCCGCCAAAATTTCAGGTTTCCCGCTAAAAATGTCAGGTTTCCCGTTAAGAATTTCAAATTTTCCGCCAAAATTTCAGGTTTTCCGTTAAGAATTTCAAGTTTCCCGATCAAATTTCAAGTTTTCCGCTAAAATTTCAGGTTTCCTACTAAAAATGTCAGGTTTCCAGTTAAGAATTTCAAGTTTTCCGCCAAAATTTCAGGTTTCCCGTTAAGAATTTCAAGTTTTCCGGCAAAATTTCAGGTTTTCCGTTAAAAATTTCAGGTTTCCCGTTAAGAATTTCAAGTTTCCCGATCAAATTTCAAGTTTTCCGCTAAAATTTCAGGTTTCCTGCTAAAAATGTCAGGTTTCCCGTTGAGAATTTCAAGTTTTCCGCCAAAATTTCAGCTTTCCCGTTAAGAATTACAAGTTTTCCGCCAAAATTTCAGGTTTCTAGCTAAAAATTTCGGGTTTTCCGCCGAAATTCCAGGTTTTTCCTGTATACTTCTAATCGACAGATGGTCTGGAATATTTAAAAAAACTTTTATTCATATTTTTTTTTGTAAACCCAACGGAAATCGAAATATTAGCAAGTTACGTTACTTTATGTACACACTGTATTTATAAAAAATTATACATTCTTTAATTTATAATTAAAAAAACAATTGATAGCTAATTTGTTTTTCAAGTCATTTTTCAATGATTTTTTTAAATTCTCGAATAAATTCCGATGAAGCTTGCGACGCAGCTTGCAAGAACAACGCAGAGTACTCGAAATTGGAATCTTTCACGCTGAAAGCTCTTTTAGTCTTGCTCACACAAATAATTGTGGGCATCAACAATTCCTAAATCTTATTCTCTCTAACATGATGAAACTAAATTTGAAAAGAAAATGATAAATAAATAAATTTTGAATGTTCAAAGTTTCGGACGCATAAACTGTCTTTATGAATATTATTTCTTCAAATGACATTAAAAGTGACTTTTTAATGACACTTCACAAGCATAAGTTGAATTTTTACTGTCTAGTCAGAAAAAGGTTGTTGCTATGCAATGTTCCAAGTAATAATTTGAATCAAATGGATGATTCCAGTAGTATTGCCACTACAAAATTTTCAGGTCTAAAACGACTGACTCAGCATTCCCATCGCTCTCTACTGGAATATTTACGAAATTCAAATCAAGATCTTCTTCCTCAAACCATTTTATAATCGCTCGCACAAAAGTCACGGTCTCGTATTTCTAGTACTTTTTTTACTTTTAGTTTCTCATTGATTACTTTACTACGTATCTCCTTGACATAAACATTTTTCTGTTTTTTTTTTAACCATAATACATTCCACAGTATTTGAAAAACCTTAATTTTAAAATTAGACAAGCTACGTACCACGTTTAAGACCCCCCCCCCCCCAACGTGACCCAGCGTAGTCTTAGATCGAACCCCCTTCCCCCCCCCCCAAATTGGCTACGTGATTTATTGACCGTCCCTAATAAAAACCGTATGTGGCGTAACCAGTTTTCACAAATTCACGAAACAATTAAACTTTTCGCTCTCCTCGATCGATTTGATGTGAACTAGATAATATTGGTCAAAAATATTATTTTGCACTTGACTGCCATCGATTTCTGTAAAGTAATTGTGGTTTTGAGATGATGTAACTTCCTTATTACAACATCACCCGAATTTATCCACCATCGTAGATTATTTGAAAATGATTTGAAGCTGAAAGAATTGTGGTAAAACACAGCGAAACAAATAAAAGGTTTTAATGGTGCACTACTCTCGAATCGGCTTATTTATTCGAGAAGTAAGAGGGGGTAGGATGTGGGTTTTTTATACAGACTTTAAACTTATCATTTGGTTGTAAATGGCCCGATATAAGTAGCATATATACAGCAGAACTCGTAGCTATACAGAAAAGCCTCAATTGGTTGATCACAAACCATTTATGGAATGCAGTAATTCTTTCTGACTCTAAATCTGCTATCCACTCAATAAAATCTACTTATATCAGAGGTATTGGATGTCCTATACTATGTAGTATCAAATCTATACTTCTGGAGTTAAATGTTACTTTTATTTGGGTTAAGGACCACAGCAATATAACTGGGAACGAAAGGGCCGAACTGGTAGCGAAGGATGCAGTTATAAATGGACAAGTTTGCAATATTTTCACAATAAATGGAAACAGGAGTGGACAAATATATCTAGATCCTCTACAAACCAGTACTTTCAAATTCATCCTACATTACCCCTTCATCCCGAATATGTATTCAATTATACAACACCCAAATTCTATTCATCAACTATATTTAGACTTAAAACCAATCACGGAAGATTTGGTGCACACCTTGCAAAACTTGGTATTATTAGATCATCATCCTGTAGCTGTAACTTCTTATTGTGATCTGAATCACATCTTTTTTGGTTGCTCTAATAATGTCGTGAGATCCAAATGTTTGAGTTGCTTGTGAAATTGAATTATGACCTTCCGCTAAATATTAGCCACATCCTTCAAAATCAATCAAATCAATTTTTTTATCATCACTAAATGTTAATCGACCAGATCGTTTGGCATCTTGAACACTACCTGTTGCTTCAAACTTGTGAAGAAGCTCCCTCAAATAAGTTCTCGAGATAGGGCGATCTGGGTATCTCTCATTAAATAAACGTTCCGCTTCATGGAGATTCTTTCCAGATTCACCAAATATTAAGATAGCTGCTACTTTGTCGGCTTGAGTACGTACCATTTTGCCTATGTAAACTCTTAAACGTCTCGTTAAACAATCATAAAATTAAATATTTAAGCTGTTTAGAAAAACTTTGCAAAGCAACAAATACTATTAAATTTAAAACGTCAATTTTTTCGACAACTAACCAGAGGCGGACTGAAAAATCTTCAGTATTTAAATGTGAAATAATAATTTTGGTATTTATTTAATTTATCCGTCAAAATTAGTTTAAACCCAAGTAAAATTAATATGGCTATGTAGCCAATGTCAATGCCTTTCAAACGAGATATCACTTGCCATAAGGTCCTATTTAAAATTATTGGCCAGAGTGGCACTGTCACCTGTTACCATTCGTAGAGAAGTTTATAACACTTTATTTTCACACTCCAAATTTTATTAATGTAAGTGTAGCCGTCCAAAAGATACGAGGGGGAGGGGAAAGTCACAAAACTAACACATGTAAATAAAAACTTAGCTGGTGAAAAACTTTTTAGAATTGCTGAAAACTGAATACATATCCTTTTTTCTCCCGTCAAAATTGCATAAGTCTGTCTTATTCATCTTACGGATTTTATTTGGAAGTTATGATTAAACGCAATAAAAGAAAACAAAAACTGTGAGTATGTTTTTGTTGAATCGTATGACCCGACCCGCATGATAAGACTGCATTTGACTATATCTAACTGGATTTTAGCTGATGCCGCAAGTGTTCTATAGAGTTAAATATGCCATAATATGGGAGAATGCTTAATACTGTGTGGTCCATATTTTTAGTGATAGTATTTTTCTTCGATATAGAACATTGCTAAAACTTGTTAGAGAATCAGGTTTTTTGTACGATTCTTCAAAATACAGGACTTTTTTAACAAGTCCTTTTGAATTTCCCGTTCACTGCCGTTGTTATTTGGTACATTATTAAGTTGCATCTTCCATTACAATTATACTTTTTTTCCGGTATATTTGACAATAAATAATTTTCAAACCAATCTTCGAACAGCTACTGTTGTATCTTGGTGATAATCTAAGCTGGAATCTCTAATATTTAGTAATTCGCACGAGACCAACGAGACGAGATTTTCACAAAGTCTTGTCTCGTCTCGCCGATGCAATGATAAGTCTCGTCTCAAGTCTCGTCTCGCAGCCTCCAGTCTCGTCTGGTCTCGTTTCTCGTACGAGAGTCTCGTAAAAGTATCGAAATCTCATCATTCATAATCTTATTGTTTCAGTGCAATAAGGAATACTTAAATACTTGCTATATTATAAAAGTCGGATGAGAAAGTTACAATTGTTGAAAAATAACATGTATTTGAATGCGAGACGAAGAGCGACTGCTATTTAACGAAGACGACAATTCACTTTCAGTCACATTATCACTCAAACTAACACTGTCTGGTATGTAAATATCCCCAGTTCCACTAGAAAAACCACCGGAATTCGATTCTTCTTCTAAAGTCAAAAGTTCGCTCCTTTTGAATTAACCTGGCACAATTGCGCACGCTGAAAAATTCGAACAACTACCACTATCCACAACGAACAACGAATAACTCAACTGGGAAGAAATTTAAACTTTTATTTTCAATAATGATCTTTATTTATTCGATCACAATAGGATAGGACACGTGCATATCGCAAAATTTATGACTGTCGGAAAATAGGGTTCAAAGACGGCGGCGGCGGCGCGCTTCAGAAAGACAAAGTGATTACCGTCAACCGATAACGCCGATAGAGGCTTTTAAAAGCAATTCTTGATGTTATGCTTATAAATTTTTATCAAAATAAATTGATGTTCATTCAGAAATATTCACCTGCGAGACTCTCGCGCGAGACGCGATACCTCATGCACGAGACTCGAGAGGAGACCAACAAAAGTCTCGTCTCGTCTGGTCCGAGTATCGTCTCGAGTCTCGTCTCGAAAACGAGACGAGACCATGCGAGACTCTCGAAAACGAGAGTCTCGTGCGAATCACTACTAATATTCCATAAAGCGTTTGCAACGCTGTTTCTAATCCAGCATGTATTATTGTTATTCTTTGTCCACAAAACCCTTCATGTCAGAGTTAGCTGTCACGTTCAAGGTTATTTATTTTTGACCCTTCAACATCAAAGGTTTTTCGCCGGGCTTCACTTATTGTTGTTGTGTATTCTTTTGTTTTGGTCTTAAATCAATCATGTTGATATAAGTCAAAACGAATATCTTGAGTACACTCCAATTCACTTATCTTCGATAAATCAGTATAAATTTTAAATTAAGTTTATAATTTCCGCAAAAATTGATTAACTAAAAACTTGAATGATATCATTTTTAGAGTTATTCCGTTGTATTTACCTAAACGAATCTTATCTTATCAACGAAAGAATCATATTATGCTTGTGCACTATCAGGAACTGCTTACATAAAATGTTGATAATAATATATACGAGGCATGTTTTTTAAGTAAGTACCGTTTTGCGATTCCGCTGCCGCAGCGTTACGGTCGGCGGCGTTCCGTGCATGCGCGCGTGTTACCTACATCTCCTGTCTATGCACTGACGCCATTACAGTCTGATTCTTCAATAGGTGTGTTCTTTTTGACTGAGATCTCAGCTCACTTCAGTTAAAGTGATCTGAGATAAAGTGATGTGAGTAAGCACCAAAAAGAACAAACTACTCAATTGAAACGCGCGATCTGCCGACGCATGCGTGAATAAGAGACATAAAACATATAAACATAAACCTATCTGGAATCTGGATATCTCCGATAACCACGTTTTATTTTGATTTTGGTATAAAATAGTTTTTTATTATGGCTAATAATCCATTATTTGAAAGAAAATTAGGTTATGTGTGTTTATATGTAAACAAAATCAAATAATTTTGAAAAATTCTTCATCCCCTGCACTTTATGTCCGACTCAAGTCCAACTGATACCACCTTACATCACATTCAGCATCGGTGAAGAGGGAGGAAAAATCTCAGCTCACTTCGAAGTGAGTTTTTAGAGTTTCAATGGGAAACGAAGACGATAAAGAAGTCAAAACATTTGTGACACAGTGGTTAACAAGTCAGGCGGCAGAATTTTATGAGGAGGGTATTCAAAAACTGGTGACACGTTATGACAAGTGCCTCAATATTCACGGAAATTATGTGGAAAAGTAGATTAAGGTACAGGCTAGAAATATTCCATTTCGCATTTGTTGCTTAGCAACTTGCCTAGCAACCGATGCAAAAAAGAAGTTCTCTACAAAATGTGCTTGTTTATTATTGAAGTTACGGTTATAAAATGAACATTTATCGAGGTTGTCGTAGAAAAAATAATTTTGCATACTAATATTTTCACATAAGTATTATGTGGGTATGGATCGTATTTTATTAAACTATTGTTTTTCCTTGAACTGAAGTAACATGATTATCTGTAAATACATTTTCAGATGTAATTTCTAAGCATTTTAAACAATATAACAAAATATAATAAAAATTTGTTGAATAGGTATAATAAAATTTAAATTAGTCGTATATTTACTTGCTTTTGCCTGCTGTGAATAGTATAATGAATAACAAATGCATCAACTATTGCAGTATTCTTAACAGTTTTATTCATACGTTTTTTTTTTGGAGGCACCCTTAACTTTGATAACTCATCACGGCCTCTGAAATATTATTTACAGTTCTTTGCAGTCTTTTAATCACTCCCAAATTATATTGAATGAACTAATGGAAAATCTCAAAACATAACCTCAAATCCAGAGTAGACATCAAATAAAGCCTGATAAACCAATATTATCGCGGCAACAGCGCGGATTTTAGCCGATATACAGTGTGGAAACCACTTATGGAATAAATTTCTTTATATCATTATTTTAAAAAATTATGAAAAATGCCGTTATGTGCGTTATGTAAACATGAATTTAAATGTACAGGGTGATTCACGCAAGTATGCCATAGTCGGTGTTGTTTTTTTTTAATGAAACACCCCGTATATTTGCATATTTTTGAAATCCTCTGAATGAACCGATTCCAACAAACTGAATAATGTATGGCCAATTATGAATTATACAGGGTGGAATTTTAAAATTAATAATTTATTACACTTGAAATATTGGTACTTTTTTAAATTAGCTAAATATGGATTTATCAGAAATTTGAACTAACTAATTATAAGACGTATTTGTATATTAAACAAAACCTGCTACGCCCATGAATTTTATCATAAATACCTAACAATTACCTAAAAACGCCAATAATTAGACAAAATCGGTAAATAATGTGGATTGTTTTCTATTCTGTCAGTTGTTGATGTGTTAACAGTTTATACTGAAAAAGTAAAATCTTTGTCAAACACTCTTTCCTTGTCGACATAACAATGAAATATTTAACTGAGACTCACCGAATTGAGATTTTAATGATGATCGGGTACGGGGATAACTGCAGAAGTCAAGTTGAAGTGGCAAACTTATTTAATCACAGGTATCCCGAATTGCCTAATATTTCACAAAGTACTGTGTCTAAAATTCATGCACAATTCAGAGAACCTGGACATGTCAACCCATTTTAAAGAAAACCACACTTCGTTGAAGATGATGTGAAAGTGGATATTTTGTTAAGTGTCGAAGAGAATCCAACTTCAAGTACACGTCAAATTGCCCGTGAAAATAATGTTAATCATACAACTGTTCTAAGATGTCTTCATAAAGAAAAACTTCATCCATACAAATTAACTTTTGTGCAGGAGTTAACAGAAGACGATCCAGATCGTAGAATAGATTTCTGCGAAACATTGAGAACAGAAATGAGATAGCTCTTGGTACCATTCTTTTTTCTGACGAATCAACATTCACATTGAATGGAGAGGTAAACCGACAGAACTGTAGATATTGGTCAGCGGAGAATCCTAATTGGATGCGTGAGACACATACTCAGTACCCTCAAAAGGTGAACGTTTGGGCCGGTATCATAGGCGACCATATTATTGGTCCTATATTTATAGATGGAAATTTGACAGCTGAAAAATATTTAAATATGCTCAGAAATGAAGTTATTCCTGCTTATATCCCAACGCAATAGATCATAGCTTACCGAATGAAAATGTTTGTTTCCAGCAAGACGGGCAACATCCCATTATGCTTTAATGGTAAGAACTCATTTAGATGAAATCTTCCCCAATAAATGGATTGGACGAAGAGGTACTATTGAGTGGCCATCTAGATCGCCAGATCTTACGCCGTTAAATTGTTTTCTGTGGGGTTATCTCAAGAACAAAGTATATGCAACACAACCAACTAGCATTGTAGACCTCAAAGACAGGATAACTACAGAAATATTGAATATTTCACCTCAAACTTTAAAACAAAGTTAAGGAGGAGTTCTATAGGAGACTGTGCTATTGCCAACAACTAGGTGGAGAACATTTTGAGCATTTATTTCAATGTATTAAAATCAAATACATCTGGTATTTTATGTATGGGTTTAATAACTGTAAAAATAAAAATTTCACCCTGTATAATTCATAATTGACCATACATTATTTAGTTTGTTGAAATCGGTTCATCAAGGGGATTTCAAAAATATGCAAATATACAGGGTGTTTCATTAAAAAAAACAACACCGACTATGGCATACTTGCGTGAATCACCCTGTACATTTAAATTTATGTTTACATAACGCACAACTCAATTCAAAAGTTGACGTGTCTCGGCATTTTTTATAATTTTCTAAAATAATGACATAAAGAATTTTATTCCATAAGTGGTTTCCACACTGTATAAAATTTTGAGCATGACTGACGTTAGTTTGAATTTGATATTCAATTATTCAACGAGATGCATTTGGTAAGAAATTAAATACAAACCGTTTCTTTGGATATATGTGTTTTTCTTCAACAAAGTTCCCACTTTTCTCCACCTCTTAATTGTGTAGATAGACTAAAATTTGTAATTTCAAATATTCCAAAATATTTGTAAAATTAGACTTTTAAAATTTAATTCTCTAGCGGTGGAACTACAGGTCTGTGAATAACTCCCGGGTTTTTTTTGGGGGCGCTTTTGTAATAAATTTTGCCGATGACCGCTCTAATTTGCCCACATAAAGAATGTAAAGTGAAATGGGAATAGGATTATATGAGAAATTTTTATTTTCAAAAGATAGAAACTTATTTACCATTGATTAAAAAATATCGCACCCCAGAGATGTTCGTCAAAGGTTGTGACAGAATTATTACCCAGCTAAAATCTTTTACGCATACAAATTAAGTTTTTTAAAAAGCACTGAATCATAATATTAAAATAAAAATTTTTACTGCAGACGTAAATACTATGCTATCAACTATCTTCAAATATACTATCGTGTAGCCCTCTCAAAAAACTTGATAATATCTTTTAAACTAAAGGAATATGTATGTTAAATGAAAATTAAACATATTTTTTGGTGCCTAATCTCTCGCACTAACAAATCCACAACAAACTATATTATGTGCAGTAGTCGAATTAAAACAATTACAATCAATTGGTTGGTATCCAAGTCATGTTGTGGTTAGTTCCTGAACCAAATGCCGACACGTACTCAGCAGAGACCTAATAAATTATAGAAAATGTATTCTTTTCGGCGGAAATATGTCATAATTAAAATTCGATACGAGTAAATAAAATCGTCGGCAAGTGGGTTTTTGTATTGATTTATTTTAAATGAAATTATTAGATATTTAAAAGGGGTTATTATTGGAATTAGTACTGTATATCAATTGATGACGGTAGAAACTGAACTGATATGGCAACGTTGGCATACGATGCTACTACTAGCGCCTCGTGATCAAAGTGTTGATGCGGTAAACTGCTAATACCGACTGTCACTGACGTCAAGAATTTCTGTGACCGTCAAGTCACTTGGTCTGTTGTACTGTTGAACTTAATAAAGGACTTGAACTGACTACCTGTCAATTACAAGCTTAAACATTGTTTTGTTGCCTTTGGTTCTTGGTGACATTTTGTAATTATGAACTTCCGGGGAAACCCAATGACTACATAATTTACCGACACCCTTTTCAAATTGATATCAGCAGAATTTTGTCTCCAAGCATTTTTATTTCTACAGGGTGATTGATTAGCGTGATAAAGTTCAGTGCCTCCTTTGTCCTTTGAGATATTAATTTGAAAATTTGATGGTTTACAATTTTACAGGGTGTTCCAGAATGCTCTACCATATCAAGGTTACATTTTTTTAAACGAAACACCCTATATTTTATCGCATATTTGGAATCAGCTTGACCTCCCCATCTCAATAATATAGGGTTGTGATGTGTTCTACGTGGTATTTAAGAAGTTATAACCAATTTTCCATGAAAATCATAACTAGTTCAATACCCTGTACAATGTAAGAGAAATTCAAGAATAAAAATCTTTTGCGGCCAAAGCATTTGAATAGTAGTAAAAATCCTGGAAAATTATTTATTCCGTTAATATTCATTGAATCTGATACAAGGTGAATCAAAATACGAATACATTATTTTCTCGGTTTTTTTCAAATGGATCACCCTGTATTTTATGTGAGAATCGAAAAGTACTTCCAAAACACTTCTTTTTTTATGTAGCATTCCCTATACCTATAATTATTAGTTCTTGAGATATTTTGATTTTTCTATGCAAAACATTGATTATATCAAAAAAATATGGTCCTACTACATATTCACCAACAATACCTCCCCACACATTCAACGACCATCTAGTTTGACTGTGTGTCACTATGTGATATGGATTAGTTTATGAATAATAGTGAAAGTTGTGCCTATTAACAAAACCATTTTTATGAAACGTGGCTCCTTACACTTGTGAGTGGGTTTTCAGTCACTGCCAGCAAAACATTAATTTCATTTTCTTCTGTCACAGAAGTTTTTGTTTTGTAGGTTGCCGGCTTTCAGGAAAACGTTCATGGTATTCTCTTGCTGATAGTGAGGCGTTTATATTGCATTCTCCCAATATCCAGATCATATCAATCATTTCATCAATAGTGAAATTCATTTTTGCTCTAGTTCAAATTCTTCAAAACACCAAAAAATGTACCAAACCGCTAAATCAAAAAACACTAATGTACCTACTGCCATGTCATGTTATTGTGAAATATCAACTTTTGACAACTCAATCACACCCAACTCACAATTATTAATTATTAAATAATTAGATATAATCAATGTGTTGCATAGAAAAATCAAAATATCTCAAGAACTAACAATTTAGGGTATAGGGAATGCTTTATAAAAAAAGAAGTATGTTGATAGTACTTTTGATACTCTCGTGAAATACAGGGTGATTCATTTGAAAAAACGGAGAAAATAATGTATTCGTATTTTGATTCACCCTGTATTAGATTCAATAAATATTAACGAAATAAATAATTTTCCAGAATTTTTACTACTATTCGAACACTTTGGCCG
Source organism: Lochmaea capreae (assembly GCA_949126875.1). Lineage (NCBI taxonomy): Eukaryota > Metazoa > Arthropoda > Insecta > Coleoptera > Chrysomelidae > Lochmaea > Lochmaea capreae. The sequence goes on from OX421411.1 coordinate 6,492,010, forward strand.
TAACAGACTTGTTATGATTTTCATGGAAAATTGGTTATAACTTCTGAAATACCCCGTAGAACACATCACAACCCTATATTATTGAGATGAGGAGGTCAAGCTGATTCCAAATATGCGATAAAATATAGGGTGTTTCATTTAAATAAATGTAACTTTGATATGGCGCAGCGTTCTGGAAGATTGTAAATAATTTAAAAATGTGAAGACTGATGATGGCCATAAATCCTCAAGTTTTCAAATTGATATCTCAAAGGACAAAGGAGGCACTGAACTTTATCACACTAATCAATCATCCTGTATATACTTTTTTTAGAAAATAAGATAAGATTTTCTTAAAGCACTATTTGAGTATACTAAAGTAGCTATTAATCTCTGAAAGTTTCCTCAGGAAGTGAGTAGAAGTATGGGGATACAATAGCTTCTTTAAGTCTCAGTGAATACCACCCCAACATTCATACATTGGCAATCACTTTTTGAAAATTCACATTATGAATCTGAAACCGGTTTTTCTTCTACTTATAGATTTCTTTATCTCGCCGACATATTGTGAAACGGTGCAAATTAATTCTACTCACAACTATAAATTTGTCTATCTACGTTTTAGTTCCTGATACAGTATTTTGTAGAAACAGATCCACGTGGATTAAACAAAGGATAATAATAATTATTATACTTACATCGAAGGTGGTTTGATTTTGAAAACGTAAAAGGTCAATGTTTTTTTTTTCAGAAGTTTCTATGAATTGTTTTGTGAATGAAAAAATTTGCAGTTTCAACACGTGTGTTTATTCAAAATATAATCAAATTGTTTATCGTAGCATTGACATTTGACATAACCGTGAATAATATATTTTCCAAAATGCGTATGTTAAATTGAATATTTTGTTAAAAATAAAAATTTCAATATTCAAATTGAGAAATATGAAACAATATGACCCTGGTATAGTTTTTCTCTAAGTCTTGGTTTTTGCCGGCAATCATAAAATTAATGGGTCAATTGCAATAAATCATATGGCCAATAGCTGCTGTTGAAGAGATCGCCAGTGGCGGACTATTTAAAATTATTTTAAAAAGGATCAAATTCACAAATATCTATCTTTTTGTGTTTTTATCATACATCCTTTGTTTTTTATTTAATATGTGAAGACCATTTCTCTAAAGTTTTTTCTTTTTCCTCCTAAATGGAATATTATTAAATACTATGACCAGCTAAAAAAAAACAGCATCCAACTTTTTTGGTATGGTTTAATACCAGAAGTTTCTGACCCATTTTAACTGTAAAAATCTCGGAACTCAGAAACGATAGGGAGGTGCAGTTTTCGAGGAACAATTTTTTTTTTCATAAAGTTTTTTCAGTATAAATGTTTAAGTAATTAGTGAAATCTTATATAGGATGTTTTTAAGAAAATGGTATTTTTAAATGAAAATATCGTCTATTTTCTTAATGAAACACCCGATATATTTTCATTCTATCTGAAAGCTGAACTCTTCCCCTTTCTGAAAATGTATAATTTGTTGAAGTTTAGATGAAAAATGGGTAAGTTATTTGATTTTTAATGATAGGCTGTTATGTAGGTGTAGGTATCTAGAAAGAGGCGTCAATGTTTAATTGAGCTTTGGAATTTTTATTAAAGATAGATGTTATAACTCTGGGACAACTGCGAGGCAACATTGTCCGAACATTTCAAGAAATTACCCTGGAAATGTTACGCAACTCTTTAGATCACTTTTTGTTCATGTTGCAAAAATGTATATGTTACGACCCAAGCCCGATCTTGTACGGAGTCGAGCTTCGTACAATGAATTTGTACGAAGTCCGATCTGTACAAGCCATTTTGTACGAAGCCGAGATTGGCGGACTTCGGACAGAGATGATTGTACGAAGTCGACTCTGTACAACGCTGGTTGTACGGAGTCGGAGCATCGGCTTTCTCGCGGGGCTGGTCGTCTGGTGCCAGGCGCGCTAGGGATGTGGTTTGGTAGGGGTAGGTTTGGTTGGGTTATTATTGAAAATTATTATAATTTATTCTACAAAAATTGACTAAAAATACGAAGGTAGTTTGGTAGGGGTAGGTTTGGTTGGGTTATTATTGAAAATTATTATAATTTATTCTACAAAAATTGACTAAAAATACGAAGGTAGTTTGGTAGGGGTAGGTTTGGTTGGGTTATTATTGAAAATTATTATAATTTATTCTTCAAAAATTGACTAAAAATACGAAGGTGGTTTGGTAGGGGTAGGTTTGGTTGGGTTATTATTGAAAATTATTATAATTTGAACATTATGGAAAGCGAGGAGATGTTCTTTTCATAGATATCCTAGCTTTCTATACACTTTTTTAAGGGAAATTTCATAAATTTTTGTGAAGTGCATTGAAATCGAAGGAAATCTCACCCAACCTACCCAACCCTAACCCAAATCGAAAAATGGAATTGTATAATTCACAGAAAAGCTTGCTTTCCGTACACTTTTTTAATGGATATTTTCCAAAATGTTGTAAAGTGCATTAGAAGCGAAGGAAATCCAACCCAACCAACCCTACCCTACCCTCCTCCGAGTGAGTATCGATGCTCCGACTCCGTACAAGATCGGGCTTGGGACGTAACATATACATCAAAACGGACAACACTTGGAACATCTTGAAGATTTTTATTAAATTAGATAATTTATACGTTCATTTTCATTAAAATATGATTCACCTTTCAAGTTTGTTTAAATTGTTTTAGCTAATAAGTCGTGCTTCTTTCAAAAACATTCGGTATAATTTGCATATTGTTTTTTAATAGCATATGATTTTAACACCTCCAAAAGTTGCTTCTTTAATGAATCCTCTACTCACAACACAATCATACACATTTTTCACAATTTTCTTTGCATCTAATGACAAGTGTTTCCGACGCAGCATTGCGAAAAAAATGTATGATAACTTATAATACTCGTATAGAAAGCTTTTTAAAAACGGAATATTCAATACTGCCAAATGAATTCAATGCTGCCATCATACACCCGATAAAAACCTGATGGCCCGCCCTTGTCTTGTTACTCGGCTGTTCTTAGGTTTCATTTCAGGTAAAATTATTCTAAGAAGGTCGTAAATGGTCGTATTTAGATAATTGCCGGCAAAAGCTAAGACGATATACTTTGAGACAAACTATAACACAAAGCAAAAATGAATCTTAATAGTGTACAGAAACGGAATTTACCGAATTCGGCCACGGACTCGGGTAGCCAGCAATAATGAGATCGAATTCGACCACAACATTGCAACATTAACAAAAAATTCGATAACTAGGCACTCAATACTATTTTGAAGTTTAAGACTGCAAAAAATTTGTTGTATAATTGAAATAACTTGATTGTTTTTGATAACTGTAGCTGGAACGCTACCGAAACGTTGAGTTGAAAAATATAAAAAAACTTGTGGTTTGATTTCCCAAAATTAATAATATAAATGCTATGTGAAGTTTCCTTAATGTTCTGTGTAGTAGTGTCGTTGGAAACATGAGATGGTGACTCGTAAGTCAGTCGTCAGCTTGAAAACGTCTCATGTCGATCAAAAATAAATGTTCAAGAGAATCAGTCGTTTCAATAAATCTAACAACATACTACAGTTTATTTCACGAATTTACGCCTGTTTCGGATTAGTCATAAAAGCATCGAATGAAATGGTAAACTGTACTGGACCCGTATCTTTGAACGTTCGACTATTCGCGAGAACGTCGAATGGATTTTGTTCGTACGAATGAATTCACACGAAAATTCAAATAACAATATCTTCCAAACACAGTGGCGAACAACTTCGTAGATCTTATATGTCATTTTTTAGGTAAAGTGTAGTGTAGAGTAGTGTAAAAAGTACGTGACAAGAAGAAGATAACAATGTAGTTTGTGTTTATTTCCATTTTGTGTATCAGAAAACCTTCTTGTCGTATATCGTATCTTCTGCCATTTCCATGTTGCAAATTATCAATTATTTGATGCATAAAAGCTTCATCTGCGTTCATTTTTGTTCAATAGTATTATTTATCGAAAAAGTTAGTAAGTATAATGATCGCTATGATTTCCTATCTCGCTATATCCACAGGTTATGTTTGATGTTTATTTATTTTTCTGACGTTCTGCGCAAGACTCTACTCGCTTACTCCCATGTGGGACTGATACGACTGATAAATTCATTCGTTTGCAAGTCGAACATTCGAGATTTCGAAGATACTGCTCGAACATAACAAATCCACTCCCATCACATGAAATACGTGGGAGCATTTAGATTAGATTAGATTTTATGAGGTGGCTTTCGGCCTAATCCACTGCGACCTTTTCAGATCTATTGTGGTCCTCTCAAACTCTAGATTACATTCTCCAGCCTGACTCTTTTTAAAAAGTCTATTAGCGTGGAGACTGAACCTTCCATATAGCTCTCTGCCACTGGCTTTTCTTCGCCTAATGCAAAAAACCGCACATTTGCTAGGCTATCGCACTGACATAGAATGTGTTCCGCCGTTTCTTCTTCTAGGTGACAAAACCTGCACGTATCTTCGTTTGTCAATCCCATCAGCTTTAAATGCCTATTGAGCTTACAGTGCCCCGTTAACAGACCCACTACAGCTTTAACAGTTTTCCTGTCTTTGGCCATCAGATCTGCTGTAAATTTTGGCGAGTGTTCTAATATGAACTGTTTCGCTTGCCTCTGTCCTGGTGAGTTCCTCCACCATTTCAGAGATTTGTGGGAGACCCACTTCTTTGTTTGTTTCCTTGTTATGGCTTTTGCAACGCCGCAGAAGGGTTCCGGACCAACGAACGGCATTGATGAGCCTTGCTTGGCCATTTCATCTGCTTTTTCGTTGCCCTTATGCCCCTCGTGCCCCGGTACCCAGGCTACCGTAACATTGCTACGCTCACCCAGTGTGTTTAGGGCCCGCACACAATCCCATACTAGCTTAGAATTGGCCTCTACGGAGTTGAGTGCCTTTAGCGCTGCTTGGCTGTCTGTGAAGATGGCAATTGAACGATATGTTCTCTTCTGCCTTTTAATTTCTTCCACACAGTGGTGAATCGCCGTAATTTCCGCCTGGAAAATTGTGACGTTCCTTGATAGGCTTACTGGGAAGGCTATCCCTTGCTTTAGCCCTACTATACCGGCTCCTACGCCGTCTAACGTCTTTGACCCGTCTGTATACCAAAAAACATCTGCATGTATGGGTACACCTTTTTTCCAGTCTTCCCTGTTTGGTATAGTTACTTTGAACTTATTTTCGAAGCTATATCTCGTAGCTATTGCATCGATGGGCTGTCCCATAACGCCGTCCGCCTTTAGCTCCTTGATTAGCTTCCAGTTGTCAGCACCATGCGTTTGGCTTATATGTTGCTGGCTATGTATTAATCTGTGCATTACAGATCTCGCTTCACCTTGTATGAATATGTGTAGAGGTGGCAGATTCATTAAGACTTCCATTGCAGCTGTAGGAGTAGTTTTTATGGCCCCTGTAACACACAGGCAGGCCAGCCTTTGTGTGTTATTCAACAGCCTTATTGCTCCTACTTGCTGCGTCTTTGTCCACCACCCCACGGACCCATAAGTTATCATTGGTCGGACAACCTTTGTGTATAACCACAGGGTCATTTTTGGGTTGAGTCCCCGGTTCTTACCGCACAGTCTTCTACATCTGCCTAAAGACATGATAGCTTTCTGTGTGGTTTTCACTATGTGAGTATTCCAAGTGAGCCTATGATCAAAAAATATCCCTAGGTATTTTGTTTCTTTGGCAAATGGAATCTCTGTTTCTCCTAGCACTGGTGGTTTTAGGCCTTGCAGTGCTGTTCTTTTTGTAAAGTTGACAATTTGTGTTTTCTGAGCGTTAACCGTCAGTCTCTCTTGTTTACACCAGTTGTCTACCATATTTAGAGCTATCTGCATTCTTTCAGATATTACTCCAGCAAACTTACCTTTTACCACAATTACTATGTCATCGGCGTATCCTAGGCAATAAAAATCTTCCTTGGACAAATCATTGAGGAGATCGTCTACTAAGGTTGCCCAAAGTAGTGGTGAGAGAACTCCTCCCTGTGGGCATCCTCCACCTGCTCTTGCTTTGATGGTAGCTTGACCCAGAGTGGATATTACTATCCTGTTCTCCAGGGCGGCCTTTATCCATCTGCATATCACAGCAGGTGTGCCTCGTCTACTCATTGCGTTTATCAGTGAGTTGGTAGTAACATTATTGAATGCTCCCTCGATGTCTAGAAACGCGGCCATTGCTATTTCTTTGTCTTCCATTGACTTTGAAATAAGCCTATTCAGATCATCCAACGCTGAGTCCGTAGATTTTCCAGGTTGGTATGCGTATTGACGATTACTTAGAGGGTTGTCTTTTAGCACTTCGTCTCTTATGTACCTGTCCAGTGGGAGCATTTGATCGAACGTTCAAAGATACGGCTCGAAAGGTTCGATAGTAAATTCTCCCAATATTTGATGCGTTAGAAACCCGAAATTTTACTCTTTTTAATCATGTTTTTCCCTTTTTTAAATTAATTTTTGGTAATCAGATCTCTTATTTATACGAATACAATAATGGGAAAAATAAAATTGTTTTACATTTGTGTACTAGGGCAATTTACTTTCGTCCTTCTTACTGAATTGAACAAGTGAAACACTGCTCGTCGAGCTTTTGCCGATAATCTGAAACAGGCGTAAATTCGTGAAATAAACAACCCGTCTAGTGAATAACTTGACAATAAATACCAAAAACTAAAAAAAAAAGTATCGACACTGGTACTTTTTTAACGGTCAAATTTTGTTTAATTTAATTTTACGTTGTTACAGATCCTAGAGTAAATGGCTGGTGGATGATGTCTAGTCCTGTACCAACTTTATTAATATGCATCTTCTACGCCTATTTTTCCAAAGTCCTTGGACCGAGGATAATGGAAAATAGAAAACCTTTGAATCTTAGGAATGTTCTAATTTTCTATAACTTAGTACAAACTATATTTAGTACGTGGATATTTTATGAAGTAAGTAAAACAATTGAAAAATTATACGAGCAAATATTTTCATGAAAAATTTTTTGTTGCAGTATCTCATGAGTGGTTGGTGGGGTAACTACAGTTTTAGGTGTCAACCCGTAGATTATTCAAATAGTCCTACAGCATTAAGGGTAAGTTTTTCCTTCCTAGAGTTCTTTTCAGCGTTCTCAAATTCGAAACAGTGGCGGAGTTCACAGTGATGTAGAGTTTGACAAAAGTGTCCTTCAACACGTTTTTGTGATACAGTGCGTTAGAGTTGGAAAATAGCTTTTCTTAAAGGTAATTTTTCGTTTGAAAATTCATTTTAGATTGATTTTTCATCCAAAATATTTATGGCTACAGGGTTAGTCAAGATATTATACGAGGATATATTGAAAAATTCTCAGCCTACTATGGAACCAAACAAAATTTCAATGTCAAAATATTTTATTACCCAACATATTCTCCTCTTAATTTTATACGTTTATTACAGCGAACCTGCAACGTCTCTAGACCTTTCGAAAAAAATGTTTCTTCTTGCTCTGCAAACCAGACCTCCACAGCTTTTATTACCTCCTCGTTGGAAGAAAATTTACGACCTTTTAAACTTTTTTTCAGTTGAGGAAAGAGATGATAGTCGGACGGAGCCAAATCTGGTGAATAAGGGGGGTGCTCTAGTAATTCAAACCCCAAATCACGAATTTTTTGCATGGCAACATGAGATTTGTGTGCAGGGGCGTTGTCCTGCAAAAACAATACCTTTGGATAGCTTACCGCGTCTTTTCTCTTTAATTTTTTCCCGTAGAGTGGTCAGTAATGTCGAATAGTAATTTCCAGTTATTGTTCTACCCTTATCCAAAAAATCAATCATGATTACTCCATGGCAATCCCAAAAAACTGAAGCAAGAACTTTTCCAGCAGATTTTTGGACACGAAACTTCTTAGGTCTTGGAGAACCAGAATGTCGCCATTCCATCGATTGTTGCTTTGTTTCTGGATCGTAGAAATGTACCCAAGTCTCATCCATAGTAACAATTCGGCTTAAGAAGTCTACATCGTTTTCAAATTGAGCACAGATCGAACGCGATGTTTCTACCCCTGCATGCTTTTGGTCAACATTCAAACACTTGGGGATCCATTTTGCAGCAATTTTTCTCATGTGTAAATTGACGTGACCTATATGATGAACGCGTTCGTATGAAATATTCGGTGCTTCAGATATCCGTTTTAGCCCAATTCGACGGTCTGATAAAATCATGTCATGAACTGCATCGATATTTTCGAGGACTGACACAGAAACTGGCCTTCCCGATCGGTCATCATCTTCAATGGAAAATGTACCTCTTTTGAAGCTTGCAGTCCAATTTTTCACGGTCACGAAGAACATTGATCACCAAGGGTATTAAGCATATCTTCGTAAATCTGCTTACCTCTTAACCCTTTTAAATACAGGTACTTGATGATGGCTCGATACTCGAATTTTTCGATTTTCCCAATTGCGGTGGACATCTTTTTTCTTTTAATTTATTGCGTAACTCTGGTTTACTTTTTTGACGTCAAACTACACACTGACACTTCTAATAAGTCAACATTTTAATACGTCATACCGGGTGAGTGAAAAAGTTGATTTTTAACTCCATTCAGATACGTATTTTTCATATTCCCAGTTTTATGGATACTTCATTACGATCCTTTCAAAACACACATGATCGCTCATATATTCGGTGTGAGACAAAAGATAGGCTGGTATAAATATCAGTCTTTTTATATTCATTTATATTTGATAATGCATATTCCAAAAACTGAGGGTTTAAAAATTTTTTTGAGTACTAGAACTTAAACTGATACCAAAAAAGTTATAGCATCACCAACGGATTTTTTAAATACAGTGTGATTTATAAAAAACTCGCATTTTCGTATTACTACCCAACTCCCAACTTTTATGTCACCCTATTTTCAGAGCGTCGGATCATAATGTGTAATAAATGGATCAAAATAAGGATCCATAAAACTGGCAAATGGCCACAAACAAATAACTATTTGACTTACCCTGTATGAAATATTGAAATGTTCAATTTTAACCTAAACAGACGATGACTATTTAAGCATGTTAGTTGATTCTCACAATATTTTATACTCAATACATTGAAAATAAGAGCTAGTAGCATCGAGTCAAGCGAAATGTTTATAAAAAAAATTTCCAAACGAAAAATTACTGTCCAACTTTTACGTCCTGTATCTCAGTTGATGTTTTTCCAGACATCTTTCCTTTACAAATGCTGTGAAGTAGGCAAATCTAACTTTTAACAAACACATTAATGGCTAGATAGGGAACACCAACTCGACACAAGGGCACTTCCATACAAACAGTTTACTGAACAAGGTAGACAAGGAACTCTTAACCAGGCTATTGAACCTGGTGACTGATCACTGCATCCTGAGGAAACATCTGCACAAAAAGGGCAAAGTTAGTGAACCTACGTGCAGAAAATATGAACTCCACGAACTTACATACTCTGTTTCTGTGAAAACTCACAAGGACATAGCATTTTGGAAAGGATATAATACAACCATTACTACTGAAAATCCTTCCAGTCAAACTAGTGGCCTATATACAGGGTGTTTTCTAATGACACTTACAACGTTTGCATGTAGATACCTCTCATAAAACTGAACAAAATGATATGAGGAATGAGGGGTCCAGCTCATTTACTTTTCGAGATACGGGGTGTTGAAGTTATGAAAAATTAAATGTTTTCATTTGATAACTTTAAAATGGATGGATAAATTGATTTGACATTTGGCAGGTTGTTTTGGAATGTAAAAAGGCATATTTTGATGGAAAAACAATTTTCAATTCTTGATCCAGTGGTGTACATTTAGAAAAATATGTCACCTTTCCCCTCCCATTTTTTACGCCACTGCCATTTGAAGCAATTTTTATTCAAATTTGTATTCCTCAATGGTTTTCACGTGAAAAACACATAACCTTTACATATCAAAAGATGTATATTTTTCAAGATATTTAATGTTTTCTTGAAGTCTGCAAGATCACTTTTTAATAATGAAATAAAAAAAAAAATTCTTGTATTTTTTTTAATGACTACCAAACTAGTTATGGTTAGAAACGGAGGAGGAACTGATAGCAAGAATCCATGCAGCTACAGAAATTATTTACGGTAATCACCCAGTCTTTCCAAAAAATGTTATTTTCAATCAGAAAACGTTGTTATGTTTATGTTTTAATGTAAATGGACAAAATTTTGAACATCTCTTGTGATTTGTTGGCTGCTTAGTGAAAAATTATGCATATTGTTTAAATTTGTAACTACCTATCTAATTTTTTATTGTCATCATTTCTTCTGTTAATAAAATCACAAGTTTGGAAAAGTATTTTCAACAATATTTTCTCAATGTTTTAGATGCATTGCTGTTTCACAGAATAGTTTTTGTTACATATTCTAACCATAACTAGTTTGGTAGTCATTAAAAGAAATACAAGAAAATTTTCATTATTAGAAAGTGATCTTGCAGACTTCAAGAAAACATTAAATATCTTGAAAACTATACATCTTTTGATATGTAAAGGTTATGCGTTTTTCACGTGAAAACCATTGAGGAATACTAATTTAAATAAACATTGCTTCAAATGCCAGTGGCGTAAAAAATGGGAGGGGAAAGGTGACATAGTTTTCTAAATGGATCAAGAATTGAAAATTGTTTTTCCATCAAAATATGCCCTTTTACATTCCAAAACAACCTGCCAAATGTCAAATCAATTTATCCATCCATTTTAAAATGATTAAATAAAAACATTTATTTTTCATATCTTCAACACCCCGTATCTCGAAAAGTAAATGAGCTGGACCCCTCATTCCTTATATCATTTTGTTCAGTTTTATGAGAGGTATCTACATGCAAACGTTGTAAGTGTCATTTGAAAACACCCTGTAGAAGACACAAAGCTTCTGGAACGGAAGTAGTAACATGGGAAATGGTACAAAGGTTCAGTTTAAGTGCCTGGACTGTTGAGCACAACCCAATCGAATGAATGACATAATTATTGTGGTCAATTTCCCTAGTTTTTGATACTAACTCCTGGACCACCCTGTATATTATTTCCCACAATAATTAAAACATTTTTCACTCTTTGTATCTCACTAAAACCTGTTCAGCGACCTTTATAAGTTGAAAAAAACACTGCGGTAATTTACAAATCAATAAGCTTAGCATGATAGTTGAACCATTATATTTTTACTGAAAGCAGGGGATGTGGTCATTGACACCGAAATACTTATGGCGGCTGTAATTACCAGTTCGTGAGGGATGAAGTGGTTTTAACAATGTTTATCATTCATACACATAGAAACGTCACCGATAATTAAAGTGAATTTTTCACATGAAAATATGATGAATATCAACAAAATAATTCAACAACTATCCTTTCAACCTTGACCGGATATCCTTTAAATCTCTTCCCCTGCGTCAGTGTGAAAAAAAATTCGAAGCACTGGTAATATACAGGGTCGGGAAGATGTACGGAACGAAATATAAATTTTTGGAATAGATATACGCTAAAAAATGTAGGAGGTGATTGCCCGTATGAAATGATGGGTTTTTCCTAAAAAGTACTAAGTAAGGGTTGATAATTATTTCACTTTTAAATGAAGATAAAAACAAAACAAAACTATTAAATTTGATAAAATATTTTTAGTAAAATGCCCTATTTTACTCAGCACCCTTGAGCGGTAAGATCTCGGAAGAAGGTGTCATAGGAAAGTCTCGTCGTGATCTTATACGGGCAATCACCCTCTGCATTTAGAAACTCCCACAATTTCATTTTTTTTTTTATTTAAAAAAAAATGTTATTCGGTTCCACACATCTGCCCAAACCCTGTATATCAAATTATATCTAAAAAGTGCTAGACTCGCTTCCTATATAAACGAGTTTCTCCCATTTTATTCGACCCGTATCAAAGGAAATGGAGTTGGTTAGATTCCCAGCGGGATTGTCGGTAAATTGGGTCAACGATTTTATGGAAAAGTCTGTTTAGTGAAATATTACGAACTGTATAGATAAGCAGGCCTTTGCATGAGAGTTTTTAATTGTTTTATCGATATTTTGTACTCTACTTTTAATCAATTTTAATAAAGTTGGTATTAAATAACGCCTAAATAACGATGAAACTTATTCCAATATTTGTCGAGAATTTGTGGTGAACGTAAAAAATTTGTCGCGCTCTTAAGTTAGCGGTGCCTCCCTCTATAAAAAAGTTAAGAGCGCGACATTTGTTATGTGTTCACGACAATTACATTTCAGTCATTCGACAATTGTTCAGTACATTTCTGGATGAAAAAAATTATATTCAACCAAGTTACCTGGGTGTATAACTGAGAAATCGGAATATTTCTTTCATTCGCTCATGAAGATATGGAGATTCCACGACAAATTCGTTTTTATCATTGGACAATACGTTTGATAGATTCCTGAACCAAAAAATAATAATAAATCATCATACGTTGCGTAGATATACCTACTGAGAGAGAATACAAATTATGAAGTTTTACCGATCACTTAGTTTTTTAGCTTCAGGAAATTCAAATACCCCACGACAAATACGTTTCGGTCATTTGACAATTATTGTTCAGATAAATTCTTATTGAAAAAATAATAAATCAACGAAGTTGTATAAGAGTACTACTGTGAAAAAGATACATTTCTATCATTCAGCTTTGAAAAATAGGAAGTTGCTTAAAAAAACACGTAAAATGTCATTATACTTATGCGCTGTTGCCAAAAATGCGAAATTTCTTCAAAAACCAGGAAATTACAAGAAAAAGGTATATATATATGCTAGAAGGAATGGATTTTTTGCGTTTTTTTTACGTCAGATGGATTTCTACAATTACTCGACAATTATTCGTAACAATTTTGATGCTTTTTGATATTTATTTATGGGTGGCACCCAATATAAAAAAAACTAAGAGCGCGACCAATTTTTGACGTTCACGACAAATTTTCGACAATTATTGGAATAGGTTTCATCGATTTATTTGTAAGTGGCTCTGCTAACTTTATAGGGGTTAAATAACGAGTGACGTAATTTATAAAATCTAATAATTATTTATAATACGTCTCTTTCAGATGGCAAGTACATGCTGGTGGTACTACTTCTCGAAATTTACGGAGTTTTTCGATACACTTTTCTTCATTTTAAGGAAGAAAAATAGTCATGTATCGACACTCCACGTTATCCATCACGGTTGCATGCCGTTCTCTGTTTGGATGGGTCTGAAATTTGCACCAGGTAAATAAAATCTTTTTATTCAATAAAAAAAATCACTTACGAAGATGCTAAATGCTAAATTTCAAAAAATCAATTAAAAAGTATAAAAACTTGAAATATCTTGTAGATATACCAACCCCGTTTGACTTTGGGGTGTAATTCAATATCCGGCGGTGCATATTGCACGGGAAGTAGTTGTTGCTCCTTAGTTAAACGGCCACTGTTTTTGAAAAATATTATTTTTCAAAAATTTATAGAGTGTTGAATATAAATAATTATTCTTTCGACATCTGTTGATAAATCACTTTATTAAATACGACAATATTACAGGAAACTGTAATAAGCTTTATAAAAACTGAACCAATACCGATCGGAAATCGATTGATTCAATGATTGTATCGATATTGATTTTGTTTCAGGCGGTCACAGTACCTTCTTTGCCCTTCTTAATACTTTCGTTCACATTATCATGTACTTTTATTACATGATAGCCGCCATGGGACCTAAATATCAAAAATACATCTGGTGGAAGAGGTATCTGACCACCTTCCAAATGGTAAGTCAATCTTAATCATTATGATTTTCTTATTCATCCTTACTAGGCACGTCACTGTTATTAATCGTATTTAGTCGCCATCGAATGCCGAATACGTGTTGTGAGTAAAGTTAATTTGCACCCCGTTTCACAATTTTCACTTTTATCATTATTGCAGGATCCCGACGCACTAGCGATTTCTGTACTCTTTCTCTTGTAAAATTAAAATTAGATTCAAGCAATATGGAAATACATAAATCATGTCAACATCAGTATTTATATCGATAAACTTGTTTCGACGTTTGGTGATGAATATCATAAATTGATGGTTAAAAATTTTTTTTAGGTGCAATTTGTTGCCATTTTCGCCCACCAATTCCAATTACTGTTCACCGAATGTGATTACCCGAAAGGATTTATGGTATGGATATCCCTCCACGGTGTCATGTTCTTATTTTTATTCTCCGACTTTTATAAAGTTAAATACACCGGCAACAAAAAGGCTGTGAAAAGTAGCGACAATGGAGCTTGCATGGTAAGTACCTTTTCGTTAATAGTTAAATTTGTCTAAAAATCGATTGCAGATGCTAAAACAAGTGTTTGATTTGATCAGCATAGGTGAAGAAATATTTTATTATTTTTAAAAAATATGTTAAATTCCAATCGGATTTCTGTTGTGGAAAGTGGTTTATGGGTAAAAAAAATGTTCCTTTTGTTCAGCGTAATTCGACAGTGACATTTATACAGGGTTGGGATAAAGTATGGAACCAAATAACTATCTTTTAAACGAAAAGAACGATATTTATGAAAATTTGCAGGTAAGTGCAGTGGAACAAAATGCATCTGATGTACTTTTTTTTTGTTAATAATATACTTCCGGTTTAACCGGAAATGCCATCAACTTCTTTAATTTAAATGGGACACCCTATATATTTTTACAGATTTTGAAAGAGCTTGTTATTTTGAATTCAGACATACTGAGTTTAGTGTAAAAAATTTTGTAAAAATGAGGAATAACTCACTGTTAGTTGTACAATAGGTGTACATTTCATTATTTTAGAATAATGAGAAACAAAATTACTTCAAATGTTCAAAATGATCGCCGTTTACTTGCTGACAATATGCCATCCTATTAACAAATTCTTGAATCACTCTTTCCAAGACTTCTCCACGTATTAGTTCACATTCATCAATAATTCTTTGTCTCAATTCCTGTAAGTTTGTTGGTCGTCTAACGTAAACACGTGATTTTAGATAACCCCCAAGGAAAAAAATCTAACGGGCTAAGATCCGGAGAACGAGCAGACAACTCTATGAATCCTCTACGTCCAATCCATCGATTTGGAAAATTCGCATAAAGAAAATTCCTAACCCGTCTATCATAGTGGGGAGGTGCTCCATCTTGTTGAAACCAAACATTTTGTGGTAATTGCTCATTCTGTTGAAGTGCAGGAATAATTTCGTTATTTAGTAGATCCAAATGCTTGTCACCATTCAAGTTTCCGTCGATAAAAAATGGGCCTATAAGCCTATTTTCGACAATTCCCATCCAAACATTTAACTTTCTGTGGATGCTGGGTATGTGCTTCATGAATCCAATGAGGATTCTCATTTGACCAATACCTTGAATTATGGCGATTAACTGTTCCATTTAACCAAAAAGTTGCCTCATCGGAAAAAACTATGTTAGAAGCAAAATTGTCGTCGACATTACAGATGTCCATTAGCAGTTCGCAAAATTCCAGCCGTCGGTCAAAATCATCGTCTGACAATTCTTGAACCAACTGTACCTTATACGGATGATACTTTTCACTTTTTAATATCTTTCCTACAGAACGTCGACTGATACCATGGTTTAGTGCCAAATTTATGGTGGAAGTTTGAGGTGATTCTTCTAAATCGATTGCAATATTTTGTTTAACAGTTTCGTTCGTTGCAGTCCGCGGTCTTCCAGGTTTTAGCAAAATTTTTATCATCCCAGTTGTATTAAAACGTTGTAGTGTTTTAGTTACTGTTGAGCGTGATATAGGATTTCACTCCGGATGCAAATTATTAAAAATATGACACACTTCTTCATGAGTTCTAACACGATCACCATAACCGATCATCATTAAAATTTCAATACGCTCTTTTTCACTTAATTGAAAAATTCTAAATTGTAAAATTTATTTCCGTCAATTAGAATTTGACACTTGGAGAACAAAAGACATACTAAACAGTACTCGTTTATTTATTACTATGCATAGTTTTTTGCTCTAATGCAAAAAACTCAAAGGAAGTTGATTAAAGTGCTATATTCCTCGTTTTTACAAATTTTTTTACACTAAACTTAGTATGAATGAATTCAAAATAACAAGCTGTTTCAAATCTGTAAAAATATATAGGGTGTCCCATTTAATTTAATGAAGTTGATGGCATTTAACCTTCCGGTTAAACCGGAAGTATATTATTAACAAAAAAATATACATCAGATTGATTTTGTTCCATTGCACTTACCTGCAAATTTTCATAAATATTGTTCTTTTCGTTTAAAAGATATTTACTTGGTTCCATATTTTAATCCAACCTCGTATATAGAGACTAGAGGATAATTAATAATCGAGAAAATCTTAAACGAACCATGTGTGTTGGAACTTGAAAGTTTGCAATTTATATTAGACAAACTTTTTTAAAAACGGTGTTGTTTTTTTTTTAAAAAAATTAATGTACAGTACAAGAATAAACAAGATGCAGAAACATTTAAATTAATTAAGAAACTTAAATGCTTTTAATAACCTCGTAAAAACTAATGTTGATGTTTTAACAAGCTGCAAATATTCAAAATATTTATTTTTTATGTTTATAAAACATATCTAATACAATCAGTTGTTAATTGGCAATATTATATAATCAAACCAAGGCTGTCACAATAAAAACTCGAAATAAATTAACATATTTACAGGATATTGCACAAAAAAACAGATCATCCTCGAAATTTCGGTAACCTGCATAAGTGAAATATTTTAACAAATGCGCTGTTGTCGTTTCGTCTAGAAAATAGCTGCAACCTGGATACTTCAAATTAGTCAGCCTTATTGATTATTTCATAGTAATTTTTTTCGGCAATTGAACCACAATATATTGTTTCATTTTTATTTTCTCAACTTCAAAACACATCAAAATAGATACAAAATTATGATTTCCCATAGCTACTAATTTTTTGCGACTAAATATCCTTTCTATCTCTTATCCTTATCCCTCCTCAGGCGGCGGATTGGAGTTCTTCCTGTAGCAATTTTTTCCATTCTTTTTTTTCCCTGTCCAATGCCTTCATATCTCCTAATATTTTTCCTTTGTTCTTCCCAATTTCTTCAATCTGGTCTATCCATTTCCTCCTGGGTTTTCCTCTTGGTCTTTTTCTTGATATTCTCATTTCCATAACTTTTCTCGCAATTCTATCTTGCTTTTTTCTTACTAGGTGGCCAAACCAATTTAATTGTTTCTTTTCAATCTTCTATATTATTGATGGATCTTGATTAGTTATTCTTCTAATTTCTTCGTTCCTTACTTATTTTTGTTTCCTGCTTTTTCTACAGTACCCAGTCTGACTAAATAACTAAAAACGTTAAAGTTATTTTATCTGCGACACCCTGTATCTCCCTTATTATCAACATTTTAATGAAATGTGCTACTTAAGCCCTATCATTTGAAATCCAACAGGGCATCTTTAAAAGAAAAATTGGTTCATGCCCTTTTGTATTCTGGCTAGAGAGTTCCATATTCAATTTAATGTGACTCACCCTACATCTTGAGAACGGAGGGAAATATTTCGTGAAGGGTTTTTAACAATAAACTGGTTTTTCTATTGAAAATACGAGGGTTGTCTTTAAATATTGCGTATAGGAACATAGGATAACTTCTACGAAGAGAAATGACAATACAGACTGAGTCTTCAATTTTAAAAATTCAATTTAGATAAATAGCTTCAAACGAAGTACAACCGTCGTATGTCTGCTAGATCTAGACTGGTCTGGGATTGTCTACAGAAACTTAAAACCCTGGCTAACCATAATAGAGTTACTCTTAAGTGGGTCCCAGGGCATAAGGGCATTGTAGGAAATGAAAAGGCGGACAACCTAGCAAAGCTGGGGTCCGAGACAGCATTCACTGGTCCTGAACCAGTATTTGGGATATCCAAAACTGCTGCACGTGGTTGTATATCTCGGTGGACTCGAACTAAACACCAGTCGTACTGGAGACACGTGCCAAAACAAGAACACAGCAAACTCCTGGTTAAAAAACCCTCGGAGAAGCTGACCAATGATATACTAAACCTTAGCAGGGCCCAAATAAGGATAGTGACGGGTTTACTCACTGGACACTGCACTCTAAGGAAGCACATGCATACAATCGGCATATATAGGGAGGAACCTATTTGTCGGTTGTGCATGGAAGAGGAGGAAACAGCCTCTCACATTATCTTTGATTGTGAAGCACTATCTCACTGGAGATATAGACTCCTAGGACTAGAATTTCCAAGGGATGATTTCTCCAAGAAGAACCTAGTGAAAAGTCTGCTGAGCCTGATAAGGGCTGCTGGTCTCTTCACATAAACGGCACAACCAAGAGCACAAAAAGCCTTAAGGCTGAGGTGCCGAGGACATAAATCCTTTGACTGGTGTGCTGATCCAATCAATCAATGTCTGCTATTTCGCCAAATAAAGAAATCTTGAGACAAATTTTTTCAAAAAATTCATTTTTATTATTCCGATTAATTTTTTTTTCTTCGCTTTTTAGCCGCTTTTGGACGATGACAATTCCAACGGCATAAAAAAATCGAACAGCAACGGAACTCTAAACAACACTTACATCAGAAGCGAATTCACCGATTCGTACGAAGCTTGCTACTCCAACGGTAGTACGAAAGGTTTCGTAACACAGTCCATAGCCAAACACAACAGCAAGAAAATTGAATAGATAAGGCCAAATTTTTCTATTTTTAATAGGTTTTTTTAAATATGGTTTCAAAGTTATTATTTAAACAGTTTGGCCCAATTAAGATCGCAACACCCAGTTAAAGCTTTTAATACAAAAATCAAATTTTGGTGTCCAATGAAAAAAATCGCTATTAATTTTTTTTAATCGACACCTCCTTCAAATCTACGCTACTGACGTATATCAAATCAGTCTTTCTACCAACCAAAAACTGAAGTTCATCAAATATCAATTAAAAGATATAACTTGGTGTTGAGATCTCAACTGGGACACACTGTATAATGTGATTTAAGAAAAAAAAAATTAAAATGGTTCGGATGTGGTAGGTTAACAGAATTGATTGGATTTAGTATTATTATTCTCATTTTTTTTTTGGAGGTGTGAAGGACCGGTGTTTTTTTTTTATTTAATTATTAACTTTTTTTTTTAATTAACCGTTTTTACACAAAGTTGTATTTCTCCTCGATTACTTGCCCAAAATACCGAGTGTCTGATTAAGAGAAAAAACAAAACAATGGTTCAATCACCGCCATCTAGCGACCGTTAAAACCACGGGAATAAAATGATGAAATAATATTTTACTAAGCATTGAATTCCCTCTCAAATAATACTAAGTTTATCAAAATCCATAAAGCGGGAAAAAAGTTACAACAGTTTTATTGAGTCAACTTTCCCACTCACCCCTACCGGTTATTTTACAACATAGAGGAAAAAGTACTGGAGCAAAATGATTACGAATATTTAACTTTTGTGGTACTTTAACAGTACATTTATTATGTTTTTTTTATTATTTGTGGGACTCTGGTTGTTGCATGGATTGACGGTTGTCTGAGACCACAAACTTTGATACCAACTAACAGAACTAATAACTTTATTAAATCAACATTTGTTATAAAAGGTACAAAATACAACGTGCATGTTTTAAAATCAAGTTAAAAGATCTCTTCTTCTTTTTCTTCAACCTCCGTCTTTGTGGCATTCAGCCATAGGCCTGGTGCACCAGTGTCTGCTTTCTGGCGCGTTTGGTTGGAACAGCCACATATTATTATCAACTACGCCCTCTAGCGGCGAAGTAGAAAATAATTTCCAGCACTTTCTCGTATGCAAGTTTTGTAATACAGATTTTTTTCTCTAAGCTGTATCTTAATCAGACACCCAGTACAGTGTCTCTTCTACCACCTCTAAATATTTGTTTTTTGTTAGTGTCTTAAGTTTTATTTATTAAACAAATTTTTTTAATTCGTGTAATTTATAAAATCACTTTTGGCTTCTTAATTTTTCTTGTATAAAATATCTGGCAATTTTTTCAAAATTTTGACAAAAATTTCAGCTTCCTATATCTTCCGAAACGTCGAATTTCTGTATGAGTTCCATTTTGAAACCGTTTATGACAGTAAATGTTTTTTTTACAGTTAAAAAGATTTATTTCACTTGAAAAAAAAATTTATATCAAGTAATTTGGGCATAAATATTCTAGTTTTCCAATTATTAATAATTTTTTTTTATCTCCAATGAATTTTTTGGTACACACTGTATATTGAATTTCAATTTAAAGATGAAAATTTGAAAAAAAAACTAACAAAAATAACTAAAAATGCTGCTTCTGGTTTGTCGAGTATAAAATCCTAAAAAAAAAACATCAAAAAATGGAAAATGAAAGTTATTGGAAACATATTCACTATACCGGGTGTCCCAGACTATTTTAAACAGGCTATATCTCTTAAACAAATAGAGATTTTCGAATGGGGCAAAAACCTGTCTGTTCCATTTCTAATACACTTTAATATGGCGTAGAAAAATTTATCCCTTAGTTACAACCCCTAACTTCAAACTTTTTGATAGCACCCTGTACATTTTTTTTTACTTTTGATATGGTCTTCCATCGTCTATTCAACAAATTTTCCAAAAATAAAATAGGTTCGTAAATAATTAAGAAAGCTTTAAAGCTTAAAGAAACAATAAAGATAAATGTAACAAAAATTACATGAAAAAATAAATAAAAATAGTAATAAACGAATTTTATTTTTGGAAAATTTGTTGAATAGATGATGGAACACCACATCCAAAATTATAAAAATATGTTCAGGGTGCTATTAAAAAGTTTGAAGTTAGGGGTTGTAACTAAGGGATGAATATTTAGGGGATGATTTTTTCTACGCCATATTAAAGTGTATCAGAAATGGAACAGATCAGTTTTTGTCCAATTCGAAAATCTCTATTCGTTTAAGAAATATAGCCTGGATAAATTAGTCTGGGACACCCGGTATATCAATAAACTTTCGATACGACGATTCGTTTCTTCTCGAGGATAACATCAATATTTTCTTTCAATACGGACCTGCTTTTTTTATTGCTATTATTAGTCAATCTTTTAAATCAAAATTTAGTGTTTTATTACTCTCAAGGTTTTCATCACCTTTTATCTCAAATAACTGCCCGTAAGTATAATACATTTGCAACAAAGGTTCATTGAAATGTTTTTTTTATTATTGTAAATACAGTGTGCATCAAAAATGCTGCAAAACAACCATTAGTGCCTGGACGCCGATCTTTATTTTTCAGCAATAACTATTTTAAGCTTGTACAGCTTTTTGTATAGTACCGTTGCACACACATTTTTGTCGTCGAATTTTTTTTATTAGATTCTGAATTATTTCGAAAAAGGGTAACTCAAATGAAAAAAAAACTCTTCTAAATCGTCTTGAAAATTCAATGTATTAATACGTATCGGAAAACTAAACATTCTCCATTATTTTTCTTAGCGATATTACGGTTTTGTTCGTTACCAATTTTTTTTAAAATTTGCGCTACCCTTCGGACTTAAAAAAAATTTAATACGTACTTATCGTGGGCGAGTGAGCATGGCTTTGTGTGGCAAAACGGTAATAATGGTGACTTAGTGATATTTTTTTTTTTGGAAAAAAAATAACGTATTTGTAAGAAATTATTTTGAAGGTTTTGTGTTTTTATTCCAAGAGAATTGTTGAAAATTATTTTTTAACGTTAATTCTTTCATTTATCACTCAAAATTTAGAATCCATCCACATTTTTTTTAA
This sequence comes from Lochmaea capreae, assembly GCA_949126875.1. Taxonomy (NCBI): domain Eukaryota; kingdom Metazoa; phylum Arthropoda; class Insecta; order Coleoptera; family Chrysomelidae; genus Lochmaea; species Lochmaea capreae. Next base: position 6,513,865 of record OX421411.1, read on the forward strand.
TTTTCGTTTATACAAATTTCCATCGTTTATTTTTAACTTTTCCCAACGTTTACCTCAAAAATTGTTTCATTCAACCACCAGGATGCCAATTTTGACAGTTACCATCTTCAACTTATTTCCCATGCTGATTGATGCCAATTTGTTGTTTAATTTGAAGAACTGTATACACCACAATTCCTCTACCTTCTTTTCATTTCCATGTACACAAATTCTGATCTCTTCGTCTCTGTCTTCAATATTTACTTTGTCAGTGGTTTTCTTTAAATTATTTCCCACGTTGGGCGCGAAAATAGTCTGTCATATGTCATTTTGTTTTTCCGCAAACGGTATCTATAGTTTCCTTATCATTTAGGACGCTTTCAATTCCCACTTTTCTTTTTGCCCCTTATTAACGAGGCACTTATCGTCACACTTTTACTCAAGTGTCAGTGATACGATAATTTGTCGTAGTGTTTTGAACGAATAAACGCACAAAATAAAAATTTTTGGTGAGTATGCACGGTTTTTTTTTGTAATTTAAGTTTGCATAGTCACACAATCCGGTAGCGAAGAATTTTACAACAAAAAAAAAACCTAACCATATGAATCTTCCATTGGACTTTGAAGTTTTTATACCGAATATATTTGGAAAAAAATCATTTCCGATATTGTAAAATTTTTCCTATATTACCACGTACATGTTTAACCGTAGTCTTTAACAGAACTGTAAATATATATTATATTTGTTGAATAAGTTTATTTCGATTATAAAATTGTATTTTTGTATATAAAATAAAATGCTGCATTTATTAATACTTACGTCTTTTACTTTACCCCTAAAAAATATAAAACTTTTTAGTAAAGTCACTGACCTACCAATTTTAATTGTAAAATGTCAGTTTTACGTCAAATCCGTCCGTTCAATTAATTTTTGCGTTTATATTTGTACACTTCGATGCCTCTAATCACAGAACTCGTGTTTAGTTCGATGATTCTAACCTCAGAAGTAGTGTTGAGCTCTGTGGTTCTACCAAAAACAAACGATAATTGACAAGACAGATGACAACCATTAAACTAGCCATAAACTAGCGATGTATAGGCATAAAGATAATAAACATAGAGGAGGCAACCTATAGTCTGAAGCGTCCACGTAATAAAAAGAGATGGCGAATGAAATTCGTTATGCGGTTTAAGAACTGCACTGGTGTGGCTAGCATTTCTTTAGTGCCGCTTGGTAACTCCACTGGATCCGAATGGAGCAACTTTTACATAGTACTGAGAAAATGCAAATGGAACTGGAGTAGAACTTGCACTCGGATTGTGCTCCCCAGTCGAATTCGCCATAATATATTTATATCCAGAACAATCGACCAAATAAATCATGATATTTCTGAAAGTTTTCTAGTTCTAAGCTGGTACAAGCCATAAAACTCTGCTATGGTGGATAAAAAGTTGACAGATCTGTGAACCATCGAACTCAAAAGCAAAGACACTTAAACGCGCCCATCTCTACTGTTGAATGTGAGGTCATACCTCTAACGTCATTCTAAATGTCAATGTCAGTTGGTTCGTTTATATAAATATGTTAAGAAATTCCAGTACAGAAGGTTAACACTAACGAATGTGTTGGGCTGAAAAACTAGACGATTTTCTCTCAGATCCAGAAAACCAAGTTATTATCATCGGATTCCTCTGTTTTCTTGCTGCATGGATAATAATAACGAATATTGTACAGTTTGTATTTTTAGTATTTTAATTTATTTGCTTTTTCCATAAATATTCAGTTGTAAATTTGAACAAAAACACGTATGAAATCATCTAACGCTTATATTGTCATAATATTTGAAAAATAATATGCAAAATTTGGTTTCTTAGGACATTATGCTGATTTTTTTTAAAGTAGGCAACCACCATAACAATTTACCTGTTATATTAGTATGTAGTCTACCCATTAACTTTCTGGTAATAGTACTTATTTTTCAACGTAAAATTTCCATAAATATTATACAAAACAATTATTCTTTTTAATTTGGAACAATTTTCCTGTAAAAACTGTAATAGATACAGTTTTCATAGTTACAAATTCAGTATTGATACGGCACTGGTTTAATTTTGAAGTTAGCTGTTGACAGAGACGTCAGCAATTTCAAATTAACAGTAACTTTTTGAAAATAATTTAAAAACAAAAATGGAAAACGTAATAAAAAGTCTCTCACGTACCATGACCAGTCAAGATATGCAAATAGCTGTAATAGCTTTGCTCTGTTTTATTGGGGGATGGGTAGTGGTAACGAAAACCATACAGTTTTTATTCACGATTATTTGGCCTTTGATGGTATTAGCTGGAATGTTAATGATGTTTCCCGTTTTTCCGACAGGATGGTTCACTGAAAATTTTCCAAAGTATACCGAATTAGCTGTAGAAGGCATCAGACGCATACAAGAGGAATTTCGATTGAATGCCAATGGAAGATAAACTCAATTAACTTGCTTGGTATACCTAACACATAAGATTTAAAAATGTGTAGCTATCAATTAAAAATAATAATAATTATAACTTAACGGTATTTTTCCTAATTTTAATAGGGTGTATTTATATTTATCTCAAGAAAATTCTATGGTATACAGTTGGTAAAAAAAAATCCATTTTTTAATTTACCATCCCTTATATTTTGTCTCTCACTGTATGATGTGAGCGTCGTATCTCATAGTGAAGTATTTAGAAATATAAAAACGTGTTCAAGTAATATATAGCCACGAAAAATGAGTTTTGACTTTCCCTGTACGAACAATTGAAATCCATTTTGCATAAAAGAACAAAATTCAAATAATATATTTCCGTTGTTAGGTCTTTGCATTTCTTCCGTATCCGATTTTTGTGTCGCTCTGTCCAAAAAACTAATTATTCCGAACAAATCCTGTAAAGGTATACTTAAATGTTGATTTTTAGCGTGAACTATTATTTTCTCATTAATACCGCTACCTCATTGGTCAATTGTTAAAAAGTTTGACACAGAAATATTTTATTTATCTATGGTTTGATAGATCTGAGTAACAAACGTTTAAATTTTAAATTTCATATAGTAGGCGTCGGCAAAGAAAGCTTACTCCGTCGTGGTAATTTGCGTTTAATGACAAAAACTTTCGTATAAAAATTGCTTTAAACCGGTAGTGGACTTGAAAATAATAGATTTAAGTGATTTCTTATAAAATACTAAAGTGTTATTTATGTGAAGTGATATCATATGGGTCATGGGCTGTAAATCCGAGAAAGTAAGTATTCAGTTATATTTCAATAGAGAAAAAACAATACTCCATAAAAACACATGCTACTTCCTAAGTGTAATATAAATAATCAAAGTATATAAAAAAATCTAAACGTAATTATATAATAGCAGTGAAAATATACTTTGCCTACTATTAGCATGAAATTTGTTAGCAACAGGAAAAACCTTTTAGATTAGTTGATGAAACAATAATGTTGATTAATTAAGAGCAAAGCACTGCCAAAAGTATATGAGTAATTCTCCAAAATGGCTGTCTCAGCCAAATTTTATATAATATAAATCTTATTATTATTGAGTTATATATTGACACCCCATAGCACATATTTAATTGAATGATATTCAAACTCCTCAATTTAGTCCCCTCTGTCATGTCTCATTTCCAAAATTACAGGTCAAATGGCTAAATATTAATTTTCAGTATCCTTATTACCCGAGTAAAATAAGTATAAATAATACCAGAATATAGCAAGTATCTCTGTAACTCACAATTATATTTTTAAAATAACAAAATATTGAAGAGCCAGCAACATACAGCCATGGCTGCTAAAACAAAATAAGAACTAAAGTGATACGATTACAGTATTTTGCATTGTCGTTAAAATATGAGTGAGTAGTATTTTATTTCAACTAGGTTTATTATTATTACAACTATTTGTTGAATCACCCCGTAAGTTTTATCAATATAATTTATAATTTATTTGAAACGACAGTTGGAGATGATCTAATAAATTATAAAAGATATATGCACATCAATGGGATTAAAAAATCCCTCTTTTCACGTTGACTTTAGAAAGAATATACTGTACTGTGATATTTACATTATTTATTATGGTAGGTTTTTTTAAAATTATTTTTACTGGATTTTATGGTGTCCCCACCATAATATTACATGGAATATCATTTGTTCATAATGTAAAGGTTTTCCAAAAAAAAGTATACCAGGTTTGAGCTCCAGTCTTATTAATTCATTTGATTGGGTTGTGCTCAACAGCCCAAGCACTTGAACTGAATCTTTGTACCATTTCCCATGTTATCTACTTCCATTCCAGAAGCTTTGTATCTTCTATATAGGCCACTAGTTTGACTGGAGGGATTTTCAGTAGTTGTATTATTTCCTTTACAAAGTGCTTCCGTCTGAGTCCATGTAAGTTCTCGCAAGCTCCAGCCTTAGTTCTACATCCCAACTGGCAAAGTTTTTCTATAACTTTATAGCTCTGCAGATATTTTGTTTTATTGGTTACTATTATTACTTCCAAAATCCTTAATTGGTTATGTTAGATATGCATTGAACACTATTCCGTTGTGGGCAGCAAAAGTGTTTTAAATTTATTATCAAAACCTTTATATAATAAGTTATAAAATATTTTAATAAACAGTCACAAAATTATCGTAGAATTGTTTCCATGAATAACTTATATTTATATCAGAATATAACATAAAAAACAGTATATTTAAAAATTTGTATATTTTCTTAAAACTCCATCAATCGATCAGACTCAGTCAAGACTTCATTAGTGTGTTCAGATTCTGCAGTAACAATGTGGTTACTACCAATCAAACATCCTTTGAGTTTACAACCATTTTCAATTGTAGCGCCATCGCAAATTATACAATTTTCTATAGCTACTCTAAAAAAAACAATAAAATTTTAATCAAGAAATAAATTCATTTTATTAAACTTACTTTTCGTGAATGGTAACATTGTTCATCACGATGCTATTGAATACTCTACTGAAGCTTTTTATTTCACTGGTGTGTCCGATAACTGCATTTTTGAAAGACGTTTTTTCGGCGAGATTTGCGTTTTCCCAAATAATACATTTGTCATCTACTTGATTTGAGGTAATAGTTGATTTCGGAGACTTCAGTATTAAATCTTTAGAATAAGTTATAGTATTCCAAAGGTCAATGATCTAAAATAGCAATAAATAAAGTACATACATAATATTGGCCTCAACATACACGTTTCAGATTAAGTAACATGACATCAACAGAATAGTAAGAGGGTTGTCTAAAATATTTTGCATATAGAGCTAGAAAAAAACAAATCAATATGTACCAATCAGCAATAACAATTGATCTTGCAGAGCAATTGTTGCTATATGATCTGCTTTCGAGACAAATAGGAATGACAGTTATTTTTGGCATTTGATATTTGTTTACATGCACCAACTATACATATTATGCAACATTCAGAAGACAACATTTGTACTATTTTTAAATATATCATATCAAATGTGGTAAAATCAAAGTAGCTTATTCCAAATTGTGACACTACAAACACAACAACAACTTTTTCCTTCTCCATAATTGTTTTATGGATTTCGTCCTTCTAAATTATTTTTGTGTTGGATTTAAAAAATTTTAATATTGAATCTAGACATTTTTTTTATTTTATATACTAACTTCAAATTTGTGGAAATCAACAATTCTGTTGACTAATCTATTACTAATTGATTGAAAAGAATGTTCATTATGAATACCTTAGCATTTGTAGACCAATAAGCAGGCAATGTATTCACTCTGACTCCAAAACTACCTTTTGGTGCAATATGAGCATAACATCTTATTGAATCACCATGGTAAGCTGGTTTTAAATCCCCTATATGATCATTAAAAGCTGATAATTCTCTAATAGCCAACTCTAAATCATCTTCTTTAGTGAATGAAAATATGTCATCGGGATCTTTTGCATTCAAGATAGACTCTTTTGTATCTAATGGTTTAGTGGGTTTAGATAGCTGTTTTTTAATAATGTGAGGTATAAATTCACCTAAAATAATGTTCTGGTGGTTGAAACTAAATTAAATTTCAAGATACAAAATGTATTCCTACCTTTTATTGATGTAAAATTATCTTCACTCTTCAAATACTTCACAACCCAGTTTTTGAATACATATACATGTGAATCTATCAAATTGCTGTATATTTTGATATTGGTGTGTTTATTAAGGAGGGATAATGGTAGAGTTAATTCATTTTCAAAATCACTAGCAGATGCTTGAAATATTAATCTACTAGTCTGCGAATCTACACCAATAAGATCCCTTTCTAAAAAATTGATCAAATTACCAATTATTTCAGATTTTGTTTCCAATGGTTAGAAGTACCTGGTTTATGTTTGGACTTTGGGCCTGGTACAATGATATTTTCTGTGCTTTGTGGATGTATTAACAAAGAAGCAATTGTTGCATTATTTGCTCGGAACACATCTAAGAGTCCATTTAAATTTACATCACTAATGAAATCACAAGAAAATACTATAACATCTGATCTCAACTTATCTTGAACCAGTCTCAATGTGTCAGCTGTGCCCAAATCCTCATTTTCACTTATCGGAAAGTAGTCTATTTTTATATCTATATCACTTTTTTCCAAACTACTTTGAATTTCGACTTTTTGATGTTCTAAGACCACTAGGATTACCTCTAAAAAATTAAAATCATAGTGTCACATTATACAAGTATGGTACCAGTTTATATTGTCCATAACATTATCCATAAAAAGCAGTCATTACCATGGAATCCAGATGTTTGTAACTTGTGTAAAGGGTACCAAACAAGCGGTTTAGGTCCTACAGGTAAAAGGCATTTGGGATTTCCTGTTGTAATTTCTGATATTCTTGAACCCTTGCCAGCTGCCAAAACGACTACTTGAAATTCTTGTGAAAAACTCATTCCAAAAATTTAAACAAAAATATCCAAGTAAGGAGGTAATTAATTATTCCTTCAAGAAACTACAAAGACTCATTTATAATAAATGTAAAAAAAAAATTCTGTTAAAGCCACTAGAAAATAATATGTAAAATTAGGTTAGAAAAAGTATTTTGAAGTCACTGTATAATTGGGGTGTGGAGTCACTGAAATAAAAAAGAATACGCATTACTTTAGAAATGCGGTCATAGAAATAAATAAATTAACTGTCAAACACGTCTGTGAAAAAAAGAGACCACGCGTAAGATCAAGAGCAGTGCGGAACAAGCGGAGTTAACGAATCAAACGAACCCAGTTTCTGTCATTTACCATTTCATGTGACCTTTAGTTCCGGCTTTGTGTCATGTGTCAAAGTCAAGTATATCAATAAATATTTGGCTAATCAGTAAATATTGGGATTATTGTTTGTGTTGGATCGTTTTTAATTGGATATTCTTCACTAAGATGGGTCGAAGGAAGTCGAAAAGAAAGCCTCCAGCAAAAAGGAAAGCTATTGAGCCTTTGGATATACTTTTTAATTGTCCATTTTGTAACCACGAAAAATCTTGTGATGTTAAAATGTAAGTCCTTATTGAATTCTGAATTGTATTGTATATAAATAAAAAAATATTATTGCAGGGATAAAGGTCGCAGTACAGCAAGAATAACATGTCGAGTTTGCCTGGAAGATTTTCAGACAAATATAAATTTCTTATCGGAACCTGTAGATGTGTATAATGACTGGATAGATGCCTGTGAAAATGCAAACTAAGTTGTGTAATAGTGTTTATAATATTATTTTCATTGGAAAATTTTTATCTTTCACCAAAAGTAATGTATATAAATTAGAGAGGGTTAGAAAAAAGTACAATTTCAGTAGGTATTTAATTTTTAACTCATTTCATTACAATACTTACCAAACTTGTTATTCATTCTACATCACCTACTTATTTGAAGTAAACATCTAATAAAAAGTAGTTATTGATGACAGTTATAATCATTAGTTGACATTTTCCAATATAAATTGTTAAAAATGTCTTAGTTAGTTTGTAGAATATAATAAATACAATTGTTTTTGGGTATTTACATCTTCAGCATTTTCGATACTTTTTATTCTGATCAGTGTAAGAAACCTTTATATTATTGTTTGGTTTTATAAAACATAGACTTTATGGGATGGACCTGCATTTTAATAATTATTAGGATTTAGTTTCATAAGTTTATACAGAAAATTGTAAAATTTATTTATTAAAATTATTATTAAATAGTGAAATTCGATAAAGTATAACATACATAAATTATTACATCTAAAAAAACATTAAAATTATTAATTGTGAATATGTTTTATTATTTTCTTTTAAAAAACTCTTATTGACGAACTAGATTTTATACAAATGGGTCATTTATTACAATGATCAAAGCATTTAAACAATAAGGAATTCATGGACATACATTTAAGTATTTGTTCTAACTATATGTAAGTTATTATTGTTTGTTTCTGGTAGAGTAGGTATGAATATTATTGTTAAAAGTAATGTATTCTTGAAATTAAGGTGGTGCTAAATTATTTAATATATACAAATACCATTGTCAAATAATACAATCTCTGGTAAACTGAAATCCATTGCAAATCAATTATAGAGCATGATGGATACAGAAGTTTGTGTACCACATTTTAAGATGATCCTCATATAACGATATTGCAGTTTTTGTAACTGAGAAGTTTGGTTTAGATAAAAAGATATATAACTGATGAACAATAGTTGAAATGTGGTTGAATAATAGAAGGATAAACTGTGATTCTAGTTTCAGATGATATGTTTCTCGATATTCTTGCAAAAAGTAAAGTTTTCTTGATATCTTTTTTTAAAACATAATTAAAAATTATCACCAAATAATAAGAAAATATCAAGTTGAAAACCAAGGCATTTATAGTTGATGTTACAATATAAATTTACCCATTGTTAATTGTAATATTGATTCCATTTATATCTATGTTATATTTATATTTAGTAGTTATTATCATAGCTTTTGTTTTTAATAAGTTAACTTCAAGTTTATTGTGAATTAAGTAATTTTTGAGAGAGTTAAGAGCCCAATTCATTCTAAATTATTATCAACACAGGCCATTAGGGAGTCATCTGCAAATACGAGGATGTATTGATATCTAGTTAGCCTAGACTAGTTCCATGCATGAACAAAATATTGTGTTACCATAGCAACGAACAATAACTTATTAGAAGTGTCAGTGTGAAGTTTGACGTCAAAAAAGTGAACCAGAGCTACGCAATAAATTAAAAGAAAAAAGATGTCCACCGAAATTGTGAAAATCGAAAAATTGGAGTATCGAGCCATCATCAAGTATTTAAAAGGGTTAAGAGGTAAGCAGATTTACGAAGATAAGCTTAATACCATTGGTGATCAATGTCCTCCGTATGCGACCGTGAAAAATTGGACTGCAAGCTTCAAAAGAGGTAAATTTTCTACTGAAGATGATGACCGATCGGGAAGGCCAGTTTCTGTGTCAGTCCCCGAAAATATCGATGCAGTTCATGACATGATTTTATCAGACCATCGAATTGGGCTAAAACGGATATCTGAAGCACTGAATATTTCATACGAACGCGTTCATCATATATAGTTCACGTCAATTTGGACAAGAGAAAAATTGTTGCAAAATGAATCCCCAAATGTTTGAGTGTTGACCAAAAGCGTGCAAGGGTAGAAGCATCGCGTTCGATCTGTGCTCGATTTGAAAACGATGTAGACTTCTTAAACCGAATTATTACTATGGATGAGACTTGGGTACATTTCTACGATCCTTCAGAAACAATCGATGGAATGGTGACACTCTGGTTCTCCAAGACCTAAGAAGTTTCGTATCCAAAAATCTGCTGGAAAAGTTCTTGCTTCAGTTTTTTGGGATTTCCATTGAGTAATCATGATTGATTTTTTGGATAAGGGTAGAACAATAACTGGAGATTACTATTCGACATTACTGACCACTCTACGGGAAAACATTAAAGAGAAAAGACGCGGAAAGCTATCTAAAGGTGTTTCGTCTTTGCAGGACAACACCCCTGCACACAAATCTCATGTTGCCATGCAAAAAACTCGTGATTTAGGGTTTGAATTACTAGAACACCCCCCTTTTCACCAGATTTGGCTCCGTCCGACTATCATCTCTTTTCCTCAACTGAAAAAAAAGTTTAAAAGGTCGTAAATTTTCTTCCAACGAAGAGGTAATAAAAGCTGTGGAGGTCTGGTTTGCAGAGCAAGAAGAAACATTTTTTTTTGAAAGGTCTAGAGACGTTGCAGGTTCGCTGTAATAAATGTATCCAATTAAGAGGAGAATATGTTTGGTAATAAAATATTTTGACATTGAAATTTTGTTTGGTTGTATAGTAGGCTAAAAATTTTTCAATATATCCTCCTTCATTACCTAAGTAACAATCAACAAAGAGGTTTAAATCATTTATATATAAAATAAATAAAAGTGGTCCTAGGACGCTGCCTTGGGGTACACCAATGTTAATACCATTTTCAGCAGATATATTAATTATTAATTTTTACTCTTTTCTTCTAAATAAATTATTAGTAAACCAATTCAAGATGCAACCATTAATGTCATATCCAGTAAGTTTTGTTAAAAGTATGTTATACAATTGATCGTATACGATCAATTGTTTCAAAAGTTCTCTTTAAATCCAGAAAAACTGCTACCACATAGTTATTGTTGTCTATCTCACTCAGTATTACTGCTAAACATATGATACTTATTTTTCCACACAGAATAGGAGGGCGCTATTGAATTTATCATAGGGCGTACCTGAAAATTGCTAGAAGCCAAAAACTACGTGAAAAAATGACATTTTGTGTTTGCAAGGTTGTATCTCTGGGGAGAAAAAAGTTGGCATATTGCGGTTGGGCCTAAAAGATAGCTTATATATTCGAGAATAACATATCGAAAATTCGCGTTAACAGAAGAGGCCGTTTTTGAGAAATCGCTTTTTGAAAAAAAATGTTTTCAGTTTTTCCGATTTTCCGGAAAATTTTTCCAAAATATTGGAAATCTGGGAAAAACATGATGAAGCTGATTAAATTACGCACATTTTGAATAAAATACGGTTACTTCCGATGCGATTATTTTGGCCGAAATGGCGACCATTTTAAGCAAAAGGTAGTTTTTAGTTTTAATGGCGCTACGTGACTCCAAAAACGTTTTATGGAAAAAAGAAAAAATTCGTGTCTCATCAAATCGCAAATGGAATATGGTCTCAAAGTTTCAGAAAAATCAAAGACATCGATTTTCTCGTTGAATCGACTTGGAATCGGCTTACTATAATATAGTCACTATACCATAACAATATATAGTGAATACCAAATATTAGGATATCATCAAGGAGATTATATAATATTATGTTCGATTTCGATTTATTTATTCAATTTCAATGTCGTTTATGTGAACCACAAAAACGTGAAATTCCACCTACCCGAACAATTTTCCTGTTCATTCAGACTAATCCTACTCATTCAGTCAAATAATGGTTTTTTTCTTCTTTTCGGTTTTGTATAATCAATCTCATTTATAATCGTAAAAATTGATCTAAAAACGGAAGTTGAAAGCAAGCCTTTTGTAAAAAATACCTGAAAGGAATGAAAAGACATCAGTTATACGGCTTAAGGATCTGGTTATGATTACATCCGGTATTATGTTTGTTTTTTTAAGACAAAAAGGTTTCCAATTAACCACCCCTCTCAGGCACTCCAAGAACTCAGACAACTTTTACCAACTGAAAATAATGTGTTGTAAACTTCTCTACGAATGGTAACAGGTGACGTAATAGTAATAGATGACGATGACGTCACAGTGCCACTCTGGCCAATACTTTTAAATAGGACCTTATGGCAAGTGATATCTCGTTTGAAAGACATTGACATTGGCTACATAGCCATATTAATTTTGTTGGGGTTTAAACTAATTTTGACGGATAAATTAAATAAACACCAAAATTATTATTTCACATTTAAATATTGTAGATTTTTCAGTCCGCCTCTGGTTAGTTGTCAAAAAAATTGACGTTTTTAATTTAATAGTATTTGTAGCTTTGCAAAGTTTTTCTAAATAGCTTGAATATTTAATTTTATTATTGTTTAACGAGACGTTTAAACGTTTACATAGGCAAAATGGTACGTACTCAAGCCGACAAAGTAGCAGCTATCTTAATAATTGGTGAATCTGGAAAGAATCTCCATGAAGCGGAACGTTTATTTAATGAGAGATACGCAGATCGCCCTATCTCAAGAACTTATTTAAGGGAGCTTCTTCACAAGTTTGAAGCAACAGGTAGTGTTCAAGATGCCAAACGATCTGGTCGACCATCATTTAGAGAGGATAAAAAAATTGATATAGTTGCTGAAATGGTAGTAAACCCTACTTCCTCTTCAACTAAAGTTGCGTCTATCTGTGAAGTTAGTAAAAGTACAGTACAGAGAATGTTGGCTAAAAATAAATTTCATCCATACAAGTTAAAAATGGTGCACCACCTTTCGGATGACGACCCCGACAGAAGACTCGAATTCTGTGAATGTATGACAAATAAAATTAGTCAAAACCCACATTACACAAAAACAATTTGTTTTAGTGACGAAAGTACTTTTTGCCTCAATGGAAATGTGAATACACAAAATGTAAGGTATTGGAATGACACACCTCACTCCTTTCGTGAACAGCATGCCCAATTTCCAGAAAAAGTCAATGTTTGGGCAGGTATTTTGGGAAACCACATAGTTGGTCCTGTTTTCCTAAATTCAAATTTAAGCGGTGAAGTGTATCTGGAGATGTTACAAAATGCAATTGAGCCGTTAATTCTTGAAATTCTGGAAGATAATCCAGATGAATTCGGCCATAAGGCCAATAAGGCTGTTGAATAACACACAAAGGCTGGCCTGCCTGTGTGTTACAGGGGCCATAAAAACTACTCCTACAGCTGCAATGGAAGTCTTAATGAATCTGCCACCTCTACACATATTCATACAAGGTGAAGCGAGATCTGTAATGCACAGATTAATACATAGCCAGCAACATATAAGCCAAACGCATGGTGCTGACAACTGGAAGCTAATCAAGGAACTAAAGGCGGACGGCGTTATGGGACAGCCCATCGATGCAATAGCTACGAGATATAGCTTCGAAAATAAGTTCAGAGTAACTATACCAAACAGGGAAGACTGGAAAAAAGGTGTACCCATACATGCAGATGTTTTTTGGTATACAGACGGGTCAAAGACGTTAGACGGCGTAGGAGCCGGTATAGTAGGGCTAAAGCAAGGGATAGCCTTCCCAGTAAGCCTATCAAGGAACGTCACAATTTTCCAGGCGGAAATTACGGCGATTCACCACTGTGTGGAAGAAATTAAAAGGCAGAAGAGAACATATCGTTCAATTGCCATCTTCACAGACAGCCAAGCAGCGCTAAAGGCACTCAACTCCGTAGAGGTCAATTCTAAGCTAGTATGGGATTGTGTGCGGGCCCTAAACACACTGGGTGAGCGTAGCAATGTTACGGTAGCCTGGGTACCGGGGCACGAGGGGCATAAGGGCAACGAAAAAGCAGATGAAATGGCCAAGCAAGGCTCATCAATGCCGTTCGTTGGTCCGGAACCCTTCTGCGGCGTTGCAAAAGCCATAACAAGGAAACAAACAAAGAAGTGGGTCTCCCACAAATCTCTGAAATGGTGGAGGAACTCACCAGGACAGAGGCAAGCGAAACAGTTCATATTAGAACACTCGCCAAAATTTACAGCAGATCTGATGGCCAAAGACAGGAAAACTGTTAAAGCTGTAGTGGGTCTGTTAACGGGGCACTGTAAGCTCAATAGGCATTTAAAGCTGATGGGATTGACAAACGAAGATACGTGCAGGTTTTGTCACCTCGAAGAAGAAACGGCGGAACACATTCTATGTCAGTGCGATAGCCTGGCAAATGTGCGGTTTTTTGCATTAGGCGAAGAAAAGCCAGTGGCAGAGAGCTATATGGAAGGTTCAGTCTCCACGCTAATAGACTTTTTAAAAAGAGTCAGGCTGGAGAATGTAATCTAGAGTTTGAGAGGACCACAATAGATCTGAAAAGGTCGCAGTGGATTAGGCCGAAAGCCACCTCATAAAATCTAATCTAATCTAATCTGAATTCGGCCATCTGGAAATAACATTTCAACAAGATAGTGCTCCTGCGCATTATTATGGTGCAGTAAGACGTTACCTGGATGAAGAATATCGAGGTAGATGGATCGGCCGGCGAGGTCCTAGAGAATGGCCACCTCGGTCACCAGATCTGACGCCATTAGATTTATTTCTATGGGGGTACTTGAAATCCAAGGTTTATACTACGGCACCAGATAGCATTGGCTTTTTGAAAGAAATAATTATTGAAGAATGCAATGCAATTTCAGCTGACACATTCGAACGAGTACGACAAGAGTTTACTAATAGGTTGTATTACTGTCAGGAAGTAGACGGAGCACATTTCGAACACTTGCTATAAGAACTCATTGTTGATATTTGATTAATTAAATTTAAAAAAATAATTTCAATAATTTTGGTATTTATTTAATTTATCCGTCAAAATTAGTTTAAACCCAAACAAAATTAATATGGCTATGTAGCCAATGTCAATGCCTTTCAAACGAGATATCACTTGCCATAAGGTCCTATTTAAAATTATTAGCTAGAGTGGCACTGTGACGTCATCTATTACTATTACGTCACCTGTTACCATTCGTAGAGAAGTTTACAACACTTTATTTTCACACTCCAAATTTTATTAATGTAAGTGTAGCCGTTCAAAAGATACGAGGGGGGGACTTTTGAATAGCACTGTATAATGTAATACATTGCGCACTTGCGAAGCTGGTGCGGGTCGCTAGTTATACATATAAACCTTCCTATTGAATCACTTTATCTATTGCCGAAAAATTCATTAGAAGCCGTTCAAAAGATACGAGGGGGGACTTTTGAATAGCACTGTATAGTTGGGTTAAGTTTTTCAATGTCCTATAATTTCCTGACTTTGAATTGGTATAATACCGTATTATACAGGGTAAAATACAGGTAATATAAAATACCGTATTTTTACATCTCTACATGTAGCCTAAGTTCTGTGGGTCTAACTCACCCTCCCTACTCTACAGATACAGATGACTGGTCATGCACCAGTAAATAAACACCTGTACAAATTAAAACTATACAACGAAGACCTTAGGTTAGGTTAGGTTTATAGTGAGTGGGTCTATAAGGCCCTCCACTGCGACTCGCAAGAGTCTATTGTGGCTCACACCTATTCAGATTTCACCAAACAAATTCAGCTTCTTAACAAAGCCGATTAGCTTATTTGGTGAATGATTTTTCAGGTCCGAGGGCGAGAGAGCATCCCTGCCAAACATCAGATACCTGATTCGAGCCGCGGCGGGGCAGGCACAAATTATATGCTCTGCTGTTTCATCATCTTCCAGACAAAGACGACAGGTCGGATCTTCCGACAGTCCAAGTTTTAGCATATGATGATTCAGATGACAGTGGCCTGTTAAAAGGCCTGTTAGACAGCGTAGGTCATGCCTGCTATAGTCTAACATTTGTTTGGAGACATTCTTCGAAGGATGTATGAAAGCCTTTGAATGAACCAATCCTGGTAAATTATGCCAGAAGTCTAATGCTCTTCTTGCCGTCCAGGTATTCAGTGTTTGTTTGGCAAAACTTATTGCGATGCCAATTGTAGGTTCTGGTCCGATAGAAACACGTGCGGCACCCTCCCTTGCAAGAGAGTCTGCCTTCTCGTTTCCTTCCATGCCAGAATGGCCAGGGATCCAGACCAGCAATACTTTATTGAGTTCTCCTATTGAGGAGAGTCTTTTTTGGCAGTCTAGTACCAATTTCGACGTTACACGGTTAGAGCTAAGTGCTTTCAAAGCCGCTTGGCTGTCCGAGAAAATTTTTATTGTTCTATGTATGAGATTGGCCTGCTCCAATCTCTCCACACATGAAACAATGGCGTAAATTTCCGCCTGAAATACGGTTGCATAGGATCCTAGAGCGGTTGAGATTTCTGTCCTAGGTCTGCGCCCGTATACACCTGCACCAGAGCCTGAGGGTGTTTTTGAACCGTCTGTATACCAACAGCTGTCTGCTCTCAATAGTTCATCCTTACGGAGAACCCATTCATCTCTATTTGGAATTAGGACGGTATAAGGCAGGTCGTAGTTTACTGTTGGAGGCATTATGTCAGAGGTCATTCCCAGAATACTGTGACTTTCAGTGTCCACTAGCATTCTGCTTCGTTCTGTATAAGCCTGATTTGTGCATTTAGAAATATGCGCAATTCTGTATGTTGTCCATCTAGCCTCTCTCTCCAAAAATATATGGAGAGGAGGTAGGTCCAGAAGGATTTCCATGGCTGCTGACGGTGTGGAGCTGAAAGCACCAGTAATTGCCAGGCAAGCCTGTCTCTGTAAACCAGAGAGCTTTGCTTGGGCCGTTCGCTGTAAAGCTTTTGGCCACCAGGCAATAGCTCCATATGTGATCATTGGTCTAACGATCATCACATATATCCAATAGATTTGTTTGGGTCCCATGCCCCAAGATTTACCACAGATCCTACGACATGTCCACAAGGATAGTCTGGCCTTATGGATAACTTTTTCCAAGTGAGCGTTCCAAGTAAGTTTCATATCTAGGATAATCCCCAAATATTTTACTTCCGCTGCAAATGGAATAACCTCACCATTGTAGGAAAGTAGTGGAAGATCCTCCAACTTTCTTTTCCTAGTGAAGGGAACTATTACAGTTTTACCAGGGTTAACAGACATCTGTTCCCTCTGACACCAACTGTGGACATCGTCCAACGTCTTTTGGAGGATATTATAAGCTACCCTTCCTGACTTGGTCCTTGCCAAAATGACAAGGTCGTCTGCATACGCTTGCAGTTCTACCCCTCTTCTTTCGAGAGCGCTAAGCAAGTTATCCATCAAGAGTGACCATAGTAGGGGAGATAGTACTCCGCCTTGTGGGCAGCCCCTGGAAACCTTACATGCCATGTTTACATGCGAGACTCTTGATCGCAAAAGACAGTTATTACTTGTCAACCGTAAGGACACGCTGAGCTATATAGCAAGCGCCAAGCTAAGAACTTGTACAAACTGGTGCATGGGACAAAGGTGCTGGACTGGGTGCTATGAGAAAGCATGAGCAAAAATACAATAATCCATTAGGCTGCAGTGTATCGGAGACTTGTCAGATGGGCTCGGGAAAAAAAACGGCCTATGAATGACACATTTAGTAAGATGTTAGTGGATACTTGGTAGTAGAGTATTTATAAGCTAGTAACGCTATAACTAGGACCAAAATCACTTGTTTAAGTTTTATGAAGCAATTTGAATATCAAAATTCATAAAACTGTGTTCAAAGTAATAAAAATACACTCTTGTTTGCGTCTTGGAAGGGGCTGGAAAACAATATGCTTTTACCACATCTATAAAATAATAAACCACTTTTCCCTTCTTTTTTGAAGTATTCTCTTTACTTACCGCAACATTTATCTCACTAATTTTGCGTACCTACATATATTATATTATAGAGACATAACGTTCCTCCGGCTTATATTCGACGCAACTCCCAAAACTCCCAAGTTCTTGCCGTTTCACGAGTTCAGTTCAACTTTGAGTCGCTCTCTGAAAACAGCTCCGAAACAGGATCGGTTCCAGCTTAACAATACTTGAAAAAAAAAACTTT
Source organism: Lochmaea capreae (assembly GCA_949126875.1). Lineage (NCBI taxonomy): Eukaryota > Metazoa > Arthropoda > Insecta > Coleoptera > Chrysomelidae > Lochmaea > Lochmaea capreae. The sequence continues at coordinate 6,531,606 of OX421411.1, forward strand.
TGAAAGTTTTTAAAACTTGAAAAATGAGCGCAAAAATTGTATTTTTCGGCGGAGTTTTTTTATACTTTGTGGCAACTGCTTTGGCTTTACAGTGCTACCAATGCGGGATGTATAACGAAGGAGTTGGGTCTATAACTCCTTGTTTGAACGAAACTCTTATGAAGCTGATTGAGTGTCCCAAGAAGGATCATAAGTTCTGTATTGTAAGTTTTTTTTTAAAGAATATTTTCCATTGGAGGAATTATTTGAAAAAATTATGTGGTTTTTTCCATGAGCCTTTCGTTAACGAACTATAGGGCTCTAAAGTTGGGAATTGGAAATGTTTTTTTAATCATAATTATTACATGGCTTATTGGAAAATTGTAAAATCTCAACCGTTTATAAATACCATAATTGCACACTTTTTAGCGTCTACGCTACACTTGTGTACTCAGGTACAAACTAAGTTCAATGGTTGATGTTCAAATTTTTTGTTGAATATTTTTTTTTTCAGTTAAAATTAATATATTAATTTTTTTTAAATTTTTCAAGAAAAAAATGCCTTTTGTGTCATGTCGTTAAAATTTCGCGCTGCACAACTATTGGCGCGTTTATTTTGAATATACGATTACAGAAAGCGTCCTGTAATATTGGACGAACATTAATTTATCAAAATTAAAAATTACAATATCCTGAAAAATGGATTCAGTCCATTAACAGATTTAAAAAACTGGTAACCAAATAATTAACGATTAAAAAAGGTACAACCAATTTAAAAAAATTACAACAAATGTCCAATGGTTTAAGCATTTAATTTAAACTATAATAATAGTAAATATTGTCAATTATACTTCAAATTTTATTGAATAATTATTATTGTACAAATTAAACAATTGAAAATTGATTTTTCCTATTGCCAACGTCTAAAAATTAGAAAATCCCTTATTGCTAAATAGAGAATAGAAAACCCTTCTAAACACGTTACACCTTTTCATTTAAAATACTTTTACAGGTAGCTATTACCATGTAGTGCCCCTCTTATAATGTATTAGGTCATTCACGAAATAGTTTAATTCATCTTTTTATATTTATGTCTATCAATAATTATATATAAACATCAGTAAGCTTAAATAAATATGTATATATACGGGGTTGGGATAAAGTATGGAACCAAGTAAATTTATTTTAAACGAAAAGAACGATATTTATGAAAATTTGCAGGTAAGTGCAATAAAACAAAATGCATCTGATGTACATTTTTTTGTTAATAATATACTTCCCGTTTAACCGGAAATGACATCAACTTGTTTAATTTAAATGGGATACCCTATATATTTTTACAGATTTTGAAAGAGCCTGTTATTTTGAATTCATACATACTGAGTTTAGTGTAAAAAAATTTGTAAAAACGAGGAATATAGCACTTTAATCAACCTCCTTTTAGATAAACTAATTGATGTTGTTTGTATGCATAGTAATAAATGAACGAGTACTGTTTAGTACGTCTTTTGTTCTCCAAGTGTCAAATTCTAATTGACGGAAATAAATTTTACAATTTAGAATGGTTCAATTAAGTGAAAAAGAGCGTATTGAAATTTTAATGATGATCGGTTATGGTGATCGTGTTAGAACTCATGAGGGAGTGTGTCATATCTTCAATAATTTGCATCCGGAGAGAAATCCTATATCATGCTCAACAGTAACTAAAACATTACAACGTTTTAATACAACTGGTATGGTAAAAAATTTGCTAAAACCTGGAAGACCGCGGACTACAACGAACGAAACTTAAACAAAATATTGCAATCGATTTAGAAGAATCACCTCAAACTTCCACCACAAATTTGGCACTAAACCATGGTATCAGTCGACGTTCTGTAGGAAAGATATTAAAAAGTGAAAAGTATCATCCGTATAAGGTACAGTTGGTTCAAGAATTGTCAGACGATGATTTTGACCGACGCCTGGAATTTTGCGAACGGCTAATGGATATCTGTAATGTCGACGACAATTTTGCTTCTACCAGTTTTTTCCGATGAGGCAACTTTTTGTTTAAATGGAACAATTAATCGCCATAACTCAAGGTATTGGTCAAATGAGAATCCTCATTGGATTCATGAAGCACATACCCAGCATTCACAGAAGTTAAATGTTTGGATGGGAATTGTCGAAAATAGGCTTATAGGCCCATTTTTTATCGACGGAAACTTGTATGGTGACAAGTATTTGGATCTACTAAATAACGAAATTATTCCTGCACATCAACAGAATGGGCAATTACCACAAAATGTTTGGTTTCAACAAGATGGAGCACCTTCCCACTATGATAGACGGGTTAGGGATTTTCTGGATGCGAATTTTCCAAATCGATGGATTGGGCGTAGAGGATTCATAGAGTGGCCGGCTCGTTCTCCGGATCTTAGCCCATTAGATTTTTTTCTTTGGGGTTATCTAAAATCACGTGTTTACGTTAGACGACCAACAAACTTACAGGAATTGAGACAAATAATTATTGATGAATGTGAACTAATACTTGGAGTTCTCTTGAAAAGAGTGACTCAAGCATTTGTTAATAGGTTGGCATATTGTCAGCAAAAGAACGGCGAGCATTTTGAACATTTGAAGTAATTTTGTTTCTCATTATTCTAAAATAATGAAATGTACACCTATTGTACAACTAACAGTGAGTTATTCCTCGTTTTTACAATTTTTTTTACAGTAAACTCAGTATGTATGAGAATTAAAAATAACAAGCTCTTTCAAAATCTGTAAAAATATATAGGGTGTCCCATTTAAATTAAAGAAGTTGATGGCATTTCCGGTTAAACCGGAAGTATATTATTAACAAAAAAATGTACATCAGATGCATTTTGTTCCATTGCACTTACCTGCAAATTTTCATAAATATCGTTCTTTTCGTTTAAAAGATATTTACTTGGTTCCATACTTTATCCCAACCCTGTATAAACAAATATATTGAAACCATAAGTGTTTTTAATCAACAACAACCGGAACCATTACAACCTTAATTTGATTTAAATTCCTAGTTACTTTAGAAACTCACTGTATATTACGTACCAGGGTTGTCTTAAAAGTTTTGGCGCCTGTAAACTAACATCAAATGTCAAAGTTAATTGTCATGTTGAGTTAACTTAAGTTTCATTTAAAGCTGAATACTTTGAAAAATAATGTTGTTTGAAAGTTATTTGCTGTTTTTTTTTCTAGTTTTATAAAGTGAAAAAATAACCCTTGTACAATTACGACCCAGGGCAAAATTTCATTGAAAACGCCAATTTCCAGAAAAATTTGTTTTTTTGTAAGTTGGCTCACTATACAAATGATACCAATTTTAAAATTCTCGTTTCGTAAAATTTTCTTCATCATATTTCGCATCCACAGTTTTCCATTTGCTGCTGGTAAAATAACCATCTAGCAATTCTCGTTTATGTCAATTTTTTAATCAAACGAATGTTGCGGAACTAATGCACCAAAAATCCTTATTAGATACTACCCAGAATACTCCTGGGAAATTCTTAGGAAATTGGCTTTGTTTAAATGAAATCCGCTGATGTGAGTACTGAAATATAGTAATCGTGTCTCGATTGCTTCAATAAAAAACCTTTATTTTTCTATATTCGGTATTAACTTTACAGTGACACTGGTATAACTTATACGTTCATCGCATAACGAATAGGATTACTTTGAACTGTCACTATTTCACACATTATAACAGTTTATCAATCCAACTGGTTAGTGATGCATTTTTCCTACTTCTTGAATTGCCCGTAGCTAGAATTTTTATATATTCCCAAAGAGCTCTATAAATTCTTCAAACTGAATAATTTTAAGTATAGGTAAGATTAGGTTTGTCTACAACGTGCCCACGGATGGGGTATCAATAGGTGAAAAACTGGCTATAAAATGGACGACGGGTTTTGAAAAACTTGAATTTGATTTCATTATATGGGGTTTCAGAACAAGCAAAACTTTTTATCAAGAATGATATTTTTCACTAAAACTAATATTTAAACATTTTTCACCTATAGGCCTGTATACGGCCTACCACTGCGACTCGCAAGAGAGAAAAAAATATCTATCTCAAAATATATCTTTAAATATGATCTAGAACCTTGTGCTAATAAACTAAAGTGGCAAAATAATTTAATGCATTCGATCCAACATTGTTGTGTACCAATCCAAGTCGACAAAATACAATATGTTGTCGACTACAAACAAGCTTTCGAAAGTTTAATTAGAAGCAAACTTAGTAGAGAAGTGCAAGCCGTGAATTAATCAGTTTATTGGTTTTGATGACAATGGAAAAATCGGAGGCAGTGGTGACATAATCTAAAAGGTTATATAAATCCTTTTAACATCGAATCTGGAGTAGACAAGGAGATGCATTGTCTACAACCCTATTCAATGTATTCAGGACTTGGGATACTAGGGAACAATCATAAATAAATGATAGCATATGCCGATGATATAGCTATAGTTACAAAAGATGAATAAAGAATGACAGAGGCAGTTATTGAACTTGATAAAGAAGTAAAAAGGGGTCTGAAAATAAATAAAACCAAAACGAAGTATATGACCTGCAAAAAACCTCAGTATATCACAATCATTTTTGAAAAAATTATACATTCCAAATACCTTGGACTTGCAATCAACAGAGCAAACGGGAGAAGTGAGGAGATCTAAGTAGCAGAAGCTCAAGTAAAAATAAAAATACCAGGATAATAATATAAAAAAAGCTTCCATTAGGACAATAGTTAGATAGGAAAGTTAAACAATGTGACTAACAAAGAATGACGAGTGGTTTTTGGAAAAAAACATTTGAAGATAGATATTGGATCCTAAAGAGGTTCAATACAATTCATTCATTCATTCGATTGGGTTGTGCTCAACAGGCACAGGCACTTGAACTGAAACTTTTTCCCATTCCTGAAGCTTTGTGTCTTCTATGTAAGCCACTAGTTTGACTGGAGGGATTTTCAGTAGTTGTAATGGTTGTATCATTTCCTCTCCAAAAATCTTCCGTCCATGTAAGTTATCGCAGAAGCAGAGTATGTGAGTAGGTGGTTCATCATAGAGTTCACGTTTTCTGCCGGACTGCGATCATAACAAAGATACAATTATTTATACGGATGGTTCTAAGGATGAATATGGAACAGGTTCTGCATTTTTTGTCGCTAATAATAATAATATAGTTGAACATATCCGGAACAAAAACTTGTGCTCAGTTTTCACTGCAGAAGCAACGGCAATTGAAAAGGCACTCATTTGGTGCCTGGAGCGATCAGTGCCAGGTGCAGTTTTAATTAGCGACTGCGAGTCTGTTATAGAGGCTTTAAATAGCTCACCAACAAAACATTTTAAAAATGAAATAATATTCAGTATAAAAAAACTGCTTGTTCACTTCTACACCAAAAATGTAAAAATACAATTTATTTGGACAAAGGCACATGTTGGTGTTATAGACAATAAAGGGTAGATAACGAAGCGAAGAAAGCTTGCAGAATTGACAATATCAATGTATTGCTAGTACCATTTCACGATGTTACTAACGAATGTGAAAAATTCCTTCGAAAGGAATGGAAAACGGTCTATAAGAAAGCGGCAACAGGTTCTAATAATCATTACTTCAAAATTCATCAGACTTTACCCAATATTATTCCACATTACTCTCTCCCTTATGTGAGCAAAGCTTACACTTGCATTATATCCAGATTAAAATTAAACCATGGTCGATTCCCGGCTCATCTTCATAAAATTGGTGTGGTGGGATCTCCCTATTGCACTTATTGAGATAGCAAATACAAACCATTTATTTTTTGGTTGTAAAAATAATAGACAGGCGACAGACCTTTTCCTACAAGATCTACTACAATATAATATACAACTACCAACTTGTATCACATTTCTGTTAGGTACAGGAAATAAGAATATTTTTGACTTAATAGTTAAATTTGTCAAGACAACTAATATTGATATTTGATATACCTAGGTATAGATTAAATGCTTTAACGTGCAGCTGTGTCTAAGTCAGGAGGTTAAGTATCTGGGTTTAATTCTGGATGCAAAACTAACCTGGAACTCACACCTTCATGATAAAACTAATAAAGGGAAAATGGCCCTAATGGCTGCCAAACGGGCGATAGGGAACACTTGGGGACTAAATCCACGGATTGTACACTGGCTGTACACAACTGTGGTAAGACCCATGGTTACCTATGGCGCCTTAGTTTGGTGGCTAAAAAACAGATCAGAAGAAAGCTGAATTGGAGCTGTCAAAACTTCAGAGGCTTGCCTGTCTGTGCATAACGGGTTCCATGAGAAGCAGCCCGACTGCGGCAATGGAAGCAATTCTCAATCTTCCGCCTCTTGCTCTGCATGTTAAGGCGGAAGCGAGGATGGCTGCATACAGACTGGAGTGCAATGGGAACTGGCATGAAAGAACCAACACCCACTGTCACTCAAGAATCACAGAAGTTATCACAAACTCACTCCTTAAAATGAGAAGTGACAACATGTTGGCAAGATGCAACGACACCCAACCATACCAAATCCAGCTAAACTGGGACGGGTTGGAAGAAAGCAGTCAGGAAGGAACGTTGATGTGGTACACTGACGGATCAAAGACCGACATTGGAACAGGTGCTGGAGTTCATGGTGCTAGACCCAGGTGCAATTTTCATGCACCGTTGGGGAATCTTGCTTCTGTATTCCAGGCAGAAATCTATGCTATCGATATGTGTTTCCAACTGAATATTGAAAGGGGTTACAGGGGTCAAAAGATCCTAATACTCTCTGATAGTCAGGCAGCATTAAAAGCTTTAGCATGTCCTCAGATCAGATCTAGACTGGTCTGGGATTGTCTACAGAAACTTAAAACCCTGGCTAACCATAATAGAGTTACTCTTAAGTGGGTCCCAGGGCATAAGGGCATTGTAGGAAATGAAAAGGCGGACAACCTAGCAAAGCTGGGGTCCGAGACAGCATTCACTAGTCCTGAGCCAGTATTTGGGAAATCCAAAACTGCTGCACGTGGTTGTATATCTCGGTGGACTCAAACTAAACACCAGTCGTACTGGAGACACGTGCCAAAACAGGAACACAGCAAACTCCTGGTTAAAAAACCCTCGGAGAAGCTGACCAATGATATACTAAACTTTAGCAGGGCCCAAATAAGGATAGTGACGGGTTTACTCACCGGTCACTGTACTCTAAGGAAGCACATGCATACAATCGGCATATATAGGGAGGAACCTATCTGTCGGTTGTGCATGGATGAGGGGGAAACAGCCTCTCACATTATCTTTGATTGTGAAGCACTATCTCACTGGAGATATAGACTCCTAGGACTGGAATTTCCAAGGGAGAATTTCTTCAAGAAGAACCTAGTGAAAAGTCTGCTGAGCCTGATAAGGGCTGCTGGTCTCTTCACATAAACGGCACAACCAAGAGCACAAAAAGCCTTAAGGCTGAGGTGCCGAGGACATCAATCCTTTGACTGGTGTGCTGATCCAATCAATCAATCAAATGCTCATATCAGATAGTATGTGGCAAATAGTGAGAGTTGATGCCATTGCTACCAACACACACAAACACATACAGTTTTTTACAAGTCTATACCAAGTTGTTGGAATACTGATACTAAAAACGTTCAAGACAATGATTATACCACTAAGAAATTTGGAAGTAAAAGAGACTATCGAAGGAGATACTGTAACTACATAAAGTTTCAAGGAATACGACGGTACAAGGTTCTGGTAGTTTCTGTGGGTCAATTCCATTAATTACTATTTACTTGTTTGTCTCTAGAGAATTTTATAACTCCCCTCATTATAATACATAAATAACTGTTTAATTAGCAAACATGAGCAATGAAATTTCAATTATCAATAATAAATTGTTATTATAGGGTTCTATATCTACTGAAAATTTAATTCAGAAATAAATGTATTTTAAATGAATTCGCAATTTCAATATTTTCATGAAATAATTATAGCTCAGCCTGATAATGTCTTTATAATAGACTGCGTCATTTCGTACTGTAATTACAATGAAATAATTTAAATAGCGAATGTAATCGATATGGGAAATGATGATATACACTGGCGAGCAAAAAATTGAGGTCACCTTAAAATTTTCATGTTCTTTAAAATTTTTCAGATCGTATTCGCAAACTGTATATAGCATGTGCTTTTGTAAGCTGAATGTGATACTCTATACTAAAGAAAAATGCAGTTTTTTCTTGGATTTCATGATTTATTCTGAAAAAGTAACAAATTAACATTTTGGACGAAAGTGGACATTTTGTTGTTAGGGAAAATATGGAACGAACAAAATGAAAAAACTTTACGTGTATTCCCTCCTCTTGCTTGAAGTCGGCGCGGCAGATTTTGAATTAAGTTGCGGATCACATTCTGGTCGATGTTATCCCATTCCTGCAACAGCAATCTTCCCAGCTCCTGGACAGTTCCTGGTGCTGGTGTGTGTCTGCGGATCAGTCGTCCCAACTCGTTCCAGAAATGTTCTATGGGATTCATGTCTGGGCTGCGGTCAAACCGCCTAATTTCTACCTCATCCTGATACTCCCTGACATTTCCGGTTGTATGTGGTCTCGTATTATCTTGCATAAAAATGCCACGTTCCCCCATTGTCCCCATGAAAGGCAAAACATGGTCTTCTAGCACCTCCGTAATGTACTTGTGAGAGGTTAGGGAGCCATTTTCTATGAAGACCAACTCTGTACGAGCTTGTGCAGTGATTCCCGCCGAAACCATAACTGACCCACCGCCAAATGGAAGACGCTCGTTAATGCAAACTTCAGCGTATGTTTCCCCAGGTCTTCTCCACACTCGTCGACGTCCATCTGACCCAGTGAGGCAAAAACGCGACTCATCTGAGAACAGTACCCCGCTCCAGTCATCATAATTCCAACGAACGTGATCTCTGGTAAATGTCAATCTTGCAGTCCGATGCTGGCGTTGCAATGGGGGACCTGTAGCCATTCTTCTGTATGACAGTCCAGCAGCATGAAGTCTTGATCTAACGGTCCATTCACTAACGTTAACATTTCTCAATTCTTCCAACTGATTTCGCAGTGAAACCGCAGTAGCTGTCCTATTCCGCAAACTTGTGGACACCAAAAAACGGTCATCTCGTTGAGTGGTAACTCTTTTTCGCCCAGACCCTGGTTTTCAAGTGATCAGGCCAGTTTCCAGAAAGCGCTGGTACACCCTTTGCACACCACAAAGACTAGCACCAACAATTCTTGCAGTTTCACTTTGTCCCCGTCCATCTTGTAACAGCTCAACAATTCTTGCCACAACAATTGGATCTAAAGGCATTATGAACCTGTTAAATCACTACACTTTGCAATCGTTAGGTTTTGCACAAAGAATCAACAGTAAACTGGAAAACGGGCAAGGGAAAGGTGAATGTTCAATTAGCGCAAAGGCACATTTTTCATAAAAGTCGTACTCCAATAAATCGATTGCGATGACCTAACTTTTAGTTCGCATATTTTCCGGATCTCATTTTTGCTTCTGTCAACTGTATTCCGGAGCTTCACTAGTTGTGCTTGTACCAGACACAAAAACGAATGTGTAACGCACCTTTGTTGTAAGTGGGTACAATGTATATGAATTACTACAAAAATTACATAAAAAGTACCTAACCTTCGTCCAGCGGATGTTAATAATTCAAGAGTTTTTTGTAAAATTCAAAATAAATAATTTTTATACTGTAAACATAAATAATATTGATTTAGAATTAGTAGATTCATTTAAGTATTTAGGAATTTTTATCGATAACAAATTAAAATTTCAAAATTATTATGATTATATAATTTCAAAAATATCTAAAAAAATTAACTATTTAAGAAGAATCGGTCAACACTTAAGTTTTTTCTCAAAAAAACAATTTTTGTACTGCTCTACCATTTTATTTACTGCAAATAGAGAACATTTTGAAAAATTACAAGTTTTACAGAATAAGGCAATGAGAATAATTCTAAATGCAGATAAATATAAAAAAATTGAATTTATGTTGAAAAAATTAAAGTGGTTAAATGCAAAAGACCTTATTTTTTATTATGTTTACATTTTTTTATATAAAATTCAAAACAATTTACTTCCTGAACATTTGAAAGATAATTTTGAATTTCATGATCATTAATATACACGTTGACAACTAGACAATCAATAATATTTTGAAGTTTAAGACTACAAAACTTTGTTGTCAAATTTTATTAAGGTCCATTCATAGTAGATCACACCTCTGGTAAAATGTGAAATGAAATATTTTATTTTATGACATTCTAACGATATGTACTCCACTAGAAATGGAATCCAGTGAAGTGCACGTTCCAGGAACGTTTTTGATTGAGATAGCGCTTCTTTTCGCTTATTTTGGAAATTTTGTTAATAAAACGCGTTTGTTGTTACTTTTTTGGGTATTATTTTTTTTGTTTTCAAAATATGTATAACTCAGTTTGGTGATTTTGTGTATTGAAGTGTGTATCGATTAACAACTATTCCAAAGATAAATCATAAGAAAACCTGGATAAAAACTTATGATGCTATCCTGATAACGCAGGTAATTGATTATTAGAAATTTCTCTTCCTAACATTGGTAACCAAATTTGACTAAATTCGGCTGAAATACTAGCTACACATTTATCTGCATTCAGTTGTATTAAAGCACTTTCTTTAATTTTCGTCTTTTATTATTGGGCTCTTTCAATATTATTTTTGTCGAATCCCATTGAATTTTATGCCTCTCTTCCCAAGCATGTTTGCCATTAATGAAAGTAAAACAGGAAGGAAAGAAACCTGTACTTAATAGTAGGTACTTAGCTTAGACGAAGAGGTCTGGCAGAAACAGAGGAAGCGAAAGATGCCTTGTAGTTGACGTTAGAGATGTCTTGAAATTGAAGTTAGAGCTGTCCTGAAATCGAAGTTAAAGCTGTCTTATTATTGAAGTTAGAGCTGCCTTGAAATTGAAGTTAGAGCTGTCTGGAAATTGAAGTTAGAGCTGTCTTGAAATTGTAATCTGGCAGTGTAACGGTATCCTAGCGGCTGTACTTACCACAGCAATTGAAGGTAAAACTTGAGATAAAATTGGAGAGACGATAAGGTATGTCTTTCCAGTAAGACTGTCGGTAACGGAAAGAAAGGGCGATGGTTTTCAAAATGGAATCGTCCGTTGGCATATTATGCCAATTGTCTTAACGGTCAACGAAAGTAGAAGAATTTAAGATCACAGAACTATAATTATTGGGAGTGGTTACTATGGAATTTATTTTGTAACATCGAAACAGGTCGATAGACATGTTACAATACATAACAACTAACGTACGCTATCCTGGGTGACTGCCTATTCTTGGACCGTCGCAAGATTAATTCGCTTACATTCTTGATACCAACAATAAATTGTCGTCTAAAATGGTGCTTTATTACCGAAAACAGAAACAACCAATATGTCCATCACGGATACCGTAAGATCTATAGAGTTGAGACCCCAAAATGGATCACATAAAAGTCTAGCACGCTCGTTTTTCTGGGATGTATGGATCCAGCTTCAAAATTTAGAGTCGGATGTCGCGCCCCCTAAAACGAGTTTTGACATTTTTTAAAAAAAGGAATCTGTCCAACCCGATAATCATGTGAAGAATATTTGAGATGGTCTATGCCGCGACCTGAGTGTACCTCAAAACATTAAGACATTGAGAATGCCAAATTCGATATGTCTCATCAAGAAAATTGTCTCTTTTAATTTCGAAAAATAAATCAATAAATATCACCTCGGTTAATAAAAATCCCGAATTAACTCGACGGTTTGTTAATTCTAAATAGAAAAATTTATGGGTTAAGGTGAAGGCCGCCGATTCGGATGTGTTCGTGATTGGAAATTGGCAAAGCTTCCAAAACTACAAAATTATTGCCGCATTTAATTTATAATTTTCGTCATACATTGCAAATATCTTCCGGCTGACGGAAGTGCTATCGATTTTTACGACAACAAAAATATCCCAATGGCGCAGTCGGAAGGAAAATCCTATTAAAAAACTCGATATTTTACATGCGTTTGATTTAGAGATTTTGCTGTTAACGAAAAGTGGAAATGTATAGTTACAGTCTAATTAAAGGTTTTCGAAATGTATGTATGACCGAAAGTTGCGAGGGAGGTTTTTTTTAATAATTTACAAATGAAAAAAATTATTTCCGAAACTAATAAACTTGAAATTGAAAAAAATAGAGGAAAGCGTGATTTATTTATAAATTACAAGAAAGCTTATGACTATGCTCTTAAAATAACATGTCGACAAACTAATTCTAACATATTTTCTAGTAAAAATGTAAATATGAGGGTTGTGTTTTAAGTGTTGCATATAACAACATGGTTGACGCCCGACAAATGTCAAAGTTAACTGTCAAGTTAATTAAATTAACGCCAAAATTTCAGACCGCTTCGTTTAAAGCTGTACTTAAACTGAATTTTGAACGTTGTTATTCGTCCTCAAAAAACAATTGAGTTTTCAAAGCAAGAAAATATCGAATTGTTGTACCAGCCTCTATACAGTCCCGACCTAAGTCCTAACTTTTCCAAAAATCAATACTTTACTGCGTGGTCAAAGGTTTCAGTCCCCAGAAGATCGCTTTCAAAAACTCTATTTTGAATGTAACACATGGGTCCCGGTCCTAACAAAGAAAACACGCTTTTTTTCGTTCGAAATTAGTTTTATTCATCAACCTAATTTCCATCAAGAGCAACGCAATCATTCCAGCGCCGCTGTAACATTTCAATACCACTTTTGTAGAACGATTGCACCACGTACATCCCAAAATATCGAGCCTATAACCTTTCCAGCTGATTTTTGTGCTTTCGGGCGCTGTGGACGAGGTTCTCCAGTTGCTGTCCACTCAGAAGACGGTCGTTTGATTCCGGAGTGAAGTGATGGATCCATGTTTCATCCATTCTCACATATCGACGCAAAAATTTCGGTTTGTTACGTTTAAACACGGTCAAACACCGCTCAGAAGCATCAACTCGTTCTTGTTTTTGGTCAACAGTGAGCAAACACGGCACCCTCTTTGAACAGAGCTTTTTCATAGTCAATTACTCATGAAACATAAAGCCAACACGTTCTTTTGATATCTTTACGCAACGCAACTTCACTTTTCGATGATTCAAAACGATTTTGTGTATTTTTTTGGTGTTACTTTGAAAAACAATAGTGTCTAAAAGTTATCTACTGTTTTTTTCTAGCTCTATATGCAAAATATAAAACCCTGTACGTCACTGTCTTTTTTCAACTTCTCCAATCTGTAAATTTGTTTTCTGGTTTGCAATCTTTCAAGTTCCCCGAAAAATTTGTCGAGTTATAAGCTTCCAAAAAACATGATAGATAACATATTCATCGTATGAAAGTTTTTTATTTCATCTGTTTTAATTCCCGAATCAATGTTTCCATACATTTTGGAAATATTTCAATGGATTTTCTGTAAAAACTCTCGCCTCCAGTTATATTTAAATTAAAATTTCCTATGTACGCTTCTGGCGGTCTTTAATGTTGCAGGAAATAGTTGATGTGAAAATAAAGTGATTTGGACAGTTTGCCATTTTCATTTTGGTTAGATAGGTACTTAATTCTAGACGGAAATTTCATGAATTTTAAGTATTTTAAATTTTGACGTGCATGACAAGTATAATATAATACTATTCCCGAAGAAAAACCAATAATTTTTATTTATTTATTCATATTTCCACCAGAAAAGCTTTTCAAAATGTCAAATGTATACTGAATGTGTCTACATGTCTGATGTACATTTTGGAATAACATCGAACCAAGTTTTTAACTCTGTTCGTATCGGAGGATGAAGAAATTTAATTAACACAATAATGTAAAGGCATGACATAAATAACTATTATCTAATTTTGACATATACAGTGACATTTTTCAAAACTGACTTCCGTTAGCAACCGTCACATTTTTCGTAACCAGTTACATAATGAAAAATATTATGGAACTGGTGATAAAAAATTAATTTTATCATCAGTTAATGAAAACAAGAGAGAAAAGAAGAAAGTTTTATGTCATATTATAGAAAAATAACAACAACTAGAGCTGAAGAGAACTACTAACAATAAGAACAACTAGAACAATTTACCTTTTATCTTATGCATTATTTGCTATTTTCGATTTAAATTTAATATTAGTGGTAAAATAATAAAGAAAAGTCTGAAATTATTGTATAAAATAAAAGTATTGTCTTGTGTAATATTGGTTGCATAGCTTGTAGGAATCAAAAAGTGCTGTTTTCAGAAAAATTAATTAAAAATTGTTAAAAACCACATACTTAAAATAAATTAAATAGCCCTTAGGACTAAAGGAGCTACTAGTCTCTGAGACGTTCCTCAGGAACTACATACATACATACATACAAGTGGTATAATTTATGATCAATCTTCTTGTTACACCCTGTATTAATATTAGCCTAAACCTGAAACATTGGATGCTTTGATAAAAAACACACAAGTTTTTCAGGATGTTTATTAAAATTAATTTCATTTCACAAAATATACTGGCTGTATCACGATAAGCATACAACATCTATACATGGTGTCCCAAAAGCTTCAGAGAAGATAGAGAGAATAAAATAATTAACGTACTGTAATTATTTCTAGTCTCTCCCAAGTTTTTGGTACGAAGTCCTGGAAAGTACACCCCATATATTGGAAACTACCTACACGATTTTTATGATTACTGGTATGTACGGGTTATGGCGGATTCATAGAACTTCCTGGAACGCATCTGATGCGATAATTACAGTGAAGCAGTGTCTAGCGCGGTTATTTCTTGGATGGGTTACCCTTGGAAAACACCGTCGTAGAGCCCGTAATATACAGGGTGCTTCATTAAAAATAACCGTGTCAAAATATTTTTTATGGATTCAGCGTAACTTGTGACCCATATATTCCAATTTCCATAAAATTTATGTAAGTTGTCTCAAAACATGGTTAATATTAATATCTTTCAAGATTTCTCAAAAAGGGGTAAAGGGGTAAAGGGATAATTATATTTAGCGTTAGTGTTCTATGTGAAACAGTTTCATAACCATATTATTGAAACTCGGTAACTTATACTTAATCTTCTGTTCTTTAATAGGTCTATTGTGGCAGTACCTTGCTCGCACATTACCGTCTTCAGGTGGTACTTGTACCGAAAACACCACGCACTTAAATACCACGTTTAAATTTCCAAAACTAACACCCAAATAGTTCGTGGTATTGGTATTATTTTTCGTGCAATGAATTTCTTCAATTTTCGATCTAAATTTCTCGTCTGCCTTATCTTCTATACAATTTTCCGGTAATACAGCCAAGCAGAGCAAAGTTTGATTTTCCGAATTGGATCTCTGGATTTCGAAGCATTCCGAAGTTTCTCCATATCCTTTGTAGATGAGTGTATCGTTTCTGTCAGTTTTTAATCCTATGGAAGTACTGTTGGTTAACTGTTGAAAGCAGTGGATTTTGTAGAAATCGTCTTCGGAGTAGTAGACTTTGACGCAAGTACCGTCACGGGTGGTGGTGAAATGAAAAGTTGCTGAAATGGAAAACAAATTTAAGCAAAAACAAATTTTGGTTCAAATACTGAAGCTTTTTTAATAAAATTAAGTTAAATTCATGAATACGAGGGTTGTATTGCATCCTTTGGAACCAATTCGGGAAGCAGTTATTCGATTCGTTTGTTGGTTTATTCAAAATAGAGTTTTTGAATCCATACAAAAAAATTTCCTCAAAATCGATCCAGCCGTTTATATACAGTGCTATTCAAAAGTCCCCCCCCCCCCTCGTATCTTTTGAACGGCTACACTTACAGTAATAAAATTTGGAGTGTGAAAATAAAGTGTTGTAAACTGCTCTACGAATGGTAACAGGTGACGTAATAGTAATAGATGACGTCACAGTGCCACTCTGGCCGATCATTTTAAATAGGACCTTATGGCAAGTGATATCTCGTTTGAAAGGCATTGACAAAATTAATATGGCTATGTAGCCAATGTCAAAATTTATATGGCTATCTAGCCAATGTCAAAATTAATATGGATATGTAGCCAATGTCAACGCCTTTCAAACGAGATATCACTTGCCATACGGTCCAATTTAAAATTATTGGCCAGAGTGGCACTGTGACGTCATCTATTACTATTACGTCACCTGTTACCATTCGTAGAGAAGTTTACAACACTTTATTTTCACCCTCCAAATTTTATTAATGTAAGTGTAGCCGTTCAAAAGATACGAGGGGGGGGACTTTTGAATAGCACTGTATAATGTAATACATTGCGCACTTGCGAAGCTGGTGCGGGTCGCTAGTTATACATATAAACCTTCCTCTTGAATCACTTTATCTATTGCCGAAAACTTCATTAGAATCCGTTAAGTCGATAAAAAGATCTAAGCAAATAGCCAACGGACTTCATTTTATAATATATTTTTACACCTTGGGGTTGGTTTTAGGGGATTTCTAAGTATCTTCAATTTTTTCTAGTTATTAATATAGCCTAAGTTACTCAGTGATAATCTGACTTTCTAACGGCGAAAGAATTTTTGAAATCGGTCCAGTAGTGTATTCGTTACATATACAAATAAAAAAAAACACAAAAATGCAAATATACAAAAATAAAAAAAAATAAAAAAATACAGAATATAAAAATACAAATCTTTCCTCTTTATAATATTAGTATAGATGTAAATGGTACTTAAGAAAATGTGTCAGGCATTTTTTGCAGTTTTTAACTTCAAAATATTTTCATCGATTGTCTGTATTAGAAATTGAGACAATGAAAATGAAAATATTCAAACACAATTATGATTTAATTCCTAACATATTCAATAATGAATGATAAAGTTCAGGGAATACCAGGATTGCGTTGAAAGATTCGAACCATATTGTGTGGACGTCCCTTGGTCCTGGGTGCCCATTTATGTTTAATAAAACTCTCTGGTACACTGGGAAACTGTACTTATATTTATTGATTACTATACATAACTTAAAGATTATAATACTATTAATATTAACTTAATATCAACTAAATCATAATAAGAATTAATTATGCAATCAGAATCAAGTAAGAATGAATCCCAACCAATATAATACCACTTATATATTTTACTTCAAGTTTAAACTGATGTAATATTATTGTGATTTATTGTCTTGTAACCTTAATAAATCACATACTGCTTATTCAGCGTTGAACTTGACTTTATCACGTTTTTGATAATTTGTATAATTTCGAATGTATTTATTTCTTAATCTGGCTCATGCCTAAAGGACATTACAATATAACCAACACTAAAAAGAGTTATATAGGACTAAAAGGAAAAAGGTAATAGACTTTAGTGATGAATCAAAATGAATTTTTTTCTTTTCACGTTTGCTAAAATATAACGATATCTGTTGAAGAAACACTTACAATTTTTAGTTTTTTCTTCACAAAATACTCCATTGAAACCAAACAAAACGGCACAAAAACAAATATACAACCACGTCATGCTAGCGAATTGTAAGAAATATTATACGAATGTTGTGAACTTGTGGATATTATTAGATATTTGACCTAGGAGAACTATTTTTGGATAACATATTTATATTAGGTACCAACGTATAAAATTGAGGATTTTTTTCTTTTATACACTATTTTTTTGTTTTATATAAATCAATTGCAGTATTGAATAATATCATTAATTGTACAGATTTTGAAAATTGTGTCTGTTAATATCCATTGTGATATAATATAAAACCAACCCAAGAAAAAGTAAAATAAAATTTCGTGAAAGCGAGATTTGCACTGAATATAAAGTAGAATTTTAAGGTGAGATAATTTTTTATAAGAAAAAATGGAACGTGCCATTTTACTGAATAACGAACTACGTTAAGAGACCTACAAATAAAATTCCTACTAAGGTTCCTTTTTATATTTTTTATTTCGTTAAATCTTGTAGATCATACCGATTCCGTTTGACTAAGAAGTGTAATTCAATGTCCGTCGGTGCCTATAGCCAGGGGAGTAGTTGTTTCTTCTTATTCCAACGGTCACATAACATGTTTTTTTGTGGTTTATATTGGGCTGCCACTGTTAAAAGATTCGAATTAGTCAACACGCTGTATACAATATGTTTGTCTTAAAATTGAATGACGAATTGCACACAACAATATTTGACATTACTTTTGAAACACGCTGTAGAAAAAATTCCTATATTTCCCGATGCAATCTGAACGTTAATTCCACAATAGTTTATTTTGGATTAAAGCTTTGTTGTGCTAAACATACGCCACTGTCTCTTCACGATATTAGAGAACCTTTTGGAAGAAAACACGTTCAGACTATTACATTGTAACACACGTAAGTAACGTCACTTATTTACTGAAACTGAAAATTAGTTAGGAAGAAGTTGTAGTGGCTATTTTATGTTTCTACTTGAATCTTTTCCATTAAAAGTATTGCCGCAGCTGGTAATTATCTTTTAGGCCAAGCAATGGGTTGATATTTTTGTCAAAAATCCTAGCAGAAAACTGATGGTGCCATAAATATACATATAAGCGCGCTGGTTCGAGGCGTAACTATTATTTGCATTTGGGTATTTTGGCTAATTTAGCCAAGATGCCAGATGTACTATCAGAGACTGATATTGAAGATGGGGCCACCCTCAGATTAATACATTAAAAAGATGCATTTGTTTACATTTAACAGTGAACCCAACTTTATATCACATTCTAAGGTAACTTGCCACAGACTGTATGGCCACTAAACTTCTCCCCAGCCCTAAATATGAGGTAGAGTTACCCCACAGAAAGTACTGGCAAAACCCAAGCAGACTAAAGTTTCCCCGAGGAGAGACCTGGTATACAGACGGGTCAAAGATTGGGGAAGGAATAGGAGCAGGGGTGTATAGTGAGGTGAGGAGCACAAGGTGTTCGTTCTCACTAGGAGTACATGCCTCTGTATTTCAGGCGGAGATTTATGCCATCCTAGAATGTGTCAGAATTAACAAACATAGGATAAACATATTAACTGACAGCCAGGCAGCCCTTGCAACTCTAAATAGCCGAAAGATAACATCCAGACTAGTAGAAGAATGCCAGAAAGAATTGAATGAACTGGCAGACACCAGAAAAGTGAGACTAGTGTGGGTGCCGGGACATAATGATATTTCTGATGAACTCTCGGGAAAAGGTTCAGCAACGACATATGTTGGACCAGAACCAGTTCTTGGGAACACAAAGAAGGTAGCCCGAGAACAAATTCGAAAATGGGTACAACGCCAACAAAGACTACCGTGGAGAAATACTCCAAAGGTACACAGTAAGACCTTCATAGGTGATATATGTGTAAAACGGGCTGAAGAACTACTGAATGCTAGTAGGAACAAGCTATTTAGGTTATCTAACGGGCCATGTCCCGGTAAAGGATAATCTGCATAAAATGGGGCTATGTAACGGGGATCTGAGCTGCAGACTTTGTGGCATGGAGACCGTAACTCATATTTTTCCCGACTGAGAGGCATTGGACTCAAGGAGACAATCTTCGGAGAGGCCTACGTACCGCCTGAAGCATATGGCATGCATCTAGTTGACCTATATAATCTACTCGAGGGTACGGGAATGGTTGGGTGGGCGGAATAAAGGTGGGAGTAGAGTACAATAAGTCAACGGGCTGCAGTACTCCCGGTACTAGAACGGCTTCCAAAAAAAGGTAACTTGCCTACCGACCCTTTGCCGGATGTCTCACTTTTCCTTTGAATTGCAGCAACTGAATTATAGGACACGATAGAAACGTACGAAATAAAAATGTACTTTCAAGAAATTACATAAAAACGATTTTAGAATAATTATCCTAAGTAGTTTATGTAATAAAAATATGTTTTTGTTTGAAACTTTTGAGGTTTAAACGAAACAAATGCGTGTTAATAATTTTGTCTGCCTGAAATATGGCAACACAGAGAAAAAGGCAGAAATCATTTTACTATCAATTTTACCTGATTTTGCTACTAATTTGCAAAAAAAAACAGACGGAAAGTTCCTAACCTCTGTTTTCACCTGTAAGTAAATAGTTCTATTGGCCAGTGGCACTGTCCGACAAGCCGACAGTTTCTCCCCACTCCTTGAAAGTTATGAATGACTTGCGGACTCTTTTTTTAGTATTACTCTAAGGGGCCACCTAATTGGCAGTGTTTATGTAAAAACCAGAGTGGTTCAAGCAAACATTTTCGTAGAAATCTATGGTACTTTTAATTAGTTTTTAGGAGAGGAATAAAGAAAGCGTTTTCAGATTTTTATGCATCAATAGGTAAAAAAAGTGTAATACTATTTTTGCAAGATTGCAAGTATAGTCCAGTAAATAAATACCGAGAAACACCCCAACCTGTTCATCTCATTATTGTCGGACTTTTTTTTTGCAACTTGTAGGTATTCACGGGTAGATTACTCTCTGAAAATATGTCCTCCGCGAAATTTGCGGAAGGGGCTGAAAAATGGCCAATAATCCCCAAAATTGAGTTTTCCGCCGATATCTCCGGAAATATGACACTAGAGAAGTGGGATTTGCTAGAAATAGAGAGCAGTTTATTATCTACAAAAATGATCCTTATCATTTTTGTCAAAAGTTCAACCGTTTTCGAGATAAACGGGCCCAAGCGTACCTTGGATTTCGAGCTGCTGCGCGGCGTCTCCGGGAGCACGCTCCGTGAATGTAGGCATGGGAGGGCGGGCAAATTGGCCCATAACTTGAGTAAAAATGAATCTTTTTTCATGATTCAAAGTGAATATGAAAGGAGGGGCCTGTACCTATAACATCGTGTAACTTTTTCGTTTTTTTATTTTCCAGGAATATTGAAAAAACTGGTCAAACTTTATTTTTCCTGAATATTTGACCGCCCTTATCAATCCGTTCATATTTTTTAAATTAAGCGTAGTTTTACCGTTTTGGATAATGGGACTTTGATAGGTGGTGAATGTATTCCGAAAGAATGAATAAATAATTTTTGTGTATTTTTATAAACAACATGTTTTTCTTGGGACGTTTTTTTTTATTTCCGGAGTTTTCTGAAAATTCTCGTGTCTACCGCAAATTGATAAACAATGATTGGCAATATCGGTCTTTAATGCACACCATTGGAAAGCCTCTTTTCGATGGTTTTTAAAATTTTTGGCTAAACTTTTTAGTTTTCCAGGAAATTTTTGCAAGCCTTTTTTTGCAAGAAATATTGATCCAGGGACAAAAATGATGGGGACCATTTTTGTAGGTAATGAACTGTACTTCATTTCTAGCAAAACCCCACTTCTCTAAGTAGCATATTTCGGGAGATATCGGCCAAAAACTGAATTTTCGGGATCATTGGCCATTTTCCAGCCCCTTCCGCAAATCCCGCGGAGGACATATTTTCAGAGAGTAATCTATACATGAATACCTACAAGCTGCAAAAAAAAGTCCGACAATAATGAGATGAACAGGTTGGTGCCATTATTTACTGGACTAAGTAGTATTTTTTTCAGTTTGATTTATGTTTAATATACCTAGGTATTTCATGAAAAATTTATTTTCTAAGCATTATAAACAATATTACAGAATAAAATAAAAATTGTTGAATAGGTATAACAAAGTGGATGATAAAATTTTTATTAGTCGTATACTTGCTTCATGCCTGCTGTAAATAGTATAATGAATAGCAAATGCATCAACTATTGCAGTATTCTTATCAGTGTTATTTATACGTTTTTTTGGAGGCACCCTTAACTTTGATAACTCATCACGTCCTCTGAAATAGTATTCACAGTTCTTTGCAGTTTTTTAGTAACTCTTAAATTAAAGAATCGAAAAATTAAATGAACAAATTGAATTTCTCAAAACATAACCTCAAATCCAGAATAGACGTTTAATAAATCCTGATAAACCAATTTTATCGTGGCTGACGTTCGTTTGATATTCAATTATTCAACGAGAAATGGTATGAAATTAAATACAAAACGTTTCTTTGGATATTTTTCAACAACCTAACCTACAAATTCCAATATTTACCAAGTTCACAGTGACAAAACGTACTGATTGACAGCAGCAAACGAATGAACTGAGTCAAACGAACAGCGTAATTTCTTCACTGTGATGACGTGCAAGTACATTTATATTGCTTGGACTATAGCAACAAAAATAATTCTGTTTGTCCACAATAAAATTATTTATCCGAACAAAACTCGTAAACAATCAAGTAATAGCACACGGAATCGTTTTTTTTTATTAAAGTCAGCCATCGAAAAACCTCACTTTTATTCGCTATTTAATTGCACCTAAACCACGTTTTTATTTTCATGAAAACTCTAAACACGGCATTAAAAAATAAACTGTTTTTTCGTTCGCCACCATCAATTTCATTTCTTTATTCTTGGCAATAATTCATTCCACCAAAAGTCATTAAATTCTACCCGACCCGTACGTTTTGCACGAGGTGTTTGTTCTTGTAACATTATTTTCGCAGAAACAAAAACTATGTAACTGTTCATACACCAAAAAAAGCTTTGGTGTAGTAGAGAGCAACTAAGCAATAGAGTAGTGAGAAGATATTGTAAGGGAGCTGTTTGTTTCGGTGATTAAAGTTCAACTATGAATACACAACTAATTATGTCAGTTGAAAAGTTTATTTTTATTAAAGGAAAACTAGAAACAAGAACACATTCGTGATAAACATTTTACAGGTTGTTCGGTAAACCAATACACACTAGTATATAGCTTGGGAAATGGAGGTAGTGTTTTCATCTGATCATACTGTAAATGTAGTTTACATAATCATTAAATTTTTGTCTTCTAGATACGAGGATATATTGAAGAACCAAATAAAATTTCAATGTCAAAATATTTTATTACCCAACATATTCTCCTCTTAAGTGGATACATTTATTACAGCGAACCTGCAAAGTCTCTAGACATTTCAAAAAAAATGTTTCTTCTTGCTCCGCAAACCAGACCTCCACAGCTTTTATTACCTCCTCGTTGGAAGAAAATTTACGACCTTTTAAAGTTGAGGAAAGAGATGATAGTCGGACGGAGCCAAATCTGGTGAATAAGGGGGTGTTCTAGTAATTCAAACCCTAATCACGAATTTTTTGCATGGCAACATGAGATTTGTGTGCAGGGGCGTTGTCCTGCAAAAACAAAACACCTTTTCTCTTTAATTTTTTCCCGTAGAGTGGCCAGTAATGTCGAATAGTAATCTCCAGTTATTGTTCTACCCTTATCCAAAAAATCAATCATGATTACTCCATGGCAATCCCTAAAAACTGAAGCAAGAACTTTTCCAGCAGATCTTTGGACACGAAACTTCTTAGGTCTTGGAGAACCCAGAGTGTCGCCATTCCATCGATTACTGCTTTGTTTCTGGATCGTAGAAATGTACCCAAGTAACAATTCGGCTTAAGAAGTCTACATCGTTTTCAAATCGAGCACAGATCGAACGCGATGCTTCTACCCTTGCACGCTTTTGGTCAACATTCAATCATTTGGGGATCCATTTTGCAGCAATTTTTCTCATGTCCAAATTGACGTGAACTATATGATGAACGCGTTCGTATGAAATATTCAGTGCTTCGGATATCCGTTTTAGCCCAATTCGACGGTCTGATAAAATCATGTCATGAACTGCATCGATATTTTCGGGGACTGACACAGAAACTGGCCTTCCCGATCGGTCATCCTCTTCAATGGAAAATTTACCTCTTTTGAAGCTTGTAGTCCAATTTTTCACGGTCGCATACAAAGGACATTGATCACCAAGGGTATTAAGCATATCTTCGTAAATCTGCTTACCTCTTAACCCTTTTAAATACAGGTACTTGATGATGGCTCGATACTCCAATTTTTCGATTTTCACAATTTCGGTGGACATCTTTTTTCTTTTAATTTATTGCGTAACTCTGGTTTACTTTTTTGACGCCAAACTTCACACTGACACTTCTAATAAGTTATTGTTCATTGCTATGGTAACGCAATATTTTGTTTATGGATGGAACTGGTCTAGGCTAACTAGATATCAATACAACTTCGTATGCCAAAAAACGGATTCGCTGAAGTTTCCTTCAACTTTTTTCATCCTATACCATTTGAGAAAATTTGAATATTATGCAATATTATACTGCTGAGCCGATTTTTTCGGTAATAATTCAAATGTCGCTCTTTTTGCTGCCTCTTCAATATCATCAGAAACACACAATTCATCAATACTATCCCTCATTATGCCAGATGAATATTAAACACCAGCAAGAACTTTTCATAAAAACCGTGGATGTTTTAACACTAGTAATTATTATAGTTTCGTAGAATAATATGATAAAAACGATAGGTAATTCAAAAAATAGAAGTATTCCATACTAGAAGTTAGTTTTATACCTTTTTTTTGTTAATATTATTGTATGTTTGGTTGCCTATACCAAAATAGTTTATTAATAAAGGTAATTGATGAATGTTTATGTGTACATTAATATAACGCAAGGTCGACACTTGCTGTTTCCTATTTAGTAGATACGCTCGAGAATTACATTATGTTATTTTGGCATACACTTGAGATTTTCATCCACACAACATGTTCATTACGGAACTTACTCAGATCTAATCTATGTGAAGCTACACTTCTAATTATTATCTCCAGAAAATATGCAGCGCATACTCGAAATTCAAAACCACAATACCCAATAAAATGAATACAAGTTTGTAATGTGAATAATTTAATTAAAATAAATATCCCAGCGCCCCGGCAATGAAATGCTAGCCACGGCAGTAAATCTGTTTTTTCTCTGTCTAGTTAACCAAATAACTATTTTCCAATTAAAATGTAGAATATTTTCCCTACTTTGCATATAATTTCCTCTATCTCTCTTCAACACTACCTTCGTACAAAATTTTTAATCTGAATTAATTTTTTTAAAACGTATTATTCCTAATAAGCCATAAAACTTTTTTGTTGCGTGTGAATAATGTCGAAAGTTTAATCGGGAAACAAACATGAGAACAACATCGTTAGAAGAAAGAGTTAAACTTGGAGAGCTCGTTAACTCGTCACATATGCCATCAAAACTTCCAATGATGGAAAGGGCCGTGGAAACATATTGCAGTTTGCAATATTCCAATCAATCGTAAATTACTTTTTGAAAGCTTTCCCATAAGAATATTTTACGAACTTGACCGCTTTATACGCCATTTGTCGAAAGTAAGTTTTGGAAATGACGAAAATTTGATGTTACAAAAGATTTACAGTTGTATTAAAACACTTCCTCTGCTTTCGTTTGTGTTCAGTTAATAATGACGAACACGGATTTTTATACAGAGTCGAATAGCCAAATGGAATAGATTTTTTTTCTCTTTATTATCAATACGCATCGACCATGGAAGGTCATTAGGGTAGACAGAAAATTAAATAAGAAATAACAGTAAAATTAAATGAAATTCAGAACATCGATTGATTTAAGAAACGCCAACAGGTTTGATGCATTACATGATGGCCCTAAAAGGTCCGCTAATTCACATGATTGAAGCTGCGCCTGTTGTCACTTCGTTACTAATTGTGGACACTGAATAAGGAGGTGTTTGACAGTTAGCGTTGCATTGCAATGGTCACACTTTGGTTTAGGATCGTTGCTGAAAAGATGACTGTGTGTTAGCCAAGTGTGGCCTAACCGTAGTCTAGATAGAAGCACTTGATCGCGGCGATTTTTGGATAATACAGGCCATGGTTTTGTGGACTTTTTCACCTCGCTCAACTTAGTTTTTGCGCTTTTCCACCGGTCCTCCCACGCACTGTGTATTCGAGCCTTAACTGCACTTTTTACATCCGCACTCACTGATAAACTGGTATTGTCATTTTCTGCAGCTTGTTTGGCATATTTGTATGCTTCTTCGTTGCCATGGATTCCTATATGGGATGGTATCCAGGTGAAAACAACGTTCTTGCGGTTTTGTTGGGCAGTATAAAGTTCCTGTTTGATTTTACTTACGAGAGGATGGTCTGGGTTAATGGTTTTTATGGTTTTCAAGGCGCTGAGGGAATCTGTGAGAATCAGATGGCTATGAGTGTCAGATGCGTTTATGAGGATTAAGGCTTGATAGATTGCATAAAGTTCTGCGGAGTAGATATAATAAGTTGGTGGGAGCTTGAACATATTATGGAATGAAGTTGTAGTCACTACCGCTGCTCCAACCTTGTCTGAAAATTTTGAAGCGTCAGTGTAGACCTGAAGGTGACTGGGGAACTTTGCTAGTATGCTCCTGAGACATGCTTGGATCGTGTTACTGTTTACAGAATATTTATCGAGGGATGAAAGGCTTGTGATACAGGTTGGAGTTTCGATTTGCCAGGGAGGAGTGGGAATAGATTCGTTGAAGTAGCATTCTGGAAGCGTGTAGTTGAGCCTTGTTAGGTAACTTTTGATTCGTACATAGAAAGGTTTGGAAGTTCTCGGTTTTAGGAACAAATCTGAAATGTTTTCTGTAACGCAATTGTGACGTGTGGGGTTAGAGATGCTTTGCCTTATTCTGGCAGCGTACGCTATACTCAGGTACATTCTTTTGTCTTCGAGCGATGGTTCATTTACTTCGCTGTATAGGCTCTCAATTGGTGTTGAACGAAATGCGCCTGTTACAATTCGCAAAGCTGTGTTGTGAAGACTGTCTAACCGGTCCAGGAGAGTTTTACTCGCTGCCGTGTAGGCAATTGACCCGTAGTCTAGTTTGGACCTGATTAGTGTGCGGTATAGTGTAAGAAGAGTTTCTTGATCAGCACCCCATTTTTTGTTAGCCAGCATTTTAGAATTAGAGCGTGTTGGGAGAAACGATTGGACACGTCCATTTGTATTTTTAAATGCGCATTTTTTTTCAAAAATAATATATAGGGTGTGGCATGTAAAAGTGGCCAATACCTACTTTCTTATTTTAAATTCAAGACAGTGAATATAGAAATAAGAATTACACTTGTATAGGGACAACATCACTTGTAGACCGGTTTCGGAGTATTTGCGCCTCATCAGTATAGTTTGTCTCGAAAGTATATTGCCGACAATCATAAAATTAATGGGCCAATTGCAGTGAATCATATGACCAATAGCTGCTGTAGAAGAGATCGCCAGTGGCGGACTATTTAAAATTATTTTAAAAAGGATAAAATTCACAAATGTCGTCCAGGTAGATCATAGATCTGTTTTCGGATCGGTACTTCTTAATGTCCCGAAGAAAATTGAATCTCCAAGTGCGCAATCTTTGCGATTCCATTACCACTCTTTTTTTGTCAATTTTACGATATATGAATCTCATTTTACCAATAACTCTATGGAGGGTGGTCTGGCTAATATTTATATTGGTGTCATCTTCTTCTAGCTTCCTCTTTAGATTGTCCAAAGTAGGAACAATCTGGTTTTCATAGAGGGAATATATTTTTCTTCTTATTATATCCTGTTGGCCATTGTCCAGACGGTGAGAATGAAAATCACTACGTTTTTTTCTTCCACTTTATTCAAGGGTACAAGATAGATATTCCCCGTCCGGGAGCTCTGAGAGCCTAGCCCCGGACTGAAGATGACCCCCTAATTGCAAACCAGAGTGGTTGATTAAATCTTGTAGATCATACCGTCCCCGTTTAAGTGTAATTCAATTTCCGTCGGGGCATATAGCCCGATAAGTAGTTGTTTCTTCTTAAGTTAACAATAATTGTTTATTGGAAGATATTTTTAAAAACTTTGTAAGGCGTTATAATAGTATTAGATCTATTATTCTTCGATATCTATATATATAATATATATGACTTGAAACTAATACAAATCTGATTTATTGCAATATATTTAAAAAACTTTCACCGCTTAGATAAATATTAATCCGTTGCCTTCGTCGCCGTGAAAAGCGTCTCTTTGCAGACGTAAGAATTAGTCCCGAGGGCTGTTTGTACATAATATTCCCTTTTTCTTAATCTGTTAGGCTACAACAAACTCAAGTTTCCCTTCTCTCGAGATGAATAACAAAAGGCTTTCTTTTGTTTCAGAAATATATAAGCGAAGGATCTACTGTCAAGGACTGCGTCCCTAAATGCTCGGAAAGAGGTAAGAATCGTGGATTAATTAAGAAAAAAGGTTGCGGTAAAAAGGTAGCGTCGTATTTAAATTAATTTTTTTATCTTTGACACTTTGGCATTTTATTATAGAAATTAAGAAAGTTTAGGGTCACTTAATTAACTTTATTAATATTCTAAGTAAGTTTGTCTACAACCCTTGTTCTAATATTGGTATAAAGTTATTTAGTGTGCAGCGGCGACTGACGTTGTTCAATCCTGTGAAAGGCTTCGAGCCTTATTTAGTTATTTAACAGTCAGTCTGGCAACTGTAATATATATTTTTCGACCTAAAATCAGACACTTGAGGGATTTAACATTTTCTCTGCAATATACAGGCGGTGGAAAACTGGAGTTTAAAATATAAGCAAAAAGAAACGTATTTAAGTAGTGAAAGATCTTGGAGGCAATGAATAGAGGACACAAGGATTAATAGTTGGAAAAGTTGAAAATTCTAGGAAGAAAAAACTTGCTCATGAATACCTGGATAATCCTTCTTCCTTTCAGAACTTTCTTGTAATCACGTTTTCAATAATTTTGTAATTAGTTAATTAATATTAATTCCCTTATTCGAGTAGATCGTTAGACTTTAGAGTGACTCACTGTCTCACTTCAATTTCAGAAATCTTTGTACTATTTCCCATGTTATCTACTTCAATTTCAGAAGCTTTGTGTCTTCTTTTCAGTAGTTGTAATGGTTGTATTATTTCCATTCCAAAATGCTTCCGTCTGAGTCCATGTAAGTTCTCGCAGAAGCAGAGTATAAGAGTAGATGTTTCATCATAGAACTCACATTTCCTGCACATAGGTTCACTAATTTTGCCCATTATGTGCAGTTGTTTCCTTAGGGTGCAGTGTCCAGTCACCCGTTCGATAACTGTCTTCAAATGTCTCTTCCTCAGTTTAAATAGCCTGGTTGAGAGTTCCTTGTCTACCTTCTTCAGTAAACTCTTTGTATGGAGGTGGCCTTGTGTCGACTTCCATTTGAGTTGGTGTTCCCTAGCCAGTTCCCGATTTCCCCTCTTATGCAATCTTTTGTAATTCCAGAAAACGGTTCCGGACCTATGAAGTCTCCTTTCGAGTCTTCTTTAGCTAACCCATATGTGCCGGCACCCACATTAGAGACACTTTGTTGTCTCTTGCCAGCCTGTTGAGGGATTCTTAATAGTTTTTTACCAGTCTAGACCTAGTTGTTGGGTTACTGATAGCTTTAGCTGTCTGTGAATATTTTTAATTTTTGTCCGGTATATCTTCTTCTGATGTTTTCATCAATACAAGCTATAGCGGCAATCGTTTCTGCTTGAAACACAGTCGTATATATTGGCCAAGGCTAAAGATCATCCTCTTCTGTCTGACCATTTATGTATATCTACTGTTTAAAAAAACTTTCCGCGTAGCTTGGTCTAATAGTTCCTTCTGTACATTAGATTGGAGAAAATATGGGTGTTCAGGGAGGGACAGAGCCCTAAAAACATTTTTTATAAGTAGAGGAACAGCAAGGACCAAGTCAAGGGTAGCATACGATATCCTCCCAAAGACGTTGGATGATGTTTACAGTTGGTGGCGAAAGGAATTTATTTGTGAAAATGTATTTGTCATGGGCGTACGATGAAATTTTTAAAGGGGGTTGATTTATTGGTAGAAAATGTCTATTTTCCGTTGGCTTATGATGAAATTTCTATAAGGAGTTAATTTATTAGTAAAATTTTCTTAATCACGACAGTATTAGATAACATTTTTAAAGGATTTTAATTAATTGGTACAAATTTCCTTTTTCCATGAGCATACTATAAAATTTTTAAAAGGGGCTGATATACCTATTTGCAAAACTTTCTATCTACCATAGGCGTACTATAAAATTTTTACAAGGGGTTGATTTATTTCTTAAATTTACTTCTTTCATTAATTTATTTGTCAAAATTTGTATAGCATGGGTATACGAAATAGTTTTTAAAAGGGGTTGGTTTATTGGTGGGAAATTGTCATTTTCCATGGGCGTACGATGAAATTTTTATAAGAGGATACACGTACGACCATAACAAATAAATGTTCACGAATAAATTCCCTTCGGTAGCAACTATGAACATCGTCCAGCGTCTTTTGGAGGATATCGAATGCTACCGTTCCTGACTTGGTCCTTGCTGTTCCACTACTTGTAAATAAAATTTATAAAAAGGGCTCATTTATTTGCAATAGCTCCCATCTACCATGTGCGTACGTTGAAATTATTATGAGGGGTTGCTTTAATGGTTGAATTTTCTTTTTTCATAGACGCACGATAAATTTATTTGTCAAAATTTCTATAGGATGGATGTACGAAAAGGTTTTTGAAGGGAATTGATTTATATGTAGAAAATTTCATTTATCCAATGAAGTTAATTTGTTAGTAAAAATTTCTTTATTATTGGTCGGTATAAGATACCATTTTCAAAGGGTTCTAATTAATTGGTACAAATTTTCATCTTCCACGAGCGCACCGTAAAATTTTTGAAATAGACTAATTTACTTGCTAAAATCTAAATCTACCATGGTCGTACGGTGAAATTTTTATAAATTGATTCTTTCGTTAAATTTTCTTTCTTTCATAGACAAACCATTAATTCATTTGTTAAAGTTTGTATATCATTGGTGTACGGAGACAATTTTAAATGGGCTACATTTACTGCCTATTTTCTTTTTTTTAGTAACTACTTAGTATAGTAACGCCAAATGGTTAAAGCTAATTTTCGTACACATCCAAAACATTTTTTTTTATTTATGCGATTGTTATTGAAAGTAATTTGTGAAACACGCTTTGCATTCGTATTGCTTGCAACCGAATAAATTTTATGGCAAGTGCGTGGGCTTGAATATTAATGACGTCGGGATATATTCTGGTCGTTTATTTGGATTTTACCGACACACGAAACATTTGTTAGCATTTAAAATATTTTATCTTCATCTGGAATTGGCTTTTAGTCATATGGCAAAAGTTTTGAAATATATTTTAAATGATTGTTTACAAATGTCCATGATAGATTGTTGACAAATTCATGTATGGATAACGATGTTGATTTAATTAGTAAGTTTGTTGTTCGGTGATAAATTATATCTTACACAAAAGTTAGATTAGTAGATAAGCAAAGCGGGTTCTGGGCCAGCATGGACGTTCGTCAAAAGGGGGCTGTGGAAATTTGCTGATAAATAGTGTCCTGTGAGGTATATGGCTCACTCCAAGTCGTTTTTTTCTTCTAAAATTACACCGAACGTCACACAACCATCGACGTTTGTCCCACCCGACCAGTGCTAATGTCCTTTTTGTATTTCGAGCATGATTCATGTGCTTCACACAACCATCGCAGTGCCGTTCCTCTTTCCAACGTACTACTGGGGGGGAAGCATACTCCTTACATCACACTATTTATTAGCTAATTGACATAGCCCCCTTTTGACGAACGACCATTCTGGCCCAGAACCTTTGCTCCACTTAGATTTTAAGACTAAATTAACTACTTAAGTGGAGATAAATTATGTCCAACCACAGCAGAAAAAGACGCGATTGTATGACGACACTTCCAATCTCCCTTTTTTTGTATGACTCCTAAAAGATATAGTGTACCACCTTTTTTTACTCAGTTTATGAGAAAAGTCTGGTAGATTGGTTAGTTCTATCCTTGAAGGACGTTCGCAAGTTCGCCTCGTCTATCCAGTGTTGTGCCCCGAGCCCCATTTCTTCTTTCATTGAATAAAATCTATAATGCCTCATTCTTCACTAATTTGAGTTTTTTGAGCTGCCCATTTAGGCGAAAACCTGAGACTGCCGATTTTTCCGGTGGGTCTGGAAACCACCGTGATGTTGCTGTTCTTGCCTAGTTCATGGAGTTTTTCAGGACACTCCCACTTCATTCATTCACTTGGGTTGTGATCAACTTGATCTAAATCTTGGTAGCTTTACAAAAAATTTTTAATTTCATTCCAAAAGATTCGTCTCTTTTATATAGGCTACCCAGGTCGGTAACTGTCTTCAAATGTCTCTTACGCAGTGGTTAAGAGTTCCTTGTATACCTAGTTTCAATGATTTTCTCTCTACAGACTAAGTAGAGAAAAACACCTCCTTACTTCTTAGAAATCAAAAAACCTGGGACATGCTACAAGATGGTATGGTGAAAAGGTATAACTTTTCCAAGAAATTCGTTGTGGAATTAAGCAACAAGAAGGAATGGGATCCAAATACCATTACAAAACTTGGAAAGAAGGCTATTCAATGGTACACAGACGGCTCAAAAGCAATAGAAGGAACAGGGATAGGAACCAAACATTGTGAAAGCTTGGGAAAAACCCCAAGTATATTTCAAGCGGAAATTCACGCCATAAGAAAGTGTGCCCAGTACAATATTGACAAAGGATATAGAAGGCAAAATATTATCATAATGTCGGATAGTTAAGCAGCCATTAAAGCACAGAGCTCTTGTGTGATCAGTTCCAAAATGATGTGGGAATGCCTAGGCATAGTCAATGAACTTGGCGAGAACAATATAGTAACCTTACTGTCGATTTCAGGACACACTGGAATAGAAGGAAATGAAATAGCAGATGGACTAGCAAAGAGGGGGACTGAAAGACCCTTATGGAGGCCGGAATTCTTTTGCGGTATCAGCCCCAATGTAATATTGGAAGAAATAGGAAAAGCCGAAGAAAAGAGAAGAGCTGACCATTGGAGAGAACTAGTAGGGATTAGACAATCAAAGATTCTGACTGAACGGGCACCTGAAAAAGTTCAAAATGTTGGAGGAAGAAGAATGGAGATTCTGTGGCATGGAAGAAGAAATCTCCATCCAGATACTTGCGAATTGCACAGCAATTCAGAAACCTAGGGCACATCACATAGGAAGTAATCGGATAAAAGAGGGACGTTTACCAAGTTGGAGCCTGCAGATATCCTAAAATTCCTCATGGCAATAGGACTGAAGGAACTACTAGACTCTGAGACGTTCCTCAGGAACTAAGTAGAAGTAAGGGGACACAATAGGTCTCAATGAATGTCACCCCTACATACATATATACCTAATTCAGTAAACTCTTTGTATGAAAGTGACCTTCTGTCTACCTCCAGAGAGTTGCGGATTTTCCCTACACAAAACGGTTCTGGATATATGAAGTCTACTTTATAGCCTCCCTTAGCTAACTGGTCGTCTAGCTCATTACCTGCAATCCCCTTATGTCCCGGCACCCATACTAGAGAAACTGCGTTGCCTCTTGTCACCCTTTCAAGAGACTATAGTTTTTACTAGTTCAGTCTTGGTGAATAAATTTCTGATAGCTCTGATAGGCTGGCTGTTAGTAAATATATTTTTTGGTTGGTATATCCTTTATGTGTTTTTCCACCTTTTTTAGAATTTGTCTTTGTTCTAGAGGATTGAACAGCTGTGTCCAGAAAAAAATTGAATTTTTTCTGTCAGCTGGTCTTCTTAAAAATTCCTTATTAAAAGTTCCAACAAAGAATTCAGTTTAATCCCTTTAAGAAGAAGAAATATTATAATGACCTAACCATAACTTTGTTTAATTTTAATGGAACACCGTATATATCATTCACGTCAATT
This sequence comes from Lochmaea capreae, assembly GCA_949126875.1. Taxonomy (NCBI): domain Eukaryota; kingdom Metazoa; phylum Arthropoda; class Insecta; order Coleoptera; family Chrysomelidae; genus Lochmaea; species Lochmaea capreae. Next base: position 6,565,313 of record OX421411.1, read on the forward strand.
TTGTCCTTTTCTGAAATACTCATTTTTTTAAAACTAACAACAAATTACGATAATACATTTTATTTGTCCCAAAAAAATGTTCCTATCCACTCCCTATCCATCCCATCGTGCTTAAGAATTGAAGATCCAGAGTGACATTATCCACACAGATTTCCCCTGCAAAAAAACAGGTATTGAGGTCCGATAAATCCCTTTTGTCAGATATTGGAGACGCGATTTTCGCTATATTAGGACACCATTAGTTTGATATATTTCTGACATGAGCTGTGCCAAAAAAAAGGGAAAACAGGAATGTATTAGGACAGGGCTGTCTAACACGAGAAAGGAAAATTCGGGACGTACCTATATTTACAGTGAAACAAAATAACACATATCAAATGTCACAACGAAGATAATGGAATTTTGGAAATCACAAATAGCTTATCTTGCTGCGACTGCTCTCAAATATCAAAACTAAGCGTTTATATAAAGCTGGGAACACACATGTTTGCGTTCTTGCTTTCTCAGTGAATCTCCGCATGATATGTGTGGGTTTTATTTCAGTTATAATAGATGCCTTTTATTGCCTTGTGAAATCTATAAGGCAATAGCTCCCAAGGAAGTGTCATTATGTGTGTGTATGAATATAATGAGAGCGTTCACATCTCATTTGAATCAATCAGTACTGTAGCAACAGCAGAAGGTGTTAAACCTTCCATTATTGAATATGTTCAATCTTTGTTGAATACTGGAGATGTAATTACCTATAGTGTGCCGGGAGGGAAGAGAGCCCTTGATTGGTGTACACTGTTGATTAACTTAATATTACAAAGATTTCACAATACTAAACTCTACACTTGGACTTCAAATAACGTGAAAAGAACTAGATATGGTCGTACTTAAATTAATTTAAATATGAATAATATCTATGAGAAACATTGTTTTGTGTAATCAGCGTCTTTCTGTCTTAATACAAACATTTGTTGTTGTTAGTGAGATTTTGATACTGTAACAAAAATAAATTGAGTAATTGACAAAACTTGTTCCTTTAAAACATAATTATCGATACTCTTATGAAAGGCGACCTGAGAAATTATTAAGCACACATGTTCGACTGTTTATCTTAATATTTATTTACTAAACATTGCATTTAAATATTATTAGTTTATTTTGTCTACTAATTTCAAAATATAGTCGAAATTATTCCAAGATCTCGGTAACTTACATAGGCGTAGTAATCTGAATCGATGGTTAATCGACTACTATATGCATAGTAAAAAGTTGTCCTCAACTTACTTACGTGGAATGCATACCAAAGAGTAAAATCAGATTTGGACAAATTACAACGACTTACCTCCAAAGACGGTAGACCTTGTATGTATGTATGTATTTTGGGGTAACATTCACTGACACCTAAAAGATCTATTGTGCCCCCTTACTTTTACTTAGTTTCTGAGGAGAGTCTCAGAGACTAGTAGCTCCTTTAGTCCTATTTCCCGGAGGAATTTTAGGATATCTGCAGGCCTCAAGTTAGGTAACTGTCCCTATTCTATCCAGTAGTCTCCCAGGTACTGTGCCCTAGGATTCTGAATTACTGTGCAGTTCGCAAGTATGTGGATGGAGGTTTCTTCTTCAATCCCACAAAATCTACAATCTTCTTCCTCCACTATTTTGAGCTCTTTAAGGTGCCCATTCAGGCGACAATGTCCCGTTAGGATTCCTGTTAAAACTCTTAATGCAGTTTTGCTTTGACTTATGCATTCATTTGATTTCAACAGGTTGTAGTCACCCAGAAGAGTATTTGATTGCCTAATCCCTACTATATCTTTCCAATTGTCAGATCTTCTCTTTTCTTCGGCTCTACCTATTTCTTCCAATATTACATTGGAGGTGATTCCGCAAAAGGGTTCCGGCCCCCAAAAGGGTATTTCAGTCCCCCTCTTCGCTAGTTCATCTGCTATTTCGTTTCCTTCTATTCCAGTGTGTCCTGGAATCCACAGTAAGGATATTGCTCTCACCTAGTTCATTAAGTTTGCCTAGGCATTCCCACACCATTTTGGTACTGATTACACAAGAGCTCAGTGCTTTAATGATTTTTGTTAGAAGTGTTGAAAAACATTTTAAATGAAATACAGCGTTGCTTTGTCTTACAAACAAATCTTTAAATACAAGAAATAATTAACTATGTGCCAATTTTCCTTTCAAAATTTTTTGCAAAGGTATTGAAAAAATGTTGTATTCTAACTATGTATCAAACCTGATTGCGACCCCACAAATCCACACCCTTGTAAATAGCGGTTTAGCATAAGCAGATGCTATCTACTAGGTGGTGATTTTGATTACGAATAACAAATGAACAATGGCATGTTATCGACGTATTTGCACAGTAACTTGTTTATTGGATTCCGTTGGTGCCTATGGGTAGTTGCGATACCACAAATACATTGACAGAAGAGTGTCGAATTTGGGAGAACGTCGACAGATCAGAATCGGACTAACAACAAAAACTTCGTTGATTGTTGAATAACCGTTTTACGACTGACTGAAAGCGTAATGTTTGAACTTTCATCCTTTATACATCCACACTCATTTCGGCAGATAATCCTCAGTAACATTTTAATTTTTATGATTCCACTTCATATTCAATAATAGGAGGTATTGGCAGTTAGTCAGAAGAAGGGTTTAATATTCCAGATGTTACGGTGCGGAGAGATTGTATTTCATTCACTCATTCGTTTGATTTGTGCTCAACAGCCCAGGTACTTGAACTAAATCTTGACTGCGGGGACTTTGGTTTTAAAATTTCCTCTCCACCATATCCTAAGTATATATGGATAAACAACAAGTTTATTTCCAATTCCAAGATGCTTCTGGAAGAGTCCGCCCCTGCTTATTCTACTTCCAAATCGGACGAGTAGCAAATGGCATGGTATGAAGTGGAATAGACGTGTACGCTTATCGTGTTACAAATTGCATCAGATTTTCTTGAAAGATGCGGGATATCGATTGCGCCTAAATTTTTTTTTAAGTTGTCGCATCATTTTATATATTGGTCATTAGGAAGTTTGTTTTTAACGGAAAATAACCCGTTTAGTTTAGGTTAGATTTTCGAATTCGAGTTTTTTTCGATTTTTTGCATTTTCTGAGAAGATTTACTATAGTAATATATTTTTTTACACCATCAGAAAGTTGAGATTTCAACGAACAGAAAGCACACCAACTTTTTGAAAAAAGCTGATATTTTGACGGGTGAATTTTCGATATTAAGTCAAAATAAGCTGAAAAAATTAATATTTCATATCCAATAAATTCCAGTGTATTTGGGATATAAAAGTGTAAGTTTTCACCAAATTTCGTAAAAGAAAAACATTTTTGTAAAAGATTAAAATAAAAAACCAAAAACTTGTTTTTTTTTGAATTTTTCACATAAATTTTGAGGTTATGTGAAAAAAGTAAAAACACAAAAGTTGTAGATCTTTTTATTACCTACAACTTTGCCATTTGACTTTTTTCCATAGGACTTGTAGTTTAGCCGGAAATCACGATAAACCGTTTTTTTACCCTTAAACATTCACCCCCTTCCCCTTCCCGATCTCAGATCGCCCGTAAATTATTTTTCCTTTCATTTTTATAATATTCTCCTCCTTTTCCAATGGGTTTCATCCTACTATAATTTTGTTTGGTTTCAAAAATTATCGACCCTGGTCTAGTAGTCGTTAGAAAAGTACCTTGTTTCAATTTCAAAGAAATTTCAGTTACTTAAGCCAATTTGCATTTTAATTCACTTATTAATAGTGAATTTACTAATTTTCTTCATCACAAACGATAACTTAAAATGGAACCGACGGTAGATAGTTAATTATGTTGGTATAGTGCAGTGCAACCCAATCAAAAATCAACAAAATTTTATAAACGTTATTGTTATTAATTACTAAAATATCTCCATCTACTTTGTTTTCACGGCAGTTTGTTCTTGAATCCGCTAAACTGACTGACGGCCTATATCCATAATGCTCGACGATTTTGGATATTTCGTTAGGCCCATTCTATACGGACGGTTTAAACGCGACAGTTTATACGCCGTAACCACGCCGTTTTTTTGCCAACTATACGAACCGTTAACAAGCTAGCGGCTTACTAGCCGAAGAACTGTTTGAAAAACGCGTGCCGCTCTATACGGGCAGTCTGGACGCTGCCAGACCGCTCGATGACAGCCAGTCCAATGTATTAGTTTGTTGTCAATAAGGATGTCGTAAGTACAGTGAAAGTTATTAAGAAATTGAGTTTAACGCTCGAGAAAAAAGAAGATGGGGAACTCAGCCTGTACTAGCAAGTCGATTGTCTACGGGTCAGTTACACATAATGTTTTGTACATGTCTGTTGTACAGAATGTCTGTATTTACATTCGACCATCTCTGAATTTAGTAGGTGACAAGATTGTTAAACAGGACACAAATATGAACTGCTCTAAAAGCGCCCTTAAAGACAAACAAGTTCCACTGCGCCGTTTTTACGCATCTGGTCGCGTTGACACTGCCCACCGCTCTGTTGACGCGTCCAAACAAGGCAGTGAAAAAGCTCGTATAGACACTCCGTATTCCTTACCGTGTCCCCAGTGACAAGACGTTCAAACTTCCGCGTTTAAACAGTCCGTATAGAATGGGCCTTAAGCTAACATGAACGTATCAAGCGGGATTTTTGATGGGATCATTTATTTAAACTGAGTGTTAGCTAAGGAGCGGCTGAAGAATGAAGAATTATCTGCAAATTTCTTGTTGGATACCGCTTCTATTGACGAAAGAAGAGGAAGCAATTATTGTGAATTGGTGACAAAAAACTCTAAGCCGGTTTAACGCATGAAACTCAAAAAAGTATGTACAATATTGTCAGTGGTGATGAATGATCCGTTCTCGAAATGTTTCCAAAAATATCGTGGCAACATCTGTCTCGAAAGCGGGTCATCTAGCAAAAATTCTTCTGCAAGATCAAAGAACTGTTACTGCTAATTGGTATATATAGATTTGTTTGCCGGAAGTAATTGCAGAGTTTCGAGAAACTCTTCCTCAATTTTTCGGCTTCTTTATTTTCCTCTTGTTGTAGGAACAGCTGCACCACTTGGCATGGAACTCAGTTTTTCACGGCTTTTTGGCAATAACATTGTTGATGGATTTGCCGTTAAGTTCACTGATAATTTTCTTCACCTTCGACTTCAACACCTACAGATCCAAGAATTGTTTCAAGATCTGCAGCATTTGGGGAGAATTTTCGGCCTAAATCAGCTAACAAATAAGCAGACACCTTACGGATTTTTAAGTCTCTAAATACGAAAGCTTTGTATTCCTGAAATAAAAAAATACACAGTGCTCCATGTATGATGTGGTGACATTCACTGAGACCTAAAAGATCTATTGTGCCCCCTTACTTTTACTTAGTTTCTGAGGAGAGTCTCAGAGACTAGTAGCTCCTTTAGTCCTATTACCCTGAGGAATTTTAGGATATCTGCAGGCCTCAAGTTAGGTAACTGTCCCTATTCTATCCAGTAGTCTCCCAGGTACTGTGCCCTAGGATTCCGAATTACTGTGCAGTTCGCAAGTATGTGGATGGAGGTTTCTTCTTCAATCCAACAAAATCTACAATCTTCTTCCTCCACTATTTTGAGCTTTTTAAGGTGCCCATTCAGGCGGCAATGTCCCGTTAGGATTCCTGTTAAAACTCTTAGTGCAGTTTTGCTTTGACTTATGCATTCATTTGATCTCAACAGGTTGTAGTCACCCAGAAGAATCTTAGATTGCCTAAGGCCTGCTAGATCTTTCCAATTGTCAGATCTTCTCTTTTCTTCGGCTTTATCTATTTCTTCCAATATTACATTGGAGCTGATTCCGCAAAAGGGTTCCGGCCCCCAAAAGGGTATTTCAGTCCCCCTCTTCGCTAGTTCATCTGCTATTTCGTTTCCTTCTATTCCAGTGTGTCCTGGAATCCACAGTAAGGTGACTATATTGTTCTTGCCTAGTTCATTAAGTTTGCCTAGGCATTCCCACACCAGGCTTCAACGTCTATTCAATAATCTCCTAGGTGCTGTGGATGTGGATGGAGGTCTCCTCTTCCTCACAGTGCCCCATTAAAAAGATGGAGTTATATACGTCCAGTATAACTAAAAGTAGAAAAAAATATGAAAATATTTTCACCTTTCAGATACCTCCAGATCTCGATATATTTCTAATATACGGTATTTTTGCCGCTCTCTGAATATGTATAATGTATATGTTACAAACGATTAAACGGTCTGTCGACCACCAGTTTAACGGGCTTACGACGGTCGCCGAGGCGGACATATTATGGACTTCCGGTGTTGTAAACAATAGAACCGGTTCCGTTTGAAGGGATTTAAAGGGGTTCAGGGGATTTAGCGAAAGTGTATCCGAGAATTATTATATGTGAATAGAAGAGGGATGCGTATTTTTAAAAAAAAACAAGATTGTTAAAAATAGGATTGGTCGCTACTTAAAGTTGAGTTAAACTTAATAAATATTTAGTGATTGATACTCAATAGTATATTGTGTAACAAGTGGGCAAATGTGTGAAAACTGCGATTCTAACGAGCGAGAAATTAGCATTTTCGCGCTTGTTGCACACTGTATTTTTCCTACGACCATCATCCAGAAACAAAACAAACGACTGTATTGCAGACCGTACTTGGCGGTGAAAATTAGTACAATTTCTGCATTTCATTTAAATAAATCACTAAAGATCATATTTAAAGATTTATTAAAAATTACAGTAGGCAATTTACGTTTTAATTTTAATTTTAACTTTCCTTACATGAGAATTTTCACAGAAAATTATAATGAATTGTAAAGTGGGAACAGTTCTGGATCTGGATCCGTGGTGTTGGAGTCTCCGACATATTTTTGTAGCAGGTGTTGACAAAATAGTATAGTTTGGCAAGTTTATCTGAAGCCGTGAAAGGAATGCAGACGAAAACATTCGATATTGCCACGTTTAACTATAAAAAAGCTAAAGTGCTAAGTATGTAGTGATAATAATTAGAAAATGTACTTTTTATTATTAACAATATGATTAAACGGTAATTCTTTAATGTCTTGTTTCATGAATATTAAAAGATGAACACTTTTCCAAATTTGTTATGGGCTTTTTCAAGCCCTGGCAGCGTTGTGCGAAAACCATAATTTTCAGGCCCTCCGAACTAACTCAATTGGTGAAATGAATCAAAGACCTTCGTTGCTTAGCGACCAGCTCTGGCAAGCGTGTGCGTGTGCTCTTCTCTCTTACTTAGTCAATTTTGACTGACATTGATTATCCAGTGGCGTTGGTATTGTCAGTGTCAGATTTTGAACTGTTTCGTATCCAAGTTGAATTCAAGTACGATTCTTAACATTATTTGTTTTTAACAAATACCGTGTTTTGAAAAATACCTTAACTTTAAAGCAAAGCGAAAATCAGTTTCTATAAATATATAATAATTATTATTATTTTTAATACTTTTATAAAAGTAGGTACCGTACGCCATTGGTACGTTTATGACAGATATCCGCCATGTTTCCTCGCCCTTTACCGATGCCCCGTAGATAAACTTGAAAAACTATATATTCTATAACAAGGTTAGAATGAAAATTCGATGCGACTGGAAAGTTCCGGGCGCGAGCCGAAGACGAGTGTGAGGAACCACGAGCATCACGAATTTTCATTCTAACCGAGTAGCAGACTACACTTTCTCCACATTCTACTTTGTATTAGTTGTTATATTTGCACAGTTCTCGGAATCAAAAATTGTTGCATTATTGGAGGAATTTTCAACAATTGCATGGTCCGTAGAAGATAAACTAGCAGTCAGATAATTTGAAGTGGAAGACATGATTAGCGGAGTAACCATTTCGACCCAAATAATCGTATTGAAACCGTTTTTTTTTTCAGTGCGCAATTTTATCAGCTTTATCGTGCTTTTTTCGGATTTCCAATATCTTGGAAAAATTTTCGGGAAAATCGGAAAAACTAAAAAAGTGCTTTTTTTCAAAATGCGATTTCTCAAAAACGCCTACTTCGATTAACGCGAATTTTCGATATGTTATTTTCGAATATATAAGCTATCTTTTGGGCCAAACCGCAATATGCCAACTTTTTTCTTTCCAGAGATACAACCCTGCAAACGCAAAATGTAATTTTTTCACGTAGTTTTTGGCTTCCGGTAGTCCAACCAGTTTTTTCGTGATATTAACAATACTAGATTCTTAGCATATATGTAAAATATTTGAATGCTTTAAATTATAAAAAAATGTATAAAATGCATCTAGAGAATTTGCTCCTCAACTTAATTGTTGTTGTTTTTGTAATTCAACTGTTTAACCATTACTTAACTGATATGTATTTTTATTAACACATTTTTTATTTTTTTACAGGTATGTGAATTTTATAACCAAAGTTTAGTAAGTAAAATACCATTTTTATCGAAAATATAGAAATATATCGTTTCAAAGTACACAAAGAATATACATATAAATTCTATACTACGAAATCCGTAATATGTATTTATATAAGGGCAGCGGGGAAAGAGGAGAGAGGCATACTATATATTATATACACTTACAATCTGCTGGCCACGGCAAAACCAGTCATTTTTGGCGTTTTTGACCAATTTCGCATATTTTATTATATACTTTCTGCTGCCCTACATGTATACTTTTCAATACCGTTTTAAAATTTGAAATAACGCATCCAGACCTACTGTAAAATATTACATTAAAAAATGACAACTGCAATAATAGCTATTTATGTAACCAGTTATGAAATGCATCATTTTGTGTAACGAGTGAAATTTTTGCGGGACGAGCGAGCTTCCGTAAAATGACACGAGTTGCACAAAAAAGCATGTCATAACGTGTTTCATACAAGATTTTATCTAATTTTGACAAAAAGAAAATTTATTTATTTTGTGTGTTTTAACAATTTTTAATTAATTTTTCCGATTTGAAAACCTCACTTTTTGATTCCTACAAGTTATGCAACCAATATTACACAAGACAATACTTTTATTTTATACATTAATTTCAGACTTTTCTTTATCATTTTACCATTAATATTAAATTAAAATCGAAAATAGCTAATAATGCATAAAATAAAAAGTAAATAGTTCTAGTTGTTCTTATTGTTACTAGTTCTCTTCAGTTCTAGTTGTTGTTATTTTTCTATAATATGACATTAAACTTTCTTCTTTTCTCTTGTTTTTATTAACTGGTGATAAAATTAATTTTTCATCACCAGTTACATAATTTTTTCATTATGTAACTGGTTGCGAAAAATGTGACGTTTGCTAACGGAAGTCAGTTTTGAAAAATGTCACTTTATATGTCAAAATTAGATAAAAGTAATTGGCCTATGATATCTGCTCTTCCCACATATAAAGTGTATAAAAAGAACTTCTTTTTTACGAAGTTTCATAGCTATAACTCGAAAAATTATTAAGATATACAATTTTGAAAAAAAAGTCGAATTTTCCAGCTCTCCCAAATTTTCTTCGCTCCTAATAATTATCCAATCACTTCGCTGAAAAATGAGTTATATTTGTATTTTTTTTATCTACAATTCATCTTTCGACACCATTACGCTAACATAATAAGCTCTCGTGTTATTAACAAAAAAAATTACGTTTTTTTCGTGTTAAAAGTTCATAACAATTTCGTGAAAAGCTTTCGCTTATATTAACTAATATATTTTTTCTCCGATCGTGGGAAAAGTGACACTATTTTGACCTGTTTTCTATGCGCAAAGCTCAACATTCCAGAATAGTGGGCAGTTGCTAAACAATTAGAAAATAACAGTACGGTAATGTTACAAATGGATGGGCGGATGTAATTTGGGCGCTAAAGGGTTAATGCACTTTTTACAACATGTAAACTAGGCGCCAAGACCAAAGGGTCATTTTAATCCTATGTGTATTTTGGGCGCTAACCGACTGAAGCACGTGATTTGTGAAATACAGTTATTTATTAAATCACCGATATTTATAATAAGATATATTTTGTAAAGTAAATTATAATAATTTTCAACAATAACCCAACCAAACCCAACCCTACCAAACCACCTTCGTATTTTTAGTCAATTTTTGAAGAAAAATTATAATAATTTTCAATAATAACCCAACCAAACCTACCCCTACCAAACCACCTTCGAATTTTTAGTCAATTTTTGAAGAATAAATTATAATAATTTTCAATAATAACCCAACCAAACCTACCCCTACCAAACCACCTTCGTATTTTATTAAGATAAGATTTATTTTATGACTCGACCTACCTGCACTTCTTAGCGCCCAAAATACATGTCGGATTATCTACCCTTCTTGGTCAGACAGGTAAAGAAGGATGGTTAGCGCCTAAATTACACCCGCCGAAATGGATTAATACAATAAAATGAAACAAAGTATGGTTTTAATTTTCATATTGATAAAGTTGTTATAAAAGAAATAAAAGAAACATCTAATTTATAACGATATTCTTGAACACAAATTAATTGTTGTTAATATTTACATGTTTACTAATTCTTTTTTAATTCCTTATAAAATACAACGAATCAAACAAAACCGGCTTGAAAATTATTTTACTTTTGTCATAACAAAATAATTCCCATGGTTACCACTTCTATATTACAACCTGAACATAGAGAAACATATTTAAACTTACTTGATTACATCTTGAATGAAATATGTTTTAATTAATTTTTTAAATGTAAATCAACGATCGAAGAAAAAATAGTATGTATAATTCGTGGGAAAAGCATATTCCCAAACTCCTATGTTACCAGGGAATATTATGCTTTTCCCACTAGTTATACAATATACTATTACTTAATGACAGTCAGTTTTCTACTGGGATTTTTGTCAAAAATTCATTATTTTGATGCTCTATTGCTTGGTTTAATTAATGAAGATTTTGCGCAAGTTATTTGTGAATTTGAATGAATAATTATCACAATAATAGTATCGCTTTTTACATTTGTTTATTGATAATATTGTAAATAATCGTATTTTGCTAATAACTTCGGATCTAATCAATATTGTTTCATACAATTAAGTCAAGTTTTGTAGATCCATTAAAAAGAAAAAATATATAGACTGTAACCCTCCATATGGATAGTTACGTATTGCTGGGTAGGTACGTACAGTCAAAGACAGGATTCCAAGATAAAATAAAAGTTTATTCTTAAAAATTCTATATACAGTTGTTATTTACAAAAAGGCATTCGGATTTAACAGCTAATTCGAAATGAAAACTTCTACTCCTGGGATTTCGCCGAAGATGACGTCTTCTGTTTGTGGGGTTTCGGTCGGAGGAGTGTCTATCGGTTCGTACAGTAAACGCAGCGGAATATCACTAAGTCAATACCTTAGAGACAGGAAATTTAGGAGAGGGCAAAAGTCAATCCCTTCCGCTCTCTATCGGGTTTCTGGATGTAAGCTGAAGTCAACACATTCAACGAGGGTGGTGTCTCCATAAGTCAGTACCTTAGGGATAGGAGCTTCAGAGGAGTACGAAAGTCAATACCTTTCGCACGCTAGCAGGTTCAGGATTTTCGCTGCAGTCAACACCTTCTGCGCGGACAGGTTTATTCAGACAGGTCAATATCCTGCTGAACGGGGAGAGGGATTGTCGACGGTAAGTCGGTACCTTGCCAACCGGAGAAGGAAGCCCACCGAGTCAATACCTCGCTAGACTGCCTGCTACGATTCTCGGTCGTCCTTTTATATCTACACTGGCTTGGTAAAAACAGCTTTGTATCGAACCATAGCCGTCTCTAGAACGATGTTTCAGGGGGACATCGTTACAAGACGAGAAACCTTATTATCTGCTACAAAAGAGTCAATTCTCACAACTCTAGCTCATGGGCTGAAAACTCCCGGGTCTAACAAAGAAAACACGTTTTTTTTTGGTTCAAAATTAGTTTTATTCATCAACGTAATTTCCACCAAGAACAACGCAATCATTTCAGCGCCACTCTAACATTTCAATACCACTATTGTAGAACGATCAATTTTTTGTCTAAAAATAGGCCTCAGCGTCATCTTCATTCGAGCGAAATTTCTTATTCGCGAGCAATTTTTTTAGGTCTGCGAATAGCCAGTAGTCGCTGGGAGTCAAATCTGGCGAATACGATGGATGTGGGAGCAATTCGAAGTTGAATTCATGAAGTTTTGCCATTGTTTTGATTGACTTGTGACACGGTGCGTTGTCTTGATGAAACAAAACTTTTTTCCTTGCCATATGCGGACGTTTTTTTGCAATTTCGGCCTTCAAACGCTCCAATAACGCTATATAATATTCACTGTTGCTGGTATTTCCTTTTTCAAGATAGCCGTTAAATATTACACCACGTACATCCCAAAATACCAAGGCCATAACCTTCCCAGCTGATTGTTGTGCTTTCGGGAGCTTTGGACGAGGTTCTCCAGTTCCTGTCCATTCAGATGACGATCGTTTTGATTCCGGAGTGACGTGATGGATCCTATTTTATCCATTGTCACATATCGATGCAAACATTCTGGTTTGTTACGTTTAAACATGGTCAAACACTGCTCAGAAGCATCAACACGTTCTTGTTTTTGGTCAACAGTGAGCAAACGCTACACCTACTTTGAACAGAGCTTTCTCATAGTCAATTGCTCATGCAATGTAAAGCCAACACGTTATTTTGATATCTTGACAATGTCAGCTAACTCACGCATCTTCACTTTTCGATTATTCAAACCAATTTTGTGGATTTTTTTGATGTTTTCTGGTGTTACCGCCTCATTTGGAGGTCCACTGCGTTCCGAATCATCGGTGTTTCTACGACCACGTTTGAAGTCATCAAACCATCGTTTTATTGTTGTTTCTGATGGAGCGGAGTCCCCCTAACATTTTTCAAGTCATTGCTTCGCTTGAACGGTATTTTTTCCATCAAAACACGAAATTATTTTTGAAAATATTAAAAGTAGCGTCAAAGCATAACTCACGAGTTAGTACTAACTGAAAAACGGGCAATAAAACTAGCGACATTTATGTGTCAGGCCCGGGACTTTTCAGCCTATGTGTTCTTCTGAATAAGAAGCTACTTAAATATACAACATAATCTGAAATCATTTTCCGCACAGCGTTTCTATAATCTTTTTATTTATCCCACCTTTCACTTGACATTCAAAACTTTGCCACCTGCATATTTGCACACTGTTCGTTTTATATCGTTGCCGAATAAATTTTACTCAAGCCATTCAACTATATACCTTCGATTAACTTAATTGTATTTTGTCTTATTCTCGGTATTTACGGTACAAATTACACTTATGCGGAATACTGCGAAAATTGGGATTACTACTGCCGCAGTTGTTGAGGGAAAATGGAAAATTTCTTTCATGATCCTCTTCGATAAATTTCCTTTCAAACGGTTCCAAGTTCGCAAAAATTCATGAAGTTACATAAAAGTTATATTGATTCAACTTATCCCTACAGGTTGTTACACAAGATGAAACAGAAAATACCGGAGTGGGAAAAATTCCCACTTTACCACTGTCCACTACATCCTTTATTTTTCTGAAATCGACTATCAGATGATGATTGTGCGGTTTCTTACATAAACTCCCGTAAACAGCTTTTCACAGCCTAATATAACAAATATGGTGTCCAGAAACTTTTTTGACAAACAAACTATGGATTATAGATGAATTTTATAGCAATCTAACATAATTTATCTTTATACAATAGTCGAGAACTGAAAATTCGCATCCAGAAAATCCCTAACTCGTCTATTTGACCAATACCTTGAGTTATGGCGATTAACTGTTCCATTTAAACAAAATGTTGCCTCACCGGAAAAAACTATGTTAGAAGCAAAATTGTCGTGGACGTTATAGATGTCCATTAGCCGTTCGCAAAATTCCAGCCGTCGGTCAAAATCATCGTCTGACAATTCTTCAACCAACTGTACCTTATACGGATGATACTTTTCAGTTTTTATCTTTGCTACAGAACGTCGACTGATACCATGGCTTAGTGCCAAATTTGTGGTGGAAGTTTGAGGTGATTCTTCTAAATCGATTGCAATATTTTGTTTAACAGTTTCGTCCGTTGCAGTCCGCGGTCTTCCAGGTTTTAGCAAATTTTTTACCATCCCAGTTGTATTAAAACGTTGTAATGTTTTAGTTACTGTTGAGCGTGATATAGGATTTCTCTCCGGATGCAAATTATTAAAAATATTACACATTTTTCATGAGTTCTAACACGATCACCATAACCGATCATCATTAAAATTTCAATACGCTCTTTTTTACTTAATTGAACCATTCTAAATTGTAAAATTTATTTCCGTCAATTAGAATTTGACACTTGGATAACAAAAGACGTACTAAACAGTACTCGTTTATTTATTACTATGTATAAAACAACATCAATTAGTTTATCTAAAAGGAGGTTGATTAAAGTGCTATATTCCTCGTTTTTACAAATTTTTTTACACTAAACTCAGTATGTATGAATTCAAAATAACAGGCTCTTTCAAAATCTGTAAAAATATATAGGGTGTCCCATTTAAATAAAAGAAGTTTATGGCATTTCCGGTTAAACCGGAAATATATTATTAACAAAAAAATTTACATCAGATGCATTTTGTTCTATTGCACTTACTTCATAAATATCGTTCTTTTCGTTTAAAAGATATTTACTTGGTTCCATACTTTATCCCAACCCCGTATGTAGTGGTGTGAGGTTGAGAATCACTTCAATGGCTGCCGTTGGACATGTCCTCCTGTAATGCATATACAGGCTAGTCTTTGAATTTTGGAGAGGTTTTCTCTCGTCGTCCATAGTCTAGTTCTGCTACACCACGCAATGGCTCCATAAGTGATGATTGTACTCACTATGGCAGTGTACATCCAGCTCTGGATTTTTGGTTTACAGCCCCAATTTTTCCCTGCCACATTCTGATATACACTTAAATAAACAAAATATCAAATTGTTTAACAATTTTTGAAAAATTAAGGATTGACAAAAATTGTTTTTCAAATCTATTTTTATCATGTTATAGGGCATAAGATTTCCTACAATTTTCTTTTGAGAGCAGAATTAATAGAGATTTCAGCGTAAAAGACTCCAATTTTGAGTGCTCTAAGGTGTGCTTGCAAGCTGCGTCGCAAGCTCCAGCGGAATTTATTACCTGATACCTAATTTCAACTCTACTGTTGTTCAATTTCATCCATGGAATTTTACTTGAACATAGGTTGAAAATTATATCAAATAATTGAAATAATGTTAGCAGAGATAATAGAAATCGCTCCGCCAAACACCATGACGTTTATAATAATTGTTCGTAATAGATAACGTAGATAGCAAAGCAGCTTTATGCATAGGTTGCAGTTGTTATTTCCGGATTTGTTTATGTTGCTTACGTTGCGACAAAATCAGTGAAGTCTACAGGGAAAACTGAATCTGTATAATAATTATTGTAGATTTATAATATAAATCTAAACAAAACAAATATTGAAAAATCCAATCTAAGTATCTATAAAATTAGGAAATTAAACAACAATGTTTTTTGGATACTTTTATTTTCGACGTTTCGGTAAAGTTCCAGCTGCCGTTACCAAGAATGTTTTTCACACTTTAGTTCAGGAGCCATGTACAGGATGTCTCAAATTGGATAGTTTTGCAAGATATCTCGAAAATTTGAATCCCGTAAAAATAAATTTTATACTGCACTGTAATCTCCCTTGGTTACTTTATCAAAAGTTCCTCTGCACTTTTTTCAAATCAGTAAGATAAATAATATATTAGGCACAGCCGTTTGGGTCAATTTTGAAAAATGGCATTGATCCATAGAAATGAAACAATTTACTGGAGATCTGGTTTGATCGTGACTTGCTTAACAAAAAAATAAATCTACCTATGTCTTACCGTGCCTACCTGAACTCAATCACAAAGTTAACGAAAATTTGAGGTATTTTTTGGAGGTGGTAGAGGGAGTTTGCTGAGTTTTCGAACACGTGGACCCCGAGCTCTTCACGAGGGGCAGAATCCGGAACTTCAATAGTTGTGCATATACCAGACACGAAAACTAATGTACAACGCACCTTTGTTGTAAGTGGTACATTGTAAATGAGTTACTACCTATAAAAAGTACATAGCCCTGCCAAAATTGCTGAATTTCTAAATTTTCCTGATCCCCATCTTTATACTGGACATTGTTTCCGACATTCCTCATCTAGTTTGTTGGCGGACTCTAGTGCTAATCTTACTACAATTAGAAGACATGGTGGATGGAAGTCCAGAACAGTAGCAAAGGGTTATATAGAACACACGCTACAAAGAAAACAGAACATTGCTCTCTGCAAGCTTCACCAAAATAAATTCTGTTATATGTACCAATGAGACTGGCCATGGATTTACTTTGAATACGTTTCTTTTTGTTGATACTTTGTCTGCTGAAACAAAGTACACTTTTTTTAATCTAGTATTCATCGTGCTTGTTCGAAAGGGTGGCTAGTCGGTCTATTCCATTGCGACCTTTTCAGATCTATTGTGGTTATCTGAATCCATTCTTCAGCCCGACTCTTTGTAGATAATCAACCTCGAGACTGAATGTAATTCCTGTCGCTTCTGATCGCCTAGTACAAGAAACCGCAGTCAATCGCATTGGCATAGAATGTGCTCTAACCATACGTCAACCAATTTATTCCACTTTTTTGTACACTCTGTTTCATCTAATCTTAACCCTGTATTATCACAAAATAACTGTTTTATAATTCTTGGTCCAAAAATAAATCAATTTTCCCTTCAAACGCAACTTTTTTTTGACCTTACGTTTAACATCAGTGTCGTATTGTCACACCACTGTTCGAAATGTAACACACACGTATGTATCCCTGTTAGGAGTGTTGCATATATACCGACTATCTCAACAGAGCTGGCACATGCAATAGCTAATCCTCGGCTATTATATTACGGTAAAAGCAGCAACGATTTCGGTATAATAAAAAAAAATGTACAGCTAACAAATCGAAAGAAAGGATTCACTGTAGGATTAGACAAGTTTTTTATTACAAAACCTTTGAATTCGCACTTTGAATTACGATAGTTTTATAGGTCTGCTGCTTTTTGGTTTTCTATAATTACGATCTCGTCCAAGGTAAAGTTTAGTTCAAAATTTATTGTTGAATTCTACTGTCATAGATCCACTCAAGCCTCATTGCGTACAACCGATAATATTAAAGAAGCAATAAGTGGCTAGAGGATCTGATTAAAATGTGTTCAGGCTAAATAATTATTAGAAATAATATTGAAAATGGAATTAAATTGGATTCTATGGGAGTATGATAAAATTCTTAGGGATAAATTTGCAAAAATGCCCATCTACCATAGGCGTACAATTTAATTTTTATGAGCGATCAATTAGTTTGTGAAAATGTCTATATCATGGGCGTACTATAAAAGGGGATTCATATATTAGTAAAAATTTCCTTATTTCATAGCCGTACGATAAAATTTTTCTAAGGAATCAACTTATTTAATAATTTCCAAATCATATGCGTACGATGGAATTTTCATGGGATCGATTAGTTTGCTAAAAAAGTCCATCTACCAAGGACGAACATTTTTATGAGAGGGATTAAATTATTTGCGTGACTTCATGAGCGTACGATACAATTTTTTGAAGGGTTCATTTATTTGTGAAAATTTCCTTCTCTCATAGGCGTATAACATTTTTATTTTATAAATTTATTTATAATGTCTAGATCAGAGGTTCCAAAACTTTTTGTCCTCGTAGATCACTTTCAAAATTTAGCTGGTTTCGGCAGCTACCACCTGAAGATTAGACTTCACTATGGGAGTTTGCGTTGTGGCTGAGTTCTAAATACGAATAAACAGTTCTCGAAAAAAAAAATGGTGAGAATTGATTGGTTAATAAGGTTGATTATTAAATTGATAGTGCTGTGAATGGAAGTCAAGAAAGTAAAGTTGTCCAATTTGATCCCTGGGGGTCCACTTGGACCACTTTGGAAATCATCGCTTTAGATCATATGCGTACGATGGGATTTTTTGAAGAAATTATTTTATTTGTGAAAATTTATATCATATACTTAATTTTTTAACGTGGTTTATTTGTAACAATCCCAATCTACCATAGGCGTACGGTAAATTTTTTAAAAGGGGTTCATTTATTTTCAGTTCTGTGGCCTTTTTCTTTTGTTTTAAAAGCAGAACAAATTAATCAGTTAATAGGTATTTGGAGAATTTCTGACAGTTAGTTGAAGAAACTGGCAAAAAAACAAATTATCAATTGCTTGCTTCGCACTTTAATTACGCTTATTTGGAGTCATGGTATTTGTATCATAATATTCTCGATAAGTGAACAAAAATTTAAAATTGTCTGGCACAAGGCACATAGTATGACAAGCAACTTAAAACAAAAAATGTACTCAAAATAATAATACAAATTTAATGATGACTAGCAAATTTACGTCATAGACATTTTTTTTACAGAATAATTTGATAAACTTTCTTTCAAAATATTAATCTTTTCTAGGAAATTATAAAATTTTTGTTTATACATTTTTGATGCATTTCACATTAAATATACAGTCTGATTAATTAATGTGATAAAGTTCATTAGGTATCTTATCGTAAAAGATACCAAAAAATTTCAAAATAAGTTACAATGTTACAGGGTGTTCCATAACTCCATACTGGATCACTGCTATGGTTTCTTAAATGAAACACCCTGTATTTTTCTTAAACCCCTTCAGTTCCCCATTAACACAATATGGGATTGTAATCTGTAACAGGGTCAACGCCCTGTATAATTAAATAGGAGTAGAATTATAACAATATATTGAAGCTTCGACAATGATATAAAATACAGGGTGAACCATTTAAAATAACTGAAAAAATCCAGCTTTGACCCATCATTGACCCATTGCTTTAATAGATATTTGCAAAATCTTTCGTGTTTGTAAACTTTGATAATCATTAAAAAGTTTTGATAGTTATTATCATTCTTTTACTCCTATCCAATTATTCAGGGCGTTGAACTTGTTCAGATTCTTACGGGAAATTGCTTATAGTTTTTAAAATACATTTTAAACAGATAACAACCTTATATTAGGTTTGTTCTGACTGGAAATAGAAACGTACTTGGTATCGTTCATGCAAGTGATGTATTTCACACATACACATGTTCGATGAGCCCGTCCTACCCAGAATGTACCTCTCTAAACGAGATACATTTCCGGGGAGGATTTCCATCAATCCCCCCATCTTATCCGATGGGTCTCATCGTCGTCGTTGGCGTTTCGGCGTACAGCTCGTCCCTAGCCAATTGGCTCACAGCTGGGGACGAGGTGTCTTCTCTTTGGCCGTGAATCCTCGGTGGCTAATTCTTCGGCGGTCTTCCGTTGTGCGTGTTTGCGCCGCCTCTACAAAGTGCGTCCTCAGCCGACGAACTGCGGCTAAACACGGCCTTATAGAATGGGTCTTCTTTTCTTGCGATCTCTTACAAGTGACTTTTAGCCATTAGCTAAGCTAATAAATAGCCTTGTCACCTGCTCGAGGATCTGTTGTTTCGTTGGTGTAGTCGTCGTTGTGTTTTTGTTTGCTGCAGCTTGGGCGTAGCTGACTCCTGGCTTTGTTGCTGTTGCCGCTGTTTTCCTTGTCTTCTGGTTGTTTGGGGTATGTGGTCATAATTTTTAGTTCGCCGGGTGTTCTTCCTTGCAGTTTGCGCAGGACGCTGGCCTGGTCCTCGATCGTGGGCACACGTTTGATCTGTGTGGTCCTCCGCACGCGATTGATGCCGTTTCCTCTTCTTTGTTCCTACCATGTGATTAACACGTTCTGAATGTGTTAGATTCTCCGGATTTTTTCTTTTTCTTCTGGGTCTAGCTCCACCATGTAGATGGGTAGCGGTCTTCTTTATCCGTATCTGAAAGGTAGTTGGGTTATTCGTATTATACTTAGCCCTTGTCTTTCTATTTCCTCCTTGATTTCTTCCACTCCACTTCTTTTTTCTCTTCTCAGGTACCTTGTGAGGTTCCTGTAATCCTCGGGCTCTTCGTATGGGATCTTCACTCCGAGTCTATCCCGGATGGTAATGAGCCTCGTCTTTATCCTTAGACGGTCCTTGTCTTTCCTCGCGGAGCTCCAGTGGTGGATGCTCCGCAGAATGACGGGTGCCGGTCGGTGCATTGTCTGCCTGTTTTCCAGGATGGCGGCTTCCTATTTCCGCTGTTTCTGGATGATTCTGTTAAACATCACTTCCGTGAAGTCCATCTTCTCTTTCTCGCTGTCCTCGTTTCTTGGGTATTCGGTTCTTTGTTCCTTTTTGCGGACGCTTTCTGAGCGGCTTCTCTTTTCTTCCTGAATTGCTTATGCGATGTTTTCCATGGCAATCCTCAGAACCGTTATTTCTTCTTCCAGTCGTTGGATGGTTCTTCTCAGTTCCTCTGCTTCTTTCTTCGCATGTTCGGCTTCCTTTTGTGCCTCCCAGGCTTCGAGTTTATGTTTTACGGCTTTGTCTTTTAGTCTTTCTATATATTCTTCATCGCCTTCGTATTCATCGGATGATTCCTGTGTCTTGGCTTCTTCTATCTTCTTGTTGCTAGCTTGGCCGCTAGCGCGGCTGTCGTTTTTCTTTCTCGGTATCTCTGTAGTCTGTAGATAATATCAACCTCCGTCCGATCGCTTTTTCAAAATCCGCTTCGCTTGCTTCAGCGTATTCCAGACACGTCCTTCCTACCCGGCTGCGTGCTGTATTTATTTCGCGTGCCAGCTGTATCGTTCTTGGGACTGCTTGGGACGGTATACAAACTGTACCTTCTGGAAGGGGTGTTTTGTCCATCCCAAATTCGAGTTTGCGCACTATACAGTACTTGAAACGATGCCAGTTGGAACAAACCTACTGTTGTAATGGGGAAGTGGATCAGATTTCAGTAAAACATTCAAAAAAGCATAACTTTATAGAACTCCTTGTAACATTGTAACTAATTTTGAAATATGAAGCTTGCAGCTATCTACAATTTCCACAACTAACGTTTTTTGGTTTCTTCTATGATAACAGACCTACTGAGCTTTATCGCACTAATTAAAAATGACTTGGAATTGGGATAATATTTGTTAATTACACTACCTATTATACAGCGTTGCCACGCATTACCTTTTATGTCTTATCTACGTATTTAACAATATTTGAATGATGTTTTATTTTACATCATCGTTATTTACGTTAAATGATGTTTTATGAACACTACTGACAGACAAAATTTCCAAAATAATAACAAAACTCGGATAAGATACCCGCAATCAAAATATTGTTTATTTTTTTGAACTTTCAAAGCCGAAATCTAAAACATGCTGGTTAGCAGCTGATACCAATTGATACTGGGGTCATTATTGTGTAGATATGCGGTTAAAACTTCAAACAACAACGGTTTACATTCAGTTAAATTTATTTGAATCAAAATGGTGTCGTTTGTAGAAAAACCCGCATTTTTCGTAATATTTTTGTGTGTAAATAGTGTTTTAACGCAAGCAAATACATTCGTCGATGTGAAAGTGTCTTTAACATCGAAAAAACAACCCAATAAAAACGAACAAATCACCATAACGTCCAATAATTTACCGCACAGTTTAACAAATTACGATCCCGATGTTCATGATTCTATTAAAATCGAAGGGCAGTCGTTACCTGTCATAAACGAAGGAGCTTTTAAGGATTTAAACGCTACGCAGCTGATAATTATCAAAACCAATTTGAAAGAACTGGAAGCAGGAGCTTTTAAGGACCTCAAAAAACTCGATTCTTTGGTTGTTGCTTCGAACTTGGTAAAATCGATTAAAAAAGGAATTTTCACGAATTTACAAATAACGAAGCTTTATTTGGACGATAACAAAATAGAAACAATCGAAGGTAAGTGAGATATTTTTTTTTGTTTTCTTGAATTTATTTCATTAAGTGAACTTATTTTAAAAGACACCCTATCCTATAAAATATATTTGTATTGGGGTGACATTCACTGAGGCCTAAAAAATCTATTGTATCCCCTTATTTTTGTACCCCCTTTTCTCCGAAGTCCAGCCATGAAACCTGTTATGATTATCAGCTAATTTCTGCACAGTGTTAGCAGTTACTTGTTGTTTCTTACATTTTGTACGTAAATAAACAAACTATACGACTGTGTTTCAAGCAGAGACGATTGTCGCTATAGCCTGTATTGATGGAAACATCAGGGCTCTGTAGCAGAATAGCGCTGGTCAAAAAAAGCGCTGGACAAAATAGCGCTGGACATAAATAGCGCTGGACAAAATAGCGCTGGACAAAAACAGCGCAGGACAAAATAGCGCTGGACGAAAACAGCGCAGGATAAAAACAGCGCTCCATAAAATAGCGCCGCCAAAAGATAATTATGCTTCTTTATTTTACTACTATCTTATACATAAAAATAAACTATAGTACCGAATTAGCATAATTAGGAATAACATATTTTTCATAAATTACAGTCATAACAATAGTTTTCCTAATTCAATTCGTCAATTCAACATCGCTTCCCGACCAGCTGACAGTGATCAAAGTGTTGGTAACTGTCTATAACAATATCAGAATATAAGGAACGGAAAACAAGTAAGAACAACAATCAATATTTTTCATCATACTTCAACACATATCGCTTCCCGATCAACTGACCAGATCAAAGTGTAAACAACTACTTGTCAGTGTCATATTTATTTAAAGTCTAAAAAAATGCAATTTGGCAAGTCTCAGAAAGGAGGTGATACATTATTCCACGAAGGATATAATTACCGAAATGACAAGCAACGTGAAATTGCATTTTTTTAGACTTTAAATAGATATGACACTGACAAGTAGTTGTTTCCTCTTTGATCTGTGTCAGTTGGTCGGGAAGCGATATGTGTTGAAGTATGATGAAAAGTATTGATTGTTGCTCTTACTTGTTTTCCGTTCCTTATATTCTGATATTGTTTGTTGTGAAGGAAGGTTGATGCTTAGCGGTGAAACTTGATTTTTCAATAACATCCTACAGTAATAGTTTATTTTCTAAGGATATTTCAACCGGCGCTATTTTATGGAGCGCTGTTTTTGTCCTGCGCTGTTTTTGTCCAGCGCTATTTTGTCCAGCGCTGTTTTTGTCCAGCGCTGTTTTTGTCCTGCGCTGTTTTTGACCAGCGCTATTTTGACAAGCGCTATTTATGCCCAGCGCTATTCTGCTACAGAGCCAAACATCAGAAGAGGATACACCGGACAAAAAATAAAAATATTCACTGACACCCAGGCTCTACTTAAAGCTATCAGCAACCCAACAACTAGGTCTAGACTGGTAAAAAACTGTAAAGAATCCCGCAACAGGCTGGCAAGAGACAACAAAGTGTCTCTAATGTGGGTGCCGGCACATGAGTGGATTGCAGGTAATGAAATGGCTGACCAGTTAGCTAAAGAGTGCTCTAAAGGAGACTTCATAGGTCCGGAGCTGTTTTGTGGAATCACAAAAGATTGCATAAAAGGGGAAATCGGGAACTGGCTAGATAGGGAACACCAACTCAAATGGAGGGCACCTCCATACAAAGAGTTTACTCAACGAGGCTATTGAAACTGAATAAGATTTGAAGACAGTTACCGACCTGGTAGCTGTACACAGTACCCTGAGGAAATATCTGCACAAAATGGACAAAGTTAGTGAACCTATGTGCAGGAAATGTGAACTCTATGATGAAACACCTACTCACATACTCTGCTTCTGCGAGAACTTACGTGGACTCAGAAGGAAGCTCTTTGGAGAGGAAATAATACAACCATTACAACTACTGAAAATCCCTCCAGTGAAACTAGTGGCCTACATAGAAGACACAAAGCTTCTGGAATGGAAGTAGATAATATGGGAAATGGAACAAAGATTCAGTTCCAGTGCCTGGGCTGATGAGCACAACCCAATCAAATGAATGAAACAAAGCGGTACCTAATTGTCTGCAACACATTTAAGTGCTGGCAGCAATAACAAACATAATAGTTGGGCCATACTAAGAATATTAACCTACATTGGATAATATTGCTGGCAATGATACCGGCCACTCTGTTCCAGAGGGTCCTTTATAAACACTGTACCGGTTGTTTGATTAAAAAGATGAACTAAAAAAATGATATTCAGCTTTTTCTCTTGGCTGATTTTGTTACATTTTTTTTTTCGGATTTTCCGATTTGTAATATAAATTCGATGTACCTAATTTATTTTGCTTTGATAGGTGGCTCTTTCGATGGTATGAAAAAAGTTACTTCTATGTTATTGAGTTTGAATAACATAAAAATTATTGAGAAAGGATCGTTTAAAGATCTCGAAGAATTGGCTTCGTTGAGACTTGATTTCAATAGAATCGAAAGATTAGAAGAAGGTGCTTTCGAAAATTTACCAAAATTAACGAAATTGGATTTGGATAATAATTATATCAAGCAAATAGAAGCAAGCTCATTTGGTAAGTTATTCTTTTTATTGTTAATATATGTTAAATAAACGGCTCTGGTTATTAAAAGAGAGTTTCAGTCTCTCTCTTTGCTGGTTCATATACTATTTCTTCTATTCCAGTACGTTCTAGAACCCACATAATAGGAGGGTTGCATATAATAACGTATTTGGCGAATGTCAATGTCACGTTTAGTAAACGCAAAAATTTCAGAACGCAGTTTCTATGAAAAATGAAAGAATTGTTACTGCTGATTAGTACATATCGATTTGTTTGCCGGAACCATCCCCCAAAGACGAATTATCTTCCACCAAGACAATGCAAGTTCCCAAACATCTTGACAAACTATGGAGTTTTTAAAGCCATAAAACATCAAATTGTTTTTGAGAAGTCTAGAAAAAGCACAATTACTTACAAAGTACTTTACTTTTGGTGATGACACCATTCTGGTATATACAAGTACAATATTGGTTCTAGAATATACTTACTAGCACTAGGAGTGGCTTTTTCACATTTTTCTTTCATACTAATTATAACTGTGCCGGCCCTTCTAAAAATCCATGCCGAAGAGATATATTACATTTTACTACTAAACGATCACAATTTAAGATATTTTCAAAGACGAGGACGTAAATGGCTTCTTACTCATAAAATTTCTTTTCTCTAACCTCACTTACCTTTTTTTTTTTTATCCAAGAAGAGGAAATCTTACATGAGACCTCGGTCTTCCCGAGGTGCCGGATTCTTACCGACTAAAACCTCTCCTCTCTCGCAGATCCCACTGGAACCGTTTACACATTACTTCAGTGGGAGTGCATATGTCTGCATTTCAGCTCTCTCTAGAGCAGCTTCTGTTTTCTCGGGCGCCAGTTGAAGACCATTATCCTCCAGCCAGCTTGATACGCGATGCAGTGCTGTGTTTGCTGCGCACATCAAACCGTCTTCTCCTTTGGATACCACTATCATGGCAATATCGTCAGCGAAGTCTATAAGGGTCACCCCTACTGGCTGTTTTGTTCTCAAAAGCCCATCGTAGAATACATTCCACAGCGTTGGTCCTAGGACTGACCCTTGCGGCACCCCGCTATTGACCTTTCTAAATTTCACTGTATTTTCTGCCTCCAGAATTATCTCCCTTTCTGACAGGTAAGCTTTTATTAGTTTAATGAGGCTGCGATTAACCTCCCTTCTCCGTAGTTCATCTAGGATTTTTTGCCAGCTGGCGCTATTGAAAGCATTTCTTATGTCCAATGTGATCATTGCGCAGAGTCGTCGGTGCGCTGCGGAGTATTCTTGTCCTGCTGCCCTTGCAACTTGTAACACTTCTTCTATGTCATCTACAGTCTGTTTGCCCTCCACAAAACCGAACTGCCTCGTTAACAGCCCCCCTGTGCGCGATATTTCTCTCTTAAGTCTAATGAGAATGAGCTGTTCGTAGAGTTTTCCCTCAACGCCCAGCAGGCATATCGGTCTGTATCCGGATGGATTTTCAATTGGCTTGTCTGCTTTCCTCAGAACTAGTAGTTTCGCCATTTTCCATTGCACTGGAAATTCTCCACGACTGGCCAGATCATTATATATAGCCAGCATAAAATGGGGGTCATTTGCTGCAAGGGATTTGATTATCTCCGGTGGGATATTTCCGGGTCCGGGAGACTTGTTGCCTTTTAATTTATCACATGCTACGCGTAGCTCATCCAAGCTAAAATCTAAAAATATCACATTTTTATCACAGTTAAATATCACATCTTGATGCACAGGGAATAAGTGATCAGCCACTTCTTCCACCATTTGCATAGACATTTGTAGTCTGGAATGGTAGCCGGTCAGGCTTCTCATAACGATTTTGTAGCCTTTCCCCCAGATATCACAGTCGACGTTATCACACATCGTTTTCCAACATTTACGTTTGGAGTCTTTGATGCCATTTTGGAGTAATCTTTTGGACTCCTTATAATCTTCCCAGAGCCTCTGACTTTCTTCTGGCTGATTTCTTCTCATGGATCGCGTATAAAGCCGTCTCTTACGAAGACACTCTTTTCGAGCTTGCGCAATCACCTCATTCCACCAATAAACAGGCTGTTTTTTTGGTAAGCTTCTCTTTCTAGGCATAGTTTGATCACAGATCTGATTTAGTCTGTCCGTTAGTTCACTTGCCGAATTATGTATGATTCTTCCCGGATCTTCTACTGTTAATTGAAGAAGTTTATCCTTGTCCAGTTTTCTGATCTGCCAGCCGCCTACCTAACATACTGTCAAATGAGCTAGCAACCAATAAAATACCATGAACTAAAAGTGTATGCAAGGCGCATGATTGGCTGTTATTGTTCTGCAGTCAGATGTTTTTGGTATGGTATTGACACTGGCGCCCTCTACCATTACCTAAAATTAAAATCTCCTTATACGTGTATAGCCTCCATGATGCAAAATATAAACGACAACCAAAAGCTGCTTATATGTCAAGCTGTCACGTGAACAAAAATGTCACTACAAAATGTTATTGCAACATAATAATACATAATAATTGTTATTTTTTCAATACGGTAAAAGATTTCGGTTTCTCGTATTTAATATTTCACTTTCTCATTTTTATCAGTCGAATTAAGATAAATATTTTGATTCAGGTTGTTTCGGCAGCTTGTTTTTATTTTCTGTAATTACTATTCAATTTTGATTACATTGGTATGTTTGAAATTGATATTATTACTTAAAATTTTTCCTAAAAACATTTATTAGTGATGAGAAAAAAGTAAATTGACTTATTAATATATTTTAAAATATTCACGCAAATAGAGAAGCGTAATTTTTCTCCTAATTGTGAATTTTTCTAGAAATAGGATAAATAATAACCAGACGGTTCAGTTCGCGGTTCCAGAAAATTCTAAATTTTCTACCTCGAATTAGTTAAAGAACAACGCAATCATTCCAGCGCTGCTCTAACATTTCAATACCACTTTTCTAGAACGATTTATATTTTGCCTCTGTGCCAGCGATAACCTTTCCTTTCGAGCGAAATTTCTTACCGGCGAGCATTTTTTTAGGTCTGCAAACAGCCAGTAGTCGCTGCTAGCCAAATCTGGCGAATACGGTGGATATGGGAGCCTATTCGAAGTTCAATTCATGTAGTTTTGCCATTGTTTTAATTGACTTGTGACACGGTGCGTTGTCTTGATGAAACAAAATTTATTTCTTTGCCAAATGCGGACGTTTCTTTGCAATTTCGGCTTTCAAACGCTCCAATAACGCTATATAATATTCACTATTGATGGTATTTCCCTTTTCTAGATAGTTGATAAATATTACACCACGTATATCCGAAAATACCCAGGGCCATAACCTTTCCAGCTGATTGTTGTGCTTTCGGTCGTTTTGGACGAGGCTCTCCAGTTCCTGTTCACTCAGATGACGATTGTTTTGATTTGGAGTGAAGTGATTGATACATGTTTCATCCATTGTCACATATCGACGCAAAAATTCCGATTTCTGCTCAGAATAATCTACACGTTCTTGTGTTTGGCCAACAGTGAGCAAACGCGGCACCCACTTTGAACTGAGCTTTCTCGTAGTGAATTGTTCATGCTATATAAGGCCAACAAGTTCTTTTGATATGTTTACGATGTCATTTAACTCACGCAATTTCACTTTTCGATCACTCAAAACGATTTTGTAGATTTTTTGATGTTTTCTGGTGTTACCGCCTCATTTGGAGGTCCACTGCGTTCCGCATCATCGGTGTTTCTACGACCACGTTTGAAGTCATCAAACCATCGTTTTATTGTCGTTACTGATGGAGCTGAGTCCCTATAACACTTTTACTTTTCAAGCCATTGCTTTGCTTGAACGGTATTTTTTCCCATCAATAAGCAGTGTAAAATTAGAATACGAAATTGTTTTTGATCCATTGTTTTAAAACCATTAAAATTAGTGTCATTCTTCGCACAATAACTCACGAAATAACGAATAGAATATAATGAAATTTTGACAGCCATCTTTTTAAGGTTAGTACTAACTGAAAAACAGGCGATTGCAATAAAACTAGCATCATCTGTGTGTCAGGCGCGGGGCTTTTCAGCCCATGTAATATAATTATAACCCCATCCCTATCCTTACCATTATTTCCTCACTTACTCCATTCTCTTGCCACTTGCTCAAGTCATTTATAACTTGATTAATGACTGTTTCAGTGAATTTACCAGCGCTAACCGTTCTTTTACTACAAGTGAATGAATTGGAGAACATTTCCTTGAAAAATTTGGATAGCTTAATAGTTTTGTGGATATTCGACAACAAATTGAAAAGATTGGATATGGGAATGCTGAATGGTTTGAAAAGCATAGCAAAAGTTAATGCTACCGATAATAAAATTGAAAGTCTCGAAGGAATGGTTTTACGACCATTGGGAATGGTTTATTTGGATTTATCTTATAATTTGATATCTAATATTGATGAAGGATATTTCAATGGGTCTAATATACAAGGTAAATATTTAAAAAATATATTATTCGTATTGGATTTGGTATGACATGTAGTTTATCCAACTAGTGAAGTTCTATAAACTTTGAGGTTATTCTTATTTTGTCAAACTCATTTCTTAATTTTGACGAAACCTGTATTTTTGCTATTGGTAGCACAAAAATAATTTTTTCATCGACCTTTACAAAAAATTACATTTTTCGAATTAATTTCCGGATGAAAAATCAAGTACGCAAACACTTTACTTTTCGCCCGCTGTCCGTTTCAGAATGACTGTCATTTGTTGTTGTCAAATTAATTATTTACGACATCCGCTAGACTTTACGTGTAAATACGAGGATGTATTGATATCTAGTTAGCCTAGACCAGTTCCATGCATAAACAAAATATTGCGTTACCATAGCAACGAACAATAACTTATTAGAAGTGTCAGTGTGAAGTTTGACGTCAAAAAAGTAAACCAGAGTTACGCAATAAATTAAAAGAAAAAAGATGTCCACCGAAATTGTGAAAATCGAAAAATTGGAGTATCGAGCATTATCAAGTACCTGTATTTAAAGTGGTCAAAAGGTAAGCAAATTTACGAAGATATATGCTTAATACCCTTGGTGATCAATGTCCTTCGTATGCGACCGTGAAAAATTGGACTGCAGGCTTCAAAAGAGGTTCATTTTCCATTGAAGATGATGACCGATCGGGTGTCAGTCCCCGAAAATATCTTTGCAGTTCATGACATGATTTTATCAGACCGTCGAATTGGGCTAAAACGGATATTTGAAACACTGAATATTTCATACGAACGCGTCCATCATATAGTTCACGTCAATTTGGACATGAAAAAATTGCTGCAAAATGGATCCCCAAATGTTTGAATGTTGACCAAAAGCGTGCAAGGGTAGAAGCATCGCGTTCGATCTGTGCTCGATTTGAAAACGATGTAGACTTCTTAAACCGAATTGTTACTATGGATGAGACTTGGGTACATTTCTACGATCCAGAAACAAAGCAACAATCGATGGAATGGCGACACTCTGGATCTCCAAGACCTAAGAAGTTTCGAGTCCAAAAATCTGCTGGAAAAGTCTATGCTTCAGTTTTTTGGGATTGCCATGGAGTAATCATGATTGATTTTTTGGATAAGGGTAGAACAATAACTGGAGATTACTATTCGACATTACAGACCACTCTACGGGAAAAAATTAAAGAGAAAAGACGCGGAAAGCTATCCAAAGGTGTTTTGTTTTTGCAGGACAACGCCCCTGCACACAAATCTCATGTTGCCATATAGGTAATAAAAGCTGGTCTGGTTTGCAGAGCAAGAAGAAACATTTTTTTTGAAAGGTCTAGAGACGTTGCAGGTTCGCTGTAATAAATGTATCCAATCAAGAGGAGAACATGTTGGGTAATAAAATATTTTGACATTGAAATTTTGTTTGGTTCTTTAGTAGGCTAAGAATTTTTCAATATATCCTCGTATATCGTATCGATAAAATATCGTAATTTTTAGTATGTATACTTCTCATAACGGTATTTTTTAATATTGATATTTTTAAAACAATATATTTATAATGGTACGGTGTATCGATACTTTACACAGTATCGCCCATCTCTATATGTCACATTTGACGTACTCCTGAAATTTATTAATTTTGACGTTAGAATTGTCAATAATACCAAATCATTACTTTTCGTTCTACACTCGCCTTATTTAATAAAGAAATCAAGGGTCGTGGACTAAGTACAGTATTCTACTCGCAATTTATGGCCATTATTCACTCGGGTGACTTGCGCCACCCTGCGTGAATCATAAATTGCTCGTTTAATAATATACTATTATTTCACATTTCGGTGGAATTAAAAATACTGTGTATTAATTTTCCAAAAAATTAACAAAAAGAATAATGAATAAGGAACATACAGAAGATATTTTTAACATCTTGTCCTAATATTTTCCAACAATTCTGCTACTTTACAAAAAGAGAAGAATAACTTGTACCAAATTCCTGATCTATAGGATATTCACACTCATCTAGAATTAAAGCTGAACCATAAAATTTTTAATAATTTATTATTTCAGATCTACTTTTGAACAACAACCAAATCTCAACGATCTCTCCCTTAGCCTTCAAATCGTCCCAGATAAAAAAACTTCTTCTCCACAATAACCACATTTCGAAAATCACAAACGAAACTTTCGCTAATCTAGAAATGGACGAGCTAACTCTGGACAATAACAAAATTTCCGATATCGAAGAAGGCGCTTTTCAAAATTCAGCCATTCAATCATTAAATTTGGACGGGAATAAACTCACCAGCTTTAAACACGGAGTGTTCGATAACGTTAGACTGGGGTATATTTCAGTTTTGAGAAACGATGCTATCAACGATAGAGCTTTCAATAACGTATCGAACCTTGGAAATTCTAGATTGACACGATCTATGCTATAAAATTACCAAGAAAGTATTGCAAATTTGTGCGGTTTGTTAATATTTGGGACAAACTTGATAAAGTGTACTATTGAAGTCCCAAAAAATAGATGCAGCTGGTGAAAGGAAATTGTGTGGAAGTGTTTTATACAAATAATTACAATGGGCCTTTTCAGTAGATGCTTAAATCTCAAAACAAATGTTTATTTGAAAGCTTACTGATAATTTTTCACCTAGTGCAGCTTTGCTTCGAATATAAATAACAAAAAGGTAAACACTCGTTTGACCTTGGGGCATAAGGTCTGGAATTATGTTGGCAGTATTTGTCAGAGTGGTTGGCTACGGTCGTGGCCAAAACATCCAACGAAGAAGAACCTCCTCAGCTGACAATTTTGTTTTTGTGGTTGTGTATTGCGTTAATTTGATTTAATTTTTGAATATTGTTGTACTTTTGAGTTGTTTGTGTATTATTATCGGAAAAAATGAAGCCGGGATTTTCAAAGGGCAGAAAATCTGCCAAAAATTGATTTGAGAATAGTGGACGAGTTTTACATATATAATTTAGATCAGTAGCATTTAAAAAAATGGTTGTTAATAAATAATAACTGATTTTCCTTCAATTTATTTATAAATATTCACAACAGCAAATGTTCCTGGTTTTGGTCAACTTCTTTTGAACCTTTGCTTTTTCGAACCATGATTTTCGTCAGTTTTCATCTCGTGGAACTTGAACGAATATTTTGCTGGTGTCATTTATATTGTTATTTGTACAAAGCACTATTTGAACATTTTCGAAACACGAAAGCGAAACCAAAACAAATAATCCAAACAACAGCAATAACAAAGAGAATATCAATATCGATTTGGAGGTTAGACGAGATGTCAACATTCAAAAACCAGGGAAGCAAACCTTACAAATCCTACGGAAATAATGGTCTGTCGTTATCAAGGTCGTAGGCTGGCGCTTGCTTTCCGCACTTTTTATAATCTTCTTAACATAGAAATTCAGCCCAAAAAAAAAGAAAAAAAACTTCAATCTAAAGCAATAAAAAAATTACTGAAAAGGCCCATTATAAGATATGTGATAATTGTAGAAAGCATTTAATATAAATAAAAACTTCTTTTTCTTTTGCCTTGTTTTAGTAAATCCTCCGTAGTTTAGGCTAGGTTTTTGGGAAAACGTGGGGTCTGGAACGGAAAACCATCTACTTGGTGGAACAAAACAACGCGAAAAGGGAAAAACGGAATAGAAATAGTGCAAAGACTCGCCTGCGTGGGAATCATGAGTGCAATGAGATCGTGCTCCAGCACTGCCTTAAATGTAATACAAGACCTTCCTCCACTACATCTACATCTACCTTTGGAAAATGGATACAGGCTAGCTCATGCCTTGAAATTCGGTGATATAACGGGAGATGTTGAGATACTAAGGGTCGGAGCACACCAATCCATGAAGATGTCCACGTACTTTATGTCTGCCCACGTTCAAATTATAGATGGGGGGTATACATGAAAGATCTTATAGGTCGCAGTGTGATAAGGTGTAATGGATGTATCGTCGATGGATACTTCGGTAGATTATAGGTGTGGAAGGGCCTCTGAATAGGTGGTGTTGCGGGTCACTTGGAGGATAATCTCAAGAGGAATGAAACAACTACTTCTAGCACTGAGAAATGTTTGATTTATTTACTAAATACCTTACGTTACTTACTAAACTAATACTATTCATAAGTACCTAGCCGTATAGCATACTTATACGTAATGGTTAATAATTACTAGTAGGTGACTATTCAACTATATAGAATAGTCTTCTTCAAGTATTCTGCATCGACTTCTCTTCTTTGATAAATACTGAAGTTCGAGCAAAACAGATAAACATATAATTGTTTTTGTCTTGCACCACGCTTGAACTTGACAATAACCTTCTTTATTTATATAATAATGAAATGTTCGAACGTTTTGTTGAAATAAGATCAAGGGAATTTAATTCTTATTTTAAATATTTATTATTATATTATTATATTGGGCCAAAAGGCATCACAAAGGCAAACCAGGAAAATCCATCCACTTGTAATCTAATCTAGGTGGGTCTACTCGGCTCTCTACTACGACTCGCCAAAACAAACAAACAAATTCAGGTTTTCAACAACGCTGATTGTTTGACTTGGTTAATAATATTTCAGATATTAAGTCAAGAAAGACCCTACCAAACATGAGTTAGCTGATTAGGGCCACAGTGGAGCCAGCAAAAAGTAAATGTTCTGCTATTTCATCATCATCCATACAAAAAAGAAGGTACGTAGGATCTTCTGGAAGTCCAAGTCTCACCATATTAGCAGTAGCCTGCTGGAAAACGTTGGTCAGTGTTGTTTGGAGACATTTTTTGAAGAATGTATAAAACCATGCCAGAAATCTGGAATTTCATGTTTTTTCTTACAAAATTTAATGGGATAAAACCAGTATCCATCCAGGGATCCAAAACAGATACACTTTGTTAAGTATTCTCACCGGGGAGAATATTTTTTGACAGTTGAATACCAATTTCTATGTTACACGGTAAAAGTTGACTCACAGAGTTCTTATAAGAATTTTTAGATTATTAATCTTACATCATCCTACCGGTTCGTTAATTATCGTCTAGCTCCTGTACAAATGACTATATCAATCCTCATGGCGACCAAAGGGAAGTTTTCGGCCGATAAATTACTTTCCCCAACAGCGGCAATATTAATGTAAATTGTCCATGTGGACTATGATTGACAGCCGACTTAATCAAATATGACCAATGGGCTGCCTAAGCTCTGACGTCACAACTTTTCCAAACAAAGCTTATCCTATCCAAAATCAATTACAAAAGCTAAAACATATTCGTCGCCCTTGCTGACTTTTCTTTTGATCAGAATATACCGAACATTAAGTTTTCGCAATTAATGTTGGACAAACTCTACCTTTATGGTATAAACTGTATATTGGTTTGTTTGAAATTTTATGTACGGTACCTCAAAACAAGTCAACCTTAAATTACACTTCATAATCCACCAGAGATCTCATTAACTGAATGAATATCACACGTGTCTAATAAGACATCTAATACCAAGAAGTCTGTAATCCCCGAGTGCCAAGTCTTTAATCAATGTCAACTTTGAGACAAACAAAAACAAAGTAAATCACCCGTTAACATGTCACATATCTATATACCTAAATGAGATTCCGAGGGGTTGTTTGGAAATCAAATCGGATCTGGTTTTAAAATATTCGTTTCGACAATGGTACAGTGGTGAGTAAAATTAATATGCACCGTTTCACAATTTGTTGGCGAGATAAAGAAATATGTTAGCAGAAGCAGAACCGGTTTCAGACAAATTTGTCATTATTGCAGGATCCCGACGCACTAGCGCACTCTCTTTTTCCGATGAATAGCAGTTTTACCGATAACTGTAATATTGGATATTTTTGAAACTTTTGTCAGTTATGTATCCTTTCAGCAGCTCCATGCTTTGACCCATTATTTTCTTATTTCAGCTGCTCATATTTTGTATAATGTGAACATATAAAATTTCTTTCTGTTTATTGTCTCAAATCCCTACTCCTCATTTTCGGAAATTTCAAAACCTTTGGTAAAAAATTTTAACAATGAAATATTCATGTTTTATACATTGATTGATTAATTGATTGGATCAGCACACCAGTCAAAGGCTTGATGTCCTCGGCACCTCAGCCTTAAGGCTTTTTGTGCTCTTGGTTGTGCCGTTTATGTGAAGAGACCAGTAGCACTTATCAGGCTGAGCAGACTTTTCACTAGGTTCTTCTTGGAGAAATCTTCCCTTGGATATTCTAGTCCTAGGAGTCTATGTTTCCAGTGAGATAATGCTTCACAATCGAAGAAAATGTGAGAGGCTGTTTCCTCCTCTTCCATGCACAACCGACAGATAGGTTCCTCCCTATATATGCCGATTGTAGGCATGTGCTTCCTTAGGGTACTGTGACCGGTGAGTAAACCCATCACCATCCTTATTTGGGCCCTGCTAAGGTTTAGTATTTCATTGGTCAGCGTCTCCGAGGATTTTTTGACCAGGAGTTTGCTGTGTTCCTGTTTTGGCACGTGTCTCCAGTACGACTGGTGTTTAGTTTGAGTCCATCGAGATATACAACCACGTGCAGCAGTTTTGGATATCCCAAATACTGGTTCAGGACCAGTGAACGCTGTCTCAGAACCCAGCATCTAAGAACACAATATCTCATAAATAACAGAAATGAACTAAACCCACCTTGGGACGTTAACAGTCCATGTGGACTAACAATTCAAGTACATTTTTCATAAACCAATCGGAAGCTACATTGCACCAATGAGAATCAATTGTTCACTTATGAGTAGGTCAAGACTCGAAATGATTTATGGCTTTTTTATATTTCCGGCGTTTTATTCCTCGAAGTGACTTTGCCGCATTCTGTTATTTTATTGTCAAACATTGCAAACTAATTTCACTCACAACTATATGTATTTGCATTGAGTTTTAATACATTTAAGCGTTACATAATATTACCACGTCATATGGAAAGTTCTCTCAAATTCTTTTTGTTTGTATTAAATGGTATTCAGCAATGTCTCCTCGCCTATTTTAATTTACTTATAGAAATTTTGTTTGACTTCTCTGTCCTGTGTAATCAACCATTTGTCCGGGGAAGTTAGGTCACAAATATCAGATTTTTCCATCTTTTTCTTCTTCTTTTCCCAATTAGACTGCTATTTATGGCCACTTTTGTTATTCTTCCATTCTTTTAATGTTTCTACGTATCACAATCATCTCAATCTATGTCATTTTATTCTTGATACTATTTTTGGTTCTTCGTACACGTTAACTTCTTCATTTGTTCTTCTTCTCCACTCTCCACTCTCCAGGTGTTTTCACTCTGCCAGCATCTCTTCCTGTTTTATTTTCATACGTCACAGTGAGTTTTATACATCCTTAATTTCATCTTTTTTGAACAGTATTTTGATTTCATCAGTGACTGAAGCATTCCCAATTTTCTGATGCCTTTCGTAATTATTGACCTTATTTCTTGCTCTTCATGGACATTTCTAGTTCTCCTACATAAACAAATTTGTTTACTCTTTGGAAAGTGTATTCGTTTTTGCTTCTCGTTTTTATTACCTGATTGTTTTTTCTTGATTCATTTTCAGTTCTAGGATTTCGGATTGTTCTGCGAGATATTTTTGTAATTAATACTCTGACTTAGTCATTGCACACAAAAAGCTCGAAATAGTGGAGGAAGAAGATTGTAGATTTTGTGGAATGGAAGAAGAATCCTCCATCCACATACTCGCGAACTGCACAGCAATTCAGAATCCAAGGGCACAGCACCTGGGAGACTACTGGATAGAAGAGGGGCAGTTACCTAAGTTGAAGCCTGCAGATATCCTAAAATAGGACTAAAGGAGCTACTAGTCTATGAGACTCTCCTTAGCAACTAAGTAGAAGTAAGGGGGCACAATAGATCTTTTACGTCTCAGTGAATATTACCCCAAAATACATACATACATAGTCATTGCTCCTGTAATGCACCTACAAGATAGTCTTTGGATAGTTCTACTACTCTACACAATGGCTCCATAAGTGATGATTGGTCGCAATATGTCAGTGTAGGAGAGAAGGAGAAGGTTTCGGTGCTCTTGGCTATGCTGACAATTTAGTTATAGTGCCTAGAGTCTGATTGCGTTTAAACCTTATAACCTCTTGGTGGTCGAAGGAAAAACTATCAGCTAATCCTAACAACGACACCTGTTCCATTCTCTCA
This sequence comes from Lochmaea capreae, assembly GCA_949126875.1. Lineage (NCBI taxonomy): Eukaryota > Metazoa > Arthropoda > Insecta > Coleoptera > Chrysomelidae > Lochmaea > Lochmaea capreae. The sequence goes on from OX421411.1 coordinate 6,602,485, forward strand.
CAAGAGGAAGCCTAAAATACAGACAGACTCCCAATATTAATGGAATAAACCACTTTTTCTCTGTAGAGGTTAAGTACCTAAAAGTAATTCTTGATAGGAGACTTACGTAGAGTGCAAACCACGCATAAGATATTACCTCAAAAGCAAAAAACTTATGCTTCCGTCATCACTTAAGGGTTATTAAAACTGCATGATGAATTATTTTCTGCAGGTGATTATTCCAAATTTTGAATGTACCCTAAATGTTACCAGCCGCTATACAATTTCATTTGAATTATCACATTTCACCGCTAAATTCTCTCCAGAGCATTTTCTGGTCAAACATTTTACAATCTCTTTATTCTTCTTTTTTTAACGGTCTCAATTGTGAAACGAAAAATGTTGTAGCTATTAACTGCACACCGTAGTGATTTTATTACTGTCCACTTTTCTTGGCAAACATTACAGCGTGGGGAGCACTATTAAGGCAACTCCCGTGAAAACACCAAATCCTGAAGTACACTCGTGCGCTTGGAGAAATTGCTAGGGTCAGCTACCTCCATTTAAACGCCGTCCACTTCAATCTCAACTTAAACTTTCAATAGATATTCTTAACGACGAAAAAAACTACTTAAGCGTTAAAAATACTGAATATTACATAAGTTGCGAAATATATTATTAGAAATTAAAAGTTTTGTATATACAGGATGTCCTGTAATTATTTTGCAAAAAGCAAACTACAGATACTAGATGTGATTTTATGTTCATCTTACCTAATTTACCTCAATCCAAAAGTTCTTCCTGAGGCAGCTAGCGCCCTTCGAAGATGGCTACAAGGTTTTTTATTTTATATATAGAAAAAAGAAATGCATTTTTGCATCCATTGGACTGACGGATAAAATTCCAAAAAACTGCTATTTTAAACAACAAAATTGATGAAAAATGCTATTTTTAAATGTAAAATTCATGAAAACTGCTAGTTTGAACGACAAAATTGATGAAAAATGTCAATTAAAATGATAACATCAATAAAAACTTCTATTTTAAACAACAAAATTGCCATTTTGAAATGCAAAATTCATGAAAACTGCGATTTTAAACAACAAAATTGATGAAAAATGTTAATTCAAATGAGAAAATTCATGAAAACTGCTATTTTAAATAACAAAATTAATGAAAAATGCTAATTTTAAGTGTAAAATCCGTAAAAACAGCTATTTTAAAGCACAAAATTCTTGAGCTTACGTACAGCATTGATGTTTTCTGGGTGACTTTTGGACAAAAGTAGATTAGGTTAGATGGACATAAAATTACATTTAGTAACTGTAGCCTGCGTTTGGCAAAAGAGAGTTTCTAAACACCCTGAGCTTCCGGTCAAAGGACGTGTAGTCACCAATATATTCATCTACCAAGCCTACTGTTTGTCTTCATTTCTATTTGTATATTTATAAAGTCCAGTGTTTGTCTTCATTTCTATTGGTATATTTATCAAGTCCAGTGTTTGTCTTCATTTCTATTCGTATATTTATCAAGTCCAGTATTTGTCTCCATTTCTATTTATATATTTATCAAGTCCAGTGTTTGTCTTCATTTCTATTCGTATATTTATCAAGTCCAGTGTTTGTCTTCACTTCTATTTTTATATTTATCAAGTCCAGTGTTTGTCTTCATCTCTATTTGAATATTTATCAAGCCCAGTGTTTGTCTCCATTTCTATTTGTATATTTATCAAGCCCAGTGTTTGTCTTCATCTCTATTTGAATATTTATCAAGCCCAGTGTTTGTCTTCATTTCTATTCGTATATTTATCAAGTCCAGTATTTGTCTCCATTTCTATTTATATATTTATCAAGTCCAGTGTTTGTCTTCATTTCTATTCGTATATTTATCAAGTCCAGTGTTTGTCTTCACTTCTATTTTTATATTTATCAAGTCCAGTGTTTGTCTTCATCTCTATTTGAATATTTATCAAGCCCAGTGTTTGTCTCCATTTCTATTTGTATATTTATCAAGCCCAGTGTTTGTCTTCATCTCTATTTGAATATTTATCAAGCCCAGTGTTTGTCTCCATTTCTATTTGTATATTCATCAAGTCCAGTGTTTGTCGTCATCTCTATTTGTATATTTATCAAGCCCAGTGTTTGTCTTCATTTCTATTTGTATATTTATCAAGTCCTGTGTTTGTCATCATTTTTATTTGTATATATATATCAAGTCCAATGTTTGTCTTTATTTCTATTTGTATATTTATCAGGTCCAGTGTTTGTCTTCATCTCTATTTGAATATTTATGAAGCCCAGTGTTTGTCTCCATTTCTATTTGTATATTCATCAAGTCCTGTGTTTGTCGTCATCTCTATTTGTATATTTATTAAGTCCAGTGTTTGTCTTCATTTCTATTTGTATATTTACCAAGTCCAGTGTTTGTCTTCATCTCTATTTGAATATTTATGAAGCCCAGTGTTTGTCTCCATTTCTATTTGTAAATTCATCTAGTCCAGTGTTTGTTGTCATCTCTATTTGTATATTTATCAATCCCAGTGTTTGTCTTCATTTCTATTTGTATATTTATCAAGTCCTGTGTTTGTCATCATTTTTATTTGTATATATATCAAGTCCTGTGTTTGTCTTCATTTCTATTTGTATATTTATCAAGTCCAGTGTTTGTCTTCATCTCTATTTGAATATTTATCAAGCCCAGTGTTTGTCTCCATTTCTATTTGTATATTCATCAAGTCCAGTGTTTGTCGTCATCTCTATTTGTATATTTATCAAGTCCAGTGTTTGTCTTCATTTCTATTTGTATATTTATCAAGTCCTGTGTTTGTCATCATTTTTATTTGTATATATATCAAGTCCAATATTTGTCTTTATTTCTATTTGTATATTTATCAAGTCCAGTGTTTGTCTTCATCTCTATTTGAATATTTGTGAAGCCCAGTGTTTGTCTCCATTTCTATTTGTATATTCATCAAGTCCAGTGTTTGTCGTCATCTCTATTTGTATATTTATTAATTCCAGTGTTTGTCTTCATTTCTATTTGTATATTTACCAAGTCCAGTGTTTGTCTTCATCTCTATTTAAATATTTATCAAGCCCAGTGTTTGTCTCCATTTCTATTTGTAAATTCATCAAGTCCAGTGTTTGTTGTCATCTCTATTTGTATATTTATCAAGCCCAGTGTTTGTCTTCATTTCTATTGGTATATTTATCAAGTCCAGTGTTTGTCTTCATTTCTATTCGTATATTTATCAAGTCCAGTATTTGTCTCCATTTCTATTTATATATTTATCAAGTCCAGTGTTTGTCTTCATTTCTATTCGTATATTTATCAAGTCCAGTGTTTGTCTTCACTTCTATTTTTATATTTATCAAGTCCAGTGTTTGTCTTCATCTCTATTTGAATATTTATCAAGCCCAGTGTTTGTCTTCATTTCTATTCGTATATTTATCAAGTCCAGCATTTGTCTCCATTTCTATTTATATATTTATCAAGTCCAGTGTTTGTCTTCATTTCTATTCGTATATTTATCAAGTCCAGTGTTTGTCTTCACTTCTATTTTTATATTTATCAAGTCCAGTGTTTGTCTTCATCTCTATTTGAATATTTATCAAGCCCAGTGTTTGTCTCCATTTCTATTTGTATATTTATCAAGCCCAGTGTTTGTCTTCATCTCTATTTGAATATTTATCAAGCCCAGTGTTTGTCTCCATTTCTATTTGTATATTCATCAAGTCCAGTGTTTGTCGTCATCTCTATTTGTATATTTATCAAGCCCAGTGTTTGTCTTCATTTCTATTTGTATATTTATCAAGTCCTGTGTTTGTCATCATTTTTATTTGTATATATATATCAAGTCCAATGTTTGTCTTTATTTCTATTTGTATATTTATCAAGTCCAGTGTTTGTCTTCATCTCTATTTGAATATTTATGAAGCCCAGTGTTTGTCTCCATTTCTATTTGTATATTCATCAAGTCCAGTGTTTGTCGTCATCTCTATTTGTATATTTATTAAGTCCAGTGTTTGTCTTCATTTCTATTTGTATATTTACCAAGTCCAGTGTTTGTCTTCATCTCTATTTGAATATTTATGAAGCCCAGTGTTTGTCTCCATTTCTATTTGTAAATTCATCTAGTCCAGTGTTTGTTGTCATCTCTATTTGTATATTTATCAATCCCAGTGTTTGTCTTCATTTCTATTTGTATATTTATCAAGTCCTGTGTTTGTCATCATTTTTATTTGTATATATATCAAGTCCTGTGTTTGTCTTCATTTCTATTTGTATATTTATCAAGTCCAGTGTTTGTCTTCATCTCTATTTGAATATTTATCAAGCCCAGTGTTTGTCTCCATTTCTATTTGTATATTCATCAAGTCCAGTGTTTGTCGTCATCTCTATTTGTATATTTATCAAGCCCAGTGTTTGTCTTCATTTCTATTTGTATATTTATCAAGTCCTGTGTTTGTCATCATTTTTATTTGTATATATATCAAGTCCAATATTTGTCTTTATTTCTATTTGTATATTTATCAAGTCCAGTGTTTGTCTTCATCTCTATTTGAATATTTGTGAAGCCCAGTGTTTGTCTCCATTTCTATTTGTATATTCATCAAGTCCAGTGTTTGTCGTCATCTCTATTTGTATATTTATTAATTCCAGTGTTTGTCTTCATTTCTATTTGTATATTTACCAAGTCCAGTGTTTGTCTTCATCTCTATTTGAATATTTATCAAGCCCAGTGTTTGTCTCCATTTCTATTTGTAAATTCATCAAGTCCAGTGTTTGTTGTCATCTCTATTTGTATATTTATCAAGCCCAGTGTTTGTCTTCATTTCTATTTGTATATTTATCAAGTCCTGTGTTTGTCATCATTTTTATTTGTATATATATCAAGTCCTGTGTTTGTCTTCATTTCTATTTGTATATTTATCAAGTCCAGTGTTTGTCTTCATCTCTATTTGAATATTTATCAAGCCCAGTGTTTGTCTCCATTTCTATTTGTATATTCATCAAGTCCAGTGTTTGTCGTCATCTCTATTTGTATATTTATCAAGCCCAGTGTTTGTCTTCATTTTTATTTGTATATTTATCGTGTCCTTAATCGAGATGAACAAAAGATCAAAGGAAAACAAACAAATACTGTTTTATAACCCACTAAAGGAAAACGTCACTACTCTATATCCTTTCCACGACATTTATATAACACGTTGTTTGAGACGTGATGTAACCCGATATTTCACATGTTTTTGTTGAATTTTCCCCCTATCTTTGAATTTTATGGGTAAAAATGTAGCATTTGTAATAAATATTCACCCCTACACTATTCACTTTGGAATGTAATAAAAACTTCCATTTGTAAATAGACTAGTATAATCCCCGTGCGCGACATATCTTATACGTTCCTCAAAAAGACAATTTATATACATCTGTTCCATCAAAAATCTCACGAGGAATAGCCGTCACTTATGCGGATCTTCAGGTCCTTTCAAAAACAATCGACAAATATATCATTTATGACGGTGTAGTTACATTTAAATAATAAGAACTTAACAAACAACACATGGCGCAGTCAGCGAACTGTCCCGGAATTGTCCTAAATAATCATTGATGTAATTCAAGAGCAACAGATATAGAAGCACTGAGAGTTTAATTAAATAGTTACCTCTCTTGGTTAAAACAGCCAGAAATCGGAAAAAATATACCTTATCTCTTGTTCCCCGCATTCCACACTTAACAACACTATAAAACGATGCATTTTAGATAATTGCAAGAACTTTTCACTCATTAAAGTCTAACTATTATCTGTTGTTTACTAGTAAACAATGGAAACTAAATAGAATATGATATGTGCCTTCCAGAACAATATGGTGGACCTGTCAGTGACGTCACTCTGGAATGGTCTATTGTCTTCCAGTACTATCACTATGAAGGTTGTTAAAAACAACTATTTACGTCAAATTGACTTTCAATTCTGTCATTATGAAGTCGATGAACCTTGTGAGTTTATTCTACTTCATACAAACCTCCTTTGGTCTGTACTCGAATGTATCTCATGTGATAGATCTATGTCCCAATAATTTTGATAATCTGGTAATAAGAGGAGACGAAGTATGGATTATACAATTTTACGCACCTTGGTGCAGCTTTTGTCAAAATTTCGTCCCAGAATTTACCAAACTAGCTCACGTTTCAAGAGGAATAATAAAAGTTGGAGCAGTCAACGCAGACGAACATCGAGAGCTGGCAGGACTTTACAACGTTCGATCTTTACCTAGTGTGAAAATATTCGGTGTGGACAAGCAAAAACCTGAAGATTATAACGATGTTAAGAACGCCAAAGAAATAATGAAAGTTGCTTTAAATGCAGCTGCAGCTAAAATGGTTAGTAGATTCGATGTTAAAGAACAGCAAAAATTTACTAAAAGCGAAGATAAGCATGTGGTGCAACTAACAGATGGTAATTTCAATAAATTAGTACTTTTGTCAAATCAAATATGGATGGTGGAGTTTTATGCTCCTTGGTGTGGATTTTGCCGGAACTTAGAACCTCACTGGAAGAAAGCAGCTGAAAAATTACAAGGTAAAGTTTATTTCGGGGCAATAGATGGTACCATCCATAAAGTCAAGCTTGCAGAGTATGATATAAAAGGTTATCCTTCTATAAAATTATTTATCCCTGGATATGCTCCAGAAGATTATGAAGGTGAGAGAACTTCTGGTGAGATCGTATCTTGGACGATGAAAAAATATGAAAACGCCCTTCCAATTCCAGATGTAACAGAAATTATTAATAAAGATTCAATCTTGAAGGAATGTGATGGTAAACAATGGTCTATAGTTACTTTTCTTCCAGATATTCTCGATTGTAATTCCATCTGTAGACGATCTTATTTAACAACATTAAAAAGTTTAGCTGGAACATTTAAACAGTACAACTGGTGCTGGTTATGGTCGGAAGCTAATGCCCAGCCGAAAATACAGGAAATATTACACGTCGGAGGAGCTGGTTATCCAATTTTAATTGCTGTTAATTATGATACCAGGAGTTATAGTTTGTTTATAGGGGCTTTTGTTGAAGAGCAAATTTCTAAATTTTTGGTAAATCTACAAGCTGGTGCTACTAATAAATTACCAATCGAATCTAAGAGTTTCCCCGAGATTATTAGCATCGAACCATGGGATAGTGAAGAATCGTTAGTAGCTCAATCAGATGAAAAAGATGAGTTGTAAACTAGATTTTTATAAACATGTTTCGCCTCTGTTCGAGAGAATAAATATTTGTGAGTACCAGTGTATTCTATATTACTTTTGAACAGTGAGATTCATTTTCATTCATTCGATTGGGTTTTGCTGAATCTTTGTTCCATTTCCCATGTTATCTACTTCCATTCCAGAAGCTTTGTGTCTTCTATGTAGGCCACTAGTTTCACTGGAGGGATTTTCAGTAGTTGTAATGGTTGTATTATTTCCTTTCCAAAGTGCTTCCGTCTGAGTCCATGTAAGATCTCGCAGAAGTAGAGTATGTGAGTAGGTGTTTCATCATAGAGTTCACATTTCCTGCACATAGGTTCTCTAACTTTGCCCATTTTGTGCAGATGTTTCCTCAGGGTGCAGTGTCCACTCACCAGGTCGGTAAGTGTCTTCAATGTCTCTTACTCAGTTTCAATAGCCTGGTTGAGAGTTCCTTGTCTACCTTGCTCAGTAAACTCTTTGTATAACAAACATAGGACTGACACTCATAGGATAAACATTAACTGACAGCCAGGCAGCCCTTGCAGCTCTAAATAGCCGCAAGGTAACATCCAGACTGGTAGAAGAATGCCAGAAAGAATTAAATGAACTGGCAGACCACAGTGGAGTAAGACTAGTGTGGGTGCCGGGACATAATGATATTTCTGGAAATGAACAAGCTGATGAACTCGCGAGAAGAGGTTCAGCAACGACATATGTTGGACCAGAACCAGTTCTAGCCACCACAAAGAAGGTAGTCCGAGAACAAATACGAAAATGGGTGCAACGCCAACATAGACTACAGTGGAGAAACACTCCAAAGCAGGTACACAGTAAGACCTTCATAGGTGATATATATGTGTAAAACGGGTTGAAGAACTACTGAATGCTAGTAGGAACAAGCTAAGAATTATTACAGGTTATCTAACGGGTCATGCCCCGGTAAAGGATCATCTGCATAAAATGGGGCTATATAACGGGGATCTCAGCTGCAGACTTTGTGGCATGGAGACCGAGACCGTAACCCACATTTTATCCGACTGTGAGGCATTGGACTCAAGGAGTCAGACAATCTTCGGAGAGGCCTACGTGCCGCCTGAAGCATATGTCATGCATCCAGTTGACCTATATCATCTACTCGAGGGTACGGGAATGGCTGGATGGGTGGAATAAAGGTGGGAGTAGAGTACAATAAGCCAACAGGCTGCAGTGCTCCCGGTACTAGAACGGCTCCCAAAAAAAAAAACTCTTTTATGGAGGTGCCCTTGTTCCGACCTCCATTTGAGTTGGTGACCCCTATCTAGCCAGCTCCCGATTTCCCCTCTTGTGTAATCTTTTGTGATTCCCCTTATGGACTTATGAAGCCTCCTATATAGCCTTCTTTAGCTAACTGGTCAGCAATTTCATTACCTGCAATCCCCTCATGCACCCATATTAGAGACACTTTGTTGTCTCTTGCCAGCCCGTTGAGGGATTCTTTACAGTTTTTTACCAGTCTAGACCTAGTTGTTGCATTACTGATATATAGCAATAAGCAGAGCCTGACTGTCAGTGAGATTATTGTGAACTTTTTATTTATTTTCCAAATTTAAGCACATTTAGTCCAAAAAAATGCCGGATTGAAAGTCTGTGAAGTTTTGTATTTCTTTTATTTTCGCGAAACTTTTAATAAAACTTCCTACAAATCTCTCATCATCAACATCAGATTCCAATCAGTATAGTGAGGAGTGCAAGTTATAGTAGAATGTTGATTACCAATGAAACTTTGTCGAAATATCCGTGAATCCTTTTATTTACATGGCTTTCGTCTGGTTACTGAATCTTCATAGAACTGTTCCCTTTTTTTCTACGTTTCTATTTTTCCAATTCTTTCTGTGAATAATTCAAAACACCGGAGTTGGAAATAAGATGAAAACAGATTGAAAAAACTATGTAGATATCGTTGAAAACCCCAAGTTCTTTCCTCTTTCTCTGTTATTTAAAACGTGTACAATTTAGCTCACGTCACTGAGTAATAACTTAATTTTCAATCAATAAAAAAGACCCTTAACAGGGAGAAGCTACCTGTCCGACAAAGAAATGGAAAAAATTTAATGTTCACGATAATATTTTATTATTACTTGTTTTGGTTTTTTGGGGGGTCATGAAGATTTATTACTTCGCCGCATTTGTGAACAAACTTAACTAGTTTTTTTTTTCAATGGTTACCAAGATATAATTTCACTCAAAAAATAAATTTTGCGTTGTGAGTTGTTCGTAGATCCATCACTGGTATTTTCACTAGACAAACACCAACATCGTAGTTTCATTTTATCTTTCAATGCATTCATTTTGATAAACTTGGTCTTGACCCAATCGTTTCAACATGAAGCTCTTATATAATTTTATTTTCGTGCTACTGATACTATTCGACAGTTTAATTTATTGTATTGAAGGTAAGTAAAAAAGTTCTAAAATGTTCATTCAGAAATTTATTAATTTTCCCGTTAGTATTGTCAATACTAGCTAATACCAAATTATTACTTTCCGTTCTACACTCGCATTATTTACTTAACTTTTATTTAATAAAGAAATCAAGGGTCGTGGACAAAGTATAGTATTCTACTCGCAATTTATGGCCATTATTCACTCGGGCCACTTGCGCCCCCGCCTACGGCTCGGGACGCAAACGTCACCATGCGTGAATAATGGCTATCATAAATAGCTCGTTCAATAATATACTATAATGCATTAAAAAAATTGTCCCCACACTTTTTTTCTTGAGATTTAGACCGAGAATCACTGGTTGTCGTTTCTAAAATGGATTTCTATGACAGGTACAGTTATTCAGAGCATATACCTCTGGTAGTTCCAATCAACCAACAATTTGTTTGACGCTTTGAAAAGCTAGAAATTTTGACATTTTAACTAACCTCAAATTTCCTCATATTCTGATGCGAGACATGGCAGCAAAATGTTGATATTTTTGAACGAAACCAACCAATAGAAATGCCGAATAATTTTATTGTAAGGTAATACTATCAAATTCGAATAGATAAGTTATTCTCTAGTTTATACTTGAAATAAAGATATACCTCTAATGTAGAACGCAATAATGTACATAGCTGCGTAGCTGCCCCTATTTTTCTTCTTCCCCTGTACTTGCGGTGTCGCTGCTTCCCACTTCTCTTTTTCTCGTTTAGGGGGGATATTCTTCTCCTCTCCTTGTTTCTTGCGCTCTGCATCTTCCTTCCTTACTTCTTCAGGTGCAAGTCCCTGATTAAGAAAGCGAAGGTACCATCTTACCCCGAGAATTTGGTCTATTTTGACATGCTGTTGAATCCAATACGCATGTCTTTGTACAAAATTCCTTTTTTCCAATTTGGATGGAATGTCAAAAAAAGCCTGTCACTTGTGATTTCTGGGTTGGTTTTTCTTTTTTCCAATAATTTTAAAAATATAGTAATAGGACAAAGATCTTTGTGAGTGTTGTTTTTTACCAGCCATTTCCTACTGGCCAAGGCTTTTGCACCTCCTTGTTTGGTCTTTGAAAACATGGGATTGTATTCGATACGTTCCGTCAATTCTCCTTTCAAGTATAATTCTTGTTGGAAATAAAATGAACTTTGCAATTCACTGCTTCGTTGCCTCGCCAGGCAAATTCAAAAGAGAATAAGAGATATTTTTTCCAGCGGGTCGTCTGGGGTGTCTTCGTCATGAATTTCTATTATTTCCAATAATTCTTGTATTGTAAGGGCTTTCCAATATTCTTTTTTTTTCTCTTGGTTACCTTGCAGTAATTTTCGTTTTGCCAAACTATATAAAAACAATGTCGGTAAAAGGATTTATTTTTATATTAAATTCTCGTTAGTACTTTTCTAGTAGCATCTCCGCCGAGGTGTTCCATATGCTTTTGATACTTGACTTTTCTTGGTTCACTCCGTTTTGTAAGCATAATCTAGAAAAAAAATAAATCAACATAATTCGTATAGAATTTGTGAGACGGTTCAAGTTTTAATATCTTCTTCAGAGACTAAAGATTAAGTGCCATCTGAATGTGAACTCCACTACAGGTGTAGGTTACTTCCATTGTTGACCTTATTTTGACATTTTAGATGAAGCAGTTAAAAATAAAAATTGCGTCAAAGTATATTACACAGAAGAGAATTTATATAAAATCTACTGTTTTATCAAATCACCAATTTACAACAACACTTTTGGAATCACCACAGACAAAAATGACAGCGTAATATATACCGGAATTCAACAACACTCTCAATGTTTCGATACATTTCAAATTAAATCCGGAAAAATAGCATCGGCTTGTATTAGAGTTGTTGCAAAAAACTGTATGGAAACTGAAAAGAACGAAAGTACGGTTGATGGAGTACCTTGCAAGCCAACTGAAACGTCAGATCTGGTACTGGGATTAACAATTAAAAATCTTAACATAGTCTTCAAGTAAGTGAAAAAAAATTAAAATTCCAAATGTCGTTTTACAAAAAAGCCTGTCCAGTCTCTTTAAATTATTTTGTAGAATGTGGAATGTGGGTAGAGTTCATTATGATGTGATGGAAACATCGCGCTCAATTCCTAGTGATAATGTCACGTTTCCTTAAAATTATTCTTGGTTGAACTTTATTTATTTTATATTGAATGTTTTAAGCAATTTTGAAGACTAGTAAAGTTTAATTTTAATTTTTGTAGTTGTAAAATAATTGAAATGAAAGTTTCATCTGATGCAGTAAAGGCAAAGTACTGTCAAAATATTCCAGTGGAATTTGACGAAGGAGAAAGGGCAGATACAGATGAATACGAAGATCTGAGAGGAATAATTGTCGACTTACCTCCAAGATTTCCCAAACGAGAATAACATAGAAAACGTTTTAATTTGTTGGTAGTTGTTTTTGCTTATAATCTTATAAATTAAAATTAATTTTTATTCGTTTGTTTGTATTTTATGCGTTTTCGTATCATTCATACCATTGCTTGTACTTTTTTTTTCATGTAATCCTCATCAACAATCCCAAGGATTATTAGCGCTCAACAAGAATATACAACAGATTAACATTAGTTACAGAAGTAAAACATGATATTTACCTATGTATGTATGTATGTATTTTGGGGTAACATTCACTGAGACCTAAAAGATCTATTGTGCCCCCTTACTTCTACTTAGTTTCTGAGGAGAGTCTCAGATACTAGTAGCTCCTTTAGTCCTATTTCCCGGAGGAATTTTAGGATATCTGCAGGCCTCAACTTAGGTAACTGTCCATCTTCTATCCAGTAGTCTCCCAGGTACTGTGCCCTAGGATTCTGAAATACTGTGCAGTTCGCAAGTATGTGGATGGAGGTTTCTTCTTCCATTCCACAAAATCTACAATCTTCTTCCTCCACTATTTTGAGCTTTTTAAGGTGTCCATTCAGGCGACAATGTCCCGTTAGGATTCCTGTTAAAACTCTTAGTGCAGTTTTGCTTTGACTTATGCATTCATTTGATCTCAACAGGTTGTAGTCACCCAGAAGAATCTTTGATTGCCTAAGCCCTACTAGATCTTTCCAATTGTCAGATCTTCTCTTTTCTTCGGCTTTACCTATTTCTTCCAATATTACATTGGAGCTGATTCCGCAAAAAGGTTCCGGCCCCCAAAAGGGTATTTCACTCCCCCTCTTTGCTAGTTCATCTGCTATTTCGTTTCCTTCTATTCCAGTGTGTCCTGGAATCCACAGTAAGGTGACTATATTGTTCTCGCCTAGTTCATTAAGTTTGCCTAGGCATTCCCACACCATTTTGGAACTGATTACACAGGAACTCAGCGCTTTAATGGCTGCTTGACTATCAGACATTATGATAATCCTTTGCCTTCTATATCCTTTGTCAATATTGAACTGGGCACACTTTCTTATTGCGTGAATTTCCGCTTGAAAGATACTTGGGGTTTTTCCCAAGCTTTCAGAGTGTTTGGTTCCTGGCCCGTACACTCCTATCCCAGTTCCTTCTATTGCTTTTGAGCCGTCTGTGTACCATTGAATGGCATTCTTTCCAAGTCTGGTAATGGTATTTGGATCCCATTCCTTCTTGTTGCTTAATTCCGTAACGAATTTCTTTGAAAAGTTATACTTTTTCATCATACCATCTTGTGGCATGTCCCAGGATATTTACCTAAATCAAGTTACATTATTTGAGAATTTACGGTAATATAAAATTATAAAAGTAGGTCGTCAAATTTTATTTAATATTTGAATGGATTTCAAAAAGTTTATTAACTGAGGCATATCGCAGTTTTCACCAAGTGCCTCTTCTATTTGATTGGGGATGTTATGAGTTTATCTCTGTAGCCGGAACTTTTCACATTCCAATAGTACGTGGTTTACTGTCAGAGGCTGATTGCAGCTGTCGCACACTGGTGCCGTGGAATGGGACATAAGATAGTCATGGGAGAATCTTGTATGTCCAATTCTAAGGCTCTCTTCTTTTCATCGGGTACGATCTCCAAGGGCTCACGTACTTCTTTATTCTGCGGAGCTTAGAGTTTGATTCAGTCCAACGGTCTTGCCAGTATTTATAGACTGAATGCTTGACAAAGTTTTTTGCATCCAAAACAGAAACTTTTGATACTGTGGGAGAATTGGGGTCCTGGATTGCTTCCTTTGCTTCTGTGTCTGCCTGTTCGTTCCCGGGAATTCCAACGTGAGAGGGTACCTTATGAATTTGACAGATTTCTGGGCCTCTTGTAGCTGGAGAAGTTTATTTTTAATTATTTGTACCAAGGAGTTAGTGGGAAAAAAGTGCTGTGGAAAGGTTATGGGATAGTTAACCATTAACATTGAAAATTTGTTTTTTATTTGTGAAGCTGGACTGTCTATATCTGAGGCATCAAACCCCGGAGTATTCGTTGATCACTCGGTATATTTAGTTAAACATTGCATGTCACTCAGTGCTTGATATTCAATGCGATGAATCAATTCATTATAATGGAAGAGGACTCTAAAGACACGTAGATACCTGAATAATATAAAGTACATCAAATTGAAATTACCTCGAAGCAATTTGGGACTTTACCGACCTATTTGTGGTTGGTCCTTATTGATCCTTTCAAAATTACCGAAATTCAGTTGATATCCAGATAAACTTGAATGTAAGTTTGTTCAATAAGTGTGGTTAAACATCCATACAGGTTTCCCAAATAGTCGGAGCTCTTAAAATGTATTTTATTCGTCACATTATAATAATATGAGTAACGTAGAGAAGTTCTGTACATTAACGACTTGGATGCGAATGATGATATTGAATTTATTAAGGTTTTGTTTTACCACAGTAAATCACGCCTAAAGACTCAGCCAGTGAAAGGGGGAACAACAAAATGATAAAGGTGCCGGATGCTTTCGAGAGGGTGCCACAATAAATTAAATCTTTCACCTGGGGGAATCTTTCCACTTCGACTTTATTAAGAGCTAAGTAGGTGGAAATTCTGTGAACAAACATGTTTTTTTCGCCAATATATAAATAGTTGGAGCGAGGACAACATTCAACATAACCAGGTGTGTTTATAACCTTCAAGAGTAATCTATTGTTGTGGGTTGTGTATTAAACCCGATTCACCCATTGTCAGCTGTCAAAGTAGTGTATTGGTTTATCCAAACCTTAAGGCAGATTTAAACGTATCCAGTAGCTGGCGATAGTGGCCCCATGTAAACACTTTTTTGGGCCAGTCCAACTGTCGAATAGAGAGCTCGTCTATTTTTGCTCTCACCCGCGTCCCCCCTAACACCCGAGCCAGTGTTGTGGAAACGTCTAAACACGTTGTGCCAGTCGTTGGCACATTCTATAGAGTGAACAGTGACAGCGGTAAAATGACCAGAAAACTAAACGAAATAGAAACGTTCAAGTTGGTTCAACTTTACCGAGAACACGAATGTTTATGGAATCTGACAATGTTACTTCCAATTTTATTTTTGCTGGTAATGCCTCTCTCATCACAGTGTTTTGATGCTGAATCGAGCTTTCTATCAGAGACAGTAACTCGTCAGAATTTTCTGACATAAGACGTAACGCCAACCTATACTCAGAGGGATCTTCTCCTCTCAGTTGTTGTAACAAAGACGAACCTCCCGTTACAGTCCTATCGCTGATCCATATTCTTATACAAGCATATTCGTTTTTTCTTTAATATTTCGTCCTGCAACATATCAGTAAGCTCCTGTAGTAATAGCGCGGAAATTGTCTTGACACATTCTCTTTTAAACACAAACACACATTCACGACAGACTGGACTCATGTAAACGACCTGGTCCAGAGCTGGCAGTGTCCTAGCTGGAGTGCCAGTGAGACTGGTGCCAGCTACTGGATACGTCTAAATCTGCTTTTAAGCTGAGTCCTCACCAAGTGAATAGTTGATCGACACTGTCGATAGTCGATAAAACTGCATCCGTCCACACCAGAGTTGACAGAAATGATGTCGATCAGACTAATCAACATGTCTGACGAAGATGTCATAGTTGCTTGTGCATATATTATTATCGCGACTAAAAAAAGAAAAGCTATTGGCAAAAGAAGATTTTGGGTTCGACCAAGTCTTCAAAGTAGAGCTAGATACAACGCCAGTAATTTGATAGAAGATTTAAAAAAAGGTGACGTCAACATATTGAGCCTTGAATACAGGTGTAACGGTGGTTTTAGAATTTTTTTCGATTGTCGGAAACTGAATTTCAATATTTATTACAAGAAATTGGACCAAAAATTCCCATGACGGGGCGTCGTGCTGTAAAGTTGCGATTTTTATCAACTGGAGATTCGTACCACTCACTTATGTATCTTTTCAAAATTTTAAAACAGTACTCAATTTCTCGAACATCGAAAACACGTCCACGTACTGAAGTCGATCGACTGTTCTTTCATGTTTACCGACAGTCGATGGAAAACAATTCGACATTTTGTCGATCGGCAACGTACACACCAAGTCGACACTGTCGATTGACAGTGTCGACTCGATGAGGATGCAGCTTAACACAATCTAATCTATCTTTTTCCGTTTATTGTTTCCTAGTGCAGAGTGATGTGGAAAAAGTGATAGGCGGGTGATACTCTTGAGAGCGAGTTCATTAATTTGGAGTGTTGCTTCACCTCATTGCTCTATTCTGGTGGTAATATAGAGAAGCTAGTGGGAGAGTAGTATTTCTAAGAGAAAGCCCTTTCAATAGGATTGTCACATAATATTGTTTGAATTATTATCATTTTTTCCCTAATTTTTCCTTACTAAGTGATGAAATGGTAATTCTCTATTTTAAGAACCCTTCAACTTCTTCCTAAAGGATCCATTATATTTACTTCTTTTATTCAAAAATTTTTGAATAATTTCATTATTACGTTTAGTGCTAAGTGCCGTCAGCTGATGAATTGATCTGGCGATTTGGAAATGAAGCCATTTCGAACCATTGAATAATTCATACGCCGGCATATCGTTCTATTTGCGAATAGGGGACGAAAAAAAACCTAAACAACCGACAGATAAATCTGATAATCGAAGTGGTGTAAAGAATTTTATTGGTTTTGTGTCAAGTGGGAGAATGTGACTGACAAGGGTTACGACGGAATGTACCACAAACGCATGGAAATTGTCCATTATATAAAGTGGAAAAATAATTTTCGTACGTTTGTATTTAATTTAAAATACACTGGCGAGCAAAAAATTGAGGTCACTTCAGAAAATGCGAATAATTTTAGCGTCAATATTGATAAGGACATAATACTATTAGTTAAAGCAATTTTTTCCGAGACTTGACAGCTGTCATTCGATTTATTAGAGTACGACTTTTATGAAAAATGTGCCTTTGCGCTAATTGAACATTCACATTTCCCTTGCCCGTTTTCCAGTTTACTGTTGATTCTTTATGTAAAACCTAACGATTGCAAAGTGTAGTGATTTAACAGGCCCATAATGCCTTTAGATCCGATTGTTGTGGCAAGAATTGTTGCGCTGTTACAAGATGGTCGGGGGCAACGTGAAACTGCAAGAATTGTTGGTGCTAGTCTTTGTGGTGTGCAAAGGGTGTACCAGCGCTTTCTGGAAACTGGCCTGATCACTAAAAGACCAGGGTCTGGGCGAAAAAGAGTTACCACTCAATGAGATGACCGTTTTTTGGTGTCTACAAGTTTTCGGAATAGGACAACTACTACGGTTTCACTGCGAAATCAGTTGGAAGAAGTGAGTAATGCAAGATAATGCGAGACCACATAAAGCCAGAATTGTCAGGGAGTATCTGGATGAGGTAGAAATTAGGCGGTTTGACTGGCCAGCCCGCAGCCCAGACATAAATTCCATAGAACATGTCTGGGATGCGTTCGGACGACTGATCCGCAGACACACACCAGCACCAAGAACTGCCCAGGAGCTGAGAAGATTGCTGTTGCAGGAATGGGATAACATTGACCAGAATGTGATACGCAACTTAATTCAAAGTATGCCGCGCCGACTTCAAGCAGTCATCAATGCAAGAGGAGGGAATACACGTGTTATTAGTGTAAAGTTTTTTCATTTTGTTCGTTCCATATTTTCCTTAACAACAAAATGTTGAATTTCGCCCAAAATGTTAGTTTGTGGCTTTTTCAGAATAAATCATGAAATCCAAGAAAAAAATGCATTTTTCTTTAGTATAGAGTATCACATTCAGCTTACAAAAGCACATGCAATGATGTAGGTACAGTTTGCGAATACGATCTGAAAACGTAAAATTTCAAAGAACATGAACATTTTAAAGTGACCTCAATTTTTTGCTCGCCAGTGTATTTGGTATCAAAATGTACATTCAGATAATTTTGGTGCAACTTTGGAATTGTTTCAAGTTTACGTCCGACTTATCGATGTGTCGCTTGTCATTGTGCTGTCACAAATCTGTTGTTATTATCTACATAGTTTAAAAAAATACGTTGGAAACCAAGCTTTTGCAGTTTCTCTTAATATAATAAGTAACCAAGTGTTACTAAAGATACAAATTGTCAATATACTCTAAATTTAAACACACAAAAATAATAAATGAGAAATTTAAACAAAAACTCTTTGAAATCGCCGTCTGTAGACCAAACAAATGTGTATTGTTTAGTGTGGCATTCCAGATTTTTTAAGACTAGAAACTGATGTTTCTATGGACTGGTAACAATTAACTGTGCATTAGAATAGGAACCACTTGCGTGTCACATGCTTAATTTTAAAAAAGTGTACAAACCTTGTTTCCGAATTTAGCAGCATTTTTATTCAAATAAACGCTATTTTTCTCGCAACCAGTGAATTTGTATACCTTTCCATCGGTTGCACTTTGATTTACATATTGAAATGCTAGAAAAATGTTTTATTTGTGAAAGAGTCGAGAAGATAAAACGTAATAAATGATTGAATGTTGTCAATATGTGCCATTATGCACACAGAAAAACAGGGTAATTTGATTTAGACTTTGAATGTATGTGTGTGGAAAGGACTAACTATTTGTTGATTACATTGACTGCAAAAAAGAATTTAATTACTGACAAAAACCAATAATTTAAGCAAAAGTAATTGTTTGTTTTTTTTTTATTTTTTGTTGGGAATCAAACCACAATGATGTTTTTTTATTTTTTATTTCGACGTTTCAGTAGCGTTCCAGCTACCGTTGTCAAGGTTAACTAGTATAGAAATAATTTTTTGGTCCCTATCTGACACAACGAAAAAATTTGACAACTAGACAATCAATAATATTTTGAAGTTTAAGACTACAAAACTTTGTTGTCAAATTTTATTAAGGTCCATTTATAGTAGATCACACCTCTGGTAAAATGTGAAATAAAATATTTTATTTTATGACATTCTAACGATATGTAGTCCACTAGAAATGGAATCCAGTGAAGTGCACGTTCCAGGAACGGTTTTTATTGGGATATCGCTTTTTTTTCGCTTATTTTGGAAATCTTGTTAATAAAAACGCGTTTGTGGTTACTTTATTGTGTATGATTATTTTTGTTTTCAAAATATGTATAACTCAGTTTAGTGATTTTGTGTATTGAAGTGTGTATCGATTAACAACCATTCCAAAGATAAATCATAAGAAAACCTGGATAAAAACTTATGATGCTATCCTGATAACGCAGGTAATTGATTATTGGAAATTTCTCTTTCTAACATTGGTAACCAAATTTGACTACATTCGGCTGAAATACTAGCTACACATTTATCTGCATTTAGTTGTATTAAAGCACTTCTTTGATTTTTCGTCTTTTATTATTGGGCTCTTTCAATATTATTTTTGTCGAATCCCATTGAATTTTATGCCCCTCTTCCCAAGCATGTTTGCAAATACCTGACTTAAAGAACTCCCTATCTTTGATATACTTTTTATGTTCATTTATTCGGACTTTCAATGGTCCAGATGTTTCACCTAAATAGAATTTGTCGCATTCACAAGATATCTGATACATGCAGTTTTTTGAAGATTGTTCTTCATTTTTTGGTTTCGTTTTTCTTAGTATAGATCTCAACGTATTGTTAGATTTGAAGCTAGTTCGAATATTAAATTGATTACCAATTTTCTTAATTCTTTCTGATAAACCCTTAACATACGGTATTGTCAAGTTTTTAAAAATTATGTTAGCTGAATTATTAATATTATTGTTATTGTTATGGGGTATTAACAAAAAATTATTTCTATACTAGTTAATCTTGACAACGGTAGCTGGAACGCTACCGAAACATCGAAATAAAAAATAAAAAAACATTACCATTACCATTACCTACGTGTTATGTAAGGAACTATGACGCTTTTTTAAAATTCCACTCTTAATTCTCCTATCGCCGCCTAAGAAGTTTTACCTCGAAACAATGGTTTTTCTTAGTTTAACTGCAGACTAAATGTGGGGATGTGATTTTTCATGAATAAATTGATTAACTCAAAATAAATAAACTCTCTCGGTCTTTTAGATACAATGGAACTCTAATCTTTTGCCTCTGCCTTTGTTATTCTTCTTAGATGAGTCTTTTGAATTAATTTCGCTATGCTGAAATGTGTTATGTTCATTCAACTAGCACAAAGGATCTGTATTCAAGGAAATTCAACATAATAATCCAATTATGAGAGTAATTTTATGTTTTCAAGTCTAATCACCAGGTACAATATAAAGGAAATGAAGAAAAAGGATAATTATTTTATACCCGACCCGTAGTCGTGGTTGAGTCTAAAATTAATTAAATTTTTTTTACTATCACTATTTTTTTTTGGGAGCCATCCTAGTACCGGGAGCACTGCAGCCTGTTGGCTTATTGTACTCTACTCCCACCTTTATTCCACCCACCCAGCCGTTCCCGCACCCTAGAGTAGATGATATAGGTAAACTGGATGCATGCCATATGCTTCGTAGGCCTCTCCGAAGATTGTCTGTCTCCTTGAGTCCAATGCCTCACAGTCGGACAAAATATGGGTTACGGTCTTGGTCTCAATGCCACAAAGTCTGCAGCTGAGATCCCCGTGATATAGCCCCATTTTTTGCAGATGATCTTTTACTGGGGCATGACCCGTTAGATAACCTGTAATAATTCTTAGCTTGTTCCTACTAGCATTCAGTAGTTCTTCAACCCGTTTTAAACATATATATCACCTATGAAGGTCTTACTGTGTACCTGCTTTGGAGTGTTTCTCCACTGTAGTCTATGTTGGCGTTGTACCAATTTTCGTATTTGATCTCGGACTACCTTCTTTGTGGTCCCAAGAACTGGTTCTGGTCCAACATATGTCGTTGCTGAACCTCTTCTCGCGAGTTCATCAGCTTGTTCATTTCCAGAAATATCATTATGTCCCGGCACCCACACTAGTCTTACTCTACTGTGGTCTGCCAGTTCAGTCAATGCTTTCTGGCATTCTTCTACCAGTCTGGAAAATCTATCACTATACATAGTAGAAGCTTCTGCACATACAAATCTAGCTGGAAGATGATTCAAGAAAAGTATTTCAGTGAGTACAATTTCATCCTTTTTCTGACATAACTTTTAAAAAAGCTCGTTATGCAAAAAATGGGAAACGGGAATAATAGGGAACTTTCCAATTTTTTTTATTCAATAATATCATTCTGTGGTGCCTAATATCCAAGGTTTTTTTATTCAAATTTATTTTAACCGTGCTATTTGAAATCTTTTCAATATTCTTCAAGCTGCTGACGTTATTTATTGTGATGCCCAGCTGTGTACAGGTAAACTGGTCTCTCGTGACAAGGCAGAGCTTCCAGTACGCAGAGAGAGAACGTATTCGGCCAATATCGAACTGCCCACTGCATAACGTCTACCGCACGATTGGCTTTGCAGAATCCCCATTTTCAGGTTTGTTACGGCGCATCGTCATCTCATTTCACGAGATACTGATTGGAGTGTACTCGTGTAATGATGCCAATTCGAGCAATTTTTGGGGTTTCTTAATAAGGGATATATCCCTATTACGAGCTATTCCAGAGTATGTTCTGCAGCATTGGAACAAGAAAGATATACTAAAAATTGCAAAATTAAATTTAAATATATTTTCACAAGATGTTAAAAGACAACACAGTTTGCAACCACTTTTGGAATGATCATTTGACATTTAAGCTGTTAAAGCTTCACTGTTACGCCCATGGAGGGTTCCAAGCGTTAACGGACAACCTTCAGCAGTTGCGCATACTTTCCGGCGTGTCATCACTTCTCTACAATGCCTCGTATAGAGCCCACGCACTATTGTTCGTTTTTATATATATTTATTATGTAGAGTTATTGTACTAAGATTATTGTTTAATCCATTAAAAGTATTTTTTCATATTACTACAGTCCACAAGTTATTTTTCATCACAAAGTAGTGACCTGACACAACATAAGCAATGTGTGAAAAATGTCGTGCATTCGTGAGGAAGCCTATTTATACATGGTAAAGTAGTGAAGTGGTTAAAGGTTAAGTTGATATTAATAATTCAATTTACAATAAAACAAAAACATTTAAAAAAATCCGAGGTGCTCTAGAAAATCAAGATGCCGTAATATGGGCATTTTAAAATATAGAATGCGCTTTTGACAATACTCCTCATTGGGCAGTCAAAAGAGTATTAAATAGAAGGGGTGTAGACAGTACAATATCCAAATGGATGTCGGAACTGCTCACCACTAGAGTAGCAAAGACATCGTCTCCATCTGTACAACCAGAGGATGTCCACAGGGAGGAATAGCATGCCCATTAATGTGGAGCATGACGGTTGATGAACTCCTGTGTAGTTTGACTGACCTCGGAATATCCTGCCAAGGATATGCCGAAAATATTGTCATAACAGGCAGGGGAAAATTCGAAAACACCCTTTGTGACATCGTACAAAAGGGTCTGAACTATACAAATAGCTGGTGTAGGCGAGTGGGACTTAACATCAATCCCACTTTAGCGCAAAATGTATTATTTGTATATTGCGCTAAAATGAATACTTTTTGTGAAGTATTTCAACTAAATATTGAAAACGGTTTTAAATTTGTATTTCTGACAAAGAGTTGTTCTTGATTATATTTATGTTCTGTTCTCTGGTTTCTTGGAGACCTCCCTGGACAACCAACATCTAGTAATTAGCTTCGTTTTCTTAATACTCCGCTTTCAAACTACACTGATAACACACCAACAAACCTGACAAACACACCATTCGTCTGATTGATGTTAGTCAGCTGTAACGAACTGTCATTCGTGACATCTGTCATCTGCGCCTTTTACCATTTAAAAAACGTTCGCGAGATTGATACAATCGAAACAACAAGTTTACGTGACGTTATGATAAAAACTGGAAAGTCAAAAATGTTGATGCTGAGTGTGGTCACTTGTATGTTGTGTGGTCTTAATAGCATTCACTAAGAAAAGAAAATTGAACCTCAAAACAGGACAACAAGTCAAGCATCTAGGTTTGACTCTAGACAGTAAACTCCTTTGGAACTAATACGAAAATAAAATTATATACAAAGCAAATATGGCTGTAATGGTGTGCTAGAATCTGGCAGGGAGAAATTGGGGCTGTAACCCAAAAATCCATAAAACGTAATTTTTTGTCACAATCGGATAAAAATTGATTTTATTATACAGGATGATTTTTTTCGATGACACATTAGACGTTATGACAAAACCGATAGGAATGAAAATCTGAAATTTTATAATAAAGTAAATTTATCCAATGAAAATGCGCCTGGTGACTTCCGGTTATACTGAAAATTGCAGTTAACTTAAAATGAAACAACGATCTCGAGATTTTGTTATGTCAAATCTTTCTCGTAAAATTACTGATTTGGAAAATGATCTCGTTACAAAAATAAATTTATCGTTGAAAGAAAAGCTCTTGTGTTTTAACTGCCGAATAAACAATTTTTCCCAAATCAGATTTAATAAAAATACGAAAGCGATTTCTTTTCAGTTTTCAATTCACCAATATCTATTTCTCGACTCATTTTCATTAACTTTTGTTTCTATATAATGAAAAAAAAAGGTGGATAAAAGCTTCTACATTATTTTCTTCTTCTTTTAATGCCAACTGAATCAATCATTTTTACCAATCCCTTCCTTATCTGAAAAGTTTTTGTCGGTCTCTAAATGTCAGAGTATTGGAGTAGGATTCCTTTTTGCCAATCAACACAGACGACGATACGCATTCAACGTCAATAATTTTTTTTCAATTTACACTGTAAATTATTTTGTAAACAATAAAAAATAGTTATCGTCTTCCTAATTAAGATTATGGCACGATCAATATGCAAAAATTATTCTCTGTAAGATTTTTCAAGACTTTTCACCTTCAGCATCTTATAAACCCATCTTCCTGTAACAATTCACTCTCCCTTCACAGTCAAATAGTGGTTGCTTTAAAACTATCCCTTCAATATCACACACCCACGGCAACTGGTTTCAGTAGCGTATCCCGACGTCAGTTATGGGGGGGGGCGGTGACCGGAAGCATAGGGGGAAACTACCGGGGGGTCTGGAACTGAAATATGCGTTTTTAGCTATCCTGAGACATGGAAAATGCTATCAAACTCAGGTTAATATTCTTCTTTTTATTTGGCTACAGCTGGTAATACTACAGATAATTTAAAAAAAATGAAAAAGAAGAAGAAACTACAGAATCTTTGATTGTCTAAGCTCTACTAGATCTTTCCAATGGAAATATCTTTTCTGTTCACAACTTTGCCTATTTATTCCAATATTGCATTGGGGCTGATACCGCAAAAGGGTTCCGGCGCCCAAAAGGGTCTTTCAGTCCCACTCTTTGTAAGTCCATCTGCTATTTCATTTCCTTCTATTGCAGTGTCTCCTGGAAACCACAGTAAGGTTACTATAGTTCATTGAGTATGCCTAGGCATTCCCACACCATTTTGGAACTGATTACACAAGAACTCAGTGCTTTAATGACTGCTTAACTATCCGACATTATGATAATCTTTTGCCTTCTATTTCCTTTGTCAATATTGAACTGAGCACACTTTCTTATGGCGTGTATTTTCGCTTGAAAGATACTTGGGGTTTTTCCCAAGCTTTCAGAGTGTTTGGTTCCGTCTTTGTACCATTGAATGGCATTCTCTCCAAGTCTGGTAATGGTATATGGATTCCATTCCTTCTTGTTGGTTAATTCCGTATCGCATTTCATTGAAAAGTTATACCTTTTCATCATACCATCTTGTAGCATGTCCCAAATGGTAAGTAAGAAGAATTTAGTCTGGAAAGCTGCAGATTGCAGATGATACCAATATCTCGATTACCTAGAGCGAGATTTAAATATTTCCTATTGGTAGACTGGGCGAATTGTCCCCTGTTATATCACCCAATGAAGTAAATTAAGAAGAGCCCAATCCGCACAGCATGACAATGACAAATGTCGATTGAACTAAGATGGGTGTTGGTTACGCCACCATCCTATAAGTTGTACCTCTACCTTCAGTCTCTGAAGAAGATAACTTTATTATTGAACCACGTAAGATAGTGTAAAGTGTTAGCGTTGGTATAGAGAGTGTAACTATCAAAAGTTTCCACCATAAGGAACGTTTTCCTAAAGGACTTCGTCAGAAGCACAGGCTTGTGGGGTGAATTGTAATCACTAGGGGTGAGCCACAATAGACCCAACGGGGGTTGCAGTGGAGATGGTGAGAAGACCCCACTCACATAGAACCTAAACCTAACGTATTCTTAAAATTGAATGGAAATCTTCAAAATTATATTTTAAAAATACTACTTTATGAATTAAAATTGATCTGGCCCAGAACTTTCCTTCTAAATTTTTGACGAGGTAGAAAATGGATTTATTTTCGTCGCTATGCAACATTGTATCGCTCTGTTATTTTCATTAATTCAATACTGCAGTTTCTGCGGAGATTGATCAAAGTGTTTAAAATATTTAAAATGTAATCTACACCTTTATAAAGCTCGAGATGGTCGGTAAATTATTTGTAAAGGAGCTCAATCTGCAATTTATATGATCCCCATTACTACTGATGATTATTCATTAATTAATTCGGTCTAATTAACGTACTCCCACTTTGGGTTGTTATCTAAAATTCTACAAAAAAAGTTAATTAAAGTTTAAAGGTCAACGCGAATAGGATGAGCAGGTGTGAAATTGTTACTACTCTTGAGTTTTTTATTTTTGAAAATACAAATTGAGTCGGCGAGATACAGGTTCCTGATGGAATGTCACAGAGCCTTGTATTTCGCAAGTGAGCAGGGTTAAACAATTTTTGTGATACTTCTATTTTTCTTCTATCCTTCTGCTACGTTGGAAGAACGCCATCCACCGTGTCTTTGCAGACTGAGCAAATAAGCGCCGCTTTCCACCAACATGATTGCCGAAGAACGCCTTAGCCCATGTCCGGAATATTCTTCGGGATTTTTCAGTTTCAGTTATTTTGCAACAAGTTTCGGGATAGCGCTGATGGTATGGCATTCAACACGTTGAGCGTAACACTTGCGATTTCGGTATGCAACAAATAATCTTCTGCTGGGCGCTTAATTTTGAATCGTACGACATCATGTCGCATGCGAGAATACGGAAAATGCCGGTTAACTTTTACCAAAGCGGATTTTTGACCACTCGACATCATTTTTCATGCGACATGTAACGGATGGGTCAAACCATTCGAGATGCACGTTTTCTTTATTGTTCTCCGATTCTGTAACATAGATAAAGGTGTTCTACAATACATTGTGTCATTAGATGTCGAATCCTAAATATTTATTATTCCAACATAAATTATGAACAATAATCTGATTAACAACTTGATGACTATTCAGGCTTTGGAACATTTGGAAGAAGACGTTGTAGGAGTCTATCGCATTTTTCCTTATCATGATACTTTAATGTGCTTGGCAGATGCTGTATTTATGATATTTCCAGAAATCTAATTGGAGAACTAACCCAATTTCTTGTTTCTCCGAATAGAAATTGCGACTTAAGTATTTCACGAAAGGTAGGCTTAGGTTTTCCTCTTGGATCTTTAATTAGGTAAAGATAATACTTTTTTTTAATCAATTTTGTTACTTTTATTAGGTATTGAAGGCTCTTCGATTTTATGCATCTGGTAGCTATCAGTTGGACATAGGAAGCAATATAAATAATGCTGGTTAGGTATATCAAACAAGACAAAAGAATCCTAACCCCAAACTGCTCTAACTTTTGTCAATAAATCCCCTAATCTACGCAGTATGCAGAAAAATTGTCGTCCCGAAAAGTGTTCAAAAGTAGCATTTCGATTTCGTATACGAAATTCTATATCCACATTTCTCGCATACGGAAATTGTCGAATGAGATTCAAAAAAAGACCCCATGGTAATCTTTATTTTTCGTAAAAACAGCCCTGCTTTTTTCACAAAAGTGTCAAAACTTATAATGGTAGTAGAATTGGCAACGATGTTATCCTATACTGCCATCTGAATCTGAATTGCACTATGAGGCAATTATAATTTTAGACTCTATTGTTTTGACGCATGTTTAGTTTTTTTTGTTAAGTCAGCTTAGTCATAAATGGATGACAAATAGCGGTCAAATTCGTTACAATATCAGCTTAACGAAAAAAACTTCTACTATATCTTTGAGCGGCTTTTTTACATGACAATTTAATTCATGTATAAAAAATCGCATATGCCACAGTGCAATTGTCACTTTGACAGCGGCAAAAGTTAGCTTTAACTTTTACAGCGACAAATACACTAGTGGTTTTTTCACTTATTCATTTGTTCATCAATTATCGCGGTGTTGGTTACCAGAATAAATAGTTTGGCATGTTTGTCAACAACTTATTGAATTTTCCAGAACTAACAATGAGTCGATTCGGTGTGTCTACGAACGCCGAAATTAGTCAAATTGTTAATACCTGTGTGCCTACTAATACAGTTGCGACGCAATCATCAATCTGGCGACAATTTTCTACGTTTTGCGATGCAAAAAGATACACATTTGAGCCAGATACTTCCATCGAGAAATTGAATGTAATATTGCAAGATTGGGCATTTAATATGCGAAAAAGTAACGGAGAAGACTACAAAGAAGCGGTAGTTAAAACAATTTGGAACACCACCGCTAAAATGCTACAAAGTAAATACTATAACGAATTTAATATTGTATTCAACCCTTTCACCGATGTTCAGTTTAATTCATCACGAGCTGCACGTAATGCTAAACGTAAAATCCTACAAGCACAACCCGAAAAGAGAAAATGTAGTGCATCAGCTCTTAATAAATCTGAAGTATTTGCAATGGCCAGATTATATAACGAAAATGAACCGGAAGGACTTCAAAAGAAATTATATCACATTTTGGCGTTTGAACTAGCTTGGCGCGGAGGAGAAGCAGCTTACTGCAAAACCACTTATTTCGTATCTGAAATTGAAAATAATGGAAAAGAAACTGGACGTATCGAGTATAATCCTCTTTTTTCGAAAACGAGACAAGGCGGCAACAATAAATTATGTGACAGCAAATGGATCACGCCTAATATTTTCGACGAAGATATTTGCCCAATACGTTTAATCAAAAAACGAAACACTTCTATAACTTCGGACAGAGTATTTCTTACACCAAATCCCTTTTGGAAAAAGAAAAATTCTAAAGGTTGGTACAAGAATTTGCCGATTGGATTTGCCTTCGGTGTCGTGTTTTTAATAGTTGACAGTTATTCTTGTCAAATTGCTAGGAAACAGTTTCTCATTAAACAACCCAAATTCACCCGATAAAATACAAACCACTTATGCAATTATAAGTGATAAATACCCGATACTTTTTTAGACAGAAGCTATATCGTGATAAATTTAAAAGTTACAGTGATAAAGTTGAAAGTACCGGAATATGTTGACTAACTATCTTACATAAATCACTGCTCTCAATTTTCCAAACCCCTCTGTCGATCTATAAATAACACCAACACATATTCATCAACAGACCTTAATTTAGAATTCCTAGAAAGGTGGTGTTTAACCAAACTAGTTGGGATCGCATATCGTAGTGACCCTTATTATCTCATACTCGAACTAGATCTAACAACTTTCGCATGTAGATTATGCGACGAGTTTACTTTTCAACAATGAACACACGATGCAATTTTAGAATGGGTTATTCATGAGTGGTTGTTTATCAACGGGAAACAGTAATGTGGGTGCTGCTTATCGAGAACTGAGTCATTGTGTAACTTCACTTTGCGTGAGATGATTTAACGAATCAATATTTTAATTTGAAAAGCAATTACGAGAATAGACATTTTTCAATAGTCTTAAGTAGGAATTATAAACTTTACGTTCGCGTTCAGTTCAGTTGAAGTTAAACTAAAGGGATCACACAATTACGTTTGTAAAGTCAGTCCGCGTTCAGTTCGCAGTTTCCATTACCCCTGATTTATAGATTCCGTAACGTAACGACTCCACTACCATTCATAGATTACTTCTGTCATCGTACCACAACGCAACTTCAAAAAGATGGAGATGGGTATCTCTCGCGTTACAGCCGCGATCAGCGTCATGCGTACGGGCAATCTATGAATGGTAGTGGAGTCGTCCTATGATTTATCTTTTATCGTCTCACGGAAATCCTTGCGTTACGTTGCGTTACGGAATCTATAAATCAGGGGTTACGCCCGTTACGCTGCGTCCGCGTTCGAGATGGCCAAGATTTGAGTTCGCAGTTGGCAGTTCAGGTATAAACCAATCAAAACGAAAGTTATGCACCACGTGAAAAACGTCATTTGTTAACTGTTTACTGTACCCTTCAGTCTTCCATTTTCTTTGTTTGGCTTGGCTTTGGTCGAAGTATTTGTTTGTTTTTGTGTGTGCAAATACACTTGAAATCGAATAAATATTTTCATCCATCTTTATTTTTTACAAAACAAAATATAAATAAAATCAGCTGAGATCTATCAAAATTGTCAAAATAATTTTCAACCAATCAAATCCCTAGCTGCCAACTGGAAGTTGTGAGGTTTATAAACGGAAAAATTTACCAACTGCACTGAACTGCAGAATGGAAACGACGCGAACGTCGCCAACTGCGAACTGAACGCGAACGTAAAGTTTATAATTCCGCCTTTATACTCCAAAAAAGGAGATACTAGGAGGGACATTAACAATACAGATAATTTAACGTTAATATTCGAGATTATTAATTGCCCTTTTAATACTAGTGTTGGTTACAAAGCTTTTCCGTCGACTGTACAAGTTGTATTCGTGTTGATTATACTTTTTTTCGCAGCGATTTGTTCCAGCTACAAGTCACTGGCAACGTGGAATTTCCACCGTACTTTTTGAATTGCCATTTTGATACAACATGTATGAGGATCATTAAAATTATTCAAAATATATATGAAACAAATAATAATTTCATAGTACAAAACAACATGAAGTCTGATGGATTCCAAACCACACTATAGGATTAAGACAAGGAGGAAGACTAAGCCCAATATTATTCAACGTACATATGGATAGCATCATCAAGAAAAGTGAAGAGAAAATAAATAAAATGTTTGTAGGTTATAGAAATCTAGAAAGAGTCGAAATAGCTGAAGGGGTCTTTGGAGATGATGTAGTACTGATTGCAGGAAGTGAAAAGAGATTACAAGAAAATATAACCATATGGAAAAATGTGATGGAAGAAGAGGTTATGAGAATCAATACAAACAAAACCAAAATACTGGTAATAGGAAACCCAAATATCAAAACAAAAATTAGGATAGACAACACACAAATTGAACAAGTAAGAGAATACAAATATTTGGGATTAATGGTCGAAGAATCTGGAAAACAGGAAGCAGAAATAAATGATAGGATCGATAAAACTATTAAACTATATACTATGCCATGAATAAAAAAATTATTGATAAAAAAGAAATCTCGAAGCAAACAAAGATAAAGGTATATAACACCATATATCGTCCAGTGTTAACATATGGATGCGAATCCTGGACGCTCACAAAAAAGCAGAAGAGCAAAATACAAGCTGCGGAAATGAAATATCTGAGAAAAACTTTAGGAGTGAATAGAAATGACAAAATAAGAAATACAAAAATACGAGAAGAATTGGGGGTGCAACCAATGTTGAACTTTATAGAACAACGACAACTTAGCTGGTGGGGACACATTCAAAGAATGGACAATAAAAGACAAGTTAAAAGAACATGTGGAGCAAAAATACAAATACAAAGAAAAAAAGGACGACCAAGAGAAACATGGAATACAGCAATGGGTGAAATTCTACAAGACAGAGGCAAAACATGGGAAGAGGCTAAAACGTTAACACGAAACAGGAAAGACTGGAAAAAATTTATATATGAAAAGTAAATGTAAATCCGACACCTTAGGGTATAAGGATAACGATTATATATAATATATGTATGAGTGAAATATTCGACCATATTTTTCTCATGATTGATACCAATAACAAAAATATCTCTCATAACTAACGGTTATTCATTTTCAAATCCGCATTGAATAATTCTTTCCTTATTTTACTCCTGCTGACGTTTAATGATTCTTCCACGAGGGTTTTATGACGCTCACGTTCCTGTTTTAGAACGTGGCTCTTGATATTTTGTTTAAGCCAACCGAGTACTGCAGTTTTTGATATCGCAAATGCTGGCTCAAGACCACTAAATTCAGTTTCAGGACCTTTGATATGATATATGTCGTTTTATTTCCTAAAATACCCACTTAAATGTCGCCCTATTGTGATTGAGAGTTCTTGAAAACAGTCCCACACGAACTTGGATCTTATCTGGGGGGAAAGATCTTTTGAAAATCAATTTAAATTACAAATTTTTTTCCAAATTCAAACTTCCAGAGTAAATATCCTTTGAGTATAAAGAGACTGTAATGAAGTTTTCCAAACTATAATTAATAATTCTTGAAAAGAGCTTTGAATTCCAAAATTAGTTCCATACAATTTTAATAGTCTCAAGTAATGACGTTATTTATAAAGCACCTAATTTCATATTCCTTGAACTTAGTGAAGATAACCAGTAGAAATGTATTTTATAACTTTGTTAGGAGAAGTTTCTATTTAATAATTATTTGATTTGTCTGAGCAAAAAAAATCCCAGAGTAATTTTAGCGTTAAAGGAACTTGTGTTGTGGTTTTCTAGATGTTATTGAATAATATCAAAAAAAAACCGTCAGTTTCAAGTATTTTTTTAATGTAATATTGCCTCTTCTATACTCCTTGTTTAGACAAAATCTTCTCGTTTTTTCCATACGAAGTAGAAGGATCCGTGAGTGTGTTAGTTAGGTTAAAATATTCTGCGAACATTACATGGAACATTGCAACAAACTAATTTTGAAAGGAAAAAATAATACCGGCGGTGGCAGTTGATCAGGAGAAGATTTTTCAGATAATGAAGTCACCTGATATTATTTGTTGGAACTTTCGATTTTATATGCGAGGATATATTGAAAAATTCTTAGCCTACCATAGAACCAAACAAAATTTCAATGTCAAAATATTTTATTACATAACATATTCTCCTCTTAATTGGATATATTTATTACAGCGAACCTGCAACGTCTCTAGCCCTTTCAAAACAAATGTTTCTTCTTGCTCTGCAAACCAGACCTCCACAGCTTTTATTACCTCCTCGTTGGAAGAAAATTTACGACCTTTTAAAGTTGAGGAAACAGATGATAGTCGGACGGAGCCAAAGCTGGTGAATAAGGGGGGTGTTCTAGTAATTCAAACCCTAAATCACGAATTTTTTGCATGGCAACATGAGATTTGTGTGCAGGGGCGTTGTCCTGCAAAAACAAAACACCTTTGGATAGCTTTCTGCGTCTTTTCTCTTTAATTTTTTCCCGTAGAGTGGTCAGTAATGTCGAATAGTAATTTCCAGTTATTGTTCTACCCTTATCCAAAAAATCAATCATGATTACTCCATGGCAATCCCAAAAAACTGAAGCAAGAACTTTTCCAGCAGATTTTTTGACACGAAACTTCTTAGGTCTTGGAGAACCAGAGTGTCGCCATTCCATCGATTGTTGCTTTGTTTCTGAAGGATCGTAGAAATGTACCAAAGTATCATCCATAATAACAATTCGGTTTAAGAAGTCTACATCGTTTTCAAATTGAGCACCGATTGAACGCGATGCTTCTACCCTTGCACGCTTTTGTCAACATTCAAACATTTGGGGATCCATTTTGCAGCAATTTTTCTCATGTCCAAATTGACGTGAACTATATGATGAACGCGTTCGTATGAAATATTCAGTGCTTCAGATATCCGTTTTAGTCCAATTCGACGGTCTGATAAAATCATGTCATGAACTGCATCGATATTTTCGGGGACTGACACAGAAACTGGCCTTCCCGATAGGTCATCATCTTCAATAGAAAATTTACCTCTTTTGAAGCTTGCAGTCCAATTTTTCACGGTCGCATACGAAGGACATTGATCACCAAAGGTATTAAACATATCTTCGTAAATCTGCTTACCTCTTAACCCTTTTAAATACAGGTACTTGATGATGGCTCGATACTCCAATTTTTCGATTTTCACAATTTCGATGGACATCTTTTCTCTTTTAATTCATTGCGTAGCTCTGGTTTACCTTTTTGACGTCAAACTTCACACTGACGCGTTCATTGGCTGTTTTCTATAAAGTGAATCCGAGTATTGAATCTTTCAAAGTCATAAATTTGTCAACCACTGAAAGCTTAAAACCGAAATACCTAAGCACGTAACTTTTGTAACTTTATTCACTATATTTGAAGAAGGGGAGGGAAATATAATCATTGCATCTACCCTTCCCCTTGAAATAAAATAAAATAATACTAATCAAATTGAGGACGGAATTTAATCATGAAATATAAGTTGTCCGCCGTTGGGCGGCGGGAAGCATATATTATTAGCGACTAACTCTGCCGCGCTTGCGTGAATATGACATTTTCGACCGATTTTGAGATGTCATACAAGGCGGAATTCTTATTCTAAATTCATAATTCCGCCGGCGGAACTCTAGCCACACTGTAAAAAAAAGCTTAAATATTTATATAAGGAATTTTCGTTTTACTTTTAAATAAATTTTGTGCCAACTAAACAGTAAATAAGAGAACCCTTGCCTATAAACTACAAAAAATAACGTAATGGAGTTCCGTCTTGGAAATAAAGGAAGATTTATACTCCCGACCTGTTTTTGAGGCTTTTCACTCTAAGAAAGCCTCTTACTTAAAGATAAACGTCTTCTATTAAATGAAGGACTGAAATCTGGCTGTTGTAAAATATCTAATGGAGAAATAATCTGCAACGTAAAGGAAATTATAGTTTTGCATTATGCAAAATTGAAATTCACTTGACAACCAGTACAATTAGGGAAACATCCCCAGCTGATCGCTATTGGAATTAAGATATACCAGTGGCGTACAATGATATTATATTTTTATTTACTGGCGATTTTGTATAGAAATTATATATTATGCTTCAAACGTTAAACGAATGCTTAATAACCATTAAATGCGAGTTGTATACTCTATTTTTTCCACACCTATACTTTAATTTTATCATTACTTATGTACAAATTACAAGAAATAGAAAACTGTCAAATTTAAGATCTGTCAGATTGGTAGTCAGTCTTAGCAATAACAGATATTGACCAAATATAGGAATGCTGCATTGCTATTGGATGTAAACCTGTAAAGCTGTGGTAAAAGCAGTATAAGTTCTTGGAGTGTCTGTAGGGGTTATTCATGAGGTGGGTTCGATTTGCACACTCTTTTCACTCCGTAAGCTCTTTTCGCTCCAAAACCGTTCGAGATGCCCCTTTGGAGCGAAAAGTGCGGCGCACCCCGCGTTCGTTTTTGTGATTTCAGAGTGAACGGAGTTCACTCCTAAAGCCCTACCTCGACAGGGTGGCACGATCGGAGTGGACATGCGTGTCACAAACTTTCGTCTGACTTTTAGGGTTGTTTTTTTTTATAATATAAAAATGATAAAAGACGAATAATGAAATAAATAAATTATTAAAGTAGATAAAAGAAGTGAGGTTACATTATTTTTAAACACTCTCAAATACTCAAATCCACTCCAACGCGTTCGAGATAGACTTTCTCACTCCAAACGCTCCGGTATCACTCCGCTCCAGCATCCTATGACCAAATCGAACCCACCTATGGAAGCTGGTCTCAAGCGTCGATAAGATTGAGGTCAGACAATCGAGGGGACAGTGCCAAATGCGGGAGAATGACATGGAACAAACGTTTAACATTGTTAATAACATCAGTGATGCAATTGAACCCAGGTTTGTGTTTAATAAACCCTACAAAATACAAATAAAACGGAACAAAGAGTCAGATGCTGCAAATGCAATGCGCATATATACAGACGGCTCAAAAACCAAAGAAGGATGTGGAATTTACTACAGATCACTAAGCCTAAGGATTAAGTGGGGAATGGGATAAAACACCAGCGTGGTTCAAACAGAACTGGCTGGTATTTCAATTGCCACAAAGTAACTAACTAGAAAAGGAATTTTTGGCAAAAACATAATAATCTGCACTGATAGCAGACAAGCTCTAATAGCCTTGAACAGACAACATGTTACATCAGGGCTAGTATTAGTGTGCCATCGAGATTTAGCTAACGCCTCGGTAGATAACAATATTATCCTGAGGTGGGTTAAGGGACACGACAGGAGCAAAGGTAACCGCATTGCTGATTCTTTAGCGGCTGGACTAAGAATTCTTGGACCCGGCAACACCTACAGCCTGACGAATTCGAAAATTTGCGGAACTAGCTAAACGTTATACCCATGCTCAATCTCCAAAGAGATGGGATGAAATCAAGGGATGCAGTCTTGCCAGGATCACCCTGGGCGACCCAGGAAAAATCTACGTTTAACGGTAAGATTTCTGACTGGCCGCTGTCAATTAAGGATGTGTGAACAGGAAGATGAATCTGTCAGGCATGTCTTATGCGAGTGCCCGGAGTTATCGTCAATGAGAGTGTGTTTCCTAGTGACCTAGGAAGACAACTCCTCGGGAGGTTATACAATGGGTCGCATGTGGCCTAAGTGCTGTGGGCCTAACTCATCCTCCCTACTCTACAACAACAACATCAAGAACAATTCTGTACGCCCATTAAAACAAATGCCTCCCCAAACAGCAGCTGTACCATCTCTGAACGTATAAGCTTCCTGCAATGCTCTTCGATTTCTGAAAATCAGAGGAAGAGTCCATTCACGAAAACGCCGAATATAAGAAAACCGTCCATACCTCCACTCATAAGTGAACAATGCTGATTTCCATTCAGCATTCCAATTCGCATGTTCATACGCCTATGCCAATCGAGCATAGACATGAATTTGTGTTGAAGGAAGTTTTCTCAAAAGTCTACGTTCACGTGTAATCTTCGACTTACTGTTTCAATTCAAACCGAAACACCAAAAGCATTCAAATGACGCTGTTGTTTGATCCGACATAATTACACAGAGGTTCTCTATACACAGTCAAATAACGATCTTGTACGGGGTTGAAAACCCTTGGTCGTGCACTTCTAGGAGTTTCTCTCTTGTTTATAGCTGCTCGATATCTACGGAGAAGATGCGAAATGACACTTTGGCTGACTTGGAAAACGAATAACTGATGTTAATTCTTGAAAATACAAAAGATAACTGTAACTTACATGAGAGCGTTTGAGAATTTAAATGCTTTGAGCTGCAGCTTAAGCTATTTAAATAGCGAATAAACTACCAGAAAAACGAAAAATATAACCTACATAGAAAATCATTGTTATTTTTATAAGAAAATTAGTCTTCAAAGAATAATTTATTTAATTTTTATTCCATTGCATGAAAAATTCGACACCAATGGTGAACACAAACGTGATTACTATCTTAAAGTTGACAGACGACGCTTACGTTCTAGTTGTCAACATCCGAATTTAACTAGATTTAGTATATTTTCGTGACTGTCCAATTTCGGCACCAGTTTCACTAAATTCAATTATCCAATTTACCCCGAATCAGTGTATTGATTTTAGTTTGTAGGTACTTCGAATTCCCATTACAAAACGTTTATTTTGATCTCATATTCAAATTAAAATGTAACAAATTGTATACTTTATATGTTTTAGAATATACAGGGTCGCTTAAGTTAATATCTATCTAGTATTGAATAAGTAATAGCTGACTCTAGGACTCTATGGAAACTACACCCTAGATTTTTAGATACACGAAAAATATATTGAAATCGAATAATATCATAAAGCAGAACAAAACCCCGAAAAAAAGACGGAATATTTTTGAAAATGGCGAGTAAAATAATGTGAAATTTAATTGCGATTTCAGGATAAGGTTCACTAAATACTCTAAAACGGTTTTGAAGCCTAAGGGGCTGTAAAAGCTTAGTGTATGTACACTGTTGAAATAATATTAGTTATATTTTTCACTTCACTTCTTGCCTCCAATTATTCCTTGGTCTTCCAGTCCAATAATTCATTGAGACCTAAAAGATCTATTGTGCCTTCTTTTTCTTCTACGCAATTCCCGAGGAAAGTTTCAGAGGCTAGTTGCTCCTTTAGACCTATTTCCCCGAAAAACTTTAGGATATCTTCCTCTTCTTTAAGCTAGGTAAATGTCCCTCTTCTATCCAGTAGTCTCCTAGGTGTTGCTTCATTCTTCTTCCTCCCCTATTTTGAGGCAAAAGAACATCTGTTAAAACTCTTAGTGCAGTTTTACTCTCGAGTAACTTTGATTGTCTAAGCCCTTCTCTTCTGATCTTCTCTTCTATTGCAGTGTGTCCTGTTACCCACAGTAGGGTGATAATGTTCTCGCCTAGTTCAATTAGCTTCTTTAGGCATTCCCACATCATTTTGGAACTGATTACACAAGAGCTCAATGCTTTAATGGCTGACTATCTGATATGATAATCCTTCTATTCTTTTATCAATAATGAACTGGACACATTTTCCTATGGCGTGAATTTACTCGACGTTTTCCCAATCTTCCCCAAGCTTTTGGAGTGTTTTGCTCCTGGCCCGTACACTACTATCCCAATCCCTTTATTGCTTTTGAGCAATCTGTATACAATTGAATGACATGCTTCTCCAAGTTTGGAAATGGTGTTGGAATCCCATTTCTTCTTGTTACTTGATTAATTTCTTCGAAACTACTATCACTACTACTACTTAGTCAGGCGAACCTTGGCCAAGACAAACTCAAGCCAAGGTTCCGGCACTGAGGCCACTTGCGGGCCCATTGTGCCATTCCTGCCACTTATACATCCATGAAGCCGAGCCCCTCGATGAAGGACTCAATCCTCTTCAGTGGATTCCTGCTTATGTCCCTAGAGGCCATAACAGGGTCTCCGAAGATTCGCCTGCTTAGCACAGCCGAATGTGGACATACGAGGAGAACATGGTCCGACGTTTCGTCTGCCATGCCGCAACCCCTGCATAGGGGGCTTTCCTCTAAACCTAGGTTACAGAGGTGTTTCCTCAGACAGCAGTGCCCTCTTAGGAGTCCTGCTACCTTCTTTAACCTATTCCTTGGTAGTTCTAGAGCAGCTCTAGGATGTCCATCAGTCCATCCCCTCAATAGGAGCTTGGACTGCCTGAGACCCTGTAGAGCCCTCCAGTGAGCAAGATGCTAGTTTCTCAACCAGTTCCTCGTCTCCTTACAGATTGTTTGTTTTGTGAGGCCTAAGGTCGGGCCCGGGCCGTTAAAGGGAGTAGCCGCCCCTTCCACAGCCAGGGCGTCCGCCCCTTCGTTGCCTTCAAAACCAGAGTGGGAATCCATTCTAGCCACACTGTGTTCCATTCTTGTCTGTAGCCTGGGGGACGGGGTGCCGACCTCGGGCACCATCGAGTATCTCCGGTGGCGCTCGGCTTTCATGCGTCCATAAAGCTTTTAACCTCCTATACGATATCATTGACGTGTGCAGAGATTAGCTCAGGGTAAGCGTGCTGGGCTACTAACACAGAGGTACCAGGTTCGAGTCGTGTCCGAGTCAAGATATTTTTATTTTTATTTTCTTATTGTTTTCTTCAAAAATTGACTAAAAATACGAAGAATTTTTCGATTCGGATTAGGGTAGGGGGTAAGGTAGGGTGGTTTTTGTTGGGTTATTATTGAAAATTATTATAATAATCTGTCAATTACACAATTCAATTTTTCGATTCGGATTAGGGTAGGGGGTAAGGTAGGGTGGTTTTTGTTGGGTTATTATTGAAAATTATTATAATAATCTGTCAATTACACAATTCAATTTTTCGATTCGGATTAGGGTAGGGGGTAAGGTAGGGTGGTTTAGTTAAAAAAGTGTATGGAAAGCGAGATGTTCTTTTCATAGAGAGCGACACGGGGTGTTAGAACCGTGCGCGCTTCGCATGAAAGCCGAGCGCCACCGGAGATACTCGATGGTGCCCGAGGTCGGCACCCCGTCCCCCAGGCTACAGACGAGAGTCTGTGTTCCGCCTTGCTAGGTCAGCAAGGCGCTCACGACATTCAGCAGCAAGCCCTGAGTTGATGGTATATCCACTCAGTGCCTTAATTACCGCCAGACTGTCGGTATATATGGTTATGCGTCGATCCGTATAACCTCTGTCTAGGTTTATCTGCGCACATTTCTTTGAAAAGTCCAAGTTAGAATAAATCACAGGTTCATCTCCAGCTCTCCATACATGTTCTAATCATCTTACTCTTTGTTGTCTAATTTTTTTCACTTTAGCATCTCCAATTTGATATCTGCTAGTTTCACTGGTCTTAATATTGGTTTTGAATTCGCTATTATGCACAGTTTTCGAGAAAAATAAGTTTCAATTTTTCGTATTTTTGGCATTCAATATCAGTTTTTACTAAACAATATTTACATTGACTTTACTTGACCAGGCAATATTAAATTGTTGCTTCCATTAATTTCGTCTTCAGAAAAAATAAAATACCTGAAATATTTTGGCAGTGTAGATTCACTCAAAATAAAACTAGAGGAATAGAATGTATTTGGACCGAATTCTGACTACTAAGAAGGCAAATACCTTTGATCTTGACATCAAAAGTAAAATTACGTATAAACAGTGATAGGTATATATATCATTAAAACTGACAAGGACAGAATAAAGAAAACTTTACATTCAGGCAAGTTTCCTTTGAAAATATTTTATAATTTCAACTATAACATTTTACGACTTGACTGCTGGTCCAAAAATAACTTTATGCTGTGGGATACTAACTTTTCAATAGCAAGACTGAATGGAAATGGGAAGTGAAAGGTGGAGCCACAGATAACATGGTGGAGCTTCGAAAGTTATAGCTTGCAATTTGGCTTATCAGTAAAATAAAAATAGAGGGCAGTTGAAGATAACCGAAAAATGATCAATTTATAATTTATTTGATTTTATTATCAACATAATTACAGTTGGAAGTTCTTATTTCATTGAATTTAAAATTTCTTCACGTTTACTCTTTCTAGAGTCAATGTGACGAGAGATATTCTTAATCCTATTGTTGGCAAACGCCTCCCAGTGGCGTGCATATACCTTAAAAAATATTAGATTCCCTCGATTTTGAGGACAGGTTTTGTCAATTTTTACCTATGCGTTCCCTATCCTTATCTAGCCTCCATGATTTGAGCTATGGAGAATAAAAAATAAATTCGTTGATTAATATAATGGCAACCGCCTTCCAGTGGCGTGCATATGTCTTAAAAATTATTAGTCAATGGAGTCAATAGGATCCAAAAAATTGGAGGTCAATCTGGGAAAGTAGGTATACAAGTATGGTCAAAAATAAGGGAGGTCCAAATATTTTTCTGTGGGGTGTCAAACTCTTTGTCACTAAAATGTCCCTTTCTTTCTCGAGTACTCTACTCGCTGGGATTCTAAATCAGGAAAATACTCTTTTGTCCAAAAAATTTGTTTCAATCGGTCTTTTGACTTTTGGAAATTTTCAATCATAAACCGTATGTTTTATGTGATCCATGCCTGTATCCGGCCTTGGCGAGTTTTTCCAATAAGAATTTGGAAATTTTTCAATATTTTCATAAGTAAAAAAGTTGCATTTATATTTTAAAGTGGCAGCGCTGATTTATTTTCTCAATTTTTTTCATTCAACAACACTGATATCTTCAAAGAAACCATTCTAGTAGGAAACAAACTAATTTTAGTTTATCAAATAAAAGAGATGTATAATAATAAAAGCAACTTTCCACTTAGAAGTTTGTTCGTATGAATTTCTCGCTTGGCGAATCTTTTTCTTCAACTTTGCAATGACACAGCTTGAGATAATCGTAAGGTCTTGAACAATAAACGAAAATTAGTAATAAAATTGTTTAAGTTTGTTTGTTTGAGGAATGGAAAATTTGCTGACTGTGCTTTTTTCAAGAGTGTAAGAGATAATATAATTCCTATATACTCTGTTGAATTTAATTGTTTCAGTCCTTTCACTCCTTTCAAGTTGTGGTTTAAAAGTGTTTCCTTATTTTTTTATAAGATTGTCCAGAAAGATTTTTCTATGGAATTACATTAACGAATATAATAAGTTTTAATATATCATAGATCTATGTATCTTCTAAGATGAGTACATTAAATATAAATAAGTGTGTCGTCCTATATATAGGTAGAAACAATCCGAATCTGTCGTATTACATGAAAAATCTTGTATTAATGACCGCATTATTATCGCAATGAGACCTCGTTGTTATTATAAACAAAGACTTGTACTGGTCTGAGATATATAAATATTTTGGTATCACAGTCAACATTTATTAAGTTAAACACCACCTATAATTTACTGTAATGATAATGATAATGATAATGATAATGATAATGATAATGATAATGATAATGATAATGATAATGATAATGATAATGATAATGATAATGATAATGATAATGATAATGATAATGATAATGATAATGATAATGATAATGATAATGATAATGATAATGATAATGATAATGATAATGATAATGATAATGATAATGATAATGATAATGATAATGATAATGATCATGATCATGATCATGATAACGATAATGATAATGATACACATGGTTGAGAAAAGGTAACATATACAGTGAAACAGAGGGATTCATGATAGCAATACAAGGTTAAACCGTCAACACCAGATACTACAGCAAACATATCATTTATGACCCCAACACGACGACTGACAAATGCAGACTATGTAAACAACACATCAAAACAATAGATCATATCACCAGCGGATATACCATAATGGCAAACAAAGAATTTAGTAAAGTACAATAAACAATGTAGCAAGAATTATACACCAACAACTTGCAGTACAATATAGATTTACACAAGAGCACATACCCATATATAAATACACATCACAAAATATACTGGAGAACGACAAATAGAAACTATATTGGAACAGGAGTATAACAACAGATGAAACCACTCAGCACAATTAACCAGACATCACACTCGCCTACAAAAAGGAAACATTAACACAACTAATTGAAATATCTGTACCCAATACCGCAAATATGCAAAAGAAAACAGGAGAGAAAATCGAAAAATATGTCCAACTGGCTGAGGAAATCGAAGAGAAAGTTGGATAATACCAATAATACTATCAACAGCAGGAGTTATACCGGTGTTAACATGCACCAATACATCGAGAAACTTCAAATACACCCAAACACATACGTACAACTTCAGAAATCAGTAATTATCGATACTTCAATTAGGTACACGAACATTTCTAATCACAATAATATCAGTTTCAAGGAATATACTCTTGACGATAGTCCGCGCGTCTTTCCATTATTAGCCAGACTAAGTCATGTAGAGAATGAATAATAATAATAATTACAAGTACCATCAGTTCTAGAGAATGCTGATTGTAGACTTTACTACAATAGGTCAATTATCACAGATAGGCGGGTGACGAATATCCGGTCCTTCTAGTGGATGCTTATGTACCAATAACAACAATATTTTAGACAAATACAACGAGAAATTTGCAAAATACACCAATCTTGCAATTGAGGTAGGACAGATGTGGCAAGCAGAGAAAGTAGAGCTGGTGCCGGTTATCGTTTCATCTACGGGACATAGGTCGACATTACCAGCAAGGGCTGAGCAAGTAAACACAATAATAATAATGATAATATAGAAAAAATAATCTTCATGGATTGAAATCAAATTTAAGAGGCAGAGGTTGTTTTTGACTTGATCCAGTATTTACTCTTAGATTGGATCAGAAAAGTAAAACTGTCTAGAAAGTATCTACGAAAATCCACAAAAAAATAGATATTTCTCAAATTTTCTCAAACCAAATGTTAATAAATGTATTTTTTGTTACAGAAAACTGGCACTCTATGACTTACTGTTGCAACGAAGATGCCTGTAACTCCGCACCAACAACATCATCCCAATCACTGCTGCTGAACTTTGTAATCTCAGCCAGCGCGCTTTTTTTTGTGATCAACATGGCACACTGAGATTAACGACATCAGCGGTGGTAGGGGTAAAAACAAGTGGGGTATAATCAACAGGGGGTACATGAAAGCATAGTAACTCCTCAAAGGATTGCTCAAAAACTAATTATACACTACGTATTTGCTTTAGATTTTTTATATAAAAAAAATAGATACTTTTAGAGTTGTTGGGTGAAGATTTATTGGAGTTCTCAAAAAAAAAGTTTGCTTGTGTTATAAAATATACATGATGACATATATTAAGGAATTTATGATTTACGCCTACAATTGCACTTATTTAAAAAAAAAGGAAAATGGTTGACATCCTTTATTATAAGAATAAAGTTATTGTTCAAAATGATGACACATTCACAGACCTAACGACACTTGGCTTTCAGATATTATACTCTTTTTTTATCATTCTCTTTTTCTTGACCCAAAACTCAATTTTATTTGAATAATTTACACTTTCGACACCCCAAAAATTCACCCAAAAAATAGACATAGCGCAAGCAAATCCTTCACAAAAACGTTCAAAATAATTTTTTGAATTTGTAAAATGTAGGATAGGATCTAATTCTAAGGATAATAATATGGAATAGGTTAGTGGTCAATCCTTTGGTGCATGCTATTATTGGGAACATAATAAGGACTAGGAGGTGCCATTTGTGCATATTCCTAAAAGATATTCTAAATCGTTTTCTATATATTATAGTCAGTCTTCCCAGCACATTTTTTTTTGTCATCTCACCGATGTACACTAATAACATAGACTGCTTGAAAGCTAGCGACATTTTTGGAAAATATTAATTTCTGGATAATGTTCTTTTTGAATTAATAATATTATTATTATTTTTTTTTTTTTTTTTTAGTTATAGAGCATCGACTGCTTGGGTAATTAGCTCTTCTTATTTGGAGAGGGGAAAACTCATGTTCACCCGA
This sequence comes from Lochmaea capreae, assembly GCA_949126875.1. Taxonomy (NCBI): domain Eukaryota; kingdom Metazoa; phylum Arthropoda; class Insecta; order Coleoptera; family Chrysomelidae; genus Lochmaea; species Lochmaea capreae. The sequence goes on from OX421411.1 coordinate 6,646,509, forward strand.
TCCAAGATCAAGTAGTGTTGGACTCCTTTATGGCCTACCAACCAAAAACCTCCTCCTACATTTAATGCTGCACTTTTATAATCTTAGGTAGTAGCTGTTCGTTTTCAGGAAATTCAGTAATTTAATTTGCTGATCTGTATTTGACGTACATAATTTAATATCTTTCGCGATCCCCATATCTAGACGGCTTCGAGAAAGCATATTATTATTATTATTATTATTATTATTATTATTATTATTATTATTATTATTATTATTATTATTATTATTATTATTATTATTATTATTATTATTATTATTATTATTATAATTATTATTTTTTTTGCGGCATCAACTGCTTGGTTATTAGCCGCAGGTAAGAATAGATCTTTATCATATTTTTGAATAGTAATTGATTTTTTTCAGGTATTTTAAAATTATTATTATAATTATTATTTTTTTTATTATTATTATTATTATTATTTAAAGTGAGTTTTTTAAAAACAATAATTATCAATATTATTTTAGATTGGCGCCTCGTCGGGTTTAAATCGAAAAATATTAGGTAAAAATAATTGGGTTCGGGTTTTTCTAAGTACCTCAAAATCTGAAAAAAAAAATCCCACCACCTCCCGGAACAGTACAATATTTTTAATTTCAATGAGGAGGTAAAAAATGGACTATTTTTAGGTGATATGGTAATTTTTGGTGGGCTAGGTACAGTTTGGAATGAAATGGCATTTGTGGACCAGTTTAGAGTTATTCAAACCCCACTAATACCACTATATACAGGGTGCGCCAGCTGAACCGTCCTTTAGATAGTGGTGATGTCGTGGTCACATACCGAAATCCGTCATTTCGTGAAAATCCGAGGCAGCACATGAACCGTCGGCATATCGTGTAAAACTGTACCAATTCACTATCTGCCGCGGCATTTCATGAAACGCCGGGCATGCTGTGTACTGCGAACTGCCACAGAGATAACATGTACCGAACCTTCAAACAAAATCTGCCGTGTTGTAGACGTTGGGGGTTCATGAAATGCTTTACAGACACGTCAGATAGTGTAACTAAAGTTTATTGTTGTCCGCTGATGTTGATTGCGGAAATGGCGGAAGAAAACAGTGAGAATGTAATATTCTAGCAGCACTTCCTTAAGTATTATACAGCCAAACCAAATAAAAGGCCGTATACAATAAATCAGCTAAACGAGGTAAGTGACATCTTGCAAAATTTGCTTGTATCGTTTTTGAGGTTAGAATTAATATTTTTTAGATTGCTGTGGAAATCTCGCGGGCGAAACAAACAAAATCTAAGAAGACCAGAAGAGAATACAAACGTACGATGTTGTTACTGTTAATGGAAAGAACAATGTGATAAAAACAAAGACGATCCTCTAATATACAGATTGCGTAAATTACATCCGAACCGTCCGGATTACACAAGTACGACAGAAAAACAGCTGAAAGAGAGAGAAAGAATAATTATGCGCGGTCATTAAGGCGTGTACTTTGTTTCACCTTAGGGGTGTATACTTATTTCCCGAGACTGGCCGAATGCTCATTGCCCCCCTATTTTAACCGCTGTTGCCAGAAGCGCAGATAAATTTGTACAAATGATATTTTTGTCCCGTTATCGTTGACTTTTTTTCGAGGGTGAAAATACAGCACGTTTGTGCCAGCATTACGCCAAATAATCTTAGAGATATGAGATCAAATCTTTATCACAGATTTGGTTATTGTCTGGCACAGGAAGGTGGTTTATTTGAGCACTTAATTCATTAAAATTATGTTTACCTTTAGAATGGATTTTTATTTTTTCAGGAAGTTTATATTTTCCACCTCCACCTAATAGAGAAATGGCGATACACTATCTGACTTGTCTGTAACGCATTTCTAGAACCCCCAACGTCTACAACACGGCAGATTCTGTTTTAAGGTTCGGTACACAACACGCCCGGCGTATCATGAAATGCCGCGGCAGATAGTGAATTGGTGCAGTTTTACACGATATGCCGATGGTTCATGTGCTGCCTCGGATTTTCACGAAATGACGGATTTCGCTATGCGACCACGACATTGACATGACAAAGCCGCTTTGTTTCTCTTTGATTTGTTACCGCCCAAAAGTTTTGTCTTTCTTTTTTACTTTTATTTTTTTCTTTCGCCGAATTAGCGATATATCAGTAAATTACAGTCCACTACTTAATGCAGTAGTTTGCATTTGTTTATACAGATACAAGCAATGAGAAACGAATTTACTCTAAATAGTCCACCAGCACAACAAATCTATGAATTTACTTCAATACATATCAATGCAAATGAGTTATGGGCCACCCCTATAAGTTTAAATGGGTTGATATAGATGTTCAAGTTTTGCTGGGTTACATTGAAACCGATTCTAAAATTTTCCACATCTGAAATAAATATGGAACACCCTGTATATTTTGACATGTTCGGATTACCCGGCATTAATAACATAATTCACCCTTCGACTATACAATTTTAATTTCAATTTTTTTATATCTTTGACCTCATCTGCTCGCTCTCGAATTTTCGGTATTAATCTCCCAGACACCCTGTAGATTCGACTATGTTTATCGCCTCCGAATTTTCTATCATTTTCTATCGCATTCAAATAAAACCTAAAAGTTTTCAGCTATACCATACATGAATTTCAAGAATGTTGAGATAGAATAATATATATTGTTTATTAGACAAGTTTTAGATGAAGCCTCTCCTCAAAACCAACAATTTATAACCTGTTTGGGGAATTTTCATAGTTCGGTAAGTGGATATTGATTGATTTTGTTTGAAATCAAACAAATAATACACTGAACAATATATGAAAGTATAGTTGTGAGTAAAGTTAATTTGTACCGTTTCACAATTTGTCGGCGGGATAAAGAAATCTGTAAGCAGAAGCAGAATCGGTTTCAGACCGATCTTTCACTATTGCAGGATCCCGACGCACTAGCGATTTCTGTACTCTCTTTTTCCGATGAATAGTAGTTGTTTTACAGATAACTGTGATAATGGATCTTTGTGAAACGTTAATCAATAGGGAACTTGCCCATTTTTTTTTATTCTACTAAAATGTGTGTTTATATATGAAAACACATTATACCAAATATCAGTCCTTAAATCGCAATACTTATTTCACAATAAATAATTAAAGTTGGAATCGCCACCGGGTGTATTCAAACGAAGAAAAATGCGCGGCAGCGGCTGTGACGTCACACCGCACCTCGCGCATCGGTAACCGCAGAAACAGCCATTTGAAGCATTATTGATTTTTTATCGAATTCGAATCGTTAGCGTCAGTTTCTCAGTTTTTAAGTGTTGTTTGAATTGTCGGTTCACAATCGCCTGACTCGAAAAGTGCGGTCTGACGTCACAACCAATGGCAGCGCGTTTTAAGAGCAGTTCAAATTATTCAAATTTTAACCCATTATTTCTCAGGTAATTTAATCGTTATTGGAATTTTTCTTTTTCTACGAAGTTCCTTATGATAATATCTTACGATTTTAACTGTTTTTAAATGATTTTATTTTTTTGGCAAGTTCCCTATTGTGTATTCTTTCAGCAGCTCCATGCTTTGACCCATTATTTTCTTGTTTCTGTAAGACGCAGTCGCTGTTGAATGGTGGCTTATAATACCGAACAGAACATTGATGATTATGAACCTCCGTAGCGCAGGGCTTAGCGTAAGGCCTTGTAACCAAGGGGTCCCGGGATCGAGTCCCGGTGGTTTCGCTTTTTCAATTTTCAGAATATTTAGCTTATATTTCAGTTGCTTGTAAATATTTTTGCGTATATAGCGACTAGAACATACCAAATTTAGTCAATAAAACAAAATCTCAATCACAGCAACGTCTAAGAACACAAGATCTAGTAAATAACAGAAATGAACTAAATAAACCCACCCTGGGACGTTAACAGTCCATGTGGACTAACAATTCAAGTAAATTTTTCATAGACCAATCGGAAGCTACATTGCACCAATGAGAATCAATTGTTCGCTTGTGGGTAGATCAAGACTCGAAATGATTTATGGCTTTTTAATTCTCAAAGAGCAGCCGCATACTGTTATTTTATTGTGAGTGGCAAACTAATTTTACTCACAACTATACTAGATGAGTACTGATTACTTTTCGATTAATACGAGCCTTCAAATGTTTGTCCGCGAGTTTGACCTTGAACTTTTTATGGTAAATACTAGAAATTACTGACTTTAATTGAACATTTAAAAGTTCCTATTTTTCTTCAAATAATAATAATATCACAATTATTATAATTTATTTTAATAATTTCCAAAAATGTTGTTTTTACAGGGTGGAGTATAAATAAATGAAATCATAAAACTACAAATCTAATATTTATGAACCACTCTGTATATGATATATTTGCTTTAACATCGCCGCCACTGCTTTTAGATAATTTTACTTATAGCAAGTAAAAAAAATTTCCAATATAGAATCAATTTTGAAATATGTTTACCCATTCAGCAGTGGACTTTGAGGTCGAGTCAATATAATGACATTTTTTTTCATTTCGATGATTGTATTCTTTATAGTGTTAGCTTTACTTAATAGAAGCTTTTTTATTACGAATCGCACTTCATCTCGATGGTGTTTTTCAGAAAATGTAAGAAATCGTAATTTTTATATTTCAAAAAAATTAATAGCTGAAAACGACATGTGTCTAGACGTACGCTAAATTTTACTACTAGATTAGATTACAAGGGGGTCCATTGACCCAGCTGGAGAGTAAAAGCTACGTAGTAAGTAACATATAGGGTAAAGCAAATATGCTAAGTAGAATAACAAAGAAAAACTGAATTAAGTGAAGCTGATAAACACCATAACCTATGGAGTGACGTATAGTGTTTTACTTTTTATTTTGTACAGTGGGTTCTCCCAACATCTACCAGGTGCAGTACCAACCAGTCTTTTGATTATTGGAAAAAGTGTATGGATAAGAATGTTTATCCTAAATTTTAGCATTTTTCATCACCTGCTACTAAAACTAGAGAATAATTTTGAACTGATATATACAGGGTGTTACATTGTGGAAGTGAAATATTTAAACTTGATTCATTGGGTCCTACGATCTTTGTTTATAAGATACAGGGTGTTTCGTCAATTTCGCTCATTTCTTGGATCAATCCCTAAATCTTTTTGAAAAAAATACTAATAATAGTAAGAATCTTCATCTGTCTTACAGGCAGAAATCTACGCTATCGACATGTGTTTGCAATTGAATATCGAAAGGGAGTATAGAGGCCAAAAGATCCTTATACATGTCTGATAGTCAGGCAGCACTAAAATCTTTAGCATGTCCCCAGATCAGATCTAGACTGGTTTGGGACTGTCTACAAAAACTATTATCCCTGGCTAACCATAATGGAGTTACTCTTAAGTGGGTCCCGGGGCACAAGGGCATTGTAGGAAATGAAAAGGCAGACATCCTAGCAAAGTTAGGGTCTGAGACGGCATTCACTGGTCCTGAACCAGTATTTGGGATATCTTAAACTGCTGCACGTGGTTGTATATCTCGGTGGACTCAAACTAAACATCAGTCGTGCCAAAATAGGAACACAGCAAACTCCTGGTCAAAAAGCCCTCGGAGACGCTGACTAACGAATTACCAAACCTTAGAAGGGGCAAGATAAGGATAGTGACGGGTTTACTTACCGGTCGCTGTACCCTAAGGAAGCACATGCATACAATCGGCATATATAGGGAGGAGCCTATCTGTCGTTTGTGCATGGAAGAGGAGGAAACAACCTCTCACATTATCTTCGATTGTGAAGCATTATCTCATTGGAGATATAGACTCCTAGGACTAGAACATCCAAGGGAGTATTTCTCCAAGAAGGACCTAGTGAAAAGACTGTTGAGCCTGATGATGGCTACTGGTCTCTTCACATAAACGGCACAACCAAGAGCACAAAAACACTAAAGGATGAGGTGCCGAGGACTCTAAGCCTCTGACTGGTTGTGCTGAACCAATCAGTCAAGAATCCAGGGTCAGATTAGGAAAAAAATTGAAAGCGATCGTGTCTGTGGAACAATACCCTGTATATTGAAATTGTATAGATCTGTATTTGTAAAACCACAAAAAACTGAACCAAAAGAACTTCTACCACCTAGTAGTGTAGAGCGTGTTCATGAATTTTCTTCATTATTCCCTGCTTCGATCCATATTTTTCCCCTTTTACCCAGTAATCCAGCTGATACTTTATACAAACTTTCTCTTGGTTTGTCCATTTTTTATTTTTTCCAATTTGCGGTTTCCTCCTTCAACCCTTAGTTGTGACCTAAACGACCAAAATCAAGAAAACACTCTATATCTCGTTCACAAAGATCGGAATACCCAATTAAATGGACCTCCTTTGGCTAATTCGCCATTCGAGTACTTCCCAGTGATAGATTTAGACATAGGCCCGTGAGGCCCGGGCATAGGGCGGCATAATTTGAGGGGCGGCATTTCAAAAATTGGTTCAGATTAGTTTTTATAAAAAAAATGTCTAGAAAATAAATTATTCCCAATTCAATGCCCATTATTTAAATTTAGTAAAATCACGTTCATTTGAGTCTGTAACAGAAGCAGTCGACAATTTTCCACTTTGCAAGTACTAATTTCTTCTCACATCGTTGGGAGTTCTCTCTGGTACTTCCCTCTACCTCTACTTCTATAACACCCTGTAGAGTGAGGGAAAAGATTAAAATATTTGAAGAGAAACATTTTCTCTCTATGGTTTTTATGATAGATTTTTTGACGAATATTTGTTCGGTAGTTTTAACAACTATTTAGTTTTAATTAAGGAAAAATACAGTTTTGTAAGCCTAGGGAATTAATTTTTGAACATTATACGTCATTCTATAAACACCACTAAAACCATCTCGACAAATTCATTGCATACAGTTATTATTATAAGATAAACAAAATATGTGAATTGTTAGGAATCTATCGGATAACATTTTTTAATTTTATCATAATACGCGGTCTTTGAAAATACATCAAACACTCTTTCGAATACGAATAGGTAATAAGAAAAGAAATTATCTAATTGTAAGCGAAATATTGCGAAATGAATTCGAGAAGATATCGTGTGTGCATTTGTAAAAAATGTAATGATATTTTTTGCAATGTGAAACGGAATTTATTATTAGAATTAATTCACTTTTACATTTTATAGGATATATTAAGATATATTGGGGTAGATAGCATCTAAACTACTGCATAAATTGTTTAAAATGTTTACCGTTCAACTGAGAATAAAAAAATTGCAATATAAAGTAACACAGGATTATCAGAACGACTGCGCCACTTCAGGCGTTTTTATCCAGACCTTTTAAATCGTTTATTTCTTTAAATAAAACTGGTATTTAGAGTGAAATTAATTAATTTTTATCAAAACTAATGTAAATTTTTCACACAACACTACCTCAATGTCAAAGTCATTAAAATCTGAAGCGTCTCCTTTGTTTCACGACAAAATAAAAAGAATAGACAATACATCAGTGTGGAATCCCAGTCGTAATATTCAAGTTATAGAAGCATAGGCGTACTTATTCCTTTAATCAATAAAAATAAGGTATTAAACTCTAGTTCATTTTTATCTTGAATGGAATTATATCTTTTTTGTATTTATAGCCTGATGGTAATTGTTTACCGAAACTGGTTGCAATACTACCTTGTGGAGGTTAATTATTCTTTTTAATTAAACTAAGGTATAATTATATACTTTGAAAAATGAAAATTGTGGGGAAATTCTCAGTTTTGGATCGTTCTTTTCACAAATCAATATCTGTTGTTTTAATACACATATACACTAGCGAGCAAAAAATTGAGGTCTCTTACGAAGCTGCGAGTAAATTTAGGAGCAATAATAACAAGAGCATGATTGTGATAATGTGAGTTTGCGCTAGTATTAAATCCATTACAAGATGGTCGGAAAAACGTGACAACGTATGACACCGTGGAGTACAAAGGGCGTATAGGTGTTACCAAAAGACTGCCATTATAACCAGAAGACCTGAAAACGGACGAAAAAGAATCATCACTGAAAGAGAAGATCGTTTTTTGGCATTTGCGTTAGTTCGCGCGCACTAGACCAGCCCAGCCGGCAACGGATCACGCCGCAACGGAACGCGAATTTATTTTTATCTGGGATGTTAACGAAACCGAGCGCACTTATCGGCAACGGAACGCAACGCACCGGCCAGCCGTCGGCGGAATTATCGGGGGAGAATACTTTTGCCGTTAGTCCGTTGCGTTTCGTTGTGGAGTGAAGTAGTGAGCGCTTTGTGGTCGACGAAAAATATTGAAGTGGATGAAGAAAGGCTAATTTTGATTGTCAGCGAGTATAAAGAACTATATGATTTGAGTCATAAAAATTACTCAAATCAAGAAGTCAAAAGTAATTGCTAGAAGGAAATTGGGGAAGCGATGGGACGTTGTTAAATCCGGAAATAATGTTGCGTATTCGCTTTCTGTCTTCCTGTTCCTGCAAATTTCGTGAACCCATTTTCGCTTTTTCTTAGCATTTTCGTGATTACGTTCCTCTTCTTCGCAGAGCAAACTAACAACTATTACATTCACATCCATCTCCAACAAAAGTTTTGTTGCGACTGGCTGGAGAGATTTTACCGACTAGTGGGCGCAGAAACTAAAATTCGGGTTCCGTAGCGGCGTGGTCCGTTGTCGGCCGGACTGGTCTAGTGCGCGCGAACCTTTAGAAGAAGGTTTTGTAGAAGGATGGTTACCGGTCTACGACTGGAACGTCGGCATTGAGTTGCTACATTGGCAATTACCTGGCGTGGAGTGATGCGGACTGGAGATTCAGATGAGGACAATCCATTTGGCGATGGGTCGATTAGGGTTTGGCTGAAAATTTCTTCGCAAACAAGTACAAAGTTGAACTTTATCATGAATGCCCCATGACAGCTCACAGGTACATCGTAGGAGTTCTAGCTGATGATGTTATGCCTTTCATTATCACTACGGACGGGCATGGCATTTTCATGAATGATAATGCTGTACCATATGTCGCCAGACTCTACAGGAAGTGTGAGAATTGGATTCGATTGGCCAGGCATCGATCCCATAGAACTTGTCTGGGATGAGTCGGGAACTTTCTAGGAGCTGAGAGATTTGCTATTGCAAGAGTGGGATAACGTCAAGCAGAATGTAACCCTTCCCTTTGTGATACATTGAAACTGTTTTTTGTATAAAATACCAGGCCAAAAAGTGAAGGTTGAAAGGTAGAGAAAAAATCTTTGGATTTTTCTCTGAAAACTGAATTTACCGAAAATTTTTTGACAGATAATAAAGTGACTAATTTCGATTTTTTGCAAAATTAGTCAAAAATTATTCACAATTTACAAATAAAAGTTTCAATTAGAAAATTCCAAAAAAAATCGTGAAGATTCAATGAAATATTTGAAGCTTTTTAAGTTACCCCAATGTTTTGATCGTCAGTGTATACCTATATAATTTTCCGTAAGAAAATTGATCTTTAAACTATTTTATTTTTTGTCCTAACAAAATTAGCGGACGCCCATGTCGGACATTTAAACGGTAGTGTAGCGGAATTTTTTTCTTTCAGCGTGGCTTCTATCGCCGATTCTTCGCTTTAAGCTTTTGTACAATTTTCACCGAAATTTTTTGTATTGGAACCTGAATAAAATTACACGTTGAAATCGACTTCATACAATTTAAATCAAATTTTCATTTAATTTTTTTGATTTTCTAACGGTATTAACCTTGGGGATTTTGACGGAAAAAAATGTAATTTAAGTAGAGAAATTTCTGGTTTTTCCTACGGAAATATTTTATTACGAACGAATTCCCCTGCTTAGAGCCTTCTAAGGTTATTTTCTATGCCATTTTTCCATTAACTGACTATTTGAAAATTTGTATTATTATAATAAAATAATGAAATTTTAATTTTAATTTAAGGAAAAATGTCTTAATTATTCAAATCATTTTTTTTACTCTCAGTACAACGGAAGAACATCTGAAATTGCATTTAAAATATAAAAAAATTGAACAAAACTTATTTAAAACAATAATTTCTTGATAATTTTTAATAATTCAAGCTAAAATTCCACGAAAATTTATTAATTTTTACTGTATCTGTATCTGTAGGGTAGGAAGGGTGAATTAGGCCCATAGCACTTAGGCCACATGTAACCCATTGTACATCCTCCCGTTGTCTTCCTAGGTCATTGTCCATCCTGTCCTTTCCAGGAAGGTGGACAGGACACTAGGAGACATCTACTTTTCAAATTATTTGAAAAAAATTCCTTTTATCTATATTTATAGTGCTCATAATCAATTTGTCTCAATAAAAATAGTATCAACTTGAATAAACTTGAAAATCTTGAACTACTGTCAATTTTTTGTCTGAAAGATTTTTTTAATTAAGAGTTTTTGCTTATATTCTTGAATATTCACCCAGAATCTTATTTTAAATGCAATTTAATTGTTTAACACTATAAAAATCTTACCATAAGCTACATTAATGTAAATATCCACCCATAAGAATATTTGGAAAGGTATCAGACATTACTGCATTCGTTAAGCCAATTTTTTAAATAGACAAAACTTATTAAATTAAATGCGTTTCAATTGTATACAAGATTTAATAAGAAAGTATAGTGGAAGGACTGTTATTTTAAGTATTTTTTTTATCACCAAATATTGAAAATAGAACTGTCTTGTATGTTGCTTAAAAATAGTTATTTTTCTAACTAGATTTTTACTAAATACTTCTATACCGCACGCAAGGTATTTTGTTGAATATCAGATCAATAACCAGAAGGTAACTAATAAACTTGTTAGGTTGTATATAGGTAGTTATTCTATGTCTAATTAAATGAAATTACTTTCTGCACTAGTTAGGAAAATACTATAAAAAGAGAGAGCTTTTGAACGAACACCTTGTTCAAATTTGTAACCAACAGCTTTTTTTTTTCGTCAAAGACTTTTCTCACTTCTTTTAAGCAACTGTACCCACAAAAAAACACTTTTAATACATATATATCATATTCAAAAAAGGGTTAAGCCCAGGAATATAACGAAATAGCTGAATTTCTTTCTAAACCTTTATTTTGGCATTACAAATTTCTCAAAAGTTACATATGCCAACGTGTGAGTGTTAAGGGGCGTCCACTATGCCGCGATTAGTCGTTGGCAATGTCAATTGGCAAAGCCAGCGATTGTAAAAACGTCTACATATGTGTTGGCATTCCTTAATGCTAGTCGCCCAATGTTCACAGAACAGGACGATCCCGGTATAGATTTGTCAAATTAATAACTTTCCCGTTCATCCACTCCATTTGCGCCATTTGCTAACTAGCAGACAGTCTGAACCACAAGTAAAGCCGCGAGATGCCAGTGTTTGGCACGTCCCCACTCTCCGTTCTCATTGGCTTCCTTTGAAGGAGACCGACACTTCAGCGATTTTCATTGGGACCCCTATGGTTTATTGGCACGTGCCAACGGTCGCGTCTATATCGAATCAGCTTTGCCAATTGGCAAACATCAGCATAATGTAGACGTGCCTTTAGATATTCAAGGTCCTATTTGCATTTATTTTAGAAATTGAAGAGAATGAAGTTCGCTACAGACTTTTTTGAAAACCTTTCTTACTATATTAAACCGTTTTTGAGATAAAGGGCACATATTGTAAAACCTTCAGCCATACGTATCTTAGCACAAGATCAATAGTGAATCCCAGTCCATTTTATGTTTTTTTTCACTCAACTCTATTAAATATTACTTACCTTTTCATACAAATAATTAAGTAATGAAGTGGACTATCCTAAGCCTCGACCAAACTGAATAAACCTGTACGGTTATCACTTCTGCCACCAAGAAGTGCAGCAGTTAATCAACAGAATCAATCGTGTTTACTACCAAATTCAAACTTTGTAAGGCAGTGATTTAGAGCCACAGAAATGGAGTTGGGTGCTGCGAAATGAAGCCCTAGAGCCAGTAACACTGCTTTTACTACTTGTACTAGATGAACTGCTCACTTAAATATTCTGGGATGCAATGTTTATTAGCTTGTCGCAAATGCAATGGACAAGCATGCATGATATGTCAATGAAGACAATGCCTATGATACAATTCTCGAATATAGTGCAATATTTTCAACACCTCCAGCATGGCATCACCAATTAATAACAGTATAGTGTTTCAAATATGTTAAGAGCGATCTAAGTTGTGTGAATGAATAGAATAAATAAGCTCATTTTCAAAACACCCACTAGCAAATCTGCAGAAGACTTCACCAATTTGAGAATATCGAGTCCATCCATCATTCAAATCCCAAAAGAAGAATGAAGAGGACCAAATAACGAGGAAAGTGATGATAAGAATGAGTTTGGAATTGCTGGCTAATAGGCAAAAGAAGACGACCATGAAGGAGATGAAGATTGAAACGAATAACATTATAATATCTACCTTATAAAAGGCTGGGCTTCACGGTTGACCTTACGCTAAGGTGGCTGAAAGTTCCATACTCTGCTCCCTCTATTTCAAAATACGTATAAAAAAGGAATTGAACAAAATTTGTCAAGAATTTCACTTTCTTATATTCTCATATGTGACTTTTGAGATATTTGTAATACCAAAATAAAGGTTTGTATACAAATTCAGTTAGATTCCTAGGTGAAATCCTAATATTACTGGACTAGGTACATATTTAAGACAATTTGTCTATTTAAATTATTCTCAATCTATGCAATATATATATATCTAAAGTGAAAATATTTACAAAAAACGATTATATACATTTTAACTAAATTTTAAACTTTGTTAACTATTGCTGTAGATTTTCGTGGACGCATTTTATATTGCTTATTTATTAAAATCATATCTGAAAATATTAAAGACCAAGAAAAATATGTTACCACATCGTTCAGACAAATATTTCGTTGGAAATACAATTGGTAAGTGAAAAAAAAAACAATTTTATAGAATTAAAAACTTTTTTCTTGCTTTGCTAGCATCGACACTTCTCAAGTTACTCCAGTTTTACACTTTTTTGGCTAAATATAGTGGAAATTCAGAAAATATCACTGAATTTATTCAACATATTTTATATAAAGTGGCTAGACACCACTTGTGGGGTTGCGCCGCATAAATGCTTTTTAGATCCGCTTTCTGGGGTGGATCAATCCCCATCATTTCATTATTTTCTCGCTTATTTTCTTCCATAGTATCCTATTCCTTGTCTTTTCTTTCCATCTAACGATTCCTATCCTTCTCAAGTCTTCCTCACTTAGATCTGGGTCTTCCTTGCCTTCTCCTACCACCTGGTTCCCACTGTAACATTGAGCAAGCGATTGCGCGCTCTCCTTCTCTCCATACATGTCCCAGCCATTTTTCTTTGCCTTTTTATTCTCTTTACTATATCTTCCCCGTTCATTTCTCTCAGTATTTCATGATTCATACGTTGCCTGTATTCATTGTCGCCAACTTTTATTGGCACTAGAATATTTAGAACCATAAAATATACCGAAAATAATTCAATTTACATGGTTTTTTGTTGAATTCCATTTATCCTTTAAAAAAAAACTGTGTTGCAATAGATATTTGCAAAAAACAAAGCTCCTGTTTTTCCTTATTAAACTTTTGCAATTTAATTTTCAAAAACTTTCTAGAAAAACAACACACATGTTAAGTAGAGGAAACAACAGAAAAATCTGTTAAGTAAACATTTCCAGTGGTGTACGACTTGGATTAATATAACTTTTATTCCCTCTAAATCTTACACCACTGTCCAGAATATTATCCCTAAATCTTATTACAGTTTCCTGTAATATTGTCGTATTTAATAGAGTGAATGTATCAACAGATGTCGAAAGGAATAATTATAAATATTCAACACTCTATGAATTTTTTGAAAAATAATATTTTTCAAAAACAGTGGCCGTTCAACTAAGGAGCAACAACTACTTCCCGTGCATATGCACCGCCGGATATTGAATTACACCCCAAAGTCAAACGGGGTTGGTATATCTACAAGATTAGAAGTGAAGAGATCGCTACCGTCACAATCTTTACATTTCCGTTACTGGAAGACATGTATTGATTGTGATTGAAGTGTACTCTTCAGTCCGGGATTAGAGATTCTCGGACGGACACCACATACCTTGTACTGATGAGGCGCAAATACGCCGAAACCGGTCTACAAGTTGTGTTGTCCCTTCTAATTGCAAACCAGAAAGGTTGGTTTTAAAATATCTTGTAGATATACATTCTCATCAGCACATATTCGGGAAAATTTATTTCCAGGGAACATATTTTCTTGTTTTTTAATTATTAATATTTATAGATCCAATTAAAATGGAAAAGCACGTTTTTTTTTAAAAATTTGTTAGTTTGGACCAATACAAAACCATACATTTTCCGAAAATCGTTTGTCAATATTAACATTTCTGATTTTGCAAGCAAAAATATTTCAATACATAACATTTTATGAACTGTAAGGAAATATTGTTTACCACACGTACCTTATTAGCTACCTATTTTTATCAATATTGAACAACAGGGTACATTTTCTATAACTTGAATTTCTTCTTGAAATATGCTCCTGGCCTCTCCCAAGATTTCAGAGTGTTTGGTTCGTTGCTCGTACACTTCTACCCCTGACTCTTCTTATCTATATACCATTGAATGGCATGCTTTCCAAGTTTAGTAACGTTGTTGGTAATAAACCTTTTGGTAAAGTCATCGCGAGTTACAGAAGGCAAAGCTGGCAGCATAATCCAATCAACGCTCTCCTTAGAATTTATAACCAATTGCCATCTATCGACTCCGTTTCATATAAGAAGAAGCCACATGATGCTGCAGTAGTATGCGCGAACTTTTTGTCTAAACCAGCGCCATATTGTGAAATTAACATTTGATTTTTTTAGTATATATGTGTGTAAGTGTTTATATGACAACAAGAAATATGGCATCTTGTCAACAGTTTAAAAATTTAAAATAATTACTGAATTTGAAACAGAAATTTTGTTAAATTTCTTGTCATTAATTAAAAATGTATATGAACGTATTCTGAAAAAGAATCAACTACTCCTCGTGCTCGTAATACGTTAATTAGTAAAAATTTGTTAAACAAATCCTTACTAGTGCATTTTTGCCAGTCAAATATGACAACTGTGTCATCGTACGTAACCGTACTGCAGGAGAAATAATATCACTAGGAAGCAACAGGTGAGAGTATACGTCATCTAACAATGTACAGGACTGATAAAAATCTCTCTTACTAGCTACAAGGAAACATTTGAACTGGAACAGGAGTCAGTGTGAGTGACAGTCTTCATGGAATCGTGTGATTGTCTTTGAGACAACAAGGAAGATATATGAGGACGATTAAATACCGAGTAGACTCCGTTTAATTTGAAGCTGCAATCGTATGCGCGAACTTGTTGGCAAACCTCTGCGCCATATTGTAAAATTGACATTCGACTTCAAATCAGAGGCGTAACGTTTTCACATTTTGTAGGTTAACACAAAATTAGAATCTGTCGGCCTTGACTGTGGATAATATTTCCTCTAACACTATCAAGTTTTTTAGAAGACATGGTTTTAGATCAAATAAAAGTCATAACACTCACAGATCAACTAGCCAAACGTCTTAAACTATTCAAAAATCAAAAACATTCGACAATAAATGATCTCAAATGTCAATAATAAAATTGCTTTCAGTATGAAACAACGTTTGTAATGCCAATGATATGAAACTGTCGACATGGATAAACAAGACCGATTTTGGTTTCTGCGCAATTCAGTTGGCAAACTTCACGTTGTTTCTTCTTATGTAAAACAGAGTCTACCACCAATTTGTCAAATTAGGTGACTTTTATGTCAGTAATTAAAAAAAAAGGGGAGAATTGCTAAATTTATTATTAGTTTTGGAGTCAGGTTATCTAATTAAAAGCTTTGTAGGTTTTATTCATCTTCTAGTGGCTTTTTAACTTACTCAACTATTCTACAGGATCCAGAAATACCAAATACTAAAGCGGCCAGTATATAAATATGTTGTCCGATTGAAAAAAATTCAAGTTTTGTAAGCAATTACAACATTTTTTCGAGAAATGCGTTAGTAGTTCCAGAAATTGAAAATTCATTCCCACTTAAATTATTTCGCATTTCCTTTTCTAAAACCAGCAATTAAATTTTTATATGTTTCTTATAATTTGATATTGATACACCACCTCTCCTACGCAGACGATGTAGTTATGTTATCAACATCAGAAAAATAACTAAAAAGAGCATGCAAAGCTTTTGTAGAGACGGCAGTGATAGCGAGCTTGAGAAAAAATGCAGAGACGTCAAAGTTTTTGAAAATGACAACCCCACAAAGAAGAGAAACAAAGAGAAATTTTGTAGTAGAGCTGAACGGACAGAGATCAATTGAATTCCAAAGCTATATCTATCTAGGTACAGTTATTAAGGAGGATGGCGATGAGGAGATGAACATAGAAACAAGACTAACAAATGGAAGTAAACAGACTGGAGCCCTAAATAAAATAATAACGTCAAAAAAGGTAGCTAGAAAGACCAAGTTACATCTATCTAAAACAGTTATTAGACTAATGGTACTATACGGTAGTGAAACTTGGATATTGAGTAAACAATAGGAATATAAAGTGAACATATGGGAAAAGAAAATACTCAGAAGGGTATTAGGAGGAAAAAAAGAAGAAGGGGTATGGAAAAGAAGAACAAACCAAGAAATAAGAGGTTTATTTGGAGATCAAGAAATGAGTAGCGTAATTAGAGCAAAAATACTTAGATAACTAGGTCGTCTACAGTGGATGCCAGCCACCAGAATGACAAAAAAATGATTGACATAGACGTAGACATAGAAGGAACGCGGAAACGAGGAAGACCAAAAAAAAGGTGGTATAATGAAAGCCATTGAAGACCTAAAAGAGAGAGGAATACCGGACTGGAAGGCGAAAGCCAAGAGATAGAAAACAATGGAAGGAAATTATCACAAAGCTAAGGGCCTCAAAAGCCTGTGTGTAGGAATATATATACAGGGTGAGGCATTAGTGCGAGGAAGTCGAATAACTCACTTGTCGTGAGAGATATGAAAAAACTTGATTTGGATAAAAGTTAAGCCACACTTAGGACCATATTTTGAAAATATTTTCAAATATACAGGGCCACCCATATTGGCAAGCTGAACCTAACTTATCTTTTTTTAAATGGAACACCCTGTATATTTCCACATTTTTTTATTCCCCTCGATTTTCTTGTTTCTGTGATATGAGGTATTGCTATATTATACGAGGTAATTCAAAAGATATAAGCACTTTTTTATGAATTTCCTAGTAAAATCAACACCCTGTACCATTGTATAGATTTGATATCAAGAAATCTATTTACGTTCAATCGATTTTTGATATAGTTCACTACTGCCCAAAATTATTAACATAGTGCGATATTCGTTTTTTATATACATGGTTGGTCGTAAGTCGGAATGATCATTTACTGGGTTTTCTTAAATGGAACACCCTGTATTTTAGTATCGTAATGAAATGGTATTGCATGAAACTTTATTATTTCTTAAGCATTCCCTATATATTAATCAATTATGGATCAGACTAGATTGTTTTAAAATTTTACCTAATATTTGTTTCAAATAATGTTTGGCCAAAAGTATCATCAATAACTCACAAATTAAGGCAATTAGGTATAGGGAATGCCACACCCTGTATACACTGTGGGCCGAAATAAAGGAGTACATTTTTTAATTGAAAATATTTTTTTTGTTTTTTGGGCGATTTATTTTCTTTTTGCAGGGATAATAACCTAACATGTCCTCAACATGACTGTAAATTTTAAAGCAAAAATAATGTACAGGGTCGGACTTATAAAAAAAGTCTTAGCTAAAATTGTACTAATACGCTTTTTCGGTAGATAAACTATCCAGAACACTTCAGTAAAAAGGAAATTTTCCGAAGTTACCGAATTCGCGAAATACCATTTTTTTATTAAATAACATTTTAACAAATAACACATTTATGAAAACAGTTTAGTAAGTTTAAAACTTAAAGTAAAATATTATGAATGTGGCCACCATTATTTAATAAAAAAATGGTATTTCGCGAATGCGGTAATTTCGGAAAATTTCCTTTTCACTGAAGTGTTCTGGATGGTTTATCTACCGAAAAAGCATATTAGTACAATTTTAGCTAAGACAGTTTTCATTTGCAGTGCATTTGCTCAATTTTTTTTATAAGTCCGACCCTGTACATTGCTTTTGCTTTCAAATTTACAGTCATGTTGAGGACATGTTAGGTTATTAGCCCTGCAAAAAGAAAATGAATTGCCCAAAAAACAAAAAAAATATTGTCAATTAAAAAATGTACTCCTTTATTTCGGCCCACGGTGTATATACACACCTCCATATTTACGCAACGTATGTTACTAAGTCATTTATGAATTATATTTTTCGGGGGTAATATCCCTAGTGCATTTAATTTTTCCGGAAAAATTCAGAAAAACGAGTGGAAAAACCACTCTCGCTCATGCTATTTATCAAAATAAAATTACTAAGAAACGAGTGCTCCAATTTTTCCACAGGGAAAATTGGATGCACAAGGGATATTTGGTTAGGTTATTTCCTGAATTAAATAAACATTTTTTTTAATACAACATTTTTTTAAATTAAAATAATAAGAACAATACAACTTTCAAGCTAGGAAAGGTAAGTTTATTTTTACAAGGCAACATGACAAACCCAAGTTGACAGTTGTTAAGTAATTTTTCCACTTAAAATTTATATTTAACATACCAATTCTTGATAGCGATTGGTCAAAATTAATAGGAAGGAAATAATCAAAATAATGAAAAAAATTTTTGTTTCTTTTCAAACGATTTTCGGAAAAATAGTATGTGTACCTTATACGGAAAACCACATTCCAGAACTGCATGATCTTCTCAATCATTCGGGAATGTCAGTTAAACTATACAATAAATTATTTCCAAATGACATAAATAAAAAAAACGGGCGTTTTTTTCATTATAATTGTACTTAAAAAGTTCATTAGACTAAACCGTTTAATTGTAAGAGCTTTTCGTACCAAGTAAATACCATCACATATATCTATGTCACACTCACACACATGTAAGAAAAACTATGTTATCAAATAAATCATCTAAAAAGAATGTGGAGCTTTTATTTGTAGATTTAAAACATCACAAAAGATTACATTCTGCACATCATACCAAAACTGTATATGTTTTTTCTATCCTTACACATTTTTCATCCATTCTTCTATTTCAACCAACTTTTAAAAAAGGAAGAGGTTCTAAACTTTTGGTAAATATATTTGTATGTGAAACTTCTTTGTTAATAAACCGATTTCAATTATTATTTTTGCGTCCGGTTCACTGCAGCTACAAGGTGTTTTTATTTTAATTACATTGCTATTGAACTTATTAGGTACACCAAAAAACATCCCTAAATAATTGTAGTAATATAGAATTCATGACAATCTCTAGGCACGAACAGTTATTCTCAGTGATTCTCATCATGCCTATTGCGATGGAGGTTCACTGTCACTGGCTCACAGCGTTGCTGGCTCGAAAATAACGACAACCAAACAACACGAGAACTACTGCGAAAACGACAGCACCTGGGACTGGTTATTTTTCAGAAACCTCTCAATCGAAAAATAACTACACTATACCTCAGAGTGATATCAAAAACTTCTGCACGTGCTTGTACATCTCAGTGGATTCAAACTAAACATCAGTCATACTGGAGACACGTGCCAAAACAGAAACACAGCAAACTCCTGGTCAAAAAACCCTCTAATGAAATATTAAACTTCAGCAGGAGCCAGATAAGGAAAGTGACGGGTTAACTGACCGGTCACTGCACCCCTAGCACAATCATGCATTCGGCATATACATATAGGGAGGAAGGTGGAATCTTCGATTGTGAAGACTTATCTCATTGGAGATATAAAGACTAGAGGATCCAAGGGAGAATTTCTCCAAGAAGGACCCAGTTAAAAGACTGTTGAGCCTGATAAGGGCTACTGGTCTCTCCACAACCAAGAGTACAAAAAACCTAAAGACTGAAGTGCCGGGGACTCTGACTGATGGTGCGGAACCAATCAATCAATCAGAAACATCTCTCAGCGGTTCTACGCCTCGTCCACTAATGATTTGTCCGGCCAGCTGCTTAAGGGATTGTTTTAGACTCATAAGTGGTAGATTTCAGAGCCTTCAAATCAGCCTGGCTATCAGACCCAATAAACTCTTATAAATGAAGCAAACTGTTTCTAATATTTAATGGAAAAATAATAGAAATAAATTTTTTTTTGATAATTATTTCGATATTGACATTTCATCGTGAGAATGACACAAGTTCCATTTGATGTGATGCCTACCTGATGTTTAATATTTTGGCTACACTTATCTGGTGATCTGTGGCATAGCGAAAGCGCTGCCAAAAACAAATAGCAGTACTTGGACAAAAAAGCTGTCTCGAGAATGGTGGAACAAGGTACCAAGAACGAGGCAGGCAAAGGAGTCCATCAAAGAACCCTCGCCAAAATTCACGGAGAATATACTGAGCCAGAATAGGAAAACAATCAGTATGCTGATTGGGTTCCTGAGAGGGCATTGTAAACTTAACAAACACATGAATAATTTCGAATTGGCAGAGACAACCTTATGCAGGTTTTGCCAAGAAAATGTGAAACCTCAGTACACATTCTGTGTTACTGCGAAAGCCTGACTAGGCTGAGGTTTTCAATGATAGGGGAGGAAAAATCACAACCCTCCCAGTATATGGACGACCTGAGGTTTGCCATTCGAAGTCTAATAGTAAGGACGGGTCTGGAAAAGGAACTCTAGAATAACAGGGGGGCACACACAAAGATCTGCAAAGGTCGTAGTGGAGATGCTCCTAGAAGTATATAAACCACATATTTATCTTATCTTGTGATTGACTTAAGACTATGCAATGATATAGGACACCTAGGAAAACCCATGAACAACAGACTGTAAAAGTGTATCTCAAAATATTTTTCTTCTTTATACAATCTACAAAGAATATTCTAAACAGTCTTCAAGAAAACCCCATTCAAACAACCTTTTCATAGTAATAATTTACATTCTTTACCCTTTTTCATATAAATTTTGATTTTTCTCACTACCGCCAGATCCTGAAGGCTGAATAACAATGTTTACAGTATTCTAAAAAACGAGAGATTTCAGAGATCGAATTCACCTGTACCACCAAATCGAACCCTCACGTCTTCAAATACACTCGTATGCATGCCGCGTAGTCAATGAGCGCATAAATTGTTATACAACACACGTTACATCCGCCTCCGTATTCTCTAACCGATTATCACTTCTCTTCTTTAACAGGTATAAATATATTTCAAACTAAAAGTATTTTCAGTAATGGAACAATTTATGCTAAAAATCTGGCCATTTTAAGAAGATTAACTATGTTTTCTGATAGTTATAAAACTTTTATCTCTCGTAATTTAATTCCTAAGAATTAAATGAAATTTTTATATTAGGTTGATAAAAGTGTTATTTATGTAAAAAAAAAAAATGAAATTTACTTTGTTTTGTCTGTTTTTGTTTCCTTCACCGCTCCTAATTTTCGATTGCAGAATTCTTTCTTTTGTAATTCGGCATAATAATAATCTTTTCTAAAAGCCGGCATAATAACTTTGCAATGCCGCCTTTCGTTTGATGTTAAGTGTTTAAATAACATTCGACGATTGCAGATAATATCCTAATTTAGGGATACCCGTAAAGAGGATCAACTTATCTTCATCGTTTTCTGCCGTCACCTGACGGACAATCGAGTTGATACTGCTTCAAATAACCTATCCGTCGAATAAAGGAACCTCATGACGTTCTTAGGTTGGGATTTAAAATATCTATTAACTTGTATACAATTATATGTGTTGGATTTGATATTGGTTTCTATTGTGAAATTTAAGAGTAGACACAAAAGTTTATCACATGCCTTGTGACAAACCCTGTATGGTTAAATATTATTATTACTTCTAAAATATGTCCGTTTTGTGCTGGTAGCTTCATACAAAAATTTTTCACATTATTTAACATGAGAGGAATCTCTGGATGATAACTTTAAGAATTTTTATGGCCACGTAAGTAAGAAAATAAAAGTTTATAGTCCAGAATAGTTTTAGGAACAATTGTGTTGGTTATGACAAAAGTTGACGAACAAAAAACTTTTTTTAACTTTTGTTTCTCCAAGGCATCTTGGAAACTATTTAACAAACATAAATTGGAAATAAAAGTTATCATTTTTATTGAAATAGTTTTGGAATATTAGACCAAGGTCGTTTTGAAACCAAAAAAAATAATAGTAGGAAACCCATTGGAAATGATAAGAATATTATAATAATGAAAGGAATAGTAGTTTGTACAACTAGTGCGCAAAGCGTCACTTTTCCCACGAGTGAAGAAGTTTGTGGCACGAGCCGTAAGGCGAGCGCCGCAAATCTAGCGAGTGGGAAAAGTGATTTGCGTACAAGTTGTACACAATATTTTTTCTACAACCACATTTATTAATGAAATAAAAACAGAAATTTATATAGGTATTTTGTTGAAACTTTGAACAGAAAGAACATACAAAATGAAAATTTGATATAGAAAAATCAGTGTATGTTTAATAGTGAACAATGAAAAATGAATAAATAAATAATCAAATAAATAGTTTACTTATTTTTGGTTTGAATTTAAAATTTTTACTCCCAGAAATTCACTAAGTATAATAAATATATTGAATTGTCAAAAAAAGTTGACAGGTCATAGGTAGCTTTGTTTGACATTTTGGTGCGGAAAAGTGCCATAGCGTGTACTTTTCCAACAGTTATCAAAAGAATTAAGAAAAGGCCTGCTTTGCGTATAAAAATTTGTGTAGAAAAGCGTGTTTTGCATAGTGGTTGTAGGAAAAAATAATTTACCGGCGATCTGAGGTCGGGTAGGGGAAGGGGGTGAGTTTTCAGGAGTAAAAAACGGTTTATTTGATTTCCGGCAAAACTACAAGTCCTATGGAAAAAAATTGAATGGCAGAGCTGTAGGTAGTAAAAAGATCTACAACTTTTGTATTCACACTTTTTCCACATAACCTCAAAATTTATGTTTTTTAATTATATCTTGTACATAAAAAATTATTTTCCCTAATTTATGTTTTTTATTTGTATCTTTTACATAAAAAATTATTTTCCCTAATTTATGTTTTTTATTTTTATCTTTTACATAAAAAATTATTTTCCCTAATTTTCAATCGAAAATTCACCCATCAAAATATCAGCTTCAAGTTTCAAACATTGTTTGTTTGAGCATTGTAGGTTTGAGCATTGTATTAAAAATTAAGAGTACTATTCATTCAAGACGTCTTATAGATGTCTTTGTGCTAACTGTTTTTACTTTGTATCTTTCGTTTCCGACCCTGAAGAGACTTGACGTGTCCGTTCCAGGTTATTTTGGTTCCTTTATTCAGAAGAGTCATTCTTGTTAACCTTATTAAAAAAGATAACCATCTCTTCACTTCTTAGAAATTAGACAACCTGGGACATGCCACAAGATGGTATAATGAAAACGTATAACTTTTCAAAGAAATTCGTTACGGATTTAAGCAACAAGAAGGAATGGGATCCAAATACCATTTCCAGACTTGGAAAGAATGCCATTTAGTGGTACACAGATGGCTCAAAAGCAATAGAAGGAACTGGGATAGGAGTGTACGGGCCAGAAACCAAACACTCTGAAAGCTTGGGAAAAACCCCAAGTATCTTTCAAGCGGAAATTCACGCAATAAGAAAGTGTGCCCAGTTCAATATTGACAAAGGATATAAAAGGCAAAGAATTATCATAATGTCTGATAGTCAAGCAGCCGTTAAAGCGCTGAGTTCTTGAGTAATCTGTTCCAAAATAGTGTGGGAATGCCTAGGCAAACTTAATGAACTAGGCGAGAACAATATAGTCACCTTACTGTGGATTCCAGGACACACTGGAATAGAAGGAAACGAAATAGCAGATGAACTAGCGAAGAGGGGGACTGAAATACCCTTTTGGGGGCCGGAACCTTTTTGTGGAATCAGCTCCAATGTAATATTGGAAGAAATAGGTAAAGCCGAAGAAAAGAGAAGATCTGACAATTGGAAAGATCTAGTAGGGCTTAGGCAATCAAAGATTCTTCTGGGTGACTACAACCTGTTGAGATCAAATGAATGCATAAGTCAAAGCAAAACTGCACTAAGAGTTTTAACAGGAATCCTAACGGGACATTGTCGCCTGAATGGGCACCTTAAAAAGCTCAAAATAGTGGAGGAAGAAGATTGTAGATTTTGTGGAATGGAAGAAGAAACCTCCATCCACATACTTGCGAACTGCACAGTATTTCAGAATCCTAGGGCACAGTACCTGGGAGACTACTGGATAGAAGAGGGACAGTTACCTAAGTTGAGGCCTGCAGATATCCTGAAATTCCTCCGGGAAATAGGACTAAAGGAGCTACTAGTATCTGAGACTCTCCTCAGAAACTAAGTAGTAGTAGTAAGGGGGCACAATAGATCTTTTAGGTCTCAGTGAATGTTACCCCAAAATACATACATACATACAATATCAGCTTTTTCCAAAAAGTTGGTGTGCTTTCTGTTCGTTGAAATCTCTACTTTCCGATGGTGTAAAAAAATATATTAAAATTGCAGCAGCATTTTTTGATGAAATTGTATAAAAATGGCATTAAAAAAAATTCGAATTGAGTTTTCTCGATTTTTCTTTAATTTTTATAATATTCCCCTCCTTTTCCAATGGGTTTCATCCTACTATAACTTTTTTTCACTGTTTATTATTTTTAAAGGCTTCTACATATGCTTGGAGAGTTTTTAGTATTTTTTCGAGTTGTGAACAGGGTAAGTTTTTAGTGTAAAAAGTGTCGATATTATAATTCATAATTATGTAATAAATATTTTATTTCTGCTAACTGTGTTGAATATTGAACGGAAAAGCTAACCATGTTTTATCTTACATAAATATGATCATAATTTTGAATGAATATTATTGGTATGTAGCCGGAGAACGGAAAAATCTCTTCCTGTTGGAAGTATTTCTGTGATGACTGCCGAGGAAATTGGAAGCGGTGTTTAAAAATTTGACGTTGTCGGTTTTAGAATCTGTACGCTTTGTTGTTAATTTAAAATCACGGAGCATATGGATTCTCGGACTGGAGCTGTCAGGACCAGCGAGGAGTGAATAATGTTCGAAAAAAAAGGACGTGTAGTGTTTTTTTTACCAAGGGAGAAAAAACTTGTGCTGCTCTGAATAATAAGGGTCGATACTTTTGTTAGATGTGGAAACTGTAAATTGCTAAACTGATAAAATAAAGCGCTTCCTGCATGTGTGACACACAACTGCTTTTCGCCTACCGAATCAACCAAAAAATAGGAAAATATAACAAAATACTTTGACATATACTATGAAACGTCAAATTAATCAAGTGACAGACAGTGAAACGCTTCAAAAATGAATTTTCCGCCCTTTTTTGGTGTTCATAAGATTGGTTTTCCGGTTAGATAGGCGAAAAGGTAAAGTGTTTGTGGACGAAAAGTAGTTGACGTTAAAATACACAAATTTTCATCCAGAAATTGGCGTGTAAAATGTAATTTTTTGTAAAGGTCGTCGAAAAATGAATTTTTCTTATTATTTATAGAAATCATCAATTTTTTTCAGTACTTTAGGATTAAGGTAATATATTTTTCTCTGCTCAAGAGTTAGTACCCTTTGGAAATAAGTTCTATCTATTTTTTCAGACTTTCTGACTGTGTGAGAAATATTGAAAAAGTGAACAAAACATATTTTAAATTTTTTGGGGAAATTTTCAATATTCTAGATAGATGGAACTTTTTTCTCTCCACCTTGAATACAAATTCTTTAAATTTTTTTTGCTACGTAAAACATTGAAAAAGAAAACTATTATATTTTCATTTTTGTAAATTTTCGAATTTGTCCATTATTTTAGATAAATTTTTTTTTCAATCATAATTAGTTTTTCTTGAAAACAAGTTCTATGAACTTCTTCAAATTTGCTGGATGCGGGAGACACATTATAAATATTTGTTTATTTTTGGAATTTTTTATTTTTTTCAGTTCTTCAGAAAAAAAGTAATATATGTTTCTCTGGTCCATGGTAAGGACTCTTCTCTCCTATAAAATTCCAGAACCATACACAATCAAAAATCTGAAAACATTCTTTTGGACTAAAATACCAAAAGCTCTTTAAAAATTTCCAATTTTGCAAAATGGCTTAGAAAAACAGATATCCAAAAAAAAATTGTGAAACTAAGCAATAGCCAAAAGAATTATTTGTGAATATTGTAATGTTGGGCGTTCCACTTTACCATGTGGATTCCCTGCACTCGTAACTTGTAGGAAAACTACGTGGGTCACTAGGATGTTGGTGGTTTATTTATATCATAACTATGTCTTATTATTAAAACTGAATGAAACATACTAATACTGGTTAAATTAAAATCTAATAGCGTCTACATTAACTCTAGTAGAACATCAAATATTAATAATTATTAATCGATACACACTTCAATAAACAAAATCACCAAACTGAGTTATACATATATTGAAAACAAAAATAATCATACACAAAAAGTAACAACAAACGCGTTTTTATTAACAAAATTTCCAATATAAGCGAAAAAAAGCGCGCACTTCACTGGATTCCATTTTTAGTGGACTACATATCGTTAGAATGTCATAAAATAAAATATTTTATTTCACATTTTACCAGAGGTGTGATCTACTATGAATGGACCTTAATAAAATTTGACAACAAAGTTTTGTAGTCTTAAACTTCAAAATATTATTGATTGTCTAGTTGTCAACATTTTTTCGTAGTATCAGATAGGGACCAAAAAAATTATTTCTATACTAGTTAATCTTGACAACGGTAGCTAGAACGCTACCGAAACGTCGAAATAAAAAATAAAAAATATTATTGTGGTTTGATTCCCAAAAAAATAAGAAAAAAGAAGTAATGCCACAAGGAACTTACAGAAGATATTAATTATTATTGACCTCTTGTCGTCTGTTTCACAGCTATATATTTATGTGCTAAGTCATGTCTTTGTAAATATTACGTGATAATTACTTGACCTTAAAGAGACAAGTCTTGTCAGCGATTCACTTTCAACTTGACCTCGCCGTGATACATTTAATGTTTTAAATAAACTAAACGTATTATTTTGATTTGTAATTAATTTCAATGAATTTAATTCTTGTTTTTATTTAATGCCAAAAGGCTTAACAATATCTTGAAGTACATATAAAAAATTACCAGAAAAGACTAAAGATAATTTAACAAAAAAAAATTGTCAATTTAGGTAATTTGAATAATGTCATGATATTTTAGAAAACACACCTTTTCGGGGGTAATATAACTAGTGTTGCGATTATTATCGATGATAGGCCGAGTTAGAGCCGATAAAGATTATGTAAATTTGTAGTTACTATAAAACTTATTGAGCTGAAATTTTGGGAGAGTACTCTTAAAAACAATCTACTAGGAAAGTAATTTACAAGTTCACAACTTCAAGGGTTTCTGTTTCCATAATTTGAAACCAACATAACTCAATAGTTTAATGGTTACAGGGAAAATTTCACAGAAGGTGAGGTTTGAATGAATATTTCCAAGTATTAGGTAAAAAAATCATTTCAAAATCGCAAAATATAAAAAAATTCATTTTAAAAAACATTGAAAATTCGTAAGACGTGCTTTTTGGCATGACTTTGTTAAAGTACCTATCTACTTAGACAAACTGTACACTAATGTGAAAAGTTTTTGCATAAAAAAAACCTCCAAAATAAACTATGTTCATGATTTTTTTCAGAATCTCCTACGATAATAGTATATCCCTTGAGAAATCGGGTGCTTGCGAATCACTTGAAAAGTCGGGTGGGGTCTGTTAGACCCAGTTTTTATTTTGCAGAATATATTATAAAATAATAAAATAAAACTATTTTTTCTCCAAATGACATTAAAAGCGGCCTTTTAATGACACTTGCAGGCTTAGAAGTTGTACTTTTAATGCCTAGGCAGAAAAAGTCCACTTTTACTGCCTAGGCAGAAAAAGTTCGTTGCTAGGCAACCTTCCAAGTAATAATTTGAATCAAACTGGTTATTAAAATTGACAATGACATTAAGAAAACTCAAAATGATGCTGATGATAATAATGAAACGTAATTTAAATATGAAAAAGTGCTTTTATGCCTAGTAAAACAAATAACTATTATACGCAAAATATCTTTTTTCTACTACCGTGTGTAAAGTACGTACTTTAGACACATTTTCGAGTGCGTAAAACTTTATTTTACGCACTAGTGCGTAAAGAGTTTTACTTTACGCACTAGTGCGTAAAGAAAAAATTCCAATATGTATGTAGTTATAGATATCTAGTCTTATAAAAATATAGGTATAATAAGCGGATATTAAATCTAAGTTTTTTTCATTAGTTAGAGATAGAAACCTATAGAATTCGGTAAAGTAACCTAATAATTATTGTTAAATAATTATTGAGTACTGGAAATAATACGGTAAATAGGCATAAGTTGGCGGTGAGTGACTGACATTTCTTTGTGAATTGAATCTGACATTTAAAATTTAAATTGAGATCTTCCGACTATACCTAGGGTAAGCAATTGTATTTTATATTTAAGAATTGAATATTTTTAGAAAACTATGATGTTATTTTAGATTATTATAAAAATAAAGATGGATTCTTCTAAAGAAAAATTTAACTTACTTTACGCACTAGTGCGTAAAGTATGTTTCTTTACGCACTAGTGCGTAAAGAAAATTACTATTAAACTTTTGTATTTTGATTAAATATTCGCTAGTAGAAAAAATATTGTATGCAATTCGTGTGTAAAGACCTTTTTTTCGACTCATGTGATTGTCGCATTCGCCTGCGGCTCATGCGACAATATTCACATTCGTCAAAAAAAAGGCTACTTTACACACTAGTTACATAAATAACTATTTTTATTTCATTTTTAATACATCTTAGCTATTTTGAATCCAACAATAAAATAGAAACGTTTCTTAATAAAATACGAAAAATAGGTTAACAAAAATGCACTTTTCTTACATTTAGTAGAAACCCTAATCCTCACTTCAATTTTCAATGCATTCTTCGCACATCGGACGAACATGTTCTAAGCATAGCCATTTTTGACATTTGACACAAAAATGTGAATTATATTATAAAAAAACAGGAAAACAAATTCACTTGTCGAAGCTACAAAAGTTACTTAAATGGTCGGGTGGGGTCTGACAGGCCAAACATGCAAATAACTAGTGAACTATTGGACACTAACGCACACGCCTTGGTTCACTAATACTCGACCTTCGGACGAAAAGGTACTGACAATTGCGACGCGCTCCGATATAAAACAAGAGTGGTGTACGAGAACGAAATGGCTGCTGGTCCCACAGACCCAACCCGACCACTCAAGGGATATTGTACACCTAGGCGGTAAAGTGGCTTTTTTCAGGCCGAAAGAAGATATGGACAGCCGAGCCTGGCAACTTCTTGAGGCATGAAAAAGCACTTTACTGTCGTGGTTTACACATAATTTTTTATCCTACACAATAATTATTGGTAATATTTTTTCTATAAAAATTTTATTTTATAATATGAAATTCATTATCGTTTTTATCTTACACAATAATTGTTACATTATTTCCTGTGATTCAGGCTCCATAACTGACAAGTTAACGTCAAACAAATATCAAAATACGACAACTTATGATTGAATTTGCAGATATTGACAACTGCTAACAATTTTACTTTTATACTGACATTTAATGGTGTTGTTTATTTTAAGCGATTATCTTTTATTTCTTCTGAATATGATGTGATTGAAATCGCTTATTACGCTATTTTAAGTGGGATATCAATCAAATTAGCAATTTTTATTGAATTTGTCAATTGACTCAATTGGGACGCCAGCTAGCGAGGAAACGTAAAATTTATTTTCTCGGCTAGCCGTAGAAAGGGTTACTTTCTCGCCTCCGTAAAGCTGGTGAAATTTAACTTTCTTATAGTGTAGGATAAAAATAATATTTCCAGAAAGCGCTGACTCCCTGAAACGTACATCAGAATCTATTACTTTTTATATATTCAAAATTTTCATTTTTGATTTGTTAACCTACTTTTTTACTTATCCTGGTGATTAGAACTATCTATTTCCAGTCTAAATAAAACTCCCACTCCAAGCTGAAATCCACAGACTTCGTCCATTTCATTTAAACATTATCTCGCTTTCCTTCCCTATTAAAAACAAAAGCTTTAGCCAATTCATTGAAGCATGAATCGAAAAGTTCACATTTTTGTTCTTTTATAAGATCTAGGTGCTAAAGTTCCGAAGTAAATAACAATCCTTGTGCCAAAATTTATAATAGATACGAAATCGGCGTCAGTAGTTTTGTTTGTTCCCACTGATATCGTCAAACAGTGGTGATTCTCTCTATTGATTATATTTTTTGTTCTGTTTCCAATACGTCGAATATAGATACAAAATAAACAAAAAAAAAACTAGGTTAGTTGGCTAATAAATGAAATGAAATAATTGACGTAGATAAAATTATCTTCACCACACTTGCTTTATCTGTATTCTACCGCATCTGCAGTGACTACGATACGTTATTGAGATATAAAAAAAGGTTTGTTAAGAATAAATGCTTGAAATGGGAATTGGGTTGTATGTATGTATGTAAGTATGATGGGATGGATTGGAAGCATGCAGTCAGGAAGGAACGTTGATGTGGTACACTGACGGATCAAAGACTGACATTAGAACAGGTGCTGGAGTCCATGGTGCTAGACCCAGGTTCAATTTTCGCGCACCGTTGGGGAATCTTGCTTCTGTATTCCAGGCAGAAATCTACGCTATCGATATGTGTTTGCAACTGAATATTGAAAGGGGGTACAGGGGTCAAAAGATCCTAATTCTCTCCGATAGTCAGGCAGCATTAAAAGCTTTAGCATGTCCTCAGATCAGATCCAGACTGGTCTGGGATTGTCTACAGAAACTTCAAACCCTGGCTAACCATAATAGAGTTACTCTTAAGTGGGTCCCAGGGCATAAGGACATTGTAGGAAATGAAAAGGCAGACATCCTAGCAAAGCTGGGGTCTGAGACAGCATTCACTGGTCCTAAACCAGTATTTGGGATATCCAAAACTGCTGCACGGGGTTGTATATCTCGGTGGACTCAAACTAAACACCAGTCGTACTGGAGACACGTGCCAAAACAGGAACACAGCAAACTCCTGGTTAAAAAACCCTCGGAGAAGCTGACCAATGAAATACTAAACCTTAGCAGGGCCCAAATAAGGATAGTGATGGGTTTACTCACCGGTCACTGTACTCTAAGGAAGCACATGCATACAATCGGCATATATAGGGAGGAACCTATCTGTCGGTTATGCATGGAAGAGGAAGAAACAGCCTCTCACATTATCTTTGATTGTGAAGCATTATCTCACTGGAGATATAGACTCCTAGGACTAGAATTTCCAAGGGAGGATTTCGCCAAGAAGAACCTAGTGAAAATTTGCTGAGCCTGATAAGGGCAACTGGTCTCTTCACATAAACGGCACAAAAAAGAGCACAAAAAGCCTTAAGGCTGAGGTGCCGAGGACATCAATCCTTTGACTGGTGTGCTGATCCAATCAATCAATCAATCAATGATGGGGTGACATTCACTAAGACCTAAAAGATCTATTCTGTCCCTTACTTCTACTTAGTTCCTGAGACTTTCAGAGACTAGTAGCTCCTTTAGTCCTATTACCCTGAGGAATTTTAGGATACCTGCAGGCTTCAACTTGGGTAAATGTCCCCTTCTATCCAATAATATCCTAGGTGATGTGTCCTATGATTCTGTATTGCTGTGCAATTCGCAAGTATGTGGATGGAGGTTCTGTATCTGTAGAGTAGGGAGGGTGAGTTAGGCCCACAGCACTTAGGCCACATTAGACCCATTGTACATCCTCCCGAGGAGTTGTCTTCCTAGGACATTGTCTATCCTGTCCTTTTCAGGAAGGTGGACAGGAGGAGACATCTCCTTTATATCGGCAGGTGTAGGCCAAGACTCACCGAACACACACTCTCTTATTGACGATAACTCGGGGCACTCGCATTAGACATGCCTGACAGATTTATATTCCTGTTCACACATCCTGCATAGAGGTGTGTCCACTAGCCCCATTCTATGAAGGTGTTTCCTTAATTGACAGTGGCCAGTCAGAAATCCTTTCGTGAATCGTAGGTTTTTCCTGGTCATCGCCAAATATTTTTTCGACTCCAGCTTCCCTGGCAAGATTGCATCCCTTGATTTCATCCCATCTTCTTAGCTGACTGTGAGGCATTCGACTCGAGGAGACAACCATTTTTCGGAGAAGCCAATATACCACCTGAAGCATATGGCACACATTCAGTGGATCTATATCGTCGACTCGAAGGTACTGAGATAACTGGGTGGGTTGACTAAATCTGAGAGTAGAGGATCATAAGCCAACAGGCTGTTCAAGTGCCTGTTGAGCACAACCCAATCGAGTGAATGAATGAAGCCAACAGGCTGTAGTGCAGGTCATAGGAAAAGAGTTTGAAAGAAATTATCTGAAATTCATCAATAGAAGGTAGTGTTAGATAAAAATAACGATGGATATATGGTGAAATTTGTTAATCACTGGTTTTAATTTATAAACTTATTGTTAATTATTAAAAATGCTTCACCCCTGGTGCTTGAATAACACACATTAATTTACTGACATTTATCAGAAGTTGACGCAGACCTCGCTTATATAATCCCTCCGTGAATAATTTTAAACGTGATTTTATGGAACATTATTTTCCAAGAAATAAAACGAAATTTATATCGGTCTTAACACCTGACAATGTAAGTCTTTTTTATGTACCCTGAAAAGATAATAAATTTAATTTAAAACGCTTTAAAATAAGCAGCTTTTCATCTTGTTTTTTTCTTATATTTAACTATAATTTGATTATAATTATGATAAAGAAAAAAATCAAAATTAAAATGGAATACTTGCGGCAAAAAATGGAAAGAGAAAAACAAAGAAATTAATTTGAAAATTGCAAAAGTATAGCCTGGATATAAACAAAGAATTTAACCTTGAGCAAACAGTTACAGTTATACACATCGGTCAATCAACATCTATTTCTTGGGTACTAAAAATGATTTACGGTCTGACAATCTACAATATTGTTTGAAGTTTCCATAAATTTTCCATTGCAAGTAGTAAATTCAGATAACAGAAAGTCATAAACTTTTTTTGAATCTCTCCAGAAGGTACGAAATAGGTAATACTCGGGAGAAAGAATACAAATAAAATTTGTATGGGCTGTAAATACGAGACACCGCAAACAAGCTACAATATAATAGTCTAGTTAACATATAAAAACTTTTTTTAAAAGTTATAAACCAATAGTTGAAAATAAAAAGGGGGTTTCGTTTTTTGGGAATAAAATAAAATTATTGTAAATACCTCATATTTAGGGCTGGGGAGAAGTTTAGTGGTCATATAGTCTGTTTTCATATCTAAAATGGCTTCACTTACGATGTCCTCAATGAATGTGTGTCCTGATCTAACTGTTTTGCTGCTCAGGTTATTTTGCAGCATAAATAACCCCATTCTTGCTTCTCCCATTATCACGATGTGCAATGGAGGAAGGCCAAATAAGGCCTCTAGTGCTGCCGCTTCTTATGCACCCTGCAATACTGAGACAAGCAAAACTTTGCACCTTACCTAGTCTCGTCATTGCATTCTTTTGTATTGTCTTTGTCCACCAGACCAAAGACGCATATGTTATTATGGGTTTAACCACTACACTGTATATCCAGTGTATCATGCGCGGACTTAACCCCCATGTTTTCCCACAAGTCATCATTAATGTGGTCTCCGATCTTGTGTCTACTTTTTCCAGTTATTTGGACCATGTTAATCTCGATTCAATAAATACCCCGAGATATTTAACATCCATCACAATTGGAATCTCCGTACCTTGGAGGGATAGTGGTACCAATCCCACCAGGTCCTTTCTTTTGGTATAAGGCGTTATGTTTGATTTGGTGGGACTTTTTATTTAAACCCACCTCTTTCGTCCACTTTGCTACTACGTTCAGAGCCTGTTGCATGCGCTCTCTGACTGTAGTATTGAATTTGCCTTGTGATGTGATGACCAGATCATCCGCATATCCTAAGACAGTATGGTTTTCCTTTTAGAATCTCCTTATCAGTCCGTCCATTACAAGGTTCCATATTAGAAGAGACAGAACTTCTCCTTGAGGACACCCCCTTGAAACTCGGTCTGATAATGTTTCACCCATCAAGGTTGAAAAAATCACTCGGTCTTTTAGCATGCATTCTATCCATCTGCAGCTTGTTTCGTCAATTTGTTTTTGACGAATTGCCCTCGTGATTACTTCGTGAAAGGTGTTATCGAAGGCACCCTCTATATCAAGGAAGGCCTGCTAATTATACTTCCTTATTTTCGAGAGCATAATATCACCCCTTAGTATTACTTTGATATGTATGCCATGTTGTTTTCGGATGAAAAGTAGTACACGGCATTCATAAGAAGAGTGTTCTAGTTTCTTGAAAATTCTTTCAATTTTCACAATTGCGTCGATTATCAAGTTTGGGCATTCGAGAATAGCCTTATTCCACTTGTTTTTCACATAAAACTCGATGGTAAAAACGGATTCCATTCGAAATAATAAAGCATGACATTATTATTTGACATAGCGGTGTTTGGTGAATTAATAGCTATTTATGTAACCAGTTATGAAATGCATCATTTTGTGTAACGAGTGAAATTTTTGCGGGACGTGTCGGACATATTTCCGATGAGGATTCCCATTTTGTAGTGAAAATCCCCAATACAAAGACAAAAGTAACGCGTGCGTTTGTGATTACAGAGGGCAATATTGAAGGGCAAAATTTTCTTGGTCTCATCAGAAAATACATTGTTTTGCGCCCACGTAACGGTTAACACGATAGATTTTTCGTTAAATATACTAATGGTACAACCAGTTGGCATTAATACAATTAGTAGTCTACCAAAAACTATTGTCCAGTTTTTGAAGTTACCAAATCCTGTTTTATTTACGGGACACTGCTTCAGAAGATCGTCGGCTACCTTGTTGGCAGATTCTGGTGCCGACTTTTTAAAGTTAAAACAACATGGAGGCTGGAAGTCCAGCATGGTAGCGGAGGGCTATGTAGAGAACTCCATATAAAATAAGAAAAGGATTGCCACTGATATTCTTGGTGAATCAAGCACCTCAAGTTAAAGATTAGTTATGCATCACGAAATTACATCAACTTCTAATTCTGCGGGGGTTAACCTAACAAACTGTTCGAGTTGTGTCATAAATATTTATAATGCATAAAATAAAAAGTAAATTGTTCTAGCTGTTCTTATTGTTAGTAGTTCTCTTCAGTTCTAGTTATTGTTATTTTTCTATAATATGACATTAAACTTTCTTCTTTTCTCTCTTGTTTTTATTAACTGGTGATAAAATTAATTTTATCTGATGGCATGTCATAATGACAACGTTATGTCACTCAATTTTGATGACATAAGTAAGCTCATTATGGTACTAAGTACCATAATGAAATTATATAAGGAAAACATGTAATGGTTTGATCAAAAAAGTTTATTCAAAATGGATAACTATGTACAAAACTATTTATTATAAATGGTAAAAGAACAATTACTACAATTTGTAATATTAATTCCAATGGATTCTACAGTTTTTACATCAGTAGTTGATGATTGTTGGCAAACTTGTAATCCTGTTTGGTTGTTGGCACCAAAAATTGCTTCTGATATTTTTTTTCTTTTGCTCTTTCGAATTTTCGATGTAACCTTCAGCGACAGTATTGCTTTTCCATCCGCCATGGCGAGGTAAATTCAAGAAAGTGGCAATAACTTTTGGCATTTTACCAAAGGTATGTTTTCCAACGGGTTGTTTTGTGCATTTCTTATTTCTATAAGTGACAAAAAAACGTAGATGGTTTGTGTTGCAAGGTCGTATTTTCACATATTGTCTGACAAGTTCTACCATATTCAATCCTGGGATATTCCCCGAAGTTACAAAAAATTCTCTTATACCTTTGTTTTTGTATTCGGTAATGTAATTCTAAAAACGGATCCTTCATCTATTACATTTTCAACAAGCATATTTGTCAATTCCTCTCTTCTGCATGCTCCACTTAGTCCAATTATCATGGCAACTTTATTAAATAAGTATGTATCATCTGATGCTTCCGTTAAAAACTTTGTAACATCTTGTTTAGTAAAAATTTTGGATTTTTTAGCTCTGTAACCTTCTGATTTACGTTTTAGTAATGCAACCAGCTGTAGGTACTTACTAATATCGACGTTTTTTCTTGTTGATAAAATACTTCTTATCATCGAATAATACGACCAAAGAGAAGATAGTTTTCTTTCCTTAGATAAGCATTCAAAGTAAGCCAACAATACTTTTTCATGAGTGATATTCTTGATTTTTTTAGCAGAACACCATTCTTCGTACCGATTAAACACCATTTCATATACACTCCGTGATTTTTCCGGCAAAAGGGAGTCCACGATATAACATTCACGACTTGTACCATAATGATCGTCTTTATGATCCTTATTACATAAATAACTATTTCATCACCAGTTACATAATATTTTTCATTATGTAACTGGTTACGAAAAATGTGACGTTTGCTAACGGAAGTCAGTTTTGAAAAATGTCACTTTATATGTCAAAATTAGTTAAACAAATTATTATAATCCACAATTTTTTAGTTGTAAGTATTAAAAACATCTACCAGTCCCAACGAAAAAACTTTTAATAATTGAGCTTGTGGAAACAGCATCACGTTCCAATCCGCGTTATTACCTTTTTTCTGTGTAGGCCCGACTTAGTATCGCAAGAATATAGAGACACGTAGAATTGGTCGAGGGAGAATATAAAAATAAAAATTGTATGTCCAAGCACGGCCAATACAACCCTATAAATCACACATGAAATCGACACAAAAAAAACTCTCCAGGTTTTTCCGATTAAACACAGATTAAACTTTGATTTATGACTGGTGCAACTTGAGAGCTGTAATTAGCGCTGTGAATAACCAAACCAAGAAAGTTTTCTTCAAAAGATTGTAGATTAATGGAACACAAAAGGAAATCAACTAATTACACTTTTTTCAAGTATTATTGAGGTGACTCGTTAAATAAGTTAAAGTAGTATATTTTATTGCTTTTTATAAATTATTAGCTAACTTGGAAGTAAATTGCGACCTTATCAGAATGAACAACTTATAAGCACTTGTTACTTTTATTATATAGCAATAAATAAAGTTTAAAGTCAACTTTGCACGAATCTTCACCTTTTAGTTGCTTTAATATCTATTTCAAGTGATGTTTGGCGGGATCAACTTTGCTGGTGGAGCCTCGTCATAGACGAACTCCTGGAGTAATTCAACAAAATTTTTGAACAGAGCTTTCTCATAGTCAATAACTCACAAACTAATGAATAGAATAACATGAAATTTTGACAGCTGTCTTTTTAAGGTTAGTACAGGCGATTGCAATAAAAGCTGCGCCATCTTTGTGTCAGGCCCGGGACTTTTCAGCCCATGTGTTATATATAAACTCGGCGTTATCTAAAGCCTTCAGATGCGTAATTTCAAATTTTTATCATAACTGTATCCGCCATTACTTTTAATCAAAACTTTTCGCCCCATAACCTGTTTACTATACGAGGTACTGCATGTATTTGGATAAAAAAAAACATTCGAAAACAAATTTCTAACAGCCTAAAGCCAGTCAAAAAAAACAGAAGCAAAAAATTCACTCAATATAAATCCATAGCTCGTAAAATCTTACCTAAATCGTCTGAAAACCTTAAATCTTGCAAAAAATTATCTACCAACTACGTACACTCCTTATTAACATCACTATTATAGGGATTCTCTCGTAAAAATTTAATCTGCAATCCCACGGGAAATCTTAGTTTCTTCTTATTAACATTATCCTGATTACGCGACTCGTTTTCTCTGCACTGTTCATTTATATCAAGGTAATATAGCGTGAGAAATTCTGAATTAATAAAATGAACACACTGGTACAAATTGTAAAGAACCTATTAAAATAATAAACTGAAGGATGCCGGTAACGACGAAATTGAATTACGTTTATTTTTGAGCGAGGCTAATTTGACTGCGTCAACAATTGTTATACTTAGTTTGACAAGGAAATAAGGACAAAAATAAGATGGAAATTATACCTTGTAGTAACGAATATCAAGTGAAAAGTGCATTTTAGTATTAATGCCCGACTGCGGCAATGGAAGCAATTCTCAATCTTCCGCCTTGCTCTGCATATTAAGGTGGAAACGAGGATTGCTGCATACAGACTGGAATGCAATGAGAACCAACACCCATTGTCATTCCAGAATCACAGAAGTTATCACAAACTCCTTAGAATGAGAAGTGACAACATGTTGGCAAGAAGTAACGAGACCCAACCATACCAAATCCAGCTAAACTGGGACGGATCAAAGACTGACATTGGAACAGGTGCTGGAGTCCATGGTGCTAGACCCAGGTGCAACTTCCACGCACCGTTGGGGAATCTTGCTTCTGTATTCCAGGCAAAAATCTACGCTATCGATATGTGTTTGCAACTGAATATTGAAAGGGGGTACAGGGGTCAAAAGATCCTAATTCTCTCCGATAGTCAGGCAGCATTAAAAGCTTTAGTATGTCCTCAGATCAGATCTAGACTGGTCTGGGATTGTCTACAGAAACTTAAAACCCTGGCTAACCATAATAGAGTTACTCTTAAGTGGGTCCCAGGGCATAAGGGCGTTGTAGGAAACGAAAAGGCAGACATCCTAGCAAAGCTGGGGTCTGAGAGAGCATTCACTGGTCCTGAACCAGTATTTGGGATATCCAAAACTGCTGCACGTGGTTGTATATCTCGGTGGACTCAAACTAAACACCAGTCGTACTGGAGACACGTGCCAAAACAGGAACACAGCAAACTCCTGGTCAAAAAACCCTCGGAGAAGCTGACCAATGAAATACTAAACCTTAGCAGGGCCCAAATAAGGATAGTGACGGGTTTACTCACCGGTCACTGTACTCTAAGGAAGCACATGCATAGAATCGGCATATATAGGGAGGAACCTATCTGTCGGTTGTGCATGGAAGAGAAGGAAACAGCCTCTCACATTATCTTTGATTGTGCATATATAGGGAGGAACCTATCTGTCGGTTGTGCATGGAAGAGAAGGAAACAGCCTCTCACATTATCTTTGATTGTGAAGCATTATCTCACTGGAGATATAGACTCATAGGACTAGAATATCCAAGGGAGGATTTCTCCAAGAAGAACCTAGTGAAAAGTCTGCTGAGTTTGATAAGGGCTACTGGTCTCTTCACATAAACGGCACAACCAAGAGCACAAAAAGCCTCAAGGCTGAGGTGCCGAGGACATCAATCCTTTGACTGGTGTGCTGATCCAATCAATCAATCAATTACGTCAAATAAAGGGT
The DNA here is from genome assembly GCA_949126875.1 of Lochmaea capreae. Classification (NCBI taxonomy): domain Eukaryota; kingdom Metazoa; phylum Arthropoda; class Insecta; order Coleoptera; family Chrysomelidae; genus Lochmaea; species Lochmaea capreae. Next base: position 6,686,195 of record OX421411.1, read on the forward strand.
GTCCCATAACTCTGGAATTAACGAATAGGTTTAAGCTCCTATTGAGGGATTTGACTGATGGGCATGCTAGAGCTGCTCTAGAACTACCAAGGAGTAGGTTAAAAAAGATAGCAGGACTCCTAACAGGGCACTGCTGTATGAGGAAACACCTCTGTAACCTAGGTTTAGAGGAAAGTCCCCTATGCACGGGTTGCGGCCATGTTCACCTCGTATGTCCACATTGGGCTGTGCTACGCAGGCGAATCTTCAGAGTCCCTGTTATGACCTCTGGGGACATAAGTAGGCATACACTGATGAAAATTGAGTCCTTCATCGAGGGACTCGGCCTCATGGATGCATAAGTAGCAGGAATAGCACAATGGGCCCGCCAGTGGCCTCAGTGCCGGAACCTTGGCTTGAGTTTGTCTTGGCAAAGGTTCGCCTGACTAAATTAGTAGTAGTAGTAGTAGTAGTAGTAGTAGTATGTGCAGGTGCGGCATCTTGCTGCCATATCATATCTCTTATTCAAAGGAATATTCTCAAGTAACGCAGGTAGGTCATTTTCTAGAAAATTTAAATATCTCTGACCATTGAGATAGCCTTCAAAAAAATATGTGCCTACTAACCAACCATTGACTAATCCAATCAAACATTAACTCCCCATATGGTTTGAAAGCGAGTTTCCCTTACCCACCGCGGATTTTCCACTGACCAATAATGAGAGTTATGGCGATTCACGACGCCATTATTATGGAAACGCGCTTCATCACTCCACAAAATTTTACTGAACACTTTGGGAGTGTCTTGCATCATAACTTGCATGATGGCGATAAAGGTTAATGGTGGGTTTTTAAAATTCTATGAACTGAGCTTGAAGAAACCCCAATTTCTGCAGCAATGGTTTGGATGGACACATGGGGATTAACCATAACAAAAGTCACTTGAGAAGGGGTTCTTCTTTCGGGAAAATGCTCCTGTTATAAGGCCTGAGCGTTTCGAGAATTTTTCCTACACTCACCATAGATTAGCAGCCTGTCTAGGTACATATTCATTCGGTGTGAATAGGAATGGCATTTTAACTTCGGAGTTTCCACAGTAATTCCAACGCCAACTGCTTCCTTTAGCTTTTATAAAAACTAAATCAAAAGTAATAATAGGCCTATCTGAAGTGAATCCGGACATGATAATTACGGCATTTAAACGATCACTGGTTATTGTTGCAAATAAACAGTAAACTGAAAATTTGGTGTAACTATCCACTTGAGTACCCTCACTGTGATACACTGCTGAGTTTGAAATAAAATCTCTTTCATTTGAGCTAAAGATCCCCCCCTTCCATTGAGTTTTTTCATTGCGATGACGTCCCTGCTTCTATGATGACGTCACAGATATCCTCTATATCTCGGATGAAGTTACTGTAGGTCCCAAAAAGATAACCCAGTTTTCAAATAAACTTATTCGTTAATTCCCGAGTTACAGCCTGTAAAAAATTCTTGGGACACCCTGTACAAAATGTACTTGATATACCGTAGATTCGTTATTAATTCGAGTTTTAATGGAAAAAATATCGATGAGCTTAGTCACGAAAAAGGTCATTTTTTAATATCAGCGTTACAAGAAGGATAATAAATCATTGAATTTTAAACCAGGAGAGTATAGCTGCGTATCGCAGTGCGGAGATAATATTTTACATTGTCCTTTTATCCTGGGATTTGAAGGATCACGGCTAATTTAGATTAAACCGACAAGCTTTCAATATTATTATTATCAAAATTAAAAGGTATATATCGATATTTTATAAGGAATTTGTGTATTATGGACAACAATAAAAGAATGTATTTTTTTTACCAAGTCCATGTAGAATTTTGCTCTAAGTATTTCTTTGAGATACCATGCTGCAATCGCAAAAACCGTTTCGATTGATAAGCTATAGTTGACGAAAAAGATATAGTGCCAGCTATCTAATCGTATATCCCCTTTAAGTTATGTTGCGGAGCTTAACTCTGAAAAGTATTTATATTATTTTCGTCTACTTACCAAACATAATTCTATATTGTATTTGTGTTTTGACCCATCAGTCAATACTTTCTTAACCATATCGTGTGTATCATACCGAGTTTCGTCCAAATAAATAACTGGTAATAAATATATGTATACTAACTTACAACTTCCACACAAAAACACACACACTTTCTTGATGTCAGACCACCGACTAAAGAGAACACCTGCAAACCCTCTCTCAAATATAGTTAAACAGTTTCGTTTATTAATCGCCTTCATTAACAAACTAGTTTATTAAATAACTATTAACGATTTTTAGTTGAATTAAATGAATTTATCGTCAACTAAGTAAGCATTTCAAATAATCATAATATTGACTGGGCTGACGGTATACCTACTCTTAGTCTTAGAGTCAAACAAAAAGCCGGCAACTTTAAGTTCGCACTATAACTTTTACGTCAACTATACCTTCGTCACAGCCCGCTTTAGAGCAGCATATTAAGAGCATTGTTAACAAATAAATGGGTGGAACCAAGCGATCAATCCAGTAATAAAATCAGAAGACATAAATTATAGATGGTTTTGTATTTAGGAATTATTAAAAAGGTCTCACAGCTATGGAACTTTTACAAAAGTATTTCCCTCTTACTTCTACTTAATTCCTGAGGAACGGGTCAGAGATCAGTAGCTCCTTTAGTCCTATTTCCCTCAGGAATTTTAGGATATCTGCAGGCTTCAATTTAGGTAAACGTCCCTCTTCTATCCAATAATATCCTGCTGTGCCCTAGGATTCTGTATAGCGGTGCAATTCCCAAGTATGTGGATGGAGGTTTCTTCTTCCACGCGACAGAATCTACATTCTTCTCCTCCATTATTTTGAGCTCTTAAGGAGCTCGTTCAGGCGTCAATGTCCCGTTAGGATTCCTGTTAAAACTCTTAGTGTAGTTTTACATTGACTTATGCATTCATTTTATCTCAACGGATTGTAGCCACCCATCAGAATCTTTGATTGTATAAGCCCTACTAGATCTTTCCAATGGTCATATGTTCTCTTTTCTTCGGCTTTTCCCATTTCTTCCAATATTACATTGGGGCTGATACCGCACAAGGGTCTTTCAATCCTCCTCTTTGCCAGTTCATCTGCTATTCATCTCCTTCTAGTCCAGTGTGTCCTGGAATCCACAGTTAGGTTACTATATTGTTCTCGCCTAGTTCAGGAACTGATTACACAAGAGCTCAGTTACCTAATCGATAGATTCAATCAGAACTGGTGTAAATGGGCATTAGTGCTTCCATGAAACTTGTACGACTTACAACCGAAAAATTATTTTTAGTTCACGATTGAAGGAATTGAATGACGTAAATCTAAAATCTCGCGTCTTTCTAGGATTACTTAGTTAATGGAAAAGAAAGCTCTCGGTTTACATTGCATTTATTTTCCATAATTAAATCAATTTGAAATTTATTTTCTGTTTTATGTTACATGAAAATCTATCCTCGATTCTTGAGTCGAGTATATCTGCTGAATATTTTTTAATGATTATAAGTGAAGATAATAATTGTAAAAATAATACTTACACAAACTTTTTTTATTAATGTGCTTTACAGAGCTAGAAAAAGAAGAATATCTGGGTTGAATTCACTGTTCGTACCTAATTTAGAACTATCATATATTTGTTCATTAAAGTAAAATTAATTAGAAACAATTAGTTTCATTTTAAAAGGAGTATCTGGGTATTAACAAGTAGACTTTAAGAGTTCGGAAAGGACGTGAAGTCTTGGACCCAATATAAAATCGTCGGGAACAATGCAGTATAAGAAATAACTGGCCAAGTGCGAGTCGGACTCGCGCACGAAGGTTTCCGTACCGTTATCTATAATTATCTTAAAGCTATCAGTAATCCAACAACTAGGTCTAGGCTAGTGAAAAACTGTAAAGAATCCCTCAACAGGCTGGCAAGAGACAACAAAGTGTCTCTAATATGGGTGCCGGCTCATGAGGGGATTGCAGGTAATGAAATCAGTTAGCTAAAGAAGGTTCTAAAGGAGACTTCATAGGTCCGGAACCGTTTTGTGGAATCACAAGAGATTGCATAAAAGGGGAAATCGGGAACTGGCTAGATAGGGAACACCAACTCAAATGGTGGTCGACACAAGGGCACCTCCATACAAAGAGTTTACTCCGCTATTGAAACTGAGTAAGAGACTTTTGAAGACAGTTACCGACGTGGTGACTAGACACTGCACCCTGAGGAAGCACCTGCACAAAGTTAGTGAACCTATGTGCAGGAAATGTAAACACCTACTCACATACTCTGCTTCTGCGAAAACTTACATGGACTCAGACAGAAGCACGTTGGAGAGAAAACAGTACAACCATTACAACTTCTGAAAATCCCTCCTACTTACATAGAAGCCTACATAGAAGACACAAAGCTTCTGGAATGGAAGTAGATAACATGGGAAATGTCACAAAGCTTTTATTCAAGTGCCTGGGCTGTTGATCACAATCCAATCGAAAGAATGAATGAATATAACTCACTATTCCGTGAAAATTTCAAGCGTCTACCTGTTTTATACTGCTTTAGTTATTTCCTTATAGATGGCGCCATGATATTGTTTTTAAAAATCACGTTTGATGTATAGAAGCTCCCCTAAATTTTTTTTTATTATGTTTTTCAGTATTTGTTGTTATAGCGGCAACAGAAATACATCATCTGTGAGAATTTCAACAGTCTAACTATTACGGTTCATGAGATACAGCCTGGTGGCAGACGGATAGCGAAATAATCGGGTTCGGAACCCTAAAAACCATTTTGTTGATTAAAAGGGAGCAGAAGAACTTATAGGCTAAGCAATGATGTGTTAAACTTTAAAAATATATGATGGTTTCTCAATGTTTATAGTTAGTGGGGGACAAAATCATAATAGGGAATCAACTAGTTTTAATGGTTTTATTCTCGCAAGGTTTTTATGTCAATTTGAAAACTTTTGGATGTTCCAAGATGAACCAAAACCAACGAAAGTTATCCGTTCTCAAAAATTTTCCAAAAAGATGGTGGCAACATTTGTCTCAAACGCAGGTAATGTAGCCAGAATTATTCTGCAAGATCAAAGAACTGTTACTGCCGATTGGGACAAATCGATTTGTTTACCGGAAGTAATTGTTGAGAATCGAAAAACAACCCCCAACGACGTATGATCATCCACCAGGAGTGGAATCATGAATTTTCATAAAATTCTAAACAAATTTTTTTATTTTTTTATCCTTAAACTCGAGTTTAATATTATCTCTGATCAGTTCAAAATCATCTATCCCTTGCAACTTTCAAAAACACCCTCAACCATAAAAAAAGCTTGTAAATTTCCCGTATATTTCAATATCCGCTCCATCATAAAAAGTCAATATATAAGCATCAGTCTTTGAATCAATTTTATATCACTTCTCGCTGTCAATCTATATATATATTTTATAGACCACCTACATAAATTTTTACTGGCCTATTTCATCAAGATTAACTTCAAACATAAAAATAACTTTTTACATTATTTATTATTTATCTTGGCGTATTTTTTCCGCATCATCTTGGATCTTTTATGGAAAATTTGAGTGAGAAACGTTCTGGATATAAATAGAAAACTAAATGTGTGACATATTTTTATACCTACACTCATATGCAAACTTTACCTACATCCATTTTATCTATGGAACTACCCATCTGTCATTTTATTTTCTGATTATTTTATGTGATTTTTACAGCGACAAAATCTTAACTTTTTCCAAGGTGCGATGATCAAAGCAAAGCAAAACACTTTTTGCAGCATTTTTAATTTTTCGTTATTAAAAAAATAACACCCGGTATCCAGTGTCATCTTACACTTCTATAATCAGGAGAACCTCCCAGACATTTAAAAAAACAATTAGGAATTAAAACGAATCCCTGCACTATATTTATATTTTAAATTAAATATTGTTTTTTTTTATGTAACCGTTTGTTTGCTCTTTTGCACAATACATGCAGTAAGAACATTCAAACAAAAAAAACAACAATGTGAGGTTGTGTACGTTTTTAATTTATTAAAAATTACTGTTTCATTACTTTGTGAAATCTTCTTAATTTCTATTTTAAGTGAAACTAAAAGTTTCTCTTTAACTCAACTTTAATAATACCAAAATATATGAAAACTCTAAATTAAATTGACAATTTAATTCATGTATAAAAAATCGCATATGCCACAGTGTAATTGTCACTTTGACAGCGGCAAAAGTTAGCTTTAACGTTTGCAGCGACAAATACACTAGTGGTTTTTTCACTTATTCATTTGTTCATCAATTATCGCGGTGTTGGTTACCAGAATAAATAGTTTGGCATGTTTGTCAACAACTTATTGAATTTTCCAGAACTAACAATGAGTCGATTCGGTGTGTCTACGAACGCCGAAATTAGTCAAATTGTTAATACCTGTGTGTCTACTAATACAGTTGCGACGCAATCATCAATCTGGCGACAATTTTCTACGTTTTGCGATGCAAAAAGATACACATTTGAGCCAGATACTTCCATCGAGAAATTGAATGTAATATTGCAAGATTGGGCATTTAATATGCGAAAAAGTAACGGAGAAGACTACAAAGAAGCGGTAGTTAAAACAATTTGGAACACCACCGCTAAAATGCTACAAAGTAAATATTATAACGAATTTAATATTGTATTCAACCCTTTCACCGATGTTCAGTTTAATTCATCACGAGCTGCACGTAATGCTAAACGTAAAATCCTACAAGCACAACCCGAAAAGAGAAAATGTAGTGCATCAGCTCTTAATAAATCTGAAGTATTTGGAATGGCCAGATTATATAACGAAAATGAACCGGAAGGACTTCAAAAGAAATTATATCACATTTTGGCGTTTGAACTAGCTTGGCGCGGAGGAGAAGCAGCTTACTGCAAAACCACTTATTTCGTATCTGCAATTGAAAATAATGGAAAAGAAACTGGACGTATCGAGTATAATCCTCTATTTTCGAAAACGAGACAAGGCGGCAACAATAAATTATGTGACAGCAAATGGATCACGCCTAATATGTTCGACGAAGATATTTGCCCAATACGTTTATTAAAAGTTAATGGAAAAACGAAACACTTTTATAACTTTGGACAGAGTATTTCTTACACCAAATCCCTTTTGGAAAAAGAAAAATTCTAATGGTTGGTACAAGAATTTGCCGATTGGAATTAATGAAATTTCTAAATGGAAAAACGCTCAGCACAACGCATTGGTTTGGATGTCAAACGTATCAAAATTACAAATCACTCAAATCGAGCGGCAGCAGTTAGCGAATTAAGTAAAAGCGGAATTGAAGAACAAGCTCTAATGAAAATAACAGGACACAGCAATTCATCATCAATAAAACCATACTTACAAGTTGACAAAGAGTATCATTCAAGCATTATTCGAATTGATTCGTTTGGAAAATGAAAAAACTTCAACATCTACTACAGAAACGATTAGCTGTGGCACCCGCAGCGATATCACTGTTCCTAGTATGAATTTCAATAACTGCGTTTTTAATAATTGTACATTAAAATAAAAATGTGTTTATTTTAAATGTTTCATAAATAAAGTTTGCATTGATATGTTTCCAAATTTCTCATTCATTAAATTGTCCTGCCGAATTACACTCGAGGTTTGTATTGATATTGGATAAATTTGTGTTGTTCAAATTCTAAATTGTTTCCTTTAGCAATTTGACTCGAATAACTGTCAACCTAAAAACACTCCACCTTCGGTGTCGTGTTTTTAATAGTTGACAGTTATTCTCGTCAAATTGCTAGGAAACAGTTTCTCATTAAATTAATTAAATTAAAATAACCCAAATTTACCCGATAAAATACAAACCACTTGTGCAATTATAAGTGATAACTATTTCGATATTTATTATTTTATATTTATTTATTAATTTAAGTTAGAGTTTTCATATATTTTTTATTATTAAAGTGTAGTTAAAAAGAAACTTCATCTTATTGTTAACAACGATTTATTGGTTTAAGATTCACACTCTGTAACAAAAATTATTTAATTTTAATTTTTGAACGCTTATACCGAATAATAATTAATAATTTTTCCATTCATTTTAATTTTAATTAAAGAAATACAATATTTTTTTGATAATTTTTGATTAATTAATTGGTTCATCCAAAATTTAAAAATTATACATTCTTGAGTTCCGATTTTTCAAACCCTTTCCAATGAAGTATCGCACGACATCTCTAGCTATTTAATTCAATTTGAGGGGGTAGCTGTCTGGTGTAGGGGGTGAAAGAGGTGCCATTTTTTTTTGTTATAAAACACCTCGATAAAAATAAAAATGGACGGGTTCGAGGAATTTTCATATTTGTCTTAAATAACGGATTTCATAGTGGGGGTAAGACTTAATATCCTCACCGTATTATATATATTTTTGTCCAATATTCACAATACATTCTCATAAACAGGTCATTTCCTCGCATTTCATTTTCATTTAACGAATTCAATCAGAGAGGAGCTCCTAATACCAGCTTGGCAGCAATGGAAAAACTTTAAATCCTTTTATGATTTCGTTTAATAACCTAACTTTGGCATTTCATTCATTAATATCTTTTAACGATCGCTAGCGAGCCCTTTGCATGGGATGATTAATAAAACTCTTTAGTTTTATAACTTTACGGAGCAATTTAATAAAATTTCGGAAAACGATACCGATCTCATCAAGTCTAATTGTATCTTTAATATATATTAGGTTATAATTTTAGCAGGGATTATTTATAATAATTATGAACTCACCAGGATAACAAAAAATGTTTTTTGAAACAGACAAATTTTTTTGTCGAGTTCCAATAAATAAATCCCCTAGGAAATTTTTACACTAAAAAGCCGTTAATAAAATCCTACCCCGATAATGCATCAGCATCGGGTGACATTTCTATAATTTCTATGAAACAAGCAATAATTTTATGGAAATTGACAATTACATTGACAATTGACAAGACAAAAAGTAATTCAACGATAATTGACATTTACTATTGCTATTTCATGGCACATGCCATTCGGAGTTAACTTTTCCTGTGCTATAGGGCATGTTCGTCAACTGACAAGTTGATACTAATGACAGTCGCCCTGAGGATAAACAATTGATGGTTTTACACATATTGACAAGCCTTTTTTACATTTTGGTTGTCCACAGCATATTTAATACTAGACTCTGCTTACATGATGCTGAATCGCGTATAACAAAAATAGTAATTGATGAATATATTTACGATTTTGACAGTATTTTCTGTTTAAAAGGTGGGAAAATGTTGAAAGCATTTAAAATAGATATGACCCATCCGCGGGCTAGCTCACCATTTTTTTTTCGCTGACCATTTTCATGTTTTATCAATGCCATACATAAAATATTTTATAAATTACCATTTCCAAGTTATTATTCACTTACACTTCACAGGGTGTCCAGAGACTCTCCTTCCAAACGAAAACTACAGTTACTAGAGGTTTAAACCCCTGTGATTTTTGTATTTGGGGTTATTTAAAATCATTGGTCTATGCTGTTCCAATAGAAACCCGAAATCAGCTGTAGCAAAGAATTCAAAACGCTTGTAATGAAATTAGAAATAATGCAGGAATTTTTGCAAGAATTAGACGATCTTTAGAGAAAAGAATAAATTTGTGTATTGAGACAAATGGTCGTCATGTAGAGCATCTGTTGTAAAATTAATTCTCTTATTTTTGTGGTAATTATCTCTAACTTTGTTTTTTTTAATGATGATTGTTGTTTTGTACCCTCACGGAATAAAATTAATTTAAAATTTACAAAACAATGTAAGCAACTTAATACTTACGACTTTTATTACCAGTATCTGTACAGTTTGTTGATTTTTCTAAGCCAACTTGATATTACAGATACAATTTTATAATCCAACATGATTTTATGTAAGAAACACAAAAAGTTTAAATTTATTTTTCTCGAAAACGTTTCATGATATCGATTTGAAAGAAGAGAACATTTTCATGATTTAGTCCCCCCCACTGACACGCTTGTGATGGATCTGAAAAAAATTTATTTACAGCGAACTGTTTATTGATTATACCAAGTTTGAATATTTTAAGTAACGGTATTTTTGAATAATTTGAAGAAAACTCATATGAGGACGTCTTCTTCAAAGGGCTGTAGCTCCCTTAGGAAGCATTTTCGGATTAGGGTAATTTGAGCTAAATCGACTTAAAATCACCTCTAGTAACTGTATAGTTTCCGTTTGGCAGGAGAGTTTCTGGACACCCTGTATAATACTGTTTATTCATGCAATGTTTTCATTTTACAAAATGAAAATTGAACCACTCACTGAAAACCTAATTTATTTCCCATTTTCTCTGTTACAAGAGTGATGAATGATCTGAAAGAGGTTTAGGAAGTGGCCTTTGTATTCACTAGACATTGGGACAAAAGCAAAAAAAGTTAATATAAGAATTTTGGTTCGTAGATGTAACTGGAAAACTGTATTTGTATGAGAATATAAAAAAAAACACACAAAGTCTTCTAAGCACAACAAATACTTCAATTAAATTCAAGGTTTTCTAATTTGTGAAAAAGCATTTAAAATTAATGGTTTTTTTCTTCTGCGTTTGGAAATGTAGGTATTGGATTGTAACCTCCTTGAATTATGTCGAGTTTTCTTTATTGAGTATTTGTGAATGAGGGACAAGATATGAGTGAAGTTTGGGTTAAGAAAGAGAAGAATCTGGAAAAAAGTTAGCTTAGATTTCAAACTTATATCATAGGTAACGTAGTTTTCACTATGAATATATTTTGTTCGATATTATGTAGGTTTGTATGTGTGTATATGGGGTGACGTTTACTGAGACCTGAAAGATCTATTGTGCCTGAGGAAAGTCTCAGATACTAGTAGATCCTTTAATCCTATTTCCCGGAGGAATTTCAGGGTATCTGTAGGCTTTAGCTTAGGTGAATGTATCTCTTCTATTCAGTATGGTAGGATCTTAACTTTTTTTGGCTTTGCCTATTTCTTCCAATATTACATTGGAGCTGATACTGCAAAAGGGTTCCGGCCCCCAAAAGGGTGTTTGAGTCCCCCTCTTTTGCTAGTTCATCTGCTATTTCATTTCCTTCTATTTCAGAGTGTCTTGGAATTCACAGTAAGGTTACTATATTGCTCTCGCCTAGGCATTCCCACACCGTTTTGGAACTGATTTTTTTCCCCGAGCCCGTCTGACAAGTCTCCGATAACACTGCAGCCAAATGGCTTATTGTATTTTTGCACGTGCTTTCTCGTAACACTCAGTCCAGCACCTTTGTCCCATGCACAAGTTTGTACAGGTTCTTAGCTGGGTGTTTGCTATATAATTCAGCGTTTCCTTGTGGTTGGCCAAATAATCTTTTGCGATCAAGAGACTCGCATGTAAACAGTATATGTTTCAGTGTCGCCGTTTCCCTACCGCATAATTTGCATGTAAGGTCTCCGTTGTATAGTTTTAATTTGTACAGGTGTTCCTTCACTGGTGCATGTCCAGTCATGAACCCTGTTATTATTCTCAGCTGATTTCTGCACAGTGTTAGCAAATCCGCTGTACGTTTCAGGCATGGTTTTCCCATGCATTTGCCTTGGGACGTTTACCCAGAAGTTTTCATGCTGTTCCCTGATCCAGGTCTTTACAGATCCTCGTACTACAGTATGTCCTGGTTCAGGCTGCGTTTCCTCTGACCCTCTTTTTGCAAGTTCGTCAGCTTTTTCATTTCCCTCGATACCCTGGTGACCTGGTACCCAGGTCAGCTTGACGTTATTCCGTTTGGCTAACGCTTTCAGTTCTTCGATGCAATCCCATACTAGTCTAGAGGTCACTTTCTGGCTTAAGATTGCCTTAAGTGCCGCCTGACTATCTGACATGATATGGATCTGCTTGCCTTCGGCAGCTCTCCTGTTGTTTTCTCTCGTGCATTGCAAGATTGTATATACCTCTGCCTGAAATACAGAGGTGTGGTTCCCCAGTGCGTAGGTATAGCTGTTACTTGGTTTTTTGGAGTATACTCCCGCCCCAGTGGCAATTGCAGTTTTGGAACAGATTACACAAGAGCTCAGTTGAACTGAACTGTGAAATTAAAACATCAATATCAGTTATTTCTTCCTTTGCTCTTATAACTTCTTCCATTCATCTAGAGTCTAGATTCTAGACAAATCGAATATTAATCGAGTTGCAGGGGGTAGGCTTGTGGAATATTCTCAGCTCCTTCAAATTCCCGAAAGAGTTTTAGCAGCAGGTCTGCGGTATCTTGCTGGCACTTTAAGTCCACCCCACAGATGCACTATGTGATTCAGGTCCAGGTTTTTAGGTGACCACTCTATAACCTGAATACTACGAAGGTGGTTAATCTCAGTAATGACAGATGAAGCCACCACTATTTAACTTATTCAAACTTTAAAAATGACAAGTAATAGTGAGTGCGATAAACGGTACCATATCATTGAGTAAGTAAATATCATCAACTCATTAATTGTGGTTTACCGATGGTTTTAAAACAAACCATGGCACTGGGGGTGGTATGAATGGACTTTAGATTTGGTCTGTGTGTACAGCATTGACGACTGTTGCTATAGTCTGTATTACTGGAATCATGAGAAGAGGATATACCAAGCAAAAACTAAATTATTTACTGACAGCCTGGCTATCATTGAAACTATGAGCGATGCAGCCACTAAGAGTTAGAGTGGTGAGGCTGGCAACAGACAACACCGTGCTTTTAGTTTGGGTGTAGGAATATGAGGGATAGCAGGCAATGAAATGGTGGACCAGGTAGCTAAATAAGTTCTATAGGAGACATCATAGATTTGAAACTGTTACAACTATCTCAAATAGGGGATGACAAGGTCATCTTCATATGAAGAGTTTACAGAACAAGTAACTCTCAACCAGCCCTATTTAAACTGGGTAAGAGGCATTTTAAGACAGTTACCAACCTGGTCACTGTACCATAAGAAAACATCTACACAAAAAGGGAACCTATGTGAACAAAGGCATGAAACACTTGCTTCTGTGGGAACTTACAGGGACTCAGACGGAAGCACTTTGGAGAAGAAATAATACAATCATTAGAACTACTCAAAATACCCCCATTCAAACTAGTGGCCTATCTATAAGACAGGAATGAAAGTAGAAAATATGGGAATTGGTACAAATAATTAGTTCAAGTGCTGTTGAGCACTACCCAAAACGATTGAATTAATGACAAGTGATAGTAGTTTTGTTCAGAAATTTATTTTACCAGTGAAAAGAACCTTTTTGTATTCACTCCCTTCAAAGATAAATCAACCATATCCATAAATAATTTTAACATATTTCAGTAGGTCACTTTTATAATAAATGTTTTTTTGAATGTTCGTCAAAAATAAATAATGCAAATTCTCTTCCCCGGTAAGTCACATTTGTTTGAAATATTGAGACAATTTTCGTTCTATTTCTGGGGACTATCCCCGGATTTTATGTCTATAATGCTCTATTACCTTAGGGATGCTTTTTGAAGGGTAGGCTCCGAGGCAATTCCGGAATATAAACTTTTGTAATGGACCGGAAAATTCTGTACTTTGTATTGTTGACAATCGAACAGCTAGAACTAGAACGATAAAAGTAGTTTGATCGGCTTTACTTGTTATGGGATTTTGGGGATAAAATGGATATTAATTTATATACAGGTTGTTTCACGACAAGCTCGCCGTGAAACAGCCTGTGTAAGGGTAATTTTACGTCATTTTTGGCTGATTTTAAAGTTGGAAAATATACATTTGTTGACTTGACTACTTTCGACCCGGGTAGAAAGGTTGTACTTTTATTCTGGCAATGCCAATGCGATTAACATTTGATACTCTCACTCTCATTTTGCTTCACTTTTCTCTGGTAATAGCCTTTATTCAGTTTTTGCTGCACATTCTCGTAGTGTAGTGAAATTTCAGCCAATGCCTCAAACAACTGGAACAGGAACACCAGCGTGGTTCAAACAGAACTGGCTGGTATCTCAATTGCCACAAAGGAACTAACCAGAAAAGGAATTTCTGGGAAAAACATAATAATCTGCACTGATAGCAGACAAGCTCTACTAGCCTTGAACAGACAACGTGTTACATCAGGGCTAGTATTAGAGTGCCATCGAGATTTAGCTAACGCCTCGGTAGATAACAATATTATCCTGAGATGAGTTAAGGGGCACGACAGGAGCAAAGGTAATCGCATTGCTAACTCTTTAGCCAGGGAAGCGGCTGGACTAAAAATTCTTGGACCCGGCGACACCTACGGCCTGACGAATTCGACAATTGCGGAACTACCTAAACGTTACACCCATGCTCAATCTCCAAAGAGATGGGATGAAATCAAGGGATGCAATCTTGCCATGATCACCCTGGGCGACCTACGTTTAACGGTAGGATTTCTGACTGGCCACTGTCAATTAAGGAAACACCTCCATACAATGGGGCAGGATGTGAGTGTTCGGTGAGTCTTGGCCTACACCTGCCGAAATAAAGAAGATGTCTCCTAGTGACCTGACCACCTTCCTGGAAAGGACAGGATGGACGATTACCTAGGAAGACAACTCCTCGGGAGGATGTACAATGGGTCACATGTGGCCTAAGTGCTGTGGGCCTAATTCACCCTCCCTGCTTTTCAGACAGAACTGGAACAGGTCTCTTTGGAGACAGATTAGGTCTACTTAGAGCCCGATCAGGTTACAGATCTAACTCCAAAATGGAGAAGATGTCTCAGAAGTCTAGATCTTATGGACTAAAGAATACATGAAGGGTGTACACAATAGTGTGGTAAAACCAAACGGGCTAGTCGCCCCCTTTGTCATCTACAGTCTACAAGTACTGACGAAGTTTAAATACAGGTTTGTCTTCTGTATGGTCTTAAACAAGAATGTCAGCCTGACTAGTCTACTTTTGAACGACAACTTAGAATGTACCATACAAAACAAACAAATGCATGCGAATATTACTCAAATGTGGTAGGCGAGTTCCTATTGAAAATATGTTTAGACAATTGAATTGGTTGTCAGTCCAACAAAATGTTGAAAAAGCTAACGTGGTGTTGATTTACAAGATAATTAATAAAAAATTACCTCAGTATCTAACTGATCTACTAGTATCTAGGTCGATTATTACGTACAAACCAACATTATAATGTAGAATTTACAAGTAAATCATTTCTCATGAAATCACTGTTCTCTGATGGGCTTCGACTTTACAATTCGCTACCAACTGATATTAAAAACAGTAAAAATGTGTACAGATTCAATAAAAATGTGAGTTTATTCCTTAGAGATGGGACATTTCAGTTTTAAGTTATTTTCTTTTGTATATTGTATATAAATTGAATTATTTGTTTCTAAGTAGCTTGGAGCTAAATAAAGATTACTTACTTTCTTACTTTAAATGATGAATAATTTTTTTCGTTATTGAAATAATCACTATACAAATATCTATTCGAAACAATCCATTTTCCAGTTAACTTTTTTCAACGTCTCGTCTGCCTCGTATTTATCTGATAACAAAAACTACGAATCCCCTTCCAAAATACATAAACGTATAAAATAATGGAATCTGCGTTACATTTCAAGGGGAAAAATAGGAAACTTATATAAGTAAAATAAGCTAAAAAGTGTCGTTTATATGAATTATGTATGTATACCAATTCGTGCCAGTGGATTCACCAATGTGAAATGAATTATTATACTCGAAGCTTTTAAGCGATTATTTTTAGTCCTAAATCAATATTGAATTTGAATATTTGATGAATACTAAAATTATCAACGGTCAGTTTGCACGTTCTTAGTTACTCTGATGGTAATGATACGACATACATTGTGAAAATTTTAAAAAATTAACAGTATTTTACGAGCGAAAATTCACGCCATAAGAAAGTGTGCCCAGTTCAATATTGACAAAGGATATAGAAGGCAAAAGATCATCATAATGTCGGTTAACAGCCATTAAAGCACTGGGCTCTTGTGTAATCAGTTTCAAAATGGTGTGGGAATGCCTAGGCATACTCAATGAACTAGGCGAGAAGAATATAGTAACCTTACTGTATAATAAGCCAAATCATCTCAAAGAATTGTTTATTGATAAATTTAGCTACAAGTATGAATGTGCGTGAACATATTACCTTTGGATTATCATAATTAAACTACAGTATTCTTAAATTAGAAAACAATATTTTATTGCAAATGTACTCTTAACCCCACCTTCACTATTTCCACAAAGTAAACAAAGTTTTCGTGGTATTTTAACTTTTATACAACTCAAAATGGTCAGCGAATGTCAGTTGTCAGCGAATACACGAAATTCACGGATCTAAAGTCAGTTGTCAGCGAATACACGAAATTCACGGAACTAAAGTCAGTTGTCAGCGAATACACGAAATTCACGGAACTAAAATGGCCAGAACAGCGCTACTACCGCCACCTACCTCTACCTTGCGGGCGATTGCACAAAGACTCCAATGTGTTAGACAAATAATTCTTCTCATGTTCTCACCGAACTAATTTCCCTATGCACTTGTGCGTCTTAGGGTTGTCTCTGGTTTAGTGAAAAGAATAACTCGACTAAAGCTGTTCCCAAATGTATGCGACATAATTTACCACCGATGTAATTCTGGATGTATTCAAATGGCACGACATTAAAACATTTTATGTGCTATAAATGTACCTAATTCATTAAAACAGTGAACTGTAATCGGCATAAATATCGTAAATAATGGCCAGATATTAATATCGATATGCAACAATTTTATAGGCTATTTTCTTTTAAAAACTGTCGTAAATAATATTCCAAAATGAATTGTGTTTGGGCGGCGATTAAAAGAAAACTGTCACATTTATTTTATTAATGTTATAGACAACAATATTCCTAGTAATTCGCTAATCAGGATACGATGATGAATACGGAGATGTTTGTAAAATGGTTAACTGAAAAACGTTTACCAGCTTTATAACATAACCTAACTTTTATTATGTTAGATAAGGCGTCGTATGATACGCCTTGTCCGTTGATAGAATGAAAGGATGGTTATTAACGGACGAAGTCAGGCACTCGGAAATATAAACGACTTAGGTACTTCACGTGCCACTTCACTTGTACTGTTGCCCAAGGTCTCCTCATCATCACTTTCTTCATCTATTAACACTAGCAGGACCAACCTTTTTTCAGGAACAGCGAGGACCCAGTGGTCAATAATTATCCACACATATTCTAACTTTAAAATTTGCATTTTTATTCAAAGCCAAAAAAATATTTCAACAAAAAGAGTGTTAAGTATTACTAAGGGCGCGTTGTATCTAACACCTAAACTCGGTTTAATTATAACTGATATTTAGACTGATGTAATTGGGATAATAAATAAATCAATATGTCTAAACATCAGTTATAATTAAACTGAGTTTAGGTGTTCGATACAACGCGCCCTAAAACAACTAATCCCAACTATCAAAACTGATTTTATAAAGGCTGTAAAAAGCGACAGTTTTACACAGCAGTTAACTGTTATTGCAGCGATTGTTACGTGGGCGTGTCTACACTGTTTACTATTTAGCGATGTGCAATCGCAGTTGAGTGTTATGGCAGTTACTGGGATAACTAGAAATATTTATACTTTCTGTTATAACAGTAGCTGCATTGAAAAATAAAATGGCGAAATCCGTCAAACGGCTAGCGTTCTCCGATAACCAAATTGTAACCCTCCGTATGGGAAGTTACGTATTGCCGGGTAGGTACGTACAGTCAGAGACAGGATTCCAAGATAAAATAAAAGTTTATTCTTATAAATACTATATGTACAGTTGTTATTTACAAAAAGGCATTCGGATTTAACAGCTAATTCGAAATGAAAACTTCTACTCCTGGGATTTCGCCGAAGGTGTCGTCTTCCGTTTGTGTGGTTTCAGTCGGAGGAGTGTCTATCGGTTCGTACAGTAAACGCAGCGGAATATCCCTAAGTCAATACCTTAAAGACGGTAAATTCAGAAAAGGGCGAAAGTCAATACCTTCCGTTCTCTATCGGGTTTCTGGATGTACGCTGAAGTCAATACCTTCAGCGAGGGTGGAGTATCCCTAAGTCAGTACCTTAGGGACAGGAGCTTCAGAGGAGTACGAAAGTCAATACCTTCTGTTCAGGATTTTCGCTGAAGTCAATACATTCAGCGTGGACAGGGTTTATTCAGACAGGTCATTACCCTGCTGAACGGGGAGAGAGTGTCGACAAGTCAGTACCTTGCAAAGTAAAAGAAAAGGTGCCTTTGCAAATATTTCTGAAAAAATGGGATTTACAGAAGAAATCATTTAAAAAAAATAGCGTCAATAAGATCAACGTATTTTCGTGTAATTCTACGAATTTTTGAAATGGCAAACGAGTAAAATTTTGGAACTCCCTGTCAACAGTTAATAATTCGGTAAACAAATTATTTTCTATGTCAAAATTAGATCTGTTTAATAATGGTGTTTTCACCCAGTACCTTTTCTTCCTGTATTTTCGTTTCTTTTAAAATGATCATTTCTTTAAGAGTAGCTGCCTTTTTAATAATAATAAACACACAGTCAGACCATTTAACACAACTTTAGTCGGCGCCATTTCCAAATGCCAAATTAAGAGAAGTATAGTGAATCAGTACATAGCAGTAAAACTATAGCAGTAGTCGTGTCCCCCACCAAACAGTACCGTTGTTATGGCAGTCGACTTTTGTATGAAACTGCCGCAAAAACTGCTATACAGCATATCTTATAGAAACGTGAAAATCTTATAATGTGGCCATCAACCTTTATACAATGTCTTTACAACCTAAAATGGCCAAAGTTTAGTTCTTTTAGGACATCCTTTAGCTAATTGCGCTAATTGAACATTCACATTTCCCTTGCCTGTTTTCCAGTTTACTGTTGATTCTTTGTGTACAACCTAACGATTGCAAAGTGCAGTGATTTAACAGGCCCATAATGCCTTTAGATCCGATTGTTGTGGCAAGAATTGTTGAGCTGTTACAAGATGGTCAGGGGCAACGTAAAACTGCAAGAATTGTTGGTGCTAGTCTTTGTGGTGTGCAAAGGATGTACCAGCGATTTCTGGAGACTGGCCTGATCACTAGAAGACCAGGGTCTGAGCGAAAAAGAGTTACCACTCAACGAGATGACCGTTTTTTTGGTGTCTACAAGTTTGCGGAATAGGACAGCTACTGCGCTTTCACTGCGAAATCAGTTGGAAGAAGTGAGAAATGTCAACGTTTGTGAATGGACCCTTAGAAGAAGACTTCATGCTGCTGAACTGTCATGCAGAAGAATGGCTACAGGTCCTCCGTTGCATCGGACTGCAAGATTGACATTTGCCAGAGATCACGTTCGTTGGAATTATGACGACTGGAGCGGGGTATTGTTCTCAGATGAGTCGCTTTTTTGCCTTACTGGGTCAGATGGACGTCGACGAGTGTGGAGAAGACCTAGGGAAAGATACGCTGAAGTTTGCATTGACGAGCATCTTCCATTTGGTGGTGGGTCACTTATGGTTTGGGCGGTAATCACTGCACAAGCTCGTACAGAGTTGGTCTTTATAGAAAATGGCTCCGTAACCTCTCACAGGTACATTACGGAGGTGCTAGAAGACCATGTTATGCCTTTCATGGTGACTATGGGGGATTTTATCAGACCGTCGAATTGGGCTAAAACGGATATCTGAAGCACTGAATATTTCATACGAACGCGTTCACGTCAATTTGGACATGAGAAAAATTGCTGCAAAATGGATCCCCAAATGTTTGAATGTTGACGAAAAGCGTGCAAGGGTAGAAGCATCGCGTTCGATGTGTGCTCGATTTGAAAACGATGTAGACTTCTTAAACCGAATTGTTACTATGGATGAGACTTGGGTGCATTTCTACGATCCAGAAACAAAGCAACAATCGATGGAATGGCAACACTCTGGTTCTCCAAGACATAAGAAGTTTTGTGTCCAAAAATCTGCTGGAAAAGTTTTTGCTTCAGTTTTTTGGGATTCCATGGAGTAATCATAATTGATTTTTTGGATAAGGGTAGAACAATAACTGGAGATTACTATTCGACATTACTGATCACTCTACGGGAAAACATTAAAGAAAAAAGACGCAGAAAGCTATCCAAAGGTTTCTTGTTTTTGCAGGACAACCCCCCTGCACACAAATCTCATGTTGCCATGCAAAAAATTTGTGATATAGGGTTTGAGTCACTAGAACACCCCCCTTCTTCACCAGGTTTGGCTCCGTCCGACTATCATCTCTTTCCTCAACTGAAAAAAAGTTTAAAAGGTCGTAAATTTCCTTCCAACGAGGAGGTAATAAAAGCTGTGGTGGTCTGGTTTGCAGAGAAAGATGAAACATTTTTTTTGAAAGGTCTAGAGACGTTGCAGGTTCGCTGTAATGAACGTATCCAATTAAGAGGAGAATATGTTGTGTAATGAACATTGAAATTTTGTTTGGTTCTATAGTAGGCTAAGAATTTTTCAATAGATCCTCGTATTTGAATAAAGATGTCTACTATACCTCCTGTTTGCTTAAGTATATCTGGTATATGTTTGCGATTTTGTTGAAGAGTGCCAACTAAAGTCAATAAAGTTGGGTTAGGTGAACTGTCAATGGAGTAAAATGTAAACAAACAACAAACCCGGCGTTAATTGCCTCTTCTTAAAATGCAATGAAATACATAAACGTGTTGGGTATACGTTGTCTCATAACGTTTACTTGTATAATTATGCTGCTTTAAGTGTCTATGAATGTTGACTTAACCTCAAAGTATATGCAAGCTGAAACACCTCCTACTTAGACGCAAAACTAACGTGGAGAGGAGTGAAGATTAAATTTTTCTATTGAAACCGAACGACAATCTGTCAATATAAGATCTTGCAACTGATTTTTTTTTAAGGAAATAAATAACTCCAGAGAAATAATGAAAAATACTCGGGATACGGTGGATTTGTTCCTTTTGCTTCATATATTTTTGCACTATGAAACTTGGTAATGTCACAAATGTTCGGCTATTAATTTCCTGTACAATGAAATATATTACTCAACATCAAGAACAGGGTCGTACTTAACTTTATATTTTTATGTAATTTATACAAGTCGACATAAGTAGTTTTACTTTGATTTAAAAAGCTCTAAACCATCGGAAAAGTTGCTTCTCAAATATACAGGATGATCATAAACTCTTCCGCCAATCGCAAACTACATATATACCAGATATGATTTTATTTTCACGCAACCCAATTTACATTTACACAAAAGTTCTTCCTAGGGGAGCTAGTGCTCTTTGAAGATGACGTTCCCAGGTAGCAGAGATACGTGAAGATGACGTGAAAATCTAGCCACAAGGCGACCAGCCTGACGAGTCTGATGACGTGAATATGACGAGAAAAAAACTTCCTAATGTCTCGGTTCAATGACGTCTTATGATGTCGTGTAATTGACGTATTATGAAAAAAAAACTGTCTGAATAAGTATATGGTTAAATCAAAAGATCTAGATTTACCAAAAAGTTGGTGCAACTGACATTAAAAATGTTATTTGGTAGAGCCGATCCTGTCGAAAGATTTTATTTCGCTCTACAACGACTCCACCGTAAGAAAAGTGGTTCCGAAGAGGTTATATTAGTACAAGAAAAGTGTGTATCAATTCATAACTTTGAGAGGAGGTTTTGAATTTTTTATATAATTTACTTTGAAGTGTTCACAAACTAAACATATGTACATGTGAACCAAACAAAATTTCAATGTCAAAATATTTTATTACCCAACATATTCTCCTCTTAATTGGATACATTTATTACAGCGAACCTGCAAAGTCTCTAGACATTTAAAAAAAAATGTTTCTTCTTGCTCTGCAAACCAGAACTCCACAGCTTTTATCACCTCCTCGTTGGAAGAAAATTTACGACCTTTTAAAGTTGAGGAAAGAGATGATAGTCGGACGGAGCCAAATCTGGTGAAGAAGGGGGTGTTCTAGTGATTCAAACCCTATATCACAAATTTTTTGCATGGCAGCATGAGATTTGTGTGAAGGGGCGTTGTCCTGCAAAAACAAGACACCTTTGGATAGCTTTTCGCGTCTTTTCTCTTTAATTTTTTCCCGTAGAGTGGTCAGTAATGTCGAATAGTAATCTCCAGTTATTGTTCTACCTTTATCCAAAAAATCAATCATGATTACTCCATGGCAATCCCAAAAAACTGAAGCAAGAACTTTTCCAGCAGATTTTTGCACACGAAACTTCTTAGGTCTTGGAGAACCATAGTGTCGCCATTCCATCGATTGTTGCTTTGTTTCTGGATCGTAGAAACGTACCCAAGTCTCATCCATAGTAACAATTCGGTTTAAGAAATCTACATCGTTTTCAAATCGACCACAGATCGAACGCGATGCTTCTACCCTTGCACGCTTTTGGTCAACATTCAAACATTTGGGGATCCATTTTGCAGCAATTTTTCTCATGTCCAAATTGACGTGAACTATATGATGAACGCGTTCGTGTGAAATATTCATTGCTTCAGATATCCGTTTCAGCCCAATTCGACCGACGGTTTGATAAAATCATGTCATGAACTGCATCGATATTTTCGAGGACTGACACAGAAACTGGCCTTCCCGATCGGTCATCATCTTCAATGGAAAATTTACCTCTTTTGAAGCTTGCAGTCGAACTTTTCACGGTCGCATACGAAGGACATTGATCACCAAGGGTATTAAGCATATGTTCGTAAATCTGCTTACCTCTTAACCCTTTTAAATACAAGTACTTGATGATGGCTCTATACTCCAATTTTTCGATTTTCTCAATTTCGGTGAACATCTTTTTTCTTTTAATTTATTGCGTAACTCTGGTTTACTTTTTTGACGTCAAACTTCACACTGACACTTCTTATAAGTTATTGTTCGTTGCTATGGTAATGCAATATTTTGTTTATGCATGGAACTGGTCTATGCTAACTAGATATCAATACATCCTCGTAACTATATTGTTCAGTGGAATCTCAATTCCGATGTATGCTCTGCAATCACTTACGCCATTTAGGTTATATCAGACATTTACTGTCAGAAATTTACATACAGTAAAAGTCACGAATGGTTCTCGTTACGTCATATCTCTTATGGTGTGTTGTATCTCACACCTAAACTCGGTTTAATTATAACTGATGTTTAGACTGTGACGTATTGATTTATTTATTATCATTAATTACATCAGTCTAAACATCAGTTATAATTAAACCGAGTTTAGGTGTGAGATACAACGCGCCCTTAAACACCCGAATCAAATCAATAAGACAGTTTTCACCACCAGCGCATCTTTGTTAGATGGTTCGGCATGTATCTCTGGTGATCTAATAATGACAGGAAATAAATAAAACCAAATTTAACATATCATGGTTAGACTACATTTTGGAATTCTACAAATAAATTTTGTTACAAAACTTACCTCTTGAATGGCATTTAACGGCAAATTAACTGGTCCGCCATTAGCCAATTCCTTTTGAAAATAATATAATCGTGTAATTTTCTAGTACACTCACGTTTACATTCGTCCAAATATTTA
The DNA here is from genome assembly GCA_949126875.1 of Lochmaea capreae. Taxonomy (NCBI): domain Eukaryota; kingdom Metazoa; phylum Arthropoda; class Insecta; order Coleoptera; family Chrysomelidae; genus Lochmaea; species Lochmaea capreae. Next base: position 6,709,810 of record OX421411.1, read on the forward strand.
CCAGGCATTTTGTCGAAAAATATCACAATTAAAATGTAAATGAACTTTACCTGATTAAAGTAATGACAATGACGACGAACTTCAATAGTGACAGAATTATTTCCGCATAAAGTGACGTTTCACTTTTTTAGTACAATCGTTGTCACAACACAAGACAGATTGACAAACCGATAAAGACGTAATGGCGAAGCTTAATTCAGCCACAAAAGACATAATGTACATTTCCATTTGTTTGAATTGGACATACGCGGTCAGGGAAGTATGACGTAACAAGAAACATTCGTGAATTTTTCTTCAGTTACTGTCTGAAATGAAAGTTCAGGGTGTGCTCAGTTATTACAAAAAAAAATTAACAAATATCTTAAATTTTCTACGAGCTACAATTTCTACAAATTCAAAAAACTACCTCTTAACTTTTAGACACTCTAATGTCATTTGGAGAAAAAATTGTAAGGACCAGTTTGGTGTAAAATTTAAAGCTCTACAATTTTTATTTGAGGCTTTTTTCTGTAGCTTCAACGGTTTTTGCGTAATTAAAAAAAAACACCTCATGTATGCTTCGTTTGTGGACACTTCGAAGTAAATGATACAAAAAATTCAAAACTTCCTTTCAAAATTATGATTTAATGAACTTTTTCCTTGGACTAATAATACACTCAATACAGTCTCGGAAAATGAAAACTCATTGGCTTTTTAAGATATATTGGCTTTTGATAGAGTCGGTGAGTCATAGAAGTAATGTTTATGTCAGGTAATTTTAAGAAGAAAAATAGGTACATGAATTATTACGACCGGAGGCTGGACCTACATGAACAATATATGTCAAACTAAAGCATCTCTTAACAAGGATAACAGAATAAGTGTGGATTTATGCAGACACATTTAACAATTATCAATTAGCATTTAACAATTATCATTTGTCAATTATAAGTTGAACTACTCATTTCACTATGACTCCATTTATGCACACAATTAACAATTATCTTGTATCATTTAACAATTGCGAAGTTGGCCAACTTTTAACTTCTTAAATTAATTGTACCGAATTTTCATCTAGTGCGCAACTAGTACGCAGATCCTGAAGTTTTTCCTGCCTTTGTTCAATAAGAACATACTTGCCGTCAGCATCATTAATAAAAGAAAAAAAATCTCAGCTTCTTCAAAATTATTCCAATGCACAAATGGACATGAAAATGTAGGGTTAATGGTTATTGTAAATAACTAGAATCTCGGGCTCGTGCGCATGCTTACTATTTTCTCCTAATTTATAATTGTGTGTGCATAAACGATGGCAGTTTTACTAATTGTTAATTGATATATGTTAATTGTTAAATGCTAATTGATAATTGTTAAAATTGTCTGCATAAATCCACACTAACTATAAATGCAGTGTGGTTATCAGCTAAAAATATACAGGATTCGTCCTTGGACTATTATTATGATTCGCCGGTCGAACTATTTCAACTATTTTTGGAAAGAGGAAACAATGAAGTTTTCTCTGATTTATCATTCGACATAGGATGTTATTGAAAAAGTTTCAAGACAGCAAGGGTACTCCAAAAGCTGTAGACAAAAAAGTTGACGTGTATCTACTTTATAGAAATATAGTTTAAAAATACTAAAAATTAACGCTTTATAGGTAATCGAACTAAGAAGTAAAAAATAATTCTTAATTTAAAAATAAAATTATTAATGAGAAAATAAATGGCATTAGCATTATAACAATAATTAAGGTGACCATTTTTTGTTTATCCTGAAACCAGGACAACATGAATTTTGACCAGCAACACCAAAATTTTATAAATTTTTATAAAAAATTGCGTTTATTTAAACACAAGAAATGTGAAAACTAAAATATGATTTTTCTACGACCACCTTTAAAATTAAGCATTTACGAACCAAAAAAAATGTGTGAAATCATACATTATACATACGTTAAAAAGAGTGCGTAAATGAATAACGCTTTTTATATGGGACTTTCATTATACAGTCAAACCTCAATATAACGAATTCCTTGACATAACGAATTTTTTCAAATCCCCTACCACTATCCATAAGAATCAATGTAAATTTCACCTCTACATAACGAATAATCCGTACTCATAACCTCAATATAACGAATTTGTAATACACCCGGTAAAAATAAATCACCCTCGATACAATGAATTTTTCGTAGTTAGAACCTCGATCTAGCGAACTTCACCTCTATGTAACGAAATTTCCACGACTGCACCTCATTATAACGAACGTAAACAAACGTACAGTACAAAAAATAATCGTGTCTCGACATGAAAGCTTAGTCACGTCACTCACTCACGTTTGTGAACCTCGATGTAGTGAATTTTCAGCTAACCTAACCTCAATATAACGAACCTCATTGTAACGAAATACTCGATATAACGAATTTTCGGTTTGGTCCCTTGAGATTTGTTATATCGAGGTTTGACTGTAACACCCAAAAGCGTGCGTAAATGACCAATGCTTTTTAAATGGGGTTTTCATTTTAACACTCTTTTTTAGCTACGTAATTATCTAGTTTCCTTGAATTTAGTCGTTTGTTGTATACACTTTTGTGTTGTCAGTAAATTTGACAAAAGTGTCAAACATAGTGAAAAATATTTTTTCTACGACTTCTATGGAAAATAGTTCTTTTCCCACAATTTACAAAACTACAAAGTGTCACTTTGCCTAAGTCGTGTGAAAGATTCGGTACGATAGAGAATCAACAAAAGTTCAGAGTACCCAAATGGTAGTGTTTAAAAAGTAGAGAGAAGGTGTTTCTATAAGCTTAAAAAAATTTCAACAAAATTTTGTGTTACAATATAAAAAAATAGGTAGAGTCCGTTTCAATAAGGAAGAAGCCACCTGAAGTTGGCGTACCGACCTGCGCATAAGTCAAAATCTGTCGAGCGATCGTTCCATGCCATTGGCGTTACAAGCGATGTTTCATGCCGACAGCAATTAAATTGTTGACATTTGAGGTTGTGTTTGAAACAATCATTTACTGTCGAATATTTTTCATTTTTGAATATTTTAAGACGTTCGCTAGTTTATTTGTGAGTGCTGTGTGTTTTATTTGATCTAAAACCATGCCTCCTACAAAACTGGTTGGTGTTAAAGGAAAAGTTATCCACAGTGAAGGCCGACAGATTCTTAAAAACGTTGCAACTTTTGAGTCTGAAGCTGAACATGGAATCCAAATTCCTTTAAAAAATCATCGGTAAGTCAAATAAGAAAGTATAATAATCCAATATATTACTCATGGCATTCAGATTGTTGTAAAATATATGGAAGAGTATACATTACTTCAAAAATAATTGAATTCTGCTAATAATTCATATAGTCTGCTGCACTTAGCATTTATTTATATGTTTCTAATACTTCTAATTTTGTGTTACCCTACAAAATGTGAAAACGTTACGCTACTGATTTAGATTAAAATATCAATTTGCTGGTTTTGACATCAAGGTCGCGCATCGACTGCAACTTCAGGTGGCTTCTTCCTTATTGAAACGGACTCTACCTAGGTACCTAATTATGGACATTAACGACAGTGAGTTTGAAAACACACCCCCTATATTAAAAATATACCACTTTAAAATAGTTAAATTATTCATTAATTTGCAGTCGTAGAAAATATATAGTGTGTAACACGTGGGAAGAGCATTTTTCTCACTCGTTGCACTATATACTATTCTGTTATATTTAAAATCTTAATTACACTTATTTTAAATGGAAGAACCTCGAGAAGAATGTATTTCTTCGGATTGTACACCACCTGAAATTGCCGGAAATGCTATTAATAATCTAGTTCCACATAAATCTCATAAAATCTTAAAAAATGTACACGAAATCTTTAGATAGGTGTAACATTAAAAAGCCAAGAATTACACCGAATATGTTCTTATAGCAAATTTTTCCGAAAAGTCAATGCAATGGAAATCGTCTACTTTATAGTCACATTATTCAATGTTAAAATCTGGCAGAAAATTCTTCAATCTCACAGCCCAAATCGAACGAATTCATCGATATTGATACACCTTCAACATCAAATTTAACATCCCAATTATTGTCTTGTAACCAAGTTACTTTTAAAAAAAGACAAATTACCCAATGTTTTAATTAGTAATTTGAGTAATTGTCCTCATTCTACTATAAATATTAGGTAATTTAAATAATTAGAATTCGTTGTGTATATATTTGTTTATAGAAAATTTATTTTTATGTTTTTTAACCCCTTCAGAGCACATTTTTTTATTTTTTCTTCATGTGGTCGTAGATAAAGTTTTGTATGACACTTGTGCGTGAAGTACTTTTGCGCACTCGTTGCGAAAAAGGCACTTGCTACGCTCGTGCCTTGCATTTTCGCAGCTCGTGCGCAAAAGTATAACTTAACGCACTTGCATCATAAATAACTATTTTTTGGAGACACTTAACTTTGAGAACTCATCACGGCCTCTGAAATATTATTCACAGCTCTTTGCATTATTTCAGTAACTCGCAAATGGAAGAATCGAAATATTAAATGAACAAATTGAAATTCTCAAAACATAACCTCAAATTAAGAGTAGACGTCAAATTAAGCCTGATAAACCAATTTTATCGCGACAACGGCGCGCATTTTAACCAACATATACAATTTTTAGCGTTTGGTATGAAATTAAATACAAAACGTTTCTTTGGATATATATTTATATTTATTTTTTTAACAACATGCGACCTACAAAATTTCAATATTTACCAAGTTTACAGTGACAAAACGTACTGATTGATAACAGCAAACGAATGAACTGAGTCAAACGAACAGCGTAATTTCTTCTCTTTGATGACGTGCATATACATTTATATTAATTAAAGTATACAGTGCTATTCAGAAGTCCCCTCCCCCCCCGTATCTTTTGAACAGCTACACTTACATTAATAAAATTTGGAGCGTGAAAATAAAGTGTTGTAGACTTCTCTACGAATGGTAACAGGTGACGTAATAGTAATAGGTGACGTCACAGTGCCACTCTGGCCAATAATTTTAAATAGGACCTTATGGCAAGTGATATCTCGTTTGAAAGGAATTGACTTATTTGAGGGAGCTTCTTCACAAGTTTGAAGCAACAGTTAGTGTTCAAGATGCCCAACGATCTGGTCGACAAACATTTAGTGATGATAAAAAAATTGATATAGTTGCTGAAATGGTAGTAAACCCTACTTCCTCTTCCACTAAAGTTGCGTCTATCTGTGAAGTAAGTAACGTGAAGTAAGTACGTCACCTGTTACCATTCGTAGAGAAGTTTACAACACTTTATTTTCACACTCCAAATTTTATTAATGTAAGTGTAGCCGTTCAAAACATACGAGGGGGGGGAGGGGACTTTTGAATAGCACTGTATATTAAATAGTCATCGGTCCTTGACGACAGTGCAAAATTTCAAATTAATCTGAGCGTTTAAAATGGGTGAAAATCGAGTTTAAAGGTTGTGTTACAAACAAACAAAGATACATACAAGAAGCTAATATAAGCGTGTTAACAATGCAGATCACAATCCCGTTTATCTTCCTAATTCGCTAATCTAGGATAGTATTTAGTATTTAAATAAATTATATTTCCAGTATCTCTCTCTGAGAATTAAATTTCATTTTTTTGTATTTACGAGTCCGAACCTGCCGCTCGGATCCCATAACTCATTATTGACAACAAGGTGTCAACGTTATAACTTGGCGAGTATTATGTTTCACAATTTCTCGTAATATGTCAAACTAATTTTATTCATCCGACTTTGTCCGGTGGTTTATTCGACAGACTCATCCAAATAAATAAGTTTTTTGCTCTTTCAAATCTCACAGGATCGTACAAGGAACTGGGGTGAGTCCCTTCATTTTAGGACTTTCTGGTTATCAACTTAATCCAACCATTGCGTGAAAGATGATGTCATTATTTCCCAGGATTTCTTCTTTTCCTTAAGCCTATTTAAAGCGAACTAAGTATATTTTGAAGTAGATCGTTCGTCACTTTTATTTCGGCACAAAAATTACAGAGAAGAGAAAGAAAATATGTTGAGTAATGACGCACTATATTTCTATCTACATTTGCAAAAATCCTACAAAATGACCCCGAATTTCCCATTGCCTTCTTTTTATAAGAAAATGTCCCATTTCGGGGCTTATGCGCGATCAAACGGAAGCATTCTTCTCGTCTAATAAAATTAAATTTCAGCTTAGGCCAGACCAAAAATTTTTCACAAAGATATAATCTGGAATTATATTTCACCCCGTTAACATAGCCACAAATTTCTATAACTAAACCCCTTTAGAAATTTGAACGTACGCCCATATTATATAGTTTTACAAATAAATCAATTCCTTATAAAAATTTTATTATACGCCCGTGGTAGATGAAAATTTTTGCAAATAACTAAAGCCGGCCCTCCATCCAAAAAATATTAATTGCAGTGAATCACTCCGCTTCGTTATCAGAAACTTCTTTTTCTTCATAGTATCGTACGCCCATGGTATATGGAAATTTTGAAAAATAAATTAACTCATAAAAATATTATCGTAAATTTGCCTCTATACTACCAATCTCACAAAGCAGTTTTCGCTTCACAAATAATATCGGAACAATAAATATTACCATACTATAAGTAGTCCAAAAAATATTTCAACTGGCCTATTCTGTTCCTTAAACTGTATCTATTTAAGATTCAGCAGTAGATCAATTCGACTTCCCATTTTATGCTGTCGAAATTTAAAAGAAAAGAGGACAATTCAAAGTGTAAATACTTCATTTGAATTATTTTCAATCACGTCTTTATTTAATTTTAAAAGACACAAATTAAGAGAGCGCACTAAAAGAGATATATCAAAAACGGTTTAAGAGATTTCAGGATTGCTGGAAATTAAATTGTAACTTTTGGATAAAACGATTCATTTTTCATAGTGAAGAGAAAGATATGTACAAAGAACTATAGAGAAAAACAATAAATTATCATCGTTTAAATTACAAAATGTAGAATAAGTTAAGTAGTGTACTCTTTAAGTTTGTGCAGTATGCAACACCTTATACATAAATTGGTTTTCCTTGTATTTATGATGCAACACCTAATACATAATTTGGTTTCCCTTATGCTTATGCGACACCTAATACAGAATTTGGTTTCTCTTTTATTTATGCAACACCTAATACATAATTTGATTTCCCTTATATTTATAACGATAATAAGTTGATCTGTAGCTTCAACGAGTTAACTAAACTAAAACAAAACTTATGAAAGAGTTTAATATTGTTTAAAAACAAATCAAAAAATTTTAATTTGTCAGTTTGAGCTGGGACACCTTGAACATCATGATCTAAGATATTAAGACACTGATTAGGGACGATTGTAGATTAAGAGGGGCCTCACAATTTAGACAGCTCAAAACAGTTGGCATCCCTGACTTGCAGAAAAATTTAGGTCATTTTGTATGCAACAAATCTAAAGAATGCAGTAAAATTAAGAGTTAAGATTCAAACATAATATAACTTGGACCTTTGTCTTGGGGATAAGGTATTTTGGTCAAGTTTAGGATTGTTATAAAAAAGATATAAGCCATTAAGTGATGGTGTGATTTTGACAGTTTTGACAATTTGTGGTCACCAATTTGAACGCCAAGACCTTATCCCCAAAAGAAAACCTAGAGAATTCGATTCTGGAAATATGAAATCTAAAATCATTGTATTTTTTGAGATTTGTTGCACGGAAGTTTCTGTAAACGAACGCTTCTGTACATTAGTTCAGCTGTTCCACCGTTTTGATGGATGGCGCTGTAAGGAACTTCAATGACAGATGACGACGGAAAAATGTCGTTGTCATGTCATGTGTTTTGTATTGTATACATAAAAATAAAAATATTTATTTACTGTTTATAGCTTGTTAGTATTTGTAGGCGGTTATAATAAAATAATTTTCATGCTAGAAAAGTAAATTTGGTTCCTCCGGGGACCTGTACGTAGCCATAGATTGCATCAGCATAAACATAGTTATATACATCAGCCTCCTGAGTTATTGAGTGAAACTACATTGGTAATAGTAATAAAAATGATTGCATTCTACTAATTGACCAAAATAGACATTTCTTATTCTATTGTACACTATTATTTTCGAAACACAGGAATATAAATGTTATATATATATATATGTTTGATCTTTAATTTTTCCAGGTTATGTAGGTATCCAAATGTTATTATAAAATATGTTTTGCAGTTTTCCTCCAGTTTGTAATAATCGGACATGCCTGTTTTTCCATTGGCTCTTCTTAATTATTCAAGTAAATTATAGCAAAAATGTTTCATTTTATTGAATACGGAAACAAATCATTTAGGCAATCTGCTAGTAGTATTACAAATTTGAAGTACTAAGTGAGTAGGTAGTTTTTATATTTATTATAAAACAGATTGTCTGATTTTCCACTGACCCCTCTCAATAATTCAAATGAATTATAGCAAAGAAATGCTAATTAGGTAAACTATAAAAAATTTTATTATAGCAATAAACAGACATGTCTGCTTTTTCATTGACCCTTATTAATTATTAGAAAAAACCACAGCAAAAGTGGGTTTATGTTTTTATTGAAAAGAAACAAATCAAAAATATTCTATAAAAATATAAATGAAATTATTATTATTACAAATTTAATATAATTGTCTTCATATTTATGATTACATGGTAACTGAAGTTCATCTTCCATTTTTCTCTTAAATTTCTCCTGAGAACAAAAAGAAAAAGTTTACAAAAATATCAATTTTTCACAATTCTAAATATGTCATTTTTCTACTTACTGATCAGTTTGAGCGAACACTTCTATATGAAAATTATTTGGATCTGTGTGGGCAGTTACATCAGACTTCATTTTAGATACATAATCCGAACTGTAAATGGAATAAAACAATTAGATGTTTCTTCTAGGTAGGTGTTGTAATTTTTCTACTTACTGAATAGTTTTAGCGAACCCTTCTATATGGAAATAATTTGGATCTGTGTGGGCAGTTACATCAGACTTCATTTTAGTTTTGTAATTAGAACTGTAAATGGAATAAAAGAATTAGATGTTTCTTTTAAATAGGTGTTAGATAATGAAAACAATGTATTTCATTTTCTTCAGCACCTGAAACCCAAGAAATCAAAATTTTGTACCATCAAAGAGACCTCTTAGGTATAACTATATCGTTTTACCAATTGCTGCATCACTACTTCAACTCTTAGATAATAAACTCAGAGCACGTGAACCCTCCATCTCATACATATTTAAAAATATCTACTTCCGCCCTAAGGGCACTTTACTTATGGAAATTCAGTTTTTTTTTTGCACACTGAGGGTCAAAGTCAAAAAATTGTTTGTGGGATTATTTATAATGTATCAGCAATATTTAGTCCACAACACAGTTCAAAACAGTTGGCACCCCTGACTTGCAGAAAAATTTAGGTCATTTTGTATGCAACAAATCTAAAGAATGCAGTAAAATTAAGAGTTGAAACTTGAACATAATATTACTTGGACCTTTGTCTTGGGGATGAGGTATTTTGGTCAAGTTTTAGATTGTTATAATGTGTTGTGATTTAGACAGCTCAAAACAGTTGGCACTCCTGACTTGCAGCAAAATTTAGGTCATTTTGTATGCAACAAATCTAAAGAATGCAGTAAAATTAAGAGTTGAAACTTGAACATAATATTACTTGGACCTTTATCTTGGGGATGAGGTATTTTGGTCAAGTTTTAGATTGTTATAATGTGTTGTGATTTAGACAGCTCAAAACAGTTGGCACTCCTGACTTGCAGCAAAATTTTGGTCAATTTGTATGCAACAAATCTAAAGAATGCAGTAAAATTAAGAGTTGAAACTTGAACATAATATTACTTGGACCTTTGTCTTGGGGATGAGGTATTTTGGTCAAGTTTTAGATTGTTATAATGTGTTGTGATTTAGACAGCTCAAAACAGTTGGCACTCCTGACTTGCAGCAAAATTTTGGTCAATTTGTATGCAACAAATCTAAAGAATGCAGTAAAATAAAGAGTTGAAACTTGGACATAATATTACTTGGACCTTTGTCTTGGGGATGAGGTATTTTGGTCAAGTTTTAGATTGTTATAATGTGTTGTGATTTAGACAGCTCAAAACAGTTGGCACTCCTGACTTGCAGCAAAATTTAGGTCATTTTGTATGCAACAAATCTAAAGAATGCAGTAAAATTAAGAGTTGAAACTTGAACATAATATTACTTGGACCTTTGTCTTGGGGATGAGGTATTTTGGTCAAGTTTTAGATTGTTATAATGTGTTGTGATTTAGACAGCTCAAAACAGTTGGCACTCCTGACTTGCAGCAAAATTTTGGTCAATTTGTATGCAACAAATCTAAAGAATGCAGTAAAATAAAGAGTTGAAACTTGGACATAATATTACTTGGACCTTTGTCTTGGGGATGAGGTATTTTGGTCAAGTTTTAGATTGTTATAATGTGTTGTGATTTAGACAGCTCAAAACAGTTGGCACTCCTGACTTGCAGCAAAATTTTGGTCATTTTGTATGCAACAAATCTAAAGAATGCAGTTAAATTAAGAGTTGAAACTTGAACATAATATTACTTGGACCTTTGTCTTGGGGATGAGGTATTTTGGTCAAGTTTTAGATTGTTATAAAAAAGATATAAGCCATCAAGTGATGGTGTGATTTTGACAATTTGTGGTCACTAATTTGAACGCCAAGACCTTATCCCGAAAAGATTGCCTAGAGAATTCGATTCTGAAATTATGAAATCTCAATTCATTGTATTTTTTGAGATTTGTTGCACGGAAGATTCTGCAAGTACATTAGTATTAGCTCAGCTGTTCCACCGTCTTGATGGATATGGATGGAACTTCAATGACAGATGACGAAGGTCAAATAACAGATAAGGTCAAATGTCGTTGTCTTGTCATGTGTTTTGTGTAAATATAAATACTTCAAATTATTTATTGTTTATAGTTTGTTAGTATTTGTAGGCGGTTATAATAAAATAATTTTCATGCTGGAAAATTAAATTTGTGCCCCGTAAATGCTGTTTATTTTCATTTCGCATGTGCTTCACCACAAGTACCTATAGTGTTTAGTGCAGGGGACTAGGTGTGAAATAAACCACAAATGTTTTTAGTTATTGCTAGTGATTCCACGAAGTGCCTGATATTTATTGATCCTCATATCGGGGTCTTTTGGTTCCTCCGGGTCCTGTACCTCCGTAGATTGCATCAGCATAAACGTAGTTAGGTATATACATCAGCATCCTGAGTTATTGAGGGAAACTACATTGATAATAGTAATGAAAACAATTGCATTCTACTAATTGACCAAAATAGACATTTCGTATTCTATTGTAATCCATTATTTTCGAAACACAGGAATAAAAATGTTATATTATGTTTGATCTTCAATTTTTCCAGGTTATGTATCCAAATGTTATTATAAAATACTTTTTGCAGTTTTCCTCCAGTTTGTTAGAACGGATATGCCTGTTTTTCCATTGACTCTTCTTAATTATTCAAGTAAATTATATGCATTATACAAAATTACTTATAGCAAAAATGTTTCATTTTGTTGAATACGAAAACAAATCATTTAGGCAATCTACATGTACTATTACAAATTTGAAGTACAAAGTAAGTAGGTACTTTTTATATTTATTATAATACAGTATGTCTGATTTTCCACTGACCCCTCTCAATCATCATTCAAATGAATTATAGCAAAGAAATGCTAATTGGGTAAACTATAAAAATGTGTATTATAGCAATAAACAGACATGTCTGCTTTTTCATTGACCCTTATTGATTATTAAAAAAACTCACAGCAAAAATAAGTTCATGCTTTTATTGAAAAGAAACAAATAAAAAATATTCTATAAAAATATAAACCAAATTATTATTACAAATTTAATGTATTTGTCTTCATATTTATTAAAATACATGGTAACTGAAGTTCATCTTCTATTTTTCTCTTCCATTTCTCAGAACAAAAAGAAAATAAAAAGTTAACAAAAATATCGATTTTTTACAATTCTATACTCACAAAGGGGTGGTGACCTCTATTGACATATTGAAGTCTTGAGCCATGTAGTTATAAAGACTGAAAAAATATTATTCAAATACTCTATAAATAAATACTTAATATTTTTACTAACAAATTATTTTTCTAACCCAATTCAGAAAAAATATATGAATAATCCATTTTATCTTGGAAGCCATATTACAAAGATAATACACAAGTACTGAATAAATTGTCTTTGTTTTTATTTATACATGGCAACTGAACTGCATCTTCCATTTTCTTAATCCTCAGACAGAAAAAAATATAAACTATCCGTTTTTTAATATTGTATACTCACCCAGCAACATTGAAGTCTTGATCCATATAGTTGTAATACTGAACAAAAAAACATTTCTTATTTCAAATACAGTTACATCAGGTTTCGTCTTAGTTACATAATCAGAACTATAAGTGGAATAAAAAAATTAGATGTTTCTGGTAAATAGGTTTTTTTACTTATTATTTGGATCTGTGTGGGCTAGGCAGTTACATCAGGCTTCTATTTAATTAGATGGAAAGTCCTCTTCTACAGCATCCTCTTCTGTGGCATCCTGTAGTCCAATGTCCTCCTCTTGAAATTCCTCTACTTCCGTCTCCTGTTGTAAAAATCCTTCATCTAGTGGTTTTGTCTTTTCTCTTTGCCTAAATAATGAAAAACATTTATTTTATTCTCTCATTATAAACAGCTTGCCTAAGACCTCCAAGACATCAACATTTTGTATCATAAAAGAGTCTCCTAGGTACATCTCTTTTACTAATTGCTGCATCGCTACTTCAACTAGATAATAGACTCAGAGCTAATGAAACCTCCATCTCATACATATTTAAAAACATTTACCCCCACCCTAAGGGCACTTGACTCATGGAAATTTATAGCTTTTTTGCAGGCCGGGTGTCAAAAAATTTAGTTTGTACGATTATTTTTATATTAGCAATATTTTCTTGAGAATATTGCATCAACTTATTTTTTGTTGAAAATGAAATCAATGTATATTTCACATTATACCATGGCATTCCATTGAATTTGTGATAAGGACAACTATATAAAAAGCCAAATGTGTTCACAAATAATTTTATCGAAATCTGAAGGACCTGTAAAGCAAAAGATTTTTTACTTACTTCTTCTTTGATTTTGCCTTCTTGTTTCGTTTATGGTTCCTACACTTTTCTCGCGCCATAATATACCTAAGTATAATACAAAAAAAAAACTAAAAAAGGTGTCTCTTTCACCAAATAAATCGTCAAAAAAACTGAAAAAAGTCTCTTTCACTAAGGGGGGGTGTAAAAAAATTAAAGAAAGTGTCTCTTTCACTGAAGGGAGGGTGTCCTTATCACCAATAAAGATAACACAATAAAATAAAAGTAATAATATATATAAATAGACAATAGAAAACTAGGTATAGCGAAAAAAGCTTGAAACAATAGCAATCGCAAATGATAAATTGAACTAGTCCGCCCCCAATGTTCTTATCTAGTACCCCTACTCTTGTTCGTTTTTCGCTCAAAAAACGAAAATGTTACATAGTTGCCACAACTAGAAAAAGAATGTTTAATTTACTTACCTAGTTATTGTAGATATCGAGAAAATAATCATGAAAAACCTACAATCTGCTGCAATCATACAATAATAAAATATAAGCACGTATTATACATACCTGATATATTTCTATTTCATAAACACAAAAATTAATCACAATTTGCCTTATGGCTAATACACCATACCTACGTAGTGGAATATCGAATTTTGAAAACATAAAATACCTAACATACAAGTAAAATGGTCACTAGGTATATAGATATTGCAAGTACCTAAATAAACCTAATAATCTATGACGGGCATAGTTTTACAGTTTTCCTGTTAAAAAAATTTTTTGTTTGTTTTTTCCCCGTGCAGTTTGAGGATTTTCGTATAACATGGCAACATTGATTGTAAATGCAGTAATGTGTTTATCACTAGATTTCATTGGATTCTAAAGCATCGATGTCAAATGTAAAAATTGTCCCTAGAAATCCTTACAATTTATTTAATAATTTATATATAATCCTCTGATTATGACGATAAAAAGAGATGAGGATGGTTATCTAGTTTTTAGCTTGCCATAGGTTAGAATAATTTTATTGTTGAATAAAATTTACATTTTGAAAATTTTGGAAGCACAAATGTCTTGTAACTTTGTGTTTACAATATATAATCGAAATTACCTAGGTACCTTGCGAATTAATTGATTATATAAGCATTTAAAACAATCAAATAATTATTAAAGGATCACTTAGTAAATAGTGTTATTAGTTGTTGATATTAAAAAAATATTGTAAACCAAAGGATGACTAAAGAATTAATTTCGTCTACCTACTCTAGAAATGGCAATAGCGCTTCTCGATAGAATCGCTTTGGTAGAGTTGAAATATCTCCTTCAATTGTTTTCTTGTCTTATCATTTATTATGTTTTCTCTGTAAAATAAAGAATGAAAAGTTTTTGATGTAAAACAATATTGAATATTTGGATGTTCTTTTTAATTCTAAATAGGTTGTTTTTTATAATAATTTTTGAAATTGTCCAAAATAAAGGTAGGTACCTATTGACACTCTTGAGCAAAAATTACAATTTTTATATATATTATATCACAGTAAAAGTAGATTCTTAGGAAGAGTATTAAATAGAAGTTATTTTGTAAAAATATAAGTATTTGTGCATTATTATATAGTCGCGGAAGAAAATACATATATATCACCTGATAGTTTAGACAAGATTAGCTTTTTGCATTCAGATAATCCCAATAGAATTTTGTTAGATGTTAGATTGTCGGATTGGTTTGCTTTGCATTTTATCATTACTTCTCAATAAATGGCAATTATAAATCTCGGATAGGTATAAAACTTCAAAATATAGAGAACCGACGATAATGATTGATATAAGTACTATTTTAATTTCAAAATTAACCTATAAGTACAGAAACAATTAAAGAAGAAAAGAGAATACCTACCTAGGTAAAATGAACATACTAGCTGGTAAATAAATAAAATCATAATTTACTTATTGAGATTGAAAATTAATAAAAATACCAGCTGGCCCCAGACTATACTGCTGGCAGAAATTGTGTTTGAAACCTTTGAAACCAAAACATTGAAACAGCTGACCCGGAGAGGCGTTTGTTTGAATCGTCAAGAGATGCATATTAATAAAAGCCGATTTAATACTAGTAGCGACATCTATCGTAAATATTTTGAACTTAAAAATAACTAGATAAGTGACCAGTTTTGTTTATGTTTTGAGGTTTGTGTACCTGTGAGGAGGCCCCTCTTAAAATCCATATAAGATAAGATCTTAGGGTAGTAGTGGTGAAGAATTTCTATCTATAAGTAGTTCTATGGTATGACCACTTTTATCTTTAGCTAACTATATGAAAATATAAAAGAAGAACAGCGCGACAGAAGTCAGAACCATAGACAAAATAATTATATATTATTTCTCTATGGTCAGAACTGTCAGTAGTCAATTCTCACTGATTTGTAGTTGACATTTATTTTCTGTGTAAACATACCAAAACAACTAATAAAAATAAAACAAAAAAATGTACTAATTTACAAATAATATCTGGAAAAATGCAGTCCGCTATGGCCCCTAATAACACAGAGCTTCCTCAAGAACTCTCTGTTAAACCCTTAGTTTTAGTCGGAATATCAGGTCTAGATATTGTAAATAATGCTGTGCACAAATCAATTTGGGAGACTTTCAGTGGTAGCAGGAGAATAGAAAGAGCGCCAGTTTTATTTAAGTTAGTTGATAATGAACACGAATTTCCTGTGATGAAGCCAAGAAGGACTTCTTACGATTGGTACATTCCAAAAGGTATTCTTAAAAAAAATTGGATGAGAAAGCACTTGTTCGAAGTTCCAGCAGTTATTGTGATATTTTATGATTTAGATTGGCATGATTCTCAGTGGAACGAAAAAATGATAGAATGTGCTTCTAGGGTTCAATCTATGAGGTAAGCTATAAATAATAATAAAACAAATCTACCAGCTGTAATAACGTATATTATATTTTTCAGAGCAGCTTTAGATGGTCGTAATACTAGGCTAACAATTGTACTGATACAAAATTGTCCACCTTTACCTCCAGGGGAAGATGCTCTCGCTGCTGAGCGTGCAGCTACTCTATGTTCTAGTTGTGAACTAAACTCACAATCATTATTTGTCTTACCTCATGGAGATCATTTACAAGGTTATGCAATTAGACTTGAAAATGCATTTTTTGAATTTGCACAAACTTACTACCACAATGAAGCTAAAAAAGTGAAATCTCATAAGGAACACTTGAATAAAAATTCTCATCAATATCTTTTTGTTAGGCATCACTTTAAAATGGGGTTTTTTAATGAACTTAAACAGGATTTGCACACAGCTCACAAGTAAGTCTATTTTTTTTATGTTAATAGAAAATTAGTTGATACTTTTTTACCTTTAAGGCATTATACCCATGCATATAATAGTCT
The DNA here is from genome assembly GCA_949126875.1 of Lochmaea capreae. Lineage (NCBI taxonomy): Eukaryota > Metazoa > Arthropoda > Insecta > Coleoptera > Chrysomelidae > Lochmaea > Lochmaea capreae. Next base: position 6,726,395 of record OX421411.1, read on the forward strand.
ATTAGAAATACGAATAGTAGATACAAATGCCCTGGAAATTCGAACAATAGCAGGCTTTATAAACTACAAACTTTGTCACTTATTGTTTGCTTTAAACCTGCCCCGTGATGCTATTTCTCAATTTAAAGCACATGTTGACAGATTTAAAGCGAGGATGGGATTTCATGAGTTAACTTTTGAACATTATGCATGGCTTTCCAAACAGTAAGTACCCACACTCGTTACTTAATACTTTTATTAAAGATCTATGAGTTTTTGATTCCTCATAAACTCTACCTGTATTATAACATAAGATGAAAGAAATATAGTGTTGCATTTATAGGTATTCTGTTTTCGGTGATATATTTGACGAAGCAGTGAAAGTAGGCCTTCCTGCTGTACAGACTCAACATCCTGGAATATATTATCAACAAGCAGCTCAGTTATGCATACAAAGAAAGAAATTGTGTCAGGAACTTTGTTCAGTAAGTCTCTAATTGAATCTAAATTAATATGATGACTGTGATTATATTTAGAATGCCAGTGTCTATCCTGATCCTGATCCTCTGCAAGGAGCGAACCATATGGAATTTTATGGACAGAGACCATGGAGACCTGGAAAGTTGTCTGCTGAGCCACCAGATCCTCAATTAGAGTCAAATGGGATACAAGCTTTGCAGATTTTGGAAAAACAGACAAACCATTCTGTAAGTTTACTGTTGTATATTGAATAGAAATTCTTGTGTACTTGTTAATTCTACTTTGCCTTTTTAGAATCTAATAATAGCCTTATACGGTTTGGCAATATCTCAGTATAAAACGTATAGATGTCCTAGGACAAGAAGATACTTGGTTCTACAAATGGCTGACGAATATTACGATTCTAAAGATTATGGAAAAGCACTAACGTAAGATTTAATGTTTATATAATGTTATCGATATGATAATTTATGGTCATAGTTAAAAATACATTTAAAGTTACAATTTTTTGAATTATTTAGCATAACAATTTGAGGTTGTGTACCTTTTAAATTTATTAAAAACCAAAGTACATATGTCAATTATGAGTATGCTTTCTTCTAATATCAATGTCAGAGTGGGTGGTACACGGGAATTCAAGGCTCTTTGTAGCTGGTCCCAAGGATGCTCGATGTGACTGAGGTCTGGGCAAATGTGGAATACTCTATAACAATTAAAATATGATCGTGGTGTTGGCAGACATTTACATAATTTTGGAATAAAAATAATAAAAAGTACATAAAAATATTATTTGAACTTCTGCTGGAAGTATAAATCCAAAAATATACATATTTATACTGAATGCATAGTTTTAAGAGAAAATACGATATGGCTATGGTTCTATAACGATTTAAAAAACATTTTGCTTGAAATTGGTATCATTTATAATAATAGATAGGAAGAATATGTGGCATCGTCTTTATATACAGGGTGTCCATAAACTCTCCTGCCAAGTGAAAGTGAAAACTACAGATACTAGATGTGATTTTACGTCTTTCTAACCTAATTTACCTTTATACAAAAGTTCCTCTTAAGGAAGCTAGCGCCCTTTGAATATGACGCTGTTAAGTCAGTTTTTTAAGGACATCTCAAAAAAACCGCTACCTACAAACTTTAAACTTGGTACATTGCATTACCCTGCAAGGTCGAATGGGGTGTTAAACCGTTATCCGGCTTTTGGTATTTTATTAAAGTATGTTGGTACTACTTTGCAAAAATTAATTTACAAATTTTTTAAACCGAATATTTTAGGAGAAAACTGGAAATTAAGAATTCCAAAATGTTTGCAACTTTCACTACAGATACGTCACTTCACTAAATATTTCTGTTTTAGATGTTTTATGAACTAATAACCAGTTACAAAAAGGCCATTCGAATTTGAACTTTGAAGAACTGTCAAAGTTTATAATATATTTGAGTGTTTTGGTTTTGTTTACATTTTATTCAAGCTTGACGTTTCAATATTACAAAAAAAATTGTGTCAATACTTTTTTGGTTGAGTTAAGTTAGTTTTTCTTCACAATTTTTTATATTGGAATAATGTCAATATCGTATAAATCTTGTTTTGTATCATACTGCACGAGCACAACAGTTACAACGCCTGATAAAAAGTTTGTAACTGTGCCTGCAGTAACAGTAAAAAGAAAATTTGGTTTGAGGCTGCTAGAAGCAAATATAAACAGACTAAAACTAATTACTATTTCTGTGAAGATCATTTTTATGTAAGTAATTGTATACGTGTGTGTATGTTTGATTTTTAGTTTGAAAGTGACATGGACAAATTATACTCAACACTCGATGATGGAAGGAAAAAAAAACAATTCCTAAGTCACTATAACAGCAATATGACATAAGCATAACCTATAAGTACTTCATCACATCAGAATTGTGGTCCTATGTCAACCCTTATGTAGCTAACTTCTGTTCTAGTGAGCACACGTCACATTATGAATGGCGGATTATTTAA